>OV884059.1:9860944-12360944 GCA_930367215.1 Pollenia angustigena | reverse complement strand
GCAGTGAAAAAAAAGCCTACGGCTATACTAAATAAAGTAAAGTGCGGCTTTAATGTTGGTTGTATACAAAAAAGCTTTGAAAACATTTGTATTTTTTTATTTTTTTTTTTTCAAATATGTTAAAAGCAAAATAATGAAAAAAATCAGCCGCGAACAAAACACTTACCTTCCGGGGTATTGTTCATTGCATTTTTATTTTTAATTAATTTTTTTAAGTGTTAAAATTTTTTCTCACTTTATTTTTGTTTGTGAGTATCTGACATTTTAAAGCGAGAACTTTCTCCCAAAAATTGTACAGACACACTTTTTCTGTAAGTTGGCGAGTAATTTCCTTAGTGTCGGTTCACACACGTTAAATTTGACTCGTCAAGTCTTGAGTTTTTAGGAGGGAGCGGAAACGATATTACATTCTCTTTTCCCTTCTCTCTTAAAAGATCAGACTTGACGTGTCAAACTTGGCGTGTGTGAACCGGCACTTCCGTGACAGCTATGACTCGCCAAAAATATTACAGACACAGTTTAGTTACTCGCCAAAAATGTTACACGCGCAGTTAGGGAAGAAAAACAGTTGGCTGTTTCAATTTATGGCATTATTTGTTTTATTTCTAACATTTCAATCGAAAAGTTTCTCGACGCGGGAGTTACAGAACATGGGCACAGCCTTACTAATTTTTCAAATTTACTAAACTTTGAAGATTTTTCTCTACCGTTCTCTAGATAAAAAAAATCTATTTTAAGAAGTGAGCGTACTTCTCCACTGCCGCCCAGATTTTGTCGGATGTTGTGTATTGCTAACCAAGATGCTAATATGGAAACTTAAGCTATTTTCGTTCTCCAGATATATTATAATTTATAATGTCTTTTTATGGGGAAGTGCCATGCCCAGTTCTCGAATCCCGCCCATTTTATATAGGCTGTGTTTTAATAACCAAGATGCTTGTATCTAATTTGGAAGCTTTGTTTCTTGCCGTTCAACAGATACACATAAAATAGAAATCAAAAAAAAATTTAGACGAAGTCGTGGTTTTTTGCTCATCTTAACAATTTCAGCTACGATCGGGCTGAATTTCGTTAGCAAGCTGTAACAAAGTACATATATGTGGCATAACAACCTAGTTTCCACCCCCACGTTTCTGGGGTCTTTGGAAAACCAATTTTAACATACAAACGGACAGCAGCTCAACCGAATTTGAGCTTCTCTTGAGCTTCTGTTGTGGAAGCTACAAACGCAATGACAAAGTAAAATGTACCCTTGTCCGCATGTGGTGAAGGGTATACAAATATTAGCTGTTACTAAAGTTAAACTTTTAGTGTCGATTAGTGTATGGATTGGTTACACATCGAGTTTGTTTTAAAGTATTTTTATCCTTTTTATTTAGTGAAACCTGTTTTTCCTCTTATTTTTTTTTTAAATTTTACAAAATATCTAATTGTGTTAATGGAATTTATTTAGTCTCCATGCTAATTTTTATTTTTTGAAATAAAACAATATTTTAATACAGATAAGAATACAAGAAAGACCTCTTAGCTTAGTGAAGGAAGTGCATAGCAAATGTATTAAGAAAAACTAAACTGACATTAAGATGTTTGTTTAGCTTTCCTTATGTTATAAGAAGAATTTTATTCGTTGCTTTTCTTTCATGCTAGAGCATGAATTTCTTTAATCTTAAATTTTTCTTGTGAAAGGGACATAAAATTAAAGTGCACACTTAAGTGATAAGAGTGAACGTTTGGAAAAAGTTCTATAGTTTTAAAAAAACAACACAATGAAGAAGTATTCGATATTATTTAAATAAGAGAATCTGACTTACATATTTTGGAAAAAGATGCTTATCAAAAATAATTTACTATCCATTATCCACTTATCCATTTCTGAAGTTTTCTACGTAAATTTTAATGAAAAAAGTCATTGTGAGAGAAAATGTTGAACAAACCTTGTTATTTCGTTAAATAAAGGACCCCAATTGATTCGAATGTGAGTGAGTTTGATTTAAAGTACCTCACTACTTCACTATCTACCAGTAGGCAGTAAGGTAACCAGTGTATATTTTAGCACTGGACGGCTGCTTATTTCCTTAAACTTATGAATACAGCACTTTTTCAACTAAATATTTAATATTTTAATTTCAAAAGTTTTTGTTATTCGTGCTTAATTCCCAGTTTTTATTCTTGAAAAAAACACTTGAAATTAATTTATAAGATGAGATAAGCCCACTGTTTATTGTTGATGTGTTTTGTTTAAACTTTGATATTATTACAAGTAGAACTGTTGCTATAAGTCTTATACGTTTAACAGTTTTATTTGGTTTAATATCTTTAGTTTTTCTAAAATCTTTATGGATTAAGTTTCCTGATGATCTGGTCTAAGCAACCAGTGAAATGCGCATAGGAATAGCTTATCCCATCAACAATAAATTTCAAGTGTTTTTTTTTTCAAGAATAAAAACTAGGAATTAAGCACGAATAACAAAAACTTTTGAAATTAAAATTTTGTATTCCCAAAAATTGAAATTACTTTATGATATTTAATATTTTGTTTTTTTTTTAGTTTAAAATTTCTTTAAAAGCAACTCGTTACCTCAAATTGTTTCAGCTTAAGGTTTTTGTCTAGTAAAAGTCTGGTCACTTTAAGCCACTTGTGTCTTCTTAAGTATCCTTCCGATTTTGTTCTAACTATTTACTCCTTTCTTGTAGTTTGTCTTTAAACTACTCGCGTTATATATGGAGAAAAAAATTAAGAGCACATAAAAAAATTAAGCCAGCGTAAAGTACCAGAGAGAATAATAAAATCTTTTTTAAACAAGTGCAAGCAAATGTAAACATAATAAGCATTTAAAACTTATTAAATAATGTCAACCTAAAAACAATTTTCAAAATGCATTAAACATTAAAATTCTATGCTGTTGAAAGAATAGTTTTATAGTTATTTTTTTTTGTTACTTATTATTATAGTTCCTATGTTGAAGGTACTGTGTAATAAACATTGTTTTATGAACTGAAAATAATTGAAAGTGGAAAATATTTTCTATATCTTAGATTCAAGAACAACTGAAACTGAACCAAATTTGTCTAAGCCAATCAACAGGCCGAACTTAGTTATTTTCCAAAAGCAAGGAATTATGCTTAAATATGAAAGCCCCCTTAAAATATGCGAAAAAATAAGCCTGGGACTAATAATTACAGTTTTTTATTAGTCCCAAAATGGCCAGTCCAAAGATCATGATCTTCGAGTTTAAAAAAAAGTGGTTTCCACCCCCCTCCAAACTCCCTGACCACCCCTTCCTCTGGAAAACATCATGACAAAGATCAGGATTCCACTACCCCTAGGCAAAAAGGTTAGAATCAAAGATTAGCAAGGTTCCCCTCTATACACAGATGGCATTGTTTCTAGGCAACAACAGATGGCAGCCCCATTATCCTAGGACCTGATACGGTAGACCAATCATCTACTTAGCAGGAACTTATAACGAGCTTAAAATAGAAGTCGGAAAGGAGATTTACAAGAGAGATCATATGGCAATAACCTTTGCACCGAGAAAAATGAATACGCATGGCACAAAATAATGTATGTACGAACTACATGAGGACGCAAGGTAATCCAGGAACCGCTGCAGTAGACCAATCTATCGTCTACTTGGCAGCAACATCAACCGATTAGCGGGAAATGATACACGACAAAAAGAGAAAATAACAATAGGCTTCCTGATCATGAACGGCACGATTGAATGAACCCACGATAAACTAGGAATAGCTGCATTAGAATCTTTCTACCTAACCTAACCTGTACTCTGCAGAGTACAGGTTAGGAAACGTTCCGACCAATCCGAAAGATTAAAGGGACACTAGGTCGTTACCTTCATTCATTGTTCCTGTTTTTTTTTTACTTTGAACAATAACTGAATGAGGAACGAGAAATAAATTTTTATTATTGTCTTCATTTTGTGGCGTCACATCTGAAAAAGAATTATTATCAGGCCTGTTCTGAAAATCACTTTAACTTAAATCAAGTGATTTCAAATCACATGTGCCTTCTAAAATCACAAGTGCACAGAAAAAAGTAAAAAACGGTTTTGATCACCAAAATAATTGAAACAAGCAAAAAATTGTTTAATTTTGCACCTATCACCGAAAAGATTATACCAATTACTCAAATTTGCAAAAATTGCAAAACAAGGATTTTTTTCCAATTAAAAAGTAAAAACTTTTAATTACAAAAATAATTGAAAAAAATTTTAATATTAAACAATATTTTAATTGAATGAATTAACAAATTAATTAAAAAAAAATCAATATTTTAATTGAATGAATTAACGAATTAATTAAAAAAAATCAATATTTTAATTGAATGATTTAACAAATTAATTAAAAAAAATCAATATTTTAATTGAATGAATTGCTAACGTAATTGATTACAATACAGAAAATTAATTACTTTAATAATTGTATTGATTAAAACAGTGATTGAATTTTTGCATTAAATCGATTAAATTTTTAATTGAATAAATTAAACAGTGTATTTGAAATACACTCTAAATTAAATTACGCAAATCATTCAATGAAACGAATTGTTAATTGAATAAGTTTGTTAAATCAATTCAGTTGATGGTTAAATGAAGCAAAATAATAATATTTAAAATAAATATTTTATTTAAATATGGTTTAAAAATAACTTGTTTTATTTGTTTAATTGTAATAGCTCATGCTTAATTGTACAAATTTTGGAAGATTTTTTTGACAGAGGAATTTCATACATACAACTTTGTATAAAATTGTAGAATAACTCTGATTCTTCAGGGTATTCAAGATTGAAAACAAAAAACTGTTTTTTGTTGTGCAATTTGGCTGTACTTTTTTTCACCTTTTCACTTGTAACGCACAACATGAAATAACGCCAAAAATAATTCAAGAATTAACAAACAAAGAAAATAAACACCAAATTTCGATCGCGACCAAAACCACCGGCAACACTGTAGTCAGCCACAAGGCGATTTTTTATTTTTATTATGTATGTAGGCTCATTATTGACATTGTTGGTGGTCATAATTGTAATTCGTCTATAACAAATTTCAGTTAATTTTTTACTTGTTGATAGTTTTTTTTGCACGCGACGCTTACTGTTCTTTTTGATGACAAAAACATGTGTGTATGTACATGTAAGGGCAAAGACAATAAATTTATAAAGATGTTGGTTGCACTTGTAACATTTTTCGCCAACTGTTGATGAGGGAGGAAAGCAACAAGGAGAAAGCAACAAAATGTTCAATTCAAACAACCGAGTTGATTGATTAAATTAAACTTATAATTAAAATTAAGTAAAATTTTAATTGAAAAAAAATATTTTTTTTTAATTCAATCAATTAAGAACGTAATCAAATTTATTTTAAAATTCAAATTGAAAAAAACTGCCAATAATTTTTTCTGTGTGTGATATCTTAGTGTCCCGTTTTTGTGTGTTTTGGTGGGATCTTCAATTGCCGAAAGCACACCGAGAAACACAAAAACGGTATGACTTTCAGAACACCACAAAATCACACGTGTGATTTCAAAAGCACGTGATTTTCAGAACAGGCCCGTATGTGTTTTAAGAATTCGAACCTGTTTTAATTGACGCACACCTGTATGCCGTTGCTTGTTCTTAACAGGTGATATACCGCTAAAAATTGCTTTCGATTACATTCGCGGGCCTAGATTGTGTGTTGTAGAGGAATACAGCAAAAAAAAGGAGTCTACAAGAGCAGCTATTTTGTTTTAAACTGAAACTAGATCGAATCGGTTCAAGATTTTCCTTGTAAATTGTCTCGATAGTATGAAAATAGAAAAGCTTGAGCTACCATTTTACCCAGATTCCATAAAAAAGTTCCACCGGAAAAAGATTTTGACTCTGTTAAGCCGACCCAAGGTTAAATGGGTAGCCGTCACGAAGACGACTCACTTGGGTCCTTATAGCGGTCCCTTTGTGATACCCCTAGCCAGTGACAAGGGTCAGCCAGTATCCACCAGACAATTCCTTAGAGGTCACCGCAGTCTCGAACCACCCCGATTCCCTGCAGAACAGGGAGATCGATTTCAGTCCCGCATTGGACAAATCGTCCAGACATGACAATTCCGGTCTCCCAAAATGCCTCACCCTAACGCCCGCCAGACCGGGGCATTGGCAGAGGAAGTAAAACATCGTCTCCTCCTCCTCCTCCTCATTATGACAACACCTGCAGTAGTCATTATACGCAAGACCCATCCTCCTAGCATGAGTCCCTATCACCCAGTGACCCGTGATAACCGATATCACTGTCCTTATCCGGTCTCTGCCGAGACCGAGTAGTACGCGCGTTCTCGCCGCGTCATAGCCAGGCCATAGAGTCCTGGCCATCAAACAGGTATGCTCGCCCTGCCATCTCCCCTGAGCCCTTCTGTACGACTCCCGTCTGATGAGAGTCCTGCAGCGGGCCATTGAAGTGCCAATCAGGCCGTCGACGAACATGTCGTCCAACAGACAGCCTTGTTTGGCTAGACTGTCCGCAGTATGGTTGCCCAGGAGCCCGCTGTGTCCTGGTACCCATGTCAGCGTTACACTGGAATGTTTCGCGATCTCATTTAGAGACATCCGGCATTCCACTGCTAACATAGATGTCGTAAAGACACCAGCCAGAGCTGCAATGGCAGCCTTGCTGTCCGTAAATATACATATATCCCTCGATATACGATAGTACTTCAGCCAGTTTGCCGCCCGCTTTATGGCAGAGATTTCCGCCTGCAGCACACTACTGCCATCTGGCAGCCTAAAAGAGACCCTGATGTCCAATACCTCGATGAAGAAACCTCCACCCACTCTGTCGCCCATCCTGGAACCATCGGTGTAGACCCGCAGGGTCGGCTCCAGAGATCGCGTATTATCGAGCAGCTCATCATAGTTACCATGATGAACAGTGAACAAAGCACCGAAAAAGGGTTCCGGAGTGCAATAGTCCAGCCCCGCCAGGTCGTATGACGCGTGAAGCGTGACCCTGGCATGACCATAGTTCCGCGTAGACCATAGGCCCACCGCCCCCAGTCTCATAGCGGAAGTCAAGGCCTGTTGTTCGGCCATGATATCAATCGGCAACCAGTCTAGCATAGTAAACAGTACCTTCGTCGGTGTCGAGCGGAGTGATCCCGTGATCATCAGCGCAGCCAACCTATGTACTTTCTCAAGCATCCTGCAGTGCCGTCCCCTTTCCATGGCAGGCCACCACACTATGACCCCATAGAAGAGAATCGGTTTTACCACCGCTTCAAAGATCCATTCGACACCCCTGGGGCCCAGGCCCCAGCTTCTGCCCAAGGATATCTTGCAGGTGTATAAGGCCACAATAGCCCTATCAACCCTCGTCCGAACGTTGAGTTCCCATGATAGTTTGCTGTCGAGAATTACGCCCAAATATTTGGCACTGTTCGAGAGCCTCAGCTCCGTGCCGTTTAGCCTAGGAAGCCTTAAGTTGCCAACCTTATACTTCCTGGTAAAGAGTACCAACTCAGTTTTCTGTGGATTGACACCAAGTCCACAGGAAATGCTCCAATAGCTTAGAATCTGCAATTCAGTTTCCATACAGTGGGACAATGTGTCCAGGTGTTTACCCGCGACCGCCACCGCCACGTCATCCGCATACGCGACGGTTCTTATCCCTAATCTGTCGAACCGGCCCAGCAAAGTGTTCACCGTCAGGTTCCATAGTAGAGGGGACAGAACCCCACCTTGCGGGGTGCCCCTGTGCACAAATCTGCAAACATTAGTAGCACCCATCGTGGATTCTATGATCCTATTATCGAGTAGATTACCAATAAATCTACAAATTACATCGTCAACCCCAACCTCCCTCATCGACTCCAAGATGGAGTTGGGTTTGACATTATTGAAAGCTCCCTCAATGTCCAGAAAGGCCACAAGTGAATATTCCCGAAATTCAAGGGATTTCTCAATGTAGCCGACCAGTGAGTGGAGCGCCGTCTCGACAGACTTGCCCTTGGTGTAGGCGTGCTGCGATGAAGAGAGCAAATGTCTAGGAATAGACATCCTCAGATGAATATCAATGACCTTTTCAAGGGTCTTGAGAAGAAAAGACGACAGGCTGATTGGCCTATAGTCCTTAGGTCTGGTGTGGGATGCTTTACCTCCCTTTGGAATGAAAACAACCCTACATCTAGTCCATCGGATGGGAACGTACGAGAATCTAATACATTCCGTATAAATAGCGGACAGCCAAGGAATCAGAAGCCCCGCATTCTTTTGAAGGTCGGCCGGAATAATACCGTCCGGACCAGGAGCCTTAAAGGAGTCGAAGCTCCTTATCGCCCAATTGAGTCTATCATAGCACAGAGAAATGGACACGGGTCCAGGCTCTGATAAGCAGTTGATCTTCCGTGGTGTAGGAAGGGAATTGCCAGGAAAGTGCGTGTCAATTAACACCTCCAGCGTCTCCTGACTATTCGTAGTCCAGCTACCATCAGCTTTCTGAATGTAACTAGGGACAGCCGGGCAAGAAGCCATTATTTTGCGCAACCGGTTTGTCTCAGAGGAGCCTTCCACACCGCTGCAGAAGTTCCTCCAGGCATTCCGTTTCGCCGATCTAACCATATTCTTGAACCTATTCAATGCCGACTTATAATCCGCCCAGTTTCCCAGTCGTTTAGCCATATTGAATAACCTACGACAGTCTCTGCGAGCCGACCCAAGATTAATCTAGATTCACACTATGAAAGTTTTCTTTTCGAAATAAACTCAGACTTTTTGAAAGAAAACTTTCAAAGTCTGAACCCATACTTAGGAACGGGAGGAAATTTTAGCAAAACGAAATTTCAAATAATTTTTTTTACAAATTAATCAAATCATGTTTTTAATAAACTTAGTTTCGACAAAAATATCTTCCAGGAATAAAAAAAGTTACGCGGTCTGTGAGGAGAGGACTAAAATGTCACAAATTTCCTTTGTAAATGTTTTGATAACGAGAATTTGTACTTTAAAAGGCTGAGTTTAGGAAAACGTTTATTATATTTTGTTTGCTTATATTCAATAATACAGTATATTGATCTGATTTTAAATTTTAACGCCAAATTTTCTTCTTCTTTAGCCCACTGTGTTAACTTCTTGGCAACAACACTTTAAAGAAGGGACTAATGTTATCAGTTTTATCCTTGTTACTTGTACTAGAAAGTTAAAATGCACTCCATTTTATTACCGTCTCAGTGTTAGTGTATTCAGGGTGAATCTAACCTGTAGTTGGGAAACTTTAAATAAAAATACCAATTCAATAGTAATTTTTTGCACAAAAATTATTCAATTGTGGATAATATAGTGACAATATGTTTTTTGTAATGCAAGCAAAATATAACCTAGAATGGATTACAGGGAAATGGATCAATTTAAAAAGGTAACCAGATTCTTTTTTTTTTCAATCTATTAGTTATTTTATATATTTTATATTTATGTGCAAAATAAACCAGTCTTTCATAAAACTAATGGACATTAAAGTCAAGCTATTTGTCAGTTTTACAGGGAAGAAATTTTCTTAACTCTTTACTTTGCGGAGGTTACCAGACTGCCGATTTTCTTCTATTAAAAAGCTTTTAGATTTTAAGTGTTATTATAATAACAGTTGTATGACTAGATTAGAATGGTATTCACGTCAAAACAGGATAGTAAAGCCCTTAAATTTAGACTTTGAACTGGTTACCAGACTAGTGTCTGGTAATATAAAAAGTGTCTTTTTCATTTTATGGCACTATAACTTTTCAAAACTTCAAATTATAGAACTAGATAAGATTGCTTTCTAAGTCAATCTTTCATCTTCACTTTTAACTGCTTCCCAGTCAGGCTTTTTATAATCTGTAAAGTATTCACATTTGAAATTACTGAAACGTGTTCAAAAATAACATGTTCTATGATTCGATTAGAATGCTAGTAGAATTAAGACAATTGTAACTGTTTACCAGACTCTTCTCTTGTAGTCTATAAAGTGTATTTCGCGTTTTACAAAACATTTAAGTATTAAGCAAACGTAGTGAAGTGTTTCTCAGATCTACAGGGTAGTAAGTCCCTTTACTATCCACCCTCTTCTGTAACGTATTTTCGTCCATTCATCCGTATGTCTTTCTCTCCGTCTGTCTGTCTGTCTTTCTTATTTTAATGTTTTTACTGCCTGTTGTGGTAGTGTAATTGAATTTACACAACATTTTACATACATAATTAAGTCCAACAAGGATACATTTAACATTTTACATTGAAGGCGACACATTATTAAAATGGAATAGAAAACAATTATTCTTCTAAAACTTCTAACAACAGATTGTTATGGCGTAAATAGAGATGATTATTATTATCATAATGTTGATGCTCTATTTAGAAAACTAGAATAAGATTTTAATAATAAAGTATTATAAAAATGTTTTTTCTTTAATGTAATAATGTTTTGTTGTTTAATAGGAATGAAATTATGGAATTAGAATATATGTAAACATATTTAGAAAGTTAACGATCATATAGCACTGTAAATTATAAATAGAAAATATTTTTATTCAAAACACATACAGTGTAACCTTGATAAGCGCAGCTCCTTGATAATCGCAACACCCAAATTCATAACCATTTTTCAAAAAACAAAACCTCAATTGACGCCACCATAGAAACAAAGTTTCGTTTTATTTTTTTCGCTTTTGGTTTGTTTTTACTTTGGGTTTGTTATGAATGAATTTTAAAATACAGTCCAACGTGCACATGGTTCATTTACTTGCCAATGTGGCTTGGATATTATTAGAAATGCTTATCACAATACAAAAACAAGGGGCATTTTACAAAGCAGCAAAATGTTGTTTTAGGTCCAATATCTTAAAAAATTGTATATCAGAATGCTATAGCAAGCTTTAACGTTTGGCTTCTCTGGCACGATGAGAATTACAGCTTTGTGGACCATTAGGTTGATTTGGAAAAAGCTTCAAGAAACTGTACATACAACAAAAAAATAAATATTTCATGTAAAAAAGCGACAAGAAACACAAATTCCACACTTTTTTGTTATAAACATGACTAAAACTTGACTAAACCAGTCATTACATATTTACATAAATCAGAACTTTTATTTTTTATTTAACCTTTCAATCACCCTTGTGTGAAAAACCACACAATATGAATGATTTTTACACGATAAACAAGAAAAATGTTATTGTACACAATTAAGTACTAAAAATAAAATTTTTGATTTTAAAATATTTTTTAATAATGAAATATATCAGAACTTACGTAAGTTACCCTCGTGTGTGGTTTTCCACACATATGAAGTTTTTATGTAATTTGCACTAGAGACTAGATTTTCTATCGGCAAGTGTGAAACATTTTTGAAATTGTTGCGAACTGCATACAATTTATGTTTTATAAAGTGAGTGCTTATTAAAACTAGCTGACCCGGTCCGCGTTGCTGGCTCTAAGCAAACGTAAGTGTTGTATTACCAGACGATTTAAATTGAGCTTTAAATGAAATTTACGGCCTTTAAAACTTTCCTTCCGTAAAAACCTAAGTTGGACCATCGCGATGATTTTAAAGAAAAAATCATCCAAATCGGTCAAGCCGGTCAAGTTATGCGCTTAATAGAAAAAGTGGGCGTAAAAGTAGGCGTGGTAAATTTTTCTTTCGATTAAAACTTAAAATGGATTAATACGAACATTTGAAAGAAAAATTTGTCAAATCGATTGAGCCTTTTTCTGATTTTAGGTAATTCGAAAAAAGTGGGCGTAAAAGTGGGCGGTGCAAAATTTTCGTTTAGTATAAATCTAAGTTGGACCATGGCGATCATTTTAAAGAAAAAATCGTCCAAATTATTTAGATGTGGTGCAATATGAAAATTGGATTTTGCCACGCCCCTCCGCCCGCAGACCGAAAATCAAAAATCAGACTTCACAGTGTCACCCGCCTGAATATTCTGAAGATTCCCTGAAAATTTCATTAAAATCGGACCAGCCGTTTTGGAGTCCATACGTTACATACATACATACATACACACATACATACATACATCCTATTTTATATATATAGATAGAAGATATAGAAGATACACACAAGCTGTGTATGGTTTGTTGTTGATCACCAATGGGATAAATACATCATTAATGTTACGTAAATTATGACTTTGATTACAAACGAACAATGGCGCCACAGCAAAGTGGAAAAACCACACACGAGGGTAACTTACGTATGTTTTTTAGAGGGTGATTTGAGGTTTAATTAAAATATGTTGTTGCGTTTAATCGGTTTTTTCTTTATTTGAATCAAAATAAATGCATTAATTTTAAAATCTAAAATGTGTTTTTTTATTTGGTATGACTCGGTTAACGCAACAAGCTCAGTTAACGTGAGATCCTAAATTTATATTGGTTGCGTTAACTGAGGTTGCACTGTATACTAAATATGGGTTGTGTTGATGTGTTAAACATATAAAATTATTGCTTTAGGACGCATCTTTGACTCAGAATCTAAGTCGATCCATAGATGTTCGCACTGAACCAAAAATTCAATAAAAATGTACGCTAAGCAAACGAATTACGTTTATTAAAATATTTTCGTTGGCTCAACAAATAATTCGTTAATATAATGAAAATTTTATTTTTATGAGGCATTATTTTCATGATATAAACGAATAATTCGTTGAGCCAACGAACATATTTTAATAAACGTAATTCGTTTGCTTAACGTACATTTTCATTGGATTTTTGGTTCAGGCCACACTACACATATGCAACTTAATGTTGCGGCCAAGCAAACATTTTGACTTTAATCCTTGGTAGTGGTGAAATATGGTAAAAATAATATGGAAAACTCGTCAATATTTTTAACGATGATTAAAAAGAGTCTTCTCAAAAATTAAAGCTTTTGTTATTTGTCCGTTTAATATATAAATGTAAAAAGAAAACGTTGTTTGCCTCAATGGAATGTTTGGTCTGTCAACAGATCAGTCAAACAAACATTAAGTTCTTTAGCAGCTTATGCGTAAAAATGGAGAAAAATTTAATTTTTAAAGGTTCGTCCTCTACGCAACATTACGTTTTCGTAAGAGTACCTATTAATGCATAAGCAGAGTAACGGGACAACAAATCCCCAACGAAAACGTTCACGAACGAATAACGAGGCCTGTAGACTTAATTCCAAGATCTACACAGAAAGAAAAGAAAATTTGATTTCAATTAAAAAATTTGTGATATTAATTAAAACTTACACCGGTAAAACAATAAAACTATTTTTAATAACAACAACATTTTCTGCAATAATGTTGTTGATATAAGTATAAAAAATTATTGATAATTTTAAGAAAACATTCCGGTTCATGGACAGTTTCTGCGGAACTTTATTTATAACTAACTGAAAAAAGGAAAGAAAGAATATTTTATTATAAAAAATTACTTCAAAAATAGTATAAGTATGTATAATTATTCATTTACATAGAGAGAGAAAGAGAAAGAGTAATTATAAAAAGATTTATATGGGCAACGTTTAATTCACTTGATTTAATTTTTAACTAAAACTGATTTTATTTTTGATTAATAGTTTAATTAAAAAAAAAAAAAAAAATTGGGAGAATTTGTGTACGATATTTTGAATTTGCTCTTTTGCAAGGCTATTTGCACTTAACACTGAACTCCGCTAATGTTTTTGTAAGTTTGCACTATAAAAAACACCACAATTGTGGAGAGGGTATTATGCATTTGTGCTGATGTGTGTAGCGCCTTAAAATATTGGTCGCAATTTTGGACATAGGTTTGGACGTAGGACCACGAGGGCGGATAGTGCGAAATTTCTTCCTCTCAGAAACTATCGAACCGATTTTAATGAAATTTAAGACATGGATAGAGCCATATCTATATGGAAACAAAAGGTGTGCATTTTTTTTTTTTAAAATAGGAACACGAGGGGAGATAAGAGCAATTTTTGCCTCTCAAATCGATTTTAATGATATTTAAAACATAGATATTTCCATATCTATATGGACACATAAGCTTTACAATTTTTCAAAAATAGGACCACAAGGGGAGGTAGGGGGCAATTTCTGCCTCTCACAAACTTTCAAACCGATTTTGATGAAGGTTATAAACATAGATAAATCCATATTTATATATACACATAAGCATGATGTGTCTTACTTCCCTGCAAATAAAATTTGACCACCTGATGCATTTTGATAAAATGGACTACTCCATGGACTGGTCCGAAGTAATGCAAGCATGGACCATGTCATTGTTAAAAAGTCTTCGTTTTTTAACGACATGCTTTAGTTTTTAAACGACTTCAAAACTAATCCTCTTGAGTATACCATGGAGTAGTTTTAAAACTACTCCTTAGTAGTTCAAAGGTGGGCTACATGGTCCAGCCCTAGGACATCGTAATGTTAAATAGACCATGTTTTTTCCATACGTTAGGGTTACAATTGGACTAGCCCTGGTCCCTTGTGGACTACTCTTTACACGCGTGTTTGGACTGGTCCTATTATTTGCAGGGTTTCTACTTGTTTCTTGCTTAAAACTGAAATAAGAACAAATAAACGTTTTTGTTTTTTATGTTCAGTTTTTTAGATTTTTTATTTTTCTTCTTTTTATCAAAATTAAAAAAAGGAACAATCTAGAAATAAAAAAACATACTTTAAAAAATTTTTATTGTATCGAAAAGCAGTAAAATAACCTGTTCAAAATCTTATTTTTAGCCTGTCAAGATAAAAAAAATTCTTAAAAAAATGTGTTGTTAGGCTTTAAGTAAAATTTACTTTTGTTTCAAACTAAAGAAATAAATTTTGTTTTTCTCGTTGATGTTGAAGCCAATATGTCTACCAGAATTGGGGAATAAAAACGGAAGGAACATTTTTTTCTATTTCCTCCTTAACACGATTTAAAAATTTCGTTTCAATACAATGATTTCTTCAATTGTAACAATAGATTTGTTATGATAAAGTGCAGGAAGATTACGATAATCAAAAGATGGAATTGCCATGTACAACGTTTTTGTTTAACTATAAAATATTTTTTTCTTTATTGATGGATAAAAGAACAAAATCAACAGCAAAATCTACTTTCAAGAAATGTTGAACAAGATGTAACGAACAGTTTATATTAAACTCCTGAATAAGATAATTTCTGATTGTTTATGTTTTTTCCTATGAAATAAGTTTTTGTTCAACAAAATCCAATGAATTCCTTCATGTCTTTTATACTTTTTCTATTCTTAAGACCAGTAGTTTTGAAGCGGCCAACAATCCTGCTTGCCAGTTCCTAAAAACATGTTAAGTAGCCAGTAAAGGGACGAAAGAACTTTTCCTAGGACTTTAAATAGTTAATAGTTCTTAAAAAAAGTATAGCAAATTCAAGCTAGTAAACAAAACCATTAGAACTGCAGGGCCTCCCACATACAACTCCTAAACTACGGAACAACTAAACAACAAAATATAGACATGCTTTCTTACAAGTTAAGCTGTATTTCAGGTATTTGTGACAGCCATTTCCGAAATTTAAATTTCAAAGTCAATGTTTATTATAGTGTTGAATTCAAATTTCAATGGTTAGAATTGTTAAAATTCTATTTGTTGCCAAAAGATATCAGTGTTACACACAAAGAAGGATTGCCAGCTTTTTTCACAAGAGATGTATTTAATACTTAACCCTTCGTCTTACTCATGGGTCGGACCTGACCTTGTTCAATGCATTCTGAACTGAAAATCAAAACATGTGTAACACGGAGGGTTAATAATAAAAAACTAGCTAAATATGACAAATATAGCATATCGGATGATTTCTGAGAGATTAAGGCAATATAGTAAAATATTTTCAGTGCTATTCAGCTATAAAAAAAATATTCAGCTAAAGCGAAATTAAATTTAATCATAAAATTGTTTAACACGGTTTAAATGCTTAAAAACTCTAGGGCTTAAAAAGGTTATTCAGTTAAAATGAATAAAATTGTGATATTTGTTTCTAAAAAGGCACATATTTTTTGCAATTCAGCTAATTTTAATATAAATTCGATAGTTATTTTTAAATTAGCATTAATTTTCTGCAATATTTTTTATTTTTTTGTTAATAAAATGGCTTAAAACATATGAGAGTTTAATAAAACAGCTTATACCTGCAATTCAGCTAGACCTATTTTAAATTAAATCTGATGTAACTTAATGTCTTTAAAAGTTTTTAATATTTTTTAAACAATTAAATATGCTTTAAGATAATTAAGCTTAAGAAATTTTTAAAAAAATGCCCTAAAATTAAAAATAATTTGAGACCTCTAACTTGCTTATAAGCTTTTAAATTTGCTATTCAGCTATTGCAAATTTGTTACAAAACTATTAAAATTTTATTTCAGCTTAATCTGTTTTACAAATCAGCTGATGGAATTTGTTTTATATAGAAGTATTTGATGTAATTAAACTTTAAATTAATATTTACCTGTATGTCTTACAATTCAGCTAAAGAAAAATTCTTAAAAATCATTTAAAATACAAGTTTCTGTTAAATATCTTTACAGAATGGCTATTCAGCAATTAAATTTTTTATTTAGTTAAAGCATCATACATGCAATTTTCATATTTGCAACTCAGCAGTGCCGTTTTTTTTAATTCAGCTTAGAAAATATTAATAAACATAGGAAAACATATGAGATGTTTAAGTAAAGATTTGTAATTTAGTAAATATAAAGTTTTAATAGTAACATTTGTTGCTTGTTTAAAAATTTAAGAAAAATTTTTTTTTGCTTTTGAATTTTTTTTAATAAAAGAAGACAATTTTTGCAATTCTGCTGACCGTAATTTATAGAAATGATGCAAAAATGCTAATAGGCAAGTAAAATTGTTTTTAGCTATAAAATTTTTAATTCAGCTAAGCTGAATTACTATTCAGCAGCAAAAAAGATTAAAACAAGTTAACCGTATATTAATTAAAACCATTTAAGAAAATTTTTTTCCGAAATCTCTAAATTTCTTATAAATTCCTTATTTTGTCTAAGCCGCAACCCTGTTTCAGCCAGCATATGTTTTTTTGAATTTAAAGAAATGCCAATTTGAATTCCAAGTCAGTTGGTTAAAATATTTTTGCAATACTATTTTATCATTGTAATGCCAAATAAATCTGCTCTGCAACTCTATTTTATTTCAGTAAAATGGCAAATGTTGACACAGGTTCTATTCAACTTCCCGTCTTTATTTCTGTTGTATTTTCTTTTATTTGTTTTCGTACAAATCATTTTGCCCCTTTTATTGCTGGAAGTTTATAGCAAAAGCAATTGTATAGGATCGATCCAGTGGGAGAAAAAAACTTTCAAATAATCTTTTGTAGAGTATAAATATACATACATATGTCGAACGTGACCATCGTACATATTTAAAGTAAAAAAAAAAGTCAAATTAAAACGTATTTTTATTTTGGCAATAGATTCAAGTTATAGCTATTAATTAGCCCTATAATTGGTGCTATTATTCATTTTGATAAATTGTTTCGTTTTCAAGAAAATTGCAAAAAAACAAGGCATTTGCACGTGACGAAAACAGAAGTGGGTTTTGTAGCCATTAATTCGAATGCCGATTTCAGCGAAACCTGAGGCAATATTTGAATGTGAAAAATTGTAGAATGTAATGCACTCATGTCTCTTAAATATAGCTGTCATCTATATAAATAAAAATCAATGTTGTTCGTTGGTAATTGCATCAGTTGAGAACGGCTGGACCGATTTGGACAGTTTTTTTTTTTCTAATGATCGTCATGGTCCAACTTAGGTTTTTACGGAAAGAAAATTTTGCCACGCCCACTTTCACGCCCACTTTGTCCGATTTTTCTAAAATCAGAAAACGGCTCCCTCGATTTGACTAATTTTTCTTTCAAATGTTCGTATCAATGCATTTTAAGTTTCCATCGAAAGAAAAATTTACCACGCCTACTTTTGCGCCCACTTTTTCTATTAAGCACATAACTTGAGGATGGCTTGACCGATTTGGACGATTTTTTCTTTAAAGTGATCGCCATGGTCCAACTAAGGTTTATACGGAAAGAAAATTGTTCCCCGCCCACTTTTACGCCCACTTTTTTCGATTTACCTAAAATCAGAAAACGGCTCCATCGATTTGACTAATTTTTCTTTCAAATGTTCGTATCAATGCATTTTAAGTTTCCATCGAAAGAAAAATTTACCACGCCTACTTTTACGCCCACTTTTTCTATTAAGCACATAACTTGAGTGATCGCCATGGTCCAACTTAGGTTTATACGGCAAGAAAATTTTATCGCGCCCACTTTTACGCCCACTTTGTACGATTTACCTAAAATCCGAAAACGGCTCCATAGATTTGACTAATTTTTCTTTCAAATGTTCGTATTATTCCATTTTAAGTTTTCATCGAAAGAAAAATTTACCACGCCTACTTTTACGCCTACTACGAAACAATCAAAGCCGATTTGCAGGTACGATGATTTGTTGGCAGGTGATTTTTGGCAAACATTGCCAGTGATACCACGATCAACGCCCGCCGATGAATTAAATGCATCTTTGAAGTCGTCTGCTTTGTGGAACACGTTAGGAAGCTCAAATTGACTCTGAAAATGTGGGTCGTGCTGCAAAACAATCAATCTCGAGACGTATTTTCCAAACAATTGCTGGACATAGGAAACGACAAAATCCCGGTGGATATTGCAATTTCTGCCGGTTCACCGAATCAAGTCCGAACTCATCCGAAAGGTGTTTTCAAACATTATACAAAATTACAGAAATCATGATTTGTTGAGCGAACGTGCTATACTAGCTACGTTGATGTCGACGAACTGAATTTTAAGATTCAAAGTGAAATCGCTGGCAAGTTGGAGACGAACAAATCGGTAGATTCCATTACTTCTCAGATCTCCCTGGGATTACCCGGATAACCTCCTCATAAATCTATATATATAAAATAGGATGTGTGTGTATGTATGTATGTGTGTATGTAACGTATGGACTCCAAAACGGCTGGGCCGATTTTGATGAAATTTTCAGGGAATCTTCAGAATATTAAGGCGAGTGACACCGTGAAGTCGTGAAGATTTTCGGTCTGGGGGCGGAGGGGCGTGACAAAATCCATAACTTGAGAACGGCTTGACCGATTTGAACGAGTTTTTCTTTAAAATGATCGCAATGGTCCAACTTAGGTTTTTACGGAAAGAAAATTTTGCTCCGCCCACTTTTTTCGATTTACCTAAAATCAGAAAACGGTTCCATCGAGTTGACTAATTTTTCTTTCAAATGTTCGTATTAATCAACTTTAAGTTTTCAACGAAAAAAAAATTTACCACGCCTACTTTTACGCCCACTTTTTCTATTAAGCGCATAACTGGAGAACGGCTTGACCGATTTGGACGAATTTTCTTTAAAATGATCGCCATGGTCTAAATTAGGTTTTGCGGAAAGAAGATGTTGCCCTGCCCACTTTTACGCCCACTTTTTTGAATTACCCAAAATCAGAAAACGGCTCCATCGATTTCACTAATTTTTCTTTTAAATGTTTGTATTAATCCATTTTAAGTTTTCATCGAAAGAAAAATATACCACGCTACTTTTTCTATTTATCTAAAATCGGAAAAAAGTTGCATCGATTTTGCGGAGCCCTAAGGGAATCAGTTCGAACAAAATTTCCACTGTTGATTCGACAACAAAAATAGGCATACGAAACCCTTATGAAAGCTGTGAAAGATAAAACTGGAGGGATTTTTTTCTAAACGCTCCCGGTGGAACTGGGAAAACTTTTTAAGTTAGCTGAATATTTTTCTTACCAACTAAAATCGTCTGGAAATACAACACTAATGTTTGCTTAGGGCCAGCAACGCGGACCGGGTCAGCTAGTTTTAAATAAAAATAATGTATACTTTTTTTTTATTTAGCTTAAATCGCTGTCGCACGTGATCTGCCGCACATGACATTTTTTTCCATCATGATATATATGTTGATTAGACTGGGTCGACCTCCATACAAAAAAAAAAGTTGTGCCTGCCACCTCCTAGAATGAAATGTATGTCAATGAAGTTTCTAAAACAGGATACATTTTTTGCCATATTTGTAATCGCATAGTTTCTTGTGCATTCTATTTTGGCTCTTTGTACCTTCCGAAAGGTTTTAGAGAGAAAAAGTCAATGCATAATGTCTCTCTTTAAGAACTTTCATCAGAGTAAAACGTACAATAGAAATATCCAAATAAGAAAAGTTGCACTTGTTCGACTTTGCATTCATAAATCTCGAAATGGGTTATAAATAAATATAAAATTTTTTTACTTTTATTAAATTTGATTGTTTTCCTGTTAAAATATGATAAAACAAAGTCTTTTCAAGAACTTATAATTTTTTTGTTGCGGTGGACCTATCGGTGGAAATGCCCATAGGTATTGTAATAGAGAACGTATCGAATATTTATTTCAAGTAAATTTAAAAAAATATAAATTTGAAAAAAATATTTGTCATGGTAAATATTTTTTTTTTTTTTTTTTTGGAAATTTAAAGGGATAGAAAACGACCAGAACAGAGGGACAAAGAAAGAAAAAACTTAATTCAGCCGTCAAAAAAAACCTAGCTCCATCATTGTGTTGGTAAGAAATTGGCTTACTTTGTTGTTGTAAATTCACACGTATGAAATTTAGAAAGAAAACAAATTTGTATTCCTTTGACTGGAATATTTTTTAATTAACTTTCAGTTAGAATTGTTAAAAATATAGTGATAACTGGAAATTTTTAAATAGCTACCCAGCAAAAACTGACATTGCAAAGTAATGAGTTAAAAAGCTAATATAACGACTCTTCACTACTTATACATTGGCGTTTTAACTCATTATTTTAACACGGTGATGTCATTGGAGGCAAGTACTTACCACCCTCGCTTACAAATAGGGAGTTAAATAAGTCATTACCACATTCGCTTACAAATAGGGACTTAAATAAGTTATTACTCCGATGTCACCAAAATTACAACTAACACGTCATGACTTTAAAAAAATTTTTTTTTCTATTTTTTCTTATTTTATTTTACTTTACTTTATGTTTTTTTCTATTTTTTTCTTATTTTATTTTACTTTGTTTTATTTTTTATTTTTTTTTCTGTCTCTGGCGGGATTCGATCGCGCAACCTCGGCGCTGATAGACTAGCTCACTACCAGCTAGTCTACCGGGGCAGTGTAGTTTTTGTATAAAAAACGATGTTTTTGACTCAATTAAGAGCGTAAATATGAGATTAAATTATTGGAGGCAACTACTTACCACCCTCGCTTACAAATAGGGAGTTAAATAAGTCATTACCACATTCGCTTACAAATAGGGAGTTAAATAAGTCATTACCACATTCGCTTACAAATAGGGACTTAAATAACTTATTACTCCGATGTCACCAAAATTACAACTAACATGTCATGACTATAAAATTTCAGTACATCATAATTTTTCATATTCAAATTTATTACAAATTGTTTTTTATTTATAATAAAAAAAAAAACAAATTGTAAGAACAAATATTTTAAATCAATTTGTATTAGATTTGAAAAAACTTCAACCGTAGATGCATTTTATTTCGAATGAATTATAAATTTCGTTAATCAACTCATACACAAGTACTTAGGTATCAGATTATATGTCAGCCATTACCAAACTACTTCTATGTAATGCAGATGGTATGAAGTAGTCATTGAAAAGTAAGTTGTTCAGTAATGGCAAGTCATTACCAAGTTTTTGCTGGGTAGTTTTAACTGACCTTGGTTAAATTGCCCGTTAAAGATTTATTTTGTTAAGGAAAAAACAATTACACTCGCAAAAATTAAATTTCGTCTGAAGAAGTTAAAAAATAATTTTTTTTAATTAAGATTTAGAATAAATACTTAAATTTAAGCAATATTGTGCAAAAAATTAGCTAAAAACAATTTTGTATGAACTGTAAATTACACTGATAGTTTTGGAGATGTCCGGACCACAGTTTCGCATAGGTCCTAAAAAAAGATCAATCCAGGAAACACTTCATACGACAAAAATAAGAAACGACGAAATACGATATTTTTCTAAAATTTGGTAGAATTAAGTTTTATAGGACATTTTGGTCTAGACTATCCAAACGAAGGGGTGTACGTAAACTCTTTTGCTCGACTGTATACAATTTGCTTTTTTCAAACACTGAAAGAATTATGCTTCATAAATCTAATGAATCAATTTCATTAAATTTTTTTCATTAATCCAATGAAAAATTTCATTACTGGAATGAAATTTTACAAATATAATGCAACAATTTCATCAACACAACGAAATTGAGTTTCATAATTTCGTTAACATTTTCCATTAAATTAATGACCACTTAATATCTCTTCAACTTAATGTTATACATAATTTCTATAGATTTTTTAAGATTAAAATGAACTATTAATTCAAAAAGTATTTAAATATATTTAAGTAAATGAAAAAAAGGAATCTTTTGTTACTTCATTTTTTTCTTGATAAAATTCTTTCACTTCAAAATACTTATAACTGAAAAATATTCTTCATATAACTTGTAAAAAGTTTTTTTAATTCAATTAGTAGCGGTAGACATGAAAATATATAAAAAATTGTATTATAATATTAATGAAAAAAAATTCATTACAAAAACGAAATACTGATTTTAGCTAAATGTAAGAAATATAAAGTTTCAAAAACAAACAACGCGAAAGAAAAAACAAGAGCACAAAATTCTCACATTCTTTTTTCTTTTTTCTTTAATTGTTAATTTAAATACACAAAATATACACAGTAGTAAAATCCAGGAAAATGGAAAGAAGGCAGATGAAAGTCGTCGCGGGCTGGAAAATGAATTTAGTACGATTTACTTAACATGATGTAAACGATTGATTATTTGAAACAGGAACAGGAAAAAAAAAAAATATGAATCACAACAACTCAAAACGCACATTGAAAAAATAAATAAAATAAATTAATAATTTCATTAAAATATAAAAACATTTGTATTAAAATAATAAAAAAATGTCTTTAAACGTTTGGCATTAAAATAATGCATTGATTTTCATTGATTTTATGAAACATTTCATTAACGGGGGGCTTATTTAACATTCTTCATTAATCCAATGAAGGGTTACATAGGTTGAATTTTAATGTAATTTTTCATTGGATTAATGTCAGAATCCATTGGATCTGTGAAGAAAATTTTTTCAGTGCACTCTTTAACTACTTTAAAATGTTAACAACTTTTTCTCATGCTGGATTTGCGTGCTCAATTGTGGCAATGTTTTTATATGTAGACGTAGTGATAAGACAGTCTTTATTTGAGAGAAGAAAAATAGGAGGAAAGATTACAGCTTCAAAAATTTTTTTAACAGCAATTGTATAATGGCAAGCAGTTCATTTTGATAAGATTCTGATAGGTTTTTTTTTTTTTGTGTAAAACAACAAAACACAAAAGTTTTGCTATTTGAAATTGATATGGGTAGGATGTCTTGCGAAATGTAAAATTAAATGAACAAAGCTTATACATTTTGGCGAGTTTTTTGTCCGACAAATATTTAAAAATTTAATTTTTTAAAGATTTTTTATATAAAGCAACTGCCTTTGAACACTTATCATATTCTTCTTTAAGGATTTCAAAGAGATACCACCAGCTCATGTTAAGAGACGTATTGTTTTTTAAACCCTTCACCACCTCTAGGGGTGAATGAGGCTATACCTAGATTGTTATTCCGTGTGAAACTGCTTTAATATTCATCTAAGACCGCATGAAGTAGATATATTTTAGGTCCTTGAGTAATTCAAAGTTATGTCCGTCTGTCTGTCTTTAAAAACACGCCCACTTTCGAAACACTCAATAGAAAAAAACAACATTGGTGGCAAATACTTTCTAGTTCTCTTAAGCACTGTTGGATTGAAATCTTACATAATCAGTTCAGAAGGAAAAGATTTATGAACCCAAATGTGGAACAATCTGAATGAAAATTTTATATTTTTGTCAGAGAAACTTTAACAAATTGTCGTACTGTTTTGCAAATTGGTCTTATTTGTATTTTTTGTTTAATACTATAAATCACTCTACCGAATTTTGTGATAAACCCTTATGAAAATCACTTAAATATACCTTTTCAGAAAAAATCATGATATTTTATTTAAATTAAGTCAAATTTAGTTTTATATGACTTTTTGGTATAGACTTTAATATGCTTAAAACTGAAACGAATTATAATACTGTGAGGACAGTTTTTTACAAAATTGATTTAAAATTAATAAAAAAAAAAACCCACTCCTGAAAAATTCGAAATCTCAGTGGAGGGTATCAAAGCTTCGGCATAGACGAATATGCCACATTTTTTTTACTTGCAATTTTAGCAATGTTTTAAAGGCCTTTTCTTAATTTAAAATAATTGTCCTACCAGACGTATGTTTAATATTAATTAAAGGACTGTTTTGCAAAATTTCAAATTGTTTTAAAAACATAAGAAACAGCTTAGAGTTTTTAACTGAAATTGTTAAAATATAAAATATTTTATTGAAAATTTTAATATAAATTTATTGTCAGCACGAAATCTGAAAGAAATATTTATAAAGTCTTACGGCCAATTTCCCCAAGTGCAGCTATAATTAACTATCAGTAACATATTGTTAACAGAAAGTTAAAATTATAAATAGGTTTAAGTGAAATTGGCCGTTAATTGGATAAAATCAATAATTTCTTAAGTTTATGCGCGACAGTTTTATAACGGCCATGTTTTGAAAATCGAACTCATGTGAAATTGAAATCAGTGAAGATTTTTAATTGAGTTTTTGTAAAAATGAACGTAGCTTTTCCTGATTTCAAAAGTAGTTTAGTTCGAGAAAAGTGGTCTGCAAAGTATGAAGGAAATATTTTTATGGACTTTGAACATGGGAGAGTTTTCAAAATAGTCAATAGTCTTTAAATGGAATGGAATTCTTGACAAAAAGTATGAAAAACAAAAATCAAGTAAAATAGATAATCATTCACAACAATAAATTTCGATGCACCAAGTGGAAAGACCATTCGGCTTTAAGATCGATCGACTTCCAGTCGTCCTAATTGGCGGTGAGTGTAAAACGACAAAGATTTTTGAAAATATAGTGTGGTTTCTATCGGAACATGTCGAATCGACCTGTCCCTGAACGTGGGTTCGGTCCCCCGGTCAGTCAAGAATGAAAAATTATAAATAAATTTTCATTCACTTTATGTTGTAAAATTCTTTTTTTCATAAAAGTAATTAGATGAAAATTAAATTTGATGAACTTAAGCCTGATTAAAATTTTAAATTTGGATTAAAAACCATAAACAATTTAATAAAATTAAAATAATTTTATTAATTATCTCTATAAAAATAAACAATAATAATAATAAAAAATAAATTCTTAAACTTTTAGCGATATAACCGTCAAAACTCAGGAAATTGTATTCACGGAATTGTATTCTGTCACATGACGGCCTTGTAACCACAAAAGTCCTCTTTTCATATTGTTCGATGGCGTCCCACGTATATATCCGACGGCGTTTTTCCGATTGTTGTGGATTCTACATTTTAAAGCCATAGAAAAAGAACAACTACTCTATAAACTACACTTTACACTATAATTTAGAATAAAATTTAGCCTCAATCTTCGACTAGACTTAACTTTGTGTGCGCGGAAAAAAAAACATTATATTGCGCGGCAACCCAACAAACACGAAGACAAACCTTTGATATGAAATGACTTTATCATTTGACATCAAACACAATTCTCAAACGTTGTTCAATTGTTTGACTTAACATTTATATTCAAATCGATAATGATTTCAAAATAAACATTTGATATCAAATGTTTTATAAATTTGATGTCGAATGTTTTTCAAATGTTAAATTCAAATCAAAAATAAACTTGGCAACACTAAAGCGAAAAAAGCTTAAGCGTGTTACTATTAAAAATAAATTTGAATATAAAGTGAACAGTTTATTTCTAGTGAAAATTACAAATTATTTGTGAGTAATTCCGATGATTAAGAATACAAAAAAAAAAGGAAAACAAAACGGGAAAGTGAAGAAAGTTTGTTGAACGATCGTGCTACAGTGCTACAATCCTCAAAATAGAAGGGAACAAATGTTGTCTTTGCAAGAATTAGAGGACGGAAAGAAGCTTTTCATCTTTTATCTATGTTGCCGAATGATTATCTCACAGTTTATTTAAATAAATAATGAATTTAAATTAAAAAATAAAATATTTTTATTTATGTTCCACATTGTATTAATATCCACATTTGAAAAACATTTGAGAATTACATTTGAAAGCAGGTTGAAAATAAAGGCCTTTTTCAACTTGATAATAATTTCCCCTTTTTGTTGAGAAAGCTATGATTTTCAAATGATTTTTAAATCATTATCAAACGTTTGTCGTTTGAGAAAACGTTTGATTTCAAATCATTTTCAATTTGAAATCAAAGCTCCGTGTTTGTTGGGAAGGTACCCGGGTACTTACATAATAGAAGCACTTAATATCTAGCTTAAATTCAGTAAAATATTAATCGGCTTCACAAAATATACTTAGTTACTTTTTAAGACGGCTCTGCAAGCTGTTATCGTTCGCGTTAATCTTTCCGATGTCTTCCAGCCAGCGCAATCGGTGTAATTTTATGGGTCTTATTATTTTCACAGTGGTGTATATCTCATACCGCTAATGTTTCATTCTACCACTATTGGCTTCGTCAACGCTTATAAGCCCATTTATTTGAAGAATTATTTTTATCTCAAATATATATAATGATTCCTATGGTTCCAAGTTGGAAAAAAGGGCCGAAATCCTTCCATCCGAATCTATCCTGTGTTATTAGTCTCATTTCAGACCAGGTTTTTCCTGTTTTGCTTCTCCAGCGGTTGATATATCGAAGATGGCAATTGAATGGAATCACCAAAGCAGTAGGAGAAGAGGTCAGCCCGCCAACACCTGGAGAACGTTATCTCAAAAATGCCTTAAACATATTTATCGTTTTTAGCAAATATCCTTGTTTCGGCACTGGTATCACAAGCGGTTTACAATCTTTAATATTTTTGTTTCTTTTGCTCCTTTAGTTATTTATTTATTGCCTGTAATATGGTTGCTCTTTTCTTTTTGTTTTAAATAAAAATAAATTATTAAAGTTGTTGTTGTTTGTTTCTCCATATGTTGCCTTTCACATACTTTAACAACAACAATAACAAAAAATACAGGACAACATCAACCACATTAACTATTACAACAACTATAAACATGAGTAATAATTTATGTTACGGTAAATAAAAGAAAAAAAGCTTTATGAAACAGCAACAAACAAAAAAAAAAACCATCAAATTCCGTTTCGGTATTAAATGAAATTAAAATATTTTCTAAGTCATTTACACGAATACACTTACATGCATTTAAATATGTATAAGGGAATTTGCTTTTGTATAATATAGTTATAACACGGTGGTAGTTGTATTTACGTCGTATAGTAAAATATCCCTTTTCCTTCATTTAAAACCAATTTCCCAAAACACTTTAATTAAACACTCATGCCAACTATTCAGTTAGAGTTACAGTTGTACTGCAATAAATAGCACATGTGTAATTTGATACATGTTCAATTTTATTTTAGATGCCTACAAGAGCTTTCGCAGCAAATAAAAGAAAATTAATTTTTTTTCGAAATTCTGGCTTTTCTGTTTTAAATATCTGTCTGTTTACCCAAAGTGTTGCTTCAATTTTGCCATCTAGTACATAAAATTTTTACTCTAAAATTGTAAGATAAAGCAGGTTGTCATAAAAGATAAATGTTAAGTTATGTCCACCAATCTTTTAGTATACCGATCGACTCAGAATCACTTATAAAAGTGCTCTTACGATGCCCATCCGTCCGTCTGGCTGGCTGGTTGTCTGTCCATGTTCACTTTGTACGCAAAGTGCCAGTTCCAATTTTGTAGAAAATTTAATCAAATCTGGACAAAGTCTATGCAAATGTTGAGAATCGGTCTATAATATCAAATATTCCATCCAAAATATTTTACTGCAAATTAAATTATTTTCGAATCGTTTCACATTTGCTCAAAGCTCCCATCCTAAATAGCTTTAATTTCCTTTAAAATGTTAACATTTATTAAAAATCCATTTAAAAGTAAAACTCATATGGATGTTAATATCTAGATAATATTCGGCGCAAACATCTCTTACATGAATTTGACCTAATATGCGCTTAAGCGATAATATTTTTAGGTTTTTTTTTTAAACCTTTTCTTTAGCTTCACTTCGAACAATCAAATCTTGTAAAATCTTGGATGAAACTTTGCAGGCATACATATTCCCGATGACAATACACGAAGACATGGGCGTAGCCGGGATAAAATATAGGGGGGGGGGGGGGGGGGCAAACAATTTTTTTTTCGGTAAAATGCTTTTTTGCCCGCCTTTTACTCAATGCAAATGGATGAAACTTTGCAGGCATGCATATTCCCGATGACAATACACGAATACATGGGCGTAGCCAGGATAAAATCTATGGGGGGGCAAATTTTTTTAAATGTTCTTTTTTAAGAAAAGCGTTTCTTAAAAAAAAATTTTTTTAAATGTTCTTATTTAAAATTTTGTTGCTTAATCGATAAATATTTGGACAAGTATTCGAATAAAAAAATTTCAAAATTTTTCTTTATAATTTATAAGAAGATTTTTTGGCTAAACAAATTAAATAAATAAATACAGAATGAAATACATGTACATAAATTAATTTATTAGTTTTGGTATCAAAGGCCAAATAAGGACATTCGATATTGGTAAGAATTGCGATAAAATTTAAATGGGAATTTCCATCGATATTGAAATTTAGACTCTGATATTAGTAATAACTGCTGCATGTAACCCAGGGGCCATTTTTAAAAACTTTTTTTATTTCACCCAGTTTTCCATCCCTGAGTGATATGTTCGCTATAAAACTACTTTAAATATATTTCCACCTTAAACTAAACTAAAGATTAATTGAAAAATTCACAATAAAACTAAAATTGATTCGAAATCTATTTTAAAGAAAATTTTAATGAAAATTAAGCGTTTAAACACGTTTGAAATCTAAATTCATTTTTATGATACGGCAGCAAATTTTTAATTTAAAATTTCTTCATCTTTTTGGTTTATTTGCACCAAACTCTTGCAACAATAAGAATGTTAGTGTGTACCTCCGCCTGCCTTTTTCTTCGTCTGCCCATACAAAAGTAGTTAAATATTCCCCAATGTGTTGATTGTCTAAGAAATTTCAAAAAGTGTTAAATTTAACATGAGTTTTTTATTTGTTTAAAATGTATACATATTCCGTTTAACATCCGCAAATTATAAACATTTTGTGGTCTAATTTGTGGTTTCAGTCTGTTAAAGTTTAATTTAAATATGAGAAAATTAAATTGCGTCAAACGCACTGTTGCCATGCCACAGCCACCACTAATACCACTTGAAATATACAATAACTTGGCTACAGTCACAGTACCTTACCACCTCATGTTCCCGCGACTGCTGAAAGTTTTATGGCAAGTGTTAAATAAATATTTAAAGAAATTTAGAAAACAAATTTAATTAAAGTGCAAAATTCTTTTTTTTATATAAAAGAAAAGAATTAAAGACCTAAAAAATATATCATAGAATTTTTATTTTCGAAGCCTAAAACCGTTAAAATTTTTAAATGGGCATTAAGGGTTCTTTACACTATCAGACAAGTCTTACGTATTTTGGAGAAAATACAACCGTCCCAGAGTTAAGTTGTAATTGTTTTGTGAAAATTTTCAAACAAAAATTAGATCAGAGATGCATTTTTATAAAAAAAAAGTAAGACTGGTGTGATAGTGTAAAGCTTTATTATTTTTTCCCGCATTTAAAAAACTGCAATTTTTCCCCCTTCTTCAGTTGTCGTTGGCAAAAAAAAAACTGTAGCTTTTACTTTTGATTCATTAAAAGTTAACAGTCGGTGTCAAACCAACTCAAAACTTTCTTTAATTAAGTTTTTCGACTGCAGTTTTTAAAACCTGGTTTTATCAGAACGGAGATCTTTCAACTTTACTTAACGGTTTGCGCGAAGTGAGCTCCCACGAAAACTGTTTTACTCAATATTTTATATTCTTAAAGCTTTTAATATTTTCGTTAATCTGGCAACCCTAGTTTTATATAAGTGATTTGCTTTCTTTAATTTAATTTTTCTTATTTACAAAGCTTCATCAGTCACAAAAGAATATTTAGATAGAACTGTTTTCAAGCTACGCACCCTAGACCCTCCCTCCCCCACCCACACACACACACACACATTTGATAACTCCCTCACACCGCAACTGTAAAAATCCGCCATCACTTCATTTGAGAACTCGGCAAATATGTGGTTTTTAGTCGAAATAAAACTATTTTCATTTCGAAAACATTAGATTTTAGTATCGTACGCAATATTGTTAGAGTTTACTCAAAGTATACATTAACATTTTTACAAACTCACACCTAACACGTAAAAATAGAACAAAAATACTTTCTATCTAATAAATTTGCAAAGCAAAAATAGTTCAAAAACATGTAAAAAAGCGTTACACCGTTGCAAAAATAGATTTAATGCTGTTATTGGCCATACACTGTATTAGATATTGATTGTAAACAAAAATTTCTAGTGAAATGGTGTTACTCTATTTCCAAAGCCAACAAAAACCCGTAAACTTAGTTAAGCAAAATATTTAAAAAAAAACTTTATTAATTATAATGTTAAACGTGTTATAGAGTTAATTTATATCAGTATCATCGCATTGTTAAACTTTTATGGAAATTGTTTGAAAACGATGTTCTTTAGTTCGCAGTTGGGCAACTAATTTTAAACAAAAAGTTTGACTATTTTAATTATGATTAGAGTAATTTTGGCGCAAAATGTTTTAAAATTCTAATTTAAAAAAGGTAAGATAGTCATTTAATTCATATCATGGCTTAAGGATATACAAAAAAAAATTACTGCATAATTTAAGGTTTATTTTCTTTACTGTAGCAGGGAGCTAATTTATTTTGGACTATCTATTGCTGAAAGCAGAAAATTGCTGAAACATTTTTGTAGCATGACCAACCACAAAGATTTTTTTTATATAAAATTAAAAAAATACATTAAAATTAAAATTTGTATGTATCAAACATACATATAAAACTACTGATATAGCAATTGTGCTTGTTACATGTCGTAAGAAAAAATTAACTTTCAAAAGCAGCAGAAAAACTACACCATAAATATAAGCAGAATATGACAAACATATTGTTAGACTACGATTAGAGTACGACTAGACTATGACTAGACTATGACTAGACTATGACTAGACTATGACTAGGCTATGACCAGACCATGACTAGACTATGACTAGACTATGACTAGACTATGACTAGACTATGACTAGACTATGACTAGACTATGACTAGACTATGACTAGACTATGACTAGACTATGACTAGACTATGACTAGACTATGACTAGACTATGACTAGACTATGACTAGACTATGACTAGACTATGACTAGACTATGACTAGACTATGACTAGACTATGACTAGACTATGACTAGACTATGACTAGACTATGACTAGACTATGACTAGACTATGACTAGACTATGACTAGACTATGACTAGACTATGACTAGACTATGACTAGACTATGACTAGACTATGACTAGACTATGACTAGACTATGACTAGACTATGACTAGACTATGACTAGACTATGACTAGACTATGACTAGACTATGACTAGACTATGACTAGACTATGACTAGACTATGACTAGACTATGACTAGACTATGACTAGACTATGACTAGACTATGACTAGACTATGACTAGACTATGACTAGACTATGACTAGACTATGACTAGACTATGACTAGACTATGACTAGACTATGACTAGACTATGACTAGACTATGACTAGACTATGACTAGACTATGACTAGACTATGACTAGACTATGACTAGACTATGACTAGACTATGACTAGACTATGACTAGACTATGACTAGACTATGACTAGACTATGACTAGACTATGACTAGACTATGACTAGACTATGACTAGACTATGACTAGACTATGACTAGACTATGACTAGACTATGACTAGACTATGACTAGACTATTACTAGACTATGACTAGACTATGACTAGACTATGACTAGACTATGACTAGACTATGACTAGTCAGAGTGTCATCTAAATTTTATTGATTTGCGAATTCGATCTCTGAAGAAACGTGGGCAGGTATTCTGGTCTCTATTGAGTTGGGCTTAAATTTACATTGCCGTGTTAGCGACATAACCTCTTTTTAATACGGGGGAGTAGCTTTCAGGTCTACCTGGCTTTAGGAGAGAAATTCCATCTCCTTTGCCAGCTTTGTATTGATTAACCACTCTCGGCTTTCCGTGTGGGCAACCAGCACCTTGTTTAGGAGCAAGAGCTATCTAGCCTCCGCTACTTTAAAAAAAAAATAGGTAGCAGAATCTGTTGCGTAGCAACAGTAACTAGAAATAATCATCTCTCAACTACAAGTGCTGAAAAATCAGCCCTTTATTGGGGTTTTCAGGATACTCCTTCCTACGACTTTAATGGTGTTTTCTTTACTACAAAAAAATGTGACATTTTATTAAAAAAAAAAATGCAATGTGGTGTCTGTTTCTTGTTGCTCCCGAAAAGGGTGGCTTCTTTAATTCTAAAAAACTCAACCTTTTCGGGAGCAAACTTTTTAAGAAACAGACACCAAATTGCATGTTTTCAAATAACATGTCACATTTTTTTGTTGAAAAGAAATCACCATAAGTAATAGACTAGAAACACTACTTGATCCACTAAAGTTTATTCTCAAGGGGAAAACGAAACTTCTGCAAAGACAATCTTTCTAACTTCACGGTGGATCTCAACCACATGATGTGTTAATATTAAGTACTTACCACATGCCCCTGTATGAGTGACGGATCATTTGCACACACAGGTAGAAGTTCGAACGAATAATTCACCAAAAATTATAAACCAATCTTTGCTTGGGAGCTGAAGCGAAGCTATCTAACCTCCACTGCCATTCATTAATCCCAACAGCATCTGTTAAAAAGTAACACCATCTAGGGATTCCGCCACGAACCGTCCTTTACCACAGGTCAAAGATTAGTCCTTCAACTAGCAACTTTAAACCACGGTCACAAGGTGTCCCCCGATAGTTTATATTCAAAGAAAAGCAAGTCTTCAGTAAAAACAATCATTTTGAAAGACAGGAAGCTTTTCTCGCAAGAAGAGTACTTAAGGAGACCTCACCAATAATCAGGCCGGTTCCGTGTCACCGCCGAGTCACTGAAAGCAGTAGCACCTAAGTGAATCACTGAGGTACAACTTCAAACTTAATGAAGTCCATGGGACCACAAGGAGCTCAAAGTGCATTTCAGGTAGCATTCAAGTATTTTTAAAATAAATGAGATTCCGGAGATGCCAGTACAAGCTTAACTAACACCAAGGTTGACTAATTAGCCAAGGCAGAATTTATTTACCCTAGAGGAAAGAATTCTCAAGCAGCTTTAACTACGCCCCCTAAGAGGTGCAGCTCATCCCCGGAGATGCTTCCTGCCAGACAGAAAGCATCTCTCGAAAGAAGCATTCTAACGAAGACCTCCTCCAATACTTCTAACTACCGTGGTACGAGATAAGATATCTGGTCAGCGGCGATCGCAAGCGATCGTGAAGATCTCCTGAAATCTCTTAATTTCGCATTTTTGCCAAATCCCAGGTCTTGACAGCACCTGATTTCCTTAGAAAATGTAACACGATAAGGTTAAATGTCCTTAAGATGATCCTCTAAGCGGCTGTAGTGTTTTCTGCAAACTGCTTATACACATCCGAACGTTATCGCTTTTACGCTCGCAGCTTTGCCTGACATCCATCTGTATCCACTGCAGAACCTTGGGCATCCATACTATTTAAGCTTAAGAAGTATTTTTTGAAAAAATTTATGAAATTATGAAATAATAGTTTTACTGGTTTTGGGAAAAATTTGCAAAGTCTGCTTGTAATTATTTCCCTAAGGGCCATTATTATAACTTGGCGTTAGCTGTTATCCGACAGTTAACAGACGCTTTTTGACAGATAACACATTATTATCTGTCAATTTAATCTTAACTTTAGCTAACTTCAAGTTGTAATAATGGCCCTAAGTGTTGCATAAGTTACGTAAAAATAAAATGTTGTAAAAGCTTTATTTGTTTGCTTATTTATTTAGTAAAAGTTGTTTATTTTTTTTCTTTTGTAAAACTTTTCGTTGTTGCTGTTTTCTTGTAACATAATAGAAAACTTTATTTTATTTGTTGTTGTTAACATTGTTGCTTTTGTTTTCATGCTTAAAAGAGCACGAAGTAGCAACTGCAACAATCAAGTAAAAACCTAAATATTAAGTGCAAAAAGTAACAACAACTTTTGCTAAAGTAAGACGGAGCGACAAAACAACAGGCCAACAATAATATTACACTCTCAAAAACAAACATGGCAATTAGTTTATGGCTGCAGGACAAGAGGCCAAATAACAAAAGTAATAAAATACCTACAATAACAAAAACAAAAGGAAAAACTAAAAAAATATATTTTCAGAAGCAGTGGCAGTCGACAAAAGGAAAAAAGTTTGCAACATTTAGGGAGTATTTTAGTTATTTTACTTTTTTTCGTTAAAAAAAAAAATTATAGGGAAATGTGTATGCATTTTAATGAGGGAAATCTTGACGGGAAAATTATTGTAGAAGAAAAATATTTTGAAAACTTTTGATTTAAGCTTTAAGTCCTCAGATATTTATATGAAATAATGGAAATGTTTAATTGCTCTTATTGTATAAATACTATAAAGGATATAAGATATACTCTGAAGGACCCTAGATATACTCTGAAGCGCCCTAGATATACTATAAATGGCCCTTGATATACTACAAAGGGAAAAAATCCTTCGGTTTATAACAATCAATAATAAAATGAATTTTTAATTGTAAAAGAATATTTATAAATGTTATAATTTTTATATCTTAAATTCTTATTAATCCTATATTCTTCGTTAAGTGAAACAAGTTGAAATGTAAAACATTGTATGAGTACTATATTCAGCTATGCCGAATCTTATATACCCTTCACCATGGTGCGGAAAGAACGGAAAGTTATATAAACACCGTTCTTTAGATGTAAAAAAATCTATCTTTCGCCATGCCCCATCCTCCGGGACTGAATAAGCGGGCATTTTGTCAGATGTTGCGTATTGCTGACTAAGATGTTGTACCTAATTTAGAAACTTTGACTCTTGCCACTCCCCAGAAGTGCAGAAATCAATAATGGCTTTGTATGGGAGGTGTCAGGCCTACTTTTCCAATTTCGCCATATGTTTAAAAGGTTTTCCAGCTATGTTTTAAAATATTAGGAAATTTTTTTCTAACCATTCTTTTGATATAAAAAAAAACCAGTTTATGGCACGCCCACTTCTCCAATCCCGCCTTCATTTTGTAGGATTTTGTGTCTTGATAACCGAGCTTTTTGTACCTAGTTTGGTAACTTCGGCTCTTTACGCTCCCCATTACCAAAAATTTATAATGTCTTTTTATGCAAAGTGCCACGTCCACTTCTCCTTTAAGGAGGTAGTGTATTGTTAACCAAGGTTTTTCTACCTAATTTGTTAACTTTAGCTCTTGTCGTTCTCTAGATGTACAGCAAAACATAAATAAAAACGCAACGACAAGGGATCAATGGGTAAAAAAGAGGCAGTCGGTGGTTTTTTTTTTTGCTTATATTTCAGCCATTCATGGATAGATTTGGCTGAATGTTAATAGCAGAATTTAACGGAGCAGATGTGACAGATGTACACACGTTTAGAAGAACATCGTTAAATAAACTTCGCTCCGGTTCCGGAATATATATATATTTTATGGGGCCTAGGATTTTTATTGTAGCACCGTTAAATACCGTTTTCCGGATATATATATTTTTATTTTACCCTTCAACGATGGTAAAGTCAACTCAATATGTATGCATGCACTTCAATCAAGGGTGAATAAAAGCTATAGCTATTCGGATAATGGTTTCAGCAAACGTTTTCGAATTTATAACAACCAATTAGGTAACTAATAAAAAATATCTGTCAAAAAGCGAGCATAATTGAAAAAGTGGAACCTCCCATAAAAGAACAATATAAAAGTCTAAATAACTGGGGAGGGATAACATTAGAATTATCTAAATTGAACACAAATTAGTTCGTTATCAAAACATTTTTACTCATTTTATTTTATGGGCAACAACGAAGCTCACGCGGTTAAGCTTATAAAAAATTAAACATATTTCAGCTGATCAAATATTCAATTTAAAACCATTAAAATAATTGTACTGACATAAATTCTTTATTTACCTTTTCTCCACGCGCCACGGTTAAAAAATTTGTTCCATTTAAAAAAAAAAAACACAATTCTTTTTGGCTATAAAAATGTAGCAAAGACAGATGAAAAAGTTTAAATAATTATCTTTTTGAAAATTTTAACAAATATTCGAATGGGTTTATTAAAAATGCCAATAAATATAAAAACAGATTTGGTTAAGACAGTGAAACCGAGCTATAATAAATTAAGCATATAAAATAATCTAGTGCATATTCAAGCCTTATATGCCATATGTAAGCAAAGTTTAAAGTGAAGTTTATAATTTGGCCTACTATTAAAGCATAGTTTAATAAATTCTCTACTTCTTCTATTTTAGTGTCAAAAAGGTGCCAATAAACCTCCTCCCAGGACATCGCCATTTAAAAGTGAAAAGTCCTCTTCATATAAAGTGTTAGAACTAGAGGAGCAGTCTACTTAACATATGTCAATAACATTTTTTATTATTTCGAATTTATTCTATGAGCTAAATTTCAGCTATGTATTTTATACAGTTTTTTTGTAATAGTTCTATTCCTTAAATTTTTCAGAAATAATTCCCAGTTTCTATATGTCAATAACTGTATTGAAGCTCAATGCGGCACTTGTAAGAATTAAAATATCGATTTGAAATTTTTAAAGAATCATTTAACCATTTAAAAAGTACTGCATTAAAAGAGTTTCTAATCAAATAAGTATCAGTCTCATATGCATTTAGCATCAAGGTTAGAGTAGGAGTCGGAGTTAGCATGATTACTTGACGACTCCCTGCTTGTAGGACATTATTTTTCGAAGCTAATCGAAAAAAAAATTCCCCAATGTATTTAAAAAAGAAAACGTAATAGTAATTTAAACCATATCTATATACATACATCAGAGAACGGCTTTATGTGATTGCAAAAAATTAAATCAACAACCACAAATACACTCATTTGTGTTCATGTAATCAAACTTTCTCCGCCACACACATCGGTGTTGTTTTAAAATCCATTCAAGTCATGCACAGGGTATTGGCTTTGCAGTCATACCATGTTTAGCTTCGTTCGTCAATTATTGCTTTGGTAAAAAACATATACAAAGAAAAATACACAAAAATCATTGCTCTGATGGCTATTCAGCAGTTGCTATGTATAAGGTACGTATTAAAGTTTTTTCATAAGCTTCATATTCGAAAGAAGAAAAAAACTTAAATGAAACTAAACGCACATAGGTACAAACAATTTCCATAGAAACAAGAAGACTGTTTTTATATTTTATCATTTCTTAAAAACTACAGGAGTTCTGTATGTACAAATGTATTGTTGTTAATGTTGTTTTTTACGGTTTTAAAAAACTACCCTGCAAATAATAGGACTAGTCCTAACACGCGTGTAAAATGTAGCCCACAAGAGACTAGGACTAGTCCAAAAGTAACCCAAACGTATGGATAAACATGGTATATTTAACATTACGATGTCCTAGGGCAGGACCATATAACCCAGCTTTGGATTACAAAGGAGTAGTATTAAAACTACTCCATGGTAAACTCAAGAGGATTAGTTTTGAAGTAGTTTAAAAACGAACACATGTCGTTAAAAAACGAAGACATGTCGTCTCACTACAACATGGTACATGCTTGCATTACATCGAACTAGTCCAATGAGTAGTCCATTTGATCGAAATCAGCTCGTCCAATATTATTTGCAGGGTAAACACAAACCAAATTGGACACAACAACTAGTTTATTTGAACTTATGCCTACAACCCAACAAAGCGACTCGTACTCATGCCAATTTACATTCGTATTTGTTTAATCGAGTGGGCAATGACTTCTTGAATGCAAAAGCAAAAGAATGTCTGTATTTTGACTTTGTATTGTGACGACGTTGTCTTCAACGGCAATCCGTCAAACTGGGCAGGGCTGTCAGATTATTTTGAGCTCCATCGCCAAACGTCAACTTTGTTCAGTTTTCGTAACATTTTTTTTTTCTTAAATTAAATTTTGCATGCAAAAAAGGTCATATAATATTTTAATCACAAATCGCCAAAATCCGAGAAAAAAAATAAAGTCGCCGAAAGTAAATTCTGTTTCATTCCTGTTATTTTTTTAATAATATAAAATGGAGATCTTTTATTCAGTTAAAAACTAAAATATAAGATCTATATGAACGTCATCAGCCCCATCAATTTCATTACTGGTGTTTTGACCGGCATACATACTATCAGAATTAAATAGTGACTGAACTTTAAAATTCACCTTATATGATAACAAACAAAAATCATGTGAAAAAAAGGTGCCAGATAACAAAAAATTACAAACTGTTAAAAAAAATCGCTGAAATAATATGAATGGTAAAAATAGCCACGTAAATCGCCAGTTTTGAAATCGCCACGTTTGGCGAGAAATAGCCATATCTGACAGCCCTGAAACTGGGAAGCAAATTGTTTTCAAAACAACAAGGCAATTATATATTGAGCAATAAATATTATTATATTTGGTAGGTTTTTATTTATTTTCAAGTGCGTGAAAATTTAATTGTGCAGCTAGGTTAAAATTACTGTTCTAATTATAAAAACAATATATATTAAGAAAAATTTCAAAAAACAAGCATTTACTCCATTTTGAGATGAATTTTTAAATATATTTATTTTATAAATTATTTTACAGGAAAGCAAATTTCGATCTACCAAATGTAAGAATACAATTTGGTTTAAGGATTGATGTTTGACTATTGACGTCAGCAGTCGTCGATGGCTGCGAGTGTAAGACGGCAAATCCATCTGATCGAGTGGTTGCGATCGAAACATGTCATGGTAACCAGCCGGCCGGGGTTCGAGCCCCAGCCACGTCAAGAATGAAAGATTATCAATAACAATTTTAATTAATTTTCATGTTGTAAAATTCCTTTCTTCATAAAAATAATTTAATGAAAAATTAAATTTCATGAACTTAAGCCTAATTAAAAATATTACAAAAATTTGGATTTAAAACCATAAATAGTTCAACAAAATAACCACAATACTAATTATTTTACAAAATTTTAATAAATTTTTTTAAAAATAATCTATATATATAAAAATGTTTGTATGTTTGTTTGTTTGTTTGTTTGTATGTTGGCTTATAAACTCCTAAACTACTGAACCGATTTTCCTGATTACAGTAGCATCACGTGAGCCCTTAAAATAAAATAGGCTACTTATTTTTTCGATAGGGGCAGAGGAATTGGTACCCCCCCTTGGATGCCAATATTAAATATCGCATATCTTAAGAGCCGCTTCACGCATTTTGTTGAACTTTTGGTAGTAGGATCTTTTGAGCCCCAAAATTGAAACAAAATAGCACCGGGGGAAGTGGTTCCCTCCATAGGACGCCAATGTTTAATATCGCATATCTAGAGAACTGTTATAGTGCGAATGTTCAAACTTTGTAGAAGTCACTCTTATTGAATACTACACTACTGAAAATAAAGTGGGCATGAGCAGGGGTGGAAATACCTCCCATAGGATGCATATATTAAATATCGCTCAACTGAAGAACTATTAAGAAGAGAGTCTACAAACGTGGTTAAAGCTACTATTATGGTAAACTATAAATATCAATATAAAAATGGGCGGGGTTGAAAGAGGAGGAGCAGTATTCTTATAGATAGAAATACAATTAAGAGCCGCTGCACGCATTTTGTTGAACTTTTGGTAGTAGGATATTCTGAGCCCAAAAATTCAAATAAAATAGCAGTGGGGGAAGTGGTACCCACCATAGGACACCAATGTTTAATATCGCATATCTTAAGAACTGTTATAGGGAGAATGTTCAAACTTAGCAGAAGTCACTCTTATGGTATACTACACTACTGAAAATAAAAATAAAGCGGGAAGGCGCAGGGGGAAATACCTCCAATAGGATGCATTTATTAAATATAGCTCAAATGAAGAACTATTAAAGGGAGAGTCTTCAAACGTGGTTAAAGCTACTATTATGTCAAACTTTAAATTTCAATATAGAAATGGTCGGGGTAGACAGAGGAGGAGCAGTACCCCTCATAGATAGAAATATAGTTTAGAGCCGCTACACTCATTTTGTTGAACTTTTTGTAGTATGATCTTCTGAAATCCAAAATTTAAATAAAAAAGCAGCGCGGAAATGTTACCCCCCATAGGACGCCAATGTTTAATATCGCATATCCTAAGAACTGTTATAGTAAGAATGTTCAAATTTAGTAGAAGTCACTCCTATGGTATACTACACTTTTGAAAATAAAAATAAAGCGGGAACGCGCAGGAGGGAAAAAGCTTCCATAGGATGCATATATTAAATATCTCTCAACTGAAGATTGGTTAAAGCAGTGTAGCGAAGCGCACCGGGTTAAGCTAGTTTTGTATAAAAATAAAACATGTTCGATCACTAGACTTACAGCCAGTCCCACGATGTCACACGTTAACGTTCGCATAGAAAATAACATTTAAAACAAAAACAAATTTTAGAAATTGTTTTTGTTTTAAATGTAATTTTCTATGCGAACGTTAACGTGTGACATCGTGGGATTGGCTGTTAATTCAACATTGATGGCCAATTTCACCAATTCGTTTTAAATATCAATTCATATTTGAATATAGTTTTTCATATTGTTCTATTTTTATTTGACATCAAAAATTAATTTTAAACATAAATTGTTATTTCAATGAATTGTTGAAATCGGCCATTAGTGTATGATTGAAGCTTATACGCACATGTGAAAAAAAGTGTTGAGTCGTTTTTAACATTTTTAACCGATATTCAGCACCTTGCGGTAAACTAGAACCTAAAACAAAGTGATAATAGAAAATTATCTGTTTTACCACTGTTTCACTGTTCAGAAAATAAATATAAATTCTAAAAGCAAATAGTTGCGATATGTTCTAGTTGATGATTAAAAATTTGCAAATTGAGCTTAAATAATATGACAATATTGTGTCGTTTGATAATTAGAATTAGTCAAATTTTAAGTTCATAGATAGTTCTACCTATTTGCCATGTCGGCTAACGTTAAATATTTGAAAATCTTATTTTTCTTAACAATAACTTTAATTTTTGCATTTTTCTTTACGAGTACATCAATTTTGGCAGTCATAAGTTTAAAAAGGTTGCCTGAAAGAAGTCTAAAGCTAGACAGGAGAAAAGGTGAAATTGAATAGGTTTAAAGGGATAATGTAATACGACTATCGTCGGCTGAGTGTTAAATTTATTGATAAAACGTTTAATTCACTTAATTAAAACTGATCTTATTTTTGATTAATGCTTTAATTGGTGAAAATTGAATTAAAATTTAAAACCATAAAGCTGGAGGTCCACACCATGCGTTTTCGCCTCCAGGAATTACATAATAACAACAAAGTTGAATATCTTTTTATTGAGGCAGCTAGTATGGGAAGGAAATTTCTTGTTGGTTGCGTCTACCGACCCAGGAATAACATCGGTTTTACCCATTTCTACGAAACTTTAGCTGATGTTACACCAGTTTATAGTGATGTCGTTATCGCAGGCGATTTCAACTCTAATCTGCTTGTTGAATCAAACTTATCACAGAATATGAAATTATTCAATCTCATTTCCGCAAATACTAGCAGCGCTACACACTTCTAGTAACACTTTGATCGATTTATTTTTTGTCTCCGATAAGGAGAAAATTTTAAAATATGACCAGTTATCTGCCTCCTGCTTTTCTAGGCATGATCTCATTTTCATGATATTTGACATTCCTTTGCAAACCTGTATTAACACAATTCAATTTCGTAATTTCAAACGTATAAATTATGTCACCTTAGAAGAAGAGTTTCTAAATATTAATTGGGAGTGCATTTACTACATGCATTCAGTAGATGATCAGATTGACTTCTTGGAGGAAAACATATTATCTCTGTTAACGCAACAGTACCTATTCAATCGAAAAAAATTAATAACCGCAATAGACCATGGTTTAATGAGGAAATAAAACGTCTGATAACAGCTCAAGACTATGCATTCTCTAGGTGGAAACGCTTTAAAACATCTGATCTGCATAATACATATCGTGGAGCTAGAAAATCTGTAACAAGAGCAATACGAATAGCAAAATCCAATTATTATGCTGAGAAATTCACAAATTCAGTCTCTACAAAGACTACTTGGAGTGCAATTAGGGAAATTGGCATTGTGAATACTAAAAGCAACCAACATAACCCTAGCATGCTTGATCCAAATCATATAAATCAAAATTTTGTTAATATACCTATGAGACAAGCAAATCATTCATATTATGTCAACCATCATAATGACGACATGCCACAAATAAAGTTTAATTTCGAGTGCGTAAACCAGTTCGACGTTTTTAAAAGCTTTTGTTCTATCAAGTCGAATGCAACACGCATTGATGGCATTCATCCAAACTTCATAAAAATTATTCTTCAACCACTATTACCATTTATAACGTAAATTTTCAACACAATAATAACAAAAAGCTGTTATCCGATAAGATGGAAGAAAGCCAAAATTCTACCAATACCAAAATCTGCGACTAAATACAGGCCAATTGCTATTTTACCATATCTGTCAAAGGCATTTGAAAAACTTTTACGTAAGCAGATAGTTCAATATATAAATAATAACAATCTACTTACTGAAAAACAATCTGGGTTCCGAGCTAACCATAGCTGCATTACTGCTCTGACTGATGTTTTCGAAGATATAAGAAGAAAGGAAGTGGATGACGGTTGTTTAGTAATGCTTATATTGTTAGACCATTCAAAGGCATTTGATACAGTGGACCATACAATATTAGCTCAAAAACTTGAAAAAAATTATGAATTTTTCTGTAACTTTGGTTAAATTGATATCGTCTTACCTTGAAGGTCGTATGCAGTATGTTGAAACTAAAAGTTTGACATCTTCACAGTTTCTGCCAATTATTAGGGGCGTTCCCCAAGGTTCCATTCTCGGACCGTTACTGTTCTCATTAGATTGTATGCTGACGACGTTCAATTATATATAAGCACAAAAAACAAAACATGGAGGCATGTACTGCCAAGTTGAATGAAGACCTCAAACGTGTTGCTCATTGGGCAGATATAAATGGTTTAAGTTTAAATCCTTCTAAATCGAAATGTATTATAATACGAAGGAGAACCCAGAAAATAGATCAACATCCTAATATTTGTATCAACGACCAACAAATTGAAATAGTTGAAAAAGCAAAAAATCTTGGTCTCATTTTTAACAACACACTCACTTGGTCAGATCATGTAACATTTGCTTGTGGTAGAACTTACTCAATACTAAGAACACTATGGCAAACACAATGTGTAACTCCAATAAGGATTCGTGTACTAATTGCGAAAACATATCTAATACCAGTCCTTACCTATGGATGTGAGATCTTTGCAAGTTGTGATTCAAATAGCAAACATAAGTTGAAGGTAGCTTTTAACAACATTACGAGATATGTTTATGGCATAAAAAATTATGTCAGTGATGGCAGTTATATTAATATTACCCCGTTTTCAAAAAAAATATACGGGGTGCTATTTGAAGACTTGTTGAAAATACGAACTCTTGTTTATCTGCATAAAATTATAACCACTCGTGAAACAAATTATCTCTATAATCGTTTAAATTTTAGTCGCCTCGAAAGAAACAAGAATTTAATTTAATATAGACACCGCACGCAAGTTTCGGAATGGCAATTTTTTATAACTGCAATACGTCTCTGGAACAATCTTCCCCCAACAATTAAAGAAACCAGCAGCGCCCTGCATTTCAAGCAACAGTTATTTAGATTTTATTCATAAATAACTAACGTTATTATTATCGTTTTAAATATTGTTTTCGTATATAAATATGTATTTCATGTTATTATTTTGTATATTTCTTAATGTTATTGATAAATACTTTTGATCATAACTTCATTAGATTTATACTCACTAAAACCAATGTTTTGTTGTAGAAGTTCCAAATAAATTAAATAAATAAAATTAATATATAATGGCTTATTGGCTTAAGAGCCAACTAAAAGCAACGAAACAACATGTTTGTGCAGATTAACTTACGCTCTAATTCCAAATTTATCTACATAAGCAACTCTAGGTCAGCTTAAGTTCAGTTTAAGTTCACTTTCAGTTTAGTTTTTGCTCAGTTCTAGTTTAGTTCGGCTCTAGTTGAGTTCGGTTCTAGTTCAGTTCAGTTCTAGTTAAGTTTTAGTTCAGTTCTAGACAGTTTCAGTTCAGTTCCAGTTACGTTCTTGTTTAATTTAAGTTCAGTTTAATAACAGTTCTCGTTCACTTTGAATCCAGCTTTAGTTAAACTCTAGTTTAGATCTATTTGTTTGAGTATTTCACGTCTACATCGCTTATAGTTGAGTTCTATTTTAATTCTATTCCAGATCCAAGTCAGTTCGGGTTCAACTCTCTTACATTTTTTAGTAAATCTGATCTCATTTGAGTCCAAATTTGTTTAATAAATTAACACATATACAACTCTTATTTATAAAAAAACCTTTTTACATTAACACATTGTTCTATCTGTTGCATTTACAGCTCCCAGTGAGAAAGCAATTGAAGCCAAAATTGCCCTCGAAATACCTTACCTACCAATTGAAGACATCAATAATCCCGAGTATCATAATCGCAGTTTAAATGACTCATGTGCCTGGTACCCAAAATTAGTTGATGTGAAAATCCATAATGATTACTGGCAAGAATATCAAAACAAAAATCTGTCCTACTACATTTTTGGGGCCTATTTTGATAATAGACCTACAGTGGTTCAAACAGAACCCGTTGTGCGGGTTCTAGCAATGATCAATTTTTTAGGCAAAACATACGAAGAATATCCACTGACCTATTGTCATTTGTGGTACGAGGAGCAATCAGAACCGTTTGTGACTCCCATGAAAGAGATGCATAAAATCTGGTATTATGAATGGGGTCACGATTTAGACTATCACTATGCCCATTTCATATCATGTCCCGTACCTGTGGAATACAAGCAAAGGATACCTCGTACAGTGTCACTAGTAGCCAACCCCTGTGACAAAGCTACGAATAATGTTAGAGTAACCTACCAGCCGTTGTTACCGGATGAGAAAAGGAAAGAGTTTGCTGTCTGTGTGAAAGGATTGGATTATCCGGATGTTGATATATCAAACCGTATTGTTGAATATATTGAAACTATGCGTACTTTGGGAGCGGAAAAAATAACAATGTACCAGCTTGAAGTGCACCCAAATACTACAAAAGTTTTAAAATATTATCGAGATACAGGTTATCTCGAATACCGACCAATGAGTTTGTCTAAGGAGGTTAGCAACCTGCATGACTATCGTCATTTAGAAATAGAAAAAAATGGCTGGTCTTACGTCTTACACGAGGTGATTCCATACAATGACTGTTTGTATCGGAATATGTATCGTTATAAATATGTGGCAGTAATGGATACTGATGAGCTGCTCATGCCAGTGGGAAACTTGACCAACTGGCATGATTTAATGAAATTCGGTGAAAGTGTGAAATCTGAGGGATGCGAAAAATTTGCCAGCTATTGTTTTCGTTGCGTCTATTTTCCACGCTTTCCAGAAAAACCCCGTTACACTTATGATATTCCCGAGTATTTCTATATGTTACAGCACGTGGAACGAGTTAGAAAGCACTTAGATCCTGATTTGGCTCCCAAATGTTTGCATAGCGCGGATCATGTTATAGCCACTCATAATCACTTTACTTTTGAGAGTACATCGGATGTATGCTTTAGTTATTCATTTGAGGCACATGTGGCACAAATGCATCATTATCGAGAGCCTGATATTAAAGAGACACTAAATGACCCCGTAGTGGATTTAAGCCTATGGCGCATGAAAGATGAAATAATAGGACGATCGAAGAATGTATTTAGAGAGCTGGGATTTCTAAGCGATTAGGAAGATGCTATAGATTATATTTAGTACTGTTCGAGTTCAGTCAAAATTCAATTCTAGTTTAAGCTCTACTCTAGTTTAAAAAAAGTAGAACATATTTAAAATTCAATACGGTTTCATTTAAATAAAAACTGTTTAAGTAGTTTTTTATAATTTTTTTTTTTTTCTAATATTTTGATAGTTTGTTGGCCTTTCAGATACAGAAAACTCCCATTTCGTTCATGAAAACAAAAATGGTTTCGTCATTTTCTGAAGCACCTAATTACGGAAAGAATTCCGTTTCTGAACGGAATTGTACTCTGTAACATGGCTGAATTTTTAAATTTTATAAAAGATAAATTAAACAAACATTTTATAGACAATTTATTTATATTAACGACCTCTATTTCTGTATCCTCCTCAGCATAAGCGAATATCGTGCTCTCTTATATTAATTCAGTAGATCAATTGAATCAGCTTTGGGTTGTGTAGGGTTACATTCAACTGATATTCTTCCTTATGAGCTGAGACTTCTTCGGGGATTCAGGGTGTTTGTGGCTTGGTCCCCAAGTCATGGGGTTTTTGTAATTGATGATTTATGTTTAATTTTTTTTTTCAATTGTCTTTTACTCTCATTATAAGTCAGTCTGACCCAGTTTTGTCCCATTATAGCAAAAATTTTATTAATGTCTACACCACCATAGTGTAGTATGCCTTTGTTTAAATGTTTGTAAGATAGTTCAGCAACATTTGTCCCGAGCGACCCAAAATCGCTTTGGCTGGCAGCCTGTTTTCTGTCCATAATTCCACATATGTCCCATATGAACTTCTTTCCGGAACAGAGTCTTTGTGTCTATAAACCATCTTATAATGTGTGTATTTAGACTTAATTAAGCACAAAAATATTTGATTGATTTTATTGGAACCGGTCTATATTTGAGTATAAACACCATACAAATGCCACTCTCGAAAACAGCTTACTTCCTTACAAATGTTAATATTGATATAAAATTTGTCAATGATAACTTTGTTACAGGCATGGCAAAGTTTTGTGATGGTAGGTGCAGAATTAATCATATGTCCCATATAAACTCCTTCCCCAAAAATTTCTTTTAGAATACAAAAAAAAAAATCATTTAGATGTAGATAACTAATTAATATTCGGTGAAAAACCCTCTTATTTATATGAATCATAACCTCATAACATTATTTTGTTTTAACGGGTTCATAATTTGCAGGGTACCTATGTACTGTAGTGCAGAATAATAAATGAAAGGACTTGACCGCCTTCACTTTCTTACTTTTCAAGAATTTCAATTGTCTAGCGGTCGTGCAACAATATTTTAGCTACTTGTGAACCTATCTGGCTAAAGTTCAATAGCAAACTTTTTCTTGCTTTAAATAAATACTTATATAATAACCTGACCCCATCATATCTGCGGAAACCCCATTTTCACTTAAACACACTGTCCAACACAAAAAAAAAAACAATATTCTGTCAACTGATTCTTATACAGGGGAATAAATAAAGACATATTTATATCGGTGTTTCAAATGTTTACATCTGAAACTCATTTTACGGCCTATTTAAAAATGCACCCTTGTGTAGAAAAAAAACGTAGAAAATCGTGTGATACTTAGATTTTTGGTATAAAGTGTCTTCAGAAGATTTATTCAGAACATTACAAGCAACATTTTATGGGTATATATTATGTGTGTATTTTTGCAAGTTTTTTTTAATAAAGCAAAAATCACCTTTAAAACAGGGATGGATGTCTGTAGTTGAAATATTCTTCTTAATTATATACTTATGCCAACACGGCGGTAATATATCGCAGAAAAATTATGTTACAACAAAATCAAAGCTCAAAAAAAGCAAAGCAAAAACAAAAGTAAAAAATTCTGCTCTTAAGTCTACCGTTATAGTTTTGACGCGTTAAAAGCGCAGTCTACTTTCAGAGTAGACAGAGATCGTCAAAACAACTCCGCTACTTACAAACATATAAATATCCAAAATACATACATACATACATATGGCACATCCAGTTCAAAACTGACTCAACTCAAAACTCAAAAAACTTAAATTTTCAGAAATTGAAAAAATAGTTAAAAACAAATCTTTGGACTATTTAATGGAAAATCGATACAGATTATGATCTTAAAAGTTAACAAGTAATAGTGCTATATTCGGCTGTACCGAATCTTTGATACCCTCCACCGACAGTTCGAATGTTTTGAGAGTAATATCTATATGATGTCTATTTATTATTAATTTATCTTTATAAAAACAGACATCTGCATTAAAATTGGTTGCGGTTTAGGCATATGTATATTAAATAATTGACTGACAATCAGAAAGTTTAATGACTTTTTTAGCAACTAGTAAAAGTAAAATACTCAAGCTAGTAAAATCATGACTCATAACAATTTAAGCCGAACTTAAATGATTTTCGGGAGGGGAATTCATATTGGAGCCATGGTAAGCTATGAACCAATCATCCCAAAATTCTGCAGAGTGATTTCTGGTATAAAAAGACATAAATTTCAATACAGCGGAGAAATAAGTTTTAGCGTTTGCAGTGAATTTTAGAAGGCTGCTTTAAATGGATCTAAGGGTTATTATGGTCCGTATATCACAAAATTGCATAACATTTTTTCTGGCCATTTGAAGCTAAGTTGGAAGAAAGTTTACCGCAATATCTGCTACGGTTTTAGGCGTATTTGATTATTTTACCAGAGTAGGCTTTATATGAGGTCTATACTAAATTATGGACCGATCATCATGAAATTTATTAGTGTTATTTTTAGTAATATAAAACTGTGAAGTATTAAATTTTATTCTGATAGCATTATTTTGTACGGTTTTAGGTGTTCTTAACTGTTTTCCGGGAGTAGAGTTTATATGGGGCCTGTGGTAAATAATGGACCGATCTACACAAAATTTAACAGTCTAATTTTTAGTCCTTTAACTGTGATGTACCAAATTTTGTTATGATAGCGTTGTTAATTATGATTTTAGGCGTACTAAACTGTTGCCGGGGAGTAGGGTCTATATGGGGCCTAGGGTAAATTATAATTATCGACCGATCTTCACGAAAGTTTACAGTCTTGTTTCTGGTTCTATAAAACTATGACGTGTCAAAATGTTATGATAGTATTATTAATTAGGGTTTTAGGCGTACTATACTGTTTTGTTTAGGATAACTACAAGCAATTTGACACCAAGTTTTTTTATTTCTTTTGAGTTTTTCGCAAGTGAGAGTGTTTTCAACAAAGAGACAGACGGAAATGGCTATATCGACTTAGAATTACTCAAGGACCCAGAATATATATACTTTATGGGGTCTGATATGAATAATAAAAGAGTTTCACACGGAATGACAAACTTAGTATACCCTCTTCACAACTAATTGTGGTGGAGGGTATAAAAATAATTATACACCAGTTAAAGAACTTTTTTTAGTTGTGTCCCGAATTACCTTTAGTTATGCCACTTTAGCTAAGTTCTTTTCCAGTTTTGACACTTTTTCCAAATTCTAAACTGACACAAGTGTAACATAAGCCCCAACAAAGATTTATTTTGTCAAAAGTGTCACAGTTCGAATTTAGACTTTTTAGCACTTAGCAGCAGGGATCTACCACCATTATATTTTTTGACACAACTAAAACTAAGTCACTTTTATGAATTTCAACTTTATAGCAATTGAAACATAAAGAAAGACATAAATGTTTTTAAGGCTAGATTACACTATCGCACAAGTCTTACGTATTTAATAATACTTTGTGAAATAGAAATCTAATTAGTTTTGTTGCGACTATCAAAAAATCTAATTTAATATGACAGTTTGTGTTCACACCATAACACAAAGATCGGTCGATAACACTGCTTTACAAATTTTTAATTTGGAAAAGTACCAAGAACTCCACATGCCTAGATAAGTTAATTGGTACCTCCTGAACACGAAAACCGCTGTAATTTTTTTTCGTTTTTTGATAACGGTACTTTTGTGTTTCTCGGTGTATGGTCCCACTTAAACCCTTGTGGAGCCCAACCGAAAAACCCGATCGAAACAAGTGGCACATCGTTGGAATACGATCAAAATTTAGTTGTGGGTAGAGGCCGTGGAACTGTGAGTTAGATGCATCAGACAAAAACTCTTCCCTCTCTTTTACCTAAGTTGCTGGAGTACACCTTTCCAATCCTGGCTGATAAACGAGGTAGTGTCGTCAGGCATGAAGTTGATGCGTTCTTTTAATGATTCCCAATCGTTGAACCAGTACAGTTAATTATTTATTACATATTCAGCCAGTATGCGTGGTAACCTTTGTGGATTCATTTTTAAAACTCTGTTAATATAACAGAAGTGTAACTTTAAGGAGGTGATAAACAGAGAATTTAAACCAGTTTCTAAGTGCAACATATAATTTGGAGTAGAGTTTGGCAAGTGCAGCATTTTCTTTACGAAAAATCGGAGTAGTTTTTCAACATCTTCGTATTTCTTAAAGCCCCAAACCTGTGCAGCATATAACATTATTGACCTGGATGCAGCATGAAATATTTTTAATTTATTGCTATTAGAAATGACGGGGTTATTTATATATTTGGACTATGTGGAGTTAATAGCGAGTTTGGAGGACGATAGTTTGTTATAGAGATGTTTTTTAAAAGACATGTTATATGTGATTTCTACACCTAGATATTTGTAGTAGTTCACTATCTCAATTTAGTCTTCACCATATTTCCAAGACAGATTTGAAGAGATCCTGGTGACAGAGCGGAATACCAGTATTTTTGACTTCTCAAGGTTAACTTTTAGGCACCATGTCAGACAGTATTTACGTAGTTTATTGATCATAGCTTGTAAACCGCTTGGCGAGTCAGATAAGATAACAATATCGTCTGCGTATGCCAAGATTTTAATATTCACTCCGGCCACGTTAATACCCCCAGGTAATTCTTCGGCTAAGTCATTAGTATACAGTGAAAAAAGAATTGGACTAAGGATACATCCTTGTTTTACTCCAACCTCGACAGCCAAGCATTTGGATAAAGAGTTACCGTACCAGATTTGACTTTCGTTGTTTTCGTATAGGCATTGTTATAATCTAATTATCTTAGAAGAAAGCCCTAGGCACGACAGTTTGTAGAAAAGACGGTTACGAGGTATGGTATCAAATGCGCATGAAAAATCCTCAAAAAATGCGAAGGTATTTTTTCCATTGGCCTTGTAGTTATGTACGATGTTAGAGAGGTTGAATAAATTATCTACAGTCGAAAAGTGTTTTCTGAAGCCAGCTTGGAACTCTTTTAAAATTTTATTATTATCGATCCAAAAAGATAATCGGTTGAGTATAATTGTAGTAAAGATTTTACATATGGCATCTATTAGTGAAAGTCCTCGATAATATGCTGGTATATTAGCGTCACCCTTTTTGAAAAGCGGTATAATAATAGGTTTGCGAAAGTTTTTAGGTGCTGACTCATGTAAAAAGATTTTGTTATATATATTAAGTAGCTTGTGTAACAACTGGTCTGGAGCGTAGTTGTAGAATTCATAACTGATGCCGTCTTGGCCAGGAGCTTTGTTAAGTTTTAATGTTTTAACCACTGTAACTAGTAAAAAAAATTGGGTTTTTTGAAGCACTACAGAGAAAAAGCGCATACTCAAGCGCTTCAATTAGAGAGCTCTTATAAAGCAGTAAATTATAACGAATAAAACATACAAAAAAGCTGCTATTTTAGTGCTGACAACGAAGAGGGTTTTTAAGCGAAAAAAAAATATATTTTGGTTTACGAAAATGATTGAAAAATGCATTTAAACAAGTAAAAGCAAAACATTAATGAATATGTTAATATAGTTAGCCCTTAAAAAAGCACTCTAGCACTTTGTTTGCATGTTAAAAGAAGCGCTTATTGTCAGCAGAAAATAGTCCTCCAAACCGGGAACACCCCATACAAAAATCAGGCATCCCATCAGCAGGTTTGAAGCGATTTGAGGTATGAATTCATACAAAAAACCTGCTCCTTTTGGAGCACGTTTTTTACTGGGTAGTATTCTATAGGTGAATCTAGTACCGGGTCGATAATATATGGCATAGCCCAGCTGATTTCAATTGATACATTATTGTTTTTCAGAATTTTGCTAAAATGTAAGTAAAAATCATCAGCACATAGATGCCCAGAAGTTTGCGAAGTGCGAGTTTTTAATAGATTCGACAGTTTCCACCAATCGCTAGAACATTTTACCCTGTTAAAAAGTTCTAAATTTTTGTTATACAAGTAGAGTTTTTTAGTTCTACAAACCATAAGGTACTTGGCTCTTGCATTTTTGTAGCGAGTTTTGTTTTCAGTTGTATGGTTTCTTCTGTATATTTTAAGTTTATTTTTCACGCATTTCTACATTAACTATATGCAATCGTTTTTAACCTCAATGTTTTAGTGTGTTGTCTCCTGGAGAACCCAAGAAAAAAACTCAATGTGATTGGTGGAGAACCATATATAACTCAGTTTAACGTTTAACTGGTGGAGTACCAAGGAAATAACTCAGACGTTTACTGGTGGATACCAAATACTCTGGAGCGGATTCTGGAAGCTTTCGCCTTCCTATACGAAGGTTTAGGTCGAACGAGGTTTTGCGGTTAAAGCTCCAAAAATTGTGTGAAACCCTGGCATTATAACTTACATAGTTCGCAAAAAACTTTTAGTTTTAAGCAAAATAAAAAAAAAAAAAAATTTATTTTCAGATTAATTAATTATAGTTTGTCACTAAGATTAAACTCGATGTTAAAAACTCACTCTTACTGTTCCTTTCTATCAATTCTATATCAATCTAATGAATAAAAAATGTAGTGTCATAATCAAAAAAATTAAAATTTAATTTTTGAACTAAGTCTGCGATGTGTTTGTAAACACAATACATCAATATTGTAGAAATTACAAGCGGAATGACGAACCTTTTGACCGGCGGCAAGTGGTATGCCCATTAAAACAAAAACAAAATTAATATTGATATTTTCTTTTCTTAAGTTAAGTCCCAAAAAAACCAAAATTTTTTGACAACTATTTAGCTTTAGATTGAAATTGAAATAATATGAGAAACATATTTCAGCTGTTTAAATATTGAAACGTTGAAATAAAAGGTTTGAACATGCGTATGTTATCGTATACTCCTAACATACGTACATATTTTTTAATTAATTTTTCTTTGTTCCACACGTTTTAAATTTGTTCTATATTTGTTAATATAATGTGTTATTAACTAGCACAACTGCATTTAAACTGATACTTTTTTGAATTATTTGTTACTTTATAATAAATTTAGTTCATAAAGTTTAAATGCCCGACTCTGTATACCCTAAACAATGCGAGCGTTAAATGAGGGTATATAAGGTTTGGCTTTCTGTTTGCAACACCAAGAAAAATTTACCTCTCCGGCGAGTATGTATGTAAGTTTGTATTATGGGTCTCTGAGTCGATTAAGCCATGTGCGTCTGTAGAAAACATCGGAAAACCTCTAAAAAATAGACCAGGGAAATAATTCTGGCAGTCGTGTTCGAATACTTTCTTGATTCGAAAGCAATTTTATTTCTAGTTCTTTCAGTCGAAACAGAACGGCCCCTGCAGCGCGAAGGATGCTATATATGTTCCTTAACTCCCACTGGAGCATAGGGCGCCATGGCTAACCCCACTTTATTTTTCATCTCCATCATTTTTATCTAACATACCTACCCGCTATCACAAGTTCTTAAGGGCGGTCTCATACAGTAAAAAGTCTCATAACTGCCCAGGAACCGGGCCTGCACGACATCAATTAATTTTTGCTCTTATCATTTTCTCAAAACAATCTTGCCCTTAATCTCCACTCATTAGGGGCTCCAATACAAGTATGGCATTTTATGAAATTCGTAAGTTTAATTATTTACGGCTGTTCTGCAATAATTATAGAAATACCTCATTAGTAAATTTTAATAGTTTCTTGCGTCTGATATTAGGGTGGTACATTAGGGTGGTATGAACAGAGTTATGGTGGATAAATACCAGAATGGGATAGTTGAGGTCAATGGCTCCTAACGGCAAAAAATGGACTTGGGATTTAAAGAAAAATTCTTGACAAAACTATGAAAAAAAAACAGAAGTTAGGAAGAACTAGGTAAATAGTATGCTTTTAGACTTGCCGGCAGCCGTCGTCGCAGAAGAGGAAAATGTAAAACTGTAAAGAATTCTGATGATGAGTACGTGGTTGTTCTCGAAACATGCAAATTTTACCCGACTTAAAGCCGCGGTTCAGTCAAGAAAATATTCATTCAATTTTTATTAATTTTGTTGTTAAATTGCTAACTTCATTAAAATAAATTAATAAAACTTAAATTTGCTGAACTTAGGCCAATCCGTTTTTTAATTAAAATATTCTTATTCGCAGATGTGCAACGCGACGAATATTTTATACATCAAATTTCACTAGGTATCTTCTAAGACCAAAAAATCGTGCAATGTATGTAAAACATGATTTCGAAAAATTGAAAAAGTTCAAGGACCCGAATTTCGAAAATCCGTTTTACATACATTGAACGATTTTTTGGTCTTAGAAGACGCCTTGTAAAATTTGATGCGAAAAATATTCGTTGAACATTTTAATCCTCTAAAGTGTTAATATGAGTGTGAGAGGGTTAATATATTCTTAGAAAAAATTCGCCGTACAATTCTACTGACGACACCTGAAATAGAATTTTAGCTCATAAGTACATTAAGTATATTTTTTTTACTTACACCAAATGCCTTTTTAAAAAATTCAAAAACTTTAGGCGCCAATATTTCGGGAACCCGAGTTAACTTTTCAAAACCCTTTGGCAGATTTGCTCTAACAATAGTCTAGTTTAATTCCGCGTTGCAAGTATTGAAGCTGGCGGCGATGACCCGAATTTCGTTGCACTGTGTAATTTAAGTGATTTTTAAATTACACCTTTAATAGTTTTTTTCATTTTCTGCTGAAGTCAAAAACATTAATATATCATACTTTAAGATCGGACTGTAAATGCCTAAGATATAACGGTAAATGTAAAAAGGTGACCCACATCAGCACACGCATGGAGAGGCTATTCTCCACTATCGCAGTTTGGGTCTAAGAGGACAAAGGTCATGGCTAGATCGTGCAAGAAATTTACAAGGAAATTCATAAATACTCTAAAGCGTTTCCGATGATTATTTTAATTAAGTTACAAACGGCATGACAAATTCAATATTCCCATAAATTTGTTGGTGGTGGTTATAAAAAGCGCATCTGTAAAAGAATTTCTAATAAATAGATGCGTTTAGTTTCTGTTTTATTTATTTTATTCAAGACGCTCAACAAGTGTGTTTCACATTTATAATGAGGAAAAGTGTTAAAATTTTAAAAAAACTTCTAAGTTTTACAATTGTAATTATTTTGCTGTTTATATTTGTAATAAATTTTGGTCTTATTAACCCAACCGAAGATAGTAAAATTCATGAAAACACAAGAATTGGTAAGTAGTTAATAAGTTTAGTTCTAGTTCAATTCTCATTAAGTTCTAGTTTAGTTCTAAATAATTTCTTGTTGAGTTCTAGTTCAGTTTCAGATTAGTTCAAGTTTACTTTGACACCAAAGCCCCGATTTGCGTCGATGTGATTTACGTTGTTTCGATTTGCAACGCTTTTTAAAATGTTCTGCAATCGGCTTCGCATCATTTTAATTCCGTTTAAAGATTATGAGTCTAAAGGAAGAAAATAAGCATACATTCAGACAAACACACTAACAAACAATACGCAATAAACAGAACTAGTTCAAGTCTAGTTAATTCTAAATCTAACTTAGTCATTTAGTTCCAAGTCAGTTTTCCTATATTTTAAGTAAATCTAATCACATGTAGGCCTGTATTTGTTACATTAATACTAATCCTTTTTTATTTTATACAAAGTAAAAAAAAAAAAATTCTTTTTTCTTATTTACAGCTCCCACAGAAGAAGCAATTGTAAATAATATTTCCATAAAAATACCCGACATACCAATTAAAGAAGTAAATAGAACATCAACAGTCATAAGTTCAAAAAAGGCGCCTGAAAAAAGTCTAAAGCTAGACTGGAGAGAAGGTAAAATTGAATTGATTTAACGCGATAATGTAATACGACTATTGAGTATATTTGCCAAATTTTGTAGCCTCAAAAAAAAAACAACGATCTGTTGGCACGCAGATAAATATAAAAATTGATTTCAATTAAACAACTCGTGATGTTAGTTAAAAAATTAATAAAAATTTGCACCAGTAAACAAATTAATAGTATTAAGTAAACGTTTAATTCACATGATTAAACGTTTAATTCACTTGACGAAATTTTTAATTAAAACTGATTTTATTTTCAAGTAATGCTTTAATTGCTGCACAATTTTGGAGAATTTTTTCTGTGTTATGCATGCGATTTGTTATTAGCGAGATTTTGTTTTTATAATAAAACGGGCATTACAGCCCGACAAAATTAAAAAAGATTTTTGCTTCTTTAAATTTATCAACTGATTCTAGTTAATTTGGGTGCGCTGAATTCAAAACTGTAATCAGTTTGTCTCTATCAGCTCTAGTTTTCATGATATAACTTTTTATACCCTCCATTTATGACCTCCAATTACACCAATTACCCAAATTTTGTTTCCAATTTTTTTTTTTTTTATTCAAAATTTTTTATTTACTGTTATAGTTATTGCCAAAAAAAAAAAACTCCCAAATTTTTTGAGTATTTTTTTTTTTATTTTAATAAATCTGTATGAAACAGTTTTACTTCTTTTTATTTTTTTAAATTCCTATGGAAAAGTTTTACTTTCTAAATACTTAAAAAAATTTGGGAGCTTTTTTTCTTGGCAATAACTATAACAGTAAATAAAAAATTTTGATAAAAAAAAAAAAAATTTGGGTAATTGGTGTAATTGGAGGTCATAAGTGGAGGGTATAAAAAGTTATATCATGAAAACTAGAGCTGATAGAGACAAACTGATTACAGTTTTGAATTCAGCGCACCCAAATTAACTAGAATCAGTTGATAAATTCAAAGAAGCAAATTGAATGTTGGCCTGTGTAATCAACGATATTTATTTTATCAATATTATTCGTATTTTTTATTTTTTACAATTTTTATTAAACTTTTTAATTTTTTTTTAACATTTTTTCTTGTGCAGGGAAGTATTTTTTAGTGCTATATTGAAAAAACCATAGTTGCATAAGAAGGTACTACTAGATTTTGAGTAGATTTCGTCTAAATCTAGTCAATACGTAGATTTTATTTTGTATGGGAAATCTAGTCAAAAACAACTAGATTTGGCTCGAAATCTCGTAAGTACTAGATTTTGCGTAGGTGTAAATGTAGTATTAGATAATAATATCGGACTGCCGGCAAAGGTATGAGTTAGTAAGTTTATAGAATGTCATTATGGGCACTACTAAATTTAAAACCATAAAGCTGGAGGTCCATACCTCGCGTTTTCAACTCCACACGTTACATTAATTGCGTTCTATGTTTCAAGTAACAAAGTAAATAAAATTTCATACAAAAATATTAAGAAAACCTTCTTTTCGCATTCAACGCCTCAATGCGTTCTACATTTTAGAGCATATGACTACACAGGTTTTACTCTTTTGAAAAATGAAATGAAAATTTACCCCAAATTTAAGGGCTATTTTTTATAATGCAATGTGACCCAATTTGTTTAATGAAAAATTACCAAAAAAAAAAAAAAAAATTTAAAATAAACCCTAAAAATAAAATGAAATATGACCCTAAATTTGGGGTAATTATTTTTTATGAAAAATCACCTCAACATTTATAATGAATTAAAACCTCAAAAAAGAACACAAAGAAAGTCATATTAAGAATATTGGGTGGAGTTTATATGCCCGAATCTAAAAATCCCAAATTTTGAATCCCGATTTCAAAGTCCGAATAATTATACAGCTTTGATTTATAAAATCGTACGATTGATAGCATGCTTGAGCTTTCGAACATAAGCAACGATTTTTTCTTCTATGGTATAACGAATACTGGCTTTGCTTACTAAAGCTTCATGTTATAGCCGGCCTTCGGCCGGGCGCAAGGATCTTCTTTTCTACGGTTTAACGAACACTGGCTTCTCTCAGTAAAGTTTCTCTATATAGCCGGACTTCGGCCGGGCGTAAGGATTTTTTCCTCTATGGTATAACAAATACCGGTTTCGCTAACTAAACCATCTCTGCATAACCGGCAAGGATTTTCTCCACTTTGGTATAAGAATTCGGGGTAAAAATTTGTGTAAAAATGTTTGGGTTAATTTTTTATTTCTTAAAATTTGCATTTTTAATTAGTAAACGAAAAATAGCCTCAAAATAAAAACTAGCCCCAAATACAAAAGCACCCTAACAAAAAAATGAAAAATAACCCCAAAAAAAAACAAAAAAATTGCTTGTTGTTGTGTCTCATGTAAATTTTATGGGCCGTTCTTCACTTTCTATTTGGGGCCATATTTCCTTGTGTAATTTTACGCACCGCCTCTGCTTATGCAGTGAAAAGGCGTGTAATACGTGGAGTCGACCTCCAGCTTAAGAGCCAACCAAAAGCAAGGTAATTGAATCCATACGATACAAAATCTTTGTGCAGGTTAGTTTTTACTCGAATTTGAAGTTTATCTTAAGTTCACTTTTAGTTCACTTTCAGTATATTTTTTGCTCAGTTCTACTTAAACTCTAGTTGAGTACAAATTCGGTTCTAGTTCAGTTCTAGTTTAGTTTTAATTCAGTTTTAGAACAGTTTTAGTTCCATTCCAGTTATCTTCTTATTTTGTTTTAGTTCAGTTTTTTAACCGCTCTTGTTCACTTCGAATCCAGCTTTAGTTAAATTCTACATCACCTCTGTTTTATAAGTGTTTAAGTTCTTCATCAGTTAAAGTTAAGTTCTATTTTAATTATTTTCCAGTGCCACGTCAGTTCTAGTTCAACTCTCATATATTTTTAGTAAAGGTTATCCCATTTGAGTCCAAATTTGTTTAATAAATAAACACATATACAACTCTTATTTATAAAAAACCTTTTTACAATAACACATTGTTCTATCTGTTGCATTTACAGGTTTCAGTGAGGAAACAATTGAAGACAAAATTGCACTCGAAATACCCTACCTACCAATTGAAGACATCAATAATCCCAAGTTTCATAATCGCAATTTTAATAGCTCATGTGCCTGGTACCCAAAATTTGTTGATGTGAAAATCCATAATGATTACTGGCAAGAATATCAAAACAAAAATTTTTCCTTCTTCATTTTTGGGGCTTATTTTGATAATAGACCTACAGTGGTTAAAACAGAACCCGTTGTGCGGGTTCTAGCAATGATAAATTTTTTAGGCAAAACAAAGAAAGAATATCCACTGACCTATTGTCATTTGTGGTACGAGGAGCAATCGGCACCGTTTGTGACACCCATGAAAGAGATGAATAAAATCTGGCGTTATGAATGGGGTAACAACAACGCCTTTCACTATGCCCATTTTGTAGCATGCCCCGTACCTGTGGAATACAGGCAAAGGATACCTCGTACAGTGTCATTGGTAGCCAACCCCTGTGACAAAGCCACGAATAATGTTAGAGTTACCTACCAGCCGTTGTTCCCGGATGAGAAAAGGAAACAGTTTGCTGTCTGTGTGAAAGGCTTGGATTATCCGGATGTTGATATATCAAACCGTATTGTTGAATATATTGAAACTTTGCGTACTTTGGGAGCGGAAAAAATAACAATGTACCAGCTGGGAGTGCACCCAAATACAACAAAAGTTTTGAAATATTATCACGACACAGGTTATCTCGAATACCGACCAATGAGTTTGTCTAAGGAGGTTAGCAACCTGCATCTTTTCCGTCATTTGGAAATAGAAAAAAATGCCTGGTCTTACGTCTTACACGAGGTGGTTCCATACAATGACTGTTTGTATCGAAATATGTATCGTTATAAATATGTGGCAGTAATGGATACTGATGAGCTGCTCATGCCAGTGGGAAACTTGACCAACTGGCATGATTTAATGAAATTCGGTGAAAGTTTGAAATCTAAGGGATGCGAAAAATTTGCTAGCTATTGTTTTCGTTGCGTTTATTTTCCACGCTTTCCAAAAAAACCCCGTTATACTTATGATATTCCCGGGTATTTCTATATGTTACAGCACGTGGAACGCGTCAGAGAGCACTTAGCTCCTGGTTTGGCTGCCAAATGTTTGCACAGCGCGGATCATGTTATAGCCACTCATAATCACTTTACTTTTGAGAGTACATCGGATGTATGCTATAGTTATTCATTTGAGGCACATGTGGCACAATTGCATCATTATCGAGAGCCTGATATTAAAAAGACTCTAAATGACACCGTAGTGGATTTAAACCTATGGCGCATGAAAGATGAAATAATAGGACGTTCGGAGAATGTGTTTAGAGAGCTGGGATTTCTAAGCGATGAGAAAGATGCTATAGATTATATTTAGTACTGTTCGAGTTCAGTTAAAATTCAATTCTAGTTTAAGTTCTACTCTAGTTTAAAAAAAGTAAAACATATTTAAAATTCAATACGGTTTCATTTAAATAAAAACTGTTTAAGTAGTTTTTTATAAGTTTATTTTTTTTTTCCTTATAAATAAACTATGGGCCATGTCACAGAGTATAATTCCGTTCGGAAATGAAGAAAACATATTTTTTTATTGATAGAAAGTGTATTTTGATAGTTTTTTGGCCTTTCAAATACAGATTACTCCCATTCCGTTCATTAAAACAAAAATGGTTTCATTCCGAAAAATGTTTTCGTACATTTTCTGAAGCACCAAATTATGGAATAAACGGAATTGTACTCTGTAACATGGCTGAATATTTAAATTTTATAAAAGCTAAATTAAACAAACATTTTATAGACAATTTATTTATATTAACGGCCTCTATTGCAGTATCCTCTGCATAACCGAATATCTTGCTTTCTTATAGCAATTTAGTAGATCAATTGCATCAGCTCGGGTTGTGTGGGGTAACATTTAACTGATATTCCTCCTTATTAGCTGAGGCTCCTTCGGGGATCAAGGGTGTTTGTGGCTTGAACCCAACTTCATGAGGCTGTTGTAATTGATGATTTATGTTTTTTTTTCACTTTTAATTGTCTTTATTCTCATTAAAAGTCAGTGTATTAAGTTTCGTCCCATCCTTCAAAGGATGAAAAATAAAAATTAAAACAAAAATTGTAATTATATCCGCACAACCAAAGTGGAGAAGGTATTATACCTTTGTGTGGAAGTTTAAAACATATTTAGGCAACATATGTCCCGAGCGACACAAAATAGCTTTCTAAGTCAATCTAAGAAGTCAGTCCTTTTGACTTTCAGCCTTTTTTCTGTCCATAATTTCACTTCATTCCGGAACAGAGCCTTTGTGTCTATAAACCATGGTATTGAGACTAAATTTAGCACAAATATATTGGATTCAAATCATCCTACCAAATTTTATTGAAAACTCTCCATATTTGACCATACATCCCACATAAATGCCACTACAAAAATAGCTTTTAATCGCAGTACTGCCTTACATATATTGGTATTGATATACATTTTGGCAAAGAACTTATTCACACGGTGATTTAGAAATCAAGTTTTATTTTGAATTCCCTTAAAAAGTTGCTTCCAAAATGCGACAGGTTCAAACGATGATTTTTTCTCCATGTATGCAGATACAATACCATATGTCCCATACAAACTCCTTCCCTTAAATTACTTTAAGAAAAAAGAAGTTAGAGTGCTATATTCGGCTGTGCCAAATCTTTGATTCCCTCCACCGACAATTCGAATATTTCAGGCGTGATAACTATATGATGTCTATTTATTATTAATTTATCTTTATAAAAACAGACGTTAGCTTTAAAATTGCCTGCGGTTTAGACCTAAATTAAATTATTGGCCGACAACCATAAAGTTTTATGCTTTTCTGAACTACCTTGAGTAAAATATCATGATTCGTAGCAGTTTTGGCCGAACCTAAATGATTTTCAGGAGGGGATTTTATGTCGGACCCATGGTAAATTATGGACCAGTCATCCCAAAATTCTGTAGAGGGATATCTGGTATTAAAAACATAAATTTCAATTCAGCAGTGAAATAAGTTTTAGCGTTTACAGTGAATTTCAGCAGAAGGCTGCAAAATATGGGATCGAAGGTAAGTTATGGACCGTAAATCACAAAATTGCACGACATTTTTTCTGGCCATATGAAACTAAATTGGAAGAAATTTTACCATAATATCTATATCTGTGCCCATGTTCTGTAACTCTCGCGTCCAGAAAGTTTTCGATTGAAATGTGTGAAATGAAACAAAAATGCCATAAATTGAAACAAACAGCTGTTTTTCTCACTTAACTGTGTCTGTAACTTGTTTTGGCGAGTACAAACTGTCACGTAAGGAAATTACTAGCCAATTTACAGAAAAAGTGTGTCTGAAAAGTTCCCGCTTTGAACTGTCAAATAAACTCACGAATAAAAATGGGGCGAGAAAAAATTTTAACACTAAAAAACAATTAAAAATGCAAAATGCAAAAAATAATAATAATAATATTTTATTCTTGGCACATGTTTCATTGTTTTATTATTTTGCTTTTAACATTTTTATAAAATATACGAATGTCTTCAAAGCTCGTTTGCAAACAACAAACATTAAAGTCGCTCTTTACACAAGTTTGCATAGCCGACGGTTGTGTTTTCGCCGCCGTCGTTGAAAAATTTTCAATTTAAGTAAATTTTGGTCGCCGACAACGATATGTGTTACTGGCGTTCTGAACGTCTGCAATGTCACATCGGCTTCGAGTGGAATATTATGACATTTATAACGTTACGACGTAATCTTTTTTTATTGTTTTCGACATGAGTTACAGACACACATTTTTCTCACTTTTCGAGAAACGATGGAATATTTTGTTTCACATCTTTTCGATGCAAGAAGTTCTCACTAAATTTACAGAACATAGGTACTGATACGGTTTTAGGCGTATTTAATTAATTTTCCGGAGTGGGCTTTTTTATATGGGGCCTATCTTCACGAAATTTTACAGTGCGTATTCTAGTCTTATAAAAATGTGACGTACCAAATTTTATTATGATAGCATTATTTTTTACCGTTTAAGCCGTACTGTTTTCCGGAAGTATAGTTCATATGGGGCCTATGGTAAATTAAGGACAGATCTTCATTAAATTAAGTAGGTGATATTCAGTCGAATTAATCCGTGCATAGTTCCACCATTTATGTAAGTTTTTTTTTAAAAAATTATCAATTGATCGATAGCTCTGATCTTACTGAACCGATTTTTCTGGATTTCAATCCCAAACTGATAAGAATAACTACAAGCAATTTGACACCAAGTTTGGTCTTTTTTTTTGAGTTTAACGAAAGTCAGCGTGTTTTCAACAGACGGACTAAGAATAACTCAAGCAGCCAGAATATATGTCTATACTCTATGTTGTCTAAGATGTATAATAAAAAGATCAAACGGAAAGACATACTTAGTATTCCCTTTATTCACCACTACTGAATGATCGCGTTCAGTTTGTTACGTTTCAAGAATTTCAATTGTCTAGCCGGCATGTAACCATGTCTTAGCAAATTGTGAACCCATCTGGCAAAATTTCAATAGCAAACTTGTTCTTGCTGCAACTACATAATTATATAATAACCCGAATCCCCCTATCAGCGGTCTGTGGAAAAACCATTGAACAGACGGATATCGTCAGACCAACTCCGTTACTAACATACATATAAAAATCATAAACACATATGGGGGATTTCATGTCAAGTGAACCAAGGTTTAAATCGATGTTTTCTGATTTGAATGAAATTTGCACCAAGGTTAGTCCTATCGGATAGTAATTTAGACACAAATTTTCAACAAGATCGGTCAAAAAGTCAAAAAAAGACATTTTGGCCTTACAGGTGTTCCTTCTCATTCATGTAACTTATTACCTATTGGAGTTAGCAAAATTTGTCCCAAGTAGCTGCGATAGCTGTTTGATAAATCTTTTAAAAAAAAAATTTTTTTAAATTTAAATTTTTTTTTTAAATTTAAAGCTTTCTTTTGAGCAAAAATAATAACATTCCGGATAAAAAAAATAAAAAAAATTTTTAAAAAAAACAAAAACAAAATTTTTCAAAAGATTGATCAAATAGCTATCGAAGCTACTTCCCAGCAAAAACTTTACTTACCTGGTAAGTTACAAAATAATGTTGGAGAAAATAAACACTACTTATTTTTCGGCTGAATAACTACTTATTTTTGTTCGAGATGTCCAAAGAATTCAGTACCTACAAAATACACTTACTAGAAGTCAAAAAATACCTAGTTATTATTAAACTACTAGTAAGTTGAATTGTAAGTACTTACAATAAACTTACCAGAAGCCAAAAAATCACTAGTTAATAGACCGAATAAGTAGTGATTGAGTACGTTACCAGTAAGCAAATATTCAGTAGTGAAAATAACAGAAGTAATAAGTAGTTGCTGAGGTCATTACGAGTAGGTACTTATTGAAGTTTTCAGAATAATGACAATTGTAATGACAACTACTTACCAGGTAATGTATGAAATAACTACCACCTATTACTAAAAATCAAAAAGTTTTTCCTGGGTTGGTGCATATTTGCTAATTACAATAGATTATAATAGTTCAATGAATTAGAAGGAACACATGTAAGGCCGAATTGTCAAACTTTGACCCCTCTTACTCAGAAAATTTGTGTATAAGCTACTCTCCAAAAGGACTAGCCTTGGTGCAAATTTCATCCAAATCGAAAGACATCGATTTAAAAATTGGTTCAATTGACATGAAATCCCCCATATGTGCTGGGAAACTATCGATATTATCGATAGGCTGAAAATATCGAAAATATCGATAGGAAAAATATAAATATCGATATTTTTAGTATTTAAAATACAGATATGAAGACATCTAAAAGCAGCTATACACACACAGTTTTTTGCCGCAAATTTGTACTCGCTATTATTAATTAGCGCTGAATTACAGCAATGAATATAAACAACAAGAATGGCAAGTGGTATGGATTACTTAGCAGTTCTCTTTACTGCTAATTTAAGGCCTTTAAGTCGAAATTTGTACATGTTTATATAGGGGCTGAAATGTCAAATATTTTTGTAATATTGTTAAAAAAATGCAAATCCAAATGCAATTGCAGTTGCAAGCATAGGACATAACAATGAACGACCATTAGAGGATAAGTCCGCTAGATTGATTACCTTTTTGGGTTTAGAATTAAGAAAATTTTTTAAAGTTGCAATGGAATATCTTATAGTCCCTGTTACATCGGGTCCTTCCGAAAGGTACTTATCAATTTTTAAAAAACTGCCATCTAAATACATTAGGGACACAACTTTTTTACAATTTTTGAAAATATCAAAATGGCGTATCCATAGTCCCTATATAGTCCCTGTTATCAATTTTTAAAAAACTGCCATCTATATACATTAGGGACACAACTTTTTTACAATTGTTGAAAATATCAAAATGGCGTATCCATAACATGTAGTGCATAAAAAACAATAAGAACTGTATCTTTAGATTGTCGATATTAAAGGGTTAAAAATGGTTCCGCGTCAAATGCAATTAAGTTTGGGGTCAGTAATAATGCATTTAAACCTTTATCATAAACAGTTTATAAGTTGTTTATGGTGATAAACAATTCTTGCAATATGCAATATGCGAATTTTTATGTGGCCCTTGGTTTTCAGACCATTGTTACAATAAAAATGACTTCGAAGCCTTAAACAAATCATTATCGGGCTTTACTAATGCTCAGAAATGCTTTCTAAGACATTGTGTGAAAGATTAATCAAGAATTCCAAAAACACAACGCAGCAAAATTTGTGCGGGACGCGCCATCAAAGTCGTACAAGATATTTTCCCCCAATGCAAATCAACACAAACTCTTAATCTTAAGTTAATTTTTTAACTTAACAAAGACAGTTTTTAGATTGAGATTTTTTTACAATCATGTAATTACATTAAGAAATGTAAATAATTATAAAAAAAAAATCTTAAAGGGCTTTTAGAAATCGGTTTCGACGCGGAACGTTTTTGTTCCGAAATGACCTGAGGAAAAATTTTTCAGTTTCAGCACAAAATCGGCTACAGCGTGGTGATAGGTTGTACCCCTAATATACATACGTCTCATACATTCAATAAAGGGATAAAAAATAATTAAAGTTTTCCTGCACAAGTACAAACATTCAGTCGATAGCAATATCGATATATCGATAGTGAAATCTGAACTATCGATAAATATCGATAGTGGAAAATATCGATAGTATCCCAGCACTAGTACATATACATAATTTATAAGGTCATACATCAATATTGTAGAAATTACAAGCGGACTGACGAACCTTTTCACCGGCGGCAAATGGTATTCCCATAAAACAAAAACAAAATTGATATTTTCTTTTCTTAAGTTAAGTCCCAAAAAAACCAAAATTTTTTGACAACTATTTAGCTTTAGATTGAAATTGAAATAATATGAGAAACATATTTCAGCTGTTTAAATATTGAAACGTTGAAATAAAAGGTTTGAACATGCGTATGTTATCGTATACTCCTAACATACGTACATTTTTTTAAATTAATTTTTCTTTGTTCCACACGTTTTAAATTTGTTCTATATTTGTTAACATAATGTGTTTTTAACTAGAACAACTGCATACTGATACTTTTTTGAATTATTTGTTAAGTTATAATAAATTTAGTTTGTAAAGTTTAAATGCAAGACTCTGTATACCCTAAACAGTGCGAGTGTTAAATGAGGGTATATAAGGTTTGGCTTTCTGTGTGCAACACCAATAAATATTTACCTCTCAGGCGAGTATGTATGTAAGTTTGTATTATGGGTCTCTGAGTCGATTAAGCCATGTGCGTCTGTGGAAAACATCTGAAAACCTCTAAGAAATAGACCAGGGAAATAATTCTGGCAGTCGTGTTCGAATACTTTCTTGATTCGAAAGCAATTTTATTTCTAGTTCTTTCAGTCGAAACAGAACGGCCCTTGCAGCGCGCAGATGCTCCTAGACGGTCTTAGAAGACCCCTAGTAAAATTTGATGCGAAAAATATTCGTGGAACATTTTAACCCTCTAAAGTGCCGTTATAGTATTCTTTTGTGTGGATGTTAAAAAAAGCACAAAAATTAACGCTTAAAATTAGTGTTAGAGGGTTAATTTATTCTAAGAAAATAATCACCCGACAATTCTACTGAAGATATCTGAAATAGAATTTTAGCTCATAAGTACTTTTAGGCCCGTTTTCACAACTTAACGATAGCTAAAAGTAGACTTTAACCGGCATTATAAAAAGTGTACCATTAATAAAACTTTACTTTAACCTAAAGTGAGCGATAAAGTAAATTAAGGTTCATCCTATCTGGTAGGTTAAAGTGAAGTTGTAATAATGAAACACTTTTTATACGGCCGATAAAATCCTACCTTTAGCTATCGGTAAGTTGTGAAAACGGGCCTCAGTATATTTTTTTTCTGGGCATACAAAACGCCTTTCAAACACTTAAGAGGCCGAGCCAACTTCTCAAAACCCTTTGGTAGATTTGCTCTGCCAATAGTCTAGTTTCATTACGCGTTGTAAATTGAAGCTGGCGGCGATGACCCCATTTTGTTACACTGTGTAATTTAAGTGATTTTTAAATTACACCTTTAATAGTTTTTTTTTCATTTTCTGCTCAAGTCAAAACCATTAATATATCATACTTTTGGATCGGACTGTAAATGCCTAAGATATAACGATAAATGCAAAAAGGCGACCCATATCAGCACAAACGCATAAAAGCCTCTCCTTTATCGTAGTGTGGGTATAAGACGACAAAGGTCATGGCTAGATCATGTAAGAAATTCACAAGGAAATTCATAAATACTCTAAATGGTTTCCGATGATTATTTTAATTAAGTTACAAACGGCATGACAAATTCAATATTCCCATGAAATTTTCGGGGGTGGTTATAAAATGCGCATCTGTAAAAAATTTCTAATAAATAGATGCGTTTAGTTTCTGTTTTATTTATTTTATTCAAGAAGCTCAACAAGTGTGTTCCGCATTTATAATGAGGAAAAGTGTTAGAATTGTAAAAAATCTATTAGTTTTAACAATTTTGTGTATTTTGGAGTTACTATTTGTAGTAAATTTTGGTGTTATTAACCCAACCGAAGAAAGTAAAACTCATGTGGACACAAGAATTGGTAAGTAGCTAATAAGTTAAGTTCTAGTTGAATTCTCGTTAAGTTCTAGTTCAGTTCGAATTAGTTTCTAGTTGAGTTCTAGTTCAGTTTCAGATTAGTTCAAGTTTACTTTTACACCAAAGCCCCGTTTTGTGTCGATCTGATTTGCGTTGTTTCGTTTTGCAACGCTTTTTAAAATGTTCTGCAATCCGCTTTGCATCGTTTTGATTCCGTGTGAAGATTAGGTGCCTATAGGAAGCAAACAAACATACATTCAGGCAAACACACTGACAAACAAACGCATTTTCTTTTTTTATCTATATGTTCTTTTATAGAAGATTTTAATTGTTTTTATTTTGATTATTTTAGTGCAATAACCAGAACTAGTTGTATTCTGGTCCATCCAAAATTTAGTTTCAAGTCAGTTCTGGTCCAATTCTCGTACTGCCTATTGGCATCTGTTTCCGAACGAAGACTTCGTTTGCTTAACTTACATTTAAAACAAAAACAATTATAAAATATTGTTTTTGTTTTACATATACATAAGTGAAGGGAATGAAATCTGCGTTTGAAATCGATGAACAGTACCCATGTTCTGTAACTATAGTGAGAACTTCTCGCGTCGAAAAGATGTGACACAAAATATTCCATCGTTTCTCGAAAAGTGAGAAAAAAGTGTGTCTGTAACTCATGTCGAAAACTATCAAAAGAGATTACGTCGTTACGTTATAAATGTCATAATATTGCACTCGAAGCCGATGTGACATTGCAGACGTTCAGAACGCCAGTAACACATATCGTTGACGGCGACCAAAATTTACTAAAATTGAAAATTTTTCAACGACGGCGGCGAAATTAGAACAGTCGGCTTTACCAAATAATGTAAAGTGCGACTTTAATGTTTGTTGTTTGCAAACGATTTAAAAACATTCGTATATTTTATATAAATGTTAAAAGCAAAATAATTAAACAATAAAAAAATTGGCACAAAATATTATTATTATTATTATTCTTTGCATTTTGCATTTTTAAGTGTTTTTTGGTGTTACAAGTTTTTCTCGCCCCGTTTTTATACGTGAGTTTATTTGACAGTTCAAAGCGGAAACTTTTCGCACAAAAATATTACAGACACACTTTTTCTGAAATTTGGCGAGTAATTTCCTTACGTGACAGCTAGTACTCGCCAAAAAAAGTTGCAGATACAGTTTAGTGAGAAAAACAGCTGTTTGTTTCAATTTATGGCATTTCTGTTTCATTTCACACATTTCAATCGAAAAGTTTACTGACGCGAGAGTTACAGAACATGGGCACAGGCCATTGTATTTTAAGTAAATCTAATCACATGTAGGCCTGTATTTGTTTCATTAATACTAATCCTTTTTTTATTTTATTAAAAGTAAACAAATTTCTTTTGTCTTATTTACAGCTCCCAGTGGAAAAGCATTTGTAAATAACAATGCGAACGAAAAAGCCCACGTACCAATAAAACAACTAAGAAATCGCAATTTAAATAGCTCGTGCGACGGGTACCCAACTCTACTTAACTTCAAAGCTAATAATGATTATTGGCAAGAATATCATAATCGTAATATTTCTTTTTACATTTTTGGGGCCTATTTTGATGGTAGACCCACTGTAGTTGAGACAGAGCCAGTTGTACGGATTCTAACAATGACAAATTTTGTAGGCAAAACATACGAAGAGTATCCACGGACCTATTGTCAGTTGTGGTACGAGGAGCAATCGGAACCGTTTGTGACGCCCATGAACGAGATTCATAAAATCTGGAATTATGAATTCGGTCACGATTTAGACTTTCACTATGCCCATTTTATATCATGTCGCGTACCTGTGGAAAACAAGCAAAGGATACCTCGCACAGTGTCACTGGTAGCCAACCCCTGTGACAAAGCCACGAATAATGTTAGAGTTACCTACCAGCCGTTGTTGCCGGATGAGAAAGGGAAAGAGTTTGCAGTCTGTGTGAAATGTTTGGATTATCCGGATGTTGATATATCAAACCGTATTGTTGAATTTATTGAAACTTTGCGTACTTTGGGAGCGGAAAAAATAACAATGTACCAGCAGAAAGTGCATCTAAATACTTCAAAAGTTTTGGAATATTATCGCGATACAGGTTATCTCGAGTTGCATAACTATCACAATTTAGAAATAGAAAAAAATGGCTGGTCTAACGTCTTACATGATGCGATTCCCTACAATGACTGTTTGTATCGGAATATGTATCGTTATAAATATGTGGTGCTACTTGATACTGATGAGCTGGTCATGCCTTTGGGTAACATTACCAACTGGTCTGATTTATTGAGTTTCGGTGAAAGTGTGAAAACTGAGGGATGCCAAAAAATTGCTAGCTATTGCTTTCGTTATATCCATTTTCCATGCTATCCGGAAAAGCCTCGAAATACCTCTGATATTCCCGAGTACTTTTATATGTTAGAGCATTTGCAACGTCTTAAAGAGAGCACAAGTACGGATTGGTCTACCAAATGTCTGCATAGTACTGATCATGTTATAGCCATCCAAAATAATTTTTCCATACAGTGGGCATCGAACGTGTGCAGGAGTTATTATTTTGAAGCCAAAGTTGCCCAATTAAGCCACTATCGAGAGCCGGATATTAAAGAGACATTAAAAGACCACGTATTAGATATAAGCCTGTGGCGCATCAAGGACAAAATCATAGAACGTTCGATGGAAGTTTTCAAAGAGCTGGGATTTCTAAGCAAATAATAGGGTGCTGTTGCAGATTATGTTTCAAGAAAAAAAACAACTAAGAGTGCTATATTCGGCTGTGCCGAATCTTATATACCCTTCACCATTGTGCGAGCAGAATACAGAGCAACTAGACAAAAACTTAATAATTTTTACATACCAATACATTTACAATACTTAAAACTTCATTATAAATAAAATTTAAAAAGCGAAAACTGGTAAAAAAATTTTTTTAAATCGTTTTTAGAACATAAAAATATTTAAAAAAAAAATTTCTTTTTTAAAAACCAAGATTCGTACCAGGGAACTCTCAGTTTCTAACTTAACACACCCCCTAGACAACTGAACCATGAAGGAACGTTAATTGAATATCATTAAAATGAAATATGGCACGTTTACTGTTCAAAAAATTCAACACAGTTGAGTTGTAATTACTTTTGATGTTTTTGTTCACCGCAATAGCAAAGTTGTAAACCATAATAAAAAAATTACAAATCAACTTATTTGAGTTGTGAACCGAAATAGGGAAATATATTCACCAAAATAGTTTGTGCCATTTATGTGTGTTTGTTTTCTTTTATCTTTTATGGCGAGGTTTTAAGTAGCAAAAAACACAAAAATTCCTAGTTTCTATTTGTTAAAATTATTTCGTTAAATAGATGAAATAATAAAGAAGGGTGATAACGAAAATCATAATGGGCATTATGCTAGTATATGTAAAGAATTGAAAGGGGGGCGGGGGGGCAGAGGGACATCATATGGTTGAATCAAGTTCTCTCCTCAGAAGGACCCAGAATATATATACTTTATAGGGTCTTAGATCACTATTGTAGAAATTACAAACGGAATGACAAACTTATACATACATATATACCCTTTTCTACTGAGGTGAAGGGTATAAAAAAAACAGAAGTGAGGAAGAAATATGTAAAGAAAACTTAAAAGAGATAATAAAGGACAGCAGATTTCAATCCACCAAAAATACAATTGGCTTTCATATTGATGTTTGACTATAGACGGCCAGCCGTCTCAGTGGCAAATGGGTAAAACTAAAAAGACTACTGATGATGAGGACGTGGTTGTAAATTTGACCCGAAGCGAAGCCCCGGTTCAGTCAAGCAAATTATCAATAAATTTTAATTCATTTTTTGTTCTTAAGTCCTTTCCTTCATTAAAATAATTAAATAAAAATTATATTTGCTAAACTAAAGCCAATCTGTATTCTTCTTATTTTAACTAAAACACTTGTAGTTATTTTTGTTGAACTTTTACGGTTTTTAATCCAAATTTTTAATGTTTTTAATTAGTTCATCAAATTTCATTTTCATTAAATTATTTTTATGAAGAAAGCAATTTTTACAATATGAAAATTAATTAAAATTGTTACTGATAATTTTTCATTCTTGACTTGGCTGGGGATCGAACCCCGGCCGGCAGGTTACCCTGATATATTTCGATCGAAACCACTCGGTCTCCTCAGAGGGATTTGCCGTCTTACACTTGCAGCCATCGACGACTGCTGACGTCAATAGTCAAACATCAATCCTTAAACCAAATTGTATTTTAAACCTTTGGGAGATCGAAATTTGGTTTTTAATGATTATCTATTTTAATTGATTTAACATGTTTTTCCTTACTTCTGTTTTTTCGTACTTTTGTCAAGAATTCTTCTTGAAGTCCAAAGTAAATTTTTTATTTTTTAATTTTTGTCTTTCTTTTTCTTGTTGACATTTTTCAGCGCAACTTGAAGGGCAAATGAACACATTGAGCTCGTGCCTTAACTTTAACAATAGTTAGTATTGTGGTTATTTTTGTTAAACTTACATTATTATTAAAGATTTAAATATTAAATATTCGCTGTTGTAGTTTCCAAATTAACATTTGGAAAAGAAGAATCTAATAATTTAAGTGGTTTTTAAATTACACCTTTAATAGTTTTTAAACAATTCCTCTGTATTTATCTTTTACTTAAACTGCATTTTTTTGTTAAACTTAAGAATTATTTTCTTTTAAAAATGTATCCTTTTCCCCCCGTCTTCGAAGGATTTTCTTTTTTAATCTTTGTACTATTTTTTTTTAATGCAGCAAATAAAGAAGAATAATTTCAACAATTCATCATAGAATCTCTTTAAAGTTTTCTTTAATCTCATTGAATTTCTTTCTTGTCCAGTTGAATTTTTTTTTCTATCCTTTTTTTTTTTTTTTTTTTTTTGTGGGGCATCAGTTTGAAAGAAGAGGAAGAAGAGATTTTCTGTCTTGAATTTTGCCAAAATACACTACAAATATACAAAAGAATTGGTGATTTGAAAGGAACATGCTTTAGGAGAAAAAAATTTAAGTTAAACTAATAGAAAAAAAAGGCTATTTTACAGAGCTTTAAAAGTTGTCTTAGCACAACTATTTACCTTATGCCTTACATTGTAAGCATATTGGTTGACTTATACATATTAATTTTGCTTTCTTTTTAATATTTTTTTATTTACTGTGGAAAAGGGGTATTATTAACCCCTTACTCTATGCGTTACATGGTAAGCCTATGAAATGCAAAGCTTTTATTCAAACTAAGATGTTCAAGTAAAATTTTTGGCAAAAAATAGAAGAAAGAAGACAACATTACAGCTGCCAATGGTAAGATACCGGCCGGGATGATGGAAAAAGTTTACGGATGGAGAACCTGCTGCGCAGTCACGGGCAACATTTACTCGAAATAATCTTTAAAAAGTAAACTGCAGGCATTCATTTATCGCCTCAAATTTATATTTCGTTTACCTTTGCAAATTTTCTGTGTTTTTTTTCAATATTCAAAAAAATCACCCGTTAGTTTATGCAAGAACCAGTTACTTCTTTCCACACCTCCTTTTTCAGTCGTTCTTAAGCTGCTAAATTTTATTCGTCTTCTAGGTAAAATATAAATTAAAGATTGTCTAACAATCTTAACTGAAGTCCTTATGTAATTTTTTTTAATATTTTTTCTTTTGTATTTTCCCCATTTCTCATTTTCTTTTTTGTGGGGATAATGCATTTCATTTAACGCTTTTTTTTCCAAGCGCTTAGCTGTAAGCTGCTAAACAAAATGTTATAAATTCGCCAGCAAAATGCTTGTTTTTTCACAAGATTTTCGTGATTCGTTTTTCTAAAACCAAATGCAGTTTTTGTAAGATAAAATATTTAAAATGATATTTTGCTGAGCAAAGCAGAAAGAAAATAAGATATTGCATTTAAAGAAAATAAGCAAAAAAAAAATTATACAATAGACTTAAGCGCATTAAAACTATAAAGAAAGAAAACATAGAAACTGAAATAGTCTTCATTCTATTTAGGAGAGTTAATACTAATAAAAAAAAAAATGAATTCCAGGATATGCCCGAAAGCTTTTCTGCATTTTCATGACAACAATGAATGATAGAAGTCAAGCATCGCACATTCTGAAATGTTAAGACCATCCTTTTAGATTTTTCCTACAGGCGTCAGCGCTTGATTTTGGTCGGGGGGATTTTTGCTCTAACATAAGCAGTAAGTTTTCGTTTATATATGTATATTCAAAAAGACACTAAGAGCTGGAGCAGCTCTTTATCGGTAGTTTTTGCATTATAAATTTAATAAAGCCTAATGGTTTTGTCAATGTTGTATTGATCAGCTTAATTCGATGAGGCTTTTAAACGATTAACGATGAATATGTTCGTCCTTTTGTCCGAATGCAGTTTTTGCTGTTTATTTAAAAAAAAAAACTTTGCTTTTTACCAAAAAATTTTATAGGTTTTTGCATTAAATTAATTTATCGTCTTCCAGGGCCTCTATATGCACAAAATTGGCAAACATTGATAACTTTAATAATTGACAGCCTAGATCAGTTACAAATCTACAAGTAAAATATATTTGAAATAAAAACAAAAATTGTTGCTTTTTTAAAGTATTTTACTTGTTGATTTGTTACTTGTAGTTTTGAGAAGCAGGGCCCAGGTACTCCCTTTGTTGAATGACATTTCTGTGTCTACAGCCAGTAACTAAGCCAAACTTAATACCAAACGTAATGACTTAAGGATCTCCCTTTCCCGCAATTTATATTTAAAGCACAGACTAAGCCTCCAAAGAGACCCAAACAACAATAAGAACAGTCACAGTTGGGTTATATTGCCTCTGGCAAAGATTTGGAACGGCATCCTCTGCAAGTTCGAGTTTCAAAAGGTCTCTTTTTAGGTTGTAAAAGGTTTTACTGGCTAAGGTTTAAACCACCACTACTCCATTAACCTCAAATTTATTGTTACCGAATTGTGCTATCTTTCAACGTGATTTTCTATAAAGGTTAGGTAGAAATGGCACTTAGAACTCAACTCACATACTTGGATACAAATATCTATTGTGATGCCATGGGTTTGTACTAAATAGAACTCCCTCCGTTGAACACTCCAGTTAAATGCCAGAGATATCTTAAAATCAAGCGAAAGTAACAGATCTTATTTCAGCCAGTTGCCGGAAAATGGCACAGAATATATGCTTCCTGATTTGCGTCATCGGAGCTAGGGTATTAATCACAGTTTATAATTCCCAGACGCTCTGCTCGCCTAACTGTAAATATATATATATATAGGAGCCACAGGCACAGCGACCTTTTAAATTATATAAGACAATGTATCGTGATCATTGCTAACCAAATTTATACATGCCATCATCAATTGTAAAGACATGGTACGCATGGTACGGTCGTCCATGCAAGGACACAGTTGCTTGGTCATCGTACAATCAGTATTCTCGACCCATCTATCGTTAGCAATATCTATAGTCATGCAGCAAGTTTGAGTTTGCAAAGTGGAACCAAATTTAGCAAGCTTATCTGGCCCAATGTTTCTTAAAGTATTCCTAGGCCCTAGAAACCAGATGAGCAACAGTCAGATGCTGCTTTTTTCTAAGGGAGGAAGCATACAAGGCCATAACGACGGTAGCGGTATCGGTGTAAATATCGACAGAATTCGTTAATGCAGCAGATAATCTGAGCCTTTACAAATCTTCCTCGGTCGCAAGGAGGAAACGCTACAGTAATGCAAAAGTCTCCACGATATATTGAATTTAAGCTGCTGTGGGAAGAAGCCCACTCTTTCCCGTGAAATAATAATTTTCTTATTTCAATCTTAAGACGGTGATGTGTTATAAAGCCATAGGCAATAAGGCAATAATGCGAAGCCGTTGTCTTCTATACTATATAGGAGAAAGAGAAAAGCTTTAGTTCGCGAAGCCAAAAATTCCAAAATCTCGAATTTTAAAATCATGAATTTTAATTTTCAGAATAATTTTGGTTTTGGCTTTTAAAATCGCTGGATAGATAGAATGGTAAGGCCTTCTTCCGGGCTCAATGTTTTCGGGATTATGTATATGGCTTACGCTACTCAGATTCAGAATTCTGGAAATGGTTTTATTTCAATTCAGACATAGAAATGTTATGTGAAATAAGTCTGTATGGTTTTATTGCCTATGGCTTCTTTGCACTGCATCGCTTGAGACCTGCCAGAGATGTTAACGGCAACGGTAAGAGGCTGGTGTAAATTCCGGTTATGTGTTTGCGCAGGTCTAATCTTTAAAGGCTTTTGAACCACTGGACTGGAACAATGTTTAAACATGTTTAATAAAATTTCACAAGAAGGCTTTTATTTTCTAGATTTAAGGTTTCAATACACCATTGTCATTGGTTGAAGCTACAAACTTTTGAAATCGCTAGAAGACACATGGGTACCCAGCAACGCGTTTAAAGGTTAACATTGGTTTTTAATTGTTTTGACTGCTCTATGCTTGGTATCTCGGCAAACTAACAAATTTGCCGCAGCATATGTATTTGTCCTTAAAGAAAATTATGTTTCTGTGCTGGTATTTAGCTTAATTCAAACGATTTTTATGTCCTTTAAATCCTTTTTTAAATGTTTTACTTCCATGTAGATTTTCAACAAAAGTTTTGTAATTCTTTCGCTATCACAAAATCAATTTTTTCTTAATTATACCCACACCACAATAGTGGAGAGGGTATTATGCATTTGTACTGATGTGTGTAACGCCTTAAAATATTGGTTCTAGAGCCACCTTAAAGTATGCCGATCGACTCAGAATCCCTTTCTGAGTCGAACTAACGATGTCCGTCCGGCTGGCTGGCTGGATGTCCATGTAACCTTGTGCGCAAAGTGCAGGTCGCAATTTTGGAGATAATTTGAAAAAATTTAGGACATAGGTTCTTATTGACACAAGGACCAAGCCTATTGAAAATGGGCCAAATCGTAGGGAAGATAGGGGGAAATTTCTTCCTTTCAAACCGATTTTAATGAAATTTAAAAATTTCATAGATCCATATCTTCATGGACACAAAAGGGATGTATTTTTTAAAAAATAGGACCACGAGGGGAGATAGGGCCAATTTCTGCCTCTCAAACCGATTTTAATGAAATTCAAAACATAGATAGATCCATATCTATATGGACACATAAGCTATACAGTTTTTCAAAAATAGGACCACAAGGGGAGGTAGGGGGCAATTTCTGCCCCTCACAAATTTTTAACCCGATTTTAATGAGTTTTAAAAACATAGATAAATCCATATTTATATGGACATATAAGCATGATGTGTTTTTTAATACTGTGGTGTAGGGTATCATATGGTCGGGCTTGACCGACTATACTTTCTTACTTGTTTTTTTTTTAGTTTTCAAATTTTTCCTCTTTCGCTTTTCTTTAGGCGATTATTTGACATGTTTTTTTTTTTAATATTCATATGGGATTGTTATAAAACGTTTAAAACTGAGTCTTAGACCACCATTAAAACAGGCAAAATAAAAAAGATTTACGACTTTAAGAGTTCATGAAAAATAAGCGTGAAAAAGGCTCTGTTCGCTGCTGATAATAATAATGACAAATATGATTTAGAAAGTTAAAATCACAAACACAGTAGAAATAAAGTGATTAATATCATAAAGATTACCATCATATTAAAAAAAAGACAAGATTTCTTTTTTTTAATAAAAAAAAAGACAAGATTTCTTTTTTTTAATAAAAAAAAAGACAAGATTTCTTTTTTTTAATAAGGATAATTTGAGACCATGATGACAATAAAGTTAGAGCAAAGAGAATGACTTTACAGTGATTTTTGAAGCGATTAAATATCTCTCAAAAAAGTTATGGAATTTATGAAAATTTTGAGCGTAAATCAAAATTAAATTTAAAAAGAAATTGTAATCCAACCCAACTTTTTTCAATTTTATTGTTATACTTTAAACTTATAAGAACTCACATACAAATGTTTACTTTTTCCATTTATTACTCATTTGCTGCAACGTCGTCTTAAGTCAAAATATGTTCGCTGTGTTTGTGTCTTAAATTCATTTTTATATCTTTTATACTTCCACTCTTGAAGAAAATGTGTCATTATTTTTTTCAAGGTGCCAGCACGTCAAACACTTTAAACAAGTTTATTTCGAAAAACACTTTTTTGAGTTATAGCGACGTTGCAGCAAATGAGCGATAAATGGAAAAAGTAAACATTTGTATGTGAGTTAGTATGAGTAAATTGCTTGCACACATAAAAGAAATTTATATCTAGAAGAAAAAAAAAGAGTTTTGGATCTGCATAAATATTTCCCTTAATATATCAGCAATGTATTTGCAAGGTAAAATTTATTTCAACAAAATAGTTTGTGTAGATTTGTAATTTTTTTTTTTGCGTACAGTGCAATCTCCCTTAACATGCACCTTTCTTAAGTGACGGATACTATTCCCTTGTCCCAGTAGCGTTCTAACAGAAAACATTAGATTTTGCTGAGAGCATATTTTCTTAATACGGAAAGGCTTAAATGGCCCCTTCGGTGTCTGGTAATTAAAGACTCCCATGTAAATACATAGTTTATAGTTTATCACGAGTGGAAAAGAGGGTATGTTAAGTTTGTCATTCCGTGTGAAACATAGAAAAATATTCATCTAAGACCTCAAAAGTTTACGTTGGAAGGATCTCTCGCAATTGTATATTAATCCGGAAGCTCTTAAATCAATAACGAAACCCTTCAAATTATGTATGTACAAATTCCAAAACCAATGTGAACTCCTAACAAATCTGGAAAAATCTGACAGAGACACATCTGTAAGACAATTTAAAAAAATATCGAAAATTTTCGAAAAGTGAAGACTTTTCAACCACCAGTTTTTTGTTTTAGTAAGTTTTAAGTATTTAAACGCATTCTAAATAAATGACCTTTCAGATAACAGACATTTTACAGCTGATAATTTACCCAGATCGGTGGTTTTGAAACCAATAAATTCATAACCCTGTATTATTGCTTTCATGAAGTTTGGCACATATTTATTTGAAATAATTGGAAATTGTGATGTCAGATTTTATAAAGATTAGTTTAATCTTGTTCACCGATCGCAGAAGGTACACAAAAATTCGTCACAGCCAGATATAGTGTTCTTTTTTTATTTGTAAATCTGCAAGGTTAGGTTAGGTTCCATTGGCAGCCGTGATCAAGCGCAGCTCACGTGGGTCCATTTAGTTCCCGTCGTCTTACCATGTCACACCGTCACCCATGGGTCCTATGTTATCTGGCTGCTAGTATTACCATGCAGCCATCCGGTCGATTCAAAAAAGGAATGGATCCTGTATACATCAACATCAGAGAGACAAGATTTGTCCCCAAGGGCTCTTCGACCAAACATTTCGAGTCTTAAATCTCCGAATGCCGGGAAATTACAGAAAAGATGTTCCGTTGACTCTTCCTCCTCCTCATCGCCGCAACTTCTACATAAGTCATTATAAGGAAGCCCCAGCCTCTGGGCGTGCCACCCAATGGGCCAGTGGCCAGTTATAACCGCAATTAGGTTTCCTAGATGATGTCTCGTTGCTGTAATGCCCGCCGTGTCCTTTTTTCATCTATGATGGGCCAGATTTTCCTGGTTTCGCCACAGGTAGTTTCATCGTGCCACCTCTGACTGGCAATAAGATGAAACTTGTGCGCTATAGTTGCTTACTCCTTGGGAGCGAAGCACTTACATTATATGTTGAACCGTCCCGATTTAAGGTGGTACCTGCATACGCCAACGAATCCGCCATGCAGTTCCCCTGTATGTCCCAGTATCCGGGGACCCAATTAAGGGTGACCAGTGAATGTCTCGCTATCTCCTCCAGATACATCCGGCATTCTCGGACAATTCTCGTTGTGATGAATACATTCTCCAGGGATGTTATGGCCGCCTTGCTATCGGGAATAATGTGAATATCCCTTGCAGATATTTCACCGTACCGGTTGCGTCTCGCGGCTGTGTGGTTGGCTATTATCTCGGCCTGGATGACACTGCAGTGGTCCGGCAGCCTTATAGGAATGCTCCAGTTCAGCTGCTCGGAGTATATGCCAGAACCGACACCATACATTGTTTTAGACCCGTCCGTGAAAATTCGAATCGCATTCGCGGGATTTTATAGTAAATCTGCAAAATTTGCTTTCAATTTGTTTCAACAACATTAATATATACAAATATCTAGATGCCACAAATAAAATTTGTACTACTGGATTCCCGAAGAAATTGCACAGAGCCTTTACTAATCCCAACATTTCAGCATTAAGAAAAAGTACTTGCACCAGGTGTTCATTTCAACAGAACGTTTAGTAGATATTTTTTTACATCTTTTACTTTAAGATAAAGTCTGGAATTGTTAAAAGAAAGAAGTTTTTGTATAGTTTTTTAAGATGAAAATGTTAGTTTTGTCACCTTAACGAAATAAAAACGAAGAAAAAACAACAAAATAAATTTGTTTTTGTTTGATGCAGCTTAGAAAAACGTAACTTTGAGCTGATGCTATTTCTATATGCAAAACGAGACATGGCTATCAAATAAAATGTTTGGTTAAACTGATTTAAAAATTTGTTGGAGGCTATTATTTTAATATTTTAACATAGAGCTTTTTTTTAAATGTATTATGATGTTCACATTAATAACGAAGATCCACACCAAGCGTGCTATGCGTTGTAGCGTTTCTAAACGTTTTTTACCACGCCTGCGACATATACAAAAGTAAATCTACTTCATGACTTCGATACGTATATGCTTTCTGCACATTTGCTGTTGAACTAGTCAATACAATTTTAAACTGATTCTACACAGAAAGAAAAACACTCGGTATAAATTAAGTTTTTTATACTTACTTTAAATAGGAGTCGTACAACTCGTACACAAAAATTCAAGTATCAATAACACTAAAACGTACTTAAAACAATCCTAAATGGGACTACTTTCTAAAATCAATCCCGGAATTTCTTAAAATAAGTTCAAAATTCTTAAACCAATTAAAAAAGAGGTTAAAAAAGAGTAACATTACAAAGTGAGGGCTTTCTTCTTATTTAACTTATCAAAGTTTGTTGTAGACTACTACAACAGCACCACACAAGTAGCTAAAAAACGATTTGCTTGTTGTCCGAGAAACAACAAAAACAACAGAGCAAGACGAAAACATATTTATGTATGTTTAAAAAGTAAAATTGAGAACTCTTGCTCTCATTTAGTTTATATTTTCAGTTATATATGTATGTACATTAAGTTGAAATTCTGTAAGGTGTAAAACGGGTAAGTAAATCAATCATAATAAAATTCTCCTTCTAATTTCATTTTCGGATCATTTCAAGTGGGAATTCGATATTGAATCAACTTTACAATTCTTAAATCAAGCGTATTTTGAGATTGATTCAATGTTAGTTTTATTTAAATCAATCTCATGTTCGGATTATTTCAAGTACAAAATCGGGATTGAATATGTATGTATAAGTTAAGTATTTTGCGATTGTAAATCCGTACTTGAATCAATCTTTCTGTACTTGATTCAAGAAAATCCGTACTCACCGTACAATTAATACCGCTTCGGATTAACTTGAGTACGAATGGATTGATTTTTCTTTTGAGTGTACTTTTTCGACAGCTTCATAAACGCATCAACGCATTATACGCGTTGTTTGGACCCCAGCTTTAGAATTAAATTGTAAGTTGTAAGTTGTAAAAAAAAAAGCTTTTGATTAGCAGTGTGTGACCGACCATCAAGGACTCAATCATTTTCCTATTGAAATAAAATCAGAGAAAATCAACAAAAAAAAAACAAAAATATGATTTAGCCAAGAACATGACTTGAGAAAATTTTGAAAATGGAATTCGTTAGAAAACCAAGCATTATAAAGCTAAAATAATAAACTTTGGTTTTTCTAAGTTTTTTAAAATAAATTAATTGTAAACAAAGATAAGAATACACAAAAAAAGAAAATATTAAAAAAACATAAGGAGGAACAAGTTTTATTTTAATTGAATTTTGGAAGGCAACAGAGTTTTTGGAAAAACTGCTTAAATTCTTGAATACAACTATCCCCTAATAAACGTTTAAGCTACTTAATGTTTCCCTAATGTTCTTTTATATAATCAACTTACCACCAATTATTCGTAATTATTATTAAAGCTGTTATATTATTCATCTCATTTTTATTATCTCTCCCTTAAAATTTTTTTATTAATATTTCATAAATTTCGTGTTACTTCCTTTTCAATGGCTCCTTTAACGCAGCACTAAATACTCGAAGTTTAATAGATGGGAAGGTAAAAGTACCCCTCCTTTTATTTTTGGTCAAAGCTTTCTTAATAAATAAACTTTAAGCCAATTAACAAAGTTAATGGCATTTGTTACAAGTGGATTTAAGGCAGATACATATTTATGTGAATCGAAAAAAACGGAAAATTATTGACTTCCACTTTTTTGTTTTATGTGGCTAAAAGAAATCCCCAAGAAAATGAAAAAAGTACATTTTATAAAAAAAGACAAAAAACTTTTTCAATGACTACGCATTTATCTACTTAAGCAACGAATGACTACTGGCTAAGCAGAGCTTTGTTTGAATAATAAATAAAACTTTTTAATTATATTTTATAATTGTCAATGGGAAAGGAATTTAAAGACGTTCCTAGAAAATAAGAATGAAAGAAAATAAGAACAAAATAATAGAAAATAAAAAGTTTACTTTGTCTGTTTAAAATTTAATTTAAAATTTTGTTCTTCTAAGAACAAGTTTAGCAAAGCTTTTTAATAACAATGTAGAATAAAATTATTGAAAATAAAAAGCTTTTGTTTCTTGGTAAGCTTAAGCACTACAATGACCAGTAAAAGCTCTTAAGAAGAGCAAAAGGATTGAAAACTACGAAACCTGTTGCTTAAAAAACTTTCGGTTAAAATGAAAAACAACGTCTGTACAAAGAAATTTGAATCTTTAAAAGCTTTGTAATATATCAAAATGCTTTCAAAAAGCTGTAAAAGCTTTTAAAAATTTCAAAAAATTTTGGATTTACAAAAACTGGTTGTACGAAAGACTTTTGTTATTTTTAAACACATTTTGTTTGTGCAAAAAGCTTTTGATAAACAAAAATAAAAGATTTTTTTATATAGCAAAATTCCTTAAGAAAGTTTTAAAAGCTTTCGAGAACTGCAAATTACATTGAACTTTCGTTAATGGTAAAAAATTACATTTTTTTGAAAAGCTTTCGATGCTAAAAAAGATTTTTTAATATACAAAAAAGCTTTAAGAAAGCTCGAAAAGCTTTTAAAAACTGCAAAAATGTTTCAATTAAATAAAAATAGTAATTGAAAGTCTTTTTGGCAAAGTAAAGTATGGCAAAAGATTTGTTAAGCCTTTTCAATATAGCAAAACAGCTTTTGGAAAGCTGTAAAACCTTTTAGCAAGTGCAAAAATTTCTAACCTTCGAAAACTAGTTACATATTTAAAACATTTTGATACCATTAAAAATAATGTATTTATTACAAAGCTACAAAAACTTTTTTAATATAGCAAAATGCTTTAAAAGCTTATAAAAGTAAGAAGTTTTCAGCCAGCTAAAACTGGTTCTTTGAAAGACGTCCGTAACAATCAAAAAACCAAGTCTAAAAAAAAGCTTTTAATCCTTGAAAAGCTAGACAAAAGAGCTTTAAGTTCAGTTTGCTATTATGTACAGATAAAAGTATACTTTGCAAGTTGAAGACTAGTTTCTTATTTTGAAAGTATGAGGGAATTATATATTGTAAACTATTTCTTATTTATATTATTATATTATCGACTCAAGTCGACGTCAACGAAACAATAATTGTATTATCTTAGTCCTTATTAACAAAAATCGATTGCTACTGACAGTCATTTGATATTTTCTAAGGCGTTTCTAAGACGAAGTCGAGTAGAATTGCCTCTTTTTTAGTCGACAGGAAATTTTGCGACAACTCAAATGAAAATTAAAGAAATTTCCGATTTGAATTGTAGTTGTAAGTGCGTTAAAAGAAAAAACAAAATTAAAAAACAAATTGCTTCATTTTATTGTCTTCATAAGAAAACAAAAAAAAAAACCAATTTGCCAATTCAGTTTTATGTTTTTTATTATTAGATAAAGTTTATTATTAGATAATTTTTTAGAGTTAATTTGTTTTATTTAGAGCTTAATTATTCCTTTTGTTAATTAAATACTTTAAACTAAAAGCTTTAAATATAAAAAGGTTTTAATAATTTTCAAACAAAAATTGTTTTGTTTGCATAATAAAAATATACATAAACAGGGTTTTATTTTGTAATTCTAGTCATTCAGTTATATTTTTTCACCCCGTCCTTATTTTGTCCTTAAGAGTTCTTTTTTTCTAAAAAAAAAACAGAATTGTGACAAACGGAGAAAAAAAACATGAAAACCCCTAAACAGTTTTTTGTAAAAAATCTAGTCTTTTAAAATTAAAAACTACGAGTATAATGCACAGCTTGTTAAAAACTATTTTAATGTAATTTTATGTTTTTATATTTTATTTTTGCCCAGCTTCCTAAAGGATAGTGTTTGTTGAGTTTAAATTTTTATTTTTCAACCACCTAGCATTTTTTGTGCACTCTAAATTAGTTTTGAAAACAGTTTTTATGATTATGCTTAATTGTTTGTAAAACTTTTGTTAATATGTTGTCTATTTTTCCTAAACATCTCGTTCTTTCAGTTTTTCTAGCACTTTTAAGAGCGATATAACTACTAAAAGTTGTTTTGTTTAAGTAAATTAAATTAAAAATTCAATTTAAATTGTTACAACCAACATTAACAACTTGTATAAACAAAAGATAAATTAATAAAAGGGAGAAGATTCAGAGAGAATAATAAAATTTTAGCTTTTAACTATAAAAAAAAGTAAATTTTTTTTTTTTTTAAATTAACAAAAATATTCTTTAAAAAGATCGAGAGCACCATAATAATCTAGATTTGTTTATTTAAAGTTATAAGAAACCAGTTTTTAACTTTTGGGTATTTTGGGCATTTTCTTCTTTTTATTTAGGAATTTTTCAAAAAACTTAGTTTATATAAAAAAAATTGGTGAAATAAAAAAATAACCACAACGTTGTGGTAAATATTGCTTTTTAACCTTAAAATTAGTTTTTAGGGAAATACACACCAGAGCCGCGCTTTACATCTTTAATGAAGAACGAGGAAATACAAAGCAAACCGAAACGAAGCAAATAGGCAAATTTTTTTCTATATAAATGCACTGATATTTATACCCACACCACAATAGTGGAGAGGGTATTATGCATTTGTGCTGAAAAATAGTGGTCCCAGACCCACCTTAAAGTATGCCGATCTACTCAGAATCACTTTCTGAGTCGAACTAACGGTGTCCGTCCGGCTGGCTGGATGTCCATGTAACCTTGTGCGCAAAGTACAGGTCGCAATTTTGGAGATAATTTCATAAAATTTAGGTCATAGGTTCTTATTGGCACAAGGACCAAGCCTATTGAAAGTGGGCCAAATCGTAAGACCACGAGGGAAGATAGGGGGAAATTTCGTCCTCTCAGAAACTATTAGACTGATTTTAATGAAATTTAAAACAATGATAGAACCATATCTATACGTACACAAAACGTATGCATTTTTTAAAAAAATAGGACCACGAGGGGAGATAGGGCCAATTTCAGCCTCTCAAACCGATTTTAATGAAATTCAAAACATAGATAGATCCATATCTATATGGACACATAACCAATACAGTTTTTCAAAAATAGGACCACAAGGGGAGGTAGGGGGCAATTTCTGCCTCTCACAAACTTTCAAACCGATTTTAATAAAGTTTATAAACATAGATAAATCCATATTTATATGGACACATAAGCATGATGTGTTTTTAAATATTGTGATGTAGGGTATCATATAGTCGGGCTTGACCGACTATACTTTCTTACTTGTTTATTGATTGATTGGGCTTAATTATTATAAATAAATAAATAAAAATATATTTATGTATTTGAAGAAAAAAAAAACAATACACAAAGAATTCATTCCTTCCTACGCCAAAAGCTTTTTCATCCGAATATGTACGTCCAATTTTAGTTCCAAACTAAATGCATTTGCCGTTCTTTTGCACCCATATTTTCCTTTTCTCAGGTTCAATAAAACAACTTCTCCACAGCAATTATTGAGAACGCAACTTTACTTAGAACAAATAACCTAACAGGATTAAGCGGGAATTCCCCTTTTTACATGCAATTAGAAAAATTATTCACATGTGATTATGACTTCAGTGAAAAAGTTTATATCGTATGTAGCGACGCAAATCGAATCGGACGAAAATTGGATTCAACCAAATTTTAAAGAGCTCTTGTGTTTAATGTTCTTCTTACTTGGCAAAAACCTTTCGTCTGCTCTCCGCTCCCAGCAATAAACAACAACTTTCTGGAAGAAGATTTCCACAGTGTGACATGAACAAAATTCCTTCAAGAATTTTTTTAAGTAAAATTCCAAAAAACAAACAGAATTTTCATAAAAGGTTCCCCAGTTTTAAGGGAATTTTATTAATTTATTTCTTTTTTGAGATTTTAGAAACTTTTTTACGATTTTGTTAGGCCCTCTCATAATGAGTTTTTCTAAGTTATTTGGAAGCAGGATTTAAAAAACTGCAGTCTAAATCAAAAAATGTCGTAAAAAAAACGAAAATTTGGGTACAACTTTTTTTTTAATTTCCTAAGCTAATCCCGCGAAGCTTTTCGCTTGTCTGCAGGAAAGAAAGAGTCTCTGGCGGTAATCGAACCCGCAACCTCGGCGCTGATAGACTAGCTCACTGCCAGCTAGCCTACTGGGACACTCATTTTGAGTTGATTTGACAGCGACTGTTTACATTTAATGAAGCAGAAGTGAAAACAACAGTGTTTTTTTTTGCCAATGACAAATGAGGAAGTCGAAGAAATTGCAATTTTTTAATTTGACTGCACTTTTTATAACGCTGTTTGAAAGTAATATTTATGAAACAAACATTTAACAAAGCCTTACTTAAATAACTTGTTAAGGCATTTTGGGGATTATTATATTTTGTTTTTGGGAACGTTTTAGAAATATTCATAGCAAGAACAATTATAAAGCCCAAAAACTTTTAGAAGAAAAACCTTTCCCTTTAAAATCTTTTTATTTCTTTTGGTTTTTTCAGCAACCAAACTTTTATAGATGGCAGACATATCGAGCACTTGCCGCAAAAATAGCTTAAGCGACATCATTTAAAATTTTAGTTTTTTTTTAATAAATAAATTTATTGTTAACACTTGCATCATCACCTTAAATGTCATGGCCACATAAGTTACCATTACTATTTTATAGCAAAAACAATTTTAGCTTAAGCGACAACTTTCATAAAAAAATTTTATGAAATAAAATAAAAAAAAACATTCTCCTGAAAAATTGTGTTTTGTCGCCTAAGCTTTTTTTGTGGGAAATGGCTGTGGATTCTTGATGGCAACTTATTGTAATTTTGATTCATGGTTTAATTGAAAAATAAAAAGAAAAAGTTGGCGAGCAATATTTCTGTGTGTGCGTGTGGGGCATGCAGTAAATTATGAACTGATCGTTAAGAAATACGCACTGTTGTTTTTGGTCATATAAAACGATATTGCGCAAAGTTGAAAAAACAAACTGTGGCTGCTCCACATTTGTATTCATAATTCTTTTCCTGATAAACCGGTTTTTCTGAATTTCCAACCCTATTCGAAAACAATATTATCCTTTTTTTTTAATTGTTCGAAAGTAAGTAAGATGAACAGACAGGCACACCGATAGACGGGCATTGCTTAATCGTCATAGAATTGATTAAGGCCCCAGAATATATTATAGGGTTATAGGGGCACATTAAAAGATTTTCACACAGAATGACAAACTTTGTATACCTTTATTCACAACTATCGGTGGAGGGCTTAAAAATTAATTTTTTTGAAAAAGAATTTTCAATTTTGGACGCCAATAAGTTAGAATAAAAATTTTGACTTAGAGCTTTAATTAAAATTTCAAATCTTGCCTAATTCGAATGTTTTGGGCTGAATTTTTCGCTAATTTTTATCATTCAACTTGAAAGCGAGTCTTGTAATAAGTAAAACTTCAAAATTTCTATTTAAGTATTTTCTTCTGTCTTTCACAAATGCATTTATCAAGTTTTTTTATTCTTTTATATACATATATGAAAATTTAATAAAGATTTTTACGAGCTGAAAAGAAGACAAACAACTAAAAAAAGACCATAACATTGATTAATGAGTAGAAAATCACAAAATGCTTTTAAGTCTCTTTTGAATTTTTAAAGTAATAAAAAAGATACACAGGGGTTTGTTTAAACAAATCGATAAAGAAAAAATAAAGGAGCTCTAAAGAATATCTGATTAATTCTTAAAATTGGAATATATAAATTGGCCACATAAGGCATGCATTAAGCAGACACTCCCATGCTATTGAATGGCACCCGCATCGAAGGTTAAGAAGAGGACGTCCCAGTTTCAGCAGACAATTTTGTTGAGGGCCTATTTAACACGTAGGAATCAAAAGAATCGCCAAATATGTATTTATATAAAATATGCCACCGGTTAAATTTATTTTATTTCAAAAGTTTTCCTGTGGCTCCTTAGAGCAACAAATGGCCAGTAATGCCAACTAAGCCCTTTTCGGTATGGATTTTGTTCATTTAAATCACGGCAACTGGCTTAGATATTTTATGGGTCGATTACGGATGGCAACACAACTGATTTTAGTTGCAAGCCGCTCATATTAAAATATAAAATTTTTTTTATATTTTAACATGAGCGGCGTTGCCTGATTTCGCTGTTGGCAACTCAATTTCAGTTCAGTCGTCATCCGTATTCGGCCCATCATATTTTGAAAGTAAGGGTCTCTTATTCAGTGCTTCCGATCTTAAAATTTAAGTTAAACAAAGCGCGTGTGAGATATCATCATTATTTTTTATTCGTTGGAATGTCATTAAATATGAAATAAAAAATCACGCAATCTTTCGCCACGATTTCGCTAAGTGGCGCACAAATGTGGAAAATATATTCTTGGACTCATGCCTTAATGCCAACTTCATAGTAGACCATAGCCATTGTGTGAAAAACCATACGTTTATCAAACGTCCGTGTGTGCGAGAGAAACCAGCTCGCAAGAGTAGCAGTTTTAGTGTATAATCCGCCCCTTGTTTTGGCGCTGGATCTTTATAATCTCCGCTACTTTAGGAATAGCCAGCAGCATCTGTTGGAAAGAAACACCATCTAGTCCAGTGATGATCCGCCCGCAAACTTAAAGCAAATAAAAAGCTCTCTTGAATTTTAGGAACTCCCCGATACCCGAAAGCATGTTTTCCTCAGAGAGGCACTCCATGTGGAATAGTATTCTCCTCAGAAAACACATCCCATGCGAGCTGTCAACTTCATCTTTATCTACAGCTCTCGAATCGTTATACATTTACCGAATACAAGTTTCACCCTTCATCTCGCGCTCTCCATTATTCCGCGTCATCGGTTCTTCAACCATATATTCATGCTCGAAATCGGGGACCTTACCCTTCGATCCACACACTCCATTCTTACTCTTCTTCTTCGAATCATCATTTCGTCAACAAATCCAAGTCTTCACCTCTTTAACCAACATACTCCCCACTCCTCCTCGCCTTTGGTTCAACGACTCTATCCATTGACCAAATCCAAGTCGTAACCCTTTGACCAAGTTTTTCACCATTTACCGCTCTCCATTTGTCAACATCACCCATTTTGACTAACTCAGATGTATTTCTTAAAAAAATTAGATTTTCAAGCAAAAAGGAACTTCTTCTTAAGAAAACTATGCTCCCTGCAAATTCAATATTTTCATGGCGAAAAGCATTCTTTTACAAATAGAATGCTCTTAAAGGTCTTAACTAATAGGCAGTCTAGGGCCGAAGCACCAGGAGCTACTGACTCCCGTGGTAGAAGATAGGATTTCTGGTCAGCCATGATCTCAAGAGATCTTTAAATTTTGAGTTAATACCGAATTCAAGGCAGTGGCTTCGTCGGAGTATGCAACACTAGAATGTGAAATATCCTTTAGAAATCAGGATGAATTTTGCCGATGACATGTCTTATGTTTGATTAAAAGGCCGCTGTAGCTTATGGCCTATTCGAATAGACTTGCGATTCACACAAAACGTGGGATGCACTCAAATCGACCTTGAAAAATATCCAATAAGGCATGAATTGTGTGGCACGTAGTGCCGTTCTGTTGAAACCACTTGTCTATGATGATTATTTCATATAAGTCAGAACAAAAAAAGTTGGTAATCAGCAACCTTTAGAGCTCACTGTAGGCCATGATGACCTGGCCCCTTTCGCTCGCAACAAAAATATGGATCTGTTACTCCGCTTGCCCAAAATCTGCACCATGCAGTGACTTTTCGGGATACATTAGACGCTCTTGAATCTCATGTAGATTGGGTTCGTCCGAAACTCGAAGCAAAAACATAAATTTAAAAAATATGCACAAAAAGTTTCGAAATTTCTTGTTTTTTTTAAATTCTCGGGATATGACGGGTCCATATTTCAAAATTTTTAAATAAAAATCAAGCTTAAAAAAACAAATGCAAAAAAACTGACATAATTTTATCAAAGTTTATCTTGGGAGTCAAAAATTCATTAATTGGGAATTTCGCAAATTTAAACGAAACCTTGTTAAATAATTTTAGTGATTGAATTTCGAAAACTCCCTGCAACATCACTTATCAACACTCCCCACTAAATCATTATTTATTTCTTCCAAATTCTTTAAAAAAAATCTACCCCATTATCTTTTGCTGGAAACAGAGCAAATAAATAAGAAAGAACAAAATTGCTGTGTAAACTTCATTAAAATGCAACACTTCAGCAAAACTTCAAGCCGCATTAAAAATACACTGCACCACGAAAAAACTCTGTAAACAATTCCATATTTTTGCAATACACATAACACTTCATATATACAAATGCATATAAAGAAACCCCCAATAAATATCATCTCGTTACTGTGTGGGTTTTAGTGGGGGTTCTTAAATTCGCACTGACAATAACAAAGCGGGGGTGAAATTATGCAGAATCAACACTTTGGATATGCAAATTTTTTCTACACAAACAAACATTTAAAAAATCTCTTACTCTGGCTTCTAGAGAACATGAACACACACACACACACACACAAATGTAAAATCAACTTTCTCAACTCCATACGTATCGTATAGACCCAACGAGCATTTAAGGTTTAATTCGTTTCGATTCGTTTACACTATTGAAACAGGTATTGACCATGGAAATTAGATATCTTCGTATACGATTTGCCGGTCACTCAAGACATAAGTAAAAAGGGTGGTTTGAATTCGTTATAACTTTTTCTTAAAGCAATAATTATTAATTTTTTTTTTAATACAGTATATAAATGGCGAATATTTTTAGTTAAGTTATGAAAAATAATATCTCGCAAGTGGTGGCCATTTTCTGCTTCGTGCTCTTTCCAACACATTTTCCATGACCTTTCGCAAAACTTCAGGTGTTATTTTGTTTATTTCGTCGCGTATATGGCTTTTTAATTGCTGGACGGTTCAAGGCTTATTAATGTAGAACTTTGCTTTCAAATAACCCCAAAGAAAACAGTCTGGGCGGTTAAAAACACTTGTACGCGAAATAATTCATTCCTCAAAGATGTCCCGTTGATTTGAAAAATAAAGCTCAATAATATTGGCACGTTGTTTAAATTCCCCAAGTCTTCTTTACAAAATACTGAAAAGAAAAAAAAAATTATAATAAAAACGTTATAACCAATTCAAACCGCTTCGGTTATTTAGGGCCACCCTGTACTTATGCTTGAAGAAATTCCACAAAAAGTCTAGAACGGTTATATCGGGTAATCTTAACGTCCGGTACAAATCACGAAAACAAGAATTTAGGCGACCCGGAAATGCAACCATAGAATTTGGTTTAAAGAAACACATGTTCTCCAGTCTGAATTCGTCAAGTAGAGGTAGGAGACATGTAAAAGACGTAGTCTTTCAAAGTACTCATTTGGACCACAATGTTTTTGAAAAAATAAGGCCCGGTGAGGCCTCCAGTGTAAACACCATACCATTTAGTAACCTTGAACGGGTGTAATGGCTCTTAGAGTTTTACATGCTGATTTTCCGTGCCTCAGAAGCGATAATTCTGCATATTCATGTATTCACAGAGAAGGAAAATTATGCAAAAAAGATCTAAACATTTATTTTACGTTCTTGAGGAGAAAAGCTATCCACTTCTTACTGATGTGTATTTTGTATCTGTTTACTTCACAAATGTCAAAGCAAAACTAACATTTTGCGCCATTCGCAAAAATTACTTATGTATATCATCTTCCGATGGCGTGATGACTGTTGCGCAACCTTGTAGTTATGAGAAAAACTTAGGCGAAATCTTGTATGGAAAAATTAAAACATTTCAAAATCTTAGGTACTTTAAAAAAAAGAGGACTTTTATTTTCTTTTATTTTATTCAAGACTTTTAATAAGCACACCACAATGGTGGAGAGGTTATTATGCGTTTGTGTTGGTGTTCTAAATACCTTCAAATATTGGTGTTAGACTTACCTTCTAGTATAGCGATCGACTTGGAAACACAGTTTATATTGATCTAACTCACTTTTTAGTATACCGATCGACTAAGAATCACTTTTTAATCGATCTTACCCGCCTTATAGTAAAGCGATCGACTTGGGAACACTTTTTGTATCGTTCGAACCCACGATTAATTATACCGATCGACTAAGTATCACTTTTTGAAACGATCTAACGATGTCCGTCCGTTCGGCGTTCGACTGTTCTTATCTTTTGAATCGTTCAAAAGTGAATATTAACATAATAGACGGACAGGCGGACGGACGGACATGGCTTATTAGACCAAGAATTACTACCAAGAGCCAAAAATATATGTGTATACTTATTGAGCCTTTAATAAATATCAAAAAATTTTCACATGACAATAATATTAAAAAAAGACAAAAAGTATTGGTTGTTGGGTATTTACGTACTTTCTAGGCAACAGGAATTTTTACATTTGCAAGTGTCGATAAATCATACTGTTTACCATAAGTTAAGCTTTAAAAGTAAAAATCCGTTATCCTTATATTTCTGTTTTAGCGTAGAATAAATAAACAATAAAAAAATCATGGAAATTTTAACGATCGATAAAAGCTGGCTATAACTAGTAGTTGGTGAAATAATAAGTTAAGGTATTAAAGACTTTTTTTTAAAGATTGATGTTTGACTGTTGGCTGGCAGGCACCGCAGTCGTGCAGAGGTTAGAAACCAAAGAATTCTGATGAAAGAGTGTGGTGATTCTTGAAAAATGTAAATTTAACCCGGGTTCGAGCCCCAGTTCGGCCAGGAAAATTACCAATAAATGTTAATAAAGTTTCATGTTGTAAAAATTCCTTCCTTCAGTAAAATGAATTTAATGAAAATTAAATTTGATGAACTCAAGCATTACTGAAAATATCAAAAATTAACAGTTCAACTGAAAATTACAATTGCATTAAAGACCCTTAATACATATTTAAAATACGAGTAACTACAAAAAATTCTGCTTGATTTTTAGAAGACACTCCTGTTGCCGAGCTTAAGATTGGCAATTTTTTTAACCTTTAGTTAAATAGTTTTTTTTTTAGGAAATCGGATTGAAAAAGGGGTAATTAAGCAAGCAGCTAGTTTTAAACTATTATCAAAATGAACTAGTTGGGCTCCTCCTACACAGAAAAAAATCTCGCCACTTTTTTCCAATTAAACCATTAATCAGAAATTAAAGCAGTTTTAATTAAAAATTTAATCAAGTGAATTAAACGTTTATTTATTTCAACAACATTACAGCAGCAAATGTTGTTTATATCAAAAAATATTTAATTAATACTTTGCAAGTGCGAATTTAATTAATTTTTAATTAAAATCACAAATAATAAGTAAAAATAAAAATTTAATATCACAATTTTTTTTTATTAAAATTATTTTATATTTTTTCTGTGTTTGAAAACCCAACGTTGAACTGCAACTAGTTAAAAGTAAAAACCAACCCGTATATTTCTAGCTTAATTCTAGTTACTTTGCCTGCAGGGTAATTATTTTTACAAAGCGATATAAAGAAATATTAAATCATTTTAAGTGTAAGTGTATTCAAACGTACTTGTAAATATCAAAACATTTTTAATAAATATCATTGCAAAAGTGCTCAATGTCACTAAAACTGAAATTCTAATAAAAGTCAACACAGAAAGTCTACAATTTCCCAAAGTCATTTCTACAAACATTTTGTTTGTAAATTTTATGTACTTCATGCACGGATGGATGCATGCATTCAAAAAACTACTATTCTTGAATATTTGTAACTGTGCATCCGAATGGATGAAGGCAAATATTTTAGCTTTTCATAAACTTTTCACGGATATAAACAAAATCAAACAAGGGAATGGCAAGTTATACCTAAAGGAATGAAATCTATACAAAAATGTGTTAACATTTCACTGTCTCCATACAGTGTCTTATCTTAGACACTAAAGCCTTGGATATAGTGAAAACTACAGGTTTGGCTAAAGTGTAAACTAACTTTTTGGCTATAGTGTACACTATATTCTTGGCTATAGTTTACACTATAACCAAAAAGTCTTGTCCTTTTTTCGGTATGGGGTAATTCTTGCATTGCTTCTGTAAAAGTTAGACGCAAAGTCATCTGACAAAATGTTCACTGAACATGTATCAAAATATGCATCAAAAGGGTGTTATATGCTCTATAAACTTAAAAAATTCCGCAGTAATACTCTTTTTACCAAAATATACAAAAAAAAAATGTTGCATAGGGTAAATATGCAAATATATGCACTTACAAATCGATGCCAAAATTTATAAAAAGCTCTATAACGAAAAATTATATTGCTTCTGACTTCATTAAACGCATGAGAAAGACATACAGTTGCATATTAACGATTTCCCTGGTCACTAAACAGAGATCAGGTGCTAACATCGAACCTTGGGTGAATCCTGCTGTTTTATACCAGAGGGTTCTGTCTGAGAAGTAATTGCTGAGTTTCCTAATTATATAATTTGGGACCTTCAAAATACCAAGAGATTTCATAAAGTGGCTGCATCCAGAACTGTTAAGCGTACTTGTTATGTCCTGGGTAATGATCTCGGAATATTTTCTGTTCGCACCCTTTCCATTTATGGTTGTGTGCCCATGCACTTAACTGTTCTAATTGCATTCATTGTCTATCTATTCCTTCTAAATCCATATTGTCTTTCTAAGAGACTTTTTTCTAGTCTATTATAGATGACCCTTTCCAAAACCTCACCCAGTGTATCTAGTACAGATTGGCCTACAAGACATAAGTTCTCCAAATGTTTTAGCGGGTTTTGGTATTAAAACTAGCTTCTGCTTTTTCCATGTGGTCCTAAATTACCCCTTTCGAAGGCAGTTGGTAACGCCATTATCGAACACTTGTGGTCTGTATTTTAAGCTGCCTTCAGTTCTTTGTTGGGTATTCCATCCGGTCCACAAGCTTTTTTTTCTCTAATTTTCGATCTGATTTGGATTATTTTGTCTCCTGTTACTTCCACCTATGGCGGGTTCGGTTTATGCCGATACCTCTTCCCATGTTTGCCCCCTTTGGAAAAAGTGTTTCCACTATTTTTCTCATACGATGGGTACAGGAAATCTGTGAAGTTTTCCGTACCTGAAGGCGTGACATTACTATTCTGTATACGTTTCCCCGTGAACAAGTATCAACTTCTCTACAGAGGTGCTTACAGCATTCTTGTTAACTTCTTCGTATTGACATTTTGAGCTCTTATCACGCTATCCAGTATGCTTGTCATCCTTTATTGGAATCTTGCCTGACCTGCTTCTTTGAAAGATCCTTCTCGCTTTAAGACATTTTCTTCGATGTTCTGCGATTTCAGAGTTCAAACAATAGCTTGGTTTTCACCTCTCTGTCAGCCTTCTCCTTGGCATCGCTGCATCACATGCTCATTTTAGGGTGTTTTTAACATACAGTTGTTGTATTTGACCTATAACTTAAGTAAGATACGAATTGAGTTTCTCCAAAAACATTTCCGTAAAGAGATCCGCCTGAATACCGAATATCCCCACATCAACTCTTAAAGCCGACTTTTTGGGATATCCCATTCCTCGATTTTGGTATGAATCACAGTCACCACGTGATTTCCGATATAGCCGAATCAAATTTGTTTGTAAAAAACAACTCTGGCCCGCTGGCGAGGTTGGTTACACGTGCTAGAGTAAAAACAATAGTTTGATGTTCCCTATGGGTATAGTGGTCGGTCCCGTGCAAAAAAGCCATCCAAGTGCAATAACGTCATAATCGTTTAGTAACCAAAGTGGAAATAACGTCATAACAGTGTAATTGTTATTGTTACAATTTGCAAAAAGAATGAGTGGCCATTGTCAAGTGTGGAAAATATATGGTACAGTAGGTGGAAGGGGGAGGTGGGAGGGGAGCGCGTCCGGCGGGCGATCGTGGGGCGTGCGGCGTGCCCATCACATGTTTACAAACTCCAAAGCATAGCCGGCCTTCGGCATGGCGCAAGGATTTTCTCCTATATGGTATAACAAAGACCGGCTTCACTAACTAAAGCTTCTCTGTATAGCCAGCCTTCGGCCGGGCGCAAGGATTTTCTCCTCTATGGTATAACAAAGACCGGCTTCGCTAGCTAAAGCTTCTACATATAGCCGGCCTTCGGCCGGGCGCAATCATTTTCTCCTCCATGGTATAATTAACACCGCCTTAGCTTAAGAAAGCTTCTCTGTATAGCCGGCCTTTGGGCGGGCGCAAGAATTTTCTACTTTATGGTATAATAACTACCGATTTCGCTTAGTAAAGCTTCTAAAAGCTGCCTTGTTTCCGAACGCAGAGAAGCTTTAGTTAGTCAAGGCGGAGAAAATCCTTGCGTCCGGCCGGAGGCCGGCTATGCAGAGAAGCTTTAGTTAGCAAAGCCGGTTTTTGTTACCATAGAAGAGAAAATCCTTGCGCACAAAAGTGTTTTCGTTATATTTTTAATATATACACCCAAAGCAAAAACAATTTTTAAATTAATTGGAATTATATTCAAAGAAAAAAATTTTAATGGAAAATACGGTGATGTATGGCTTTGTTTTCTATGGCTTTATTGCACGGCACCATAGTGGTCACTTACACTCCATTCAAGATCCTTTGAAAAGGCAGGACTTAAAAAGGTTAAGTTGACAACTGAGCCGTTAACTCCTCTTCTGAATGCGTAGGAATTGACAGTGTAACTCAGTACGAGATCCAGTTGGGTAAATGGTTCTAACAATGCACGACCTTTTGTATGAGAACACCTACGACCTCAATAAGTAGTCCATTTGTCAAAATCACCACAGATGATTTTCGGATTGTATCCTGTTGCATCTGTCACAAGTTATTTGAAATTGATCACCTTGATATTTACTCTAACGATCCTATTCTTTGGGTTTTCTAATGAGTCCTGCATATCTGCACAACACCAAATTGATGCTCTGCTTGTGTCTATAGTCTTGTCTATAGTGTACAGAATAGTGTTGTCTATGGTGTACCTTATAGCCTTGGCTATAGTGTAGATTATAGTCATGGCTATTATATTGTCAAAATTTAAGCTATTAGACTTGTATAAAGTCTTACCTAGTTGGTAATATAGCCAGTAGTTTTTCTTTAGTCTTGCCTTAAGTCCAGCCTAAAATTTTGTCTAAAGTACAGCCTGGAATCTCGTCTAAAGCCTAGCCGCTTGTCTTCTTTGTAGTATAGTATATTCCTTAATATTCCTTAGACTTCAATGTTATATATAGTCAATCCTATGGTCTTGATTATGATCCTGGGTATAGCCTGGCCTAAAGCCCGCTCTACAATGTATCTTTTTTTTAATCTACCAGTTTTTCGATCAATTAATTCTTTAAGATCCTAGCCTTCAACAACATAAGCAGCCATCATGTCTGTCTTTGTTTGTACTAAAAAATAGTATTGTTCTAAATACACATTCATACGGTTAGTTCATATACATACATGTTTTTATGTCATGCAGCTTTTACACTAATTGACATATCCAGTGACAACTGCAACAAAAACTTCCACAATACAATTACACAAAAAGGGCAGTAAAATGTTGCACAAACGCATATTTCATTACATGTTTCAGTATACACTGCCACTGTATATGACTGTTTTGTATCGCTGTCAGTGTTTATTTTAGCGTATGTCAACCTAGAATTACAATTTGCAACTAAGTTTTTAGACATTCTATATTTTATGTTCTCTTTTTTTTGATTTGCTTTATATTTTTAGTGAGAATAATGAAAAATATTTGAAAATAAATGTAAATGAATTTATTTTAACATTACAAAGGATACAGGAGCTAGATAATATTCAGTAATAAGGACACGTTGGAATTTATTGTAATTCCAACGTTAAAAAAGTTTGAAAGAAAAAAGTTGTTCATTAAAGAAATCATAATGTTACTTATGCGCCTACCAGTAGGACGTAAGAAAATCGGTTTTTTTTTAATCAGGTTATCGCAAAGATTGGATACAGTAGTGATCCATATAGAGTAATAAAGCTAGAACACTGTTGAACCAAAGTAAGCCGTCCTCGTGTTTTACGGCTGCCCAATTGTATCTAAACTAATTATGGTATATACTCTAGTTAATAGTCTTGCTTATGTGCCGGTTCACACACGTCAAGTTTGACTCGTCAAGTCTTGAGCATTTGGGAGAGAAGAAAAAGAGAATGCCATTTATTTTCCCCTCTCTCCTAAAAACTCAATACTTGACGAGACAAGCTTGATGTGTGTGAACCGGCACTATAAAATCCTAAAGTTTTGTTTATTGTCTAGCGTATAATATTGTCTAAGCAGTGCGTCCATCTTCCTTGGCACTGCAAAGCAGAATCTGTTTTATTGCAAGAGCTCATAGTTGTGTTGGGATTAACGTAAATATCTACCCGCACCGGTGCTTTCAGCACTGGTTAAAGACAATGCTTCTACTAACGCCCCTTTGTGTCTTGATCAGTGTTCAAAAATATACAGAATATTATTTAGCGTTCGGCTCACACACCCAGAAATGATATCTATTTTTTTTTTTTTTTTTTTTTTGTGTAGACGAACACTAGGGGTTGCGTTCGTAACTATTTTCAAGAAAGAGCCAACAATTATATAGTGTTCTGTTCTTTGTTAAAACAAGAGAACATTTGTAGTGATACTGTAGACAAACGTTATATTTTAATGTTCTATAATGTCTCTTTTTTAACATTGAGAAAGAAATGAATAAACAAAAAATTTTTAGCAACGACCGCCGCACGAACAGCTTTGTTTTATTTTGCTGGCTTTTTGTTTGTTTTTTTTTTTTTTTTTTTTTTTGTATGTGTATTTTGTTTTTGTTACAAATTTTTGATTTTTTTAACCAGCCAGAAAAGCGCTAAGCACAACAGAAACGAACGAGCATAATTGAGCTAAACCGAACACAATAAAGTTTGAGGTTTTTTTTTAAAAAACCGAACGGAATTAAATGATCTCAAGTTTTTGTTGAGTTGGATAAGAACAGTATTATTTTTGTGTTCGAAAGATGACAAACAGGGAAACGTACTTTTTTTAATGATTTACTGTACAAACACTTTTAGAGTTTGTGTTTCCTACAAATCTACCAAACCGAACACTAAGGAGCGATATTCAGTTTTAATTTTCGAATTTTGGTCTTGATCACCCACCCGATACGTGGGGGAAATATTAAGTCTATCATCCAGTAGAACCATGCACGGCAAGGGGCGTTGCTTAGAAGCTGGAGCCATTTAACCTACCCAGCTGAAAAGCAGAAGTTTTCGTTGATAAGTAGTAGCAATTAAGGAAGTCCGCCAGTACACCGAATTCCATTATTTAAAGCTGACTTTTTTAAATCTCATTCCTCGCTGCTATGGTTATAAAACATACCACGTGGCTCCAGAAGGTACTTTTCCAGTTGCCAGTCCAGGACCAAAGTCCATATGCTTCTGGTTTCCTTTATGATAAATGATGATCTCTCGACGGTCGTTATAAATCTCTTAGAAAGAAGGACCTGACAATTAGGTTTCTACCGATTAGCGGGTATTGGCTGCACCTATATGCCCACAGGATGTGAATGGTCAAAGGGCATTTGGATGCATCCCTTTACTTTCAAGAGGGCCAAATTTCACTTTAGGTAAATGGTGCAAATCAACCCCATTTTTTTAAGATCTACCTTCCTATGTTTTGGACAGTGATGCCAACTCTTCACGGCTAAAAATAGTTTATATATATATATATATGTTCCCGACGATTCTATAAGGAGCATAGGGTCCCAACAAAATCTCTCCACTTTGATCTATCCATCGCAATTCTTTTTACTTCGTTCCAACTGGTGTTAACAGATGTTGCTTCAGCTATGACTTGCCTTCTCCATGTATGGGCCGGACGTCCTCTTCTACGACTACCTTGTGGATTCCACTCTAGTGTGTTTTTCTTATCGTATGACCTATTCAGTTCCATTTTCGTCTACGTACTTCAGCGGTTATAGGAGATTGCCACAGCCACAGCCTCTCATTGGATAACGTTTGTGGCCAATACACCCGAAGTATTCTTCTCAGACAGCGGTTTATAAATACTTGCATTGCCTGAATGTCTGGAGGGGCTGCATTCCATGTTTCGCAGCCGTATGACAAAGTAGAACGAACATTAGAATTAAACAGTTTTACTTTGACACCACGAGAGAGTGTGGAAGATTTCCATATGTAGTTAAGTTGGCCGAAAATAAAATTGCACATAAGAGATTTTTTTGTTTATAAAGGGTGTCCAAAAATTGAGGGATCATTTTAGTTTTAAGACAAAGAGTTTTTTTAAGAAATTAAAAATATTTTACTTCACTTTATTTCAAATAGGACACCCTTTATTACTGTCTAAGGAACAACAAAATAAATTTTAATTAAATCTTTGAGTAACGAAACACTTAAATTGCACTGTGCAACATTATGAAATTTCTCAAAGTACTTATCGAAACGGTTAAAAACCTATTTGGGCTCATGAATATTTTGGCTTAAACTTGTTTTTTCCGAAGAACATCTAATTTTTCTTACGTCTATATTTCGGAAATGAATTTGGTTTATTTGTTGGTCTAAGATTTTGGCAAGCCCGAAGGAAATTTGACTGAATAAAAATGGATAAATTAATTTATTCATGGCTAAATGAAATGAAAAATGGCTAAGTTTAGCAAAAAAAAATCGTACACTGGATTTGAGTTAAAAGCACAACCCAAGGCGTGATTCCTAAAGAGTATATAGGAATCTAGTCAGCTACGATCTTACAGAACTGCTTATTCTAAGTCCTTAAAGTGCAACGCCAGATGTAGGGGATGTAAAGTGCAAGCTAAATTTTTTTTTATTTAATTAATATTTAATAGAAAAAGTCTTTAAATAAAAAGCTGGAAAAACTATTGTCACAATTGGAACTTTTTTGTTAGCAAATTTCCAAAAGCCATATGAAAAAATGTGTTTCCATAAACAGCAGAAAGTTTTTACTTCAATGTGTCAACAAAGTTTATAATTTTTAAAGGTTTTGTTGAGCACTTATTGGATGAAGATTTTAAGGATACTAATCCCAACAGATTAGAACAGAAAAAGTTTATAAAATAAAATATATTGCACAACTTATAAAAACAACTTTAAATAAATACATACATCCTTACATACGCATATACATTCTTACAAATATACATATGTAAGTCTATACATTTTCTCAACAAATAAAATAAAAATATTTTTCTTAAGCTTTTTATGGCCAAAAACCTGTTGGAAAATCCCCAGTTTTTATTTTAAGCCAATTATATTTTACAGATGTCTTTATTAACAAACATTATATTTTATGTATATGAAAATTCACAAGAAATGTCATTGCATTTCAATTTTAATTGCTTGAATAAATTTATTTAATTTATTATTTTAATTTCAATTTAGTTTTCCTTTTATTTTCCCCAAAAGAATGTGTGTCATTCAGTAAATTTAAGTTTGGAAAAAAAATTCAAACATCTCTTTTTTGTTGTTTTATATTTCTCTAAAATAATATAAAGTATAAAAGCAAAATTACTTTATCATTAAATTAGGAAAAAATGGCTATTTATATGCATATATGAACATTAGCAGACATTTTAACCCTTTAACTGGCAAAGCTTTAAAAACTCTTTTAAAAATGCTGGCCTATTGTGTCTTTATAAGAAGATTTATAGGCTAGGCTTTAGACAAGACTATACACAGAAAAGCAAAATCCATTCATCAGTACTTAAATCAAGACAAAGCTGTTTACGGTGAGTACGGATTTCCCTAAAGCAAGTACAGAATGCTTAATTGAATTTTGGAATACTTATTATATTTATTTATTGCCCAAAACTCAAAATCAATTAAAATGAGTTAGAAGTTAATCTCAAACTGTTTTCGATTCGATCATTTCTAAGTTGTTTTAATCCTGAATTCATACTTGAAATAACCCCATAGTGAGTTAAGACTGATTTGATCTAACCTAAAAACGTACCCCGGAGAACCAGAGATACAGAGAAAATTGTTATTTACTTACCCATTTGACTTGTTGGTTTTACTTTGCAGCATGCCCGATATAGTTAACTTCTTCTTCTTCACTGTGGGGTACTCCACCACTTAAAACTTCATTGAGCCACGATTTAATTATCTGCAATTAAGTATAAACTGTTTTAATTTTATATACTTAACTTTATCATTCTTAGTTGAATATTGATGTAAAAGAGGTCCAAAAATAGAGGTATCATTTAAATTTTTTTCAAAAAATAGAGTTTTTTAAAGACTTTAAAAATGGACAATCATTAACAACAAATTCTGTTCCCCCAAGTGGATTGGCGGTGAGTTTTAAACTGCAAACCACTTTGAAGAGATTGTGTGGTTACAATCGAAACATGTCAGGGCAACCTGCCCGTGAAAACCTGGGTTCGATTCCCAGTTTAGCCAAGAATGAAAAATTATCAATTAATTTTAATATTTTTTTTTTTTTTTTTTTTTTTAATTCTTTTCTTCATAAAAATAATTTAAAGAAAACTAAATTTGATGAACTTTTTTAGCCTCATTAAAAATATTAAGATTTGAATTAAAAACCATGAACCGTTTAATAAAATAACCACATTCTAACTATTGATATTTAACATATTTTTTTTCAGTTGATTACAAATAAGTTTTGGGTAAAAATAATGTCGTTTACCCCCTACTGGATCGGCAGGCTCCCGATCATTTACCAAAATTCTCCATCACGTTTTTCAATAAACTGTTGCCAATGCTTAATATCTGCTTGAGAATGTACTTTTGAAGATCTTGATTGCAAAAAAGCGCGCAAAAAATACAGGGGTGTTCTGGAAATCGAAAACGCAAGAATTTCAAAGATGTTTTTAATACACTTTTTATCCAATTTTTATAATTTTTGTTATAAAATTCTTTTTAATAGAGAAACATTTGTAAAATATTTGTCATAAAATTATTTTATTACAGAAGTCTTATTAAAAAACAACGTTTACAATTCTTGCGTTTTGCATTTTCGATTTGCAGAACACCCTTGTTAGTCTAAAGCAGCGATCATCACGCTATGCCCCCGGGGACCGAGCACTTTTCGTGAATTTCAAACGCACACAAAACGAAGGTTAACGAAACAATTGTTAAAAGCATTAATTTTAAAAAACAAGAACAAAGCACATATGGGCAAATCCCAGAAACAGTCCACCAACCAAAAATTTTTCAAATGAATTTTTTTTAATGGAATATAAGACTAGATGTTTAATTTCATTTTTATACTTAAAAATATGTATTTCAATGATCATTAATGCAATAATTTGTACCAAATCCTACCCCACTGCTGATTTCTTAATAAAATACGTGAATTTAGCATTATTTTAGGTGATTTTTGTTCTTAAAATAGCACTTTCAGCAAACTTATCAAAATATAAATTTCGTTAAAAAAAAGATGACATTTATTAGTTTAAGAAATGCAATTCATAAAAATATAATTTGTTTTGTTAAAATAAATAAAATATAATAATAAAATACTACTGGAAAAACTGTAGCGTGCGTTACGTAGCGTGCGTCACAAAGGGTTCACGTCTTTTGTCAAAAATTCACAACATTTTTTGGCTGCGAATAAGTGCGTTTAGAATTCTCTTATAGTCATCTTTCTTTTAGGAATTAGATTTTGTATACCTTATCATGCCAAATTCGCTAAAAATTAGGAAAACGCACTTCAACCTTTGAAGTTACTTCCACTTTTTGTAGCGTGAGTCACAAAACTTTGTGATCAATTATTTCGCAACAAATACTTGCTAAGAAATTATGATAATATGCTATTTGTAAGTACATAATAATGTCACTAAATACTATATATAAGTTGAAGCTATCTTTTTTGAAAGACCAAAAAATGTGTATATTTCAATCAGAAAACGCGTGCGAATGTAGCGTTCGTCACGCAGGATTTGCCCATATGTAGTTAGTGTCTCAAACGAGTAAATTTATTTTCCTCTCTTTGCACTCACCGCTACATACACATTTTTAACTGTCTCTCTTTGTGTTGACCGCTGGTCTAAAGGTGCCAAATCGTACGACCTTGGTGGACAATATACTCCTCCTCTACGAGAAATAATGCGATTTTCGAACTTCTCTTTTTAAAGATCTATTGTTTCTCTTGCTGTTTTGGCAACAAAAAGCTTCGGTTTTTCTCCCTGTAGCGACATCCATTGACCGATGGATGATACCTCAAATTTGGGCACTTTTTATTTAATTTAATAATTTAAGCAAATCGAATTAGGGAATTTTTGCTGCTTTTTTTACTTTTAAACATTAAAATAATAATTGTTTTTTTTTCGTAGCGTTGTCGTTGTTTCAACCAGAACTCTGCAAAAATCACTATTTTTGTGGATTTAATCATACGCTCAAATTTACATTAACTCCATGCCTGCAAAACAAAGTTCAACGTTGGTAACTTTAACATCGTTTTGTACACATTTAATTTGTGCATGTGTGAGTTTTTTATTGAAAGTGCTTTGTTTACATTTTTTGTTGCGCACGCAATATAACACAATTGTGTAAAGTCAAAAGCCGCCATATTCTTATACTTTTGCATTCATTGCAAAAGTATAAGATAAAATGGACTACTCCATGGACTGGTCCGATGTAATGCAAGCATGGACCATGTCATTGTTAAAAAGTGTTTGTAGTGAGACGACATGTCTTCGTTTTTTAACGACATGCTTTCGTTTTTAAACGACTTCAAAACTAATCCTCTTGAGTATACCATGGAGTAGTTTTAAAACTTCTCCGTAGTGGTCCAAAGGTGGGTTATATGGTCCTCTCCTAGGACATCGTAATGTTAAATAGACCAGGTTTTTTCCATACGTTTGGGCTACTTTTGGACTAGTCCTGGTCCCTTGTGGACTACTCTTTACACGCGTCTTTGGACTGGTCCTATTATTTGCAGGGTTAGTTTCATTTCAATTTTTTTTCTTGTACTTCATAGCAACTGCTGAATGCCTACATAAGTAATAATTGCTTGATTTCTGGCTTTTTTGGTTGCGATTTTCTTTGCCAAAACAATCATTGTCGGGCCAAACACACAAACATCTTAATTGACAAACGATGCTTAACGATGGTATAAATAACAAAGCACGATAAGCATTATTTGAATGACTGCAAACCAGCAGCGAATGTTTGCGGTTGCGCAAGTTTCATTGTATGACCGCAAGCGAGTGTATTTGTTGGTGTTCATTTAATGCGATTTTTTTGCAATCGCACAAAGCCGTTCTCTGGTTTCAACACAAAGCAAGCAAATTGTTTTTTACCCCCTACTTTTGTGGTATTGTTGTTTTATTTCCACAACAAACTTTTACAAATAAACATGAAAGTCAGCCCATTTTGGATTATTTTACTCTTAAGTGTGTTATTCGTACTTTAGTTTTTAAGCACGACTTGTACTGAAAGTCGAAAGAAAAAATTTAACTTTTGTATGAGCTTTTTCTTTCTGTGTAAGCAATTGTAAAGGCTTAACTATAGAGAAAACTAGAGGCTACTTCATAGACACCACCTTAAAGGACAGAGATCGTTAGATCGATTCGAAAAGTGATTCTTAGTCGATCGATATACTACGAGTTCGGGCTAATGCCAATATTTAAAGTTGTTCCTAACATCAGCAAAAACGTATAACACCCCTGCAGGAAATTAAGAGTTTATGGCCAAAATGCCACTAGCATTATACCTAGAATAAGAGATAATTGCGCTAACGGGGTTAGAGTTTTTATATAAAAATACTAGTGCTTATGAGTACCAGTACTTGATGTAGTAAAAGGGCACCATTTGCAGACCGATGGAATTTTGGCAAAACAAACCTTAAATTCGAGTACATATTTTTACTTTGATACTGCTTTTTAAATTTAATTTCAAATCATTTATTTATGCCATTTATCTATATCTATATCCATATCTATATCTATATATATAAAAATGAAAAATGTTTGTATGTTTGTTTGTTCGTTTGTTTGTTGGCTTATAGACTCCTAAACTACTGAACCGATTTTCCTGAAATTTTTACAGTAACATCAAGTGAGCCCTAAAAATAAAATAGGCTACTTATTTTTTCGATAGGGGCAAGGGAATTGGTATCCCTCATAGTATGCCAATATTAATTATCGCATATCTTAAGAGCCGCTGCACGCATTTTGCTGAACTTTTGGTAGTAGGATCTTCTGAGCCCCAAAATTGAAATAAAATAGCAGCGGGGGAAGTGCAATCCCCCATAGGACGCCAATGTTTAACATCGCATATCTTAAGAACTGTAATAGTGAGAATGTTCAAATTTTGTAGAAGTCACTCTTATGGTATACTACACTTTTGAAAATAAAAATAAAGCGGGTAGGCGCATGGGGGAAACACCTTCCATAGTATGCATATATTAAATGTCGCTCAAGTAAAGAACTATTAAAGAGAAAGTCTTCAAACGTGATTAGAGCTACTATTAGGGTAAACTATAAATTTCAATATAAAAATGGGCGGGGTAGACAGAGTAGGAGCAGTACCCCTTATATATAGAAATATTAATTAGAGCCGTTGCACGCATTTTGTTGAACTTTTGGTAGTAAGATCTTCTGAGCGCCAAAATTCAAATAATATAGCAGCGGGGGAATTGGTACCCCCCATAGAACGACGATGTTTAATATCTCTTATCTTAAGAACTGTTATAGTAAGAATGTTCAAACTTTGTAGAAGTCACTCTTATGGTATACTTCACTTTGGAAAATAAAAATTAATATCTCTCTACTAAAGAACTATTAAAGGGAGAGTCTTCAAAGGTGGCTAAAGCATTGTACCGAAGCGCAACGGGTTAAGCTAGTACATATATAAAATGAAAAATGTTTGTTTGTTTGTTTGTATGTTGGCTTATAGACTCCTAAACTACTGAACCGATTTTCCTGAAATTTTTAAAGTAGCATCATCGTGAGCCCTAAAAATAAAATAGGCTACTTATTTTTTCGATAGGGACAGGGGAATTGGTACACCCCATTGGATGTGCATATTAAATATCGCATATCTTAAGAGCCGCTGCACACATTTTTGTTGAACTTTTGGTACACAGAAAAAATTTTGCCCCAGTAAACGCATTAATCAAAAATAAAATCAGTTTTAATTAAAAATTTAATCAAGTGAATTAAACGTTTAATCAAGTGAATTAAAAGTTTAATTGATATTATTAATTTGTATAATGGTGCAAATTAATGTAGTCAATTAAACGTTTAATACACTTGATTAAATTTTTAATTAAAACTTATTTTATTTTTGATTAATGCGTTTACTGGGGCAAAATTTTTTTCTGTGTAGTAAAATCTTCTGAGCCCCAAATTGAAATGAAGTAGCAGCGGGGAAGTGGTTTCCCCCATAGGACGCCAATGTTTAATATCGCATATTTTAAGAACTGTTATGGTGAGAATGTTCAAACTTTGTAGAAGTCACGCCTTTGGTATACTACACTTTTGAAAATAAAAATAAAGTGGGTAGGCGCAGGGGGGAAAAACCTCGCATAGGATGCATATATTAAATATCGCTCAGCTGAAAAACTATTAAGGGGAGAGTCTCCAAACGTGGTTAAAGCTATTATTATGGCAATCTATAAATTTCAATATATTAATGGGCGGGGTAGACAGAGGAGGAGCAGTACCCCTCATAGATAGAAATATTAATAAGAGCCGCTGCATGCATTTTGTTGAACTTTTGGTAGTAGGATATTCTGAGACCCAAAATTGAAATAAAATATCAGCGGGGGAAGTGTTACCCCCCAAAGGACGCCAATCTTTAATATCGCATATCTTAAGAACTGTTATAGCAAGAATGTTCAAACTTTGTAGAAGTCACTCTTATGGTATACCACACTTTTGAAAATAAAAATAAAGTGGGTAGGCGCAGGGGGGAAATACCTTCCATAGGATGCATATATAAAATATCTCTCAACTGAAGAAGTGGTTACAGCAGTGTAGCGAAGCGCACCGGGTTAAGCTAGTACTGTATAAAAATATATTTAAATTCAAAACGCTAATTTTTTGCTATAGAAAAGAACTAGTAACAAACTGGTTCTTAAGCACACAATTTGGTTAAAGTGTAGTAGAACACGTCTAGAACCAATATTACTAGTGCTTTTCCAAGCACACTCAATGCTAATGTTAGCATTTAGAAGGTATAGAAGAGCTTACAGTTGAGAACTAGTACTGGATATTTTTGTACTAGTTTGGCACTAGTTGGTCACTAGTACAATCTCCGGTAGCGACCCTCTCCACTAATGTGGTGTGCGTATAAATAGATTTATTTATTTTAAATATAGAGCTAAACAGATGATTTTGTCAAAGTTTGCACTTATGCGTTGGGAAATGTGTGGCATTTCTTCACTTCTGTTAAGAAAGGCTGTCATACCCTTAAGTGTAGATATTTCTAGATTTTCTAGTATTCTCTTACGACTCTTAAGGTTTAATTCCCTTAAGTTTCTAGTCCTAACCAAAGCAACTTAATGGTGTCTAAAAAGCGATAAGAAAATTCTATAAATGTTTAAAATTTATTTTCCCTAAAATACAAACTTTCTTTGATATTTAAGTAATAAATGTGGTTTTTTTGTTGTACTTTAGAAAAATGTGCAAGAATTCATAATTGAATTTATGCCTTGAAAAAAGCATAAAATAAATTCTTAAAAATTTTATATATTTTGTTAAATATTTAATAAATTATTTCTCTATTTTGTTTGTTAACATGTTGATAAGCAAAAAAAAAAAGAGTTTAAGCTGGTAATTAAATTAACATTTATTTGCATAAAGTTTATTATTAAATATTTGTGTTCTTTATGTTTAAATCAAGTGAATAATTCAAAAATAATGGTTTTAAGATTGTAGGAGAATGTTGGTATGTACCATGGAGATTTATTTGAAATATATTTTAGGAATGACTTAACTTCGACAGTTAAATTTAGTTTGTTTCTACTTAATTACTGGGAAGTAACTGGTTCTTCAGTAGATGCGATGCATTTTGTTTTTTTTTAGCATATCTCGAACAGGAGTGAAGCTGGCTTCGCAATACTTTTACAGTTTAATGTGCTGTTTACACAACACAAGTGACTAAACGTGTAGTAAAATTTATATGGAAAACACTCAAAAACCTCAGTGCTTTTCATATAAATTTTACTACACGTTCAGTCACTTGTGTTGTGAAAACAGCACATAAATATGTCAAAGCCATTATTATGAACGAGTTATCTCAAGAAACGGTGCTCGCGGCGAATGCCTACATCGTTCTTGCGATTAAACGTCCCTTTAGACCTATTTATACCCTCCACAACTAGTTGTAAAGATCGTCATTCCATGTGAAACTTTTTTCATACTATTCTACGACCCCATAAAATACACATTTTATGGGTCCTTGACCAATGCTTAGTCGATTTAGCCATATAGTCTGTCTGTTGAAATCACTGTCACTTTCAAACGACTCAATGGAATATAACAATATTTATATCAAATTGTTTCTAGATCTCCTTAGCAATTTAGAATTAAAACAAAGCACAACTGCTTCACCGGGAAAATCCAAATGTGGACCAGCAACCCTAAAAAATTGATATTCTGTTAGAAAAACTTACAGTATCGGTACCGGAATGTCGGTTGCAGGATGATCGGTGTACAACTCTTTTCTTGCTCTTCTTCTTCCTCCATCAAAACTTCATTCAAAGACTTAATAAAAAATCGGAACTTGAGCTTATAAAAATAATTTCTAAATGAATTTGGTAAACAGATGAACTGGTTTTTTCAACACAATTGTACGAACAGTTGCAACGTGTAGGAGCCGCAAAAACCCCACTCTCGGAAAACCCTTTAGTACACCTAAAACAAAAGCAACGAATAACGCTTTTGAAGTATAATTTGACGTTAAATAGGTTCGTATAACTAGACACTATTAAATTATGTGAAGATCGCTCTATAATTGGCCATATGCCTCGGAATACGAAAACACTTAGGAATGCCCAAGGTATATTTACACAAGGTAGACTCATTTGGGAGTGTAGAAATTCTGCTTCTTCATATAAAACAAAAACAATTTAACGCACACATGTACAAATTTTGGCTCGTATACACGAAATTTTACGTTTGGGTTCCAACTAGGGGTAATCAGCTGACAAACATATGGGCCAACGAGTTTACCTTGTGTACATATGTATGTATACCTTGGGAATGCCTAAAACCGAAACGTAAAGATGTGTTTAATAAAGATTGGTTCATACTTTACCAACGTGCAGTTTAAAAGCCAACTCTCGGAAACTATTTAAATTCGCCTGGAGTCGTAAGAAATACAGCTTTTCTTTTTATGGCTGGAAATAACACCATACAAAAAAAAAAAAAAAATTGATTTAAATTAAAAAAAAATTTTGATATTAATTAAAAAATTAATTAAATATGTACGAGTTAACAAATTAAAATTTTGATATTAATTAAAAAATTAATTAAATATGTACGAGTTAACAAATTAATGGTATCAATTAAACGTTTAATTAACTTGATTAAACGTTTAATTAACTTAATGAAATTTTTAATTAAAACTGATTTTGTTTTAAATTAATGCTATACGTGGTGAAAAATCTTAAAGAATTTTTTCTGATCATGAAATTTTATCAGTCCCTATAAAGCGGCATTCCGAAAAGCTCTTAATTCGTACATATACACGATATCGTATTCCATTAACGATGTCATCAATTGATCTTTCATATCTGAACAAAAGCAAAATGTATCACTTTTTTTAAAACCCTTTATTATGAAAATTTATAAAATTGATTTAAAGTATTTTCCGGGTTTTCCCAGTTGAATTGAATGTACAAATAATTAAGTTATTTAGTTAAGGACTTAATATGTTTAAGATGAGAAATTAATTTATATTTAAGTGTTTGGAAAAGAAGATGATAGAACTCATTAAAATGAGAAATTTAAATGAAAGAAATTTTCTTTGGCATTTTAGTTTTATTAATGTGCTGTTTACACAACACAAGTGACTAAACGTGTAGTAAAATTTATATGAAAAATACTCAAAAACCTGAGTGCTTTTCATATAATTTTTACTACACGTTCAGTCACTTGTCTTGTGAAAACAGCACATAAGTTGCAACTTGAATTAACTCTTAAAACAAAATTTAATTTTTGTTTTTGAATAAAAGTTAATTTAATACATTTTTTTTTTGGCAAATAATCGTATTATTTTGTAAGTCACGTTCTTGTTAAAACTGTAGCAATAAATAATCAAGAATAATTTGACTCAATCAAGATTCATTTTTTTTGCCTTGTTACTTCACTTTTAAATCATCCTACATTTTGTAGTAATTTTCAATTGTTTAGTAGTTGAAAATGGTTTTTTTTTGTTGGAAACATAATCACCATAGAAGCAATTTATCTTAATATGAGGCAAAAACCAAAAAATTATAGTAAACAATTACTCTAGCGATAGCGAGTGCTAATAGTTGGAGCATCAATAATGAATTTAAGTCAAATTTTGTTTAATATGTCTAACCGAATACTTGGTAATCATAAAAGAACTTTAAGTTGTATTTAAATATTCCCTTTAAATATTAACCAAACTTTAACTTAACATTTACCCTAAAAGTTATCGGATAACCGATTACCTGACTACCTAGTTCACAGTCAACTTTAGCTTCTAACCGATTACTTAGCTATAAATTTTCTTTTAAGAAATTTGCCCTCTATAAATATCTATACTCTTAATTAAACTGAATAATAGCTCGGGTAATTAACTATATGTCTGAACTAATTCATAGTCAACTTGCAAGATTAACCGAATAATCAGTAACCACTTTTCAAAAAAAAAATTTCAAGTTTTATTAATTTTCCATACAAGTCTTCTAAAGTAGACCTTAGAGTTTTTAAACAAGTAGACGAGTAGACATTGCCTGCTAAAATTTATCCCCGATAACCAATTACCTGATACCCAATGTTTAGCCTACAAATATCATCCAAAAAACTAAGTATATTCTTAATTTTCTCGACGAGTAACCTTGTAAACAATTACACAAATTCTTCATAATCTTATCGGCCTTTTGCGAAGAATAAGCGTCACTAAACAAGAGTTATTTTCTTAACTACACTGAAAGAAAAATGCTTCATATATTTAATGAATCATTTTCATAAAAAAAATTTCCTTGGGTAAATGAAAATGTTCATTGTCTAAATGGAATTTAATAGTTATAATGAATTTTTTTCGTTAAAATCGCTTCATTAGATTTCGTAATTACGTTAAAAATTTTCATTGGATATATGAAAACTTAAGTGTGTCCAAGTTAAACAAAAAATTTTAATTGGGAACAAACATAGCAATATTCATAAATTAATACAAAATTATAGTTTCCTTAAAAAAATGTTTAATTCTTAATAAAAAAATGTAAGATTTAATAATTTCATACATCTAATGTAATATGCCGTTAAATTTATGAAATCAAAAATTTTTTTGTTATAAAAGCAACATTTTTCAATAATGCAAATGAGATCCGAAATAAAAACGATCAAGAACTGCCAAATATATCTTCGTCCGATTTTAACCCATTGCAGAATTCAAAAGATATTCAGTATGCGCATTTGTACCATGAAGATAGTTTTTTGGATAACAATATTACAACAGCGGAAATATATCAAGTTTTAGCGAAGGCAAAATCAGGAAAAGCACCAGGTGAGGATAGAATTCCCTACGAATTTTTCAAAAATGCACCGCATGAGTTAATCATCGAAATGGCAAACGCTTATAATGCTCTATATAATAATCTTCAAGCAGATATAACTTTCACCACAAGTGTAATATTCCCTATTTTTAAAAAAGGTGACTTTAATCAAACAAGTAACTATAGATAAATCTCTTTTATGAACACCATAGCTAAATTGTTAATGGCTGTTGTCACGGAAAGATTGTATAATTGGGTCTATCAGCACAACATTCTCTCCGAGTACCAGGCCGGTTTTAGAAGAGAATATTCCACTGTTGACAATATTTATAATTTAACGACCATTGTGCACCTGAAGTTTAAGGAGGGGAAAAAAGTTTACGCGTTCTTTGTTGACTTTAAAGCGGCTTTTGACAAAGTCGTTAGAAAATCCCTAATATATAAGTTGCATGCTATGGGAGTATCAACGAAAATGGTACGTTTTACTGAAAGCATATACAATGAAACATATTCAACAGTGTGGAATGGGCAAGAATTGTCAGAAAAATTTGAAACTGCTTCAGGAGTTAAACAAGGGTGCATATTATCCCCTTTGCTTTTTTCATTATATTTAAATGATCTCCATGATTTTCTTGAAGGTGGTTTACAAGTTGGTAATTTAAATATCAGACTGTTGTTATACGCCGATGATATTGTGTTGATATCAGATGATGTAAATGTGCTACAAAAAATGATAAAAAAACTTGAAACTTATTGCAACTACTGGAACTTGGAAGTAAAATTTGGCAAAGTCTAAAATAATGGTATTTCGAAATGGCGGACGGTTGGCACATCATGAAAAATGGATATTCAATGGGGAGGAAATTGAAATAGTCAACGAATACTGTTATCTTGGCATGATCCTAACTCCGAAATGTGTATTTACGAAATACGTAGCAAAGAGAATTAGTTCTGCAAAAAACTGCTTAAACTCAACATGGAGTAATTTTTTGGGTAAAAAGGATATATCGTTTCAAGCTAAAACCCACCTATATAATGCGGTTTGCCGTTCCATACAATCGTATGGAGCACAAATATGGGGTCATTCACATTTTGACGAGGTTGACTGCTTACAAAGATACTTTGTCAAACGTGTTATTAATTTACCGAAATTCACACCGAATTATACACTTTTTTTAGAATCAGGTATGGAAGATGGCCACTTATTTACCCTTGAGTTGCATATGCGTTACATTGCTCGAACCCTCTTTCCGTATACCAATGAACGGCTCCCAAATTTTTTAAGTTTATTAGCTCTAACACATAACATAGCGTGGGCGAACAGTTTAAATACATTGGGCCTAGAGTACAATTTACGATTATCACAAAATATAACACAACAGGAGTGGAACCAAAACCAAACACTTATTTTAAATTCGTTAAGATTAAAAAACCATCTAAATCATCTACGTGGGTGGGAGCTAACGGAATCTTTTTATAATAAAACAAATCCAACGGTAGGACATTTATATTTCAATGGAAATTATAGCCAAACTAACATAATGTGGATCTTTAAAGCTCGCTGCGATTTGATAGAACTGAATGGGTCTCGGCATTCGAGAAGAACTAACAAAATTTGCTCTTTGTGCAATTCAAAGGAAGTTGAAAACATCCAACATTTCATTGGAAGATGCCCAATTTTAAATTACTTTAGATTAAAATGGTTTAATAAGATAACTCTATCTGATGAGGAAATAATTAGAAATTTAAATGGGGAAAACAATTGGCAGAATTTAGTGCAATACATTATCAGTGCTTTAGCTTATCGTAAAACACTAATATTTGAATATAATGATTAAAAATCAATACATTGTAAAATTAAATTATATTTTTTATGTGAAACTCTTTTTTTCCGGCTAACGACATAGTCACAGCCATATATTTTTTAAGATATTTTTATAACGTTTTTAAAAAAAACAAAGAAAATACCAAATAAAGAATTACTACTACTACTACTACTACTACTACTACTACTACTAATGCTGTCATAAATTTAAATTGTTATCATGATAATGAAAAATGTCATTATAGTAATGAAACATAAACTTTCAATCCACTTTCAATCAACGTTGTTACTGTTGTTATGGACAATTTAATCTCATATTTACGCTCCTAATTGAGTAAAAAACAAGTTTTTTTTATCCAAAAACTACACTGCCCCGGTAGACTAGCTGGTAGTGAGCTAGTCTATCAGTACCGAGGTTGCGCGATCGATTCCCGCCAGAGACAGAAAAAAAATAAGAAATAAAATAAAATAAGAAAAAATAAAAAAATATAAAAAATAATTTAAAAAAATAAAAAATAAAATTTTTTTACTTTATTGAAAGTATTCATCCAATGAATAATATTCATAGATATAATGTAATGTTTCATTAAATCCTTTTAATTTCATTGATTCAACGAAGCGCTATATAGGTTCCTTTTTTAAGCAATTTTTCATGGGATTAATGTCAAAATTCATTGGTATTGTGAAGAAAATTCTTTCAGTGTACCCAAAAACTTTCGCCGACAAGTACTCGAGTAACCTTCCATCTAACAACACCAATTCATCGCCAACTCACAAAACAATCGTTACCACTAACACTCCAAAAAACAAAACAAAAATTTTGTTAATGTTTCCAACTAGTTTTTCTTAGTTTGCTGTATAGTTTTGTAGTTTTTCTGAACTTTTTTTTAGTAGTAAATTGATTTTGTGTTATAATTTACAATTGCAAAACAGTAGTGGCAGTGCTTGTCACTCTTAACGACATGACATTTGTCGCTTTGGCTTTTATATTTTTTGTTGTTGTTGTTTTTTCTTAGAAGGGCACAAAGTTTTTTTTTGTGTGTTCGAAAAAAGATATTTTCATTGTAGTGTATTTAATTTTTCTTACAAGACCATAATTTAGATTTGTTGCCAAAGATAAATTGTTGTTTTGAGTGTCAGTTTAAGTGTCAAATGTTGCAATTGTAATGATTATTTTGTTGTTGTTTTAAATTTGTAGGTTAAAACTTGTATTTAACTAATGACAGAAAATAAGATGCTATTATGGGTAAGGTCAAGGCTAAATTTGAAATTTTACAAAAGTTGAAATTAAAAGAGAATAACAAAATTTGTATGCTATTAGTGCGAGGGCTGCTGGTTCAATTCCCGCCAGAGGCTCTGATCTGTTTCACTGGAATGGGCTGAAGGGCTACTTTGTTATTGCTCGGTTTAATTATTGAGAATACAATTTGTGATTGTATTTTTAACATTTATTACATAAAGGTGCAAATTGGCTTTAACGGAAAAATTTAATATTAATCCAAATTCACTTTAACCGTAGCTTTAAAAATGGAACTAAATTGTGTAGCACCGTAGAACTCCATATGAATCTAAAGGGATTAAAAGGACTTTTTCATTGGCATAGCACAATAGTAAGATGTTTGGAAGATGGAAAAATCATTTATAGTTTTGGCTCTAACTGAAGAAGCTTTAATCTTTTTAATTAACTACTTTTTCTCCTTTTACTTTTATACCATCCAGAGTTAATTAAAATTCCTCAACTCATTTAGTTAAGCAAATCATTTTTGCAAAAGATTTGCAAACAAAAAAAAATGTAATAAAGCACAACAAACAAATAATAGTTAACAAACAAATCCTTTGCAGGAGCAAGTTTATCATAAACAATTTAATTAAGAAATGCCTGCAAAAAATTGCAAACTTGCTCACAATTAACGCATCATGTGTGCTCAAAGGTTTTAAGCAGCACTAAAATACTCAGTCTCACACTTGTTAAGGGGCGGATAGACAGACGGACGGGCGGATTTCCTTTTAAGCACTTGGAAAGTGTTTGTAGGTATTCAAGTTAGAATTACTTGTTCAGTTATACTGAAATTGTAATACCCTCCGCCTCAAATATATTTTTTTTGGGAGCGAACGTTGGAATCTGTAATAAATTTAGGATCTGTGATAAATTACGAAGCAATCTTAATTAAATCTGGTATCAGAATTTCTAATCATATAAATCCAATGTGTCTAAAATTTTATTAAATTGCTATATTGGTTACGATTTAAGTCGTATTTAACCCTGGTTGGTAACTTGACAAATCGACGAAGCTCATTATTAATTTACTCTTTATTACAGAACTTTTTAATGTGTCCTCAAATAACGCTCTTTTTTAACAGCGACAGCTGATGACGAAACCTTCAAAAAGTTAATGAATTTGAAAACACAAAAAAAAATTTAAATTCATATCGAAGTTTAAAAGAGAGAAAAAGAACTTTTAATTTTTTGATTTGTTTAATTTTATTTTCCATAAAATGTTTAAAAAATCGTTCTGCTAGAATTTTTTTTAATTGTTCGTCAATGCGACGAAGAGTCACCTTAATGTACTAAAATAAAGAGTAATCTTCCAAGGTTTAAACGTTTCCTAAAAAAAAGGATTAATATGGGACAGTTTAATTAAGAACTACTGCAAACAAATTGACAACTTGGAATTCGTTTACGCATCATTTGTGCCCAAAACTTTACTTTCTATGCAAAATATATAATACCCTTCACATAAAATTAGAAAAAAACAAGTAAGAGTGCTAAATTCGGCTGTGCCGAATCTTATATACCCTTCACCATTGTGCGAGCAGAATACAGAGCAACTAAATAATTTTTACATATACATACATATTTACAACACTTAAAACTTCATTATAAATGAAACTTAAAAAGCGAAAACTGCTAAATATTTTTTAAAATTGTTTTTAGAACATAAAAATATAAAAAAAAATTATTTAAAAATAACCAAGATTCGAACCAGGGAACTCACAGTTTCTAACTTAACACACCCCCTAGACAACTGAACCATGACCGCTAGCTGATTAAATATCATTAAAATGAAATATGGACCGTTTACTGTTCACAACTCAACACAGACGACAACCGGATTTGAGCTTCGCTTTTCATAAGGACCCAGAATATATATACTTAATAGGGTGTGGGACCTTCGGCGAAGGGTATAAAAAACAGACTTAATTATAAAAAAATTTTTTTTGGGATTTCAGTATTTCGGTCATAACTTTGCTATTTCTTAACCGATTTGACAGATTTATATACCCACGTGTTAAAGAAAAAATTGCCAGTTAGTTTGGTTATAAAACTTGGACTCGGCAAGATCTGTGGTTCCCGAAAATGGGTATTTTTCAAAAAAAAATTAATATTTTGGTCATTACTTTTTCGTATCTGAACCGATTTTCCCGAGTTTTTCAGAAAATATTTTCTACTGAAAATCTGATATATAAGGCGTAACCATAGGTCATATAACAGTCAAAAAATTCAGGTTTTCATACAATTTTTGATATCTTTGTATGAGAGGTACCACGCCCACTTCTCCAATCCCTCCCATATTTTGTGGGTTGGTGTGTATTTATAACGTAAATGTTTGTACCTAATTTGAAAACTTTGGCTCCTGCCGTTCTCAAGACGGACAGACAGACGGACATCGTTCAATCAAGTTCTCTCCTCATAAGGACCCAGAATATATATATCTTATAGTGTCTAAGATCAACATTATAGAATAACACCACCTATGGTGACAGGTATAATTAAACACTAGAAACATAAGCTTTGGCATATAAATAAATAATTTTTAATTAGAGAAACAGAGAGAGAGAGAAAGCAAGTGTTAAAAAATATTAACGAGCTTAGGCTAAAAGAAGCACGATATCGTTAAATGTTAACACAGTTTTGTTTGCAGTGAATCGAAACTGGGCAGTGTTTCTCATGTATAGACTTCGTTTGCAGAGAAATAACACTGTGCCGTTTTTCTCTGGTACGGCACCAGTCCCGCCGGGGGTTTGAAGGGATCATCTTAAGGATATTGCACCTTCTGCTGTTTCAGTCTCTAGGGATCAGGTTCAGGCAATACCTGGAACTCAGCACTATTTAAAAATTGTCAGGTTTATTAAGATATCAAGATCTCTTAAGATCGTGGTTGACCAAAGATCCTTCCTGGTACCAAGGCAGTCAATAGCATCTAGTGCCTCGGTACCAAACTGAATATTGGTAGTGGTTCACAATGGTATGATCTCTTTAGATGAGTTGTCTTTGTGCTTTAAATACATTCATTGAGAAATATATTTTATGAGTCAAAATGGGTGACGATGATGGTTGTATGCTCCTTTTTGGATGGATAGTGGTTGTAGAGTGGTTAAGACTTAGTAGTTAGTGAGTGAATGAAGGGTCGAGGGACTGATTTTTCTTTTGAATTCGTGAAGACCTGGATTTTGTTAACGAGAGAAATGATTAGGTACCGAGGAGGGTGGAAGTGGTTGATTGAAGAGTATAGTGCGTTGATGAAACGATTAAGGGTACAACTATTCCAGTTGTAGTTCAGAAAGCGTAAATTGTAATTGAGAATATAGTAAATGTTAAAAAGAAAAATCAATAAATATTGAAAATTAAATTAAATTTAATAATAGAATAAAAAAGAAAAGAAAAATCACTAAAAATTTTGTTAGCTTTCTGAATAACAATTGACACATTCTGATTTATAACTGACGCTTTCTAAAATACAATTGACTAATCTGAATTACAATTTACGCTTTCTGAATAACAATTGTAACAGGTGTAATAGTTGATGAGTAAATGAAGGGTCCAGGGATCGGGTTTGGCCTCCAATCGTTGAGGTCCTGGATTTTACGCATTAGCAAGAAGTTGAGGTACCGTTAGTTAAGTAAAGTGGAGCGTTGGTTGAAGATTGGAGTACATTTTTTGAAGTGCTATGACTTGGACTTGGGAGTGAATAAAGAATCAGAGACCCGATAGTAAAAAAATTACTGTCTCGTGAAATGCGTGTCTTTGAGAATAATGCCTTTACACAGGGAGTGCTGGTTTATTTTTGATTTAAAATACTTTTATACGACTTTCCTAGGATTTTTATAAGTCCTACAAATAGTTAAAAGAAGCTAATATGACCACACTGTTTTCGCTTAATATAACTCCCAACACATTCGCTTATTCTACTTTATTTGTTTCACACTCATTAGTGTTACAATTAAATTTTGTAAAATTTTTTTCAATTTCTTTATTCCATTTGTATATGCATACTAGAGCGGGTCGATTTTTTTTTCGAAAAATCGCATATGCGGAAAATGTTCTACGGATCATTTTGAGAAACTTTGCTTAAGAAAGTATGGGTCTAAAACCGATTTGGATGCCGCGATTTTTAAGGGGAAATTTAGTTTTAGGTAGTATAAAAAATTGTATCAAATATGTTTACATAGAAGTAAATTACATGTACAAAACTTATATTTTTAGCTTTTTGACAATAATTGGAAGGTTTAATTTTTTGAAAAGTGGTACAGTGGTTTCCCGGTATTACGAACGATATGACACATTCGATTTTTACGATCGTAACATCAGTGCAATCAGCGAGTAAAAACCTTGAAGAGTGTAAAAAAAAAATTTCCTCTGTATATTAAATTAATGAAATTTTCGCATTTGAAAACGCAAAAATGTAATATTTATCAATTCGCAAACTTTAAGAGTACTTTTATTTTGAAATAAAATTTTACACATGTTTTTTCTTTAAAGAAATTGAAAAACTTTTTTGAAAACTATTCTGAAGTTTTAAAAAAGAAATCGCTTCCAGCGTTAACGAAAAGTAAGACCAGAGTAGAAAAAAATTTAAGAAAAAAGTGTTAATAGATAGGCTCGTTCGTTAAATTAAAAAATCGCTTGAACAAGTGGTGCCTTTTTAACGTTTTTATTTTTATTAAAAACAGTGCAGTTGCAATTTTTTTCTAACAGTCTAGTTTTCGTTGATAAAATTTTTTAATTTTTATTCAGTAAATTTTTAAATTCATAAATAAGTTTTTATAATCAATAAACGTTTGAATCTTTAAATTTATATTCAATAAAAGGAAAACAAAACATTGTGATAAGTACTAAGATTTGTGTGATTTAAGTTCAACTACGCGAGTGAAAAAATAAAACGTTCCGCTGTTCGGCTTTTTTATTGGCTATTCCATTTTGCATTTTAAATTTATAATCTAGTAAAATGGAAAATAATTTTTCATCTTCTTCATATGAATCTACCATATCTCATATGGCTTCCCCAGATATTTGCATTTTTGGACCACCAGCAGATTTTAGTGGCCTTAACTTACCAAGCAAGCGTGATGTATTAAAGTATTATTTCTTCTTGGGTTACCAGGCAAAAAAAGAAGGAAAAAAGTGTGCTTACAAGAACTTCACTGCTGACGTGTTAAATAAATTAACTGAAATATGGAATCGACTTTTTATTGATCTTATGAATGAAAAAAGCATTTTACTAAAACTAAACCAGTTCATTGAAAAGTACCAAAGAGAAATAAAAAGTAAAAGTAAATTAAATCGTTTTGTGGAATCGATTGATGATTTGTTTTTCATTGGAAAATGCAAATGTAATTTAAAAGTACATGAATGCAAATGTGGAGAAATTCCAAAAAGGTTGACATTTTTTATGCTAGATCAACACAATGATAGAAAACTGACTATTCCAGAGAATCATTCTGACCAAGTATCAACAATAGCAACCTTCCTACCAGTGAGTCATGATTCGACATATCAACCAAGCCAGTTAAACATGGAGGTGGAGGAGCTTATAGAGCTAAGTGCACCATCTGAGGATGTATTAATTTCACCGAAACCACGAGCTTATACCAAAAGGTACTCGGCTTTAAATTTCGCGATGATGTGCGACAGATTCGGCATATCTGACAGAGTAGCTTCAGGTTTAGCGACAGCTCTATTTAAGGATATTGACTATAGAGATGAAACTGGAGACCTAATAATTATGGATAAAAATAAAGTCGCCAGAGAAAAGATGAAGGGACGGGAAGCAGTACGCAAGAGTCAAGCAGGAGACACCAACCTATGCTACTTTTCATTTGATGGCAGAAAAGATGACGCATTAACAATGGAAAAAATTGACGGCAAATACCACCAAAGCATGGTTAAAGAAGCACATTTAGTCGTCCTTAAAGAGCCGAACTCGAAACTATTAGGATATGTTACAGTTCAAGCTGAAGATGCTTTAACAAAGCAAAGGCAGCTTAGCGAGTTTTTCAGCAAAAAAGGTTTCAGTTTTAATAATTTAATTGGTATTTGTAGTGATGGAGAAAACACTAACACAGGCGTTTCAAATGGCATAATACGGCGTTTCGAGATCGCATTGGGAAGACCATTGCATTGGTTTATATGTCTCCTACATTTTAATGAATTGCCTTTTCGTCACCTATTCGAATTTCTGGATAATTCGAAAACGAGCGGACCAAGAACTGCCAGCGGCTTAATTAGTAAACAAATTACGTGCTGTGAGAAAATGGTGGGAAAATAATTTTTCCAGAATATTTTTTTTAACATTTATTAAAAAAAGTTTAAAATTTTTTCAGAGGGTTGTTGAATTTACAGCCATTCCGCTAGAGAACATGCCACCTTCTTCATCAGACGAATGGAAGCTTGATTTATCTAATGACGTAAAGTATTTGCTTCAAATGGCTTCAGCAATATCGAATGGTTTTATTTCTGTTGACTTAGCTAACATAAAGCCTGGACCTGTAGCGCACTCCCGTTGGTTAACCAAGGCCAGCAGAATTTTACGATTGTACGTCGCAACAAGTTCACCCACTAGTTACTTAAAAACTCTAGCAGAGTACGTAATAAGAGTTTATGTTCCCATGTACTTTAACATCAAATACTACAATTCTGTTATTTACGGCAGTACGCTTTTATTTAAGTTTATTCGCCTCACACAGTTTCTTCCCTTGAATGTGCGGCAAATTGTTTACTCTGTAGTTCAAAATAACTCATACTTTGCTCATCCAGAAAATGTTATGCTTTCAATGCTTTACGATGATCGTAAATCAATACGCGACCAGGCAATACAAAAAATTTTGTACTACCGTAACAAACTTTGCGATGCAGAAAAACTTAGAGAGTACAAAAAATGTAAAATTAATTTTGACTGCTGCAATTATTTCAATATGATAGATTTAGATGATGACAGTATTTTATCAGAACCACCAATTACAAGAGATATTCCGTATGACTATTTGAAGGAATATTTAGAATTTCAAGATCCACCACTTCCTGACCCACAAGTTCCATGCCACATTCAAGGAACTGAACGATGCGTTAAACTTTTAACCAGTGTTTCTCGGCGCGTAACGGAAAAAAATCGTGAAAGTATTATGGCTGTGACTGATGTTAGTCGAAAAAAAAATCCACGCTTGGAAAGCAGGCAGGACTTAAAAACTTAGTTATTTAGTTCTTTTTTCAAATCTAGAAACTAACTTTGTATTAATAACAATACACTTAAAATTTATTTTATTCTTTCTGATTTTATTGCTAAATTAATAACTGCAAATAAAACAATAAATCGTAGAAAACTTAAAGGATAATTTTAGTTTTATTTCAATATATGGTCAACAAACAAAAGTATACCTTTCCCTCGATTAACACCTTAAAAAAAGTATTGTGTAAATCGAGGGATAAGTGTACTTTAAAAATAAGAAGTAAAAACAAAGGGTTTAGAAGAAAACTTAGCGTTTTTTTAACCTCAGTGGGTCCCTCACACTCATAAATAAGCTATCTGTTTAAGTTTTTCTAACAAAATTTTCTATAACCTGAATATGAAACTTCCCTTTAAAAATCGCGGCATCCGAATCGATTTTACACACATAGTTTCTTAGGCAAATTTTCTTAGAATTGTTCGTAGATTACTTCCCGCATATGCGATTTTTTCATTTCTTCCGTCCCATACAAATTGACCCGCTCTAATGCATACATACACAACAATTATTTTTGTTTGCCCTGATCTTTCATATTCTGTTCTGCTTTGCTTTGTTTTTTGTTTCTATTTAATTTAAAATATTACGAATATGTTTGTTTCTTGCTTAAGTACGACTGCAACTAGCTCTGAATTAAAGGAACATTAAACAAGTGTAAAGACATGTCTATTTTATGCAGTGTTGCCAGAAGTACGAATAAAAAAAAAAAGAATGAAGGTGTTTTTTCTTTATCCAAATTTTGATATTTTAATGAGGCTGAAGTTCATTCAATTTAATTTTCATTAAATTATTTTTATGAAGAAAGAAATTTTACAACACAAAATGAATTAAAATCTATTGATAATTTTGAATTCTTGACTTCCGCGGGAATCGAACCCACGTTCGCGGACAGATTTCGTCCAGTTTTACGTCATCGTCTTCCTAAGACCCTTCCTCACGGTGCTCTCAACACTGGGTCAAAATAATGCGTTGACCAGCGCCCCCTTCCTCCTGCGCCCCAAAGCCATGACACTAGAGCGTACCGACTTCGAATTCATGCATTTGGACACTTCATCCCCCTTGGTAAAGGGCGGAGGCTACCTAACACTCCTACCATTTTATGGTCAAATGGCAACCGGTTGCAATACAACTCCACACCGAACAATAACTTATTCTATCCGCGATATGGGTATTACACCACAACCACCACGCTACTCCCCAAAAGGCGCCTCACCATAACCAGGCTGGGACCTAAGTCCCAAGGGCGTCCTGGTGCCCGTGGTACCGAATAAAGAGTTCGGTCAGCTTCGTAGCCTTACCTACTACCAGTTGGACCCCAAACGGTACCGGGACTGGTGGCCCACAGCGGCAGCGGCAGCACACAGCAACATCAAGAACAGCGATACTGCAAAGACAGCAAACCGGAATCCATCCGACTGCAACACTGCAACGGTGACAACATCAACATACATCCACATACAGAGACCAAGACAACACCAAGAACACACAATACAATCAACAGGCGCCCACACGGACGACACTTTGGTCACCACGTGTGACACCAGCAAAGGATATCACGCACAACACTGACCACAAACACAACAATAAACACAGTCACCCTCACGGGAGACCCAACGGTCACAAGGAGACCCAGCAACAAAGCTCATTTTTCATTTTTGACTGACCTGGGAATCGAGCCCACGTTCACGGACAGGCTGATTTGACTTGTTTCGGTAGTAATCTTTGTCGTTTAATACTCACCGCCTTCAATCTTTAAGCCAAATAGTATTTTTAAGCTTGGTAGATCGAAATTAGTTTTGAATTATTTATTATCTATTTTCTCTAAAACAGTAGTGTAGGAAAACTCGGTCAGTTTTTTCTAAATTCTACAGTTTGAAGTTTTTTTCTATTGACGATTTTATTCTTAGAAAAAAATAGTAAAAAAGAGACTTTGTTGTCATTTTCCAATAGCAAAATTTCTCCATTTTATGTCTTATTTTTTTATTTTTTTTTAAATCCAAACTTTTTTATAAATTTTGCAAAATATTTAAATATAAAAGATTTTTTATACTTTAATGTCTAGCACAATATATTGATTGTTTTTATATAAAATTTTGTTTGAAAAAAATATTATGGCAACACTCTTTCCATAAGGCTTACCTTCCCTTACTTTCCCTGTCTAACAGTTTTTTTTTATTATTTTTTATTTTTTCTTTTTTTGAAGAGTTCATGTGAATATGTTCACTATAGTTTTAAAAGGATACAGTTACTGACAACGGGATGCAGCCAATTTTATATAATATCCTTTTTTTAATATGTAGAAAACAACTAAATTACGTAGAAATTTTTTAGACTCTTGCCTTACTACTTAAGTAATTTTGTGATGATGACTAGAAGAATAACATTTTCGTCTGTAATTTCGTCATAAAACAAAAAAAAAAAAAAAAAAAAAAAAAAAAAAACTAGCAGAAAAGGTCTTCAAGTAAAACAAGTGCGACAGTATACTCGGTCAAGCTCAACCACATTATACCCTAAACCACAGTATATAAGAACAAATTTTTGCAAGTGTATCCTATTAAGGAGCCATGGGCGGTCTTGGACCCGATAGAACTAAATTATAATATAATTTTTTTTTAGAATTAAGGAAATTTCTATTCATAGTTGGGTTAAAAAACATTGGCAATACATTTCAACTTATTACAACTCATCTGATTTTTTTTCTGCTGTATGTAATGGGTGATTTTTTAAGAGCTATAGGAAAGTTAAAAAAAAACACATGAAATTTAGAAAAATGCATGAAATCTTTATTTGAATCGATAGTACGGTCCATATAATTAATTGTTTGAAGATTATTTCATGCAAATGTTGACCGTGACTGCGCCTCAAATGGTCCATCCGCTTAGTCCAATTTCGGCATACTCTTTCCAACATTTCGGCCGGTATCTCATGAATAAATGCTTCAATGTTGTCTTCCAATGCGTCAAATGAAGCGGGCGTTTGTATAGACATGAGCTTTAACATAGCCCCACAAAAAATAGTCTAAAGGCGTTAAATCGCACGATATAGGCGGCCAATTGACCGGTCCCGAACGTGAAATAAAATGTTCACCGAACTCGCCTCTCAATAAAACCATTGTTAAGCGTGCTGTGTGGCCTGTGGCACCATCTTGTTGAAACCACATGTCATGCAAGTCAAGTTCTTGCATTTTGGGCAAAAAAAAAGTTGGATATCATCTCACGGTAGCGCTCACCGTTCACAGTTACGTTACGATTCGCATCATCTTTGAAGAAGTACGGTCCAATGATGCCACCAGCCCATAAACCGCACCAAACTGTGACTTTTTCTGGATGCATTGGTAGCTCTTGCAATGCTTCTGGCTGATCTTCACTCCAAAATCGACAATTCTGCTTATTAACGTACCCATTGAGCCAAAAATGAGCTTCGTCGCTGAACACAAGAAGCACGCGATGATTTTACTAAACAGAGCACGCATTTTGATAATAAAATTCAATAATTTGCAAGCGTTGTTCGTTTGTAAGACTATTCATGGTTAAATTATAGACCAAACTGAAGATGTTTGACAGTGCAACAAAACACGAAACGTGCGTCAGCTCCCAATAAAAAATGGAGCTTCAAACGTAGCAGGTTTGTAAGGAAGAAACATAAAAGTTTCGCTTACCATTGCGCTTACGGAAGACATGAATTTTATATGGCGAGTTCCCACTTTGAAGCAATACATTTTTGACACATAAAGCGCATTATTCAGCGCACATAAAAATTGTTGGATGTAACGATCAGCTTTACACACTGAATGTTTTGATACAGTTATTTTTTAGTATTCTCCCTTAGAAACCTGCTTCGTGGTAATGGAATGCCGTAGCACTTGAAATGTTATTATTTTTTTTTAATAAAAGTTGTTGAGAGTTCTTTCACTTACTTTACTGCATTTCTGTATGTCTTATTGCGTAGCGCAATTTATGATAAAATTTTTTATTGGGCTGTTAAAACCACTATTGCCAAAAAGATAATAGCTAAAAAATCACCCGATATAAGGGTTAAGTCTATAGTACACGGAATGAAAAACCACATGCGCATGTGGTTATGAGGAAGTTTTGACGTCACCACAAAGCTACAATAGCAACTTCTTGTTGTGTGACGACAAAATTACGTCAGAATCACATGCGCATGTGGCTTTTTACATTCCGTGTACTATCCCTGCGGGAAATTTGTGTCAATTGGTCCAACAGACTGCTCCTGGGAGTTGTGAAAATAGAACAGGTACAAAAAGAAAGAACGCACGACCAGTGAAAGGAGAACCAATCATGTAAGTTGTTTATGACGAACAAAAAGGTAGAAAGAGCAATGAATTACAGTACGGTCTGCACCGGGGGTGTGACAAATTTTTTAAAATTTGGTTCTTGATTTTATTCTAGAACTTGTTTTATTGAAATAATACTACATTGTATTGAAATAATACTACATTGTATTGAAGTAATACTACATTGTAGTAACTGTCGCTAAGCACGTCCATTGAGAATAGATGTGTGACTGGTCAAATGGCGTCAATTAACCCCCTCTTATGACAACCCTATGTAAAAGTGATAGGTCTTATTCATAGAAAGTGTTATAACTAGAACAGGACTCTACCACCAAAGACCTCTCATGGGACTACTTTCGTGTCAGTACGCTTCCCTCTAGGGCAGTGATAACCAAGCCCCGAACTATGAAATCCCCGAACGCACGCACACAAAGATATTATGTGCTTGTGTGCGGTCGCAGAGACTGATCATTGTCTGATGTTTTGAAACGAACAAAGTTGTAATATACATGTGAATTGCCGACCGTGTCTGTGTGAAAAATACGATTATTGACTGGCTCGCGAGTCTATGGAGTGGTTATCACTGCTCTAGGGATAGGCTTTAGTAAAGATTTAATTATTTTACTTCTGTTTTCTTTACAACCCCTAAATACTGCATGGGTATGTGCATAACTAAAATAACTGTTTCTCTGTTTTGTTCATGCTCACCTCTTTTTAAGTCCATAAAAAGTTTTGAACAGGTAAATTTTCTTGTTTGCTTCTCTATAAGAGTTATGCCGAATAAATGAATGTCATGTTTTTGGTTAAAAAGAATGTGTTTTCTCAAAAAGAGTTATTATTTTATACACTACTTTATATGCACTTCTGTGGTATTTAGTGTATTTTGTGGTTTTGTATAAATTTTCTAGTTGAGGAATGAATTTAAACGGAATCGTGCAGTAACATATCAAAAGAGGCTTAGGAGACAATTTTTAATTTTAAGATTGTGTATGAAAAATCAAGAACTAAAAATTAAATTATTTTGTGGAATATAATTTCAAATGAAAAATCTTTTCTGGTTGGGGGAAATATTTTAGCAAAATAATATGAAGTACCCTACAAATAAAATTGGACCACCTGACCCATTTTGATAAAATGGACTACTCCATGGACTAGTCCGATGTAATGCAAGCATGGACTATGCCATTGTTAAAAAGTGTTTGTAGTGAGACGACATGTCTTCGTTTTTTAACGACATGCTTTCGTGTTTAAACGACTTCAAAACTAATCCTCTTGAGTATACCATGGAGTAGTTTTAAAACTACTCCTTACTGGTCCAAAGGTGGGTTATATACCATGGAGTAGTTTTAAAACTACTCCTTAGTGGTCCAAAGGTGGGTTATATGGTCCTCTCCTAGGACATCGTAATGTTAAATAGACCAGGTTTTTTCCATACGTTTGGGTTACTTGTGGACTAGTCCTGGTCCCTTGTGGACTACTCTTTACACGCGTGTTTGGACTGGTCCTATTATTTGCAGGGTAGTGCTAAAGGAAATGTAAATGTATGAATAAGAAACAAAAACTATTGCGACAAAGGTAATACAATTCCCTTCAGATTAAAAAAGAAGGGAATATATATAAAAAATTATAAAAGCAATTTTTAACAAGAATTAAAAAAAAATTTGCCATATCTACTCAGATAAAATTCTCGGTAATTTGTTTTCAATTAAACAATTAATCAAAAATCACTTTTAATCAAGTGAATTAAACGTTTACTTATCTCAACAAAACTACTACAGAAAATATTGTTAATATCAAAAAATATTTAATTGATACACACAGAAAAATGTCAATGTAAAATCCTCGAAAACAAGGTTGATTTTGGATTTTTCGTTAGTGATTTTGCTTCATAATTACTTCATTAACATGATTTTACAATAACTATTAATTTGTTACCTCGCACAGAGGAGTATTTGGCCTGAAAAGCTGGCCAAAAAGGCAAAACTGAATTTTAAGAAATCTTAAGAACTAAGTACGCAGCTCGACAGACAATAATATTTTACATTATATTGTAAATTTTGAAGACTTTTAGTTGGGATTTGTAGCTCTGAGACCCTGCTTAAGTCAGGAAAGTGAAGAAAATTATATGAGATTTAAATGTTTTTTTCGGTTTCTGGATGTTTATATGATTTTTTTTTGCGGCTAAATGAATAAAGGTTTAACAAAGATTTTTTTTCGCTGAAAGGTTTGATCAAAAGTTTTTTAAAACAGAAGAAAAATTTAAAATATGTTGAATATTCATGTTGAAACAATTCGTTCAAAAGCTAAAAAAAAAACAAATTATACACTGTTTTTTTGCAAAAAAAAAAGGAAAAGAAGAGGTTTTTAAAAGTGAGGTTAGCATGTCTACGAATTATGTTTGATACCACAATAAAATTTGGAATCTCTAATTTTAGAAACCAAAAAAAAAAGGGTGCGCCATTATTTTTGACGATTTTTTTAAATTTTCACATTTCTTCTATTTTTGTTCATCGGGCACTTTTTCTTATACCTTTATATCGTCAAAAACTTTTATGTATTTAGAATTATTGATTTCAACTGTTATTCACATCACTTTTAACAGTTCACAATATTAATACCTGCCTATATGTATTTATAATTTGCAAAAATTCTTAATTATCCGTAATAGTTTTAAGGGAATGTCCCACACATCCCCATAAATTTTTTTTTTTTTTTTGGAAAAATAGCTTTTTCCAAAAAGATATCGAATTTTTTGAATAAAATTGTTTAGTAAGGTAGTTCTTTTGGACTTTATATTTTTTTACAACTCAAAATTGTTTTTAATGTAAAAAAAAAAAATTTTCAGCCAAGTAAAAAATTTTCAAGTCGAGAGGCTCGGATTAGGATTTTATTTTAGACCCATGGTTTCTTCGGAGAATTTTCTTACAATTTTATGTAGATTACGTTTTTGCTATACGATTTTTAATTTTTTTTTTCATCCATACAAATCGACCCGCCCTTATGTACATACAGTCTGTCAAGAATGAGTTTAATCCTTTAAAATCAACATTTGTTAATTGACTTTGCGATTTATACCAACTTAATACCTTAAGCTTTGTACAGACGATGGTCAGATCTTACAATATTGGTAAGCAGCGTTGCTTAAATTGCATTAAAATTGGCTAAAATGTCTTACAACTGTGTGAAAATTGTAGGCTCATTTGTATTTGCAGATGTGCATAATTAATGCATCTGACAATGGACCATTGTCAGAAAAATTTTGCTGTTGGCAACGCCTGCTTACAGTATTTTTTTTCGCCATTAAATAACTCCAAAATAGTAATAGATATAAAATAAATGTGTATGGTTTGTTTAAGCAGAATTTTCCGGTGCATCTTCTGATCCTCCTACTATTAAAATCGGAGAACACGTTTTCAAGTTATGGCAAAATATATAAGGCAACCCAACGATTTAGGGTAAGTATGCCACGCCTTTAAAAGAAAATCCTTACGTACTAGAGAAAAACGGAAAACAGATTTGAATTAAGGGCATCAAAATCCATATAATCCACATACTTTTATTTCTAGGGTAGAGAAAAATGTTTTTGTTGCGCAGTGTACTTTTGATGCGCGGTGTAATTTTTTCAAAATCTTCCACTAGACTTTTTATATCATACTACACCTAAAACTATCAAAAAACTAAAACTTTTAATTCAAAAAACACGTTTAATAATTTTGGCCAGCTTTTCAGGCCTAAATACTTCTCTTTGCCTCGTGCAAATGTTATTATGTAACTTTTAAATTAATATCACAAATTTTTTATTCACTTTCTCAAGTTTTCCCTTTTTATAAAATAACAGATGATAGTAGATACTATATTTTGCTATGACGACAAACCCTTCATCAGAGTATTGGAAAGCCATTTGTATCCTTGTTCCTCTGGTATGGGCACTATATCGTCAACATCCTTTTTCCGGGACGATATTTGAATAGTTACTGGGTGAAAAATTAGAACGATTTCACTGATTTTTTAAACCAAACAAATTTCTTATAGAGAGAATATTTCAGTTTAATTTTATGAACCAAGCTTGTTTTGTACAGTCCTAGAAAACTGCATCTTCATATTGCTATTGATGAACTTACATTAGAATTGTGACATAAATGATATTACAAATGGCATTATTGAGGCAAAAAGTGACATCAATTCAATGACGGACGTCATCATAAAATTTTGTCATATTTTATACGTCATCTGTGCTATGACTACAGTGACATCTATTCGATGCCACATTTTGTGTTTTTATAACGTTATTTTCATGTTTAAAATAAAAAATAGAATCAACAAATCCCATATTCTCTTTGTTTAAATTATTTAGTTAAATACGTCAAATTTTCAAAGCAAATTAAAAACGAACACCATATCGGACATGCAGCTAGTGTTCTTCTTATTGCGAGTTCTATTGTAAACAAAGTTCGGAATTCAACAAAAGTAAAGCATACATTTGTAACGGGTGAGTAAATAATAATATTCTCTTACTTTGACTTAAGTCATTTCCAATGACAGTTTTTTTTTAAATAATTCAGCCTAGTGAATTCTTTCTCTGATGTAACTGAGTCTTCGCACTGATGACATTTGTTATTAAACTGACTCCGATTCGTCATTTCTGAGATGCCGATGTGTCATCTCATGGAAGACATAATTTAATTTGGTTTGGTTATTTTCTAAAATATTAATTTTAGCAAAAAACTATCTGGTAAGGTAATGTTGTTCACTAGAAGAGCTAGGACGCCCTCTCTAAAACACAACTTATCGCTAAGACATTTTTTTTGTATTTTTTTTTTTAATAAAACTCTCCTGAAAAATTTAATTTTAAGACATACGCGGTTGCCCATGAAAACCACAGATATAAGAACTCAAAAAAAAGGCCACGCAAATATACATATCTACCCTTTTCACCTGTGGTGAAGGTAGTACAAATAGTACCAAAAGCCTTTTCCTTTACCCGAATGTCTACTTAATACACTACATATTTCAAAAAGTGTTTCAAGAACTTTTCAGTAACGTATTTCTATCATCTTTCCAACACTTACCTTCAAGGCACCTCTAACAGAGAACCACAAAGAAAAAATATAAATGTTTGCCGTTGTAAAAAAAAAATCTTTTGTATGTTAAAATATCATAAGTTTTGTATAATTTAGCTACGAGTGGTTGGTTGCCTTTAATCTAGGAGTACCAGTATTTGTCTAAAAATATTTCCATTTTGAATTTATAATCAAATAGTTTTTTCGCATCTTTTTTGTCACAAGAAACACATGAATCATTGAAACACATACATGATGAAAATGATAAAGACGGCAGATAAACTTAAGTTTTAGGAAAATGCATAGATAAGAGACGGAAAGGTAAGTTATGGAAATGGTTTTTATTTTAAATGAAAGATGGCACTATGAAAGAAATAAGAAATCAGAAATCATTCACTAAAGAAGTGTCTTACCCAACCTACCTCTGACCCAAACTTGGTCTTCCATAATAAGATTGTGTCGTACGCTGTATTAAATCTTTAGCCATCTTGTTAAAATCACATATCGCCAAAGTTTTTAACTCCGAACAGGTCCAAAAACCAATCCTAAAAAAATAGGCTGATGGCGTCGCCGCTTTTTTAATTGCATGAAACAGTTAATTTTTTCGAAAGAAGTTGTGGCTTGTGTTTTACTCGCCCATTTATATATACCACCGAGTCGGAGAGTATGCTTTGTCCAAAAAAAAGATTATCTTATATGTTTGCACGCAGTTCTAGTCGCAATAGAAAGTGAATTTTATAAAGAAAATTAAATAAGTTTTCAAACATTCTTAATAAAAACAAAATGGCAAACAGTTGTACATAAGCAAGAGCGAAAGGCGTTTTCTAGCTGTCAAAAATGCTCATTCCCGTACACTTTGAATGAAGCATCCCTAAAAAGCGCGGCGTTAGCTCTTTGCAAATGAAAAAAATCCGATTTAGACAGCGCGTTTAATAGTTGGCCGTTATTGTAAATAAAAAATGACAATTTAGCATTATCAATCTGGCGTTTTTATTTCCATTTATTATTTCTATTATGTGGGTTTTATTAAATAATATTCGTCAGCGTTTAGAAAAATTCAGCCAAAGTAGAAAAAAACCATTTCTTACACTTCTTCTTTTGTCATTGGCCAAAAAAAAAAAGCTGTTGCAATTACTTTTGATTCATTAAATGTAAACAGTCGCTGTCAAACCAACTCAAACAGTTTTTGGTTTCGAATGCAGTTTTTTAAATTTTGCTATTTGTTACACAACGTTAACGCTCTTGTTTAGGTATGGCATATCAGCTTAAAAGCTAAGTGGATGAAAACGTTACGCACTCCGCCTTTGCTTAGGTACGGCTGATAGCCTAATGTTTTAAACTAAAAAGGAAGTTTGTAGCCAAATTCATTCCTGTTCGAGAAACAACAAAATCAAAATACTCGTAGCTATGGAATAACCTGATACTTTAAAAAGGAGCAACGACTAGTTGTGGATTGATTTGAATTGAATTAAATATTCTATATTTAAGACTTTTACATTATGTAAATATTTACCAAATGATGTACCCAATCCCCCATGTAACTGTAGGATTTCTAAGTAGATTTCTAGATTTGTCAACCAACCTAAGGTTCTAAATAGCTCAAGAGGAGTATTTGTACAGAAGTTGTGAGAATCTTTTCATTTTTATCATCCTTACAAAGGTATCAAGTAACCCGTAAAAACTGAAATTATCTCGTCGACTATGAGCTCTTAGTCCTAATTGCCATATCTTTTCATGAGTGTCCTTCAAAAGTTTTTTCTTAATTATTTCCAGTGAAATTGCGTTAGAAAAATTCAAAACATCCGCTTCGCCTTAAACGAATTCTTTCTCTCTATAAATTTTGGTTCAATTTAAAAGATCGCACTCAATTTGAAATCTACTTTTCAATATCTAAAATTAAGCGAAAGATATAGAACCAAAATTACCACTCATTCTGAACTTGAATGTGATGAGAAGTCAAGTTATGATTATAGCACAAAGCGGATAAAACTGTTGAACCATGCCGAGATATGATTCCAAATACTTCAAATGTTGATAAAAAAAATAACCTCTTGATTTTATTTTAAATAAATAAATAAATTATACATTAGAAATAAAATTAACAAGGAACTTTTTTTACCTCATCAAACCAGCTTTTTTACATTTCATTTTAACTTAAACAATGCTACAATACGAAATACTGAGAAAAAACACTAAAAACTTTTCTGATTTTTTTCCCTTTTATCTCTTATAAACATGAATCACTTTCCTTTCTTTCATTAATTCCCATAGCAATAACTTCGCTCAATATTCAACATGTTATTGTAATATTATCATAATTTTTTCTTTTTTTTTCATTCTTTATCTTATTTACTTTTCAAAAAAAAAGGACTTCCGCTAACACTTATTTTACAAAAAGTAGGAAAAGTCAAATAATTCATAAAATATTTTATACAATATTATCGCTATTTCCTATTTTTTTGCCCTCAAAACCCCATTTATCCAGCATATAAACTTTCAATCCCTCATTTATTCATCCAAGCAGTCGTTAATTTACCACCATCATTTCATTCCAAGCCCTGTAATAGTCATTTTTTTGTTGGAACTAACATCAAAATGTCATTGTTGTCGTGCTAATAAAGACATTTTCATGTCGCTGCTAATTTTAGATCAACATATTTGTTTAATGATAACCCGTAACCAAAACGACAGACATGACAACAAGCTTAAATTAACCCTTAATACGCGTTTTACGGCCTTAGAAAGAGGACATTGTGTATAGACTTCATTATAAACTAAACTGTAATCTCGACTTTATTAGTTTCCTATATATGTAAACAGGTTGATTGTCTTGACTATAGCCAAGTTGATAGTGTTGTCTATAGACAAGTCTTCTCTATAGACGAGTTGGTAGCCTTCTCTATAGACAAGTTTAAAGCCTTCTCTAAAGACAAGTGGAACGTCTTGTCTATATTCAAGTTAACAGTCTTGTCTATAAACAAGTTGATAGTCTTGTCTATAGACAAGTTGATAGTCGTGTCTATAAACAAGTTAATAGTCTTGTCTATAAAAAAGTTGATAGTCTTGTCTATAGACAAGTTGATAGTCTTGTCTATGAACAAGTTGATAGTCTTGTCTTTAAACAAGTTGATAGTCTTGTCTATAAACAAATTGCTAGTCTTGTCTATAAACAAGTTGATTGTCTTGTCTATAAACAAGTTGATAGTCTTGTCTATAAACAAGTTGATAGTCTTGTCTATAGACAAGTTAATAGTCTTGTCTATAGACAACTAGTTAATAGTCTTGTCTATAGACAACTACATAGTCTTTTCTATTAACAAGTTGACAGTCTTGTCTATAAACAAGTTGCTAGTCTTGTCTATAGACAAGTTTATAGTCTTGTATAAAGACAAGAAAGTTGATAGTCTTGTCTATAAACAAGTTGATAGTCATGTCTATAAACAAGTTGATTGTCTTGTCTTAAGACAAGTTGATAGTCTTGTCTATAGACAAGTTAATAGTCTTGTCTATAAACAAGGGATAGTCTTGTCTATAAACAAGTTGCTAATCTTGTCTATAAACAAGTTAATAGTCTTGTCTATAGACAAGTTAATAGTCTTGTCTGTGGACAAGTTGATAGTCGTGTCTATAAACAAGTTGATAGTCTTGTCTATAAACAAGTTGAAAGTCTTGTATATAAACAAGTTAATAGTCTTGTATATAAACAAGTTAATAGTCTTGTCTATAAACAAGTTGATAGTCTTGTCTATAGACAAGTTAATAGTCTTGTCTATAGACGAGTTAATAGTCTTGTCTATTAACAAAATGATAGTCTTCTCTATAAAGAAGTTGCTAGTCTTGTCTATAGACAAGTTGATAGTCTTGTCTATAAACAAGTTGATAGTCTTGTCGATAAACAAGTTGATAGTCTTGTCTATAAACAAGTTGATAGTCTTGTCTATAAAAAGTTGATAGTCTTGTCTATAAACAAGTTGATAGTCTTTTCTATAAACAAGTTGATTGTCTTGTCTTTAGACAAGTTGAAAGTCTTGTCTATAGACAAGTTATAGTCTTGTCTTTAAACAAGTTGATAGTCTTGTCTATAAACAAGTTGATAATCTTGTCTATAAACAAGTTGATAGTCTTTTCTATAAACAAGCTGATTTTCTTATCTATATACAAGTTGATAGTCTTGTCTATATTAAAAGAGAAATCGATTAAACTATACAATTCATTGAAATATTTGCATATTCTCCTAAACCGAGCAGCATCAGCATAAGTTGTTTTGAACCACAGGAATGCGTAAAGGTATAAGGGGTTTGGTAAGTCATCGTGGAATATTAAAATTTATGTTACGAAGAATTTAAATGCAACATTTAGTCCTTCAGCTTTTTATGGTATTTTAAGTTTTATTAGTGATAGCCCCGTGGTATACGAAGAAAGATCGCTTTTATTACGACAGAATGAGCTTCTCAGGCAGCATAAAATGAACTGTTAATGAACATATTTATTTTAGGATCCTCACAATTGGTTTAGCTAGGGTTGTGTATGTTTGTTTCTTTATCTTAGGATCTGTGAACTTTTAACGCCACCGTAGACAATTGTATAGTCTGGAGTGCTCTATATTGTTACCTATGCACTATACTATAGCATTTGTTGTAGACTTTTGTTGAGTCAATTCGAGTGAAGAGTAGTCCATAGCCTAGCCTTTAATCTTGCTTATAGTCCAAATTCTTATAATTAGCATACGATTTAACTGGAAATGTGGAAGTTTGCCATACTCTTACAGCCAAATGTTTTGCTTTAAAAAAAATATTTAACATTGTTGTACTTTTTTTTGAGTACATTCTTTCCCGTTTATCGTCATGTTGTTTCTTTTTTAAAAATATGAAAAAATTCATAAAATTTTCTTGTAATTTTCCGCAATATATAATGAAAAGTAACCTGTCCTTTACCCAATCCCCTTGGTCCAACAACAAATTTTGTGTGTAACATAAGCCTATAAGTGTTGAGTTAATGATGATGCATTTTTAATGGCCATTATGGTTTTTACCTTTTTTCCAGCTGGCAATATGGAAATTTCCAACAAATATAAATAAACATATTTTGAATTATAACTTTTTGCAACAATAATGTCCCTAATACCTGAGAAAAAGGCAAAACAAAACAGAGCAGCATTTTTAGTTTCATGTAAAAATCATGCTAATATATACATTTTTGTTGCCTTAGCGGCCTGAAGCATATCTTAAGAAGAAATTAAAGTGGCATTTTCATAGCATACATTAAGGCTATGTTTAGGTTATTGGAATTCCTTTGCCTTTTTGTAGGTAAAAATTCTAATATAAAGTTGCCAAAGCAATTTTAAATAAATTTTCGTTTTCATTAGTGTTCAAATAAATTACCAACATAAATTCTTTTTTTATAAACTTAAGAGTTTTAGAAGGCATACTTTAAGGCTGCGGTAAATTACATTAACGTATTGTAATTAATTTATAAGAAAAATAAAAAAAAAAATTAAAAGCAACTCCTGAATTAAAACCAATGCATACGGCATATGGAGAGTTGCAAGTTAAAAAAGTTTTTCATTGTTTTTGTTTCCTTAAGCTCTTCGTAGCTTTAAACTGCAATAAACAACTTGTTTGTTGGCCAATACTTCCTTTAAAAACTAAATTATTATATTATCGTAATTCTGCTAATTTTAGCTTTTCACCACAAATTAATTTATTGCTAGAATTATTTCTTTAATTCTATAGAACTTCATTAAGGGGAATGTCCAGTTTAATGCTTAAAATGATAAAGTTTAATCTACTTTATGGATTAGCTGGCGCCCTATGCTCCAGTGGGAGTTAGACCCCTTTTACAATGTGACAGACAGAAGACAGACAGACGAAGTTTGTAGGCGAGAGAGGAAAAAAGTAAAGTGTGTCACGCATACAGCGTCGCCCCCTTACCAACAAACTTCGTCTGTCTACCTTCTGTCTGTCACATTGTAAAAGGGGACTTAGAGGAATATATATTATAGTAAACAAAATAAATCTAGTTTAAAGCCTTAAGGTATGCTACATTTTACTATTTAAACAACTTGTTTTAAGAAACTTTTTAAACAACTCAAACACAAATATTACAAAGCCGCCTTTAAGTATGCTAGGATTATTATTATTTCTTTGCCTCCTAAACATTCTCTTACAAAAATTGTATGAACATTTTTAAACATTTCTTTTTCACTTAAATTTACACGAAGTCAGCCTTCAGGAATTAACTTCACCATTTATAACGTGGAGGGTTGTTTGTCGATTGTTAATGATATAAGGATTTATTTTATTGGCAAATCTTTCGAAGGTATTTGTATTTGTTTCCATAAGTTTATGTAAATCTGTAAAAGTATACATTGCCATTATTATTAACAAACATTCATTTGATACATCAAAATCTATTAAGGTAAAGGTATATTTAAGCAACTGCAACTTCTTTTATACTTGATGACAGGTTACATGTAAAAGGAGTGCTTTAAACACAGCTCTGTACCTATAAATGTTATTTATATACTTTGGTGTATGGTCATAAAGTATTGACCATACACCAGGTTTTTTGGGTTTTTTTTGTAAATTTTTTGCACTCTCAATAAAGATACAATTCATAAATGTCCTGCAATTATATTAGCAGTTAGACGAACAGCTAATGTTCCGATCAATAGTGATGTAGACCTTCAGTCACTTATAGTAAAATAAGCCTGAGTCTGTGGAGTGAATCGAGCCTGCAACCCCTGTACCGAAAAACACGCTACACTGAAAAAATTTTCTTCATAGATCCAATGAAATTTACATTAAAATTCAACCTATGTAACCTCTCATTGGATTAATAAAATGTTTCATAAAATCAATGAAAATTTTGCATTAGTTTAATGACAAACGTTTATTTTATCCATTTTTTCAATGAGGATTCATAAAATCAATGAAAATTTTGTCATTGATTTTATTAATCCTTCATTAATCCAATGAAGGGTTACATAGGTTGAATTTTAATGTAAATTTCATTGGATCTGTGAAGAAAATTTTTTCAGTGTACCCACAGTAATACCCACATCACAATAGTGTATTTTGAGGTTGTGCTGATGTGTGTAACACTACAAAATATGGATCAGATACCCATCTTTTAGCATCAAGTTTCACTAGGGGTCTTCTAAAACCAAAAAATCGTGCAATGTATATAAACCGGGTTTTCGGAATTCAGGGCCTTGAATTTTTTTAATTTATCGAAAAACCGTTTAACATACGTTAGAATATTTTAACCGTCTAACGTGCCGTTTTAGTGAAGAAGTTAAAAAAGGACAAAAATTACCCATTAAAGTGAGTGTTAGAGGGTTAATATATTCTATGAAAGGAATCGCCATACAATTCTACTGAAGGCATCTGAAATAGTTTTTAGGTCAGAAGTACATTTAGTTTATATTTTTTTGACTTGGACCAAACGCCTTTTCAAGAAATTCAAAAACTTTAGGGGCCCATATTCCTTTGGCAGATTTGCTCTACTAGTAGTCTATTTTCATTTCGCGTTGCAAGTGTTGAGGCTGGCGGCGATGACCCGAATTTTGTTGCACAGTGTTATTTGTCTATCGATTTTTCCTTACAGACATTTTACAAATTTAAATTTGCACTTAAATAAAATAGACTTTAAACTAACATTTGATAACAAAACATTAATTTTAATATCAATTAAGATAAGGCATTATTAATCTACTTATTGACTTTGGGTGAATTAATAACTAATAAATCTATATAATTGATTGAAAATGTTACACATTCTTCTAAAGAATTTGAGCCTTACAGAATTTGACGAATAACGGTATGAAATTTCGGTATAATCGCTGAGGAATGTTATATGAGATCTCATTAATTAAAAATCCTACGCAGAAATCACCATTAATATTACTTAAAATAAACAAAGCATTCATTATTGTTCTGACTTTTTAAAGTAGGGAGCTTTATTAGAGCCAGTCGAGCTGTGAATGAAGGCAAGTTTAGTGGGTTGAAAAGTAATCCTCGAAGACGGAAGAGCATAAATTGTTTCTGTACCGATTCATTTGAATTAGAATAGGTATGGTAAATGGGGTCCCATATAATCCATCCATATTCAAGAATCAGCCTAACAAGTGACATATCGTCAGCTCAGAATTGGTTTGGCGCATATGCCAAAAAGTCGGAGTGGAGAAAAACGACAAAGAAGATTTACATGAAGATTTCTCAAAATGTACCCGATAGCATTTTTTTATATTTTTACCACTGCTTCCTTTCATGAATATAGTTAGAATTTAATAGTATTTTTTTGAAAATGAAAAATATTGTTTTGTGCCGTATACGCCACTTTTCTAAAAAAAAAAAATTAAAAAGTGGCTTTTTGTGCTGCATACGTATACTTATTGCGTGAGTGACTGACTCATTCATCATCGTACAGCCTAAACGCCTGAAGCGAAACACCGGAGGTGGATCTCCCAAATCGATCCACTAAGACGGGATTTTTAAAAATTCGAATGTTTAGGGGGTAAATAAGGGTAAATTCGGAAACCTTTTATCTCCAAAACTGAAAGAGATACATAAAAACTGTAATCCCTATATATCGTTGTTCTTTTGAAAAATAAGTGGACAGGTGTGTGGTTCTTTTTTTTAAATTCGGATCTTTTAGGGTGAAAAGGGATAAAACCTGAATTTTGGTACGTTTTTATCAGCCCATCTATCTTTGAGGCCCTATGCTCCTTATAGGAACGACTGGAATATATATATGTATATGTATCTATCTTTTGATCCAAGAAACCTACAATTAAAGTTTATACCACATTCGAAACTTATCAAAAAATACGAATATAAATTTGGTGCTTTTTCGAAATACGAACGTTTAAGGGGTGAAAATCGTAACTATTTTTGGTACTTTCTTACAAAACATTTTACATTTTGCAATTTTTGATACTATAATGGGGGGAAAAACAGTACCAAAATAAAAAATACGGGAAATTTTATATCTTTCTTCAGTTTTTTGGTTCTACAACTGGTATTTTTTAATTATCGTTAATATTTGAACTAAAGGTGAAGGTGAACTAAAATTTTAATCAAGTGTATTAAATGTTTAATTGACCATATTTCCATTAAACGTTTAATTCACTTGATTAAATATTTAATTAACCCGATTAAATATTTAATTAAAACTGATTTTATTTTTGATTAATTCTTCTACTGGCGCAAAAAAATTTTTCTGTGCAAATATTAACGATAATTAAAAAATGACCTCAAAACATAAAATTCAGCATGCAATGTCCTGAACGAATGCTTTTTATCTCAAAAACCACAAAAAATTTCGCGAAACAGATTTTGGATTCAAAAAGGGTGTATTCAAAATATATATACCCCATACCTAACTCAATTTTTTTTTAGAAATGGTCGGTAGGTCAAACCAATTCTGAGCGGACGATGTTAAAGATTTTTGTAATATACGGGACATCAAACTCTTTTGTCCAGCGTTTTACATAACCCAGTGCTCCTCTAGCTTTATTTATCATAATCGTTATATGTGAATTAAGGCCCAGTTTAGTGTCAAGTATTATTCCATAATCAAGCAGGTTTTTAACAATATCCATTTGAATACCTCCTAGAAAGTAATTAACTGTAGCTGGACTATTTGTTGAAAAACACATTAGTTTACACTTCTTTAAATTTAGCTGCATTAAGTTTGCTTCACACCATTCATAAAAACAACTTACAACATACCTTAAATATTCAGCAGAATATCAAGAACGTTTGAATATTTTGTAGGATTTATTTTTGTTATTTTTGGCCCGAGCTAATTGCTTATTATTCCAAGGTGGGCTGGATTCATTTTTCATTCTATGTTTCGGAATACATAAATCCATAAATGTTTGTGAAGTTAAATTTTAAAATTTATAACCGTAGACACATTCTGTAATGTTTACAGAACAATGTTAACCACTTAACAGACCTAATGTTAAGGCTGTAATAATGGATAAGTCCAGATTTCTGGAAAAGGAGTCAACGTGGGCAAAAAAAAATGATAAGGATTTGTGGACAATACTATTCTCCATCGTTTTCCATCCCTAGAATTTTCAACAGTGCGAGTTGGACCGACTTATGGCCATGCAAATATTTTAAATGGAATTTTAATAGATTTTTCTCTGCTTATATTTTTACAAGCTTAATGGAAAAATTTAACAGGATTCATGTAGAGATTTTTGGACTAAATATGGGTATTTCCACAGTAAAGTCTACTTTTTGTCATGTTTAAATTTTTTGTATTGTGGTGTAAAGCGCAATTTAGTGAAAGGGAGGAAAAATTGTAACACTATGAGTCCAAAATAAAAGATTTATTGCTTGGAGGCGTAACATGACACTACTGTGGAAGTCCATACACAAAAAAAATATAAAAAACATACTAGTGGCCAATTTCACCGATTATATTTAAATATCAATTCACATTTAAATCTAGTTTTTCATATAACTTTATTTTAATTTGATATGAAAAATTAATTCTAAACTGAAATTGATTTTTCAATAAATTTGTGAAATCGGCCATAAAAGTATAATAATTTAATAAGAATAAATTGATTTGCTCTTTAAAAATGGTAAGTTTGAATCAGGGTTTAAAAAACTGCAGTCGAAAGCAAAAACTGCCGAGCAAAAAACGAAAATTTTTGTACAACTTTTCGCTTTTTAAGTTGGAATGGCATCTACTGTTTACATCATGAATCAGAAGTAAAAGCAACAGTTTTTTTTTCAATTACAAATGAAGAGGAAGAAATGGTAGTTTTTCTACTTTGACTGCAGTTTTTTAAACGCTGGTTTAAATCACTTAAACTATAACCAAAACACTGGGCAACAAAACCAAGAAAATTTTTTTAAATAAGACGGTTTCAGCGGGTGATTCCGGAAGGGGAATGGGGTACCAAAGAAAATACTTTTATCTTTCTCTTTAATTAAACAAAACTAAATCGCTTACGTTAAAATAGCTTTTTTATTACATTTTAAAGTAGTCCAAAGACTGTATGTGTGTGCATACTTTCATACCCTCACTGTAAGCAACTTCTTCTGCTCCAATAAACTTAAGTAATTAACTTAAACTACAAAGGGGCGTTTAATATGAACTAATTTACATTCAATAATTTCGCATTAAATTTTATTTTTACAAATGGATTTTTAATAAGCTAACAAAAAAAAAAAAAAAAACAATTGACCTGTTGACACCGAAGTGCAAAAATAATTTATTCATAGAAATTGTTCGCATTATTAAAAAAAAAAAAACAATTATTTTTAACTCAATGAAGCGTAATAAAGCACATTGTAAATTGCAAACCAAAATTTACGGGCAAATGACTTTAAAAAACTAATTAAAATAGTGGAGGTTATCACTAAAAAATGGTAGGGTTCACAACGAATGTCGTATTGTTTGACACATGGGTTTGTGTCTTTAATAGTTGGTAGAGGAAAGTGTAGATAACCTGCAGACAAAGCCAAAAGTATTTAGTTAGACATATTCCAGTCGCTATTAACTTCAGCCTAGTTGCACTTCTGTTTTTATTTTATAGGCAGCTAAATTCATTATATTTCTTTTTAATGTACTTTTTTGAAGGGCTACAAAAATAGTACTTTTGTAACAAGTAAACTAGTAATAAACTGTCCCAAATAACCTTCTAGTTACGAATTTAGCTGCATAGTATTTGTCGCTTATTGAATATTTTACAAAAAAAAAAAAAAAAAAAAAATAGTTTCAATTAAAAGATTTGCGATATTAATAAAAAAATTAATTAAATTTGCACCAGCAAATTAATAGTATCAATTAAATATTGTTTGATATTAACAACATTTTTTGCAGTAATGTTGTTTATTAAAGTAAACGTTTAATTGACTTGATTAAATGTTTAATTAAAGCTGATTTTATTTTTGATTAATGGTTTAATTGAAACAAAAAAATGGCGAGAATTTTTTCTGTGTAGCCAATGAAAGAACTAGAATAGAACAAAACTAGAGCTAGCACTTAGCTTAAAGTAAACTTTGTAGGAACTAGAAAAGATATAAACAAAACTGGTACAGAAAACGAGCCTTTACAGCAAAAAAAAAAAAGCTGAAGCGATATAAACACAATTTTACAGAAGAAGGTTTTCTTTATTTTATTTCATAAAAATTTTGCATGAAAGTTGGCGCTTAAGCTAAAATTGTTGTTGCTATAAAATCGTAACGGTCACTTATGTGACCATGACATTTCAGGAGATGATACAAGTGTTGCCAATAAATTTATTTACGAAAAATGAAAATGATGTCGCTTAAGCTATTTTTGCGGTAAGGACTCGAAATGGACTTGAACTGGAACATAACGAGCAGAGAACTGCAACATAGAGAAAGTAGAAAAATTAAAACAAATTGATCTGTAAATAAAAAACAATACAAATCGTTTTAACTTTGAACTAACTTAAAAGTATAGTTTTCCTTTGATTCCCTGTTGTTTCAATTTAATTTTGTAATCTAAGAAAAGAAAAACAGAAAATACACATTAATTTTCAAAACTTTTTTCATTTTTATTTTCCTAAAAGTTTTCTTATTTTACAAATAAAAAATGTGTCAATACAACCAAAAAGCCACTAGTGTTTCTTTGTTTAATATTTCTTTTCCCAGAAATATGACAAAAAAAAACAGGCACAAAGCTGTCAGTAGCTGCTGTCACTTTTTCATTTTTGACCAACTTTTGCAATTTAAGTAAATGGAATTTGAGAGCTGTGTTGCAGTGAGTAAGTGTAGAAAGTTTTTCTCTAGATTTTTGCTTAGTAAATTGTCACACATTGTTGCCTGGCAAACATTTTTTGTTCATAGTCTCTAACCTCGCCCCCCTCCTTGTGTTGCAATTTCTAAAATTCAAATGTTTTTTTATTTTTTTTTTATGAAAGACATATTTATTTTAATATTTATTTTTATAAGAATAACAAAACAAAACAACAAAGAAATAATTCATTTTATATTTAAGTAATAAAACATACTTTTATTTTCCTTCTCCAAGCTGGACATTTTAATGCCAGAGAAACAGTTGGAATTTTTAAACAAAACAGAAAAGAAATAACATTTACCACCACCTGTGCTCACAGGATATCTGGTTGAAGAGGTAAAAAAGGAATAAAAAAACGTCATTTCATGTTCAAAGAAAAATAATTTCAATTTTTACTTTTTTTAAGAAAAAAAAAACATATTTTAATATGTGACAAAGAATAAGTTAAAAATAACAAAATGTTAATAATTTTTATTGAAATGTGTCACATATTAAATTGAAAAAAATTAAATCTGTAAGCACTAGAATCCGAAAGCACAAAGAACAGAAACGATAAAGAGCTAAAACAAAGCAGTATAAGAACAGAACCAGAATATAAGTTAAACAGAACAAGACAGACCCACTAGAACTAGACCAGAATTAGCACCTTTAAGATTGATTCTCAACTAATTTTCAGTTTATCTTTTTATTTGTGTCCAGTGGTACATAAACCCTTACTTTGAAGCTGAGAGACTAGAAAACACGATAGAAATACATACCTCAATTTAATTTAATTTAAAAAAAAACAAAATGTGGAGTTAAAGTTGGGGCCGGTATGGACTGTAAGCCGAGAACTATTTTCGATAAAATTTTTACTTCAGATACATATAATAACAAAAATAGTTGTCCACACACTCGAAACACACGCAACCCGTAGTGAGTAAATGTTTCAGTTCCAGGGTCTTTGCATGCTCCAAGGTCAAATTCGTGATTATAAGTAATTCACTTTATTATGATTCGATATTCTGTAGCACAATGACTAGTCATAGATCTGAACAGCTGCTACGCTGTTTAAGTTACTCCTCAGAAGGATTCGATAAAACCAAACTAAGAAATCTATAAATTTTTGGGTCTTTTTTTAAATAGTTTCTTATTCATACAATCTGGAAAAGAGGAGTCAAGGAAATAAAAGGCCTTTAACCCTGGAAGGCTACTCTTAATTTCAATACATTAAGGTACTCTTCGTCGAATTGAAAAACTATAAAAAAAACCTCTAGCGAAACGATATTTAAAGTAAAAAATCAGCTAAAATTTTTTTAGTTAAGCATTTTATTAGAAAACAAGTAAGAGGCAATATTTGGCTATGCCGAATCTTATATACTCTTCACCATGCTCCGAAAATAGCAGAATACCGTTAAAAATAGCGTTCTTTCAATAAAATTAATTCCACTTTGTACCACGTTCACTTGTTAAATCCTGCCCACATTTTGTCGGATGTTGTGAATTGGTAACCAAGATACTCGTGCCTAATTTAGAAACTTTGACTCACGCCGTTCTCCAGATATACAGAAATCTTTAATGTCTTTGAATGGGGAGTGTAACGCCCACTTGTCCAATCCTGGCCACATTTTGTCCGATGTTATGTTTTTATAACCAAGATGTTTGCACCTTATTTGGAAACTTTAGCTCTTGCCGTTCTCCAGATATACAGAAATCTGTAATGTCTTTGCCACGCCTACGTGTCCAATCTCGCCCCTACTTTGTCGGATGTTTGGTATTGATAACCAAAATGCTTGTACCTAATTGGGAAACTTCGTCTCTTTTGGGTACTCCAGATATACAGAAATCTATAATTTCTTAATATGGGGAGTGCCACGCCCACTTGTCCAATCCTGGCCACATTTTGTCCGATGTTGTGTTTTTATAACCAAGATGTTTGCACCTTATTTGGAAACTTTAGCTCTTGCCGTTCTCCAGATATACAGAAATCTTTAATGTCTTTGCCACGCCTACTTATCCAATCTCGCCCAAACTTTGTCGGATGTTTTGTATTGATAACCAAAATGCTTGTACCTAATTGGGAAACTTCTGCTCTTTTGGGTTCTCCAGATATACAGAAATCTATAATGTCTTTGTATGGGGAGTGCCACGCCCACTTGTCTAATCTCGCCCACATTTTTCCGATTATGTGTTTTGATAACCAAGATGCTTCTACCTAATTTCGAAACTTTGGCTCCTGCTGTTCTCCAGGTGAATATTAAAATAAAATAAAAAAAAGAAAAACAACAAGGGATTTTTGGATAAAATTAGAGGTAGTCGTATCTCAGCCATTTATGGACCAATCGGGCTGAATTTCAATAGCAAACAGTTCCGGACTATTGGTGGCCTAAATATATAACAACCAAATCCCCATCTTATCTGAAGTCTTCGGAAAACCTTTTTCAACGGACAGACAGACAGATGGAGATCGTTAAATCAACTTCGGTAGTAATAGGGACTTAGAATATATATACTTTATAGGATCTAACATGAAATTACAAACTTTTATATACATTTTTCCACCACCTGTGGTGAAGGGTATAATAAGATAAATTAGAAAAAAATAAAAGTTCTTCTTCTCTTTTTTTTTAATAAGATAATAATTTGAGCTCTTTTTGTGTTTACAAAATTATTACCTTTTTAAAGATTTCGTCATCAGCTTACGTTGTTGAAAAAATAGCGTAATGAGAACACACATACGATAGTTCTATAATAAAGGGCAAATGAGCTGCATCTATTCGATGAACAGTAACACTCCAGGGTTAAAAACATAAATTAATTATGTACATTAAAAACTTATATTACATCTAGAAAATACCTCTGGGACTGATAATATAAAGGCTAAGGACCGTTTTCACAACCTACAGATAGCTAAAAGCAGACTTTAACCGGCCTTATAAAAAGTGTTCCAGTATTAAAACTTTACTTTAACATAAAGTGAGCGATAAAGAAAATTGAATGCCGTCGATAGCGAATGAAGCCTTCATTCGCTTAAATTACATTTAAAACAAAAACAAATTGTAAAATATTATTTTTGTTTTGCATGTTAGTTAAGCGAACGAAGTCTTCATTCGCTATCGACGAACAGGTCATAAGGTTCATCCTACCTGGTAGGTAAAAGTAAAGTTGTAATAATGGAACACTTTTTATACGGCCGATAAAATCCTTCCTTTAGCTATCGTTAAGTTGCGAAAACGGGCCTAAGACAATTTATTTAAAGAGAAGCCAGTGCAAAAAATCGAGGTCCATACGAAAACATCAAAAAAAAAATGGTTCGATAATTGCCGCAACAAACCTGCTCTTTGTCCTAACAAATGTTTTAAAGATTACCAATAATAATTAGTATTGTGGTTATTTTGTTGAACTATTTATGGTTTTTAATCCAAATTTTTAATATTTTTAATTAGGCTTAAGTTCATGAAATTTTATTTTCATTAAATTATTCTTATGAAGAAAGGAATTTTACAACATGAAAATTAATTAAAATTGTTATTGATAATCTTTCATTCTTGACGTGGCTCGGGCTCGAACCCTGGCCGGCAGGTTACCATGACATGTTTCGATCGCAACCACTCGATCTCCTCAGATGGATTTGCCGTCTTACACTCGCAGCCATCGACGACTGCTGACGTCAATAGTCAAACATCAATCCTTAAACCAAATTGTATTTTAACATTTGGTAGATCGAAATTTGCTTTCCTGAATGATTATCCATTTTAATTGATTTTACATGTTTTTTCCTTACTTCTGTTTTTTCGTACTTTTGTCAAGAATTTTTCTTGAAGTCCAAGTACAAAAAAAAAAAAAAAAAAAAAAAAATGTACTTGGACTTCAAGAAAAATTCTTGACAAAAGTACGAAAAAACAGAAGTAAGGAAAAAACATGTAAAATCAATTAAAATGGATAATCATTCAGGAAAGCAAATTTCGATCTACCAAATGTTAAAATACAATTTGGTTTAAGGATTGATGTTTGACTATTGACGTCAGCAGTCGTCGATGGCTGCGAGTGTAAGACGGCAAATCCATCTGAGGAGATCGAGTGGTTGCGATCGAAACATGTCATGGTAACCTGCCGGCCAGGGTTCGAGCCCGAGCCACGTCAAGAATGAAAGATTATCAATAACAATTTTAATTGATTACCAATAATTTTAAGATTAAGCATCCGTACAATATTAGCGAGCGAGGACCCCATTTTGTTCATATTTGCCTTTATAATTTTTTTAAAATATTCGGTATTGAAAATAAGATAGGGTGATCGATTATTCGCCTTTTTTCAATAACCGGTTTTCGAATATTCCGAATAGATGCTATTTTAAACCGGTTTTCGGTTAAGCATTTTAAAAATAACCGGTTAACCAGTTTTAATTCGAATACATAAAAATACAAAAATCAAATTAGATTTTGTAATAAAAACTGAATTAAAAAAAAACAAGTAAGAAAGTATAGTCGGTCAAGCCCGACCATATGATACCGTACATCACAGTATTTAAAAACACATCATGCTTATATGTCCATATAAATATGGATTTATCTATGTTTATAAACTTAATGAAAATCGGTTTGAAAGTTAATGAGAGGCAGAAATTGCCCCCTGCCTCCCCTTGTGGTCCTATTTTTTAAAAACTGTATAGCTAATGTGTCCCTATAGATATGGATCTAGCTAATGAAAATCGGTTTGATAGTTTCTTAGAGGAAGAAATATTCCCCTATCTTCCCTCGTGGTCCTACGATTCGGCCCATTTTCAATAGGCTTAATCCTTGTACCAATAAGAACCTATGACCCAAATTTTATCAAATTATCTCTAAAATTGCGACCTGTACTTTGCGCACATGGTTACATGGCCAGCCAGCCAGCCTGCCATCCAGCCAGCCAGCCGGACGGACATCGTTAGTTCGATTCAGAAAGTGATTCTGAGTAGATCGGTATACTTTAAGGTGGATCTAGGACCACTATTTTAAGGCGTTACACACATCAGCACAAATGCATAATACCCTCTCCACTATTGTGGTGTGGGTATAACAAAGCAATTCAGGAACCAACAAAATACATGGATATGACTTAAGGTTTGTTCAGACCTAACTAATATTCCCCCAAATTTATTTTAAATGAGTTTTTAATGATGGTGGTTAAGCATGTCTATATTAATCAGTAGATTTCAAACATATTTTTGAAAAGTTGCAAACAAAACCTCTTAGCCAGGATTATATATTTTAATTTATTTTGTTTCAGCAGTATAAAAACGAATAGTAATATGAATATGCTTTTCGAATGAAATATCTGTCAATTTGTCGATCACAATTTAAACCCTTCCATGAGATTGTTTGATTCCTTAAATTTTGCTTTAAGTTCTTCGTAATTTAAAATAAATAAAACTTAAGAATTTTTCCACATCGTTGATTTCGCCGGTATGTTGTAGCCTTTAGCGTGAAGATATGCCAGAACTACTTAACAGCCGTACCACAAAGCATACAGAGATGCAAAAAGTAACGCATGAAAAATGCCTAAATCATTTGCGAGGGCAGCTTTCGAAGAAAGAGAAAGAAAACGTTTTTGGTGGTGAAGTAACAATGTGTAAAAACAGGCCGCTACTTTCAACACAAATTGCGTAATCAAAACAAAAAATGTTTAAAGGGCAGCTTTCGAAGGAAAAGACAGAAAAAACACAATATTTTCTGTCTCGTGACGCCTCTGTGTGCTCTGTGGCCGTAACAAGAGAGGAAGGTGGGACGTTTTCATCCGCTTACGCTGATATACCATACCCAAACAGGAGCATCAACGTTGTGCCCCAAACATAAGTGTTAACTTTCTTGTTTAATAAAACCCACATAATAGAAATAAAAATAAGAGAAAACCCGATAGATTGACGAAAAAATAGCTAAATTGACATTATTTATTAACAAAGCGGCCAACTTCACTATTTAACGCGTTGTCAAAATCGGATTGTCCCATTGTAAAGCGTTGACGCCGCGCTATTTAGGAATGCTTCATACAAATTGTATGGCCATGAGAATTTTTGACAGCTAGAATACTCTTTCCGCTCTTGTTTAGGTATGGCTGTAAGAGTTTTTCATTCTTTATTGGCAGCATATTTTGGTAAAGTATTATTTGCAGTCTCTTAAAAACTACTTAGAGCAGAGTTAAGTTTTACTTGGCGTTTATTTATGTCAAGCTTGTGGACTAATTAAAGGTGATTAATAACTCGTGACTTTGAATAACCTTTGCAACTTATCATTTGAGGGCCCTTTAACCACCTTTGTCTTTAAAATAACTTCGATATATCACCGAGATGATATCTTTATAAATATATATATGTATATATATATATATATATATATATACATAGTATTTAGAATACTGTCCAATTGCTAATTACTTTTTAAGCTGAATATTTTTTTGTAGTATTTTGAATTGTTTTTGGTTTTTTATTACAAGAGCACACGCTTTTTTGACATTCTTTATAAAAAGTTCAAGTTTGCCCAACATTCAAGTAGAAAAACACTTAAATTACGGGTAAATTTATAACAAAAGTAAGGACATTACATTACAAAAAATAACCGGTTTATTTTACCAAAATAACCGGTTCATTCGACATTTTAAACTATTCGGCTTGGGCAATACTAAAATAACCGGTTAGAACCGGTCGAATACTATTCGATCGATCTCCCTAGTACCCCATACAATAAATACTACCTCCAAGTTATGGCTAAGATTTAATAAGATTCGGCAAAGTCGAATTTTTTTTTGTGCAAATAATTTAAATTTATAAAAGCAAATATAGGTAGTTCCAAAGTGTTGAACGTGACAGTTGTACGCCTCAAAGATGCAATAACATTTTAAACAAAAAATATTTTTATGTTTTCTTAACCCTTAAATTATAACATTAAGAAAGCACTGTTATCTATGCTAAAGTTTATGAAGGGCGCACTTCTAGGTCAAAAATAATGACAAAAGAAGTAGCGGTTCGAACGTGAAAAAAACAGAAGTAGTTTTTGTGGCCATGTATAAAAAGACGTAATTCAACGAAACCTGGCACAATTTTTTAGTCAAACTAATTTCAGAATTTTACGTAGCAATGTAGCATTAAAATGTCTTTGGTTTGATTCCAAAATCTTCTGTAGTTTCTTTTTTTTTTAAGCCAAAATCTGGGTCGATGCGTGACATTTCGAACGTGAATTTTTTTCCGTAATAATTCAACTGAATAATGATTAAAATAAAATAAAAATTTACCGTTTATCCGCATAACATATTTCTCTTTGAACTCTTCCTTAGATTACAGACCATGTTAGAAAATGTTTTTGGAATAATTTATATCAAATATCACCTCTTTTAAGAAAGATAAATATAAAAGAAAACATACCATAAAACATTCTCACAAATAAGAAAATACGTTTGCACAACTTTACAGTCTGATTGTTCATCTAAGTGAACAAATTTATGAGTAAATTTATAAAATTAGTAAAATCTAAATATTTCTTTAAAACAATATCGTAAAATAATCAGCTTTTAATAACTTTTAAATTTTGGGTCACGGTGGACCTTTTCACGGAAATGCCCATATCAATTATCAGTTTTCAAATGTTGTGACTTTTTGGCTTTTAAGTTGCTTATCTCTTGTTTAATATCAATATTAAAATTAATTTTTATATATTTTTAATTATTTAAATATTTTTTTTTTTTCTTTTCTCTTAACAATTTTAATTTGATATTATTTCCAACTCAAATTGAACTAATTAATTCATACCGCAAAATAAAACTAAAAAAAAAAATTCTCACTTTTAAAACTTGACAATTAATTAAAAAAAAAGTTTTTAGTTTTTTTCAGGGTTCTTGACAAAAAAAAATCATGATAAATGTTTGCTTCTGCATAAAAAGATATTTAAACATAAATGAACATTAATAATAAATATTTGTTGTGGAAAAACAAGAAATAAATTAAAAAAAACAACAATATTTTTTTTCCACACAAAAAGTATTAAAACTTTAGTTTTTAGTAAATATAATAATTTATTCAATCCGCATAAACCGCATAAAGTTTTGCAGCTATTATTGTGTTGCAGGAGAGCTACAAATTATAATTGGGTAGACATTATTCAGCACAAATTTGGTTAGTTTATGTTGGCTTATACTAAAAGTTTGGTTAGTGCTGGTTCACACTCTTCAATTTTAAGTCGTCCAGTCTTGACATTTTAGGAGAGAGAGGAAAAGAAATGGCAATCTTGTTTAACTCAAGACGATTCAAGATCGGAGGGCATACGTTACCATTGATCGGTCGGTTAAGTTAGAATATAATTTATTATATTAAATTAAAATGCTTAAGCTCGAGGTCAGTTGTATGTACAATTTTTCTTTATTTGTTTCCGATATTTCGATATTCTTTGAATATCATCACCAGGGAATGTTTAATTAAAATTTACATTAACCACAATAAAGGAGTAATAGCTCGTTTTTGATGCTGAAACGTGAAGAGCTATTACTCCTTTATTGTGGTTAATGTAAATTTTAATTAAACATTCCCTGATGATGATATTCAAAGAATATCGAAATATCGGAAACAGATAAAGAAAAATTTTACATACAACTGACCTCGAGCTTAAGCATTTTAATTTAATATTGAATTTTAAAGGTCGAATAAAAATACAACTTAAGAAAAATTATAATTTATTATCTTATTTGTTTAATATAATTAACTAGCTTAACCCGGTGTGCCTCGCTACCCCCATCGTTATAAAATAAAACTGAAAGTATTTACAATATATATATACAAAAATTTATTTAATAAATTATTAGCTGCTTCGTATTAAGAGAATTCCGTGGCATTCAGTAGTTTCGTTTTATGGGGGTATTGCTCTCCCTCCGTCAACCCCGCCCATTTTGCTTTTAAAATTTACCATAATAGTGGATTTTATCACGTTTGAAGACTCTAACTATCATTGTTCTTCAGTAACGCTATAATTAATATTTGCATCTTATGGGAGGTATTGCTCCCCCTGCGCCTACCCGCTTTATTTTTATTTTCAAAAGTGTAGTATACCATTAGAATGACTTCTACAAAGTTTGAATATTATCACTTTAACGGTTCTTAAGATATGCGATATTAAACATTGGCGTACTATGGGGGGTACCACTTCCCACGTTGCTATTTTATTTCAATTTTGGGTCTCAGAAGATCCAACTACCAAAAGTTCAACAAAATGTTTGCAGCGGCTCTTAAAATATGCGATATTTATTATTGGCATCCACGAAAAAATATGGCACCGCCCCTTTGTCCAATCACACCTTTTTGAACTCTACGACACATTAATTCGGAACAATAGCCTTCTGTGAAAATTTGATGACGATCGGTTCAGTGGCTTATTAGATATAACGTTTTTTTCTTTTTCTATAAAGGGGCGGGTCCACGCCTACTTTTTTAATTAAACGTATTTCTTTTCATGCCAACAAACAATATATATACCAAATATTATCGCCGTATGTCAAAAAATGTCATAGATAACACGATTTAAAATTTTGGGTTGTATGGGCGTAGCATCGCCCTTTTTCCCAGTCACAATTATATATAGCCTAATCTCTCTTCCAGGGTCCCAGTTACATGCTGTGAAAATTTCAAGGCCATCGGTCAAGTGGTTTTTCCTCCTATAAGGCACAAATATATATATATATATATATATATATATATACAAGTATACATACATACATTCACTTTTATATAATTAATAAAAGTATTTTGTAAAGCCTGTTTCAGTCAACCTCTATTCTCTTTAAATAAATTTGCCTTTCACACATTTTACAGATAATATTTTTAACACTTTTCCCAATAAATTTAAAATTCTATAAATATTAAATGAGAAAAATTTAATATAAAAACTATAGGAAAAATTTTTTTTATGTTAAACAAAAATCTTTTTTATATTAAATCCTTTTTATATTAAATCCTGACGTTTTATTTGTTATCGTTTCAACATTTTATAAAATCTAAAATCTAAACTAATTAACAGTCAAATAAAATTGAGTAGACAATAAAAAAAAATGTTTTTATAAAAATAAACCAAAAAAATAATTTACTGACGAGTTAGATACAAAATCAAATATACAAGGTGGCGCAAAAGTTGTCAACAGATGTTCTTTTTGTGTAATTTGTTTTTTTTTTTTAATGAAAAAGTTTAGTTTTGCTTTTAAATAATGTTCATTTGATTAAAAAAAAAAAAAACAGAAAACATGACATCAGCCAATTGACTGCCGCAAACTCTTTCGGCGATAGGTTCCTGCATTCCCGAAGGATACCTGGAGGACTTCAAGAACCTTTGGCTTGTTGGCGTAGACTCGCGAATTCAAGAAACCTCTACAAAAAGTTTAGAACAGTTAAATCAGGCGATCTTGCCGGCCAGTGTAAATCATCCTAGTGCGAGTTAACTCGACCCGGATATGCAGTCAGCCTTAAAAAAATGTTTAAAAATGTATTCCGCGTTCTTTAGAAGTATTCGCTCTATTCCTTAGTGTCGTTTATTTTGTAGTTGTATACTTCACAAATGCTAAGGCAGAACTGAAATTTATCGCCATTTGCAAAACTAAAAGCATCTTCCCAAAGGGTGATGACTTTTGTAGCACCTTGTGCAAGGATTAAAATCTAAAAAATTAAATAGAATATTATAAAAAGCGCTTAAATGTTTAAAAACTCATAATAATTTAATGTTTATTTTTGCTTGTTAGCAGTTAAATGTACAATTAATTTGTTTTTTTAAGAGTTCGTAAAGGAAACTAAAACTTTAATGGGACGGATGTACAGTTCTCTACATTAATACATTAATATCTCAGCCTTAGTACTAAGTCTAAACAATGTCAGAGCTCCCTTCTTTGTCCCTGATTAAGATGAAGAGTTCGTAAAGGAAGCTAAAATTTTAATGGAACATAAGTTCCCTGCATTGGTTTTCGAATATTCTAGCGTATCAAATTTATTTTAACATTCTTCATTTACCTTTAATATCCAACTTTAGTACCGAGTCTAAACAATGTCAGAGCTCCCTTCTTTGTCCCTGATTAAGATGAAAACTTTACAACAAAATTTGTTCATAAAATTATGTTAGACAAAAAGGACATTCCAATAGCGACTTCCAAGCTTCGACAATTAATAGCCGCCATATTGTTGACTTTACAACAAAATTTGTTCATAAAATTATGTTAGACAAAAAGGACATCCCAATAGCGACTTCCAAGCTTCGACAATTAATAGCCGCCATATTGTTGAGTCTATATTTACCGTTGCTCCTTTAAGGAGCAAATGGCGTCCACAAATGTCTTCCGTCTGGGTTTGTCTAAAGCAATGCATTTTATTTCACTCCAGAATACAGCAGCGTCCGCTGCTTCTTTGGCAAGCTTTTGGTGGGCGTCCCCTTCTTCGGCTTCCTTGGGGTGTCCATTCTATGCCTTGACTTGTAGGAAGGCAATGATTCTCATAAGCTTGCACTATGCGAATGGGTTGCCGTTTATTCAGGTTGTCTTGCAAAATCAGCGTAGATGGATACAACGTTTAACAATATGAGCAAATAATAAAATTTAAAAAAAATTTAAACTAATGCTTATTTTAATCGATAAATTACCTTCAGCGATAACGCCCATTCCTTAATGGATGGGTGCGTCAACTAACATAATTGTCGAATTTAGAACGAAACCAATCCACATGAGATAAATAACAGTCTAATGAATGCCGAAAAGCCACTGTTTGGTGTGCATTTTCGGCTGACAACGCCATCCGTCCATATTTTTTTGAGAAGACTTTAGCCTAGCCATCACTCTCAATGGCGATCGCTGAAGATCGATGAATACAAAAGATTTGTTTGGCCTGAATTGGATGATATGGACATCAGCAACTTGTGGACTTAATAGGAAGGCGCTTTGTGCAATACAGCGTATGCCACATTGTCTTTTCTGCAAGAGTGATTCCGGTTCTTGGTCTTGTAATGGGAAGGTAAATGAAAGTGATGGGAACTGGCTAATGAAATCGTGCGATGAACCCTTTAGACGTTTACTTGCGGGGTTTTATTAAGTCGCTGGTCTAGCGAATAAAACCTCAAATCATAGCGGCCCAAATAGCCACACAATCCATGCACAAAAATAAATTCACACGAATTTATTTTTCAATGAAACCATAAAGTCTGGGTTCACACTATAAATGTTTTCTCTCAGAAAGTCTGAGTTTATTGATGAGAAGGAGGAGAATAATAGCATGTTATATTTCCCTCTCACCAATAAACTCCGAGTTTCAGAAAGAAAACTTTCATAGTGAGAACCCAGGCTTATCAAAAATAAAATCAAATTTAACTAAAAAGTTGATCAAGTGAATTAAACGGTTACTTATTGCAGAAAATGTTGTTAATATCAATAGATAATAAATTGATACTATTAATTTGTTAATTGGTGCAGCTTTAATTAATATTTTAATTTATATCACAAATTTTTTTGATTGAAGTAAATTTTTATAATTTTTCTGTCTGCCATCTTCAACACTCAGCCTGATTTATGCGCCAGAGTTATTAATAATTGGACATTTTAGATGGACGCAACCCAGAGATGTCGCAGCATACATTTGCAATATGATATGCTCCATAATTAAAGGCAGCAATAGACCTTCCAAGCAAGTAAAATAAAGTTTGATTTTTTACAAACATACTTTCCAAGGCGAATTCATGTTAACGGTGGTTGCAATACTACAACAAGTACAACACCAAAAACATAACATTGTGTATTTTTGTGGTGCTTTCGTGTGTCGATATGTTACAAACACAAGCAACTTTTGACGTTGCACTCTCTAAGTGAGAAAAAAAGTAGATGAATTGTGTTTTCAACGCCCCCTGAAAAATTAATTCGCCTTGATACTTTGTTTTATTTAAATTTAAAGAAAGAGGCGCTTAATAACACTATTTTAGAAATTTCGTTAGCACTAAAATAAGTCCTTCTTACGAAAAACGCTTTTACAGCAAAAAGTTCATAATCCACAAACATGATATTGCAATTTTTTCTTCCTGAACAATTTCTTTTAACTTAAACAGATTCCGAGACTGTGTAAATTTTCGCTTCAGTGCGTTGCTTTAGAGCCTGATTTAATTTTTGTCAATATTTTTTTAATCAACTGAATTATCTTAAATCAAAATTTAACTGAAAAATGTTATTCCTTCTTTTTTTCTCTTTTACTTTGTTCTATTTTCCTGTTTATCTTATTTAACTTGAGCCATGACGACTGAAGTGAATTCAAACCAACATTCTAAATTTGATTTTCCACTTGAGCTAATTTAATCCCAAGCCAATTGTGTTTTCTCTAATACAATTCATACTTTTGTCTGCTAAACTTAAGGAAAATCAAGGAAAAAGGTAAAATAAAATTATATGATTAGATTAAACTAGAGAAATGTTAATGCTAAAGATGACAGGAGACAGGAGAGCTCAAAAAAAAAATGATATATACAAAAACAAAAGCTTTGAAAAGAAGGATATGAGGATTTATCATTTGAAAACCAAAGATTGAAGGTAATAGACAGAGTTATGATATTAAGAAAAAATAGAAGTGTATAAGGAACAAAACTTAAATTTAAACTGAAATGGATCCAAACTAGCAACCGAACTTAAAATTAAATTACAACTAAAACTAATCTTTAGAACTACTTAAACTTAAATTAAAACATAAACTAGAATGTAAACTAGACGGCTAGCTTCCAACTTAACTTGAATCTAAAAAAGTACAGCATGAAAAACAGAAAATAATTATAAATATAGAAAAGAAATGGTTTGTGTCCTTAATAATTGATATAAAACTTTAGAAGGATAAATTTCCGACAATTATTTACACTTCGGCATTAAACGAAAAAGTGTTAACAAAGTTTTATTTGCTTCTAAAATATAGAATTTTGTGCCAGCAAAAGCATCATTTGCGACAAGTTTTCCTTTAGTTCTCAATTTGTAAAAAAAAGTGTTTGCGAATAACATCAGTTGCTAACCGAACCCTTTTCAGAATATATTCCATCGATTTCTACGTGCGAGATCACATTCTTGCCCATAACCCACCTAGAATGCTGACAGTTCGAAAAAAGGTGGTCGAGTTAGAGAGGGTTTCTATATAAAGGAACTGGTTCTGAAGGTTCCCTTACGGCTGCCGGATAATTGTAGAGTCCTGCAGGCAAACATCTCTGCTACAATTCGGGCGGCCAACTGGCTAAGGTATTATCATATATCGAGGGATAAATGTATATTAAATGACAGCAAGCCTTTCAATGGATTCCAATCGGGTGTCTGTATGATGTCGAGGTAAAATGCAGAGTGTCAGATATGTTTAAAGGAGATTGCGAAGCATTCGAGCTAACCAGGGCATATAAATTGACGGCCTAAGCAAATAGCAGATGATTTTTCCATACCAGGTGGTCGTTAGGATGACAAATGTATAGATAAATTGTTTCCTTTACTCTGGCTTACTGTTAATCACTTACACAGCGTGATTCTTATAGACTTGCACAGGTGGGGTGGACTTGTGAATCCATCTGCTCCTTAGCCAGGGGTTTATGGTCTAGCTCTGATGAATGAGGGTCAGTAGGAATTAGATCAGAACTGTGATCGCGGTAATAACTGAGCCCTTAACCGCAGGGTCTTATGCAAGAAGAATGGGTCTGAAATTCAATCACTACTGCAGGATTGGTCATGACGAGAAATATAAGGAAGCTGTGTTTGATTTTCTGTGTCAATGTCCTAGAACTCAGAACTTTAGTGGGATATACCTGAGATCTAGGATAGAACTAATGCTGGTTCTTCTCTAAAGAATGGAGGATATAATATCTAATGAGGGTAAATCAGGCTGGTGTTCTCGTTAATAACTGAGCCCTGGCCCGTAAGGGCTCCTACGAGTAGAATGGGTCTTAAATTCAATCACTACTGCAGGACTTGTCATGACGAGAAAGATGAGATGAGACAAACAAGTGTTTGTCTGGTTGGATGATTCATCTAGGATAGAACTAAGGTTGGTTCTGCTCTATAGAATGGAGGATATACTATCTAATGAGGCTAAGTCAGGCTGGTGTTCTCGTTAATAATTGAGCCCTGGCCCGTAGGGGCTCCTACGAGTAGAATGGGTCTTAAATTCAATCATTACTGCAGGACTTGTCATGACGAGAAAGATGAGAAAACTGTGTTTAGTTTTCTGTCAATACTTAAGTGGGAGATACCTGGTGAAACTAGCATTTGTCTGTTTGGATGATCTATCTAGGAAAGAACTTAGGTGGGTTCTTCTTTTTTTTTAGGAAAACGAATTCGTTGAAATCGGCAGTGACACGTAGCACAGAAGGTGCCTTGTAAAATGAACATTGACGCTGGGTATCAAAAAGGGACCACTGACGAACCCAAGTTATCCTTTTTTTTTGGATCGCTCCCTGAGGAACCTAACTAACTATGTAAGAGATTGTTTGTGTAGTAGCCGCAACGAAGTGGGAACACAAAGACCGCCCAGTTCAGCCAAACAAAATTTAAAGTTGACGAGCTGGATGCACGGAGTATATTGTCAAAGTCCGGATGACTTTGCAAATTCATTAGGAGCCACTTAAGGAGCTATTTAGGAAAGTTAGCACGTATCAGGATTCATCTAAAATAAGGAAATTGCGGTGCCACACAAGTTGAAGATGAGAGACGTAGAGGATTTCGCAAATCCAACATATGGCTTAACGCCATTTAAAAGTAATTTTTAACGCGTTAACAAATAGGGTATCGGAAATTTTCCTGACCTCTTATTGGGCTCAAAAATAAAAACATTATTTGTCGTGCTGTTTAATATGTACCAGAAAGGTGGATAGTGGATTTGTGTATTTATACATACACCAATGGAACGGAACTGGAACTCAAAAATGTCTGCAGTAAATAAATATCTCACACTTAAAAGCCTTAAGAAATTAAGTCTTCGTTATTTATCTCTAAATGATTTCTCGTATTATTATGCTTAAAAGACCAAATAAAACTTTTTCCTTTTGTTTAAGGATACACATGGAGGCAAATATTTGTTTTATTATCCAGGAACATCTGTATTATTATTACACCTACCTGTAAACAAATTTTACTACACCATAAGGACATAACAAAAGCTTATCATGTTTAAGCAAATTACTATGGTCTCAGCATAATTTTAAAAGTTTAGAAAACTCTGTTAAATTGCGACAAAACAAAATATATACATTTGAAACAGAAAATAAACTTTTTTTTTTAATTTTATACAGCTTTTATAAGATAAAGTTTTCATTATTCGTTTAGTGTTTTATGTTCCTTAATGAGGTCATTAACAACATCTTCCTTTTTATAAGAAACATTTTTTTTATTTTATTTTCTTTGCTTTAGTTTGAGAAATGTTAACTTATACTGTAGTCCTAAAAACTGAGAACCCAGCGAATATTTTATTTAGCAGATAAGAAAGTTTGGAAGGTCAAACCCAAGAATATCATACCTTTGACGATCCTATTTGGGACCCATGGAAAATCATGGACTCGCCAGTACAAAATTATGTTATGAGCTTAAGTGTTCAAATAGAACTAAGTATTCAACTTTCGACAAAAATTCACAAGCCAATAATTTAAAGCGACGGCAGTAACATCAAATTCTCTCGCATTTTATTGTTTTAATTTTTTTTTTTTTTTTCTTTTGTTTTTCATTTTCTGTTTACAAAATGTATGAAATTTAATGAAAGTTTTGTAGACAGTGTTTGAAAACAAACACTTAATATCGCTCCTTCGTGTTCGTTGTGGAAAACACAAACGCTAATAGTGTTTGTGTAGTAAATCATTAAAAAATAACGTTTCTCTGTATGTTATCTTTCTAACAGAAAAATAATACTGTTCTTATCTAACTCAAGAAAAAGATGAGAACATTTAAATCCGTTCGGTTTTTTTTTAACAACCCCAAACTTTATTGCGTTCGGTTCAGCTGTGTGTAGCGCCCTTTTGGCTGGTAATAAAAACCAAACTTTTTTTCAAAAACAAAAAAGCCAGCAACAAAATTCTACACATACTCAACACACACAAGCTGTTCGTGGTTTATCAATGTAAAAAATAAACATTATAGAACATTCAAATATTGTTCTGTTTTTTTACGAAGAACAAAAAAATTTTAAATCTTCGGCTCTTTCTTGTAAATAGTTGCGAACGGTATTTAGAGTTGTGCTCGTCTGAACAAACACTAAAAAAATAAATATCGTTCCTGGATGTGTGAGCCGAACGCTAAATAATGCTCTGTTTATTTTCGACCACTGATGTTAGCATTGTTGGAACAATGAGTTTCTTTATGTGAGAGCATAAGACGGAAACGTTCTCATGATTTAGATTTAAATAGATCTTTGGACTAAATTCAATCTAAATGCCAACATAAGATCTATTACGGAAAGAAACTTGTATGGGGGCTGAATGAAATTACAAACTGATTGTCACCATTTTCGACAGTCCTTGGTCCTTATGACAAATGAGACGTATGTACCTAATTTCATTAAATTATCTTCAAAATTTCGACCTGTACTTTGTACAAAAGGCTTACATGGACAGACAGACAGACAACCAGCCAGCCGGACGGATGGACGGACATGTTAAGAACGACCTCTCCACTATGGTGGTGTGGGTTTAAATATAATTGTTGACAAATTTTTGTTATCCTTAGTACTTCAGCTAAAAATGTTTGCTGGGTTTTATATTATTAGTTAAATGTAAAGAAAAAAAAAACAAATAATTTTCAAAAAACTTTTCTGTTCTCTTTAGTTCTACAAAAAGACATCATTACAGTTGATATATTATACAATAGACATTTAGAGAAAAGTACACAAATTCTTTTTGTTTCTTTTTGCTTAAAATTTACGAGCAATTACAAGGATAATTAGCTTAATTTCTTTTTGTTGTGTGTACTTTTTGAATGAAAAAGTATTGAAAAATAAATAGATATTATTATTATTGGCTAGACAGATGGACTATAATAACAAGAAAAAACAAAACTTATTATTATAAACTATCTATAAAAGTCTTTTTGGTGTTTACAAATTCTTTCTCTTTTTAATAAATCCTTACACAACTGACAAGAGCAAGCACATCAACATGCAATTGTTTGCATGTCTTTTGCAATGTGTTGAAGTTCTTTAGGAGCAACAGGATTCTAAAATCGCTTGGCTACAGTACTGAGGAATTCAGCTTAAATGTCTGCGTTGTGTTCTCGCATTTTGGATATCATCCTCCCAATGTTGGGTGGTAGAGTGGACGCCCCGTTGGCTCGTTCTGATAAGCTGAGGGTCAAATCCCCAAAGTGGAGTTGCAAGAAAAGAAAAAAGAAGACCAGTCGAGCTAAGAGACGTATCCAATACAACCATCGCATTTAGAGCCTCATTCACAAGTCCTCGGTTACCTAGACATTTTCTAAGAGGCAAAGAGCTTACAGAATACGCTTTAGAGGCAAAGAGCTTCCAGAATCCGCTCCAAAATAAGGGGTAGTTAAATTTTAAGGGCCGATGTTGAATGTAACCCACATCTTTTCTGCATTTCATTTGACATTCTCAATTTCAGACTAACTCATTTTGAACCATGGAAAAATACACAATCGAGCAACGATTTAAAGTTAATCAAGCTAATTTTGAAAATGGGCGTTCAAATCGACGAAAATCATCTTCAGTGATGAGGCACATTTTCACCTCAATGGATTCGTCAATAAGCATAAGTGCCGCATTTGGGTGAATGATAATCCAAGAGTGATTGTCGAAAAACTAATGCACCCACAAAGAGTGACTGTTTGATGTGGTTTATGGGCTAGCGGCATCATCGGGCCGTAATTTCCCAAAGTGAGGCCGATCAGGCAGTTACTGTGAATGGTGTTCGCTATCGTGAGATGATAAAGAACTTTTTATGGCCCGAATTGGAATATATGGATGTGGACGATATGTGGTTTCAACAGGACGGTGCCACTTGCTACCCAGCTAACGAAACAATGGCTCTTTTGCGCGACAAATTCAATGGCTGTGTTATCTCACGTGGTGGCAATGTTAATTGGCCGCCAAGATCATGTGATTTGACACCGTTGGGCTTTCTTCTTTGGGTTTATTTGAAATTAAAGTTGTACGTCGATAAGCCAGCAACAATTCAAGAGCTAAAGGATGGGATAATTCGGCACATTAACGGCATAGAACCTCAATTATGGCTCAGCGTCATCGAAAATATGGACCATTTGACCGATATTTTGTTCCATACATAATTGAACCATACTAATATTATCATAATAGAAAGAAATGATAGTAATTTCCTAAATAACTTGTGTTCTATTCAAAATCAACATTGGCCCTTAAAATTTAACCACCCTTTCTATTGGTTTCCACCAGTAATACGTCTTGAGTTTTCTTATGGTACTTCACCAGTCACTCTAGATTTTTTTCCTTGGTTCTACACCAGATAAAACCCGTATACAATTTCATGGTTATAAACGATTGCATATATTTAGTGCTGAAACCTCAAGAACTGTAAATCGCTACAGGTATGTGACGCCACAATTAGAAAACCAATTTATCAGCCTGAATAAATCGAAAATTGGTTAGAATAGAAACTTAAAAGCGACGTGGACGATTTTCAAATCCATAAAAAAATTTTTAATTTTTAAATTTTAATATAAATATTTTATTTGACATTAAATCTTACTTATCCTCTTCCTTAAAACTCCCTAAAATATTTAAATTAGATAAATTGTAAGCCATAAATCATCTAAAATGCCATCGAAAATAATTTAAATTATTATATAATTTAATTTCAAAACAGTTTGCGTTAAATGAAACCCATTTGTGGTGTTAATTTTTTTTTGGTTGGAAATATATTCATAAACACAACATCAAAGTTGTTTTTTAATAATAAATTTTGTTTAAATGTTTGATTTATGTTTTTAATTATAAAGGGAAATTATAATTTTTTTTCTCTCCAAAAAAAAAAAAAATCACAAATTTCGCTTGAAAACAATTTATTTTATTTGGTTGGTATTTGGAGAATAACAAAAATGAAATAAAAGTTATTATTTTATATTATTTGGAAATGTTTAATTGCCATAAATATGATTTGTGATAAATTCATTATAATATGTATATGCATGTATGCAAATAGTAAAACAAATAAATATTTAAAAGATTTAATTTGATGAATAAGCCTAAATATAGGCTACACAAAATAAACAAGCACGAAAGCCTAACTATTTGTTGTATATTTATACACTCTATTTTTACTAAAGCAAGCGGATTAAAGGCCCAACAAAAATATGCTTAAGTTGGCTTAAGCAACTGTGCGAATACATATAAATCATATGTGTCAAACCAAATTGAACTTCGGGAAACTTTATGTTAAGTTTTATAAAACTGTAATTTGCTTCAGCAAGGTGCGAAACTAATCGCTCATTCCGTACGGAATTAATGTTTTTTATTTTGTTTTTGTTATTTTAAATGCATTTGAGGGGTTTTTTGTTTTATTTTTTACAGTTGTTTAAAGTGGGGAACAGAATAGTCGCTGTAGAACAACGTTCCGAATAGCCCTGCAAGCTTTCAAATTCAAAAAACGCCAGTTTAAAAATGGTGCCAACAGAATACCTAGTTATAGTAGCCGTTGCAGTTGAAGTTGAAGCGCGAAATTCGAAGTTTTTAACTTTGTTGCGCTACAGAGCATTTTCAGCTTCAGCTACTACTACAACTTCTTAATTCTGTTTCAGGCCTTAGTTTGTTTATGCACATTCTGGTGAGGCCTTTACTGTTCTCTATTTCTTTGTTTGTATCTCTCTCTCTCTGTCTCTCTGTTTGTTTCTTTTATTTAAAAATTATCTTGATTTTTCTCTGCTGTTGCTGTGTTAATTACTTAAAGAAAAATTCTGCTGCTTTACAAATACTTACGTGTTGCCCACCACTGCTCTTAAGTGTTACACTATATACATACATATCGCACTTGATCAACAAGAGTGTATTAATTCAAAACTTTCATTATTTCACTTTTTATAACAAATCAACTCGTAATATTCATATATCTACCCGCTGTAAAACTATCATGCTATTTTGTCTACTTCTTGGTATTGAAAAGAATGTTTTAAAAATTCTTTTTCATATGCTTTTAATGTAAAATTAAAAATTTTTTGGCTTCAACTGAAAATTTAAGGCTAATACTTTCTTTTGGATTAAAAACGATATGTATGAATATAGAAAAATGTTAACCAATTTTTGAAACATTTTAAAACACTCATAAGCTCAAGTGTTTAAATATATTTAATTTAGCTTTTCTCTCCAAAACAAACTGTCATAAATTTTATACAGACCATTGTGTAAGTGGGTTAAATTATCAACTTAATGTTACTACAAAAAAAAGAATGTGTGTAAATAAAAATAAACTTTTCACTTAACTCATACAATAGTACAAAAGCAAACTTATTTCAATTTAAATAAAGCTTATATCTGTAGGTTCAGTGGGCAGCCGACACGAGGAAGGCTTGCGATTAGAGTTTCCCGGGAATTTTTTTGAAATTAATCCCGGGAAATTTTTTCCGGGAATTTCCGGGAATTTCAAATTAAATTTTTTGAAATTTTTATTTGTAAGCAACGTTAAAATCAAAAAACGAGCAACAAAAATATATTCTTTACTAAAAAATCAATGGTCTTTTTTTTTTTTTTTGATGAAATGTCTAAAAAGCTTCTTGAAGTAGAAAAGTACTATAAAATCAACGTCTGTTGAAAGCGAGAGCACGTTTTCGGTAGCAGGCAATATACATTCATGTGTACATATCAACAAGGATTAGAAATAGAATCTCTGGTGAGCTTTTAAATGCTTTAATAACACTAAAAAATTTGTTCTTAAAAGAAAGTTAATTTAACCAAGTTGAAATGAATAATAACTACTAAATATTAATATGTTTTAATAATTCGTGATCTCGCAAAAAAATAAAATTTATACATAAATATCTGTGGCCTTTTGACAAAATATCTTAAGTCAAATTTAAAAAGTTGAAAACAATTTTGTTAATAATACGAATCTTCCATCAAAAAACATTTTTGTTTACGATTTTAAAGTTTTGTATTATAAACGAAATTTTTCTTTAATTTCGATTTATTTAATTATTTGATAAAATTGATTTTTTGGCCGAGTTTTTTTTTTAACTTTTTTTGCTATCTTAACTTGACTTAAGATGTTTTGTCAAAATGCCACAGATATGTAATAGGCTTGTACATATGAATGTAACATTTTATTCGGTTTTGTTTTGGTGTCCTGTGGAAGTAATAAAGCAAATTTTTTTGGACTTTTGTATATGTGTACATTCTTTTAAAAAAGTAAAAACTTTTGTTTTGAACTCATTTAATGAAATCATTGATTTATTCAAAGAATCCCGGGATTCCCGGGAATAAGATTTTTTTCCCAACAAACACAAAGTCAGACCTTTGATATGAAATGACTTTATCATTTGACATCAAACACAATTCTCAAACGTTTTTCAATTGTTGGATTTAACATTTATATTCAAATTGATAAAACATTTGATATCAAATGTTTGTCAAATGTTAAATTCAAATCAAAAATAAACCTGACAACAATAAAGCTAAAAAGCGTTAAAAATGGCGATTTCATCTTTTGTCTATGTTGCCGAATGTTTATCTCACAGTTTAAATAAATAATGAATTAAAATTAAAAACATAAAATATTTTTATTTATGTTTCACATTGTATTAATATCCACACTTGAAAAACATTTGAGAATTACGTTTGAAAGCAAGTTGAAAATAAAGGCATTTTTCATTTTGAGAATGCTTTGATTTTCAAATCATTATCAAACGTTTGTCGTTTGAGAAAACGTTTGATTTTAAATCGTTTTCAATTTGAAATCAAAGCTCCCTGTTTGTTGGGTTGTTTCGTTTCCCGGGAATAGAAAAAGTCGGAGAAATCAGAAACCCTACTTGCGATCGATTGCTTAATTAAAGCAACAGCTTATTTTTGGCCAATGACAAACGAAGAAGTGGAAGAAATGGCATTTTTTTTACTTTGATGGGAGTTCTTTAAAAGCCGAATTTAACGTTTAATTTAATATTTATATTTATACCCCTCACCACAAGTGGTAAAAAGGGTATATATAAGTTTTTCATTCCGTTTGTAATTTTTATAATATTGATGTTAGACCCTATAAAGTATGAGGTCCTTATGAGGAGCGAAGTTGATTTAACGATGTCCATCTGTCCGTTGAAATGGATTTTCCGAAGCCCCCATATATGATGTGGGCCGGGTTATTATACATTTATGTCACATATGGCCCGGAATTGTTTGCTATTGAAATTCAGCAAGATCGGTTCACAAATGGCTGACATATGAGTAAAAAACCACGACTGCCTCAAATTTTTTCCTTTAAAGGTCCAATTAGACGTGACATTACCATACCAACACTGTATTACCAAACGACATAAATATACCATACAAACCAATTCGGGCTTAGGTACATATATAAATTTTTTGTTTTTTTATATTCTGCGGCATGACGAAATGAAAAGTTGGCGTGGCTCAATTAGTATTTATTTATACCTACACGCAAAGAAAAAACATGGTTGTGGTAAACATATTCTAAGAGCAACATATTATTATAAGAATTATGATTGTAGTCACCATATTAAGATTATTGTTAAATCATATTATGACTAAATATACTCGTACTATTACATCATAATATTTTCCCTTAATCATATTATTATTCTGTTAATCATACTAAGTTAAGAAGTAATCAAATTATTGTCATGTTAATCATAATAAGCTAAGAAATTAATCATATTATTGTCATGTTAATCATAATAAGCTAAGAAGTAATCATATTCTCATCATGTTAATCATAAAAAATTTAAAAGCAATCATATTATGATAAATTTCATAACTGTCAAAAATATATAAAATAAATTAAAATTTTTTTTCATCCATTTTTTTATTTTGTGGATTTTTACAATTTATCTTAATATAAATCAAATAGCGGAGTTAAATCTAAGGCTTGCAGAAGAGAAAATGAAAAATCTGTTTCATGGGCAAACGCGTGTGTTCATTTTTCGATTTTAAGATGTTGATGCCATATTGCCTAATTTTGAACGCTCTTTAAATTTTTTTGAAAAAAGATGGATCAGTTCCGATTTTTAACGTAATGACAAAGTTTAAAATGTGCAAAACCTAGCCCATAGTTTGATCTAGAATGGTTTTTCGGCTTTCCTGAACAATTTGTTTTAAGACATACGCGGTTGCCCATGAAAACCACAGAAATATCGTAGCACTTTCATAAAATATAACGAAATCTCTGTGTGTTTTGTTGTTGGATTTTACAAAAAAACTATGATATTTTGCGGCTGTAGGAAATATCGCCCAAAGAAAAATGGCCCAAAAAAAAAATGAAAAATCACCCAAAAAAATTCCATGTAAAATTGGGCCTTAATTCATATGAAAAGTGACCCAAAATTTTTGGGCTTTTTTTCGTTATTATTGGGTGATTTTTCGTTTTTTAAATTGATTTTTAAAAATATTATATGAAAAATAGCCCATTTTTTCGGGCCATCTTTATTTAATATAATTGTAATTTATTTAAAAATAAGTTTGTTGTTTTTTCTCTGGGTGTTTATATTAAATATATAAGGAAAACACTTTTGGGCGCAAGGATTTTCTCCTCAAGGATATAATATATACCGGCTGCGCTAACTAAAGCTTCTCTGCAAAGCCGGCCTTCGACCGGGCGCATGGATTTTCTCCTCTATTGTATAACAAACACCGGCTTCGATAACTAAAGCTTCTCTGTATAGCCGGCCTTCGGCCGGGCGCAAGGATTTTCTCCTCTATGGTATAACAAACACCGGCTTCGCTAAGTAAAGCTTCTCTGTATAGCCGGCCTTCGGCCGTGCGCAAGGATTTCCCCTCTATGGTATAACAAACACCGGCTTCGCTAACTAAAGCTTCTCTGCGTATATGGCCTTCGTTCGAAAACAAGGCCGATTTTAGAAGCTTTACTTAGCGAAACCGGTACTTGTTCTACCATAGAGGATAAAATCCTTGCGCCCGGCCGAAGGCCGGCTATACAGAGAAGCTTTAGTTAGCGAAGCCGGTGTTTGCTATACCATAGAGGAGAAAATCCTTGCACCCGGCCGAAGGCCGGCTATGCAGAGAAGCTTAGCGAAGTTTGCGCAGCCGGTATTACTGTCCTTACTGCCGAGCAGCTGTTGAAGATAGAATGCAATTTTTTACATAAAACTTACACTTGTATGGAACTCAATTTATATGAATAATAACCACTTTTTTGCAAATTGGGTAATTAAAAATTTTTTTTTTCGGAAAAATTCGTTTTTGCTTTTTGGGTCATTTTTCATTTTTTTTTTTTTTTGCCCTTTTTCGTTTTTGTTGGGCAAAATTTCATATATAACTTTTTGGGTCATTTTTCATGTTCTTTTGGGCGATTCTTCATTTGGGCGATTTTTCATTTTTTTTTTTTTGGGCCATTTTTCTTTGGGCGATATTTCCTACAGCCTATTTTGCATTTGCACTATTAAATCACTAATACTGAATGAACTCCGCTAATATTTAAATTTTTTGATTTCTTTAAACTTATTTTTTTTATGGAATTTTATCTCTTAATTGTTTAACCGCTCACAAATAAAAAAAACGACACAACTGCTTCAAAATTATTTTACAAATGGCGCTAACATAATATGATTAGAGTAAAAATAGTTTGATTGCATCTTTAACATAATATGATAAATGTATAGAAAGTTATCATGTTATGGCTATTAAATACCATGATATGGTTTTGAGAAATATAATATGCTTTTAAAGTTATCATAATTAAGTTGTTAGAAAAATAATTATTTTTCGGTCAACAATACTCAAATTCATAATTGCGATAAACATTGATATGTTTACAGTAACTATAATATTGTTGAAATTAAATAAAAATATCAATAATTTGTGTACGACAACAATATATTGTTACATTAAACATAGTGTTGTTGCCGTAACCATGCCCAACCATATTTTTTCTCTGCGTGTATCTAAAGAACGTTATTTATGTATATAACTTTTTGTTCTTATCTCATCATGGTGAAGGGTATTTAAGATTCAGCATAGCCGAATATAGCACTCTTACTTTTTTTTATTTGTAATTTTTTTTTATGCAGTTTTTCACTTTTCCTTTATCAGTTATTACCTCAGCATCACGCACTCAAACACACTCGCGTAAAAAGCACAAGCAAACAACACATAAAATTTTAACAACAATAAATTTATAACAGTAAACAACTGGGTATTATAAGTGTTGTTGTAAATATTTCACAGCATTAGTATGTATCAGTGATGAAAAATTCATTACTATGTATCGTACTATTTTCAGTACCTTTCCTTTGAAAATACTTATGCCTGAAGCTCTTCACTGCTGGGTGCTTTGGTTTATAAAGCAAATATTATGTAAAAAGTGTTACTTTTGCTTTTTATACTTTTACTGTAAAAAAACAACTAGTATATAACTGTATACAAATGAACTAGTCGGGCTCCTATAACAACCGAACATTAAAAGCGATAGTTCGATATATGAAAAAAAAAAACAACTTTTCAATTAGTCTAAAGTGGATGCAACTTGTATATTTCTAAATTAAAATTAGTTACTTTGTCTGCAGGGTACATATGCTGCAAAATCTTCAATAGTTATACATGGCGGAACATTTATGTATATACTACATGTTAAAACTTGTACCTCTATTTGTATTAACACATTTATAATAAATAAATCTTATACTGACGAACAAGGGAAAATGTAAAACTTCAATCCTGCCTTCAGTAGCGAAAGTTGCGTAAAGGTGAGTTAGTGTGAATGTATGTGTTTGTAAAGTAGAAAGAAGAAAAAGCTAGGAGACGAGTAAGCAGAAGGATAATGAGCACAAGTACGCAGCACTTGTACAATTTCGCACACACGCACCTAAGAATATAACTCAATGGTTTTTTACTTGCACAATATTTTGCTATAATAAAAGGGAGAGAGTTTTTAGTTACACTTTAAGAAAAATATAAGGTAGTGTTTTAATTATTAATGCCTGTATTCATAAAAAATTTTAAAATTTAATAAAAGTTTAAAGAACAAATTTACTATGAAAATTATCCTTAATCAACGTATGTTAAATCAAATAATCGTTTATGTATACGGGGGTAAAACTTTAATTATTAAAACAAAAAATTTTAAATTTAATCGACTTGAAAGTCGAACCTGATCGTAGACGAAAGGCAATCTTAAAAACTTGAAGAAACATTGAGAAAAATACTTCAGTCAAAGGTCAAACTCTTAAAAATTTTAAATTCTTTTGGTAAAGTTTAATAAAATATTAAGCACGTTTATAAATTTATAATTTTTTTATTTACTTGGACCTGCAGCCAAACAAAAACAACTAATAATTAAGCAAGTTTAAAATGTAATAAAAATTTGCTAAAGATTAAATTTTTAAGATCAATTGTCTGCAAAATGTTTATTAAACAATTCATATTTAGATTTTTCTGTTAACCCTTTCTTTCGACCCGGCTTTCATATAGCAGTGGTAAAACAAAATTTTTGATTGGAACCGATTATTTTAGTAATATATCGTCGGTTGATTATTTAATTGTCGTATGTCGTATGTAATTTGTATCCACATACGACAATTAAATAATCAACCGACGATATAACTTATCGGTAAAAGAAAATCGGAAAAACAATGATTGGTGGCTGTAATGGTTGTGGGGGTTGTGATACTGGATGTGGGGGTTGTGGTACGGGATGTTATGTGGTACAGATAAGTACCAACCGTCCGTTAAAATTAACTTTCGCTCATAATATCATGCAAAAATCATGCTATGCACTTCACTTTGGAAGCGTTGTAACTTACAAAAAACGGTCAGGAGACTTGAAAGGTTCATTTTGCAACCAAGCAACATTAAATTTAAAGCTGTTAGAGATGTTCAAACTTACAGTGGTACACATATGTACCATCCGGGTCGAAAGGGTTAAAGAACCTTTTAAAAAAAGTTTTCTTTGAGTGTTTTTTTTTTGTACAACACTTCAACATAAATTTTAGGTAATTTGTTGCAGTGTAGTCAATGTGTAAAATTTTATGAGAAAAGTTTTTCTTCAAAAAAAAAAAAAAAAAATAAGAAAATTTAAGAAGTTGTTGAAAATTTGTTATAATTCTTGGAATGAATTATAGAGTTAATAAGCTGTGTATTGTTCGATGTATAGAATAAAAGGATCAGCTCTTTGCACTTGTTTCTGGTAATAGAATTTAATGGCAAATTTAATTGGGTATTATATTGAAAGGATTTTAAATGAAATATTAAAACCGAAATTATCTTTAACATGTGCTGTGAAGCCAAAAGGTGATTTACCGTAAACGTCTAAGTTGTTTGGCTTGTTATGGAATTAATTTTAGGCAGTGTTTTGGGGTAATTTTCTTTTTTATTGGCCTAAAAAAAATATTTAAAAAATTAATTAATTTTGTTTGTTTTATAATGTAGAAGGAAAAACAGTTGGAACAATATTAAAAGAGCAAAAAAACATAATAAGCAAATGTATTCAGGTTTTCAAGACGAACTCTTGACAGAAAGAATACGGAAAAAACAGAGGAGAGGAGGCAACATTTAATTTAAACTTAAAAATGATAATAACAGCAAATTTCGAACCACCAGTACTGCTGGTTAAAAGATTGATGTTTGACTGTTGGCTGGCGGGCACTGCAGTGGTGCAGTGGTAAGAACTCAAAGATTTTCTGAAGAAAGAATGTGGTGATTCTTGAAAAATGTAAAAATCAACCCGGGTTCAAAATTCCAGCTCAGCCATAGAAACATTATCAATAAAAAAAAAAAAAATTTTATTTTAATAAAAATTCCAAGATGTAAAATTCCTTCCACAGTGAAAATAATTTAATGAAAATTAAATTTGATGAACTCAAGCCTAATTAAAGAATATCAAAAATTAAAAATTAACAGTTTAACTTAAAATCAAAATTGTTCTTAAAAGAACAATATTAAATAACACTGTACAACACAAAAAAAAAAATTACAAGGTCTGGCCTATAAATTTTTATAGAGGAGACAAAAAAAAAGACACGTGTATCGGCGTTTTAAAAGTTTACATCTGAATTTCATTTGAGGGGGGGTTAAAGTTTCCCAGCTGTGGCATATTCTTATTGTTAATCGGCATAAGAAACCATTTGACCTTTACATTTTAGGTATAAAATGTGTTCAGCCAATTTATGCAAAATGCTACGGAGAACAGCTTTTAGACTCTTCTTAGATGAATCAATAAATATACGTCAGTCGTCGTCAAAACTCATTGCATTCATTATTCCTTTAATATCGTTGCAATAAGCAAACGTGTTATCATCGTTTACTGAAAAGAATGGCAGAAAGCTGTCTTGACGCTTACGAAAGCTGGTAACATTGACACCAGGGTCAAGTAGATGAAGACTTATTAAGTCTGCAGCTAAAATTTCGATTTTAACCCCTTAAATCCCTGTTTGAATGATGTTTTTGCTCTTTTTTAAAAGAAGAACAAAAAAGACCCATACTTTGAGGAGTTAGAGAGTTAACATATTCTACAAAAATGTTCTCCGTAACATTTTACATAAGTTTGCTGAACACATTTTATCCCTAAAATGTAAGGGTAACAAGGTTTTTATGCGGATTAACAATAAGAATGTGCCAAGGCTGGGAAACTTTAACCCCCTCAAATAAAATTCTGATGCAAACTTTCAAACTTTCTCCTTTTAAAGAGAAAGGTAAAGAATGACTGCATTAAGTTTATTTGCTAGAGCGAAAATATATGTTTAGACCATTTTCTCCCAGAACCTGGCGAGAGCTAGGGTGAGTTTACTAAAGAATGCTTTATAGTAGAGGCATGCACAAAGGGTGGAGCAGGGAGTAAAAAACGCATCCAATAAATTTCAATTATCTCCAGAATGTAGCGTCCACCTAAATTATATACCAAAAATTTCGTTTAAATTTTCCGACATATCTTTTAGCCCTTTACCAGGGCTGGAAGTTGAATTATTTTTTTTAATATTATTTCAATTTGCTTAGTTAATATGGAAAATTGTATTTAATTTTTCTTCGAAGCCTACGCGTCTAAATTTGGTGCCGAATAAAAGAAACTTAAAATCGAGGAAATCATTAAAATAAAAATAAGAAAGTTATACGCAATTAAGCGAAAAAGCGGATTTTATCAGGGGTGAGCTGGAAAATGGAAACGTAAAACGCAATAATTTGGAAGGCGTTTTTAATACACTTTAAATATAATTTTTTAAATAAAATTCTGTTTAATAGAGAAATATTTGTCATAAAATTCTTATATTACAGAAATATTAATAAAGACCGGTTTTTTAAAATTCTTGCGTTTTACGTTTCCGATATTCAGCACACCCCTGTATGTCCCATACAAAATTTTTTTTAATAAAACAAATTTATAGAATGAAAGATACGTCAATAAAGTTTCTAAAATAGGAAAACAATTTTATTGTCACGCCCCAAAATACAGCACTTTTTGTTTTTTATATATAGCGCGGCCATTTAAAGTTTGATGTCAACATGACGCACATCATTGTTCATGGCCTGACTGTGGCTTAATTGACAATTTTGAGAGATATTTTTCAGTCCATTTTATAACTTTTCTTTCTACTGTATTACTTTAAATGAAGGGAATATATTATATTAACATGGTTCACTCGGGACAATATCTCCGACAAACATTATTACAATCAATTTAGGTTCATTAAGGTTATTCAAATGAACTGTTAGAAAGTATCAAAATGGTTTACCCCTCTTAGGACATCTCCGTTTGAAAGTGGCAAGGCTCCTTAAGGAGCGTATAGACGACATGTTTTTGTCATCTGACATGTCAAATTTCCCACTGCAAAACACATACATGTCGTGTGTTACCTTTTTAACTTTGCTTCTGTAAAAGTCAGACGAAAAGTCATCTGACAAAATTTCAATTAGAGCGTGCTCTATTTTCTTCTGACAAACCATCTGACATCAGAAATCTATGCCGGGAAGAAACTGGCAGCGGCGTCAACTATTGAAGGAATCATTAGCCGGCTGAAGTTAATATTTTACAATACCAAGATATGTATGCTCATCTCACCATTTAATAGAATTTATGTAAATATATACATAAAAACCGTTTAATTATAAAATTCTAAATTGGTATCTTTAAAATAAAAGAAAAAATGTTAAGATGGCTAAATTATTTTACGGCGTAAATAAATATTTTCGTGGCGGCAGCAAGCTATTTTGAAACCGAGAACTACTTTGGTTTCTGCAATAACAATGCGAAAAAAAACAGAGACAATGTCAGAAGCAAATTACATGTACGTTTGTGACCGAATATTATAAACCTTATGTAAAACAGCAATTTTGACAGACATGAACAATTACATGTGACTTGAAAATTTGACATGTCAGATGACAAATACATGTCGTGTACGGGCGCCTTTAATAAAAATTGTTATTAGAACTAGAACTGATCCCTACCACATTTTCAAACGGTCTTAAGTCTTGCAAAAAAAAAAAAAATAGTCGCTGATGAAAGAAATCAAGACCCTTTTCTTTCCAGTCTTCAATTTAGCGCCCTCATTGTCCATATTCGTTCTATTTAATTTCACATTAATTTACTACTGTACCGAAAAATGTCCTACGCTCGCTACAATCCCTCTGTCAAATCTTGTCTTACGCCTTTATATAAAACTTAAAGCCAATAAACCTTATCACATCATCGACACTTTAATAATGTTTTAATTTCACCTTTGACCCCTGTTTGAATGAAAATGATTTTTAACAAAATTTTTCATTTAGATTATAAATTTTTCATTTCTTAAAAAAAATTTTTTTATCACACTTCTCTTTAAATACTTTATTAATATTTTTATACTCTTTAAATAATTATTATACTTTAACAAAGATTTTTTTATTTGATGTTTCTTATCCACCTAACAGCATGCTAAACTTTTTGCCACATACATAACCAGGTATTAAATCATTACTGGCGCCTTTAAGTATGCACTTGTAACAAGTTTTTAAGTAATTTATAGGCAGCTCAATTCCAAAACATGCTAAGTCGAAAAAGTGAGTTTTGCAGGAGAAGCTCTTTAAGTTTGCTAAGTTACTTTTTTGTACATAACTTTGGTTTGGATAAGCCGAACAGAATTTAAGTTGAAAAACACTCAATTCGAAAACGAAAAAAAAATTAAATCATTACTGGCGCCTTTAAGTATGAACTTGTAACAAGTTTTTAAGTAATTAATAGACAGCTCAATTCCAAAACATGCTAAGTCGAAAAAGTGAGTTTTGCAGGAGAAGCTCTTAAAGTTTGCTAAGTTACTTTTTTGTACATAACTATGGTTTGGATAAGCCGAACAGAATTTAAGTTGACCAACACTCAATTCGAAAACGAAATAAAAAATTTAAAACATACTCGACTTAGTCTGTTTTGGAATTGAGCTGTCGATATGAATTTAACATCATTTGCATATTTAATTCAACAAAATTTTAGAAAATTAAATAAATATTTTAAAGTTTAAAAATTAAATTTAAACAGTATTTTAAAATTTCATATTTTTAGTACTAAAATATAATTAAACAATTTACATTTGAGTTATATCAATTACCCTAGAAAATTGAACTTATTTTTATAATTGGAAAATATTATAAAAATACCTGTTTTATTTAAATCCAATTCAAATTTTAACCAGAATTTTAATTGTTTTTGTTTTGCTTTGAACTAATTTGAAAAAATATTAAAATTTAAAGGAAAGATAAAGTTTAATTTGGAACAATTTTTCTATGAATATCATGAAAGCCACAAGTTTTCTCCCTAAATGCGTTTTTATGTAAATAACTAGCATATCATAAGTTATCAGCAATTCATTCTGATGCATATTTGCATTACTCTTAGTTTAAGAACATTTTTATTATTATCATAATTAAGCAAATGAATTATTTCAAAAATGTCATCTATGTAGAGTTCAAAACAGATATTATTTCTAAAGTCATTAATTAAATGGGATGCAGTAAAGTTTTGAGCAAGATTTTCATAAATTGGAATTAAGAAAAATTATAAGGAACTAGCTTAACCCGGTGTGCTTCGCTACCCCCGTCGTTATAAAATAAAACTGAAAGTATTTACAATATATATAAACAAAAATGTATTTAATTTAATAAATTATTAGCTGCTTCGTAGTAAGAGAATTCCGTGGCATTCAGTAGTTTCGTTTTATGGGGGGTATTGCTCTCCCTCCGTCAACCCCGCCCATTTTTCTTTTAAAATTTACCATAATAGTGGTTTTTACCACGTTTGAAGACTCTTACTATCATAGTTCTTCAGTAACGCTATAATTAATATTTGCATCTTATGGGAGGTATTGCTCCCCCTGCGCCTACCCGCTTTATTTTTATGCTCAAAAGTGTAGTATACCATTAGAATGACTTCTACAAAGTTTGAATATTATCACTATAACAGTTCTTAAGATATGCGATATTAAACATTGACGTCCTATGGGGGGTACCACTTCCCCCGTTGCTATTTCATTTCAATTTTGGGTCACAGGAGATTCAACTACCAAAAGTGCAAGAAAATGCTTGCAGCGGCTCTTAAAATATGCGAAATTTATTATTGGCATCCACGAAAAAATATGGCACCGCCCCTTTGTCCAATCACACCTTTTTGAACCCTACGACACATTAATTCAGAACAATAGCCTTCTGTGAAAATTTGATGACGATCGGTTCAGTAGTTTATTAGATATAACGTTTTTTACTTTTTCTATAAAGGGGCGGCTCCACGCCTACTCTTGTAATTAAACGTATTTCTATTCAAGCCAACAATATATATACCAAATATTATCGCCGTAGGTCAAAAAAATATCATAGATAACACGATTTAAAATGTTGGGTTGTATGGGCGTGGCATCGCCCCTTTGCCCAGTCACAATTTTATATAGCCTAATCTCTCTTCCAGGGTCATAGTAATATGCTGTGAAAATTTCAAGGCCATCGGTCAAGTGGTTTGGCCTCCTATAAGGCACAAATATATACAAATATACATATGTACATTAGGGTGGCCGTTATTTTCTTTTTTTTTGATTTCTTATATTCTCCCCCCCCAAATCGGTTCAGTTTTATGTAAAAAAAAATACAAAAAAATTTCGTAGCGATAAGTTGTGTTTTAGGGGGGGCGTCGGCCCCTCAAAGTTTGCCATCAAGCCATTTATTCAAATGTAATTTGTTTGCATATGACTATCTCTTAAAAACAACATTTTACAAGAACATGGTATATGGCAATATTTTAGCTCTTCTAGTCAACAACATTAGCCTCGAAGAAAGTTTTTTGCTAAAATTAATATTTAAGAAAATAATTAAGAAAATAACAACAAAATTCCAAACATTTTATATACGTTTTATATATATAAAAGAGGGATTTAATGTCAAGTGAACTAATTTTGAAATCGATGTCTTTCGATTTGGATGAAATTTGCACCAACGTTAGTCCTATTGAATAGTAGTTCAGACACAAATTTTCAACAAGATCGGTCAAAAAGTTTCTGAGTTTTGGAGGGTCAAAGTTTGAAATTTTGGCCATACAGGTGTTCTTTCACATCCATGTAACTTATTACCAATTGGGGTTAGCAAAATTTGTCCCAAGCAGCTTAGATAGCTATTTGATCAATCTTTAAAAAAAAATTTTTTTTGTTTTTTTTTGAATTTTTTAAAATTTTTTTTTTAAATTTACAACTTGGCAAAAAAAAAAAAAAAAAAAGTTTTAAATATAAAAAAAATATGTTAAAAAATTTTTTTTAAAAATATTGATTAAATAGCTATCTAAGCTGCTTGAGACAAATTTTGCTAACCCCAATTGGTAATAAGTTACATGGATGTGAAAGAACACCTGTATGGCCAAAATTTCAAACTTTGACCCTCCAAAACTCAGAAACTTTTTGACCGATCTTGTTGAAAATTTGTGTCTGAACTACTATTCAATGGGACTAACGGTGGTGCAAATTTCATCCAAATCGAAAGATTTCGATTTCAAAATTAGTTCACTTGACATTAAATCCCTCTTTTATATATATAAAACGTATATAAAATGTTTGGAATTTTGTTGTTATTTTCTTAATTATTTTCTTAAATATTAATTTTAGCAAAAAACTTTCTTCGAGGCTAATGTTGTTGACTAGAAGAGCTAAAATATTGCCATATACCATGTTCTTGTAAAATGTTGTTTTTAAGAGATAGTCATATGCAAACAAATTACATTTGAATAAATGGCTTGATGGCAAACTTTGAGGGGCCGACGCCCCCCCTAAAACACAACTTATCGCTACGAAATTTTTTTGTATTTTTTTTTTACATAAAACTGAACCGATTTGGGGGGGGAGAATATAAGAAATCAAAAAAAAAAAGTTCTCCATACAACTAACGGCCACGCTAATGTACATACATTCACTTTTATATATATAGATTCCTTAAAAACGATTTTTAGCAAATATTATGAAAGTTAAATCAATTTTTAAATAATATAAATAATATAAATCCAACCAACCTAAAAGTATGCTACTTTTTATGGTACTAAAGCTATGCAATGATTTTTTAGATATTATGATTGAGTGCTATAATGTGCATCCATTGTGTGTAACACATTAAAAGTATTTGTTCAAGAGTCTATTAATCGTCTCGGAACTCATTTTTTAATTCAAATCAAATATGACCGGCTGTCTGTCCACAAAAACTTTGTGCGCAAAGGACAGGTCGTAATTTTAGAAATAATTTATTGAAATTGGCTACAGATTAAATTCGAAGCATGTTACCTACTGGCAGAACAAAAAAAACGACTGAACAAAATTTTGTTAAAATTGATTTATAATTGTCTATACCTCGCTTAAGGAGCACATTCCTGGAAATTGTTTATATATATGAAAAATACATAAGAAAATCGCCAAAAATTGTCTTAATATTCTTAAACAAAATTTTTAAAACTTAACCAATTATAAAAATCGGAAGAATTCACAAAAATAAAAAAAAATCGCCTAAATAAAAAATAGCGCCAGAACATGAAAGTTACATATCGTTAGCTAAAATGCAAAAAGACGTAACTAACAAAAAATTCTAAATCGAGTTTTTGATTGATTATTTTGAATGCTATAAAACTATATGTCTTGACAAAATTTTACACTTCTGCGATCAAAAATTGCACTTTTATTTACAAAAAACAAAGGGACGTAACTACAAGTTTTTTTGTTTGATGTATGCAAAACGACGTAATTACACATTTTTTTTTTCAAGGAAAAAATAATGAAATGGTTTTCTTTGAAAATTGGTTGAAGAATTCCATGGACGACTTATCAATGCATGTTTTTCTGACATGTTTATAGTTTTCAATTTACAAAGTTTTTTGCTTCTCCTGTAAAATTATATTTTTGTTAGTTACGTCTTTTTGCATTTTAGCTAACGATATAAGGTTTTTTTTGTTAAAATGCAATTTAAATGACTTTTTCACAGTATTGGGTTGATTAAGGTTGGCAACACAATTGAAGTTGAGTGGCCAGCAGCAATATCCGGCAACGCCGCTTATGTTAGTTAAAATAAAAAAAATTTTTTTTTTTTATTTTAACATAAGATGCGTTGTCTGATTCCGCTGCTGGCAACACAATGAAAGTTGAATTAAGTTTTATGGAGTTGCGCGTCTTTAAGTATAATAATTAACTAGACTTTTTGATATTGTTTTGTTATTGTTAACTTGTTTAATTAGAAAAAAAAAACAAGTAAGAGTGATATATTCGGCTATGCCGAATCTTATATACCCTTCACCATTGTGCGAGCAGAATACAGAGCAACTAGACAAAAACTAAATAATTTTTACATACCAATACATACATATTTACAATACCTAAAACTTCATTATAAATAAAATTTAAAAAGCGAAAACTGGTAAATATTTTTTAAATCATTTTTAGAACATAAAAAAAATAAAAATATTAAAAAAAAATTTCTTTTGAAAAAACCAAGATTCGAACCTGGGAACTCTTAGTTTCTATCTTAACACACCCTATAGTCAACTGAACCATGAAGGAACGTTAATCGAATATCATTTAAATGAAATATGGCACGTTTACTGCTCACAAAATTGAACACAGTTGAGTTGTAATTACTCTTGATGTTTTTGTTCACCGCAATAGCACAACTGGGAAATATATTCACCAAAATAGTTTGTGACATGTATGTGTGTTTGTTTGTTTTCTTTTATCTTTTTTGGCGAGTTTTTAAGTAGCAAAAAAAACACAAAAATTCCTAGTTTCTATATGTAAAAATTATTTTGTTAAATAGATGAAATAATAAAGAAGGATGATAACGAAAATCATATTGGGCATTATGCTAGTATATGTAAACAATCATAAGGACCCAGCGTATATATACTTTATAGGGTCTTAGATCAATATTGTAGAAATTACAAACGGAGTGACAAACTTATATACACCCCTTTCCACCTGAGGTGAAGGGTAAAAAAAGAGTAATTTTTTTTAGTTGGGTTATAAAACTTAGACTCGGCAAGATCTACGGTTCCCGGAAATGGGTGCTTTTCAAAAAAAAATTAATATTTTGGTCATAACTTTTTCGTTTCTGAACCGATTTTCTCGAGTTTTTCAGAAAATATTTTCTACTAAAAATTTCCGATCTTTTGATACATAAGGCGTAACCATAGGTCATATTACAGTCAAAAAATTCAGGTTATTATAAAATTTTTGAAATTTTTTGTATGGGAGGTACCACGCCCACTTCTCCAACCCCGCCCACATTTTGTGGGTTGGTGTGTACTTATAACTTGAATGTTTGCACCTAATTTGGAAACTTTGGCACTTGCCGTTCTGCAGACATACAGAAAAAAGCAATAAAAATACAACAACATCAAGGGATTTTTGGAAAAAATTAGAGGCCGTCGTTGTTTTTTGGTCATATCTCAGCCATTTGTGGACCGATCTTGCTGAACTTCAATAGCAAGAAATGCAAGTCTATATGTGACATATATGTAAAACAACCTAGCCGCCATCATATCTGGAGTCTCCGGAAAACACATATCAAACGTAAGACGGACGGACATGCTTAAATCAAACCCAGAAGGGTATAAAAATGGAAAAGTTTTTGTTTAACAAAAAAAAGTTTAAAATTTTACCTAAAATTTTATCAAAAATCTCCTGATGAAAAAAATCATGATTTTAGAAAAAAATATTTTAAATTAAAAACCAAAAACTTTAATTCTGCTTTTAAATAAAAAAAAAACTACCAAAAATATATTAAATTATCAATATTAAAGAGTTACTTAAAGCAGAAAATATCTTTCAAACAAGGAAAAAAATATAGAAAACAACCTAAAATAAATTAAAACTCCAAATTTTAACCACAAAAAAAATCTGAAAAATAGAAAAAAAAATCGGTAAAATCGCCAAAAATCGCAAAAAATTCTTAAAAGAAAACAAAACAGAAAATATGTAACTATTACCACAATTTAAATTAAGAAAATTTTCAATAATGCAAAAAAATTAGTAACATTAAAAAATCGCAAAAATTATTAATTTAAAAAAATTCCCTTTTTTATTTTGAAAATTAATTTTATTTTTTTTTTTTTGTAAACTTTATCCATTTGCAGTGACTTACCCGGCTGTTATTGAGTTTTGGTTGATTTTTTGCTTTTGCTAAACGATTTAAGTGATTTTTGTTTATTTCGAAAAATATGGAACATTTTGCTATATTTATCAAACAAATTCGCGATTTTTTTTATTCTGTTTTGGTTTCTTTTCTACAATTTAAAAATAAGTTTTTGAATTTAGGCAAATCATAGTGTTCTAATTGTGTCAAAATGGTTGTATTTGCTATATCTTTATGAATGTCACGTTCATAAAATTATAGCATATACAACGAATATGAGACAATTAGAACACTTGGTGAATTGACTATTTGTGTTTTGTTAATATATTCTACCTGAGGTCTCTTATATAAAATATAATGCAATACAAAAAACTTTTTTTTTTGTTTTTAATTTTTTTTAAAGATTTCTTCTTGCGAAAAATTTGATTTCCAAAAATGTATGATCTTTTAATCACTATTCATCAACAAGATATTGTTTTGTGCTAAACTCCCAATTTTTATTCTTGATAAATGCATTGAAATTTATTGCTTAGGGATAAGCAAGTTCCTAAACTCTTCCCAAAGGACCCGGAAAAGCCAAAGATATTATATAAATAAAACTGTAAAGCGAATGAGAATTTCAAAGACTCAAGTCTTATTTGCAAAAACATCAAAGCTTAGACAAAACACCAACGATAAACACTGATTTTTCCTGTTTTTACTTTTCCCGCTTTTTGCTTAAACAAAAAAATTCAAAATTATATATGCAAATTTTCTTAAAAATCGCTACTTTCGTAAGCAAGTTCCTATGCGCATTTCACTGGTTTCTTAAGCCAGATCATCAGAAAAAACTCTTCCCAAAGGCCCCGGAAAAGCCAAAGATATTATACAAATAAAACTGTAAAGCGAGTGAGAATTTGGAACACTCAAGTCTTATTTGCAAAAATATCAAAGCTTAGACAAAACACCAACGATAAAAAGTGAGTTTTTCTGTTTTTACTTTTCCTGCTTTTTGCTTAAACAAAAAAATTCAAAATTATACAGTCGAACTCCCATAACTCGAACCAAAACTAAAATTTTGGCAAATTCGTTTTTAAACAAAAAATTTGTAGATATTCAATTTATTTGAATTAATAAAAAAAAAAATTACATCACCAAAAAATCGCTTATTTGACAAAAATAAAAAAAACATTTTTTTAATTTTCTGATAAGACTTTGTCACATTCTAATCACGTTGTTATTGTATTAATTAAAAAATACATTTTTTGTTTATTTTTTTTTTTTTTTTTTAATGACCTTAACTCAAGATTTATTATTTCTCGTCTTAGAATAAAAAAAAGATACAGTTCCTTTTACAGTGCGATTGACATTCAATAGAGTTCAAATAATTTTAAAATTTTAAATGTCAAGTAATGAACTTTAAAATTTAAGTAATTTTTTTTAGTAAAACAGTAGACATTGACACAATTTTTAGAATATATTTCGACAATTGAAAAGTATACAAAAAGTTGGTGCAAAAAATAGTAGTATTAACTAAAATAAATGACATATTGTTAAAATAATAATAAAAATTCAAAACAAAGTTGTTTGATGACTAGATACATGACCGTTTGCTGAAAAACTTTGTTTTAAATAAATATTAAGCAAAACATGTTTTATACAAAAAGTTTTGTTGAAATGACAATTGTCTGAATAATAACATCTCAAAATTTGTTAAAGTGTTTAGATATTTTAACCTTGCTGTCTTATGCCAATTTCATTCAGTTAAATAAATAAAAAAAAACATTTAAATAATTACCAATTATTTAATCGCTCTGTCAACGAATCACTTACACATTAAACGATCTTCAGTAAATATGACTGGAAAATTACAGGTTTCAAACAAACACATAACAACTTTTAATAGCTTTTAATTAACAGCTTCAATTAAATCTTGTCATTAAGTTAAATTCATATTGCTGATATAGTTAGTGCTAATTTATGCGAAAATTACTTTAAATGCTTTGCAAAAGCAAGTCGATTAGGGAAACGTGTGTTTGGATTGTGCCAATAAAGTCACGATTTCTGGCTTTTTCATTGGTTGTATCAGTTAATCAATCTTTTGAGGTAAATTAAATGTAAATTTTGTGAGCAGGGTGTTGAGGTTAAAAAATATGATTTTTATACACTAAACTACCACGAGTGCTAAACGGAGGATATTTTAAGTTTGTAAAGTCAAGTCTTTTGTCTGTCCTAAAGTCAAGTCAATTTTGTCTAATTTGATTCTGAATCTAAAATGAAATCTAGCCTGAAATAAAGGTTACTGCCTGTTTGTAGAACGCGAGCGCAAAACTGACTCGTTCAACTGACATTTAAAACAAAATTTCAAAATTTGTGTTTGTTTTAAATGTGAGTTAGGCGAGTCACTTTTGTGCTCGCGTTCTACAAACAGGCAGTTAGTCTTTTGTCTTAGCTATAATATCGTCTATAGCCTGATCTAAAGAATAGTCTATTTTCTAGTCTGATTCATATTCAAGTCGTTGGTCTAACCCTTAGTCTAGTCTATAGTCTGAGTTTTGTCTAGTCTTTAGTCTAGTATAATCCAAAGTCTCAACTTAAACTACTTTATAGCCATCACTATACTCTAGTTTAAAGTTTAGCCGAAAATATTCCTTCTATAACAAAGTTTTTTACTAAAACCAAATAAACGATTATTCAAAATTTCTTAACTTAAACCGCTGCATAAAAATAAGAAGAAGAAAAAGAAAATTCCAGTATATTTTCCTAATTCCCCTATTGTCACTGGCATTGTCAAATAAATAATTCCATTTCAATAACTTTCAGCCAACTGGCGTGACAAAGACTACTTTCTAAACTTAAACTTAAATAAATATTTGAAAATACGAGTAACAACAATAAAAGTGGCAAGAAATATTTAAAAAAAAGCACAGAAACTAAAACTCTTAAAAGCACCCAAAAACTGAACTAAAGTTATAAAAAAACAAACCTTTTTTTTGCCATTCTATGGCTGCAGTTTTCCAGCGACAGGGAGAGGCACAAACAAGTGAGAGAAAAAAGTTGCCAGCAAACATGTTTTTTCTTCTTCTTTCTTTTGGACACAAAAAGAAACTATGGCAACTTAATGCATTAACTTTAAGTTTTTTCCCCAAGTTTTTTTTTCAAACGCATTAAGAACGATTTTTTTTAGTATTTTAGTTTTTTTCCTTTGTAAATTTTTTAATTCTGTGTAAAACTTCTAGATAATTTCTTTGTTTGCAGCTTGAATTTTATTTAAGTTTTTCTTCTTCATAGTTAAAATCAGTGACCACAACAATTTTCTGCTTGCTTTCTATAAACATTTGTTTTTAGGAGTCAAGTTGAACTTTAACTAGCAGTAGAAGGAGTTAAAATTGTTGCAAAAGTAACAAAAACAAAAAAACGCAAAAAAAAATGTTTAAGCAAAATAAACACTAAAGTGAAATTCGCCAAATATAAACAAGGAACTAAGAGTAGAAGGCGACTTAAGGGAACTCCCTACTGAGATAAACAAAAATTAAAAGATTTTAAAAGAAATTTAAGAGATTTTGCTTAATTCCCAATTCTTATTCTTGATAAAAAACACTGAAATTTATTGTTGATGGGATAAGCTATTCCTATTCCTATGATTATGATTAGGCCAGATCGTAAGGAAACTTCTTCCATAATGAATTATAAGCAACAGTTCTACTTGTAACAATATCAAAGTTGAAAAAAAAACATCAACAATAAACAGTGAGTTTATCTCTTCTTACATTCCCCACTACAATTGATTGGAATACTTCCAACATTAATTGTAGTTGTAAGTAGGTTAAGAAAAAAACAAAATGAAAACAAAAACAACTTGAACAGCATATTGCAAGTTTAAGTTTTTTTAAGCCGTGCACTTGCTTGTTTATTTTCAAAGAACTTTTTGGGAATACAAAGTTTTAATTTAAATGATTTTAAAGAAACTTGTAAGAAATTTTTTGGGAATTTCTAGTAAAGTCGTTTATAGTTTTCATATTTGGCGATTTTCCATTTTGGCGATTTTTTTTTGTAATAATTTTTTTCACACAACTTATTTTATTAGACATGTGCTATTTTAATTTTTTGGCGATTTTTTCTAAACTTAACGATTTTTCCCTAATAAGCCAATTTGTCTAAGTTTGCCGATTTTTTATTTTTTCAGTCTTAATTAATAAAATAAATTTAAATCAACTTCAGAATAAAACTATTGCCATTTAATTTGTAATTTGTTTGCCCAATTGGACGATTTTTTCAATGTTTTTCACTAACTTTTTAATTTGATTCTTTCTTTTAATCTTTTTTATTATTTCCTTTGTGTTTTCTTTCAAGTTTAAGTGATTTTTGTTTTTTTTCAGCTTTTCTTTAAAAAAAATAAACATTTTTCTTATATATATTAGCGATTTTATTAGACATTTGCCTGTTTCTTTTACGATAAAGATTTTTCGCTAATAGACTAATTGGTTTCTAATCTGGCGATTAATTTAGTACATTTTCATTTCAGAATTTTACTTAGTATCTGAGATTTTTAGAATCTTTCCTATAAATTCTTTGAGAACTTAATTTTAATTTTACGATTTTTTGTCAAGATTTTTCTAATATGGTATAAGCGATTTTTATTAAACTTAAACAAATGATTTTATTATAAAGCAGCTATTTAAAGTTTTCGCCAATGAAGTTTTTATCACTTTTAAATTAATACTTGACTTTATGAGAATTTCATAACATTTACTTATAAATTTATTTAATTGAACTGCTCCATACACAAGACTTAGAGTCTTTTTTTTTCCAGTATGGAACTCAGAATGTGTAAAATTATAAATCATTAATTAATTAACAACTTAATAACTAATTACAATTTAATATCTATAAAGCAAAACTAAACTTTAAATCTTTTTTTTTATTTTGGCCGTCTTATTAACTTTTTCTTAAATTGACGATGTTGTTTTTGTCAAAAACTTTTTCTGATTTGAGCAATTTTGTTAAACTTTTAAGATTGTTTGATCATAAGGCTTGTAACAATGAACTTATTTCATTTAAGCGTTCTTCTTATAAATTTTCTTCTCGATTTAACTATTTATGTGATTTTATTTCTGATTTTATTACATTATATTAAAGGACTTTTATGCATTTGTTAACACTTTTAAACATTTTCAAATATTTATTCTATATTTTTCATTTAAGCGATTTTTGCGTATATCAACTTTTTTTAACTCAGGCATTTCTATTTTAAATAACAACTTTTTTCTGGGAAAAATTTCTCTTGTCCTTAATTTTTTTTGTCGACTTGAGTTCTTCCAAATTTGACGATTTCTAAATTTTTAAGTTTTTATTCGTTTCTTTTCTTTTGTGCAATTTGCGATCTATTCAGTTTTATTTAGATTTTTATATTGATTAAAAGGTTTGAGAAGCTGCCAGAAAATGTTTGGGATTTTTTTGAAAAAATCGTTTTTTGCCAGTGAATTTTTGCGATTTTTTCGGAGAAAGCGGTTTTCTTTTTATTTAAGCGTTTATCTATGGCTTAAAGTGTGCAATTTTATTTTAAGCAATTTTTTAAACGTTTTATTTTACGTTTTTGTTTTATTTTTTGCGTTTTTTCCCCTAATTTTTTTAGTATTAAATCAATTTTCACGACTCTGTTTTTGTTAAATAAATTTTTCTATTTTAATTATTGATGACTCCCGTTCCTAGAACAAGAAGGATTTTTTTTTTTGCATAATAACTGTTGTCACATACCCCACACCAAATTTAATGTTTCCTTGTCTCCTTGAGTAGTTCCTCTTAAAAATGCTAAAATAAAATTCCTTTTTTGTTATTTAAAAAGAATTTTTTTCTTCAAAAATACAATAAAAGCAAAAAAACGTTGGAAATGTTGTTTATAAAATTATTCAAACAATTGTTTTTATTTTTTGCCACAGAAAAGCAAAAAAAATCCTTAAAAATAATATGCGCAAATGGCAATAAATTTAAGTCTATTTAAAGAAACGCTTCTAAGAAACTTCGAAAAAGTAGAGAGAAAATTACAATCTTGGTTAAAGTGTTTTTATAATTTTCTTTATTTAATTTCTTCTGGCAGGAAACAAATAATTGGCTCTGTTTAATATATTTAAATTATAAATTATTTTTAATGATGGAAAGAGATGGGGATCATCTTAAGGATATTTGACGTTTTTGTGTTAAATCCTCCGGGGCATAATCAGGTGCAGTCAATATCTTGTTTGTCACCCAGTGGTTAACAATCTGTGGTCCATTTTATGGATTTTCAAAAATCGACAGTGCCAATATTTCATATTCAAATTAAAAGTAAATAGATTTTGTTTAAAGTTTGTTTACACTTAACAAAAATTTAACTAAAAAATTCGAAAAAAGCGTGCCCACCAGATTGATTAGCAAGTTTATAGTTCAAACTAACGCAATTATAGAGTTAAGTTCTTCTCTCACTATTCCTAGACGTTTTCAATAGCACTGACTTAACGCGAATTTTATTGCTAAAGCACACGTGCCGAAAAATTGAGAATTTGCTTAGCACTGCTTTAAATGGCTGGTTAAAATAATATCGCTTTACATGAAAATATAAAGTATTTTTTTTTTCTTTTTGTTTACCAAACACAATTCTATTTCCTTTTTCTCTAAAACATTTTCAGCATAAAATTAATGCTATAGTTCTATTTAGTTCTAACAAATTATTACCTTCATTCTACATTAAAACATGTTCAACTCGAAGCAACAGGAAATATTTCTGTATTTCTTTTTAGCATGACATTTTATTTGCAGTTTATCTTCAGGAATAAAATAAAAGAAAACAAAAATATAACACAAACAAGACAAGATAACAAAAAATAAAATGATTTATGACAGGTAAAATATATAAAAGAAGAATATTTATAGAAATTTTTCTTAATAAATAATCCTCAGCATAATTGTGTGGGAGCAACCCAGCAAACAATTCTTACATTATACCAATAACTACATCGGTAACAACTTTCTAAATGCTTTACTTTATACATATGTGTAGTGATTACTCGCAGCATTACATTACACCAAGTTAAAAAGTACTTTCTTGTAATTCACACAGTAATTGGCATATACAACAAAAAATCAACAAATTAAGAGAGACTCAAGTTCGATTCGTAACTGAAGAAGAAAATTGTAATACAAAAATTTCAATTTGCGCTTGTTTATATGAATATGCAAATCCGTTGCAAAATGGCAAAAAAAAAATGGGAAAAATATAAACATTCCAGGCCTTTCTTTCTTATCGTAGTTTATATTTTAAGAAGACCCTAAGCAGATACACCATTTCAACGGTCTCTCTTTCGTGTTCTATGCAGCCTTCTAAAAGAAAGCTTTGTCTTATTTTGAGAGTGCATTCCCTAAGTACGGACACATTTTAATATTACCTTTGGTGTCCGGCTATGAGAGCGTCCACTGTTTACACTTTCCATTTATGGTGAAGTGTATTAAAATGTTTTTAATACAAGTAAAATAACAAAAATTTTATTAGACTAATAAAAAAGCTTTAAAAAAATTCAATTATAAAATTTTGTCCCATTTATTTCTAATGAAATTTCTTAACTCATTTAACAGTTCAATTTTATTACTTTAGGAAGCACAAAACATTAAACTCAAAAATATTTTTAAAGGTTCTTAATCAATAAATTGTTTAAATTAACCCCTTTTTATAAGCAATTAAAAGTTAGCACATAAAATCTATTTATTATCTCGTTTTCACATTAAAACTCGAGATAAGAGAAATTTTAATGAAAATTTATAACCATAATAAATTTAACACGCAAACAATAGAAATGTATTTAATCATTGATCACGTTAAATAACCAAAAACCATCTGGGAATTTGTTGTTAATCAAAAGCCACCCCTAATCAGATTCGTATAAGGGGAGTGACTGACTTTAAATAGAATGTCCGTTATGATCATTAAGAGTGATACAGTTGTTTTTTTTTATAAAGTAATTATTCGTTTAGCTCGTTATCCGTTGTAGAGATAATAAATTAATTTGTTACAATTTAAATTTGATAAAAAAAGAACTGAGGAAAGCAAAAAAAGGTCAAACAATGCATTAGGAAATTTCATGTTATTTATTATCTTTTTTTCATTTTTGTTCTGCGACCGCTCTTATTTCGTTCTTGTTAAAAGCTAGACTTACTTTATTTAAATTCTGGCTTAAATTTTGTTCGGGGGTAATTCAAATTTAATTTAAGTCTAGTTAATTTTGATTTCAACACAAGTAAGGTCTTAGTTTAGTTTCAGCTCAGACTAGCTGGGGTTTGAGTTTTAGTTAAAGTTCTGAATCAGGTTATTGTTTGAGTTCTAACTTAGAATCAACGTCACGATCCAGTTCTGTCACTAGTTCAGGTTTTTGTCCTGCTTTGTTTTCCTCAAGATCTGCTCTAGATCGAATTCTGTTCGAGTTCTATTCAAGTTCTTTTTTTTTTTTTGTTTTATGGGGATTTCTTTTCTGAGAAAAATATGTTACACTACATACATGTAACACTTTCTAATCTTAACTATAACCACTCGAAGTGTTCCATGTTGTGCAACTTCAATAGAACAAAATTAGATGCATTTATTTACAACTATAACACTTTTATCATAAATGTACTTCATTAGCCATTTTATAAGCTTTTTGAGCGGTTTTTGCACACTGTTACAGTTTGGAAACATATATTGACATCACTTATTGCTTGGAAAAAATTAAAACGATAATAAAATAGAATTTTGTCACTTAAATGTATAAAAATGTTATTTTTTTCATTTTTCAGGTGGCGTTGAAAGCACAGCTGTGCTACTTTTTTCTTAATTAGAGAGTGTAATGTCAAAAGTTACTTGTGTTTTTGACATATCGACCAACGAAAGCAATAAATAAAATACAATGTCGTGTTTTTTGTGTTGTTACTTGTGGTAGTATCGCCACCACCGTTTACATAAATTCGCCTTGCAATCTTTTTACAAAATTATGAGCGGTATCAATTATGACAAACAAAATAGAAGCTTAGTTGCGAAAACAAAGTAGGAAAGTACCAAAGTTGTAAAACAGGGCAGTATAAGCCAGTGTTCGAAAAAAAACACAAAATATCGCTCCTTAGTGTTCGGTTCGGTAGATTTGTAGAAAACACAAACGCTTATAGTGTTTGTGTAGCAAATCATTATTAAAAAACCCTTTCCCTGTTATCAAACTCAACATAAGATGACAACATTTAATTTCGTTCGGTTTTTTTTATCTACACAAACTTCATTGTGTTCGGTTCGGCTCATTAATGTTCGTTTCTTTGGGCTGGTAACAAAAACCAAACATTTTTTTTTTTTCAAAAACAAAATACACATACGAAAAAAAACAACAAAAAGCCATCAAAATAATTTTACACAAACAAAACATATACACAATACACACACACATTTTTTGTGTGTTCATTTCTTTATCAATGTAAAGAAAGAAACATTAAAGAACATCAACATATAATGTTTGTCTACAGTATCACTACAATTGTTCTATTTTTATACCCTCCACCACAATTAGTTGTGAAGAGGGTATATTAAGTTTGTCATTCCGTGTGAAACTTTTTTATTATTCATCTCAGACCCCATAGAGTATATATATTCTGGGTCCTTGAGTAATTCGAAGTCGATTTAGCCATGTCCGTCTGTCTGTCCGTCTGTTGAAAACACGTTGACTTTCGAAGCAGTTTGGGATTGAAATCCAGCAAAATCGGTTCAGTAGGACCAGAGCTATGAATCAAAATGTGGAACCACCACCTAAAAAAATTGATAATTTTGTTACAAAAAATAACATAAATGCTGGAACAAGGCACGGAATGAGATAACATTTTGCAAAAATTTGTTTTTTTTACTGGAAATCACTCTGTTAAATTTCGTGAAGATCCGTCCATAATTTACATTAAGCCCCATATAAACAATACTCCCGGAAAACAGTTTAGTACGCCTTAAACCATAAAAAATAACGCTAGCGTAACAAAATTTGGAACGTCACAGTTTTTTAGGACTAGAAATAACACTGTGAAATTTCGTGACGATCGGTCCATAATTTACCTTAGGCCCCATAGAAACCCTACTCCCGGAAAACAGTTAAGTACACCTAAAACCATAACTAATAATGCTAGCATAACAGAAATTGGTACGTCACAGTTTTAAAGGACTGGAAATGACGCTGTGAAATTTCGTGATGATCGGGCCATAATTTACCCTAGGCCCCATATAAACCCTACTACCGGAAAATAGTTTAGTACACCTAAAACCATAATTAATAATGCTAGCATAACAGAAATTGGTACGTCACAGTTTTAAAGGACTAGAAATGACGCTGTGAAATTTCGTGATGATCGGGCCATAATTTACCCTAGGCCCCATATAAACCCTACTACCGGAAAACAGTTTAGTCGCCTAAAACCATAATTAATAACAAATAGTCACAGTTTAAGATAATAATAACATCATACAGATATTACCCCTTAAACATGCGAACTGTCGGTGGAGGGCATCAAAGATTCGGCACAGCCGAATATAACACTCTAGTTTGTTTAATGAAGAAAAGAACAATAAACATATAATGTTCGGCTCTTTCTTGAAAATAGAACGGTATTAAGGGTTGTGTTCATCTACACAATCACTTAAAAAAATAGATATCGTTCTTGGGTGTGTGAGCCGAACGCTTAATAATGTACTATTTATTTTCGAACACTGGTATAAATACCTTAAGTAAAAGTAAGGGTAAAATATGCAACATGTTTTGCATGTTTTTCATGTACATATTCACAAAAGAACTCAAAAATGTGTCCCAGAGTTGAGTTTTTTGTACAAACGAACACAAAAATGTAGAACATGTAACATTAATGCAACATATTTCTTAGAAACGACATCGCCATTAGTTATGTTATGGTATTGTTCCTGTACTGTTCTGTTTTAGTTCTATTCTAGTCCTGCTCTAGTAATTTTCTAGTTCTGTTCTAGTTCTGTTGTAGTTCTGTTCTAGTTATGTTCTTTTCGTTTTGTTCTAGTTTTTTTCTAGTTCTGTTCTCATTTTGTTCTAGTTTTAAGCTAGTTGTTTTCTAGTTCCGTTCTAATTCTGTTCTGTTGTAGCTCTGTTCTAGTTCTGTTATAGTTGTGCTCTTCATCAGTTCTCATTTGTTCTAGTTTTAAACTAGTTCTTTTCTATTTCCGTTCTAATTCTGTTCTGTTGTAGCTCTGTTCTAGTTCTGTTAAAGTTCTGCTCTTGATCAGTTCTAATTATGATCTGTTGTAGTTCTGTTCTAGTTCTATACTAGCTCTGTTCTAGTTCTGCTCTAGTTCTGTTCTAGTTCTGTTCTAGTTCTGTTCTAATTCTAATCTTGTTTTGCTTAAGTTTTTTTCTAGCTCTAGTTCTATTTTAGGTTTTTTCTTGTTCTGTTTTTGTTCTGTTCTAGCTATTATCTAGTTCTGTTATAAATTATAATAAAAGCAGTTATTTCTGTTCTTATTCTGTTCTGTTTAAGTTCCCATCTTGTTCTATTATAGTTCTCTTTTATTTCTGTTCCAATTTTTATTTACATTATTTTGTTTTTGTTCGGTTTTGGTTCTGTCATAATTCAGATCTTCTTCTGTACTAGTTCTGTTCTAGTGCTGTTCTTATTTTATTCTTATTCTTTGCTACTTGTTTCGTTGATACGCTTGGGTTTTTTTATTTCTGTTAAATTTCTTCTAGTGTGCATAGTTCTTGTTCCTATTTGTTTCTGTTAATTCTCATAAAATATTACATTGATATTTTAAACGAAATTGTTTATTATTTAAACTTTAATGGCCTTCTTATTCCAAACACTAATTCACTTGAATTCATTACTTCCTAAATTATGTTTTACTTATTTACTTACACCACAATAGTGGAGATAAAGTTCTTGCTTGAGCTGGTTATCTACAAATTTAAACCGATTACTACTTTATTGACCTTAAATCGTATATCAATAACGATTCTTTGGAAATATGTACTTAGATAACCAAAAAGAGATACAGGCCCCTATTACCCAGTTGAGTTGAGTTGTAAACCGCAATAGGAGCCACAATTAAGCCATAATTATCTTTATGAGTTCTTGCGTATGAATTTGAATCTCAAACCCCCAATCGCATCTCAAGTTAAACCACTTGTCTTATCAAATCTTAAATACCCAACGTTTAAAGCTTTAAGTTTAATTACACTTGAATAACAAATTTCAATGTGAATGTCAAGTGTGAGGCAAGTGTATTTGCTGCTGTGGAAGAGTCAACAAACGAAACGAAGGCAATAAAATAACAAAAAATATGATGATGAAGATTACAAATTATTAAGTGATAAAATGGACGGTGTTGTTACAGCGGCCACTTACTTGTGCCACACATCATTAACAAATTAACTTTAATTGAAACTTAAAGATTATAAACAAATTTATTTTTCTTTGTTTTTCTAACATTTTTAAATTGCTTGACATTGACCAATCCAAATTTTGGTCATCAGTCAGCATAAAATCAGTGTATTTTGGGTTGTTTTCTAACTGAAAAACCTGAATTGAATTTAGGAAAAATTATTTTGGTATATTTTTGCTCTTAATATTTCTTAAACAAATTTTATTTAATATTCCAATGGGACTTACCTTGGTGAAAATTTCATTCAAATCGGAAGACATTGATTTAAAAATTGGGTCACTTGACATAAAATCCCCCATATGTTGAATTTCAAATTTAGAAAGATTCAATTCAATAGTTCAAAATCATTTTAATTTTAATGAATTTTCTTTAACATTCCAAACTGTAACGCAGGTTTTTAAGGAGGGGTTGAATTTACTAAAATTAACTAAAACTCAACATAAGATTTCTTATTAATACCAATTGGATACCCTTAATTTCTAAAATTTCACCTTTAAAATTCTCCCATGAAATTTTCTTTAATAATTTTTCAATTATTGCCGGACTGCCTGTCTGTCTAAGTTTCATTATAGCGGCCCACCACAAACGAATTTTTTCTTAACTACTCACCAACTCCTCATCATGCCATCCCATTTCAAATACAACAAGTAAGAAAGTATGGCCGGTCAAGCCCGACCATATGATACCCTACACCACAGTATTTAAAAACACATCATGCTTATGTGTACATGTAAATATGGATTTATCTATGTTTATAAACTTCATGAAAATCGGTTTGAAAGTTTGTGAGAGGCAGAAATTGCCCCCTGCCTCCCCTTGCGGTCCTATTTTTTAAAAAATGCATACCGTTTGTGTCCATATAGATATGGTTCTTTGTGTGTTTTAAATTTCATTAAAATCGGTTTGATAGTTTCTGAGAGGAAGAAATTTCCCTCTATCTTCCCTCGTGGTCCTACGATTCGGCTCATTTTCAATAGGCTTGGTCCTTGCGCCAATAAGAACCTATGACCCAAATTTTATCAAATTATCTCCAAAATTGCGACCTGTACTTTGCGTACAAGGTTACATGGACAGCCAGCCAGCCGGACGGACATCGTTAGTTCGACTCAGAAAGTGATTCTGAGTAGATCGGTATACTTTAAGGTTGGTCTGGGACCACTATTTTAAGGCGTGTAACACACATCAGCACAAATGCATAATACCCTCTCCCCTATTGTGGTGTGGGTATAAAAAAATCAGCCATCCAGCCATCCAGCCAGCCAGTGTGTGGCGAAAGTTGCTTATTTTTTCAATTGTTTATCATTATGGCAAAAAAAAAATAAATTTTTTATGCTTGAAATAAAAAATATTAAATAAGCATACCGCCTTTAAATACAACTTACTACTCGTTCGTTAAATAAGCGAACATAAGATGCCATTAACCGCAATTATTGACCTAAATTGAAAAGTAATTTACATGTGCTTAGTTTTTTAAGCAACAGTAGCAAAAACAATGACATATTTTTATAAAAAAAACTATCTTAACCCGGTGTGCTTCGCTTCTCCTAATGAAATAAAACTTGAAAGTTTTTATTTTAAACAGGGCCTTATTCTGGCAGTTGTAATTGAGTACTTTCTCGATTCATCTTTCAGTCGATACGGAACGAATCGAAATTATGTTTTTAGTATAGTGAAACTCAAATCAATGCTTTACAACACTGAAACAAATAATTGCGATTCGTTCAGTATTGACTGAAATAATAAGATATTAAATTGCTTTTGAATCGAGAAAGTACTCGATCACGACTGCCAGAATCATATGTATGTATATCTCATATGTTTGCAATAAAGCAAACAATAGCAAACATCGATACTTTTACTGTTACCCTTTTCCAGATATTCAGAAATCTAGTATATTGTGTTTATATTGAAGTTTCCAACCCTGCCCAAGTTTTGAAAGATGTTTTGTATTAATTTACTAGCTATTTTTTCAGGTTAAAAATCTTTTACTGTTACCCTTCTTTAGATATACAAAAATGTATATTGTCTTTGAGTGGGAGGAGCCACACCCACTTCTTTAAACCAGCCCACTTTTGTACAGTTTGCTTTGTTGTGATTATCAAAATAGTTGTTGCAAATTTGGGAACTTTAACTGTTTACTTTATGCAGATATACAGTTATTTAATTAATCTTTGTATGGAAGGTGCCACGCCCACTTTTCCAATTAAGATGGAAGTTGTGTATTAATTAATTTCCAAGCTATTTGTACAATATTGTCAACACTTTTACTGTTACCGTTCTTAGGTTATATAGACATCTCTGTATTGTTTTTGTATAGGGCGAGCCACTCCCACTTCTGTATACCAGCCCACTGTTTTACAGATGTTGTTAAGTGTTACCGTTTTCCTGATAAACTGTCATGTATATTGTGTTTATATTAAAGGTCCCAACCCTGCCTAAGTTTTGAAAGAATGTTTTTCTATTTACGTATTTTTTTTTTTTATATATATAATTTATTAATTTGGAATTGCTGCTGACATCAACATATTTTACTCCCTTTTTATAGATGCCATTTAATATCAGACTTTCATCTGCTGCTTAAGTAAACGACAAGTCCCTTAACTCGTGATGATTATTTGTTTCTTTGGCATTGAATACAGAAAAGTAATTTATTAAATAAAAAATCAACACACTTCCTATTTTTTTTTGGGACTAACGTTTGATTCTAAAAAAAAGCCCCACTCCCCGCCCTTTAAACAATTGACCGTTTCCCGTATTGGGTTTAAGCAAAAGCTCGTCGGCTCTTTCCCTTTTATCTTAAATAGAACACCAAACATTATATAAATGCAAGATAAAACACATGTTTAACGAACAATTCCAACAAGTACGTGACCCAGAGTCTTCGTGACACTCAGAGTGATTGTTGGTTGGTTTGTTTGTTGTAGTGTGATTTAGTGACAAACTGAACTGCAACTTAAGTATCAGTTTAACTGCAAAACGTGTGCCAGTCATAATAATTTTGTCACAAAACTGCTTAGAACAATCTTAAATCATGAAATTTATTAAAAATCGTTAAAATCGTAATCTTAAATGTTGAATGTCGTTTGTAATATTTATACAACTTTTTAATAATACATGCATGGCTGTATGTTGTATATCATTTTTTTTAAAAGACTTAAGTTGTTTTCTAACTGGTTTTGCTGTTGCTATGAATTTTATTCGAATCTATTAACTTTAATGTCATTTTAATTGTTAGAAATGTTTGGTACGTGTTTAATCGTTCTTTGTATTTTTCTAAGATTCAAAAAATAAAAAAAAAATAAAATGAATTTAAATTTATGTGACCGTTTGTTAAAATTAAAAAAAACTTGGATTTTTTACTAAAAATTTACAAAAATTTTGCATTTTATAAAAAAAAAAACCAGTAAGAGTGCTTTACTTGGCTGTGCCAAATCTTTCATACTCTTCAACGAACGTAATGCAGCATCTTAGACCACTCACCCACTTACACAGATTTGTAAACAGAAAAACATTTCTTTATTTAACCCTGTAACGGCTTAAGCTGCCTTAAGGCAACTATTACACTATGCTAGTTGCAAAATTAGACAAGCCGACCACATGGCGATTTTGCATAATTCGGGTACGCTGAATCCAATGGTTCTAAACGTTTTTTAGGTAAGCTCTTGTTTTCGAGATAAACCGTTATTTGGAAAATCGAGGAGGTTGCACAACATATATTCGCGTAACTTAAAAACAGTTAAGTTTATTAAAAAAAAAAACAAAAAAACTGAAATTCCGTAACAAAATTTCCTTTAAAACTTAACAAAACTTTTTTTAATATGTGCCCGGCTTGTCTTAAAAACTTCGAGCACAGTGTTATTATTGTTTTTACTCTGAAAAGCAAAATTAAAAACCCAAAATTAATTTTTTTTTTTTTTTTTAAATTTCAAACATCATATTTTCCCAAAAGTATGGTTATAAAGCAAACTTTTGTTAACAATAAACTGGAACTACCACAGAAGTGTCAAATAATCTTGTATTTCAGACACATGTTGTTTAAATTTTTTTTCTATATTATTTTCTATAAAGAAAAAGAATTTCTAAGCGATTATTCGCATTAAATTTTCTATAAAAAACGTTTACTTGCATAAAATTTTTTACAAAGAAATTTCTATTAAAAATTTCTTAGCGTTTATTCGCAAAAGCAGCGATTGGAAAGAAAATCCTCACCGATTATTCGCCTAAAATTTTCAATGATTATACGCAAAAAAGCTTATTCCCATAAGAAACTTTTATAACTTGCAATATTTTCTTTAACAAGTTTTCGAACTTTTTTTGTAAAGAAAACGTTATTTAAATATAAGCGATTATTTGTAATTTTTTTGCAAAGAACAGTCCCGCCGATTATTCGCCTAAAATTTTCTTAGTCATTATCCGCGTAAATTTTTTACGATTCGTAACATTTTCTTTAATAATTATTCGTTTCATATTGAGTTTCATATTCGTTATATTTTTAAAAGAAAATCTAAGCGATTATTCGTTATATTTAACGATTATTCTCGGTTTTTTCATCAGACATTTTTAACGGTTATTTCTGACATTTTCTATAACAATTTATAACGGTTATTTGAGATTTTCCCCATAGAAAATTGAAGCAGTTATTTGTGTTGTTTATACATAAATCTTTGAGAAATTATTATTCGAATAATTTTTTTTATAGTAATTAATAGCGATTATTTAACAAATATAAAAAAAAATATTAAAGATTATTATCAAGTTAAAACGCTTTGGCTCGAGGTCATTTTAACTTAAAATTTACTTTTAAGGGTCCAATAAAAATACGACTTAAGAAAAATTAAAGATTATTCGTAAAATTTGTTATGAAAATTAGGTTAGATATTATTCATAACAGTTTTCATATGAATTGTTAACGATTATTCGTAAAATTCTCTTCTTTTCAGTCCCCCATGCTCTAATTTCAATCACCCTGCATTATATTACGTTTGTCTATACACAAAAATTCTTTAATCTTTTAAGAAATTAAATAGAATCTCACTTAAATTTCCATTTCCTTTTCCAAATGCCCATGCAAAACACACAGCCACACACTCTGATTGCTAAACAAACAAATAAAATTTAATTCTCCCTCCTTCACTAAATAGAGATTGTGGTAGGTCATGGATGGCCGTCGTTCAAAATTGGAAACACAGGCCAAAAATAAATTTTAAAGAATGAACAAAAAAAAAAACAACACCAAAGAAAGACTAAAGAGAAAAACAACTGTTAACAGCTTAAACAATAATATTGAATGATGACAGGAAGGGTGGGAATGATAAGAAAACAAGAGAAAGAGAAAGGGAGACTTTTTTTTTTTTTTGAGAAAAACCAGCTGTATTTACTCTGGAAAACCTCCCAAAACTGTTAAAGTTACTCATTTAAATTTTCCTCTGTTAAAGCACTTTAACATGGCAAAATTCTGTTAAATGGAAAATGAAAATGTTAAATGAATACCAAAGTTAAAGAAAACATTTTGTGGGAATTATGTTTGGCTTAACATGGAAAGAAGAGTTTGAGTTCTTTGGGATTGTTCAGTAGCAAATGGTGGCATTGTTAGTAAGATACCGGCTTTTGAGTGTTAAAGACTTTAAGGGCGCTTGGAATAAAATTTTTTATGCTAACAATTTTATTATTTTATTTCATATATTAATTTTTTTACGCAATTTTCTTTAAATTTGCTTTGGGCCATAAATTCCACCTGTTTGAAGAGATTTTATTTGTTTTAGGTGGTTTGACCGCAAAGACCACATCAAAAGATACAAAAAACATGAAATGGTAGAAAGTAGTTATCCAAAGAAAAATAATTGAAATTAAAAACAAAACAAAATCTATAGAAAATTTTCAACGAATAGTCCCTGCAAATGTTATGAAAACCCCTTAACACGAATAATCGCTGAAAATGTCCTTAACACAAAAACATTTCTAACGAATAATCGTCCTTTTCTTAAGAAAATGTAAGAATATTTTTCGCTTAAAGTTTTCTGTCAAAAAATTAAGGCGAATATAATATATATAATACGCCGACTAATTCAAAAAAAATATATAGCGAATAAGTTTCTAAAAATTTTTAACTTTAAATTTGAACAAAATATCGATTTAAAAAATTTTCTTTGGAAAAATATTCGTTTATTCGAACAGTTTTTATCATAAGTTATTCATATTTCTATAAAATACGTCTTCGATTATTCGCATAACTTTCTATAGATATTTTTTTTTCGTCGTAATTCTCTAAAGAAAGTTTGTTCAATTATTCGTATAATTTTCTATGGAAATTTTCTTTGGTTATTCCTGATTTTTCTAGAAACAGAAAATTACTTCGATTATTCGTTTTATTCACTAAAGAAATCATTATGTTTATTAGTTATTTTCTAAAGAAAATATATTCTTTCTTTTCTGTACAACATTTCTTCGATTATTCGTATAATTTTATATAGAATTTTTTTTTTAGTTTTTTGTTTTTTTTTCTATAGGAAATTATTTTTCGATTATTCGTATAATTTTCTATTCGAAATTTTTTCAATTATTCGTATAATTTTCTATATGAAATTGATTATTCTTTAAACTTTTTATAAAAGCTTTTTTTACATTTGTTATTTTCTAGAAAAAATTTCTTCTTTGACTATTTTTGTAATTTTCTTTAACACATCTCTTCGATTATTCATATAACTTTTTATTGAAATTTTTTTCGTTTGATAGTAATTTTTAAAAGAAAATTTCTTCGACTATTCGTGTATTTTCTGAACAAAATTTCTTCGATTTCTCCTATAATTTTTCGATTATTCGTATAATTTTCTTTCAAAAATTTTGTCGATTACTCATATATTTTTTAAGAAAATATTTTCGACTATTCGTATAATTTTCTATAGAAAATTTTTTCAATTATTCGAATTAATTTTTTCGATTATTCGAATAAATTTTTTCGTCTAATCGAATAATTTTCTATATAATTTATTTCCGATTATTCGTTTAATTTTCTATAGAATTATTTTTCAAATATTTGCATAATTTTCTTTCAAAATATTTTAAATATTCTTGAAATATTCTACATAAAATTGTTTCAATTATGTTTAAAAATATTTTTCGATTATTCGAATTATTTTTTATGAACAATTTCGTAGTTTGTTAGATTAATTATATTCACTGCAATTCGTATAGTTTTCTAAAAAAAACATTTTCGATTATTCGTTTCAAAATTTTTTCCGACTATTCGTATTATTTTCTTATATAATTTTTCGATTGTTCGCATCATTTTCTATAAAAAATTTTTTTTGATTATTCGTTTAATTTTGTTTTGAAAAATTCTTTAATTATTTGTTTGACTTTTTAAAGGGAATTTTTTTCGATTATTCGTGAAATATCCTATAGAAAAAGTTTCGGTTATTTTTATAGAATATTTTTTCGGTTATTCGTATAATTTTCTATTGAAAATTTGTTTGTTTGTTAGTGATTTCTAACAGAATTTTTTTTTTATTATTCGTATGTTAAGAAAAATTTTTAAGAAAATGTTTCGATGATTCGGATAATTTTTTATAGAAAATATTTTCGGCTATTCGTATAATTTTCTATAGAAAATGTTTCGATTATTTGTATAATTTTCTATAATTTTTTTTTTTTTTTTGACTATTTGTTCCATTATTCGCAAATTTTTCTATCAACATTTTTTTTTCGATTATTCATATAATTTTCTATATAATTTTTTTTTTTTTTTTTTTTGATGATTCGTTTAATTTAGTAATGAAAAATGCTTTAATTATTCGTGAAGTATTCCTTAGAAACTTGTTTCGATTATATTTACAGAATATTTTTTCGATTATTCGTATAATATTCTATTAAAAATTTCAACGCTTATTAGTGATTAAAAAAAAAAAAATTTTCGAATATTCGTATATTATTTTAACAAAATAATTTCGATTATTCGTATTTTCGAATATTCGTATAATAGGTTAGGTTAGAGTGGCCGGTCACAAAGACCCCGCATAGACCAAATAGGTCCTAAGCGTTACCACGTTTTACGATAGTCCACAGAAGAATATTAGAAAGAGGTCATTCCGATGTAATGGTACTCAGAGTACCCCACACTCTCTTGACGAAGGCCAGGAGTCTCATTAACCCAATTCCGGAGACCTTCCCGATACTTTGGAAGTAATTATCTCCCAGACAATTCGCCCTGGAGCGCACGAGTGCCGGACAGTAGCAGAGAAAATGCTCCACTGTCTCATTTTCCCCTGGTACCCCACAGAATCTACAATTGTCACTATTAAACCGCCCCGCCCTCTGGGCGTATACCGCAGTCCAACAATGACCCGTCAAAAAACCTACCAGAAGTCTACAGTCCCTTCTCGATAGCGACAGAAGAATTTTTGTCGACTCCGGATCATAGGATCCCCACATTACCTTGGAGACCCTACACGTTCTGGTGTTTTCCCAAATCGCCCCTGATCTCCTCCGTATAGCAGAGTCCGTATCCCTACTTATATTCTGAATTGGAGCCGGAATGGCCATCATCCTTTCGGGTGGTAAATGGGCCCCCGTTTCGCCAATTCGTCCGCCTCCTCGTTGCCTTCTATGCCCTGGTGGCCACGAACCCAATAGATGTGAACTCTCCTATTTGCACAGAGTCCAACCATCGAGTCCCTACACTCCTGGACGATCGAAGAGTATGAATAATCAGCGGTTATCGCCCTGATCGCCGCCTGACTATCGATGAAAAAATTCACGTGCGAGTTCCCAGCAATGGAATTACGTGCCAAATCAGCAGCCATCTTGGCCGCAAATATCTCCGCCTGGAATATGCTGCAGTAATCGGGAAGCTTATAAGATTCCCGAATGCCCAGTTCCCGGCAGTAAACTGAAGCTCCAACTCCGTCCTCCATTTTGGAACCGTCAGTGTAGAAACTGAAGGTCCCATGGCCAGATCGGAGTCCTGCCAACCAGCCGTCCTCCTCCAAGGTAACTCGCGGTTTCTTTCTAAGTGTCAATCTCGGAAAGGTGTAGTCACTGCTACAATCTATTCCCCTTATAATACTGTCATGACCATAAGGTCCGTATGCAAACTGGCCCGTCGCCCTTAAGCGGATCGCAGACTTCCTCGCCGTTCTTTCTGCCACTAGATGAATCGGTTGCAAGTCCAGGATCACATTTAGTGCCGCAGTCGGTGTACCACGCAAGGCACAGGTGATACTAAGTTCGGCGAGTCTCTAATATTCTTTATACAATATTTTCGATTATTTGTATAATATTCTATAGAAACCTTTTTCGATTATTCATTTGATTTAATACAGACATTTTTTTTAATTATTTGCTTAATTTTCTTTAAACAAATTTACGATTATTCGTGAAATATTCTACCGAAAATTGTTTCAATTATCTGTAATAATATTTTTTTAATTAGTCGAATAATTTTCTTTGAACATTTTCTTAGTTTGTTAGATTATTTCTAAATTTAAATTTAGAAAATATCTCCGATTATTCGTATAATATTCTTTGTTTTTTGGCGATTTTCCCAAGAAAATTTTTTCGATTATTCGTAATAAAGTTAAAGAAATATTTTCAATTATTGGTATAATTTTCTTTAGAAAATTTATTCGAGCATTCTTTTCACTTTCTATGGCAAATTCACACGGTTACTCGTATAGTCTTTCTTCTAAAGATTCTAAAAAAGACTTTCTCAATTATTCTTTTCATAATCTATAGAAATTCTTTAATTTATCTATAGAATATTTTGGGATATTTCGGTTTTTTCTAATGAAGACTTTCTCAATTATTCTTTTCATAATCTACAGAAATTCGTTAATTTTTCCACAGAATATTTCTTGGATCTTTCGCTTTTTTGTTGCAATATTGAGTTTCCCTTTCGTTCGTTGGTTTTAAATTAGGTAAAACAGAAAATGAGGAAATTAAAATCCTCTTTTTTATCATCTGTGTTTTATTTTTCATTATTTGTATGTTGTTTTCTTTTCCTCATTTTAATGAATTCTTAAAGAGCATTATTATTATTGTTGTTTTTTTTCATACGACTGCTTAAGACAATCGACCTAGAAGCTGAAAGTCGATGGTGGTTTTGAGTGTGTAAAGGAAACACAGAGGAATTTAAAATTCTACATATAGTATTTCATCAGCTGCTGCTTGCAACCAAATACTTGCTATTACTTTTGCAATCGCATGTGCAACTTAATGCAGCCACTCATCCAAACGCCACACTTAGTCCGTTTGTCTGTCCATCTGTCTGTCCTTAAAGATGTTCCATTCTCTGTAACTATAATCACATTTGCAGTTCATAGAAATGAAAAGAATATGAGGAATACAAATAGAAACCGGTTTTCTTGATTGAAAGGAGCTTATGCGTAGCATGAATTATATATAAGACTAGCGAGGAATAAATAAGAAACTGAGAGAAATTCGAAGGGGGAAAATATCCAAATTATCTTTCGAAGATAAAGGAATATTGTATATAAGAAAGTTGTAGGACCCAAGAACTGTAAAATTATCAAAGTCTCGTGCTGTGGGATCAAGAATCTGATTGGTTTTGTTATGGGCAAGTCCTGGCAGTAAAGCAGGCGGCTGGGAACTGGGGCTTTTTAGGGCTTTTTGTTTGTGTTGTTTTTCCTTCTTTCGACTATTTTTTTGTACTTTCACCTTCTTATTTCTAATATTATTATTTCTTAATCTCTCTTTATTCTCAAGGCAATGGAACATATCCTTATCCTTTAGAAATTAATGTGTATTCCGAAATTTCGGTTTGTTAAAACTTATATCAAATACTAATGGAGTACACATATTGCATTTTTAGTTTTTTAATTATAATTTTACAAAAGTCCGACAAATTTTTAATTTTCCTCTTGTTTTAGAATAAATGAATAAGATTTATTTTGTTGATTTCATGCAGATACAAAAACCAAATCTTGTTACAAATGTAAATGGTTACATTTCCTGTTCTATTAAGTGCTCGTTCAACGTCTAAATCCAAGTCAATTTGTCTGCTTTTTTGTTATGTTGGAGGAGCTGGAAACTGATTTAATCATACATACATGAACCATATGAACCAAAAAGCAGTGAAAGGCCTTCAAAGAGTAAAGAGTTAAAGTGAAACATATTAAAGTCTTTAGTCTGCTTCGTAGAAAATTTTAAGGCTTTCTTTACTGTATGGATTTAAAATAAGCCTTAAAGCAGTGGAAGGATAAGAAGATAGCCAAAATTTAAATGTACAAATTTCTCCAAAGCAAAACGATTTCATTTTACTTCGTGGAAAGCTTTCAGACCATAAGCGAAGAGCTAAGTGACTTTTGCAATGAATGTATGAAAAAGTAGCTAAAACGCAGGACAAGGCTCAAAGAGAGTCTAAAAAAGTTTTTCGCTTCTAAAAAATAAGATGTCATGACTTTATTATATAGTATAATCTTCCAATTTTTTTATTAGCTTAAGCGCCAATATGCACAAAAAATATTTATTTATATTCATCCTAATCTTGCTAGTAGTGCCTTTCCCTGCCCTTAGCCTTTACAGTTGTTGTAAATTTTTGTATTAGCATTAGTTTTGGTTTTGTAGAGGTTGCATCAACATTTTGCAGTTGTACATTAAACATTAATGAATTGTGTTTAACATGTTTTCTTCTAGCAACAGGAGCACAGCATATTTTCAGCTAATACTGCAGGGTCTTTTATCTTCTATTCACTCATCATTTTAATTTATTTTCATAAATTTGTTTCTCTTCTTTGATTTTGTTAAATTTCCTGTTTAATATGAATATTTCATAGAGAAGTATTCCATTGTAACTTATACATATAAATGCGATTAATCGTTACTTAGAACAGTTGTTTTTCTCCCATTTACTTCACCTAATAATCGAAGAAGTATTAAAAGAACTTTAAAACTTTTCTGCGATTATTCGCTTAAATTTTCGCTAAAAGAAACATTTCTGTACAATTTCTAGAAATTTTGGGATTTTTTTCTTAAATTTCTTTGATTATTCGCATAATTTTCTTAGTCTCTTTTAAAAAATTTCTTCGACTATTCGCATAATTTTCTTAAAAAAAATTTTTGGTTATTCTTTTAATTTTCCATAGAAAACTTTTTCGATTATTCGAAAATTTTCTATAGAAATTTTTTTCAATTATTCGAATAATTTCCTATAGAAATTTTTTTTAATTATTCGTAGAATTTTCAATATAAATTTTATTTGATTTTCGTATAATTTTCTATTGAAAAATTTATTGATTATTAGTAAATTTTCTATAGAAAAAAAAATTTTCTAAAAAAAAGTTTTCGATTATTCGCTTCATTTTCTATATAAATTTTTTTAGACTATTCGGATAACTTTCTATAGAATTTTTTTTTCGAATATTCGGCTAATTTGCTACACAAATTTTATTCGATTATTCGAATAATTTTTCGATTATTCGTACAATTTTTTTTTTAAATTTCTTTAAATATTTTTCTAATAATTTTTCAAAAAAAAGTTCTTTTATCATTCGTAAAAATTTGTATGGAAAACTTTTTCGATTATTCGAATAATTTTCTATAGAAACTTTCTCTCACTACTCTTATGATTTTATTATCAGATGTTTCGCATTATTCGTATAATTTGCTATAGAACATTTTATTTTAATTGTTCGTGTAGTTTTCAATAGAAAATATTTTCGATTATTCGTGTAATTTTTAATAGAATATTTTTTCAAATATTATATATTTTTCTATTAAAAATATTTTCGAATATTGGTAAAAATTTTAACAGAAATTTTTTCGAATATTTGTTTAATTTTCTATAGAAATTTTTTTCGAATATTCGCTTGATTTTCACAAAAAAAATTTCTTAGATTATTCGTTTACGTTTCCAATAAATTTTTTTTTTTGATTATTCGTATAATTTTCTATATATAATATTTTCCAATATGGCAAAATTTCCTATTGAAATTTTTTTCAATTATTCGTATAACTTTCTAAAGAAAATATTTTCGATTATTCGAATAATTTTCTATAGAAAATATTTTCGAATACTGGTAAAAATTTTATATAGAAAATATTTTCGAATACTGGTTAAAATTTCAACAGAAAAATTTCTCGGTTAATCGAATAGTTTTCCTAAGAAATTTTTTTCGATTTTTCGTCTAATTTTCTTTAAAAATTTTTTTCGAAAATTCGTTAAACTGTCTATAGATTTTTTTCGATTATTCGGTTAATAGATTTTTTTTTTTTGGATTATTCGTTAGGTTTTTATGTAAATTTTTTTGATTATTCGTATAATTTTTTATAGAACTTTTTTCGATTACTCGTTTAATTTTCTATAGAAAATATTTTCATATCTTGATAAAATTTTCAATAGAAATTTATTTAATTGTTCGTATAGTTTTAATAGGAAATATAACGATTATTAGTAAAATTTTCTTTGGAAAATTTTCTCGAATATTCGTATAATTTTCTAAAGAAAATATATTTGATATTGGTAAAATTTTCTACAGAAATTTTACCGATTATTCGTATAGTTTTCTATGGGAATTTATTTTGATTATTCGTATAATTTTCTATAAAAATATGTTTCCATTATTCTAATAATTTAATATAGAAGATTTTGTCAATTATTCGTTAAGTTTTCTTAAGAAAATTTTATCGGTTATTAGCAGCGTTGCTACGACCAAAAAAAATTTATAACCAATATGTAAAAATAAAGTAACCAAATGCAATAAAAAGTAGCCAAAATATTTTTGTATTTAAAACACTATTTTATTTGCAACTTTCAAATTAAGCTAAGACCTCTTTCACACTCGGCAAGTTACTTGTGCAATTCTCTTGCGCAACTCTTGGTTTGTAGACGTCAGCGATAAGGTCGGGTTAAGGAAAACAAATTAGTACAGACTTTGTTGTACTTGACAAGTAAAAAAATTTTCGTTTGACAGTTTTTGGTTTCGACTGCAGTTTTTTAAACCCTGCAACTATATGTCCAGAAAAGCGGAGCGGATAATGGTAGGACTAACCACACGATCAGGTGTTGCTTTCAAGTTTTATAATATACTGCTTGTCAAAATTCACAAAAATTAAAAGATGTGATGTAGGCTGCACGCAATTTTAAAGCAGTTTATTTTTTAGACGTCATCAAGACAAAAAGATGTGTTAAATTGTAATTAGCTGTTTTCTTGAACTTAAATTGAAACACTCAACTTGAAAGAGCAACTGATAGCAAATTAGATTTAATTTTAAAAAGTATACGTGAATTGATAAAAAGGTAAGAGGTAGTAAAACAAGCAGTGAAAATCTTGATCGTCTAACACCCAAGTGAGATAAAAAATTGGTTATTTGCCAGTTGAAAAAAGTAACCAAAATGAAAAAAAGGTACGCAAGTACACATTGAGAAAAAAAGTAACCAATTTCGGTTAAAAGTAACCAGAACGGCAACGCTGGTTATTAGTCAATTTTCTATAGAATATTTTTTTGGTTATTCGTATCATTTTCTACATAAAATTGTTGTATAAATTTCTATAGAAAATTTCTCTTATTATTCGTTAAATTTTTAATTGAAAATTTCCTCGATTATTCGAATAATTTTCGATAGAAAGTTTCTTCAATCATTTGTATAATTTTGTTATATGATTTTATCGGTTATTCGTTTAATTTTCTATTGAAAAATTCTTTGATTATTCTTTTTGATATTATTATTTCGATTATTGGAATAATTGCTTTTAGATTTGTTTTCGATTACTTGTATAATTTGTTGTTGAACAACAACCACCATGTGATCCCCGAAAGTATGCTGTCAGCGATCAGGCTTAATTTTCGCAAAGATAACGCAAAGGCCTCAACGAATAGTCCGTACAATGCGGTGTCACCGGGGGCCACTGGCTCCAGTGGTTTCAAGCAGGAACTTTGGTTAGCCGCGATTTCAAGAAACCGTCAAGAGCTCTTGCGATCTGCCAATTTTGGATTTTTGCAGAGTCCCACTTATTGACTGCTCCCGATTATGTCCTGAAGGACTTAACACCAAAAGGTCAAATATTCTTTAGATGTTTCGGCCGGGGGGAAATGAAAATGGGAAAGCGCCCATACAATATGAGATAGAAGGATTAAATTTTAAAATTGGATGCAATAGGGTGCAAACAAAACCAGCGATGTTGGTCAAAATAAGCTCAAATAGTTTCTATATACAAATACAAATATGCTACCGAACTAAAGATTTTGACACCACAGCGCTTATACCATATTAGCTGTGGAACAACTTACTTTTTAGAACTATTATGAAGGGTATTAAGGAATCGTCACAGCCGAATACAGCTTTTTTTCTTGTTTTATTATTGTTCGTACATTTTTCTGCAATTATTCGTGGAAATTCAAAATCTTTTTAAATAAAATTATTTTTTTTTCTTCTTTGCCATTCTTTTCTCGCAACTATTTCCATGAGTTACATCATTGGCCCATATGTTTTTGAAGAACTTACCTTCCATTTGTAATACGTAATTGAAACTTTTAATTTAGGAAAACTATTTTCGAACACTCCTTCATACCAAGCGAAGAAAATCAAACACTCCTTAGTTTTATATTTGAAAAAACAAAGACTAGTAATCAATTGTTTATAATAGTAGGATAACTAAATATTTATTACATAGACAAACTGGTCATAGACAAGGAAAAAGAAACCAAATATTATTTCTAAAACAAACTGATGAAAGTCTCTTCTCTTCTTTGGCTTGTGGCCTGCCTTAACCAGACTCTCCTCTGCTTTGGTTTATGGCCTGCCATAACCTGTTGTACTTGTGATGAGCCCATAATGAAGTTTTTTTTTTGTGACCAACTTTGAAAATCTTCAATGGTTTTACCACATAATTTTGTGTTTTTTAAAGGAGTTTAGCAACAGGTTATTCTTCTTCATGTCTCTTTTTACAGTTTGGGCAATAAATTTTAATCTGCTGGTATTACAAACTATTGACCAAAAAAAATATTCAATTTTGTCTACTAAGTGGGTTTTGTTTCAGTTTTTTTTTTGCACAACGTGTAATCTTTTGGTTAGGAAATAAAACATGTTTCTTGCTAATTAAATTTCATACTGACTTATAAAAAACGTGTCAAGGAATTAAAAAACAAATTGGAAATGAGCGATTTCCTATGAAATAAACATTTTAGAATCTAACGTTGATACCCTACATTAAATATGGAAAATGGGTGATTTACAAAAGATTTGTGTCTTTATTTAAACATGGTTTGTGTCTTTAATAATTTATAAGGCACTTATTTTTACGTAGACAGCCAAGTGTATGCAACAATTGTTTTTTCTTTAAAAATTTCGAATTTTGTGCTAGAAAATTCTATAATTTTACAATAATTGGCAGTTGAAGTACTTCCATTTTTCACCAAATTTATCCAAAAATATCTTGATCGCAATTTGCGAGAGCTAGTTTGCGCGATCTAGAAGTGTTGATTAAGGCACAAAGGACTAAGATGTCACAGATCTTATATTAAATGTATTAACCAATGGAGATTTTGTCAAGCAATCATAAACCCGTCAGAACAAAAGTTCTTTGTACCGAATCTTATTGAGATATCCTATTCCGTATGAGATTTATTTGCCATTAAGTGGAGTGCGTTCGCATGGGACATATGGTTAATTTTGGACCTACTGGCATAAGTTTTTTCTCATGGCATAGAAAGATACCGTTAACGTTAATGCTGTAAATTTGTTTATTAATACCAACATTTAAAAGGAAGTTATGGCATTAAAAGCTGTTTTTGGTATTAGTATTCGCATGGGACCTATGGTCAAATATTAACCGATTCCAACGAAGTTTGATAAGATGATTAATATTTTAATAAAATAGGTTTAGGTCTATACTTTTCACCTAAATGCCAACATCATTCAATGGATTATGGGCACAAAGACTCTGTTCCGGAAAGAAGCATATATAGGGCTATGTGGAATAATGAAAGAATTCTCTCCACTTTCAACAGGCTTTTTCCTTGTGATAATTAGAGTTTATGTACCGAATTTCATCAAACAAAGTTTACATGGACAGCCAACTAGCCGGAAGGACGGACATCGTTAGATTGATTAAACAAGTGATCCTTATTTGAATGGTGTACTAAAAAGTTGCTGTAGAATCAATATTTTTTAGTGTTACAAAACATCAGCATAAACGCATATGTAATGCCATATTCACTATTGTGGTGTGGGTATAAAAAGGTTTGCAAGCAGCTTGATTCATTCGAAAGCAAGGAAATTATGTACCGCACTAGTTGAAGCCGACAAGAGTTGAAAGATGATTTTGTATGAGCGGAATGCTGTTTGAACTTCATAAAAAGAAGGTATTTTTGCGTCGAATCATTACTGGCGATAAAGAATGGCTTGGGTAGAAAGAAGCTTAAAAATTAAAAAAAAAGTTTCAAAAACAGTTTTAAACTACCTAAAAAAAATAGTGATTGGGACCTTTTGTGTAACCCGCCTTATAGTCTTGACCTTGCCACATCAAAAATCCATTCGTTTCGATCGAAAAGTTCTCAAATGCTTAAGTTAACTGTTTACACGAGCACCTGCCATATGGACTAATCTCATGGTGTATCTTAACCACTACACCTGTGCGTGAGAGCAACCAACACACACAGGTAGCAATTTTGAGTGTAAAATCTGGCAAATATTATACACTTGCCACTTGTTTAGTAGCTAGAGCTATCTTGCCTCCGCTGCTTTAGGAATAGCCAGCAGCATCTGTTAAATAGCAACAGAAACTTCGAATAGTCCTCCCTCAGGCCGAACTCTCCTACACGTGGCCATAAATCAGCATTTTAGTGGGCTTTTAAGCAGAATCCCTTTCCGCGAGTTTGGATTTTAATCACAACTCCCACGTGATCCTAGAAAGTACCCCTTGGTAACAAAGTACTTTCGTTGAACCCCTAACCTTAAGTTACATAAGATCAATCTTCAGAAGTACTATTTATCAGAAAAGTAAACCTTCCGCAAAGACAATCATACTGAAAGACAGGAAGCTTTTTCATACAGGAAGCCTACTAAGGGAGACCTCTACTAGTAATCAGTCCGGTGCCGTGTCAACGTGGGCTACTGACTCCTGTGGCATGGCCTTTGGTCTTAAGAAATACTAAAGACTTCAGAAGAAATACTATTATCTACTGGATTCCAGGCTGACTATACCTGATTTTCCCGGGAGAGCAAATCTCACACAGTGGAGTACGCTTTAACTCAAAACAGGATAGGTAGAACAGGCTTTATTCGTTCTTGGCCTTAAATTAATACATGTTTTTATGTTGCTAGAAAGATGGGCAATAGAAAAAGGGCATACCTTTTTTTGTTAAGCAAACTTTTCTCTAGTGGCTTAAAAACTTTTTCCATAAATTTAACAACTATGAATTTTCAGAAAAATATCCTTTTCATTCGTTTACAATACTTTCAAGATTTTTTTTTTTGCAGCAATTTGTCTTTTTGCCTGAAATAAAGTCACGTTTGTGTTATTAAAAATTTAGTGTCGCAAGACAATATTTGTGCTGTTGTATTAAACACACTGTCATAAAGATTTGATATGGCAATATTGGACAAGAACAAAGTAAAAGGTAAAAATTTGGTACAAAAGAGGGAAAGGGACAGGGGTGGGAAAATTCTTATTTCAAAATATTTAAAATTAATGGATGTTTTGATTTGTAAAGGAAAAAATTACCTTGTTGTTACAAAATTTTATAAAACTTCAATCCATTAAAAAAAAGTTTGATTTACATTTTCTACGCAACGTTAATTTTATCTTTTAAAAAACAGTTTAACCGTACCATAAACCCAGGTGCTTTTAGTTGCTTAGCTTAGCATTTAGCGTTTAAGTGCATAAAAAGATGTCGTAAAACAAAACAAATCTAAGATAATTGAAAGTAAACTTTAGACATGTTTGATAAAAATACACAAAAACAACAACAAATTATATAATTGGCTTGGTAAAAAAGAAAAAAAAAATCGTTAAAAGCAAAATCGCTAGAAGTGAATAAAGAAAAACCTGAAAACTACAATAGTTTTTTTTCATCAAATAAAAATTTTAGTTCTTGGCTGCTTTTTGTCTTACCGTATAAAAGTGCACAGTACCCCTGGGGTAAATGCGAGCTAACGAAATAACTAAGGTAAATACAAGGAGGGGAGAGTGATAATTCTTTAAAAATATCTGTTTTTAAAGTTAATGCAAAGATTTTTTTTTAATTTCAAGACAACAGATAATTTTCTTTAAGAAAAAAATCACTGAAAAGTAGCAGCTCTTAAAAATCATGTGTATAAGACAACCCCAGTGGATATAAATTGATAGTTTTAAAAACAATAATTTCACCTAAAAGGAAATGAGCTTGGCTTAAAGATTCTTTTGACGACATTAGCTTTAAAATCCAAAAAATTGCTTATCTTGGAAAAAGAGACTGTAGTCTTAGATATAAAACAAAAGCCGTGAATACTAGTATGCTACTTTGTACTCTGTATATAGTCTTGCGTATAAGATGATACACAGAAATAAACACTCGGGGCAAACTAAGTTTTTTTTATTTACTTGAGGTACGAGTCGTCTCAAAAATTTAATGTACGAATAACACTAAAACGTTCTTAAAACAATCCTAAATGGGATAACGTTTGAAAATCAATCACGGAATTTCTTCAAATAAGTACAAAATTCTTAAACCAAGTAAAAAAAGATTGAAACTTTCGTTGGTAGTGCCACTCTGAGAGTAAAATTACAAAGTGAGCGTTTTAACCTCATTCCAATCCTCAAAGTTTGTTGTAGGCACTACAACGAAACCACACTAGTAGTTAAAAACGATTTGCTTGTTGTGTGTAGAAACAACGATACATTTTCATGTTTAAAAAGTAAAATTGAGAACTCTTGCTTCTCATTAAGTTTATTTTTTCAGTAAAATTTAAAGTAAAAACCATATCGGGAATGATGCTAGTGTCTTGAAAATTTCAATTCGGTTAGGTGTAGAACGGGTAAGAATATCAATAATAAAATTCTCCTCCTAATTTCACTTTTGTTTTTTTTTTTCAAGCACAAATTCAGGATTAAATCAACTTTATAGTTCTTAAATCAAGTGCATTTTGATATTAATTCAATCTTAGTTTTTCTTATATCAATCTCATTTTCGGATTATTTTAAGTACGAATGTGGGATTAAATCAACTTTATAATTCTTAAATCAAGTGCATTTTGAAATTGATTTAAACTTTGTTTTACTTAAATCAATATACTTTTCGAATTACTTCAAGTACTAATTCGAGGTTGAACATGGACAAGTTAAGTATTTCGCTATTGAAAATCCGTAATTGAATCAAACTTTCTGTTCTTGATTCAAGAAAATCCGTACTCACCGTACTATTAACACCGCTTCGGATTGATTTGAGTACGGATGGATTGATTTTTCTTTTGAATGTACTTTTGTGAAATTTAGCCCTTATCTTCTTGGTCACGGCCTGCTTCGATAGTGTACGGAATAACATGGTCAACTTAGTAAGCAAAACTATGAAAACTCCTTTGGTTTTTTTGAATATTTTACTCCACTTTCTTTGATATGCCCGTAATTATTTTTTTTCGTGTTTGACGGAAACACTTTCCTTAGCTTTTAGTTTTGGTATAAATAAAATATTGAGAAAATTCGATGAAAAGTCGGTTTTCATGGAACCTTTGCGAATAATTTAGTGACTGTAATAAAAATCCAAATCGTAGGAAGAAAGATCAACAGATGCCATTTTATGCGTCACTTTTTGCCTTGCATTTAGTAGTAAAGTTGTGCTAGCTGAAGCAAAAGATCAGACATTTATATACTCAGAATTATAATATGTTTCAGTGATTTATGTGTTAAACTGGTTATCCATGTATGAAAGTTACGATTATCTTTACAGTTTTTCAGTTCCTTACCAGCCAACCCTCATACAGCTCTCTTTCATTGTATATTTTGTTCGTAAAACAAGTTGAAAAAAAAAACTAAATACTCTGAGGTTTTTATTTTAAAAAGCTATAAATTCTAAGTTGTTTCCTTAGAGCTATGCATTTTACTTAATAGTATAGGGTTACTCTACATTTGGCAAGATTGATAAATAAATTTGACATAAGGATGCCAACCTAACTCCTTATGAGTAGCACAGTTGACTTAACAATATCAATAGTTAGTGTATTATAGTGCCACCAGGGGCATCGGTTCCGTGGTATCAGGTAGTATCTCTAGTCAGCAGCGGCATCAAGAGATCTGTGAATCCCAGGTATTGCCTGCACCTCATTTATCCGAAAGATGTTACCAAAAGGTGAAATATCCTTACAATGATCGCTCTAAGCCCTGCGGGGATACCCCTGCTGAAAGAACACCCATACCGATGAAAATAGGAGTTCTTAATTTGGTTTAGATAATTCTTATATATCTTTAGTATTTAAAATTGAAAATAAGCCAAATCGGTCCTTCTTGACTAATAAACTACTAACTTTTTAATATGATGCTGAAGGGAATATACGTTTCGTTAAACCCGTATAAAGCATTTTTACTTGTATAATTCCTCAATTACTGTCACTCCTTTGTAGATGAATTTTTGAAACCTGCAGTTGATCTGTTCATCTTAGTGTTTGTTTGGGTAATGTGTGGTTTTATCCTTAAAATTTTTTAATGAAAATTTCAAATTTTATTTTAATCTGGTCTACCTGTTTTGGTTTATAGTCAATAAGCAACTTAAATTATAGAGAAACCAAAGTAAAAAAGCAGAAAATGAAAATCAGGAATTTAAATGAAATAACAGACAGAGTTATTTAAGTATTAAAGAAAAAAAAAATTAAAAATTATCAACAATAAAATTTGAATAGGAGACCGAGAACTAAAGCCAAATAATCGCAATGGTGAAAAGTTCAAGTAAAAACTAGAAGTAAATCATTAATTTTTTTAGATGTTTGTAAGAAACTCTAAAATATATTTAATCCTTTTAGGAATGAGGAAAATCCTCAGTAGGATCTTCAGATAAAGTAATTTTTTTGATCCTCTTTAAAGGAAGAAGACAAGCGAACGAAATCAATCAGAATATTATCTTTTAAAGGGCGCTATTAAGAGTCAATTATTTAGGACATTAAGCGATAAAGGGCGATAAACACTTAAGTTTCAAATAGATATATTGGTACCTTTGGCTACCGTAAGGAGCATTACGCCTCAAAAATTAAGTAAAGATTTACGAAACCTTAAATAAAGTGTTCTAAATGTCCTTTTCTTTACCTTATATTTTAAAATGCCGTAAATTTCCTAAAAACTATTTTATAGCTAACAATTTTGAGTTAAACTCTCATCTATCATACAGCAATTTTTTGCATCATTTAAGCTCATGTCACAATTTTTTTTTTGCTACATTAAGCGAATTTTTACTTTTTTTTTATAAAACATTGCAATGTTCTTATAGTTTATACAAATTTCAAAGATTTTATTTTATTTTTCTACTTTTTTCAAATATATTTTTGAGTGCAGTCATTCATTTTTTTTCGCACGCCAAGAATCTTCTTATAGATTTGTCACAATAAAATAGGAAAAATTGTTCAATGTGAAAATGTACGTAATTCATGATGATTCTCATGCTATCATGAATGCAATAGTTAAATTTTTCTTTTTGCAAGCACATTTTAGGGATTTCTTTGCTCAAACACAAACAAATAATGGTTGGAAAAAAGCGGTGCCAGGGGTGTGGAGCTGAAGTATTTCGTTGTTGGAGAAAACGTATTTGTATATGTAGAATAGAAATTTATGACTTTTAGCTAAAACAGATGACAGTTTAAGTTCAAAGGACAGTGTTTGTTATAGAGGAAAAAGAAAAAAATTGTTCAAGGAAAAAAATTGCAAACGTGTTACAAAAAAGAAGATGGATTGGAGTTGTTAAAGGGGAACCCGGTTTACCTGTTTTATCTTGAGGTTTTTAAGTATTTACAGAGGGAAAATTAACGTGGTATTCGTTTTCAAAAGTAGAGCTATTATATATCAAGTAATCCATCTAAAGGTTTTAGACAAATGATATAGCATACAAAGAGTACCTTTAGCCATTTGTGTTCTAAAGTTATTAAGAGTAAATATGTTTAGGAAAATCATGTGATAATTTTTCTTTTTTTGATGTAGTATTTCCCAACGGATATTATCGAAAAATTATTGAAATATTTTATAGTCTATAAGGGATACCGGGTTCCCTTAAACTTTAGAGTTCCTAAGCAAAATTATAGTGAAAAATTACCCTGACTTTCGTTTTTTATTTTAAAGTATATGGATTATAAATAAGGAAATATGTATGGGTTTTATAGAAAAAGTAGTTGTCTACCTGCAAAAAAATTTGCTCATAAGTTCTTAAATATGTTATTAGTGGAGAAATCAACAAGATTTCCATTGATTTTAGAGGAAGTGGGATTAATATTTACGAAATCAATCTAAATTTTATAGAAAATGCTTACTTTTGAAAGGAGTATCAAGTTTCCCATGAGTTTATGGAGCACTTTTAATTTAATAGTCAATAAGGTAACATAAATTGCACTAAACTCTTGAATTTTCAAAATAATATATGTATGTTCCAGAAAATAGGCCGATATTAAAAATACTTCTATTGCCGTCATTTATCAGTGAAATTCAAGGAGTACCTCCTAAATGCAAGATATGCCTCCAAAATTTTATTTTAAGCATATATTAAGCTTGACCTATTACTCTGGCTAATAACTCTGGTAAAAATTGAGGTTTTGTGGAAAATGGGTTAGGCTGCGAGGAGTTCACGGAAACCAAAAACCAATATTTTGGTCTGCAAGGAACACTTAGTCCTCCTTAAATTTTTAGGTTGGTTAAAAGATTTAGAGTTATGTAGTGGAAGTTGATGTTGTTAGATTTTTTTTAATCAGGAAATCAATTTAAATTAATAAGAAAAATAATTCAGTCCGTAAGAAGTACAAGGTTGCAACAAAATTTTTGGAATTTTAAAAAATGTTTTTATTATATACAAGGATTATTAAGACGGTAATTAAATGTCCTGGTTAAAATATAATGTGTAGTTAGTTACCATTTGTAATATCATTTATATATAAAAGAGCATGAAATATACTCCAAGGTCCCTGGAGAACAAAATGACTACAATTTTAAGGGATATCCCTTAAAGCTATTAGCATATAATGAAGGTAAATAGTGGCGTTTCATATTTGTTGTAAAAAGTCTTTATATTTTTAAAAACTCAAAGCTTTAATAACTCTGCACAACGATTAAAAAACGTGACTACTTACCCACTGCCAAACTTTTACCCTGCAACACTAACGGCTACTCATTAAAAAAAATAAAAAAAAAAAACTCCAACGTTATTCCTGCCAAAGACAGCAAATCTTTTTTTTCCTCAAAATGCATAATTTCACTGCGCAGTGAAGTATCAAAATTGTTTGCACACAAACTAAAAGAAAAAGAGTTTTATATCCAACACTGCGACATTTATTGATACGAAACGTATCAAATCGTAAAAAATTTTAAGACAATTCGTCGGTTGATTATTTAATTGTCGTATGTGGATACAAATAACATACGACATACGACAATTAAATATTATTAACGATTTTCTTTATTTTCACTCTGACTTCCAGTGGCGCATTTAAATAGAATTTAGAATTTTTATAAAATTTTCATTTAAACTAAATTTTTATTATGCAGGATTTTTTTTATACTTTGGTTTATTTTTTGTTTGTTTGAAAATAGAGTTTTGTTCATAAATTATTCATTTCGAACATGTTCACTTTCCCCTAAAATAATTCTTTAAATTTTATTTCATTTTGGTTTGATTGGACGGCAGCATATAAAATATAATATAAAATGCAGATATAATGGTTTGTACTTTAGAAATACACTCAAAGAAATTTGAGGGTTTCAATCTATATAAACCTATATATAAAAGAAAAATGTTTGTCTGTTAGCTTGCTTTCCTGAGAACTGAAAATAAAATAGGCTTCTTACTTAGCTTTGATAGGAACAGGGGAAGTGGTACCCTGAATAGGATGCCAATATTAAGTATCGCATATCTTATAAGCCGCGGCACCCATTTTCTTGAACTTTCTGCAGTAGAATCTCCTGTACCCCAAAATTGAAATAAGATAGCAGCAGGGGAAGTGGAACCCCCATACGACGCCAATGGTAAATATCGCATATCTTAAGAAATGTTATAGTGAGAATGTTAAACGTGGTAGAATAATTGGTTAACTACACCCTTCAAAATAATAAAAATAAAGGGGGTAGGCGCCGGGCGAGCAATAACCCCAATATGATGCCTATATTATATATTACGTACCTGAAGAACTTTTAAAGCAAGAGTCGTCCAACGTAGTTAAAGGTACTATTATGATAAACTGTAAATTTCAAAATTTAAATGGGTTATGGTAGACGGAGGAGGAGCAGTACCCCCACAGAACGAAAATATTAAATACCACATGTCTGAAGACGAAAGTCTTCATTTTTTGTAGGACCCAATCTTATGACAATGAACTAGGTCTTCATTTATAGACCTTGACAAATATTGTGAACCTTTATGGCATTTACTGGAAAATCTCAAAATGATAAGCGATTGGAGGCAAAATACAGGTTTAAGATACAAGGGCAGCTTAATAAATCTGTCAGTTTTTGAATTTACCGCCTCTTAAATGAGAAAGCAACGTTGCTCATATCAAAATGCATCATTGATACTAGACTACCACGTAATTTGAGGAGAATATGAGAATAAAGTATATGTTTTGCGAAGAAAAAACGCTCAATTAAAATAAAGCTAATCTTGATAAATAGTATGGAAACTCTGTACTGGTAAAACGTATTGGCCGACCGGAGATTAAAACTGCGAGAGATTGTTTAAGCTATATGTATCTCACATGGCTCAGTAGTTTCTATTATGAAAAATTACTTGAGTACGATAAAGCTTTCCGCAAAAGGGTGCTGCATTTTCTTACAATCGACCACAAATGCAATCGATTCACAACTTTGCAGGAGTGTTTGGCGATCTTTAACCGCATTACGAACGAGCTTTTGCACCTTTTCGAAACTGTGGATGAAACGTGGAACCACCAAAATACACCAGAGGCCAAACATCAGCCAAACAGTGGAATTTTCAGCATTAATCGGCGACCAAGAAGGCCGAAGGGGTTTTTTCAGACGATTAAGTCATGGCATGGAATGCATGCGGTATATTGCACATTAACCACCTTAAAAGGGTTACAAAATCAGTGGCTAATATAATGCGAAATTATTATGTTGATTTAATGAGGATTTGAAAGAAAACAAACGCGTTTGGCCAAGAAAAAAGTTATTTTTCACCAGGACAATGCAAGGGGGCATACATTTGCATGTTCCATGGAGAAACCCAATGTTGCTCCCGACCTATTCTGCGGATTTGGTTCCTAGTGGCTATTTTTTTGATTCTAAACCTAAAGACAGAATGGTTCGACGAAAAGAGCTTTGAAAATCTAAATCTAACAAATTTTATTATTTAGAAAGGGTAAAAAAATTAGAAAAACTTTGGTCAAAGTGTTAAGATCTCAAAGAAGATAATTTGTTGATTCAAAAACCTGGCGCCAAATTATGGCATTAGATATTAATCAAGAATTCAATACATTTTAAATGGGAACTACGATCAATATCGAAAACGGTAATTTGGCTCCTGGGTTTAATTTAAAAATTCACGGTCTTATTGGCACGCCTTCGTAGACCCCACAACTTTTATAGTGGATGACATTCAGATCAAAGTTTAAATTTATTTTGCTTGAAAGTAGAAAGTCCCATGGTGATAAATTTCCTTCCCACTAATGCATATAGAAGGTTTTTAATAGAATTCTTTTTAGAATAACCCTTTAACACACTTTCGTTCTATATGAATAAATTATGATGCTACATATATTTAAGGAAAGCTGGCTTACATTTCATCATTGTTATCCAATAAGGTTCATTCCCACAAAATTATAGTTCTTTGTTGTACATATCAGAGCCTCTTTCTTCTTAGGTATATGAATGGTTTTACAAAGTATTGAACATTTTATTGCCATTCAATCCGAATTTCTGTGAGTGTCAATTAATTTACATCTAAAGCGAAAGCCAAAAATACCAAGGACCACTACACTAGAGGTTTTAAGGGATTTAAATATTCTACTTGCCATTTTCAATTATAAACCCCTGCCGCAGTAAAGAACTATAAAAAGGACTAATCTTTACAATGTTGCAGTTTAGATTATTGTATGTAATTGTTGTTGTTACAGTCTTATGAGAACGAATGTGAGCATGTATTTTACAAAATGTACTGGAAATTATATTGTTGCAAGTCAGTTGTTATATGTAGTTTATGTTGCTGCTATTTGGGCTATTGCTGTTTCTGTTGCTACTGCTACTGCTGATGATGATGTCGTTGTTATTTGTATTGTTGCATTGGAATAGAATGTTTAAACTATTCAGGCGTCAAATACCATCGAGACGATGTCAACATAGGTTAAACTAACCAACCGTAAAGTAATCTCAAGTCACAATTGCTCTATACCACCAACAATCTCGTCCAACATACACTCACACACGTTGTCTACTTATTGGCATTGTTGTAAGAGGCTTTTGGTGAGTGGGTAAGGGAAATAATTTCTCTTGTGCGTGTGTATGTGTGTTTAAGGGTTTTGTGTTTTTGGCGGTGAAAATCTTTACCACTTGCCTGCCAGACATTTTGCATTGAAACAACAAAGAAAAAGGGGAAACTAAAAGTTACCTTGTAGGTTCTTGGAACTTTCTATTTTAGTTCAGTTCTATTCTATCAAGTTTAAGTTCAGGTTCTAAACGGGGTCTTAGTTCACGTTTAAATAAAATTCTAGATCAGGTTTAACATCAACTTCTAATTAAAGTTTAACTTAAAATCCTGGTAAAGTTTCTATACCAACGTTCTGGAACTCTCGAATCAAGAAACTTTTTAACTGAAATGTGTAAAATGAAACAAAGATGCCATAAATTGAAACAAACAGATGTTTTTCTCACTAAACTTTGTCTGCAACTTAATGGGTGTAGGAAAATTTATATCAAAAGCACTCAAAAGACTGAGTTAAAAATAAAGTTGAGGTTAAAAACGATTGCATAAAGTGAATGGTAAACACCCGAAAAAACTTTAACTCGGTACAGTTATACGACGCCAATGCGAGGTGAGACCGCAAAACGCACGACAAGTAGATAAACATAAACGATCTGATTGTGTTTAAAAATCAATGACAACGAGCGCCATACCTTGTTTGGAATAGCCGACGGCTGTATTTTCGCCACCGTTGCGTTCTTTAGCGATCTCAAAATCTGCAATTTTACATGGGCTTCGAGTGGAATATTATGACTTTTCTAATTTAACGACGTTTCGACATGAGTTGGAGACACATTTTTCGCTCACATTTCAAGAAACGATGGAATATTTAATTTCACATCTTTTCGTACGAGAATTTCTCACCAAAGTGGCAGAACATGGGTACAGGCTATAGCTTAGATTCCGATTTTAATTTTTTTTCAGGCTTAGTTTCTGGATAAGGACTTTGCTAGGGTTCTTGTTTAGGTAATAGTCCTGGTTTCAGCTGTTGGTCGAAATCGAATTGTGGTAACAATTTAAGTTCTAGCTTAAGTTCTAGTTTAGGTTGTACCTTTAAATGTAGTTCAGGTTCAAGGACGAATTTTAGCTCAGAGTTTAGTCCAGTTTCTTAATAAGAACTTCGTAAAGGTACTAGTTTAGCTAATATCAAATGTTTAAGTTAAGTTTTAGTTAATGTTCTTAATTCTACTTAAAGTTCTGGTTAAGGTACTTGTGCGATACCTAATACAGGTTCTTATTTAATAGGTAATAGATAATGCTCTAGCTTAAGTTCTAGTTCAGGTTCTATCTAGCTTGTTTATGTTGTAGGTCGAATTCTAGCTCGGGGTGTAGTTAAGGTTCCAGTTCAGTTTCTGACTTAGAGATTTGTTTACGTACTAGTAGAGGCATTGGTTAGAGTTCTAGTTAAGGTTCTAAGTTCAACTTAAAATTCTGGTTAAAATTTTTGATCGAAACCTATTTCAGCTTCTTATTTAAATTCTAGTTCAGATTCCAGCTTTAATTATAGCTTTAGTTCAGGTCCTAGCTCGAATTTTAGCTCAGAGTGTTGTAATTTAGGTTCAAGTTCAGTTTCTGGATTAGATCTTTTTAAGGTACTAGTTTAAGTTCTTGTAAAGGTTCCAAATTCTACTCAAAGTTCGTGCTTAGATACTGTGCGATTCCTAGTTATGCTTCTAATTTTTGTTATAGCTTAAGTTCTAGTTCAGGTTCTAGGTTGAATTCTAGTTTATGGATTAAAACTTTGTTAAGGTATTAGGTCAGGTAATGGTTTAAGTTCTTAATTTTACTTAAAGTTCTTGATCAAAACCTTGTTCAGCTTCTAATTCTAGTTCAGGCTTCAGCTTAAATTCTAGTTTAGTTTCTAGAAATAATTCTGGTTAAGTTTCTCATTTAGGCTTTAGCTTATGTTCAAGCTCTGTATTGAATCAGGTTATAGTTTAAGTTCTTGCTGAGGTTATAAAAGTTTATAAATTTGATTGATTAAGGGTTTTCTTCAGGCTCTAGACTGGGTTCTAGTTTCGAGTTTGTTTTTAATTTAGCTAAGTCTATAAACCAGGCTTAAGTTCAAATTCTTTTTCACCTTTTTGAATCAGAACACATTTATGGTTCTATTTCAAGTGTTTGTTAAGCTTCTAGATCAGGTTTTGGTTTTAGCTAGAATTCTGTTCCAGGTTCAAGTTGAGTTTCTACAAAAGAAGCTTGTCCAAGTTCTAGTAAAAATAATAGATGTGATTAAAATTCAAGGCCTAATTTAGGTTCTAGTTTAAGTTCCAGTTAAGCTTTTAGTTTAGGTTCTTGTTCAGATTTTAGTTTAGGTTCCAGCTTAGGTTCTAGTTTAAGTTCTTGTATAGGTTCCGTTTTAGGTTATAAAACTCTTTTACTACTGCCATGACGTCAATTTGTATGCCTGTTTATTTAACTAAACATTTTCATTTAAAATCCCATGATTGACAGTATACATACAAAGCTTACACGAACTCACATTTTGTTGTTTACATGTATATGTGTGTGCATATATTCTATAGAATCCTAAGCTTAACCTATATGTGTATGCACAGTGTGTGTATTACACACTCGTAATTCACTGCTGCTCATTTCGTTTCATCTTTCCAAACCAGGGTAATTTTGGCAATTATCTTTGGCAACGCGGAGAAGGCAGTATTTAAAACGTTTTCGTATATTATTAATTAGATTCTGCGTTGACTGCGAAAAGGCCAGCAATTCAAACAAACAATAGATAGCTTCATTTCATGTGCGAAAAACAATTTAATGGAATAAAACATTCTTTGTTAAACTTACAATTAGTTGAAGTGCTTTGATGAGTTTACACAGGAGGAGAAAAGTCAATTTAAAATAGTAATGCCTTTTAAAGGCAACTTGAATTTTAAGGTGGAGATTGATCGATAGTTTCTAGTGTCAATATTTGTTAGAAATTCAAAAAGGTTTTTCTCTTTTTTGTCGAAAATTTTGCGGCATAGTACATCAAGGAAGTGTGTGCATCAACGAATTCGTAAAGGTTTTTGTTTTTTTTTTTTTTTTGTCGATATTTTTGATCCATAGTGTATCAAAGAAGTCTGCTCCGGTAGGCTAGCTGGAAGTTAGCAAGTCTCTCAGCGGGTTCGATTCCCACCAGAGATTGCAGTTTTTTTCCTGCAGACAAGCGTAAAGCTTCGCGGAATTAGCTTAGGGAATTAAAATAAAAAAATAAGGTATATGTTGGTTATAGTGGCCCAGTTTTAAAGATTGGAAAATGCTCTTAGTTGTGGAATCAATTAATTGAACGCATTGTATTTCTGTAACTTTCAAAGACGTTTTTCGCAATACTTCATCGATTATTGTTTTAGACTCCTCTAAAGGGGAACATAAATTCAACAGTCATCACGTTGAACTACCATTTGACTTTCCTAGGATTCAGTTCTTAGATTTTTCCTAAAGCCTGCCTCCATACATTAATGACAATATATGCTTTAATAGACCTGAATTAAACATCAAGCTCCGATTACAGTTGGGAATAACAAGGTACTTTATCCTTTAATAAAGTCTTAAGTTAATTTCAAAGTGGTTAATGGAGGACTGGTATCAATAATCATCTAGTACAAATGCCCTTCCTTTTCAGATGATTTCGTTTCAGTTACAATGAATTCCCAAGTCAAGCGCTTTTAATGCATTATAACATTATCGTTAAATAGTTAAAAAACTTTTCCAAGCTTAAAGAAGTAATTATTTTTAACCTTCTTTTGTTATGGCGGAACTTTGTTTAGTTCAGTAGTCCACTTTTTTATTTCAGTTAAAAAAAGTTTTTAATCGTACTTGACATAATCCATAAAATTTTCCAATTATTCTTAAGTGCAAATTATTTTACCTTATTTTTTATTCCACTTTTTTTTATAACAAATTAAATTTTTATCCTTAATACAACCCTTTTCTTAGTTAAGTGTTTTTGTTTGTACTTAAAGGTATGGGGAGTTTCTCTAAAAAAAAACACTAATTAAGTCTTAGTTAAGCAAACAAATTTTATTATTTGCTTAAAAGGAAAAAATGTTTAATATAAAAACTTAAGCCTTTTTTCTTCTTAAATATAGATTATATTAAATTGCCCTATGAAACTCCCCATATCAAATTTTTAACAAAGCTTTTTTTGAATTCTATTTCATACCAAAGAAATTCATTTGAATATTAATTGATGTTCTTTTATTTTCCTTCATTTTTTGCTTTTTTTTTTTTAATCGGGAATTTAAATGAAAATATTTTCTTTGGCCTCTTTGCCGCTTAATTTCTCAATGCCATCGAAATAAAGTGGAATAAGGGTCAGGGGCTCCTTAAGAAAAAAATTGTTTAAAGCTTTTTGTAAATTGCAATGAAGTTGAAAGTATTTAAAGCATAATTTGAAGAATGTTGTAAAAGAAAATATTTTCAAATTTATTTGCAAATTTTATAAGAGAAATTTTTTAAACAGGGGAAATTTTTCTTTTTCCTTAGTTTTAATAATTTACAGTGAAAAGGTATTATGATAACTACTTTATTTGGTTTTAGAAAGTAAAATTTTGCCTGAAGAAGAAAAGTATTGGGTTTTAAGAGAAAAGAGGATGGAAGCGAAGTGTGAATTCTATTATGAAATAAATGCGAAAATTTACTTTAAAACTTTTGTGGAGAAATAATCAAACGCAGAAAATTTTTAATTAAAACTTTGGAAATATTTATAAATTATTTGCTTATTCTAGTTAAAAGCTTAGTCAAAATTTATTGGGGACTCTAGCTCGATTTTAAGTTCTAATTTAAGATTTTATTTTCGCTCGTATTCTGTTTTAAATTCAAGTTTTGATTAGTGATTTTAATTAAGATCTCGGCTTAGTTTCAAGTTTAAATTCGAGTTTTTTCTAGTCCCAACTCTTGTTTAGAACCTCGTATCTTATATTCTTCATTATTTTTCTTTTAATTCAAAATTAAGAATCCAGTTCGAGTTCCAAATTTTACTCTAGTGGAGAGTTTTAAGTTAAGTTGCAGGACAAAGCATAGACTATAATTTTGATATAAGCTTTTGATTCCAGGTTGGATACTTATTCGCACTTCAGTTACACATTCTTCTCAATGAATCACATATGTTTAATACATTTGAAATTATTTTAACGAATTTAACTAAAATTGCTTATCAATTAATATCAAACAAAACACGTATTTTTAAACGATAAGCCATACGACAGCGCTTATTGAAGTCGATCGCAACATTCTTTAAATTCCCTTTCAAAAAAACCTTTATCTGAAAGCCTTTTAAAATTCCTGCAAGAAGAAAGGAGTTTAAAAAGGCTTGCTCTGAATTACAATCCATGTAATCAGGTCTGCCAAATTTGACAATTTATCGTCATTTTGACGATTTTTTGTTCCGAAATTAACAAAGTTCCGATTGCTGATATTTTTCTAAAAAGTGACGATTTTTTCCAGACTCCAAAGTCTAAATAAAACATTACATTTGCTGACACGTTCGTTTTTTAATCTTAGAATATTTGACAGCCGTACCTTTACAAGAGCGAAAGACGAAACCTTTTCTTTCGCTTAGCGTTAACGCTGATATGCAATAGCGTCAACGTTGTGTCACGAACAGTAGTGATAAATTTCTTATTTGATAAAACCCACAAATTATAAATAAAAGTAGAGATAAGAATGCAAGATTGACCAAAAATAGCTGAATTGCCATTATTAATTAATAGCGGCCAACTTTACTATTAAATGAGCAGTCTAAATCGGGGTTTCCAATTGCAAGGAGTTGACGCCGCTCTATTTAGGTAGGCTTCTTATGCTTATGGGCATGACACATTTTGAAAACTAGAAAATGCGTGCCGGTTTTGTTAAGGTTCGGTTGTAATATGCAAGTCTTAAACAAATCTTTAAATGATTCTTTTCGGAGTACAAACACAGCACTTCGTTTTTCTTTCGTCAAACCATCAACGAATGAACCTTTTACGACTCTCTGTATAAATCAGATTTTCAACAAATATATCTACATTAGTCTCACACGATTCATGACATGAAAGACTCGTTAGATAATCTATGTGCTATGGAAGAATCTCACTCGTGTTACAGTTTCTCGTGTGAGTAATCTTCTTCGATTAAAAAATGCGGTCATCGACGATCAAAGACGCTCTTCATGAGACTTCCAGTAGCTCTTACACGATTGAAAATGCTAGCTGGGTATGAAGTAATTATGTTTTTGCTTGCATGTTTTTTCTTATGAAAATCGAACAAAAATTGTTTAAAAAAAACTGAATTATACGTTGTCCGATTTTTTTGACGATTGTTCGAAACGTGAAAGACTTTTTATTTCTTCTCAGGAAATTTAACGATTTCCTCACAAATTTATCTGGCAGCCCTGCATGTAATAAATAAATAAGTATAGAATTCAGTGAGTAGTGCCAGTCTGGTGTGGACTTGTAACGCCTTATTGATTTAAATCCTCTAAATACCTTTCAATGTTAGAATTTTTTAACTTTTAAATATCTTATTTAAAGGCTTTTCATATACATTCATATATAAATATTTTCATGTTTTATTATTTATTATATTTTCGTGTTATTTATGTTGCCTATAAATTCTTAAATAAAATACACAAAGGGATTTTTGTACAAATTGTTTTCGATAATTTTTTTTTTTTTTTTTTTTTTGCTGTTTTGCCACAAAAATTCTTTGTATTCACAAAGTAAAGTAATATTTCCTCAAGGAAGTGTTGTGCAGTAGTATGGAAATGAAAGCATATAATACTTGCATAAATTTATTATGCAAAATGAGGGTCAGGAAAAATATGACATTTTTACATATTTAAGTAATATATGAAAGTTCAAAGATACAAAAGCTTATAGTGGGAAGACGTCGAAGGGCATATAGACGAAAAGAAAAAAATTGCAATAGATAAACTGGGAATGGGTTAAAGTTGTAAATAGAAAAGTAGCATTTATTTCAGTTTTAAACTTGAAAAATACGAAACCTGCTGCAAAATGTTCAAAGGTAGACAGACCTGACTTAAATATTTTCAGTTGATTTGCTTAAATCAAAATAACCGAGGAAAGGTGGATTCATCCATGCGTTCCGAACAAAATTTTTGTCCGGAGAATAATTTTTTTTACTGAGAGTGTTCTGCAGAACGATTTACCGATTTTGAAAAATTTGTCAGGAAAAACAAAGCTACCATATCGTTTACAGATGTCAGCAATTATACAAAATAGGAGCACAACTAGCAAACTACTCGTTTTGTTTTCCTAAAGTGTGTGAAAGAAAATGGACGAAAAAAGGACAGTGGTTTTATTATTATTTTTTTTTTTTTTTATTTAATTACTCAGCAAAAAAACAATAATTTCAACTTTTACGTACAAATTGAAAAAGCGGCAACTCAGTTCATTTTATTCTGAACAAAATTTTATATTTTACCAATTCAAGAAAAAACCTGGCGAACAAAATAACTTCTCTCTCAAAAAAAAAAAATTTTGTCCAGACAAAAATATTGTTCGGAACGCATGGGTGAATCGAGCTTAAGGGTTTGAAGTTCTAAAATAAATTTTTTTTTTCTATAAAAGTCCTTTAATAGTAGCATATGTGCTACTTTTTGAAGCATTTCTCTTTTCCCTAGTGCTTTTGCATGTGACCAATTTGATTTTATTGTATGAGTATTTCTTTTCTCTCGCTCTTTTTTATTGTTGTCAAAAAATCATCAATATGAATATTTCTGATTGTTGTCATTGTAGCCAAACATTCATACATATGTATGTGTGTATATGCACACATAAGCATACATACACATATGCATATTTATACTTCTAGGAATATGCTAATTTTTTCCTTTTCACTTATTTTATTTTTCAATAAATGTTGCTAAAAGTCTCTTAAGACTTGTTTGAGTTATTGCAATAAATGTTTTTTTTTTTCTTTTTGACAAAAAAAAAATAGAAAAACTATAAATTGAAAAACTATCAAATTCAAATGTAATACAAATTGGGAGTTATTGAGGTTCTACAAAAAAAAATATGTATATAAATAAATTTAAACAAAGTTTCAAAAATGTTATTGAGTATAATTGAAAGTTCAAATATGTGTAATAAATGAATTTATTATCTAAAAAGAATATTTTTTTGATTAAAAAAAAAGAGTTTTAAGTGAATTATAAACGAGATATTTGGGTAAATAGAAACAGGGATATTGAGATTTTAACCTAAAAATGTTAATATTATTTTTATTTTAAAGTCGTATTTTGTTTATTTTAAACATACGTGAAAAATAACGTCACGTAAGTGCCACCTATTTTAAGTTTTGTATAAACCAACTCATTTTCAAACGTTTATCAGGACTTAATATTTCCGGAGTCATCGGAGCAAAAAAATTAATTTTCGTACAAGACACGACAGTAAGCATCGGAGTGAAGACTTTGCATAAGATGTTTTTTCCCCCGTGTTCGCCTTTACATCTCAATGCCTCCCATACTTCCTCGAGTGCCAGGGTATCGAAATAATTTCCAAAATACAAAAATGAGAGAGAAAAAATGTGAATCGCTATTCACAATTATACATTAATCTAAAAAGTAATATTAAAAATAAAAACATAAACATATTTCTGCGATTTATTTTTTTTAAGCTTTTGTCAAAAAAAAATCCTTAAATCCTTTAAGATTTTTTTTTTACTTTCAAAACAATTAAAAATAATATCTTCAAAAAATATTTAAATAAGCAAAAAAAAAAAAAAATCTTTAAATTCTTTTGTTGTGGCCTGATCCTTTTATTATGGTTGGCATGATTTTCAAATAATAAACAAAAGGTTGAATGAATATTGAATCTTGTCTTTATCTTCTAAAAACGTTTTTCTATTCACAAAAACTTTTGTCGATTTTGTTGCTTTGCAAAAGTATTTTATGTATTTATACACTTGGCATGTTTTTGTTTTTCTTTAAAATTTATCTAGTTGCTACAAAAATAGACTAGAAAAGCAAAAAAAAAAAAAAAATAAAAAAAAGAACGTTATATAAAATCAACCGGGTTAAAAAAATATTTGAACTAAATATGTGCCGTTTACACGCATGAAAAGTAAACGAACGTTTGAATGTAACGAATTGAAAAAAAAAAGTTTGAAAATCAGAGGAAAAAGTTAAAGAAATAACTTCTCTACTCTAGAAAATTGGTAAAAGGGCAAAAAAAAAAACACACACACACAAAAAGAAAACAAAAAATTTTTAAAAATCCACACACAAATAGAGATGAATACGTTTTTCCAACTAAATTGATATTGGAATGTGATGGTTAAATTGTTGTTTTATTTTCTTTAGACGTCTTCACAAGCACCCTATACTAACAAGAACCTACACTATACGCAGGGTTGAGCAAAATACATGCCTTGAATACAAACAAATTTAGTCTGGGCTTACACTTGGAAAGTTTTCTTTCAGAAAGTCTGACTTTATAGGCGAGAGGGGAAGAGAAAAGGCTATTCATCTCTCCCCTATCACCAATTAAATCAGATTTTCTGAAAGAAAACTTTCTCAGTGTGAACCCAGACTTATGTTATGTATTTAAAATGCAAAATACTAACTTATCCAATCGTTTATGACCAACAAATTTTAACGTGTTTTATCTAGTGAAGATCCAAGGGAAAAACTCAAGAGTGACTGGTGGAGTACCATAAAATACTAAAGAAGTAGAAACAAATATGTCTGGAACGGATTTTGGAAACTCTTAACCTTCTTATACGAAGGTCAAGGTCGACTGAGGGCAACATGCATATGTAACTGATACATTGTTAGTCAAGAATTTTAATTTTAAGGAAACCCCAAAAATAAAAAAATAAGACGGTTCTCATTTCTATTCAACCCTGAAGGTTAATGTTCATCGAATCTACGAAGTTCCATTTACTCTTTTTATATAACTTTTTATGTGTATTCAAATTTTGCGTTTTTTCAACAGCATTAGCTGATATGACGAAATATTTAATTAATTTAAAAACAAAAAAAAAGAGTTCAAATTCGTATCGAATTTGGAGAGGGAAAAAGAACTTTTATTTTTAATGCTTTATTTTATTTTTTAATAAAATGCTTAACTAAACATAATAACATAATGCATAATAACAAAAGTTGTCGTAATCTTGAGTGCAAACATCTTCCCGTATAAAGCAAGAAAGCTGCGCCTTTTTTTTACTTTTTGGGGCACATTTGGATTTAGTAGTGCCATTGTTTCTATTAATTTTGTTTCAAAAATGCGGTTAAAAATGAGTTAACGATATCGTAACATCCTGACATCTTTTTTTTTTTTTTGCCTAAATAAAAACAAGTTAGAGTGCTATATTCGGCTGTGCCGAATCTTTGATACCCTCCACCGACACTTCGAATGTTTTAGGAGTAATATCTGTATGATGTCTATTTATTTTTATAATCTTTGTTAAAACAGACATCTGCATTAAAATTTGTTGCGGTTTAGACCTATATAAAATTATTGATAGACAATCAGAATCAATTTTAAAAAGTTTAAGTAGAATATCAGTTTAAGATGAACTTAAATGATTTTCAAGAAAACAAATTATATAACAGCCATGGTAAGCTATGAACCAATCATCCCAAATTCTGCAGAACGATTTCTGGTATTAAAAAACATAAATTTCAATACAGCGGTGCAATTAGTTTAAGCGTTTGCAGTAAATTTCAGAAGACTGCTAAAATGGAATCTAAGGAAAATTATGGACCGTATATCACAAAATTGCATAACATTTTTTCTGGCCATATGAAGCTAAACTGGAAGAAAGTTTACCGCGTATTTAATTATTTTACCAGAGTGGGCTTTATATGAGGCCTATGGTAAGTTATGCACCGATCTTCACCAAATTTCACAGTGTCATTTCTAGTTCTATAAAACTGTGATGTATCAAATTTTGTTATGATAGCGTTATTTTTTACGTATTTAGGTTTACTAAGCTGTTTTCCGGGAGTAAGGTTTATATGGGGCCTATGGTAAATGTTGGACCGTTCTTCACAAAATTTTAAAGTCTTATTTCTTGTTCAATAAAACTGTGATGTACCAAATTTTGCTATGATAGCATTCTTTTTTACGTTTTTAGGCGTACTAAGCTGTTTTCCGGGAGTAAGGTTTATATGGTGCCTGTGTTAAATTATGGACCGATCTTCACAAAATTTCACAGTCTTATTTTTAGTTCTAAAAAATTTTGATGTACCAAATTTTGTTATGATAGCATTATTTTTTACGGATTTAGGCGTACTAAACTGTTTTCTGGAAGTAGGTTTTATATGGGGCCTATGGTTAATTATGGACCGATCTTCACGAAACTTAATAGTTTCATTTCTAGTCCTATTTAACTGTGACGTGCTAAAATTTGTTATGATAGCATTGTTAGTTAGGGTTTTAGGCTTACTATACTGTTTTCCGGGAGTAGGGCTTATATGGGGCCTAGTGTAAATCATGGACGGATCTTCAAGAAATTTTACAGCGTGATTTCCAGTTAAATAAAACGAACTGTTGCGAAATCTTATATCATTCTGTGCATTTTTCCAACATTTATGTTAGTTTTTGTAACAAAATTATCAATTTTTTTTTAGGTGGTGGTTCCACATTTTTATTCATAGATCAGATCCTATTGAACCGATTTTGCTGGATTTTAATCCGAAACTGCTTTACTGTTTGTTTATTTCTTTTGAGTTTTTCGGAAGTGAGCGTGTTTTCAACAGATGGACAGACAGACGGACATGGCTAAATCGACTTAAAATTACTCAAGGACCCAGAATATATATACTTTATAGGGTCTGAGATGAATAATAAAAAAGTTTCACACGGAGTGACAAACTTAATATACCCTCTTCACAACTAATTGTGGTGGAGGGTATAAAGATAAGTGTTTGGGTCGAACGGCTAAAAAATCGAACGAAAACTGAATATTTTGCTTTTGGTTTTAACTTCGATATTCGCTCTTTCGCTACGATATTCGCTCTTTCGTTATTTCGCAAGACTATTTGTACTTAACACGGAACTCCGCTTATATATAGTTTCAACAAGACACACAGGGAAAGAACTATAAATTAAACACAAACGCAGTTCCTACAACAACAAAAAAAGAAAACAATTATTTAAAGAAATTTATCAACTAAAGGCCAATTTCACCAAGTTCAGTTTAAAATCACTATTACTTATACTTCCTGTTAACAATATGTTTTTGACAGCTACAACTGTTAGTTAATTATAACTGAACTTGGTGAAAATGGCCGTTAGGCGTCAACTTTGACCGCCTTTTAAGATAGAGATATTTAAATATCCCAGTAAACAACTGAATTTTCGATATGCAACATTCGGTCTAAAATTTTAAAAACGCTGAAAATTGCTATTTGCAAGATATAAGGAACCCTACAACAAGTGAATAAACGAATCATCATGTTTTCCTAACGCTTACGTGAAAAATATGATGATTCGCTCATTCATTTCTTGAAGGGAATGCTATTCTCCATAGAAATACAGATAATAAACGTCCCTAAAAATGCAAGTTTAATTTGTATATGAATAAGATACTCAAACTGTGTAATCCTTTGAAGAATCTTTCTAAATAAGGTGTTTCTAAATTCAAAGCGATCCTAATACGACGGTGAGCAATAAGTCTGTTGGTTTTTGAATTTTCCCCAATTCGCCAATTTAATTTTTTTTTTTTTTTAATTGAATAAAAGTCAATTAAACGTTTACTTATATATACCAACAGCAATAATTCAGAAAATGTTGTTAGCATCAAAAGACATAAAAAAACGGCCGGTTTTTTAAACAAAACAAAGAAATTAGCAACTTTATAACGCTAAAGCGCTAATGTGATCTGAATTTGCATTAGTATGCAACACTTTTTTAAGCTGTATATACTAAAAACTACTAAACAAAGCCGACTTTGACATAAATAAGAATGCAAAATTATAATAATACATCAATTAAATATGTATTGAATTTTTAAGTTAGGAACACATTTGCGTCGTACGTCGTAAGAACATTGGACGTATGGACGTAAATTAATAAAAACACGCTTTATTTAACCATATTTCCGTCATTAACGATGTTTTTCCTTTGGAATAAATTTAAAAAAAAAAATTCCACAGTTATTCCAATTGTTGTGTAATTTTATTTTCGTGAATTTTGTTTTCGAATATTTGAGAATAGAAAAAAGGATTCCAAGTTATATCCCTGCGGGAAAGTTGTGTCAATTATTCTTAAAGCACTTATCCCGTGAACACAATATTATAATAAAAAGGAACGAATTGTGAAAGGTAAAGACAGTACATATTACTTAACCCTTAAATCACTCTTGTGTGAAAAACCACACAAAATGAATAATTTGTGGGATGGGATGGGGTACACTAAAGAAACTTGTAGACTTTGTTAGCAATATCAATTAAGTACTGAAACACATATTTTTTGATTAAAAAATATTTGTAAGCAACGAAATATTTCAGAACTTACGTAAGTTATCCTCGTGTGTGCTTTTCCATACATATTTAATATCTAAGTTATTTGCACTAGAGAAATACTTTTCTGTCGGCAAGTGTAAATATATCTACGAAAATAACTTTAGTTAAGAATTAGATTAATTTATTAGTTATCTTGTATTGATTAGTTATTTAGTATTTGTAAGTTATTTTATTGGTTTAAATTGTTATTGTTTTAGTTATTCACACTTCTAGTGTAAAAATCAATGAACAGATGAAATGTTAAAATGTTGTGGATAATAAATGTCTCTTTTAAGGTACTTTTCACTATCACACAAGTCTAACGTATTTTTTCGAAAATGCTTTCCTGATCTAACTATTATTTAAAAAAATATAACAACTTATCACAACATTGTTGTTGTATTTTCCTCAAAAAACGAAATACTTGTGTGGTAGTGTAAAGAACCCTTAAGTTAATCTGATAATTTTTTTTTTTTGAAGTGATAAAGAAATTGGAGAAACGTTTGACAGAGTGTATAGAGCTCAAGAAGACTATTTTGAAAAATAAAACAATTATTTTAAACAAAAACATGTGTTTCATTTTTAAAGTCACAGACTTATTGAGTCGCCTTAAAAGATATAAATAGTTAACATTTTTTCAAAGCTTTTCATCAATTAGTTTCATGTTTTCAACTTCTTTAAGTAGGGTATACCTTTGTCTCAATGTCCACTTACTCTTTCTAACACGCTTAAGGAAAAGCATTGCGATGCATATTAAAAGAGAGAAAAAACTGTTGAAGCATGTGCACATGTAACACGCATCAGGACTATCAGTTTAAAGAATCTTATACTCCTTTCTTCACCACCATTCCAAAGTGTATTTAAAAGAATGTGTGTGTGTGTTGGCGTATGTGTATTTTATATCTCTACGTGTGTAAATAATGCTTACCATACTTTTATTTATACTTTTGTAAAACGAAAAACCAAGTATCGCTTTAGATGTTCACGATATTCCATACTCATAATATCTGTGTAAGTAAACATTAGTATAAGAGTTGTTGGATATATTTTTTTTCGTTTTGTACTTTTTTCCTCATTTCAAATAATATAAATATAACATTTTATGTAAATTGTAATGGATCTATTTGGCTATAGAAATTAAATATTTATTTATTTGTTTGATAGGAAAATCACGATAAAGGAAGGGTTTTAAAGAAGATAATTTTTCATTTGACTTTTTGTTGAAAAGTGTGAGTTATTCGTAAGGAATGTGTTTTGGTGATTTAGCCGAAAAGTAAATATGTAAATTTCAAATAAAAAAGTCTTGAAAGTTTAAAGTGTTGCCAGTATAATTTGTTTGCTAAAAGTTCGCAGCTATAAATTATTTGGGTAGTCTATGGGATTTAATTGTGGAGTTGTGATGGAGATCTAAAGTTTAATGCAGTTGAAAGGTTAAAAAGGAGTATTTATTGTTTATATAGCAGAGTAGATTTTAGAGAGATTTTCTCAACAGAAGTAAAAAATTTTTTTTAATATCGTTACTTTAATTTAGAAAAGGTTAATAAAAATATAGTTTATTGCTATCTAAAATTTTTGACATTCGATCCAAAGCTAGAATATTTCAAAGACAATAGACCGAAAAAACGTCTAATTGAGCTACTTTACATGACTTTGCATTTCGAAAGTGTTGAAGACACGGTCACCCCTACAGCTTGTCAAAGATCTGATAAGTCTACAAGATCTGACCTTTGGAGCGTTTGTGAAAATTTTAAATGAACATTTGGAGAAGGATGATCACCTGTCCATCCTACGCTGTGGTTCAGCTAAAGATTTAATTTTCTAATTTTTCTAGAGACGTAAATCCGCTTGCTTACGCTTGAGCAATAAAATAGAATACCTAAAATTAAGTTTTCAAATGAGTTCAGTCACATCCTAGAGACCATTTTCCATTTCAGTATCCATGTTCTGTAACTTTGCTGAGAATTTTTCGCATCGAAAAGATGTGAAACAAAATATAACATCGTTTCTCGAAAAGTGAGAAAAAATGTGTCCGTAAATCATGTCGAAAGCTATCAGAAGAGATTACGTCGTTGCGTTATAAATGCCATAACATTACACTCGAAGCCAATGTGACATTGCAGACATTGAGAGCGCCAGTCACACAAAGCGGCAACTTTCTCAAAAACATTTTACAGACACACGTTTCTGTAAATTTGAGAGTAGCAGCGAGTAGCGTAACAGCTATTGCTCGCCAAAAATTTTAAAGAAGCAGTTAAGTGAGCATAACACTACGTAACAAAATTTCAACAAAGTCGTGACCAAATGAATCTGACAGCTAATCTTTATGTAAAATTTTCCGCTGAATCCGAATATGAAGTCAGAATTGTCAAAAGTAGAACAGTTTTTGAGATATTCCAAAATAACCGTTATTTGTGTTTTAAAAAAAGTTGTTGTGACTGAAATGCAAATATCTTAAAAAATTTTAAACGGATTATGTAATTCTTTCTTTAAAGTGAAAGGTTATAAAATTTCTAAAATAACCATGGATTGCTTGTGAAGATTGGTCAAGAAATCACAGAGTAACAGGGAACAAAAGTTCAAGCTTCCTTGAAAATTTTATGATTTTGTTAAATTTTGCTCTTTTCAAGTTATTTTTTTTAACCAATGATTTAAAAATCCTAATGTTTTATAGCATGCGGCATTAAATTATTTTAGTATGAACATTTTGCGCCTAACAAGACATAGATTGGTACAGAAATGACAAAGCTACAGAAGATTTAGTAAATTAACCCACATAGAAATTAAATAGTTTTAAGCAATTTTTAATATTTATTGGTACTAAAAATTTAGCTTTGTATATTTATTTGTTGTGGGTTAGTTCAATTAATCTTCTGTAACTTTGTCATTTTTGCACCGATCTGGATCCTATTGGGCGCAAAATGTTCGTATTGAAATAGGCTAAAATTTAATTTGTTGGATATTTGCATTTCAGTCACAGCATCTTTTTTAAAAACACATAAAATGGTTATTTTGAAATATCTCAAAAAAATGTTCTACTTTTGACAATTCTCTTACTTCATATTCGGATTCAGCGGAAAATTTTACATAAAGATTATGTGTCAAATTCATTTGGTCAAAAAAATTGTTACGTAGTGTTATAAAACACTAAAAAGCGAAAAGTGGGTTAATTCACTAAATCTTCTGTAGCTTTGTGATTTTTGCACAGAAATTAGTCTCGTTGGGCGCAAAATATTCGTATCAAAATAAAATAATGTCCCATGTAATAAAACAATAAACTTTTCAGTTGTTTCATTTTAAAAAAATAACTTCAAAAGAACAAAATTGCAAAAAATCATAAAATTTTTCATAAATTTTCAAATTTTGTCCACAGTAACTCTGTCATTTCTTGACCAATGTTTACAAACGACCCATGGTTATCTTAGAAATTGTATAACCTTTCACTAGAAAGAAGGAATTACATAATCCCTTTAAAATTCTTGAAGATATTTGCATTTCAGTCACATCATCTTTTTTAAAAACACAAATAACGGTTACTTTGGAATATCTCAAAAACTGTTCTACTTTTGACAATTCTGACTTCATATTCGGATTCAGCGGAAAATTTTACATAAAGATTAGGTGTCAAATTCATTTGGTCAAAAAATTGCTACGTAGTGTAATTTGTAATTTTAAAATAAAAATCAATTAAAAATTTCTCCTTCATGGGTATTGGTGAAATAGGGTTCCACATTAGCCGATTGTCAATTTTTTTATACAAACATTATAAAATAAATATTACAAAACTAATTAAATTTCGACACTTACCAATTAGAAGTATTATTAAGTTAACAACTCGTAAACCCTGTAAAAAAAAAACAAAAAATATATCAATATTTAAAGCAAACGGTTTGAATATGCGTAGGTACAAACAAAAGTGGGTAACTTTTTTTGTATTACAATGTCGATATTAAACAAATTTTGACATAATTTCATATAACATATGAAGATGTTGGTCAAAATATTACAAATTTTTTACGTAACATTTATCAGATAACGGCACACTTTTGTTTTTCGATGTACATTTCGATTTTTGCCGTCATCCAGAGTCAAAGGCTGATTTATTAAAAACAACATAGAATAAAATATTGTTGCTTAGGCCAGATCATCAGGAAACCCTTTTCCAAATACTTTGGCAAAACTAAATATACTATGCCAATAAAACGGTAAAGCGAATGAGAATTACAAATGGAAAAGAGTTGTAAAAATACTGTATTTACTTTGATTCAAATATTTTTTTTATTGAATACCTATCAAAGTGAAAATTTGATAAATTTTTTCGTTGAATCAAATAAAAAGTTTGTTGACCTAAATTTTTTTTTTAACAAACTGTGTTGGTTTAAATTTTCTTGAGATATTTTTTTCTGTGTGGCTACTGAACTACGCGCCGAATAGTGGGTTACCGACTTTGATCGGATAAAAAATAACTTAGTTTTAGTAGGCGAAATCCAAGAGCTTGTGAATTAATTTAAACTTTTTTCACTAATTATTGTCATTTTAAAAGATGTTTTTACCACAACTAATACCAAAATTCATAGTTTTACAACTTACTTATATACCTAGTCTATTTTATTACAAAAGTTTAAAGTCATAATGCACCAAAATCGGGTATAAACTAAAAATTCTTTATAGGTATAATAAATAATGAAAATAACACTTTCTATATTCTTTACATTTGAACACACATACATGCCAGTAAATTTAAATGCTTGTGTTTCCTTTTTTTGTTATTGGATTTTTTTATATAAGTGGAGTTCAGTTAAAGGCTTGCAAAAGCGCAAATACAAAATATCGTAACTCTGTTGTTAAATCCAACAGCAAAATACACAGAGTTTTCGTTAGATTTCATTTACGCTATTTAGTAATTGTTCCTTTGTAAGCTTCGCTATACTTTTATCTCTAGTTGCAAAATTTTTTTATCCGATTTTAATAAGTTACTAATTCCTTTCGGTAGAGCTTGTAAAATTATAAAATTATTAGCTTAAAATTATCCGCAATATGGCGCTAATCAAGTAGGTATTTGCTCAAAAAAAAAAACTATACCTACCAATTTTCCATTATTTGAAATTTCTTGAGATTGGCATGTTTACAAAAAATATAGAAACAACCGCTTTAAAAAAATTTTCGAACATTTCTTTCGCGATTTGAAGGGTCTTATTAGTGATTTTCTTCAACAACTGAAAAATAAAGATACATTTTCGGATAGGCCACATATGAAAACAATCTTAAAACAACTAAATATTTTTTAAGAGGCCCCAGGAACCATATTTAACAATAAAAATGTTATTTTACGCGAAAGTCGATTTTGACAGACACTTGCTACAAATAGTAACTTACCTTTAAAACTAAAATTTTATAGTTGTTCCGTTCACAATTTCTCTATATTTAACTATGTACCTTTAACCTAATGCTTTACTAATTAATTAAAGTTAAATTACACTTTTCAATAGGTAAACAGATTCATTTTCTCTTTTTTGCACATTTTAATGTGAAAACAGGCCATACTTTGTGGCAATATGCCATCTTTACAAACAGACTTTTATTTTTTACTACAAAATAAAAGCAGAACTTTTCATTTACTTTTTTATTAATTATAAAAATAATGATTTTCACTAAAACAAAAAACAATTTGATTTTATTTGCACACACTCTCTTAAACACAAAAAAAAAACACTCTTTTAAAACAGAAAACTGTTTAGCAGAAAAAAATATCTGCTTCAGCCCTCGCTACGCAACTTTAACGACGCGACTCACTTAACAAAAGAAGCAGCAAGTCAACAGAGACTGCGCTGCTTAGTTAATCTGCATTGATACAAAGAAAATTTCCAACACATTTTTCTTCATAAAATAACTAATTTTTTACTTAAATTTCTTTATTTACTAATAGAATAACTATTTAATTACATTTAAAAAAAAAAATTACTAATTTTTAAACACTTTTTCCACAAATAAATTAAAGTTTTTAGAGAGCATCTACTAAAACGTTCACGCACTACAAAATTTTCTAGAAACTAAAACGAAGTGAAAAGGAAACCAAATAAATATGGGGTTAAAAATATGTACTTGTTTTGTAATTTCAATAAAGTGGAGAGTGGGGAGAGTAAAGAGTATAACATTTAAACAACAACGTTAGGATTTTATTCGCATATTGTTTTTGTATGTGCATAACAACAATGTACATAGTCGTAGGCGCATCAACAAATATTTTACGAAACTTAAAAGAACATAAAATTGTATTAATGCAAAAAAGGGAGAAAGGTGAATAAAATGAATTAGCAATAACAACGACAACAACTTCAACAGATAATGATTAATGTTAGGGAATCGGTAGTATTTTGTTATTTTAAATCAAGTATGTAGTTAATTTTGTTGGTTGTAAAAATAGAGCGAAATGAAATTCCTATATTTTTTAACAGGGATGGGTAATATTAATCGATAAGCATTAAAAGTACAATTATTTACATTAGTTTGCTAAAAACCGTAAAAATGTGAAACCGCGGTTTCGGTTTTAAAATGATTAAAACCGGTCGGTTTCGGTTCGGTTTTCGGTTTTGAAAATATCAAAGCAGTCATTTTTTTTTCAGTTTTTTTTTTTATATAATTATTAAGTATATAGAAAGAAACTTTATGTACCTGGGCCTGGGTAGGCCCTTCCCTATAATATATGTACTGCAGTAAATAAAATCAAAATGAAACGTTTCAAAAAGCATACACAACACATAAGAATTCTTTCTTCTCTGTTTTTTCGAAAAATTATTTTATTTCCCAACAAAATGCTCCTGCTATAGCCATTAAACTCCATACATATAAAGTAGTCCCAGCCTTGCCCAGGTGCTCATTAGTGTGAGTTTTTTCTATAGCCACAAGAAACTCCATACAAAATTCAAGTGGCCCAGGTGGCAGTTTATGCCTCACAAATAAGGTGTGTACTTAAGAGTTATAAAGACAACATTTGTTCTTCTTAGTACTTATTTTGAATTTTAAGAATTTTGAAATACCTTGTCATTGTTGAAGGCTGTTATGTATAAAGTTTTTGTATATGAAGTACGAGTATGATGTTTAATTTGCAATTTCTTCAAGCATAAATACATTGTTAAAGTAAAAGCTAAAACCGAGGTTTTTTTGTCGGTTGACGGTTACGGTTTTTAGGCAATTAAAACCGCGGTTTCGGTTTCGGTTAAAACCGAACAGCAATCCCTAATTTACATACACTCAGGTCTCGTTTTATGCGGATTCAAATGTATGCGATTTTTAAATTAACGATTTTGTTTTAAATTTTTACGGTTTTTTGAAATTTAAGATGTTTTTTAAACTTTTTTATCGTTTTTAAATTAAACCAAGCTTGCATCACTGACATAATCGTTATACCTAGGTACTTAGATTGTTTTATTTTGTGTTTTTTTTGCATATCCTATACGTATGTGTTTTTAAACTAATGAAGAGCACATAGGGTAAGTGCACCTAAGTTCGGCATGTACCAGTAGTCGGCATTTTTTGCATTCAAGCGTTAATAAATAAGAAATGCGTTTATTACACTCATTAATAGCATCAAGTTTGTCAAGAAAATGTACTCATCTTTCCACTAGTAATAATTAAATTGGAGGAAGATGAGTATTTTTGGCAAATTTTGAAGTCTTGAGTGACAAGCTCTTGAACTTGTGCGGTGACCCTTGTTTTTCAAAAAAAAAAATAGTGTTAGAGCTAACTTAAAAAGGCAAATAGGCATATTATTTATGGGAAGTTTATTACTTATAAAGTTTAAAAAGGTAAAAAGTCTATTAAATTTTGTCGTAAAAGTAAAAAATTTACAAAAAGTAACTATTTTATTAATTTTGTTGGGTGCCGACATTAGGAACAAAAATTTTCAAAATTTCCTTTGGTCGGCATTGGGTGCCGAATACTGGCAAATCAGTATTTTTCTCTGATTACACTCAAATTTGAGTAAATTAATCATCAATCGTGCCTCTTGCCTCTGAGATAACATAAAATGAGTTTAAAACGAGTTTACCCAGTAGTCGGCATGATTTCTTTTGAGTATCTCATGACCTGCCGACTATAGGATAAGTGTTGTCCTAAAGTCGGCAGCAATTTTATTTCTAGTTTAACTGTATATGGGGTCCCAAAACAATATATTTTTTAAAATTTGTAAGGACATACTTGTTTCAGTAAAGTTAAATTTGAAAAGTAAGAAAACAATGTCAATGTTTAAATTTACTGAAGTGGCCCTACAAATAAAAGGTTCGATATCTATACCTAGTGCCAGCCAGAAATGATTTCCAAGCTCCACTTTACAGGACAGAATACAAGTTTAGTCAAATGCTAAAGAGGATAAGTTTTTAAAATAGTGACTCGTCCTCTCCAAATGAAAACTTCCGGTAAAAATTGATTACATTCTGAACTATTTAAAAATTATCGTTTTTGAATAGGCATTTAAGCTTAGCTGTTAAGAAAGCAGAGGCAATTAGTGAAGGACGAGCTAAAGTCCCTGAAGAAAAACCATCTCATCGAACAAATTGTTGACATTTTGGATGATCCGTCCAGAATATGTAATGACGATAAGATAAGTCCCAATGGTTGAATTTTCATATGTAAGATTTTAATTTGAAATCAAACAATCAATTTTCCGATGTTAAAAGTAAAATTTTTTTTTTCACATGGTTAATTTAACAATAATTTTGTCACCGGTGATTTTGGTTAACATAGTCCTTCATCAAGAAGAAACAACCACATAATTTTGGGTAGTAACAAAAATATATTTAACACCTATCAAAGCATGGTTACCCATAGCATGTTGCTCTTGGAAAAGAGAAAAATTATATTGGTAAATAGAACTATTAGTGGTAAACAAGTTATTGTCATATTTAGCAATAACATCAAAATATGGTTGTGACTACAACAATATGGTTAAGCTAACCATAATATGTATTAAATTTCTCGTTAAAAATAGTTTTGTTGGAGGTGAAACTTTTTTTCTACGTGTGTACACTAGACTGGTCGCAATTTTTTTTTTTTTTTTTAATTTACATGTTTGCGCTGCTTAAAATATGAGGTTTGGTGTAAGAAATCAAGTCCTAATTTTTCAACTCAATCCGACGGTGCCTAGTCGTGCCAAGTGGGGCCCAAAGTTCCCCATATGATAAAAAAAACATATATTCAATCAGATACCAGATGAAAAGCCGGTCTTAAAGACCGAAAATCGAAAATCTGGCTTCGTTACGATCTTCCGCAGAGAAAATACTTTAAGTATGCCAAATTTCAGCTTCCTATATCATCAGATGGCTTCAGAAAGTTGCGGAAAGAATAGGACATACACGCAAACATCCTTACATACTAAGAAATTATATATTGTATAGATAGATTAAAGTATTTGCAGTTTAATATTTTAGTATGATACGAACGAAAGATTTTTAACTAATTATAACTAATTCGGGGTCGCTGAATCCAGTGGTGCTAGCCGTTTTTTTAGGTTAGCTTTAGTTTTCGAGATATACCGTTATTTCGAAAATTAAGGATGTTGCACAACATATGTTCGCGCAACTCAAAACCCTTTAGCTTATTGAAAAACTAAAAAAAACCGAAATTCGGCAATAAAATTTACTTTAAGAAAGTTAAAACTTTTTTCTTCGTATTGGCTTTGGTTTTCGAGATATACCGTTATTTCGAAAATTAGGGAGGTTGCACAACATATGTTCGCGTAACTCAAAAACGCTTTAGTTTATTGAAAAGCAAAAAAAAAACGAAATTCCGCAATAAAATTTACTTTAAGAAAGTTAAAACTTTTTTCTTCATATTGGCTTTGGTTTTCGAGATATACCGTTATTTCGAAAATTAAGGATGTTGCACAACATATGTTCGCGTAACTCAAAAACGCTTTAGCTTATTGAAAAACTAAAAAAACCGAAATTCCGCAATAAAATTTACTTTAAGAAAGGTAAAACGTTTTTCTTATATGCGCAGTCGTTTTAGAAACATAATTTTTTTTTCTGGAAAAAAAAATAATTTTTTTATTAAAATTTCGGAATTTTTGTTTTTAAAAATTCATAAAAAATTGAAAAATGGAGCTATGCTTCCAATTTTATAGAGCCATATAAAAAACAATATTGCAAACAAAACAAGCTATAAATGATTAAAATCTGTTCACAACTTTTGCTTTTATGTATTCACAAAAGACGAAAAATTTTAATTAATTTAAGAATTTTATTTAAACGCCATATTTGTATAATTGAAATTCTTATATTTGGCCCGTGTAGTGCCTAGGATGCCTCGAGACCAACTCCAGTCATACATTTGACCCTTCTTGAGGCATCCTAGGCACTACACGGGCCAAATATAAGAATTTCAATTATACAAATATGGCGGTTTAATAAAATTCTTAAATTAATTAAAATTTTTCGTCTTTTGTGAATACATAAAAGCAAAAGTTGTGAACAGATTTTAATCATTTATAGCTTGTTTTGTTTGCAATATTGTTTTTTATATGACTCTATAAAATTGGAAGCATAGCTCCATTTTTCAATTTTGTATGAATTTTTAAAAACAAAAATTCCGAAATTTTAATAAAAAAATTATTTTTTTTTCCAGAAAAAAAAATTATGTTTCTAAAACGACTGCGCATATAAGAAAAACGTTTTACCTTTCTTAAAGTAAATTTTATTGCGGAATTTCGGTTTTTTTTAGTTTTTCAATAAGCTAAAGCGTTTTTGAGTTACGCGTACATATGTTGTGCAACCTCCCTAATTTTCGAAATAACGGTATATCTCGAAAACCAGAGCCAATATGAAGAAAAAAGTTTTAACTTTCTTAAAGTAAATGTTATTGCCGAATTTCGATTTTTTTTAGTTTTTCAATAAGCTAAAGCGTTTTTGAGTTGCGCGAACATATGTTGTGCAACATCCTTAATTTTTGAAATAACGGTATATCTCGAAAACTAAAGCTAACCTAAAAAAACGGCTAGCACCACTGGATTCAGCGACCCCGAATTAGTTAAAATTAGTTAAAAATCTTTCGTTCGTATCATACTAAAATATTAAACTGCAAATACTTTAATCTATCTATACAATATATAATTTCTTAGTATGTAAGGATGTTTGCATGTATGTCCTATTCTTTCCGCAACTTTCTGAAGCCATCTGATGACATAGGAAGCTGAAATTTGGCATACTTAAAGTATTTTCTCTGCGGAAGATCGTAACGAAGCCAGATTTTCGATTTTCGGTCTTTAAGACCGGCTTTTCATCTAGTATCTGATTGAATAGATGTTTTTTTTTATCATATGGGGAACTTTGGGCCCCACTTGGCACGACTAGGCACCGTCGGATTGAGCTGAAAAATTAGGACTTGTTTTCTTACACCAAACCTCATATTTAAAGCAGCGCAAACATTTAAATTTAAAAAAAAAAAATCCCATACAAGATGCGACCAGTCTAGTGTACACCCAGATAAAAACATGTTTAAAAATGGTCACGTCCGACAAAACTATTTTAAAAGAAAATTTTGAACTTATTATGTTTAATTTAACCATATTGTTGTCTCCGACAATCATATTATTGTTAAATTAGTCGTCCATCAAGAAGTCACAACCATATTATGGTTGCCTCCGAACATGTTATGGTTAATAATAACAAAAATATGTTTAACACTATTATCAAAAAGTAATTTCAATTTTTGGGAATACAAAATTTTAATTTCAAAAGATTTTGTTATTCGTGCTTAATTCCCAGTTTTTATTATTGATAAAAACACTTGAAATTTATTGTTGATGGGATAAGCTATTCCTATGCATTTCACTGGTTGCTTAGGCCAGATCATCAGGAAACTTCATCCATAAAGGTTTTAGACAAACTAAAGATATTAAACCAAATAAAACTGTTAAACGTATAAGAATTATAGCAACAGTTCTACTTGTAACAATATCAAAGTTTAAACAAAACACATCAACAATAAACAACAGTGGGTTCATTCTCTCAACATTAATTGTAGTTGTAAGTAGGTTAAGAAAAACAAAATGAAAAAAACAACAACTTACAAAAGATGTTGTCAATTAAGTGTTTTTTAGGCCGTGCACTGCCTGTTTATTATCAAAAAGTAATTTCAATTTTTGGGAATACAAAATTTTAATTTCAAAAGATTTTGTTATTCGTGCTTAATTCCCAGTTTTTATTATTGATAAAAACACTTGAAATTTATTGTTGATGGGATAAGCTATTCCTATGCATTTCACTGGTTGCTTAGGCCAGATCATCAGGAAACTTCATCCATAAAGGTTTTAGACATACTAAAGATATTAAACCAAATAAAACTGTTAAACGTATAAGAATTATAGCAACAGTTCTACTTGTAACAATATCAAAGTTTAAACAAAACACATCAACAATAAACAACAGTGGGTTCATCTCATCTTACATTTCCCCACTACAATTAGTTGAAATTCTCTCAACATTAATTGTAGTTGTAAGTAGGTTAAGAAAAACAAAATGAAAAAAACAACAACTTACAAAAGATGTTGTCAATTAAGTGTTTTTTAGGCCGTGCACTGCCTGTTTATTATCAAAAAGTAATTTCAATTTTTGGGAATACAAAATTTAATTTCAAAAGATTTTGTTATTCGTGCTTAATTCCCAGTTTTTATTATTGATAAAAACACTTGAAATTTATTGTTGATGGGATAAGCTATTCCTATGCATTTCACTGGTTGCTTAGGCCAGATCATCAGGAAACTTCATCCATAAAGGTTTTAGACAAACTAAAGATATTAAACCAAATAAAACTGTTAAACGTATAAGAATTATAGCAACAGTTCTACTTGTAACAATATCAAAGTTTAAACAAAACACATCAACAATAAACAACAGTGGGTTCATCTCATCTTACATTTCCCCACTACAATTAGTTGAAATTCTCTCAACATTAATTGTAGTTGTAAGTAGGTTAAGAAAAACAAAATGAAAAAAACAACAACTTACAAAAGATGTTGTCAATTAAGTGTTTTTTAGGCCGTGCACTGCCTGTTTATTATCAAAAAGTAATTTCAATTTTTGGGAATACAAAATTTTAATTTCAAAAGATTTTGTTATTCGTGCTTAATTCCCAGTTTTTATTATTGATAAAAACACTTGAAATTTATTGTTGATGGGATAAGCTATTCCTATGCATTTCACTGGTTGCTTAGGCCAGATCATCAGGAAACTTCATCCATAAAGGTTTTAGACAAACTAAAGATATTAAACCAAATAAAACTGTTAAACGTATAAGAATTATAGCAACAGTTCTACTTGTAACAATATCAAAGTTTAAACAAAACACATCAACAATAAACAACAGTGGGTTCATCTCATCTTACATTTCCCCACTACAGTTAGTTGAAATTCTCTCAACATTAATTGTAGTTGTAAGTAGGTTAAGAAAAACAAAATGAAAAAAACAACAACTTACAAAAGATGTTGTCAATTAAGTGTTTTTTAGGCCGTGCACTGCCTGTTTATTATCAAAAAGTAATTTCAATTTTTGGGAATACAAAATTTTAATTTCAAAAGATTTTGTTATTCGTGCTTAATTCCCAGTTTTTATTATTGATAAAAACACTTGAAATTTATTGTTGATGGGATAAGCTATTCCTATGCATTTCACTGGTTGCTTAGGCCAGATCATCAGGAAACTTCATCCATAAAGGTTTTAGACAAACTAAAGATATTAAACCAAATAAAACTGTTAAACGTATAAGAATTATAGCAACAGTTCTACTTGTAACAATATCAAAGTTTAAACAAAACACATCAACAATAAACAACAGTGGGTTCATCTCATCTTACATTTCCCCACTACAATTAGTTGAAATTCTCTCAACATTAATTGTAGTTGTAAGTAGGTTAAGAAAAACAAAATGAAAAAAACAACAACTTACAAAAGATGTTGTCAATTAAGTGTTTTTTAGGCCGTGCACTGCCTGTTTATTATCAAAAAGTAATTTCAATTTTTGGGAATACAAAATTTTAATTTCAAAAGATTTTGTTATTCGTGCTTAATTCCCAGTTTTTATTATTGATAAAAACACTTGAAATTTATTGTTGATGGGATAAGCTATTCCTATGCATTTCACTGGTTGCTTAGGCCAGATCATCAGGAAACTTCATCCATAAAGGTTTTAGACAAACTAAAGATATTAAACCAAATAAAACTGTTAAACGTATAAGAATTATAGCAACAGTTATACTTGTAACAATATCAAAGTTTAAACAAAACACATCAACAATAAACAACAGTGGGTTCATCTCATCTTACATTTCCCCACTACAATTAGTTGAAATTCTCTCAACATTAATTGTAGTTGTAAGTAGGTTAAGAAAAACAAAATGAAAAAAACAACAACTTACAAAAGATGTTGTCAATTAAGTGTTTTTTAGGCCGTGCACTTTAACACTTTTATTAGCATGGTTGTTTTCCAACCATAGCATGTTGCTCTTGCAAAAGAGGAAAATACTATTGTTAATTTGAAAACAAATTATTGTCATATTCAACTACAACATGTTTTGAGGCAACCATAATATGGGTATGGCGTCTTGACGGAGGTCTAATTTAACCATAATATGGTTGTCGAAGACAATAATATCGGTAAACTAAACATAATATGTTCAAAATTATCTTAAAAATGGTTTTCTTGTAGGTGACCATATTAAAACATATTTTTCTTTGCGTGTAATGACTACTTAAACGTACAAATGTACATTTTAAGCCTTTTAGAAAGTAAAAAGCTTAAATTTTCAATAAATTATCAATTGAATTCGTGAACAAATTGGGTTTTTTCTTTAAAAAACGACCATGCCGACAATAGGATCATTACATGCCGAGGATTGGAAGATCGTATGCCGACTACTGGCAAATGCCGTGTATTTTAGAAAAAAAGTAAAATTACTCAAATTTAATATAGAATGTGTCTAAAAACTCTTATATGAATCGAAAATATACATATTACTGAACTGTAGTGGCTAGTTGCCATCCCAGTATCACGTTTGTGTAAGTAATGGCACCAGTTTAAAAATGAAAAAAAGTTAAACTGCCGACTACTGGTACACTTACCCTAATATAAGTTTTACAACGAAGCCTAATTTCGGCAAAAATAGAATAAAAAATTAGGTGGAAGTTAGAAAAATTTCAATTTAAACTCATTCTTTCCTGTCTTTTATGGTACAACATTGTAATAACAACATGTACGAGTGTAAAGAAATTTGCATAACTTATAAACTAATAGAGGTCCCATAATAAATTTTACAATATGATTAGGACACTAAAGGCCAATTAAGATTAAAAAATTAAAAAAAAAAATTAGAACTAAGTTAGAACAATTTTGATTTTAATTGGTCATTTGCGGTTTTGCAGTTGAAATTTTTTTTTTCAAATACATACTTTTTTTTTTTTATTTAAAGATCAATCGATTTTCGATAAGAATTACCTTAAATTTTTTTCGTTTGATTAGTTTTAAGTTTGAAATACCTAATACCTTATTAAAAAAAACATTTTTTTGCAAACGGCATCACTTTATCACTAAGTAACTCGACAAATAAACATCATAGAAAAAAAATTTCGCACACTTATTCATATCTATGTCAAATAGGTATAAAGGAATTGCAACAAAATATTTTTATTTTCTCCGCATCAAACACCCAGAGAAAAAACATGTTTAAATATGGTCACCTCCAACAAAACTATTTTTAAAGAAAATTTTAAACATATAATGATTCAATTAACAATATAATAGTTCACCGACAACAATTTTATGGTTGAATTAGTCCTCCATCAAGAAGCCACAACCATATTATTGTCGCCTCCGAACATGTTATGGTCAAAAATAACTAAAACCTGTTTAACACTTTTAATAGCATGGTTGGTTTTCAACCATAGCATGTTGCTCTTGGAAAGGAGGAAAATACTATTGTCAATTATAAAACAAATTATTGTCAAATTTAACCATAACATGTTAAGAGGAGGACTAATTCAACCTTAATATGGGTGTCGGTGACAATAATATGGTTTTATTAACCATAATAATATGGTTATATTAACCATAATATGTTTAAAAATTTTCTTTAAAAATAGTTTTGTTGATGGTGACCATATTTAAACATGTTTTTTCTCTGCGTGCATATATATATTTGTTGATATTTTTTTTGCGATTTTGTTCTGATTTTCATGCGAATTCAATTTATGCGATTTTTTTTTTGGAACGCATCTACCGCATAAAACGAGACCTGAGTGTAATTGAAATTATAAAAGGAGTTAGATTCAAAGATATTTAATACATAGGTATTGAATTATATTGTGTTTATTGGTAGCAAACATGGATGATATTAAAGTTTTTTACAATTATAAAAAAAGGTAAAAGAATAATAAAAACCCATGTTTTGAATAAGAAACTTAAATTTCTTTCATGACAAATAACAAAAATATGTGAACCAATGCACAACAAATTATTTTCACATTTGAATATCGAAATCGCATATTTGATTAAGAAAACTTTTGAATTTTCTGCGATGACGATTTTTGCAGAATTGATAAAAAATAAATTTTTGGTAGGTATTTGTAGTAATTAAATCTTAAATCTTTTAAAACTAGTTTAATGCGTCAATGAAAAAGTTTTTGCCCATAAATAATTTTTTTAACAAAATGTTTTAATGATTTGTTAAAATAATTGAAATTTCACATTGATTTTTTGCAAAAATTGATAACAGAAATTGTTAAAATGGCTTATATGTATTTTACAAAAATTTACGTTATTTCTAATATAACTTTTATAAACATTTTCGTTTCATATGTTATTAGAAAACCTACCTCCTTTTATTTTGTTGTTTATTTTTTTTGAAGGAAACAATAGTTATAAAACCAAAATTCCGCAATAAAATTTCATTCAAGAAAAGTCAAACTTTTTTCTTATATGGGCATTTCCATCATGTCGAACGTGACCATCGTACACATTTAAAGTTAAAAAAAAGTTAAAATAAAACGTATTTTTTTTATTTTGGCAATAGATTCAAGTTATAGCTATTAATTAGCCCTATAATTGGTGCTATTGTTCATTTTGTTAAATTGTTTCGTTTTCAAGAAAATTGCAAAAAACAAGGCATTTGCACGTGACGAAAACAGAAGTGGTTTTTGTGGCCATTATTTCGAATGCCGATTTCAGCGAAACCTGAGGCAATATTTGAATGCGAAAAATTGTAGAATGTTATGCACTCATGCCTCTTAAATATCGCTGTTATTTTAAATAAAAATAATGTATACTTTTTTTATTTAGCTTTAATCGCTGTCGCACGTGATCTGTCGCACATGACATTTTTTTCCATCATGATATATATGTTGATTATACCGGGTCGACCTCCATACAAAAAAAAAAAGTTGTGCCAGTCACCCCCTAGAATGAAAGATTTGTTAATAAAGTTTCTAAAACAGGAAACATTTTTTTTGCCACGCCCCAAAATACAGCCCTTTTGGTTTTTTATATTTAGCGCTGCCATTTAAAGTCCGATCTCATCATATTGCATATCGTTGTTCATGGCTTGATAGTGGCTGCATTTTTGTCTTTGGTGACTTTTTAATCCGACCTCAAATTCTGGGCGCCACTTATGCCATCTCTGATCCTTCCCCCAAATGTCCATTTTTTTTACGTGCCAAGAAAGTCCTTCTAAAGCTACGTATGTATAGATTTTAATATGCCCAATTTTATGACACGCCTACAAATGAAGCCCCTTTTCTATTTTTCACACACATACTACATTAAATCAGGTAGAAGCCAATACAAACAAAAATATTTTCATCAGTCACGCCCTAGAATAAAAGGTATATTTATTAAGTTTGAAAAACTTTAAAAAAATTGTTTTTGCCACGCCCTAAATTACAGCCCTTTTTGTTTTATATACATATATAGCATCGCTGCCATTTAAAGTCTAATCTCATCGGATCGCATATCATTGTTAATGGCTAGAATATGGCTTTATTTTTGAATTTAGTGCTTTTTTTGCTCATCTAGATTTAAATTATTGAAATGTATATATTGACATAAATAAACCATTAAATATATAAAAAAAATTTTTCAAATTATTAATTTTCACACTTACGATGTCGCACGTGAACAACTTTATATAAGTACCAAGATCACAAATCTTGCTATTTTACGGAATTTTCTTTTTATTTTAATTTTATAAAAAATCTCTGTTTGGCCTGGTAATTTGATGAGCTTTCTACTTTTACTTTCGTCGCACTGATAGAAAATGATGTTTTTCAATGTCGCACATGACATCGAAATATGAGATAATACAAAGTTATTTGCAATCGCATAGTTTCTTGTGCATTCTATTTTGACTCTTTGTACCTTCCGAAAGGGTTTAGAGAAAACAAGTAAGAGTGCTATATTCGGCTGTGCCGAATCTTATATACCCTTCAGCAATGTGCGAGCAGAATACAGAGCAACTAGACAAAAACTAAACAAAACTAATAAATATATTTTTTTTAAATAAGAGACAACCGGTTTTGAACTTCGCTTTTCATAAGGGCCCAGAATATATATACTTTATAGGGTGTAGGATCAATATTGTATATACCTTTTTACCTTCGGTGAAGGGTATAAAAAGAGTAATTTTCGGGAATTCAGGGGTCTAATCACTGCATTCGATACTATCGTATCGAATAAACTATTGAATTTTTTTGCATACGATAGACACTGGCGTATCGAAAGAAAACTCGATCAATGTAATGTTGAGTTACTCGATGTCGAATGCTATTATTTCAAATTCAATACATTTCATTCGATATCGAGTTTCAAGATACCAAAATAAATAATTTCGAAGAATTTTGCTCGATATCGGTGATTAGACCCCAGTATTTCGGTTATAACTCATACAAATTTCCGACATTTTGGTATATAAGTCATATACATAGGACATATGGCAGCCCTAAAATTTAGGTTTTTATAAAAATGTTAATGTTTTTTAGCCCATTTTTGGAGTATTTTGCTCATAAATTACCCATTGTCTAACCGATTTGATAGTTTTATATACCGACGTGTAAGGGAAGAATTTTACCATTTACTTAAGTTATATTTATATATAAACATTTATATAAACTTGTAAATATATATTTTAAGAAAGTTAATTATAAAAAAGAGAAATTTTTGGGGATTCAGTATTTCGCTTATAACTCAGCCATTTTTTAACCGATTTGGCAGATTTATATACCGACGTGTTGAAGAAGAAATGTACCATTTACTTTGGTTATAAAGCTTGGACTCGGGGAGATCTATGGTTCCCGGAAGTTGGGTATTAATTAATTTTGGTCATAACTTTTTTGTATCTGAACCGATTTTCCCGAGTTTTGTATAAAATATGTTCTACTAAACATTTCCGATATTTTGATATATAAGTCATATCCATAGGACATATGGCAGCCCTTAAATTTAGGTTTTTATAAAAAAAAATTTGTACGGGAGGTACCACGCCCACTTCTCCAATCCCGCCCACATTTTGTAGGATGGTGTGTATTGGCAACCTAAATGTGTGTACCTAATTTGGAAACTTTGGCTCTTGCCGTTCTCAAGATATACAGAAATAAAAAAAATACAACAACAAGGGATTTTTGGAAAAATTTAAAGGTAGTCGTGGTTTTTTGCTCATATCTCCGTCATTTTTGGACCGATCTGGCTGAATTTCAATAGCAAACTTAAACGGAGTATATGTGACATAAATATACATCAACCTCGTCCACATCATTTCTGGGGCTTTCGGAAAACCCATTTCAACATACACACGGACAGACGGTCAGACGGACAGACGGACAACCGGATTTGAACTTCGCTTTTCATAAGGACCCAGAATATATACACTTTATAGGGTGTAGGATCAATATTGTGGAACATGCAAACGGAATGACAAAGTAATATATACCCTCTTACCTTCGGTGAAGGGTATAAAAAGTCAATGCATAATGTCTCTCTTTTAGAACTTTTATCATAGCAAAACGTACAATAGAAATATCCAAATAAGAAAAGTTGGGTTATAAATAAATATAAAATTTTTTTACTTTTATTAAATTTGATTGTTTTCCTGTTAAAATATGATAAAACAAAGTATTTTCAAGAACTTATAATTTTTTTGTTGCGGTGAAGCTTTCGGTGGAAATGCCCATATGCGCAGTCGTTTTAGAAACATAATTTTTTTTTATCAAAATTTCGAAATTTTTGGTTTTTAAAATTCATAAAAAATTAGAAAATGCAACTAGGCTTCTAATTTTTTGCAGGCATACAAAAAACGATGCTGCAACCAAAACCATAAATGATTTAAATCTGTAAACAACTTTTGATTTTATTCACAAAAGTAGTGGAGGTCGGTCATACATTTTATCCCCCTAGGGGCGATTCCTAGGGGCATCTTTGGCACTATAGTGGCCAAATTTAAGAATTTTATTAAACCGCTGCTGCACAGCCAAGGATGTTATACCCAAAATTTAAGATTATGGCGCAGAAATACTAAAGTTTTCAAATGACTTCAGTAACATCTGAGAGACCATTTTCCAATACAGTTCCCATGCTCTGTAACTTGGCTGAGAACTTTCGCATCGAAAAGATGTGAGAAAAAAGTGTGTCCGTAACTCACGTCGAAAGCTTTCAAAGGAGATTACATCGTTACCTTATAAATGTCTAAATATTAAACTTGAGGCCAATGTGAAATTGCAGACATTGAGAGCGCCAGTCACACTAATCGTTGACGGCGATCAAAATTTACTAAAATTTAAACATTTTCAATAACGGCGATGAAAATGCAACCGTCGGCTGTACTTAATAATTTAAAGTGCAACTTTAATATTTGTTGCTTACAAAAGTATTTTGAAAATATTCTTATATTTTTCAAAAATGTTAAAATCGAAATAATTAAACAATGAAAAATCAAACAAGAACACACGTTTTCTGTAAATTTGCGAGTAGTTTCCTTACGTGACAGCTATTGCCGACAAAAATTTTAAAGAAGCAGTTAAGTGAACAAAACTGTTGTTTGTTTCCATTTATGGCATTTTGTTTTCATTTCTCACGTTTAAATTGAAAGGTTTCTCGCCACGGGAGTTACAGAACATGGGCACAGGGCTGCTTCAAGCGGAATTGCGAAGTTGTCCTTTTTTGTTACTTAAAAAATAAATTAATTTTTGTTAATTTTACCATAAATTCAAATTCAATTCGTTGTTTTTAAAATCTTATCAAATCAATTTTAAATTTTTATAATCTCTTAGAGTAACCCCTATTTTTGTTTTGACATTCTTAAAAAAAGCTCTAGTTGGAATATGTTTCTAAAGGCTCAGTTAGTAACAGAACGTTGCGAATCAGCTGCTTAATTTTGTTGTATGTAAAGGAATTAGAACGATTATAGTTAGCAGTAAGATGTTACGTCTCAATCTGTAAGAAATTATTGGTCGTACTTTTTTACAGTAAGATTAAGTTACTGTTACTCCCGGCTAGATGAGCCTTAAATCTTTACTTCTTAATACGAAAAAAAAATTATATACGAAAAGTCTGAGGTTCGTCAAAAACAGTGATTTGAAAATTTTAAGGGTTAGGTGGAACCCCGTTGGTGGGTTATATGGTATACTATTACAAATTACCATCAAAATATTAATTTTTAAATAATAGCAAATAATTTGTAATTTTAAAATAAAAATCAATTAAAAATTACTCCTGTGCCTTCATGGCTATTGGGAAAATATGGTTCCACATTAGCCGATTGTCAAATTTTTTTTATAGGCACAAATATTATAAATATTACAAAACTAATCAAATTTTGACACTTACCAATTAGGCGTATTATTAAGTTAACAATTTGTAAACCCTTTAAGAAAAAAAAAAAAACAAACAAATAAAATATCAACATTTGAAGCAAACGGTTTGAATATGCGCACAAAATAAGTCAATAAGTTGACAACTCCTGCAGCCGTATTGTGTAATTCGCTCAGCTAAATCTCAGTCGCTTAGAGAATAAGAAATTTAAAAATTTAAGCGATGACATTAAATTTTAATGATTAAAAGCTAAAATTGCGGCGAATTATATTTGTATGGCATTGCCAAATTTCGCAATGCACGTTGCAGAACTGCATTCGTTGCCAAAAATCGCTTAATCAACTTTGTAGATTTTAAGCGATAGAGATTTAGTTTTAACGAATAAAAGAATACGGCTGCTGTTGTCACTCATCGTTACCTCCCTATTTCTAATTACATTGTCAACATTAAAAAAGTCTTTATATAATTTCATATAAAATATGTACATTTTGGTCCACATAATACAATCCAGAATCAAAGGCTGATTCATTTAAAATATGTTATATCTTAATTGAAAGGCTACTAAATTACGCGCCGAATAGTGATTGGATAAAATATGCCTTAATTGTATTGGGCCAAATCCAAGAGCTTGTTAAGTAACTTTGCAATTGTTCACTAATTATTGTCATTTTAAAAGATGTTTTTACCACAACTAATACCAAAATTCATAGTTTTACAACTTACTTATATACCTAGTCTATTTTATTACAAAAGTTTAAAGTCATAATGCACCAAAATCGGGTATAAACTAAAAATTCTTTATAGGTATAATAAATAATGAAAATAACACTTTCTATATTCTTTACATTTGAACCATTGGTGTCCAGCCCATACCACAATTGTGGAAATAATTCACACACATTCTTCACACGCATTCTTACGCTCTTTCATTTAGTCCACGAGAGCAGGGTTACCGTTGGAAATTTTCGAAAAGGGTCACAAAAAGGGGATTTTCCAGAAAAAGGGGTCAAAAAAGGGTATTTCAAAAAAAAAAAGGGTCAACATTTTTAAAAGCAGTATTTCCCATTTAAATATATATAAAAAGACCAAGGTTTTTTATAAACAAACAAAAAATATTTATTTCAGGTAGGCAGTGCCTAAAAAACTTAATTTGTTTATGGAATGCCCTTTCCTGTTTTTAACACTTGACAAAAAGTTTGTTCTTTATCATTAAAGCTCATTTTTTTTAATACTTTTTATGTTATATTCCGAAATTTTTTTTACCTATTAAGCGATTTCAAATAAGTTTTTGGTTTTGTTTCCAATTTTGCAATCGTTGGCGAATTTTTTCCTGCAAGTTTTGTGATTCTTTAAAGCTTACTGCTGTTACCAAATATTTGTGAATTTCAGCAATTTTTACTGAATTTTTTTCATTCCTGTTAGTTTTAGGGACTTTTAATCAATTTGATGGCGCTATTTTTACAAAATTTTTCGAGTTTCTAAATTTTTGCGAAGCTTTCTTGCTCTTTGAAACCTCGCCGTTTTAAAAATGGTCCCATACATAAACCGATGTCACCATTTTTACAGGGCACTCTTAATATTGTCGATATTAAAGGGGGCAAAAAGTTCAATGTCTTATGACATTATTAAGGATGAAGTTTTTAGCATAAAACTTGCTACTCTATAAGAGAGCAATACATTTATAAGAAACGAACACCTAATTGCATTTTTTAAATAAATTGTCACATTGATTTTGAAAAGAAGTCACCATAAGCTATTCAATAAATAAAACATAACAAATATGTATATGAGTTACTTTTGCTATAAGGGAAATCGTACTTTAATTTGTACTTTACTATCGAAAATCTAATTTAGAAGTCGTACAAAATCTCTTAACACAAATCTTTTTACGAATACTAATTGGTTTTTAGAAATTTGCGTTCTATATTTTGGTAATAAATCTTCACTTGAAGTCCATTTCTCCATCTCCGCTTGTTTCGAAAACATTTTTTAGCACTAACGTCCAGCATTGTTGACAAAAAACAAAATGTGAGTGCTTTTTCCAAAAAAGGGTCAAAAAGTATCACAAAATAGGTGAAAATGATACAAAAGTATAATTTCAAAAAAGGGTCATAAATGGTATCAAGACAGTCGAAAAAGGGTCAAATTGATACTTTAGTATCACAACGGTAACGCTGCACGAGAGTAAACAATTCAGTCGTCGATTACCCAGCGACGAGTGCACATGCGGCGGACGCTTACATACTTTTTGCATTTTTATTAAGAATATTTGTCTCTTTATTCACTAATACTAATAAAAAGCAATACAACCATAATTTAAATTTTGGACGTCTCTGATTTGAACACACATACATGCCAGTAAATTCAAATGCTTGTGTTTCCTTTTTTTGTTATTGGATTTTTTTATATAAGTGGAGTTCAGTTGAAGGCTTGCAAAAGCGCAAATAAATACAAATATCGTAACTCTGTTGTTAAATCCAACAGCAAAATACACAGAGTTTTCGTTAGATTTCCTTTACGCTATTTAGTAATTGTTCCTTTGTAAGCCTAGTATTGAGCTTCGCTATACTTTTATCTCTAGTTGCAAAATTATTTTTATCCGATTTTAATAAGTTACTAATTCCTTTCGGTAGAGCTTGTAAAATTATAAAATTATTAGCTTAAAATTATCCGCAATATGGCGCTAATCAAGTAGGTATTTGCTAAAAAAAAAACTATACCAATTTTCCATTATTTGAAATTTCTTGAGATTGGCATGTTTACAAAAAATATAGAAACAACCGCTTTAAAAAAATTTTAGAACATTTCTTTCGCGATTTGAAGGGTCTTATTAGTGATTTTCTTCAACAACTGAAAAATAAAGATACATTTTCGGATAGGCCACATAGGTATGAAAACAGTCGTAAAACAACTAAATATTTTTTAAGAGGCCCCAGGAACCATATTTAACAATAAAAATGTTATTTTACGCGAAAGTCGATTTTGACAGACACTTGCTACAAATAGTAACTTACCTTTAAAACTAAAATTTCATAGTTGTTCCGTTCACAATTTCTCTATATTTAACTAGGTATGTACCTTTAACCTAATGCTTTACAAATTAATTAAAGTTTAATTACACTTTTCAATAGGTAAACAGATTCATTTTCTCTTTTTTGCACTTTTTTATATGAAAACAGGCCATACTTTGTGGCAATATGCCATCTTTACAAACAGACTTTTATTTTTTACTACAAAATAAAAACAGAACTTTTCATTTACTTTTTTATTAATTATAAATATAATGATTTTCACTAAAACAAAAAACAATTTGATTTTATTTGCACACACTCTCTTAAAAACAAAAAAAAAACACTCTATTAGAACAGAAAACTGTTTAGCAGAAAAAAATATCTGCTTCAGCCCTCGCTACGCAACTTTAACGACGCGACTCACTTAACAAAAGAAGCAGCAAGTCAACAGAGACTGCGCTGCTTAGTTAATCTGCATTGATACAAAGAAAATTTCCAACACATTTTTCTTCATAAAAGAACTAATTTTTTACTTAAATTTCTTTATTTACTAATAGAATAACTATTTAATTACATTTAAAAAAAAATTACTAATTTTTAAACACTTTTTCCACAAATAAATTAAAGTTTTTAGAGAGCATCTACTAAAACGTTCACGCACTACAAAATTTTCTAGAAACTAAAACGAAGTGAAAAGGAAACCAAATAAATATGGGGTTAAAAATATGTACTTGTTTTGTAATTTCAATAAAGGGGAGAGTGGGGAGAGTAAAGAGTATAACATTTAAAAAACACCGTTAGGATTTTATTCGCATATTGTTTTTGTATGTACATAACAACAATGTAAATAGTCGTAAGCGCATCAACAAATATTTTACGAAACTTAAAAGAACATAAAATTGTATTAATGCAAAAAAGGGAGAAAGGTGAATAAAATGAATTAGCAATAACAACGACAACAACTTCAACAGATAATGATTAATGTTAGGGAATCGGTAGTATTTTGTTATTTTAAATCAAGTATGTAGTTAATTTTGTTGGTTGTAAAAATAGAGCGAAATGAAATTCCTATATTTTTTAACAGGGATGGGTAATATTAATCGATAAGCATTAAAAGTACAATTATTTACATTAGTTTGCTAAAAACCGTAAAAATGTGAAACCGCGGTTTCGGTTTTAAAATGATTAAAACCGGTCGGTTTCGGTTCGGTTTTCGGTTTTGAAAATATCAAAGCAGTCATTTTTTTTTCAGTTTTTTTTTTTATATAATTATTAAGTATATAGAAAGAAACTTTATGTACCTGGGCCTGGGTAGGCCCTTCCCTATAATATATGTACTGCAGTAAATAAAATCAAAATGAAACGTTTCAAAAAGCATACACAACACATAAGAATTCTTTCTTCTCTGTTTTTTCGAAAAATTATTTTATTTCCCAACAAAATGCTCCTGCTATAGCCATTAAACTCCATACATATAAAGTAGTCCCAGCCTTGCCCAGGTGCTCATTAGTGTGAGTTTTTTCTATAGCCACAAGAAACTCCATACAAAATTCAAGTGGCCCAGGTGGCAGTTTATGCCTCACAAATAAGGTGTGTACTTAAGAGTTATAAAGACAACATTTGTTCTTCTTAGTACTTATTTTGAATTTTAAGAATTTTGAAATACCTTGTCATTGTTGAAGGCTGTTATGTATAAAGTTTTTGTATATGAAGTACGAGTATGATGTTTAATTTGCAATTTCTTCAAGCATAAATACATTGTTAAAGTAAAAGCTAAAACCGAGGTTTTTTTGTCGGTTGACGGTTACGGTTTTTAGGCAATTAAAACCGCGGTTTCGGTTTCGGTTAAAACCGAACAGCAATCCCTAATTTACATACACTCAGGTCTCGTTTTATGCGGATTCAAATGTATGCGATTTTTAAATTAACGATTTTGTTTTAAATTTTTACGGTTTTTTGAAATTTAAGATGTTTTTTAAACTTTTTTATCGTTTTTAAATTAAACCAAGCTTGCATCACTGACATAATCGTTATACCTAGGTACTTAGATTGTTTTATTTTGTGTTTTTTTTGCATATCCTATACGTATGTGTTTTTAAACTAATGAAGAGCACATAGGGTAAGTGCACCTAAGTTCGGCATGTACCAGTAGTCGGCATTTTTTGCATTTAAGCGTTAATAAATAAGAAATGCAGTTATTACATTCATTAATAGCATCAAGTTTGTCAAGAAAATTTACTCATCTTTCCATTAGTAATAATTAAATTGGAGGAAGATGAGTATTTTTGCCAAATTTTGAAGTCTTGAGTAACAAGCTCTTGAACTTGTGCGTTGACCCTTGTTTTTCAAAAAAAAAAAATTAGTGTTAGCGCTAACTTAAAAAGGCAAATAGGCATATTATTTATGGGAAGTTTATTACTTATAAAGTTTAAAAAGGTAAAAAGTCTATTAAATTTTGTCGTAAAAGTAAAAAATTTACAAAAAGTAAATATTTTATTAATTTTGTTGGGTGCCGACATTAGGAACAAAAATTTTCAAAATTTCCTTTGGTCGGCATTGGGTGCCGAATACTGGCAAATCAGGATTTTTCTCTGATTACACTCAAATTTGAGTAAATTAATCATCAATCGTGCCTCTTGCCTCTGAGATAACAGAAAATGAGTTTAAAACGAGTTTACCCAGTAGTCGGCATGATTTCTTTTGAGTATCTCATGACCTGCCGACTATAGGATAAGTGTTGTCCTAAAGTCGGCAGCAATTTTATTTCTAGTTTAACTGTATATGGGGTCCCAAAACAATATATTTTTTAAAATTTGTAAGGACATACTTGTTTCAGTAAAGTTAAATTTGAAAAGTAAGAAAACAATGTCAATGTTTAAATTTACTGAAGTGGCCCTACAAATAAAAGGTTCGATATCTATACCTAGTGCCAGCCAGAAATGATTTCCAAGCTCCACTTTACAGGACAGAATACAAGTTTAGTCAAATGCTAAAGAGGATAAGTTTGTAAAATAGTGACTCGTCCTCTCCAAATGCAAACTTCCGGTAAAAATTGATTACATTCTGAACTATTTAAAAATTATCGTTTTTGAATAGGCATTTAAGCTTAGCTGTTAAGAAAGCAGAGGCAATTAGTGAAGGACGAGCTAAAGTCCCTGAAGAAAAACCATCTCATCGAACAAATTGTTGACATTTTGGATGATCCGTCCAGAATATGTAATGACGATAAGATAAGTCCCAATGGTTGAATTTTCATATGTAAGATTTTAATTTGAAATCAAACAATCAATTTTCCGATGTTAAAAGTAAAATTTTTTTTTTCACATGGTTAATTTAACAATAATTTTGTCACCGGTGATTTTGGTTAACATAGTCCTTCATCAAGAAGAAACAACCACATAATTTTGGGTAGTAACAAAAATATATTTAACACCTATCAAAGCATGGTTACCCATAGCATGTTGCTCTTGGAAAAGAGAAAAATTATATTGGTAAATAGAACTATTAGTGGTAAACAAGTTATTGTCATATTTAGCAATAACATCAAAATATGGTTGTGACTACAACAATATGGTTAAGCTAACCATAATATGTATTAAATTTCTCGTTAAAAATAGTTTTGTTGGAGGTGAAACTTTTTTTCTACGTGTGTACACTAGACTGGTCGCAATTTTTTTTTTTTTTAAATTTACATGTTTGCGCTGCTTAAAATATGAGGTTTGGTGTAAGAAATCAAGTCCTAATTTTTCAACTCAATCCGACGGTGCCTAGTCGTGCCAAGTGGGGCCCAAAGTTCCCCATATGATAAAAAAAACATATATTCAATCAGATACCAGATGAAAAGCCGGTCTTAAAGACCGAAAATCGAAAATCTGGCTTCGTTACGATCTTCCGCAGAGAAAATACTTTAAGTATGCCAAATTTCAGCTTCCTATATCATCAGATGGCTTCAGAAAGTTGCGGAAAGAATAGGACATACACGCAAACATCCTTACATACTAAGAAATTATATATTGTATAGATAGATTAAAGTATTTGCAGTTTAATATTTTAGTATGATACGAACGAAAGATTTTTAACTAATTATAACTAATTCGGGGTCGCTGAATCCAGTGGTGCTAGCCGTTTTTTTAGGTTAGCTTTAGTTTTCGAGATATACCGTTATTTCGAAAATTAAGGATGTTGCACAACATATGTTCGCGCAACTCAAAACCCTTTAGCTTATTGAAAAACTAAAAAAAACCGAAATTCGGCAATAAAATTTACTTTAAGAAAGTTAAAACTTTTTTCTTCGTATTGGCTTTGGTTTTCGAGATATACCGTTATTTCGAAAATTAGGGAGGTTGCACAACATATGTTCGCGTAACTCAAAAACGCTTTAGTTTATTGAAAAGCAAAAAAAAAACGAAATTCCGCAATAAAATTTACTTTAAGAAAGTTAAAACTTTTTTCTTCATATTGGCTTTGGTTTTCGAGATATACCGTTATTTCGAAAATTAAGGAGGTTGCACAACATATGTTCGCGTAACTCAAAAACGCTTTAGCTTATTGAAAAACTAAAAAAACCGAAATTCGGCAATAAAATTTACTTTAAGAAAGTTAAAACTTTTTTCTTCGTATTGGCTTTGGTTTTCGAGATATACCGTTATTTCGAAAATTAGGGAGGTTGCACAACATATGTTCGCGTAACTCAAAAACGCTTTAGTTTATTGAAAAGCAAAAAAAAAACGAAATTCCGCAATAAAATTTACTTTAAGAAATGTTTTTCTTATATGCGCAGTCGTTTTAGAAACATAATTTTTTTTTCTGGAAAAAAAAATAATTTTTTTATTAAAATTTCGGAATTTTTGTTTTTAAAAATTCATAAAAAATTGAAAAATGGAGCTATGCTTCCAATTTTATAGAGCCATATAAAAAACAATATTGCAAACAAAACAAGCTATAAATGATTAAAATCTGTTCACAACTTTTGCTTTTATGTATTCACAAAAGACGAAAAATTTTAATTAATTTAAGAATTTTATTAAACCGCCATATTTGTATAATTGAAATTCTTATATTTGGCCCGTGTAGTGCCTAGGATGCCTCGAGACCAACTCCAGTCATACATTTGACCCTTCTTGAGGCATCCTAGGCACTACACGGGCCAAATATAAGAATTTCAATTATACAAATATCCGGCTTTTCATCTAGTATCTGATTGAATAGATGTTTTTTTTATCATATGGGGAACTTTGGGCCCCACTTGGCACGACTAGGCACCGTCGGATTGAGCTGAAAAATTAGGACTTGTTTTCTTACACCAAACCTCATATTTAAAGCAGCGCAAACATTTAAATTTAAAAAAAAAAATATCCCATACAAGATGCGACCAGTCTAGTGTACACCCAGATAAAAACATGTTTAAAAATGGTCACGTCCGACAAAACTATTTTAAAAGAAAATTTTGAACTTATTATGTTTAATTTAACCATATTGTTGTCTCCGACAATCATATTATTGTTAAATTAGTCGTCCATCAAGAAGTCACAACCATATTATGGTTGCCTCCGAACATGTTATGGTTAATAATAACAAAAATATGTTTAACACTATTATCAAAAAGTAATTTCAATTTTTGGGAATACAAAATTTTAATTTCAAAAGATTTTGTTATTCGTGCTTAATTCCCAGTTTTTATTATTGATAAAAACACTTGAAATTTATTGTTGATGGGATAAGCTATTCCTATGCATTTCACTGGTTGCTTAGGCCAGATCATCAGGAAACTTCATCCATAAAGGTTTTAGACAAACTAAAGATATTAAACCAAATAAAACTGTTAAACGTATAAGAATTATAGCAACAGTTCTACTTGTAACAATATCAAAGTTTAAACAAAACACATCAACAATAAACAACAGTGGGTTCATCTCATCTTACATTTCCCCACTACAATTAGTTGAAATTCTCTCAACATTAATTGTAGTTGTAAGTAGGTTAAGAAAAACAAAATGAAAAAAACAACAACTTACAAAAGATGTAGTCAATTAAGTGTTTTTTAGGCCGTGCACTGCCTGTTTATTATCAAAAAGTAATTTCAATTTTTGGGAATACAAAATTTTAATTTCAAAAGATTTTGTTATTCGTGCTTAATTCCCAGTTTTTATTATTGATAAAAACACTTGAAATTTATTGTTGATGGGATAAGCTATTCCTATGCATTTCACTGGTTGCTTAGGCCAGATCATCAGGAAACTTCATCCATAAAGGTTTTAGACAAACTAAAGATATTAAACCAAATAAAACTGTTAAACGTATAAGAATTATAGCAACAGTTCTACTTGTAACAATATCAAAGTTTAAACAAAACACATCAACAATAAACAACAGTGGGTTCATCTCATCTTACATTTCCCCACTACAATTAGTTGAAATTCTCTCAACATTAATTGTAGTTGTAAGTAGGTTAAGAAAAACAAAATGAAAAAAACAACAACTTACAAAAGATGTTGTCAATTAAGTGTTTTTTAGGCCGTGCACTGCCTGTTTATTATCAAAAAGTAATTTCAATTTTTGGGAATACAAAATTTTAATTTCAAAAGATTTTGTTATTCGTGCTTAATTCCCAGTTTTTATTATTGATAAAAACACTTGAAATTTATTGTTGATGGGATAAGCTATTCCTATGCATTTCACTGGTTGCTTAGGCCAGATCATCAGGAAACTTCATCCATAAAGGTTTTAGACAAACTAAAGATATTAAACCAAATAAAACTGTTAAACGTATAAGAATTATAGCAACAGTTCTACTTGTAACAATATCAAAGTTTAAACAAAACACATCAACAATAAACAACAGTGGGTTCATCTCATCTTACATTTCCCCACTACAATTAGTTGAAATTCTCTCAACATTAATTGTAGTTGTAAGTAGGTTAAGAAAAACAAAATGAAAAAAACAACAACTTACAAAAGATGTTGTCAATTAAGTGTTTTTTAGGCCGTGCACTTTAACACTTTTATTAACATGGTTGTTTTCCAACCATAGCATGTTGCTCTTGCAAAAGAGGAAAATACTATTGTTAATTTGAAAACAAATTATTGTCATATTCAACTACAACATGTTTTGAGGCAACCATAATATGGGTATGGCGTCTTGACGGAGGTCTAATTTAACCATAATATGGTTGTCGAAGACAATAATATCGGTAAACTAAACATAATATGTTCAAAATTATCTTAAAAATGGTTTTCTTGTAGGTGACCATATTAAAACATATTTTTCTTTGCGTGTAATGACTACTTAAACGTACAAATGTACATTTTAAGCCTTTTAGAAAGTAAAAAGCTTAAATTTTCAATAAATTATCAATTGAATTCGTGAACAAATTGGGTTTTTTCTTTAAAAAACGACCATGCCGACAATAGGATCATTACATGCCGAGGATTGGAAGATCGTATGCCGACTACTGGCAAATGCCGTGTATTTTAGAAAAAAAGTAAAATTACTCAAATTTAATATAGAATGTGTCTAAAAACTCTTATATGAATCGAAAATATACATATTACTGAACTGTAGTGGCTAGTTGCCATCCCAGTATCACGTTTGTGTAAGTAATGGCACCAGTTTAAAAATGAAAAAAAGTTAAACTGCCGACTACTGGTACACTTACCCTAATATAAGTTTTACGACGAAGCCTAATTTCGGCAAAAATAGAATAAAAAATTAGGTGGAAGTTAGAAAAATTTCAATTTAAACTCATTCTTTCCTGTCTTTTATGGTACAACATTGTAATAACAACATGTACGAGTGTAAAGAAATTTGCATAACTTATAAACTAATAGAGGTCCCATAATAAATTTTACAATATGATTAGGACACTAAAGGCCAATTAAGATTAAAAAATTAAAAAAAAAAATTAGAACTAAGTTAGAACAATTTTGATTTTAATTGGTCATTTGCGGTTTTGCAGTTGAAATTTTTTTTTTCAAATACATACTTTTTTTTTTTATTTAAATATTTATAATGCACCAAAATCGGGTATAAACTAAAAATTCTTTATAGGTATAATAAATAATGAAAATAACACTTTCTATATTCTTTACATTTGAACACACATACATGCCAGTAAATTCAAATGCTTGTGTTTCCTTTTTTTGTTATTGGATTTTTTTATATAAGTGGAGTTCAGTTTAAGGCTTGCAAAAGCGCAAATAAAGGGTGGTTAAATTGTAAGGGCCGATGTTGAATGTGAACCACACCTAAACGCCAAGTTTTTTTCCGAATTTTATTTGACATTTCTCTATTTCAGACTTATTCAATTTGAACCATGGAGAGATACACAATCCAACAACGTGTTAAAGTTATCCAGACTTATTATGAAAATGGGCGTTCAAATCAAAATGTATATCGTGCACTTCGTGATTTTTTTGGTCAATTTGATCGTCCAAATGTGCGTACAATCGCAAAAATCGTGGAAAAATTCGAGCAAACCGGGTCTGTAGAAGATGTGAGAACACCAGTGCATGCTCGTACTGCAGAAAATATTGCTGCTGTTCGCGATAGTGTGGCTGAAGAGCCGTCCACCTCAACTCGTCGTCGTGCCCAACAATTGCACCTCTCATGCTCGTCGTTGATGAACATTATGCATAAAGACTTGCATTTACACGCTTACAAGGTGCAATTGGCTCAAGAACTAAAGCCTCTTGACCATTCCAAACGTCGTGAATGGGCAGAATGGTGGCAAGAAATGGCAACAGTGGATGATAAATTTTCGAAGAAAATCATCTTCAGTGATGAGGCACATTTTCACCTCAGTGGATTCGTCAATAAACAGAATTGCCGCATTTGGGCGAATGAGAATCCAAGAGTGATTGTCGAAAAACCAATGCACCCACAAAGAGTGACTGTTTGGTGCGGTTTATGGGCTGGCGGCATCATCGGGCCGTATTTTTTCCAAAATGAGGTCGGTCAGGCTGTTACTGTGAATGGTGTTCGCTATCGTGAGATGATAACGAACTTTTTATGGCCCGAATTGGAAGATATGTATGTGGACGATATGTAGTTTCAGCAGGACGGTGCCACTTGCCACACAGCTAACGAAACAATGGCTCTTTTGCGCAACAAATTCAATGGCCGTGTTATCTCACGTAATGGCGATGTCAATTTGCCGCCAAGATCATGTGATTTGACACCGTTGGACTTTTTTCTTTGGGGTTATTTGAAAGAAAAGGTGTACGTCGATAAGCCAGCAACAATACAAGAGCTAAAGGATGAGATAATTCGGCACATTAACGGCATAGAACCTCCATTATGCCTCAGGGTCATCGAAAATTTGGACCATCGGATGGAGGTGTGCCGCCGTTCCAAACATAATTGAGTAATACCAATATATCATAATAAAATAAAATTACAATAATTTCCTAAATAGTTTGTGTTTTATTCAAAATCAACATCGGCCTTTGAAATTTAACCACCCTTTACAAATATCGTAACACTGTTGTTAAATCCAACAGCAAAATACACAGAGTTTTCGTTAGATTTCATTTACGCTATTTAGTAATTGTTCCTTTGTAAGCCTAGTATTGAGCTTCGCTATACTTTTATCTCTAGTTGCAAAATTTTTTTTATCCGATTTTAATAAGTTACTAATTCCTTTCGGTAGAGCTTGTAAAATTATAAAATTATTAGCTTAAAATTATCCGCAATATGGCGCTAATCAAGTAGGTATTTGCTAAAAAAAAAAACTATACCAATTTTCCATTATTTGAAATTTCTTGAGATTGGCATGTTTACAAAAAATATAGAAACAACCGCTTTAAAAAAATTTTCGAACATTTCTTTCGCGATTTGAAGGGTCTAATTAGTGATTTTCTTCAACAACTGAAAAATAAAGATACATTTTCGGATAGGCCACATATGAAAACAATCGTAAAACAACTAAATATTTTTTAAGAGGCCGCAGGAACCATATTTAACAATAAAAATGTTATTTTACGCGAAAGTCGATTTTGACAGACACTTGCTACAAATAGTAACTTACCTTTAAAACTAAAATTTTATAGTTGTTCCGTTCACAATTTCTCTATATTTAACTATGTACCTTTAACCTAATGCTTTACTAATTAATTAAAGTTAAATTACACTTTTCAATAGGTAAACAGATTCATTTTCTCTTTTTTGCACTTTTTTATATGAAAACAGGCCATACTTTGTGGCAATATGCCATCTTTACAAACATACTTTTATTTTTTACTACAAAATAAAAACAGAACTTTTCATTTACTTTTTTATTAATTACAAAAATAATGATTTTCACTAAAACAAAAAACAATTTGATTTTATTTGCACACACTCTCTTAAACACAAAAAAAAAAACTCTATTAGAACAGAAAACTGTTTAGCAGAAAACAATATCTGCTTCAGCCCTCGCTACGCAACTTTAACGACGCGACTCACTTAACAAAAGAAGCAGCGAGTCAACAGAGACTGCGCTGCTTAGTTAATCTGCATTGATACAAAGAAAATTTCCAACACATTTTTCTTCATAAAATAACTAATTTTTTACTTAAATTTCTTTATTTACTAATAGAATAACTATTTAATTACATTTAAAAAAAAAAATTACTAATTTTTAAACACTTTTTCCACAAATAAATTAAAGTTTTTAGAGAGCATCTACTAAAACGTTCACGCACTACAAAATTTTCTAGAAACTAAAACGAAGTGAAAAGGAAACCAAATAAATATGGGGTTAAAAATATGTACTTGTTTTGTAATTTCAATAAAGTGGAGAGTGGGGAGAGTAAAGAGTATAACATTTAAACAACAACGTTAGGATTTTATTCGCATATTGTTTTTGTATGTGCATAACAACAATGTACATAGTCGTAGGCGCATCAACAAATATTTTACGAAACTTAAAAGAACATAAAATTGTATTAATGCAAAAAAGGGAGAAAGGTGAATAAAATGAATTAGCAATAACAACGACAACAACTTCAACAGATAATGATTAATGTTAGGGAATCGGTAGTATTTTGTTATTTTAAATCAAGTATGTAGTTAATTTTGTTGGTTGTAAAAATAGAGCGAAATGAAATTCCTATATTTTTTAACAGGGATGGGTAATATTAATCGATAAGCATTAAAAGTACAATTATTTACATACACTCAGGTCTCGTTTTATGCGGATTCAAATGTATGCGATTTTTAAATTAACGATTTTGTTTTAAATTTTTACGGTTTTTTGAAATTTAAGATGTTTTTTAAACTTTTTTATCGTTTTTAAATTAAACCAAGCTTGCATCACTGACATAATCGTTATACCTAGGTACTTAGATTGTTTTATTTTGTGTTTTTTTTGCATATCCTATACGTATGTGTTTTTAAACTAATGAAGAGCACATAGGGTAAGTGCACCTAAGTTCGGCATGTACCAGTAGTCGGCATTTTTTGCATTTAAGCGTTCATTCATTCATTAATAGCATCAAGTTTGTCAAGAAAATTTACTCATCTTTCCATTAGTAATAATTAAATTGGAGGAAGATGAGTATTTTTGCCAAATTTTGAAGTCTTGAGTAACAAGCTTGTGCGTTAACCCTTGTTTTTCAAAAAAAAAAATTTGTGTTAGCTCTAACTTAAAAAGGCAAATAGGCATATTATTTATGGGAAGTTTATTACTTATAAAGTTTAAAAAGGTAAAAAGTCTATTAAATTTTGTCGTAAAAGTAAAAAATTTACAAAAGTAAATATTTTATTAATTTTGTTGGGTGCCGACATTAGGAACAAAAATTTTCAAAATTTCTTTTGGTCGGCATTAGGTGCCGAATACTGGCAAATCAGTATTTTTCTCTGATTACACTCAAATTTGAGTAAATTAATCATCAATCGTGCCTCTTGCCTCTGAGATAACAGAAAATGAGTTTAAAACGAGTTTACCCAGTAGTCGGCATGATTTCTTTTGAGTATCTCATGACCTGCCGACTATAGGATAAGTGTTGTCCTAAAGTCGGCAGCAATTTTATTTCTAGTTTAACTGTATATGGGGTCCCAAACCAGTATATTTTTTAAAATTTGTAAGGACTATTAAATATTTGCATTTCATTTACATACTTACATATTTCAGTAAAGTTAAATATGAAAAGTAAGAAAACAATGTTAATGCTTAAATTTACTGAAGTGGCCCTAAAATAAAAGGTTTGATATCAATACTAGGTGCCAGCCAGAAATGATTTCCATGCTCCACTTTACAGGACAGAATACAAGTTTAGTCAAATGCTAAAGAGGATAAGTTAGTAAAATAGTTACTCGTCCTCTCCAAATGCAAACTTCTGGTAAAAATTGATTACATTCTGAACGCACCATACTATTTAAAAATTATCGTTCTTGAATAGGCATTTAAGCTTAGCTGTTAAGAAAGCAGAGGCAATTAGTGAAGGACGAGCTAAAGTCCCTGAAGAAAAACCATCTCATCGAACAAATTGTTGACATTTTGGATGATCCGTCCAGAATATGTAATGGCGATAAGATAAGTCCCAATGGTTGAATTTCCATATGTAAGATTTTAATTTGAAATCAAACAATCAATTTTCCGATGTGGAAAGTAAAAATTTTTTTTTCACATGGTTAATTTAACAATAATTTTGTCACCGGTGATTTTGGTTAACATAGTCCTTCATCAAGAAGAAACATCCACATAATTGTTGCCTTCAAACATCTTTTGGGTAGTAACAAAAATATATTTAACACCTATCAAAGCATGGTTACCCATAGCCAGGCGCGGATCCAGCTTGAGCCTTACGGGGGGGGAAATTTTGTATGATACAAAAAAGTAAAAAATTTGTTTTAAAAAGTTTATTAAAAACAAGATGTGTATTAGGGGTATAACCAATTTTTTGGCATAGTACCATGAGGTCAACCATGTCCTAGTAACCACGAAAATCATAATCTTCTGTAATTTTTCTCAAAAAAGTTCACGCACCAATTGGTTTTTCTAAACCAATACAATATTGAATATTCATAATTTTATACGATGTTTTTTATTCTTTTTTTTTTTTTTTTTTTGTTATCAAAGGTTAAAAATACGTTTTAGTTTGCGGAAAAATCTCTTACTATCTCTAAAGATTAATGAATTTTTAAGCTATTTTTTGTTTTTAATAAACATATTATTAATTTTTCTTAACTAAAAAGAAAATTAAAAATTTTCAAAACTTCATTGCGGTTGGTGCGTGAACTTTTTTGACCTTAGCGAAAAAATAAATATACGTTCCCTTATAGTTTTTTATGCTCTATCGGACTGTGCTATGCCAATTTTGATATTTTAAAAAATTGTTAAAAAGTTATATCCCTAATGTGTATATTATATATAAAAAAAAACTCAACAAAAAGGATAAATAAAATATAAGATCAGTTCAATATACATTAATATTTTTAAATAAGCCTTGTGAGGCAAATTTAAAGAGTACAGTCTGTCTTCTGTCATTCTTGCTCTGAGAAATTTTTTTTCATCGACGAAGGGTAGGAAATGACCTCTCGCTCGTAGCATTACTGACGAGTATTGACACGAAAATTTTAAATAGTTTTCTTAGATTTGGGTAGATATCATCATCACAGTTTACTAAAGCATCTATAACGTTATTTGATAGATCAGGCTCAAGTTTAGATCTTAGTAGGTGTTTATCTCTTTTATTAAATATAATCAGCTCATCCGCTAGTTGTGGTTTTAAAAGTTTTGTATCTGTATATGACTTGATTGCACTTTGAGGTAGAAGTTTAGGTATGTTCAATACATTTGGGATATCTATTGGGAAATTTGTTATGAGAACTTCTAAAATAAATTCAATAAGAGGAATGTAACCTACAACTCGGTAGAAATCTTCAACATTTTGGATGCGATTATTTCGTTCAAATCTTGTCTGTTCGATAGAAACCTCGATTTAAACGCAAAAGACTTTAACTTTTTCAAAAATCGCTTTAATTTGTTCTTCGGCTTAATTTCTGTTTTCTTCAAGGCACATTTTGATAAGGCTTGATCCTTTTTGAAGATCTATATCTTGCTTTTGTAAAATGATACTAAGTGGCTGTGCTACAATAGGTATCACACTTAATATGTATATTCCGCAAATAAATTTAAAAGTACTAAGTGAGTTCCTTAATACAAAGGTGGAGATACTACCTTTCCACTCAGATATTTTTTCCAAAGCTTCTACTATATGATGTACACCTGTTGCAAAAACGCATTATGAAGAGAGTTTGGCTCCCAAATACTTTGCTAAAACTGTTTTTCGCTTGGGATGATTATATTAAAAAAATTTTGTCGTTTCTTTAACAAATGATACAACTTTTTATATTAATGGTAATTTATTGGTTTTAGAAATTGAGTTGTTCGATTTATGGGAATAGCAAGGCGTTTGTTTCGCATTTGTAGCTTTTCCAGAAATTTTGAACATCTCAATTTTCTGCTGACATCAGAGGACACCCATCTGTTCCATCTCCTACACAATTTTTTAGGTCTGGACCAAAATTTGTCAGGCTTTAAGAACTATTGATGATAGTGCCTTCGCATCAATATGAAGCCTCTTCAAATACGTTTACAACAAAGCCAATAAATTCTTTCCTAAAAACTTTTTTCTGTATGTTGAAATATCTTAAAGATAATGAAATCTAGCTTTTCCCCGACAAATCCGTGCTTTCGTCAAAAATTATCGAATAGAATTTTGATTCATATAATAATTCAATCGCACGTATTATCAAGTCATACATTTATGGATATAACTGGCACCTGCTGGGATTGAATGTAGAATTATTAGTAATTGAATACGGTAAACTAGATGTTTCATTGGAAATATCTAATAAATAACTATTAGAATTAAGATATGGATTTTTATTGATAATCGTTTTAGATTCAATAAAAAAAAAATAAAAAAATACTTACACCCAATTTTCATGATGATTTTTTCCCCTATTTTTGAAACATGTCTTTTTTAGTTTGATAGCGAGCGGGGGAGTGAAGTAAGCAGGGTAGAAAAAAAGACATAAATCGTATTTTCTGTGATTTTTTTGACATTCCTCTTTGCACTTAATTTTGTTTTTTTTTATTTATGTTGTATTTTTATTTCAAAATTACAATTGCTTTTTAAAATATAAAAAAATAAACAAATTTTATTTAAAAAAAATTCAATACATACATACATAAATAAGGAAAACAGAAAAAATCAAACAAAAAAAGAAACATTGTGAAAATTTTACATGTTTTTGGAAGTTTCTTTAAAAGAGAACTACAAAAAAGACATGTCTTTTAAATCATCGTGAAAATTAGGTGTTATTGATAATTTCGTTAAGAGACTCCATAAAAAAAAAAAAACAAAAAACCTTGGTTGGATTTCCAAAAATTTTGTAGATTAAAAAAAATTTTATTATTGGGAATTCTTGTATTATCGAATTAAACAAAACATATTTTTATAATTTACGGGGGGGAAATTTCCTTATTTCCCCCCCCCTGAATCCGCGCCTGCCCATAGCATGTTGCTCTTGGAAAAGAGAAAAATTCTATTAGTAAATAGAACTATTAGTGGTAAACAAGTTATTGTCATATTTAGCAATAACATCAAAATATGGTTGTGACTACAACAATATGGTTAAGCTAACCATAATATGTATTAAATTTCTCGTTAAAACTAGTTTTGTTGGAGGTGAAACTTTTTTTCTACGTGTGTACACCCAGATAAAAACATGTTTAAAAATGGTCACGTCCGACAAAACTATTTTAAAAGAAAATTTTGAACTTATTATGTTTAATTTAACCATATTGTTGTCTCCGACAATCATATTATGGTTAAATAAGTCGTCCATCAAGAAGCCACAACCATATTATGGTTGCCTCCGAACATGTTATGGTTAATAACTAAAATATGTTTAACACTTTTATTAGCATGGTTGTTTTCCAACCATAGCATGTTGCTCTTGCAAAAGAGGAAAATACTATTGTTAATTCGAAAACAAATTATTGTCATATTCAACCACAACATGTTTTGAGGCAACCATAATATGGGTATGGCGTTTTGACGGAGGTCTAATTTAACCATAATATGGCTGTCGAAGACAACAATATTGGTAAACTAAACATAATATGTTCAAAATTATCTTTAAAATAGTTTTCTTGTAGGTGACCATATTAAAACATATTTTTCTTTGCGTGTAATGCCTACTTAAACGTACAAATGTACATTTTAAGCCTTTTAGAAAGTAAAAAGCTTTAATTTTCAATAAATTATCAATTGAATTCGTGAACAAATTAGGTTTTTTCTTTAAAAAACGACCATGCCGACAATAGGATCATTACATGCCGAGGATTGTAAGATCGTATGCCGACTACTAGCAAATGCCGTGTATTTTAGAAAAAAAGTAAAACAACTCAAATTTAATATAGAATGTTTCTAAAAACTCTTATATGAATCGAAAATATACATATTACTGAACTGTAGTGGCTAGTTGCCATCCCAGTATCACGTTTGTGTAAGTAATGGCACCAGTTTAAAAATGAAAAAAAGTTAAACTGCCGACTACTGGTACACTTACCCTATTAGTTTTACAAGGAAGCCTAATTTCGGCAAAAATAGAATAAAAAATTAGGTGGAAGTTAGAAAAATTTAAATTTAAACTCAATCTTTCCTGTCTTTTATTGTACAACATTGTCATAACCACATGTACGAGTGTAAAGAATTAGCATAACTTTTAAACTAATAGAAATCCCATAATAAATTTTACAATATGATAAGGACACTAAAGGCCAATTAAGATTAAAAAATAAAAAAAAAAAAATTAGAACTAAGTTAGAACAATTTTGATTTTAATTGGTGATTTGCGGTTTTGCAGTTGAATTTTTTTTTTCAAATAATTTTTTTTTTTTTTTTTATTTAAAGATCAATCGATTTTCAATAAGAATCACCGTACATTTTTTTCGTTTGATTAGTTTTAAGTTTGAAATACCTAATACCTAATTAAAAAAAACATTTTTTTTGCAAACGGCAACACTTTATCACTCCGTAACTCGACAAATAAACATCATAGAAAAAATATTTCGCACACTTATTCATATCTATGTCAAATAGGTATAAAGGAATTGCAACAAAATATTTTTATTTTCTCCGCATCACACACCCAGAGAAAAAAAATGTTTAAATATGGTCACCTCCAACAAAACTATTTTTGAAGAACATTTTAAACATATAATTTTTCAATTAACAATATAATTGTTCACCGACAACCATATTATGGTTGAATTAGTCCTCCATCAAGAAGCCACAACCATATTATGGTCGCCTTTAACACTTATAATAGCATGTTGGTTTTCAACCATAGCATGTTGCTCTTGGAAAGGAGGAAAATACTATTGTCAATTATAAAACAAATTATTGTCATATTTAACCATAACATGTTAAGAGGAGGACTAATTCAACATTAATATGGGTGTCGGTGACAATAATATGGTTATATTAACCATAATATGTTTAAAAATTTTCTTTAAAAATAGTTTTGTTGAAGGTGACCATATTTAAACATGTTTTTTTCTCTGCGTGCATATATATATTTGTTGATATTTTTTATGCGATTTTGTTCTAATTTTTAAATTAAAATTTTAAATTTTTAAATTAGAATTTTGGAACGAATCATTAGTTTTTATATGAAGCTATAGTATCGTTTCATGCGAATTCAATTTATGCGATTTTTTTTTGGAACGCATCTACCGCATAAAACGAGACCTGAGTGTAATTGAAATTATAAAAGGAGTTAGATTCAAGGACATTTAATACATAGGTATTGAATTTTATTGTGTTTATTGGTAGCAAACATGGATGATATTTAATTTTTTTTACAATAATAAAAAAAGGTAAAAGAATAATAAAAACCCATGTTTTGAATAAAAAACTTAAATTTCTTTCATGGCAAATAACAAAAATATTGTGCATTGGTTCACATATTTTTGTTTTTGTTTTTGTAATTATTTTCACATTTGAATACCGAAATCGCATATTTGATTAAGAAAACTTTTGAATTTTCTGCGATGACGATTTTTGCAGAATTCATAAAAAATAAATTTTTGGTAGGTATAGGTAGTAATTTAATCTTAAATCTTTTAAAACTAGTTTAATGCGTCAATGAAAAAGTTTTTGCTCCAAAATAAATTTTTTTAACAAAATGATTTAATGATTTGTTAAAATAATTGAAATTTCACATTGATTTTTTTTTTGCAAAAATTGATAACAGAAATAGTTAAAATGGCGTCTTTATGTATTTTACAAAAATTTACGCTGTTTCTAATATAACTTTTATAAACATTTTCGTTTCATATGTACCTCCTTTTATTTTGTTGTTTATTTTTTTTTTTTTTTTTTTTAAGGAAACAATAGTTATAAAACCAAAATTCTGCAATAAAATTTCATTCAAGAAAAGTCAAACTTTTTTCTAATATGCGCAGTCGTTTTAGAAACATAATTTTTTTATCAAAATTTCGAAATTTTAAAATTCATAAAAAATTGGAAAATGCAACTAGGCTTCTAATTTTTTGCAGGCATATAAAAAACGATGCTGCAAACAAAACCATAAATGATTAAAATCTGTAAAAAAAAAGTTTTGCATTTTTAATTTCACAAATAGAGTTAGGCCTCACCAGCTAAGTATATATAAGCAAATATACAAATATAAATAAAAGTAAGTGGCCAAAAATAAAGGAAAACAAACTTTTGATTTTATTCACAAAAGTAGTGGAGGTCGGTCATACATTTTATCCCCCTAGCGGCGATTCCTAGGGGCATCCTTGGCACTATAGGGTCAAAATTTAAGAATTTTATTAAACCGCCATATTTGTATGGTTGAAATACTTAAATTTGGCTGCTGCACAGCCAAGGATGTTATACCCAAAATTTAAGATTATGGCCAAGGCGAATTCATGTAAACGGTGGTGTCGATACTACAACAATTAACAACACCAAAAACACAACAATGTATTTTGTTGCTGCTTTCGTTGGCCGATAAGTCGAAAACACAAGTAACTTTTGACATTCCTCTCTCTATTTAAAAAAAAAAAGTAGCACAGCTGTGTTTTCAACGCCACCTGAAAGTCAATTCGCCTTGATTATGGCGCAGAAATACTAAAGTTTTCAAATGAGTTCAGTAACATCTGAGAGACCATTTTCCAATACAGTTCCCATGCTCTGTAACTTTGGTGAGAACTTTCGCATCGAAAAGATGTGAAACAAAATATTCCATCGTTTCTCGAAAAGTGAGAAAAAAGTGTGTTCGTAACTCATGTCGAAAGATATCAAAGGAGATTACATCGTTACGTTATAAATGTCTAAATATTACACTTGAGGCCAATGTAAAATTGCAGACATTGAGAGCGCCAGTTACACTAATCGTTGACGGCGATAAAAATTTACTAAAATTTAAACATTTTCAATAACGGCGATGAAAATACAACCGTCGCACACTGGTTCATATTTTGAGAAGGCGGCCAAAATAATTTTTTTTTATGTTCTCCGATTTTAAAATTTGTTTATTCATGTGAAAGTAAATATTAGTGAACCTCGGGAGCCAAAAAATTTCAACCCTATTTCAACTATATCATTGAGATCAGGGTGGTCCGAAATGGACTTTCTCAATATTTGGTTATAGTTTTGAATTTCTGAGTCAATTTTTGAAGTTGAAATGCTCATAACTTTTTTGTTTTATAAGATTTTTTGACAGAATAAGTTTTGTGAATTAGTTTATTTTATTAGCTACACGTGGTTTAAAGCATTGAACTCTGCGACCTCTAGAACTATTTAATTTTCTTAAATTGGGTTATGATTTGGAATTTGGCCCGTTAGGCGGAACAGTGAGAAAAAACAAAGAAAATGTGGAAAAAAGGAAGCAAACAAAAAAACAAATTCAAGAAAAATACCTTCACCTAGGCCTTACAATTGATCAGCCAAAACAAGGAGAAGGAAATTCAAATGATGGAAACACTGCAAGGAGATTCTTTTCCGATCCAGAAACTGCAGCATCTATCACAGGAGTACATTTGAATTAATAAGACGATTCCAGATCATTTTACAAGTTATATCATGTAGCAGGAAGATAAATGCAAAAAAATTTGGCCAGTATGCAAATGAAACAGCAATTCTTTATAAAAAAAAATAATCTTGGAGACATATGCCAACCACAGTTCATAAAATTTTATACCATGGGGAACAAATAGTTCAACACAATATCCCAGCAAAAACTTTGCTTACAAAATAAGCAGAAAAATAATGAGAATTTGACGAGCCAACTACTTACTTTTCTACTAGAAAAAGTACTTATTTTTATTCGAGATGTCCCAAAAGTAATCCTTTATAATTTAGCCTATTGTAATCCAAAAAATAATAGGTTTTCTTTATACTTAAAATTTTTATAAAAATATATAGTTACACAAAGTCAATAAAGTAAAATTTTTTTTATTTTTTTTTAATTATTTTTTTTTTAATTATTTTTTTTTTAATTATTTATTTTTTTTTTTTTTATTTTTTCTTATTTTATTTCATTTTATTTTACTTTATTTTATTTTTTTTTCTGTCTCTGGCGGGATTCGATCGCGCAACCTCGGTGCTGATAGACTAGCTCTCTTCCAGCTAGTCTACCGGGGCAGTCTAGTTTTTGTATTAAAAAACTATGTTTTTTTACTATAATGACTATAATGACATTTTTATTGTCATAATGAAAATTTAAATTTTTCTGTATATTTAAGATATAATAATAAAGTTATTATTTAATATATAACTAATAATCCAAAAAGTGGCGAATAAAGCTACAAAGTAATGAATTCTTGAAGTCATTAAAAGTAGGATTGTAAGTAAAGTTTTTGCTGGGATGCTACCAATTGGAGATCTAACTGAAGAAGCGCAAGAAAAAAGGAACAAAGACTACAAATTCTTCCGCGAGCATAACACAAGAAAAATGTCCAGATGTTGTACTAATTAAGATCTTATTACTATTTTGTTGTGCACATCAGATCCATATATGTCCAGTATTCGACAAAAATGGAAATCAACCTCAAACGAATTAGAGGAAGAAGCTAAACAACTTCTGGAAAATTAACCCCAAAGCTATTTAGAAGAAATTTTTACTAATATTGTTTAATTTAAAATTGTTTATACATTATAATTTGTTTTTGATTTAAGTATATATTCGTATTAATATATAAAAATAAAATACACATACATCTCAAACCAAAAATAAAAGTTGAATTACCTAAAATGTTATCGATAGCCAAGAATGCTATTTGGGCATTTTTCAAAATATTCCTTTTCAGTTTTATCCATATAACAACTCGTCTAGTCCCAAAAAAGCCAACCTTTGGCCCTGTGAATATTGGGACTAAAAAATTTACAGGGGCCAAATATTGCCATTTTTTGACTAAGTTCGACAATAAAAAATAAGTATCAGTTGTAAAATAAAAGAGAAATAATGATAAATTATAAAAAAATCATATTTGAAATATTCAACTTTTACACCGAAACTCAACAAAAAAATGAAAATTCATTTTGAAAACCCCATAACTTTTGCTCCTATCATCGAATTTTACGTTTTGTAGCGCAAATTAAAGCCTAACATCGCACCTATCGAGCAAAAAAAATCGCATAAAAAAATAGCGATCCAGTCAAAAGTTATGGAATTTTGACCGCCTTCTCGTAAAATTTCCCACTGTGCGTCGGCTGTAAAGTGCAACTTTAATGTTTGTTGCTTACAAAAGTATTTTGAAAACATTCATATATTTTTCAAAAATGTTAAAATCGAAATAATTAAACAACGAAAAATCAAACAAGAACACACGTTTTCTGTAAATTTGCGAGTAGTTTCCTTACGTGACAGCTAATGCTCGACAAAAATTTTAAAGAAGCAGTTAAGTGAACAAAACAGTTGTTTGTTTCCATTTATGGCATTTTGGTTTCATTTCTCACGTTTAAATTGAAAGGTTTCTCGCCACGGGAGTTACAGAACATGGGCACAGGTCTGCTTCAAGCGGAATTGCGAAGTTGTCCTTTTTTGTTACTTAAAAAATAAATTAATTTTTGTTAATTTTACCATAAATTCAAATTCAATTCGTTGTTTTTAAAATCTTATCAAATCAATTTTAAATTTTTATAATCTCTTAGAGTAACCCCTATTTTTGTTTTGACATTCTTAAAAAAAGCTCTAGTTGGAATATGTTTCTAAAGGCTCAGTTAGTAACAGAACGTTGCGAATCAGCTGCTTAATTTTGTCGTATGTAAAGGAATTAGAACGATTATAGTTAGCAGTAAGCTGTTACGTCTCAATCTGTAAGAAATATATTGGTCGTACTTTTTTAAGGTAAGATTAAGTTACTGTTACTTCCGGCTAGCTGAGCCTTAAATCTTTACTTTTTAATACGAAAAAAAATTATATACGAAAAGTCTGAGGTTCGTCAAAAACAGTGATTTGAAAAATTTAAGGGTTAGGTGGAACCCCGTTGGTGGGTTATATGGTATACTATTACAAATTACCATTAAAACAAGTTCAATTTAGCAAATAATTTTTTTTATTTTAATTAATGTCCTGCCATAATTTGTAATTTTAAAATAAAAATCAATTAAAAATTACTCCTGTGCCTTCATGGCTATTGGGAAAATATGGTTCCACATTAGCCGATTGTCAAATTTTTTTTATAGGCACAAATATTATAAATATTACAAAACTAATCAAATTTTGACACTTACCAATTAGGAGTATTATCAAGTTAACAATTTGTAAACCCTTTAAGAAAAAAAAAACAAACAAATAAAATATCAACATTTGAAGCAAACGGTTTGAATATGCGCACAAAATAAGTCAATAAGTTGACAACTCCTGCAGCCGTATTGTGTAATTCGCTCAGATAAATCTCAATCGCTTCATTGCCTTAGAGAATAAGAAATTTAAAAATTTAAGCGATGACATTAAATTTTAATGATTAAAAGCTAAAATTGCGGCGAATTATATTTGTATGGCATTGCCAAATTTCGCAATGCACGTTGCAGAACTGCATTCGTAGCCAAAAATCGCTTAATCAACTTTATAGATTTTAAGCGATAGAGATTTAGTTTTAGCGAATAAAAGAATACGGCTGCTGTTGTCACTCATCGTTACCTCTCTATTTCTAATATTATAGTAAGACATCACAGAAAAAATTCTCCAACATTTTTCACCAATTAAAGCATTAATCAAAAATAAAATCAGTTTTAATTAAAAATTTAATCAAGTGAATTAAACGTTTAATCAAGTAAGTTAAACGTTTAATTAATACTATTAACTGGTTTTATTGATACTAATTATTTGTTTACTGGTGCAAATTTAATTAATTTTTTAATTAATATCACAAATTTTTTAATTGAAATCAATTTTTATTTTTTTCTGTGATTGTCAACATTAAAAAAAGTCTTTACATAATTTCATATAAAATATGTAGATTTTGGTCCACATATTACAATCCAGAATCAAAGGCTGATTCATTTAAAATATGTTATATCTTAATTGAAAGGCTACTAAATTACGCGCCGAATAGTGATTGGATAAAATATGCCTTAATTGTATTGGGCCAAATCCAAGAGCTTGTTAAGTAACTTTGCAATTGTTCACTAATTATTGTCATTTTAAAAGATGTTTTCTACCACAATTAATACCAAAATCCATAGCTTTACAACTAACTTATATAGTCTTTTTCATTACAAAAGTTTAAAGTCATAATGAACCAAAATAGGGTAAAAACTAAAAATCCTATAATAAATAACGAAATTAACACTTTCTCATAGTGCTACGTTCTAAAAATTGTAGAACATTGCTAAGTAATATTTCGAGGTTTGGAGGGTAAATTTAGCGATTTTTTTCAACAACTGAAAAATAAAGATAAATTTTCGGTAAATAGGTACCTACCTAAAAATTTTTAATAATAAAAATGTTATTTTACGCGAAAGTCGATTTTGACAGACACTTGCTACAAATAGTAACTTACCTTTAAAACTAAAATTTCATAGTTGTTCCGTTCACAATTTCTCTATATTTTACTACCTTTAACCTAAAGCTTTAATAATTAATGAAAGTTTAATTACACTTTTCAATAGGTAAACAGATTAATTTTCTCTTTTTTGCACATTTTTATATGAAAACAGGCCATACTTTGTGGCAAAATGCCATCTTTACAAACTGACTTTTATTTTTTACTACAAAATAAAAACAGAACTTTTTATTTACTATTTTTTTATTAAAATAAAGAAAAACAATTATGTATTGCTTTGATCTGAATAACTTAGATTTTCACTAAAACAAAAAACTATTTGATTTTATTTGCACACACTCTCTTAAACACAAAAAAACCACTCTCTTAGAACATAAAACTGTTTAGCAGAAAAAAATATCTGCTTCAGCCCTCTGCTCGCAACTTTAACGACGCGACTTACTTAACAAAAGAAGCAGCAAGCAAACAGAGACTGCCTGCTTAGTTAATCTGCATTGACACAAAGAAAATTTCCAACACATTTTCTTCATAAAAGAACTAATTTTTTACTTAAATTTCTTTATTTTCTAATAGAATAACTATTTAATTACATTTAAAAAAAAAATTACTAATTTTTAAACACTTTTTCCACAAATAAATTAAAGTTTTAAGAGAGCATCTACTAAAACGTTCACGCACTACAAAATTTTCTAGAAACTAAAACGAAGTGAAAAGGAAACCAAATAAATATGGGGTTAAAAATATGTACTTGTTTTGTAATTTCAATAAAGTGGAGAGTGGGGAGAGTAAAGAGTATAACATTTAAAAAACACCGTTAGGATTTTATTCGCATATTGTTTTTGTATGTACATAACAACAATGTAAATAGTCGTAAGCGCATCAACAAATATTTTACGAAACTTAAAAGAACATAAAATTGTATTAATGCAAAAAAGGGAGAAAGGTGAATAAAATGAATTAGCAATAACAACGACAACAACTTCAACAGATAATGATTAATGTTAGGGAATCGGTAGTATTTTGTTATTTTAAATCAAGTATGTAGTTAATTTTGTTGGTTGTAAAAATAGAGCGAAATGAAATTCCTATATTTTTTAACAGGGATGGGTAATATTAATCGATAAGCATTAAAAGTACAATTATTTACATTAGAGTTTGCTAAAAACCGTAAAAATGTGAAACCGCGGTTTCGGTTTTAAAATGATTAAAACCGGTCGGTTTCGGTTTTAAAATGATTAAAACCGGTCGGTTTCGGTTCGGTTTTCGGTTTTGAAAATATCAAAGTTAAATTCACATAAAAATATTTTTTTGCATGTAAAACAATTTTTTTTATTTGTTTCAACTCAGGTACTTTTGTTCACCCTTAAGTGTATACCTGGGCCTTGCCGGGCATTTTTTTTTGACTTTTTTCAGTTTTTTTTTTATATAATTATTCCCTATATAATATGTACTGCAGTAAATAAAATCAAAATGAAACGTTTCAAAAAGCATACACAACACATACGAATTCTTTCTTCTCTGTTTTTTCGAAAAATTATTTTATTTCCCAACAAAATGCTCCTGCTATAGCCATAAAACTCCATACATATAAAGTAGTCCCAGCCTTGCCCAGGTGCTCATTAGTGTGAGTTTTTTCTATAGCCACAAGAAACTCCATACAAAATTCAAGTGGCCCAGGTGGCAGTTTATGCCTCACAAATAAGGTGTGTACTTAAGAGTTATAAAGACAACATTTGTTCTTCTTAGTACTTATTTTGAATTTTAAGAATTTTGAAATACCTTGTCATTGTTGAAGGCTGTTATGTATAAAGTTTTTGTATATGAAGTACGAGTATGATGTTTAATTTGCAATTTCTTCAAGCATAAATACATTGTTAAAGTAAAAGCTAAAACCGAGGTTTTTTTGTCGGTTGACGGTTACGGTTTTTAGGCAATTAAAACCGCGGTTTCGGTTTCGGTTAAAACCGAACAGCAATCCCTAATTTACATACACTCAGGTCTCGTTTTATGCGGATTCAAATGTATGCGATTTTTAAATTAACGATTTTGTTTTAAATTTTTACGGTTTTTTGAAATTTAAGATGTTTTTTAAACTTTTTTATCGTTTTTAAATTAAACCAAGCTTGCATCACTGACATAATCGTTATACCTAGGTACTTAGATTGTTTTATTTTGTGTTTTTTTTGCATATCCTATACGTATGTGTTTTTAAACTAATGAAGAGCACATAGGGTAAGTGCACCTAAGTTCGGCATGTACCAGTAGTCGGCATTTTTTGCATTTAAGCGTTAATAAATAAGAAATGCAGTTATTACATTCATTAATAGCATCAAGTTTGTCAAGAAAATTTACTCATCGTTCCATTAGTAATAATTAAATTGGAGGAAGATGAGTATTTTTGCCAAATTTTGAAGTCTTGAGTAACAAGCTCTTGAACTTGTGCGTTGACCCTTGTTTTTCAAAAAAAAAAAATTAGTGTTAGCGCTAACTTAAAAAGGCAAATAGGCATATTATTTATGGGAAGTTTATTACTTATAAAGTTTAAAAAGGTAAAAAGTCTATTAAATTTTGTCGTAAAAGTAAAAAATTTACAAAAAGTAAATATTTTATTAATTTTGTTGGGTGCCGACATTAGGAACAAAAATTTTCAAAATTTCTTTTGGTCGGCATTGGGTGCCGAATACTGGCAAATCATTATTTTGCTCTGATTACACTCAAATTTGAGTTAATTAATCATCAATCGTGCCTCTTGCCTCCGAGATAACAGAAAATGAGTTTAAAACGAGTTTACCCAGTAGTCGGCATGATTTCTTTTGAGTATCTCATGACCTGCCGACTATAGGATAAGTGTTGTCCTAAAGTCGGAAGCAATTTTATTTCTAGTTTAACTGTATATGGGGTCCCAAAACAGTATATTTTTTAAAATTTGTAAGGACATACTTGTTTCAGTAAAGTTAAATTTGAAAAGTAAGAAAACAATGTCAATGTTTAAATTTACTGAAGTGGCCCTACAAATAAAAGGTTCGATATCTATACTAAGTGCCAGCCAGAAATAATTTCCAAGCTCCACTTTACAGGACAGAATACAAGTTTAGTCAAATGCTAAAGAGGATAAGTTTGTAAAATAGTGACTCGTCCTCTCCAAATGCAAACTTCCGGTAAAAATTGATTACATTCTGAACGCACCATACTATTTAAAAATTATCGTTCTTGAATAGGCATTTAAGCTAAGCTGTTAAGAAAGCAGAGGCAATTAGTGAAGGACGAGCTAAAGTCCCTGAAGAAAAACCATCTCATCGAACAAATTGTTGACATTTTGGATGATCCGTCCAGAATATGTAATGGCGATAAGATAAGTCCCAATGGTTGAATTTCCATATGTAAGATTTTAATTTGAAATCAAACAATCAATTTTTCGATGTTGAAAGTAAAAATTTTTTTTTCACATGGTTAATTTAACAATAATTTTGTCACCGGTGATTTTGGTTAACATAGTCCTTCATCAAGAAGAAACAACCACATAATTGTTGCCTTCAAAAATCTTTTGGGTAGTAACAAAAATATATTTAACACTTATAAAAGCATGGTTACCCATAGCATGTTGCTCTTGGAAAAGAGAAAAATTCTATTGGTAAATAGAACTATTAGTGGTAAACAAGTTATTGTCATATTTAGCAATAACATCAAAATATGGTTGTGACTACAATAATATGGTTAAGCTAACCATAATATGTATTAAAATTCTCGTTAAAAATAGTTTTGTTGGAGGTGAAACTTTTTTTCTACGTGTGTACACCCAGATAAAAACATGTTTAAAAATGGTCACGTCCAACAAAACTATTTTTAAAGAAAATTTTGAACTTATTATGTTTAATTTAAACATATTGTTGTCTCGAAATCATATTATGGTTAAATAAGTCGTCCGTCAAGAAGCCACAACCATATTATGGTTGCCTCCGAACATGTTATGGTTAATAATAACTAAAATATGTTTAACACTTTTATTAGCATGGTTGTTTTCCAACCATAGCATGTTGCTCTTGCAAAAGAGGAAAATACTATTGTTAATTTGAAAACAAATTATTGTTATATTCAACCACAACATGTTTTGAGGCAACCATAATATGGGTATGGCGTCTTGACGGAGGTCTAATTTAACCATAATATGGTTGTCGAAGACAATAATATTGGTAAACTAAACATAATATGTTCAAAATTATCTTTAAAAATGGTTTTCTTGTAGGTGACCATATTAAAACATGTTTTTCTTTGCGTGTAATGCCTACTTTAACGTACAAATGTACATTTTAAGCCTTTTAGAAAGTAAAAAGCTTACATTTTTAATAAATTATCAATTGAATTCGTGAACAAATTGGGTTTTTTCTTTAAAAAATGACCATGCCGACAATAGTCGGCATGTATTTTAGAAAAAAAGTAAAATTACTCAAATTTAATATAGAATGTTTCTAAAAACTCTTATATGAATCGAAAATATACATATTACTGAACTGTAGTGGCTAGTTGCCATTCCAGTATAACGTTTGTGTACGTAATGGCACCAGTTTAAAAATGAAAAAAAGTTAAACTGCCGACTACTGGTACACTTACCCTAATATAAGTTTTACAACGAAGCCTAATTTCGGCAAAAATAGAATAAAAAATTAGGTGGAAGTTAGAAAAATATCAATTTAAACTCATTCTTTCCTGTCGTTTATGGTACAACATTGTAATAACAACATGTGCGAGTGTAAAGAAATTTGCATAACTTTTAAACTAATAGAGTTCCCATAATAAATTTTACAATATGATAAGGACACTAAAGGCCAATTAAGACTAAAAAATAAAAAAATTAGAACTAAGTTAGAACAATTTTGATTTTAATTGGTGATTTGCGGTTTTGCAGTTGAAATTTATTTTTTCAAATAATTTCTTTTTTTTTATTTAAAGATCAATCGATTTTCGATAAGAATTACCTTAAATTTTTTTCGTTTGATTAGTTTTAAGTTTGAAATACCTAATACCTAATTAAAAAAAACATTTTTTTGCAAACGGCATCACTTTATCACTCCGTAACTCGACAAATAAACATCATAGAAAAAAATATTTCGCACCCTTATTCATATCTACCTACCTATGTCAAATATAAAGGAATTCCAACAAAATATTTTTATTTTATCCGCATCACACACCCAGAGAAAAAACATGTTTAAATATGGTCACCTCCAACAAAACTATTTTTAAAGAAAATTTTAAACATATAATGATTCAATTAACAATATAATTGTTCACCGACAACCATATTATGGTTGAATTAGTCCTCCATCAAGAAGCCACAACCATATTATTGTCGCCTCCGAACATGTTATGGTCAAAAATAACTAAAACCTGTTTAACACTTTTAATAGCATGGTTGGTTTTCAACCATAGCATGTTGCTCTTGGAAAGGAGGAAAATACTATTGTCAATTATAAAACAAATTATTGTCAAATTTAACCATAACATGTTAAGAGGAGGACTAATTCAACCTTAATATGTAATAATAAGTTTTATTAACCATAATAATATGGATATATTAACCATAATATATTTAAAAATTTTCTTTAAAAATAGTTTTGTTGATGGTGACCATATTTAAACATGTTTTTTCTCTGCGTGCATATATATATTTGTTGATATTTTTTTTGCGATTTTGTTCTGATTTTCATGCGAATTCAATTTATGCGATTTTTTTTTTGGAACGCATCTACCGCATAAAACGAGACCTGAGTGTAATTGAAATTATAAAAGGAGTTAGATTCAAGGACATTTAATACATAGGTATTGAATTATATTGTGTTTATTGGTAGCAAACATGGATGATATTAAAGTTTTTTTACAATAATAAAAAAAGGTAAAAGAATAATAAAAACCCATGTTTTGAATAAGAAACTTAAATTTCTTTCATGACAAATAACAAAAATATGTGAACCAATGCACAACAAATTATTTTCACATTTGAATACCGAAATCGCATATTTGATTAAGAAAACTTTTGAATTTTCTGCGATGACGATTTTTGCAGAATTGATAAAAAATAAATTTTTGGTGGGTATAGGTAGTAATTAAATCTTAAGTCGTTAAACTAGTTTAATGCGTCAATGAAAAAAACTGTTGCCCCAAAATGTATTTTTTAACAAAATGATTTGTTAAAATAATTGAAATTTCACATTGATTTTTTTTTGCAAAAATTGATAACAGAAATAGTTAAAATAGCGTTTTTATGTATTTTACAAAAATTTACGCTGCTTCTAATATAACTTTTATAAACATTTTCGTTTCATATGTTATTACAAAACCTACCTCCTTTTATTTTGTTGTTTATTTTTTTTGAAGAAAACAATAGGTAAAAAATTCCGCAACAAAATTTCATTCAAGAAAAGTCAACCTTTTTTCTAATATGCGCAGTCGTTTTAGAAACATAATTTTTTTTATCAAAATTTCGAAATTTTTGTATTTTAAAATTCAAAAAAAATTGGAAAATGCAACTAGGCTTCTAATTTTTTGCAGGCATACAAAAAACGATGCTGCAACCAAAACCATAAATGATTTAAATCTGTAAACAACTTTTGATTTTATTCACAAAAGTAGTGGAGGTAGGTCATACATTTTATCCCCCTAGGGGCGATTCCTAGGGGCATCTTTGGCACTATAGTGGCCAAATTTAAGAATTTTATTAAACCGCTGCTGCATAGCCAAGGATGTTATACCCAAAATTTAAGATTATGGCGCAGAAATACTAAAGTTTTCAAATGAGTTCAGTAACATCTGAGAGACCATTTTCCAATACAGTTCCCATGCTCTGTAACTTTGCTGAGAACTTTCGCATCAAAAAGATGTGAGAAAAAAGTGTGTCCGTAACTCACGTCGAAAGCTTTCAAAGGAGATTACATCGTTACCTTACAAATGTCTAAATATTAAACTTGAGGCCAATGTGAAATTGCAGACATTGAGAGCGCCAGTCACACTAATTGTTGACGGCGATCAAAATTTACTAAAATTTAAACATTTTCAATAACGGCGATGAAAATGCAACCGTCGGCTGTACTTAATAATTTAAAGTGCAACTTTAATATTTGTTGCTTACAAAATTATTTTGAAAACATTCTTATATTTTTCAAAAATGTTAAAATCGAAATAATTAAACAATGAAAAATCAAACAAGAACACACGTTTTCTGTTAATTTGCGAGTAGTTTCCTTACGTGACAGCTATTGCCGACAAAAATTTTAAAGAAGCAGTTAAGTGAACAAAACTGTTGTTTGTTTCCATTTATGGCATTTTGTTTTCATTTCTCACATTTAAATTGAAAGGTTTCTCGCCACGGGAGTTACAGAACATGGGCACAGGTCTGCTTCAAGCGGAATTGCGAAGTTGTCCTTTTTTTGTTACTTAAAAAATAAATTAATTTTTGTTAATTTTACCATAAATTCAAATTCAATTCGTTGTTTTTAAAATCTTATCAAATCAATTTTAAATTTTTATAATCTCTTAGAGTAACCCCTATTTTTGTTTTGACATCCTTAAAAAAAGCTCTAGTTGGAATATGTTTCTAAAGGCTCAGTTAGTAACAGAACGTTGCGAATCAGCTGCTTAATTTTGTTGTATGTAAAGGAATTAGAACGATTATAGTTAGCAGTAAGATGTTACATCTCAATCTGTAAGAAATTATTGGTCGTACTTTTTTACAGTAAGATTAAGTTACTGTTACTCCCGGCTAGCTGAGCCTTAAATCTTTACTTCTTAATACGAAAAAAAATTATATACGAAAAGTCTGAGGTTCGTCAAAAACAGTGATTTGAAAAATTTAAGGGTTAGGTGGAACCCCGTTGGTGGGTTATATGGTATACTATTACAAATTACCATCAAAATATTAATATTTAAAACAAGTTCAATTTAGCAAATATTTTTTTTATTTTAATTAATGTCCTGCCATAATTTGTAATTTTAATTTTAAATTACTCCTGTGCCTTCATGGCTATTGGGAAAATATGGTTCCACATTAGCCGATTGTCAAATTTTTTTTATAGGTACAAATATTATAAATATTACAAAACTAATCAAATTTTGACACTTACCAATTAGGAGTATTATTAAGTTAACAATTTGTAAACCCTTTAAGAAAAAAAACAAACAAACAAATAAAATATCAACATTTGAAGCAAACGGTTTGAATATGCGCACAAAATAAGTAAATAAGTTGACAACTCCTGTGTAATTCGCTCAGCTAAATCTCAATCGCTTCATTGCCTTAGAGATTAAGAAATTTAAAAATTTAAGCGATGACATTAAATTTTAATGATTAAAAGCTAAAATTGCGGCGAATTATATTTGTATGGCATTGCCAAATTTCGCATTGCACGTTGCAGAACTGCATTCGTAGCCAAAAATCGCTTAATCAACTTTATAGATTTTAAGCGATAGAGATTTAGTTTTAGCGAATAAAAGAATACGGCTGCTGTTGTCACTCATTGTTACCTCCCTATTTCTAATATTATAGTAAGACATTGTCAACATTAAAAAAGTCTTTACATAATTTCATATAAAACATGTAGATTTTGGTCCACATATTACAATCCAGAATCAAAGGCTGATTCATTTAAAATATGTTATATCTTAATTGAAAGGCTACTAAATTACGCGCCGAATAGTGATTGGATAAAATATGCCTTAATTGTATTGGGCCAAATCCAAGAGCTTGTTAAGTAACTTTGCAATTGTTCACTAATTATTGTCATTTTAAAAGATGTTTTCTACCACAATTAATACCAAAATCCATAGCTTTACAACTAACTTATATAGTCTTTTTCATTACAAAAGTTTAAAGTCATAATGAACCAAAATAGGGTAAAAACTAAAAATCCTATAATAAATAACGAAATTAACACTTTCTCATAGTGCTACGTTCTAAAAATTGTAGAACATTGCTAAGTAATATTTCGAGGTTTGGAGGGTAAATTTAGCGATTTTTTTCAACAACTGAAAAATAAAGATAAATTTTCGGTAAATAGGTACCTACCTAAAAATTTTTAATAATAAAAATGTTATTTTACGCGAAAGTCGATTTTGACAGACACTTGCTACAAATAGTAACTTACCTTTAAAACTAAAATTTCATAGTTGTTCCGTTCACAATTTCTCTATATTTAACTATGTACCTTTAACCTAATGCTTTACTAAGTAATTAAAATTTAATTACACTTTTTAATAGGTAAACATATTAATTTTCTTTTTTTTGCACATTTTTATATGAAAACAGGCCATACTTTGTGGCAATATGCCATCTTTACAAACTGACTTTTATTTTTTACTACAAAATAAAAACAGAACTTTTTATTTACTATTTTATTAATTAAAATTATAATTAAAAATAAAGAAAAACAATTATGCATTGCTTTGATCTGAATATTTCACTAAAACAAAAAACCATTTGATTTTATTTGCACACACTCTCTTAAAAACAAACAAACAACACTCTATTAGCACAAGAAACTGTTTAACAGAAAAAAATATCTGCTTCAGGCCTCTGCTCACAACTTTAACGACGCGACTCACAAAAAAAGCAGCGAGCCAACAGAGACTGCGCTGCTTAGTTATTCTGCATTTCTAACACATTTTTCTTCAAAAAAGAACTAATTTTTTACTTAAATTTGTTTATTTACTGAAAGAATAACTACTTAATTAAATTTTTTTAAAAAAATAATTAATTTTTAAACACTTTTTCCACAAATAAATTAAAGTTTTTAGAGAGCATCTACTAAAACGTTCACGCACTACAAAATTTTCTAGAAACTAAAAAGAAGTGAAAAGGAAACCAAATAAATATGGGGTTAAAAATATGTACCTACTTGTTTTGTAATTTCAATAAAGGGGAGAGTGGGGAGAGTAAAGAGTAGAACATTTAAACAAAAACGTTAGTTTTTATTCGTATATTGTTTTTGTATGTAACAACAACGTATATGTAGTCGTTAGCTATTTTACGAAACATAAAATAACATTATTAATGCAAGAATTGTGAGAAAGGTGAATTAAATGAATTTGCAATAACAACGACAACAACTTCAACAATCAAATGATTAATGTTAGGGAATAGGTAGTGTTTTCTTATTGTAAATCAAGTACCTACTTAGGTTTTATTTTTGGTTGTAAAAATAGAGCGAATTGAAATTGCCTTTATTTTTTACAGGGATGGGCAATACTAATCGATATGCAATAATAGTGCAACTATTAAAATACATAATTGAAATTGTTAAAGGAGTTAGATGCAAAAACATTTAATATTGAATTTTATTGTGTTTATTTGTAACAACCATGGATGATATTTTAAATAACAAAAGGTAATAATAAAAACCCATGTTTTGAATAAAAAAACTTAAATTTCTTTCATGACAAATAACAAAAATATCCTATGAACAAATGCACAGAAAAAAATTATTTTCACATTTGAATACGGAAATCGCATAGGTATTTGATTTAGAAACCTTTTGAATTTGCTGCGATGACGATTTTTGCAGAATTGAGCAAAAAATAAAATTTTTTGTAGGCAGGTAGGTACCTACCTATAGGTTGTTATTAAATCGTAAAGCCTCGTACAGAAAGACGGTGGTAAGATCTTACAATGTTGTTATTTGTCTGACAATGGTGTCATTGTCAGATGTATTAATATTACATACATATCTGCCAGATGAAAATGAGCTTACAATGTTCACACAGTTGCAAGACTTTTTTAGGCAACTTTAATGACAATGTTGTAAGATCTGACCACGGTCTGTACGAAGCTTTATGGCCGTTTTCTCATTATACGATTATCTCTTTTCCCAATGAAAAACTGCACATTAAAAATATTTGGTTTTCTCAATGTCAAATTTGCATCTTTTCTGTCGCAAAGTTAACCAGCACTCATCTGGCAATTAGTTATTTTTCTTTTATTTGCCGTACAGATAAATTCAATCAGCTTACTCCCAGCTTTAACATGTATTTTGAGAGGTTTTGCTAGCTGAAAACAATGTTTTTTGTCGGTATATTGAGAAACCCAAAATGGTAAACGGACAGTTTATCGCTCCAACAAATTTTTGTAAACATTAAGTAACGGCCAGTTTATCGATACATTGAGAAAATGGCCATTAGTCTTTAAACTAGTTTAATGCGTGAGTTAAAAAGTTGTTGCCCCAAAATAAGTTTATTTTAACAAAATAATTATTGGTAGGTACATATTTATATTTGTTTTTAATAGGTGTATTACAGGCTTAAATAAAAAAATAAAAAATATAGGTATGTTAGGCCGTACCTCAAAGTAAGTTTCCCCGTACATCATCTAATAGGTATAAAGAATTTTTGCAAAAAAGCTGAGTTCCTAAACATCATAATACTTTGTAGTCAAAGTCAAAAAAGTATCATAGAGTATAACTATATCTAGTTTGATTGTTGTGTACGCATTTTCACGGTTGCTTGGTAGAAGGCACTTAAAAAAGCGAGTTGCTTTGCAACTGATGTTTTGGGAACTCACCCAAACTGTTTTTGCCGAACTAGGGGTCCTCTATATATATTTTTCGTTATCTTTAAGGCATTTACAGTCCGTTTTGCCCTCAGGGGCCATTGAACTAATGTATCTCGTTCTATTATTTATCCACCAGGAAACTGTTCGTACCACCCAAATATCAGTAAATCAAAGCTGGCAAGAAACTATTAAACTTTTGCTAAGAAAGGAATTCGATTATTCGAGCAGAAAAATTTTTAAAATTTATTAGAGAAATTAAAGCTCGCAAAAAATCATTATAGTTTTGCTAAGGAAGTATTTCTCGACAGTCTGGGATTTTATCAGAGGCGGTGCAATCCATAAATTATTAAAATTTGTCTACAACTTTTGATTTTATTCACAAAAGGTGAAAAATTCTTATTAATTTCAAGTTGTGCTGAAAAAGGTCAACAGAAAAGAAAAAGACAAAATGAAAAAAAAAATGTACTTGGACTTCAAGAAAAATTCTTGACGAAAGTACGAAAAAACAAAAGTAAGGAAAAAACATGTAAAATCAATTAAAATGGATAATCATTCAGGAAAGCAAATTTCGATCTACCAAATGTTAGAATACAATTTGGTTTAAGGATTGATGTTTGACTATTCACGTCAGCAGTCTTCGATAGCTGCGAGTGTAAGACGGCAAATCCATCTGAAGAGATTGAGTGGCTGCAATCGAAACATGTCATGGTAACCTGCCGGCCGGGGTTCGAGCCCCAGCCACGTCAAGAATGAAAGATTATCAATACAAATTTTAATTAATTTTCATGTTGTAAAATTCCTTTCTTCATAAAAATAATTTAATGAAAAATTAAATTTCATGAACTTAAGCCTAATTTAAAATATTAAAAATTTGGATTAAAAACTTAAGAATTTTATAAAACGCCACATTTGTTTGGGAGCCCACCCCCCAAGGGTTGGTGATAAAATGCATGTATGTCTTAAGAAATTGTTAAGGATAAAATACTAATTGAGTTGGGTCACACATTTTATCCTCATAGAGGCGTTTTTATGGGCAGTTTGGCATTTTTTCTTTAATATTTAATTTCTAGTCTCTATTGAAAATTTTGTATGGGAGCCCCCTTAAGAAATGAAGATAGCGGTTGAATATATTGATTTTGTAGTTTTCAATAATTTCAAAGAATTTTTTTAAAAACCTGAAATAGAACATTTTTTCTTGATGTTGGCGCCCAAATTGTCTGTTTTTTTGTTCTGGAGAAAACAGATTATGCAAGAGCCGGAATTTTCCAAGCCGTTTCGATTCAAAAATTTATAAGAAAAATAAGTAAGGAAAAATATACCAACAACGCTTTACCTTCATCACACGATATTATATCATTTAATTGATTTGAAGCAAAAGCTCTCGTTGGCTTTCGTTTTAAAAATCGTTTTTCGTAAAGCGAATTTACTTTTTTTTATAATTCAAAATATAGGTAAATCGTTTGATGGCTTTAAAACATGATCATTTTGGGAAATTCGAACGTTTGGGATAGAAAGAGAGAAACCACAAACTCGTTCATTTTTATAACCACTTCCCTGAATTCCAGCGCAATTTAAATTATTTTTAAATTTTATTTTAAGACCTTAAATATTTAATGACTATAAAATATTTTTTTAACTTTTTAAAAGCATTTTATTTTACAAACACTGTTTTCTTGTAATTCATTTTACCTTTTTTTTACTTCCGTTTATGCATTTTGCTTATTTTAACGCAATTATTTTTATGATTTTTTTCTCGTTTTTTTTTTTTTGCAAACAATTCATTTCATTGTTTGATTATACAGAGTAACAAAAAATTAGCAAAGAGAATAAAAGGAAAAATAAAGTAAATAAGACAAAACCAACACTGAAAAACATAAAAGGATTTCCCAACGAACCACCTGAATGTATTGTACTTTTTGTATTTACTTTTGTGTTCATTGTTGGGTTTTTTGTGTTAAATGTTGTAAAAGGATGTTATCAAATAAACAACAACTTGCAACAATAACAAGGATTTAAGAAATGGACCACAATAGCAGCTAAACAAATTAAAGAAGAGAAAATTCTGTATTCGGCAGTGGCGGATACATGATACCCTTCATCGAGTCTAAGAGTATTTTAAGCGTGGTGGTATCAACAAATGGCTATTATGGGGTTTTAAAGTCTATTCCAGAAAAAAAATTGATATTGATTTCAGTTAAAAAATTTGTGATATTAATTCAAAAATTAATTAAATTTTCAAATTAATAGTATCAATTAAAAGTTAAATCAACTAGAATCGACGTTTAATTCACTTGATTAAACCCAGCTGTAGTCTCAATTTGTGAATTTAAAAAAAAGTCCATATCTTATTTCTGAAGGATACTAGATATTTTTTAAATTTAAATTTTATTCAAATCGAAATAAAATTAATTTTCAAAAATCTCCCACTGTGCAAAGGGCAATTTTGAACTTGATTGTTTTTTTGTGTTTTTTTAAGTTTTGGACTTTAATGCGTTCTGTAGAAAAATTTAATTGCCAACATTTTTGTAGAACATTTCATTACCGCCCTCCCCCTCCTTTTTCCTTTGTTAGAATAGAGCAAAAAATTACCGTTATAAAGGAAAGTTAGAGGGTTAATATGTTCTTCAGAAATATTTGCCATAATATTCTCTACAAAGTTGCTAAGCAAACCTTAAACCTCACATGTAAAGAACACTTAGTTTTATATACCGATATGCTGCCTGAACAGGCCAAAAGTGAGAACTTAAGACCCCTTCAACTTAAAATCCGATGTGTTGTTGCACGTAAATTTGTTTTTTTGATTCCCTCTACTAGAACCCTATGTCAAACTCCAGTAAGTTTTTCTGTAGTGTGTACAGTAGAGGTGACCATCAATGAAGGAAAAATTTAAAAAGTTATCTGTTTCAAAAAAGTAGACCAGTTTTGTGTTAGGTTAGGGTAATAAAAAATTTGGTAAAAATATGAGCTCGATCGGTTGAAAATTGCCGTGCCGCACGCACATTTAAATCTATGAGAATGAAATTCGGGCTGAATGGAGAGAAAAACGCCCGTAACTACTGAGGAGTCACCCCTTGAGATGTAAAATGTATGAGCAACCCCCATTATTTTTGCATCCTTAATATTTTTCTTAAACAAACTTATCCTCTATCTCCAACCCTTTATATGATCCCCACACGAGAAATTTAATTTTCTCGAAAACCGACTCTTGAACATACGGACGGACAGCCAGACGGACATGAAGTCCAAGATTAGAAAAACGGAATTGTATTGGATTAAACTTGGGCTTCATTTAGCCCGAATTTCATTCTTACAGATTTCAATTGCCGTGCCAATTTTCAACCGATCGAGCTCATATTTTTACCAAATTTTTTTTTACCCTAACCTAACACAATTTTGGACCACCCTTGTAGTGTACACTGTAATCATTTCAATTTCGTTGTCTTCAAACCAACTTATCTCCATTTTCTCCAAAAAACAAAGAAACTATCACAAAATTTAATTTCATTTGATATCGTTTGCAACAACATCTTCAAATTTAAATTTACACAACGTGCTATTTATTTTATTATTATTTATTTCAAAATATGTTCAATATTTATGCCGCTGCAGAAAGTGGAGACATTCGTTTGTTATCCAATTTATTCTTCCAGAATTCTCTATCACTAACACCTTTATGGGGGTTCTGGGGCACACATTGTCTGCGTATTTTACATACGATGTAACAGCACCCATAAGAAAAGTTATTGAATTAACATTTGACAACACCATCAGCGATTATTGAAAGTAACAAGAGCGTGGCAAGAAAAAATAAAAATAAATTGGAATAAAAAAAGAAACCGACAACAAGGCGCAACAGCAACTAGAGAAAGTATGCAACCCACAGTTTTATAGCTGGCAATTTACATGAAATTGAAAACGAGGTTTTATTGAGTGGGGAGATTGATTAAGGGGACCAACTGCTTTCAATCCGAATCATTAGAGACCCCCTTAAGTGAAAAGCAAATACATAGTTGGAAAAAATATATGTATAAATCCGTTTTCTCTTACCATCTAGAGCCTAATCAGTTTAGTCTAAAAATAAAGTTGTTAAGAGCTTTGAGATAACGTTAAACAAAATATTAATAACTAGCATTTAACCCGATCCTTCGTTTTCGTCTCCTTTGTTTCGTGGACATATCTGTATGCCAAAGTTAATTTTCTCATTCACTCAGGACCTTGCATATTTAATTTTATCTTACTAGATCCAATACCAACGGAAATTCAAAAAGTACCAGTCAAAGAATAAAAAAAATACCAAAAAGTTCACTCATATAGATTCTCATCCACCCAGGACATTGCGTCTTGAATTTAGTGTTTCTAGGTCAAATATTAACGGAAATTCAAAAAGTATCCACTCAGGACATTGCATGTTGAATCTTATGTTTTAAGGTCTACAGAAAAATATCAAATTTCCCGTATACCCTTTTTTTGGTACTATTTTTTCCCCCTATTAAAGTATCACAAATTTCAGTATTGTAGTGGCAGCCGATAATTTAGTACGAATATGTCAATGAATGGGGAAATATGTTTTGTAAAAAAAAGTACCAAACATAGTTACGATCCCTTTCTCTATGCGCTGTCACATATATAGAATCATTATTTTCTTAAGTTACCAATGTGCCATCTTATAGTTGGTCTCATTCCTCTCATCTTACCGTGTCTTTTATACAGCAAGACACGCCAATGACATGTTGTGCCAAATGTTCGAATTTCGAAAAAGTACCAAATTTATATTCGTATTTTTTTTTTTTTTTTGATAAGTTTCGCATCTGGTGTTAACTTTGTTTCTATGTTAATTGGTTCAAAAGATAGATGGGTTGTAAAAAAAGTACCAAAATTCAGGTTTTACACCTTTACTCCCTTATAGGGCCGAATTACAAAAAAGTATCAGATACCTATCCGCTTATTTTTCTAAAGAACAACGATAAGTTTTACATTTTTTTTTGTATCTCTTTTAGTTTTGGAGATATAAGGCTACCGAATTTTCCCGTTTTCACTCTTTTTTACCCCCTAAACATTCTAATTTACCAAAACGAAAGTCTTAGTAGATTGATTTTGAGAGTTATCAATCTCTGGTCCAAATTTCAAGTTTTAAGCTTCAGGTGTTTTGCCTGTGCGATGATAAATCAGTCAGTGAGTCAGTCAGTAACGTTACAATTTTATATATGTGACGCGCAAAATAGAAAGGGACCTAAGGGTTTTGTTTAGGAGAGCCATTTTATCTTTGTATCTTTGGTGTACCATCACTGAGCGTGTTGGTATTAGGGTCATTTGAAAGCGACACATCTCCACCTTGTTGGTCAACCTTGAAAACGCGCGTAGGTCGTCCCTACCTCTTGTTTTGTGCAGTTGGTTTTTACTGTTCCCTTTACCTTACTGGTCCCTTTCTCTATGCGCTGTCACATATATAGATTCATTATTTTCTTAAATGATAAAGTTACCAATGTGCCATCTTATAGTTGGTCTCATTTCTCTCATCTTACCTCGTCTTTTATACAGCAAGACACGCCAATGACATGTTGTGCCAAATACATTAACGATTGAACACTTGCAATTCTATTGCTCCCATAACAACTTGGCTTTTTTAAAGTGTTACTCCATAAGAAAAGAAAATATAAGAAAAATAATCTAAAAAATACAGTGGCATAGAAAAGTCTACACACACTTAACTTATCTAAGTTCTGAGTATGCAAACTACATGCTTATTTTAATTTTTTTATGCTAAGAAGAAAAACAAGAGGGTGTATAGACTTTTCTGTACCACTGTATGTTTAAACATATTTGGAAACATGTCTTACACGTTTCAAGTAACGAAATTTATATGAAATAAAAAATTTCTTATAAAAGAATTTAAATTTAAATTTTCAATAATCAAAGGTAATTTTTATCTTGCAGTGAGAATGGAGTTTATAAATAGCATTGTCACAAAGTTGTAGCACTCCAGCCGGCACAGTTGTGAACAACAGCTAGCGAAAAGGTATCCCTGTCTTACATTGGAAGAAAAGAAAGATTGCCGTTGTGCAGAATTCTGCATTAGCACCGTTGCGACTTGTCGTAGCTGTTTAATATTATAATATTAATACTTAATTCTTTAAGGTTCTCCCTCCCAAGTTTTCATATGCGTTGCAGATGATTTACGAAAGTTTATCAAGAATAAATAAAAAACATTTTATTTATAAAATCCAAACAGAATAAAAGTTCTGCTTCAAAGGATTTGCAATGACATGAGGAATAATAAAAAAAAAAAAATAACAAATCATCTGCGTGAAACGTTCGTCATTTACGATAATGTTGGCAACGGTTTCGAGTCTCAAGAGTTTCATGGGGATGGTGCTCTCTCCAAAAGCAACAAAACTGCTTGCTTACATACCGTCTCAGCCAAAAATTAGCCTCAAAGCTGAAAATGATTTGACGATAAAAATCCGGCTAAACTTTGGCGAAAAGGGCCTCACGAAAACATGACCCTTTAAAATAACTTTTTGGTGACCTCTTTTTTTGCTATTTAAGAAATAACCTTTTTTGTATTCCTTTTAGAAAATTTTCTACGGCAACTCTGACAGTAAGCTTTGCTTGTGCAAAATTGCTCCTACTTAAGAAAGTATTTGAATATATTTTTTTATTTAAGCAGCAAAAAAAAATATATATAAAATAGAAAAAAGTTCACCTTAAAAGAAGTGTTAAGTCGTTTTGCAAACTGAATTTATTTTAATTTGAACAGTTTTGCCAAATAGAAAAAAAATCCTTAAAAATGCTGTTTGCCAAAAAAAAAGAAGAAAATCCTTTTGGATTGTTGAATTATGTATTAAAGGAGCTAAAATAAAGTAAAAACAGATTTATGTTCTCAAAGGCACTACAAAAATTTTCAAGACAATGATGACTTAGCAAATGTGATGCTAAAATGGTGGGAAATCTAAAATAAAGGGTAGTTAAATTGTAAGGGCCGATGTTGAATGTGAACCACACCTAAACGCCAAGTTTTTTTCCGAATTTTATTTGACATTTCTCTATTTCAGACTTACTCAATTTGAACCAAGGAGAGATACACAATCCAACAACGTGTTAAAGTTATCCAGACTTATTATGAAAATGGGCGTTCAAATCAAAATGCATATCGTGCACTTCGTGATTTGTTTGGTCAATTTGATCGTCCAAATGTGCGTACAATCGCAAAAATCGTGGGAAAATTCGAGCAAACCGGGTCTGTAGAAGACGTGAGAACACCAGTGCATGCTCGTACAGCTCGTACTGCAGAAAATATTGCTGCTGTTCGCGATAGTGTGGCTGAAGAGCCGTCCACCTCAACTCGTCGTCGTGCCCAACAATTGCACCTCTCACGCTCGTCGTTGATGAACATTATGCATAAAGACTTGCATTTACACGCTTACAAGGTGCAATTGGCTCAAGAACTAAAGCCTCTTGACCATTCCAAACGTCGTGAATGGGCAGAATGGTGGCAAGAAATGGCAACAGTGGATGATCAATTTTCGAAGAAAATCATCTTCAGTGATGAGGCACATTTTCACCTCAGTGGATTCGTCAATAAACAGAATTGCCGCATTTGGGCGAATGAGAATCCAAGAGTGATTGTCGAAAAACCAATGCACCCACAAAGAGTGACTGTTTGGTGCGGTTTATGGGCTGGCGGCATCATCGGGCCGTATTTTTTCCAAAATGAGGCCGGTCAGGCAGTTACTGTGAATGGTGTTCGCTATCGTGAGATGATAACGAACTTTTTATGGCCCGAATTGGAAGATATGGATGTGGATGATATGTGGTTTCAGCAGGACGGTGCCACTTGCCACACAGCTAACGAAACAATGGCTCTTTTGCGCAACAAATTCAATGGCCGTGTTATCTCACGTAATGGCGATGTCAATTGGCCGCCAAGATCATGTGATTTGACACCGTTGGACTTTTTTCTTTGGGGTTATTTGAAAGAAAAGGTGTACGTCGATAAGCCAGCAACAATTCAAGAGCTAAAGGATGAGATAATTCGGCACATTAACGGCATAGAACCTCCATTATGCCTCAGGGTCATTAAAAATTTGGACCATCGGATGGAGTTGTGCCGCCGTGGTCGCGGCGCCCATTTGGCCGATATTTTGTTCCACACATAATTGAGTAATACCAATATATCATAATAAAATAAAATTACAATAATTTCCTAAATGGTTTGTGTTTTATTCAAAATCAACATCGGCCCTTGAAATTTAACCACCCATTATAATTTGTATTTATTTAAAATTGTTAATCCACTTACGATTTTTTCACAACGGGCTTTATTTTGTATCTTTCTGAAATTATTTTTAAATATTTTTAGGCTCTTTGCTTAGAATATATTAACCCTCTAACACTCATATAAAAGGGGTCATATTTGTCCTTTTTTAAATTCCCCACAAAAGTATACTAAAAGGGCACTTTAGAGGGTTAAAATGTTCCACGAATATTTTCTGCATCAAATTTTACTAGGGGTCTTCTAAGTCCAAAAACTCTTGCAATGTATATAAAACGGATTTTGGAAATTCTGGGCCTTGCAATTTTTTAATTTTTCGAAAACCCGTTTTACATTCATTGCACGATTTTTCGGTCTTAGAAGACCCCTATTGAAATTTGATGCAGAAAATATTCGTCGAACATTTGCCCGTCTAGTATACTTTTGTGTGGATGTTAAAAAAAGAACAAAAATGACCCCTTAAAATTAGTGTTAGAGGGTTAAAATATTCTAGGAAAAGAATCGCCATACATCTCTTCTGAAGATATCACTATATTATATTATTATTATTTGATTATTCGGTATAAATGGTTCGATTAAACCTTCTATCGAAATAAGCAATTTAAAATTATTCGAATAATAATACGTCTAAAACTTTTCGATTAATTTAACCAGCATTAATCGACTGAACACCCTTATATCTACCGAAGTGGCAACTGGTGTTAAGCAGTCTGAAGAGAGCATTGCTTGTGATGTTGGCGTTAGCTTAGGTGGCAAAGATGACGCCCAGTTCATCTCTGGGATGGAGGATGGCATATTTGGTCATATGGGTGAAATGATTGATGAGGCAGTTATCCTGAAATCCCACCAGGAGGACGTCAATATCAAAGTGGTCACCAATATTGAGCATTTTAAAGGTGTTACAAATCAATCTTCATCACTCTAAGGTAGCATCTGCTGTTTCGCTTCAAAAATAAGCCGAAAGAGCGGAGGAGCTCCTGATGGTCTAAGAGCCATGGATTCTTAAATCGGGCTAGCGGGCAAAATTTCGTTAAAGCAAACAGACCAAATAATAATTTTTAAACGAAATTATAATTTTAGACAAAATCTCGTTTTTTTTTTCTTTGAGGTGTGTTTAAAAAAGTGTTTACGTAAATAATCCATAAAGCATACCCAAAACAAAGATAATATTCATAAACTAATTTTAAGGGAGAGCTCTGGAAATTTTAGAAAAAGTTATAAAGAGACTTCTTAGAAAAATTGTGACTATGCGAAATAAAAAGTAAACGTAATGTCTTAATGTTTACGAGTTTCCGAAAGGACACCAAAAGAAATAACGAATATTGTTACAGTGTAATGCTGCATTGTCTAAAACATGTATAAATTATGAACTTCATTGGCTAGAAACACACGATAACGACTTCTCGTTTCTAAAAAGATTTATTAAAAATTGTGCATCTGTCTATCGTCCGACGTAGAGAAACTATCCAACAGACAGGTATTTTTATTTCGTTCTTTACTTTTGATTCCTTCCTTTCTTTCCTTTTTTTTTTCATTTTGTATTAAAACTAAAAATAATAATACAAAAAAAATTTAAACCTTTTTGCACATAAATTTTAAGTTTGTCAAGGATTTAAAAAAAAATTGCAGTTTCACACAAATATTTTTCACGACATGCATGAGTGTTAATCGCAAAGCAAACGTCCCCTGTAGTTCTGATAATCCAAAAACTCTGGAAAGCGACGTCATTTAAGGTTTGGAACAGAATAATATTTAAGCAAAAGATAAGCTCTTAATACACCCAGAGAAAAAACATTTTTTAATTTCGTCATCAACAAAATTTTTTTTGCCGACAATTTTTAAACATGTTATATTAAAAAATACCATATTATTGTCATCGGAAACCAAACTATGGTTGAATTAGTTTTCCATGAGAAAAGCACAACCAAAAACAGGTTTTCACGAAACTTTTAAGCCATATTATGGTTAAATTAGCCATATTATTATCAGTCATACTATGGCTTAACTAAACCTCCATCAAAACGACACAACCATTTTATAGGTTTCGTTAAAAATGTCATTGTTTTAATATTAAACCGTAACATAGTTAGAGGCAAACGTTATAAGGTTGTGGTTTCCTGTTAAAAGATTGACTTAACCATTAAATAGTTGCCAGTGACAATAACAACTTAACCTTAACCATAATATGTTTAAAAATTTTCAATTAAAAAATAGTTTTAAATTGAAGTGACCATATTGGAAAAGTTGTTTTCCCTGGGTCTATGATTTGCAGGTTTGCAGCTTATCTGAGTTCCAAGACATCAGTACTTTAGTGGATACGCAGAGGCGGACAGTCTATCGAAAATGGGGACATACCTGAACGCTGTTAACCTAGAGAATGCTTAGCCTTTTACAAAGTCCAAATGTGAACTCAAAGAATTGGCGTTTTGCGAACTGAAGGCAGGATAAAGAAAGTTCGAGAGAAAATCCCAAATCCGAACAGAACAAAAAAGTATATAACTGTGCCACTGTCCTAGGATGCAGGGCCTCTGGCAGAAATGGCTAGGAGACAGATTTCACAACGATCTGGGGTGTATCGCTGGATTAGGGATGCCAATCGGGACTGGTTTTCGCAAATCCCGGTATTCGGGACTTAAAAAAATCAAATCCCGGGATATCGGGATTTTACAGGATCCCGGGATTTTTCGGGATTCGGGGTTTTTGAAAGTTAGAAGATAAATGCTTTTTATAGGTGGCATGTCATAACGTCCAGTGACACAGTGTCCATGGACAATATGACGCTTTTAAAAGTGTCATAATGTCCATCAGAGCTATGTTGTTATGTCCGCGGACGTAATGACGTTTTGCAGAGTGTCAATTTGTCCATAAAATGTTTGCAAAGTCAAAAGCATAGCCGGCCTTTGGTGGGCCGAAGGATTTTCTCCACTATGGTTTAACAAATACCAGCTTCGCTAACTAAAACTTCTAGTCTTAGCCGGCCTTTGGCCGGGCGCAAAGATTTTCTTCTCTATGTATTAAATATATAACGAAAACAATTTTGGGCGCAAGGCTATTCTCCTCTATGGCTTAACAGATATCGGTTGCGCTAATATTTAATATAGACAACCAGAGAAAAACAACAAAACAATTTTCAAGAAAATTTTAACCATATTATGTTTAATTTAACCAAATTATTTTCGGCGTAATAAAGTAAAAGTTAATGCAAATTTTATGTTTATTTTCATGTATGTATGTGTTACACAAAAATTTTTCAGGCAGCTGTTTTTGTTATGAAAACAAAATATCGCTAATGTCAACAATGTACAATGTAAATGCAAAACATTTTGAGGAAGATTTAAAATGACATCTACTAGGTTTTGCTGTAATGTAAGATGACCTATAGCAGCAATTTATGTTAGATGTAGACGTGATCTTAGGAAACAATCGCAAATCTAGACAATTCAAATCATGTGAAATAAAGTATTTCCGCGTACTTCATTGTTTATTATAAAGTACGTGTGTCATTTAACATAAAGTCCAGACACATATTCTCAGTGTTTTTTAGTTTAGATATTTTTAAAAAAGTTAATCTATCCTTTAGTTTCCAAACGATAGCAATAATATTATGTTACTTTGTAATTATATAAACTAAACATTTAACAAGCTTTGACATAAAAAAAAACAATAGCGGAGTTCAGTGTTGATGCGTATGGTCTTGCGAAAGTGCAAATGCAAAATATTGTAGCTTTTGTTTGCAATCCAACAACAAAATATACAGAATTGCAATTGTCACATCATTGCTTTTGCGCAACACTAAAACTGTTTAGCTTTTTTTTTTTGCTACATGTATTGCGTTTACATCACTGATACTCGAACAGCTGACATTTGTAAACAATAATTTAGAATCGTGAAACACAATTTAAGATATGGAGCCGACAACTCTAAATAAAAAATTTAAAAGAGAAAAACCCAACAAAAAGTGGACGACAAATTAAATAAAAACTGTTTAAGATTATTTGGCGGAGTCAGAAAACATAGAGGTTAGCATTTAAGAGAGGTCCGTAATTTTTCAAAAGCAATTTCTTTATTATTCTTATTTACACACCAACAGCTCAAATGTTTTATAAAAAATTAATTGAAAAAAGCGGTATCGATGCAACCTGGGATATTATAAGGTGGAAGGTACGATACCTTAAGGCATCTTATAAAAAGGCCAACGATTGGCGTAGTTCTACTAATGCTGCGATAATATTTCCTTTTGCACTGCTGCGTGGCATTTTAAAACAGTTTCACGGAATAATCAAACACCTTTTTGTAAATATTAACGACCAATAACTCCGCAAAACAGCTGTTATCTAATTTGCATTGCAAAGTTGCTTAAAATACCGCTCACTGTCAATGATAAAATTATTGCACTACCAAACCGTTGCAACCTAAAACACACCAAACATTGAATACCGCTAATGACAATGTTCACATTAGTACTGACCGGTCAGCAAGGAATAAGTTTCGGTCAGTACTGACCGGTCAGCAATAAAGATGTTTCAGTCAGTACTGACCGGTCAGCAATGAAGATGTTTCGGTCAGTACTGACCGGTCAGCAATGAAGATGTTTCGGTCAGTACTGATTTAATTTATTTTTCCATTTACAAAAATGTTGAACTTTGTTTGTTTTAAGCGTGTCCAACAATTATAAAGAGATTTTAACGAGAAGTGCAGAAAAAAGTTAAAGAAGAAAATTTATATAGGAAAAAAATGTCTTTTGAAAAGCACAAAACTGAAACTTTACTCTTCCCAGGCTTAGAAATATTAAAGTGTTTTACGAGAGTAGGCATAGGAACTACGGCAATTTATGGAGCGATTTTACGTTATTAAGATATATATTTTCAACACTCCTTAACTCCTACCACTTGGTGGTGGGTATTAAAATGTGTTTTTGTTAAAATAAGATAACTAAATAAATTGATTGATTGATAATTAATTTCGAATTCAAATTTGATTTATTCATTCTAATTTACTTAATAAGAATTTGAATAGAATCTAACAAATAAATCAATTTCAAATTTGCTCTATTCAATTACAATATTAATTATTTGCGTATTTAGTTTGAATCAACAGAAGTAATTGAATAAAATATACATAGATTTTGTGGTAAATATTTCTTTATTTTGTTAATAACTTCGGGATTTACTAAGTCCCGAAAATCCCGGAATTACAAAATTTAAATCATGGGATGCGGAGTTTTCGGGATCGGGATTGGCATGCCGACGCTGTATGAAATCTTGTCGTTCTATTGGGGTTTGTCAGGAAAATAGGACGGTTGTTTCTGATGAGGGAAGCGGGATTTTCGGGATCGGGATTGGCATCCCTACGCTGTATGTAATCATGTCGTTCTAATGGGGTTTGTCAGGGAAATAGGACGGTTGTTTCTGATGAGGGGACTGTAGATGGAGTTTTTGTTCTACGTGGTATCTACTAACTATCTTATATCCATCTGTCATCACCTTTCTTCTTCACGTCTCTCTTTATTTTTCCTCTATATTGAAGTGTTTGATAATAGACCGCATTGGTCTCCGAGTGAAGGTGTGCCTAGCCCAAGGAGATTATAAGATTAAAAAAGCCAGCACACTGAAAAAATTTTCTTCACAGATCCAATGAAATTTACATTAAAATTCAACCTATGTAACCCTTCATTGGATTAATGAAGGATTAATAAAATCAATGACAAAATTTTCATTGATTTTATGAATCCTCATTGCAAAAATGGATAAAATAAACGTTTGTCATTAAACTAATGCAAAATTTTCATTGATTTTATGAAACATTTCATTAATCCAATGAAGGGTTACATAGGTTGAATTTTAATGTAAATTTCATTGGATCTGTGAAGAAAATTTTTTCAGTGCACTTACGGATGCGAAAAGTGCACAAGACAAAAAAATCAAAATCTGGCATTCTTTTGGGAAATGGAATTGAAACTTTTGTGAAGGAGATTATGTTTTAAAGATGGTTTGGAGTTTAGTTTTGGGCATATGGCTTGGGGGAACTCAACCTTTAGAGCGTACAGCATGCCAAATTGACGTAAGTGTATCACTAAATGGGTGTGGTTGATGCATCATATCTTCTCTTTTTTAACCTAACCTATTTTAAGAATTGTAGAACTATAAAACTACAAGAGAAAGGCACATAGATGCAAACCCGAAACCAATCGATTTGGGCTGATAAAATATTGTCCCTCTGTTATCTGTTTATGACTTTACAAGTTTATCAGTTTCGTGAACTACCGGGCATATTGTCTGATTAAATTAACAATTGTGTGTATTTGTATGCAAATGTTGTAGTATTGGTAGGTATGAAAGTGCCAAAGGAATGAAGTTGAGTTGTGTGGCTTGTAGAATGTTAGTGTGTTGGCAAGTTAAAGTCTTTCCTATTCTTACCACTACTAAGCTGATGACATGAATAATGTTTTTCTCAGTGTAATAACAAAGCGACTTGTTGTTGTTTTTTTTTTCTTATTTTCTTTATTAAGAAGAAAAGTGCATATTTCTAGTTTAAAATCCGGTAAATTATTTAAATTTTATACAATTAATATTAATAAGATGGAAATGTGTTTTTGGACTTTTAAGAAACCTTTTTTAGTAATAAGAATTTGCAGAAAATTTATTTCTTTTACTTTTTTAGCCTCAATTTAGCTTTACATGCTTGAAATTTCACCAAACGATTTTATAGAAAGTCACTTTAACTATGTGTGTCATAAATGACTGAATTTGATTTTAAACGTTTTTAATATTTTTGCCAAGAATACTTTTGAGGTCGCTTAGTAACTTGACAAATTTGTATTTTAAAAAAACATTTTGAATATTTCTTAAAGCACAACTAGAAGAATTTCAAATTGAAAAAAATAAGGTTTATAAATAAATTTTAATAGACTCGAGTTTTTAAGGTCCTGCTATTGAAGCTCTATTGGGATTATACAAAGAGCTGTAAACAGCAGACTTGAACTAAGTAAAAGAGTACCATTTTTGTTGTAGTTTTTCTTTGGCCAGAGTGATAAATTTATGAATGTTATTTTTCTCCATTTGCACCATTTTATTTAGTTCATAAATACAGGGTTAAAAACTTTGATTTAAATATGTACTCTTATATCTGTCTATAAGTAGCAAAATCATACTGGGATATTGTAACATTATTAACAGTGACTGGTAAACAATTAACTTTCCTGAGTGAAAACTGCACGTGTTTACTTTTTAATTCGATTTACTCGAATTGGCGAATTGTCCACCAATTTTTTACTAGACTAAAGCTAAGAATACACGGAACGTGAAAAGCCACATGCGCATGTGGTTCTGTCATAAATTTAAAGTCATTACAAAACCACAATGGCCTTTGTGATCACGTCGAAGTTACGTCACTTTCCGTGCACTGTAGGCTTAAGATAGTCATTAAGTTGGCAAGAAGCCCCATACGTGATCACATGCCAACTAGTTGTAAAGTACTCACGCTAAGCCCCAATAATCCATTGTAATGCCATGGAGTACCACTCAGCAGAAACCGCACCGCACCGTATAACTATACCGAACTCCTAGCGCAAATGCATTCCATATAATTCGTCAAAGTTGACGGATTACATTCCATCCAGTCGCCTTCTCGACAGTGCAGAACAGTGCAGGGAAGGTGTTCCACATCTTCCTCCTCATTTTCGACATCGAACTAAGAATAGCTGTATAATCCGCAAATGTCTTTGCGAAAAAACAGGACGTTAGAATTTAAGATGGCTTAGAAATTTACAAAGAGCCAGGGTTACGCCACTTTGAGACCATAGAGAAAGTTTGGACTGAAGCTAATTTGAAAATGTCTGAAAAACCACAATTAAAGCTCCCTTGGAGTGTGTGCTCACCACATCGAAAATTTTCCGAGACTGCCGGATGTCTGTGGAGGAGTTAGCGAGGAATTCAGTGGTTACCCTTAAGTGGGTCCCTGGATACAGGGGCATACATGGAAACTTTATGGCTGATTCGCTGGCACATGCAGGAGCCACCTTGATTCGTAGCGGTTTGACCCATGATAAAGGTGTTTCGCTCCCAAGGAGTGAGCATCTAATTGCAAACAAATTTCATCTCATTGCCAATCAGAGCTGGTTTGATGAAACTAAATGTGGGGATTTTTTTTATTTTTTTTTTACCCATCATAGATGAAAAGAGGACACGGTGGGACATTAAGGCTGTCCAGGCATCAGCTAAGAAACCTAATTGCGATTATAACTGGCTACTGGTCCATTGGGAAACACGACCAAAGGTTGAGGCTTCCCTGCACTTACGTTTGTAGGTGTTGCGGCGACGAGGAAGACGAGGAGACTTTTCGGCTTTCGGAGACCTGAGACTTAAACTGTTTGATCAAAGAACTATCAGGGAAAAAATCTGTCTCTCTGACATTGATGTGAACGGGATCCATTCCGTTATTGAACCAACCGGATGGCTGGGTGTGAATATCAACAGCCAAGTAACGTAGCAACATTTGTAACATGGTAATTATACTTAATTACGGCTGCCAGTGGAACCTAACCTAACCTAACAATTAAACAGGAGTGTCCTGGAAGACGAAAACGCAAAACGCAAGAATTTGGAAGTTGTTTTTAATACACTTTTAATCTTATTTTTATAGTTTTTGTTATTTTCGTATTTGTCATAAAATAATTTCATTATAGAAATCTTATTAAAAAACGAAGTTTAAAATTCTTGCGTTTTGCGCTTTCGATTTGCAGAACAGCCCTGAATGCTTCCTTAGAATAAATGACGAACTTATAATGTTACTTTTTTATTGAAACCCAGCGATAAGGGCTTCTTTGTAACTCTATACGAAGCTACTCAATTAAGCTACAAGGCGATAAAGGTATCGTGGATAAAATTTAGCAAGTCGGTGAATTCTGTAAATAAGGCGTCCAGGTTTAGAAGAATTTTACACCAGGACCCTGGAGTACCGGTATTTATTAAAAGATCTATCTAGTTCGTAATCTCTCTGTTTGCTTTTGGAGACTCACCTCACGGCTCGGGGGGATACCGGATCTGGAAACTAGATAGTCAACCCCTTCTCTGGATCTAGAGCGGTAGTGGGATAAGGGAAGCGGTGGAATGGTATCTTTCCAGCCATGCTACAAAGTATCCCTGGATCCTTTCTTATGTTGCTGGTTGAACTGTTCAAGGTCTGTTATATACGTAAACATTCCTAGAGAGGAAGGAGAGGTCAGGGTTATTGCCATAGACCGGTTGAGCCGGTCACTCCCAAGCATTTAAGAACAATCAGCCTATCGTGTTTACGTTTGAAAACATTAGAAAGATTGTTTGATCTCCATCTGAGGACGAAGATTGACGCCGACATCATCATATGTCTTTACAAGGAGCTATGATTAAAGCTCATTTAATAAGATATTAAAGGCTATTATTTAAGCCACTAATTGTATAATAATACCCAGGCATTAACACACAGGCCTTAATACCCCATTTAATACTCATAAATTTTTTACACACGATGTCCTAGCCAGCCAAGGCCTTCTGCGTTCTCTTCTTTACCTGGCCTGATAAGAGGCTTTCTTCAGCAGGTCTCATTGTAGTCCTATGAATGTAGAAGGGAGTTGGAAGGCCTTCCATGAGATCTTCTTGAGAAGGCATGGAGCAAGGGTACTGTATATAAAAAACGGTCTGGGAAGGTTTTACAGAAGGCCTTATAAATAATCCCTCCAAAAGTTTACCGCTGAGCACTTTCGCTGGAAGCTGTTTTGCAATTAAAACTGCTTTGTGAAAAATCAAGGAGCTATAATTTAAGTTGATTTATAAAGAGTTGTAACAAAGGCTACGTAGCAGAAACTAAGCCTAAAGCATTTTGCCACCTAATTAAAAAGCTACAATTGAAGTCTTTAGAAAGTCTAAAAAACTAAAACCATTTTATCATTTTATTTCATTGAAATTTTCATTAAAAAAAGTAACGTTTTCCACTCACATATCACTTTAACACTTTTACTGTGAAAACACCCCACCGTTATATCCCCGATTAAAACGAAACAAGCTCCATACCAAATTTTACTTATTAAACAAAGATCAAAAAACCACCACCTATACTTCTGCACACATACATACATATATATATATATATAAACATATATGTATATGTATGTATAGCCTTGTTCACAAATCAACAATTAAACCACATTTAAAATTTTAAAATTTAGTGAAAATTGTACTTTATTTCTCATTTCCTCACATAATCACATACAGATAGACACAAACACATACATGGACTACTGTAAATACCTGTAGTCATATACTTATGTACATATATATGTACATACATATATGTAGAGTTAGAGAGTAATTGTGTTTGAGTATTGTTGCCAAAAGGAATTTAATTTCAATTCAATTGCAAAAATATGTAATATCTACTTGTCTTGCAAAAAAAAAAAAAAAAAAAAAAATAAAGATGGGTGACCATAAGAAGGGAATAAAGGACAAGAAATTTCTTAACTTTGTTTCAAAATTAAAAAATCTACTTCAAAAGTCCAATTTTTGAGGGGACTAGCGAATTTACTAGCCACTAGGGTAGGCCTGCCACACGTCCTGGTTTTCCAGGATTGTCCTGGTTTTTGACTACTTGTCCTGGTGTCCTGGTCCACTATGAAATTGTCCTGGTTTTTTTTTACAGGTCAAGATAGAAAGTTTGCTTTTTGCTGGTTTTAGTTGTTAGCAAAGGTTAAGATTTCTGTTATAACACTGCTAACATAAGGCAATTGTATAAACAACTTTAATTTAATTCAACTGTTATCTGGTGTTAACGTCGTTTAACTAAAAGCTTTCAATAAAATTAGATGAGAGTCAATTCTCTTCCAAAATTTGTTTCAACTAGTTGCTTTAAAAAGTTATATCGTGTTAACAACTTTTATAAGTAATCGAATACCGATAACAAATTGCTTTCTTTAAAATAGCCAATACACGTTTCAATTCAATTGTCAACTGAGTCGGTTATTGTCCAAATCAAAGCGTGTATGGCTTTGTCAATTGATTAGTTTGACAGTTGTCAAGTTGGTTGAAGAAAAATCAAAAGATTTAGATTTTTTCAAGTCTGCTCAATGGACTAAAGAAAGAAACTCGTTAAAGACTGAAACACTGGAGAGTAATATTCAATGTAAGTAACTATATCAAAGGCTGAAATGAAGTTCTAGAAACAGTGCAATCTTCTGAAAAGTATTATAGTTTTAAGCTCAACTTTTCATTATTTTTCATCGTTTTTATGTAAATGAAGTACAAGTTAATTTTTTTTATATATGAGAAATGGTGTAACCCCAGACTTATTATGAGATGATGAGGAGTTAACACTACTCTTGCACTATAGTACTTGGTTGCAACGGCCCATCCAAAAACTATGTTTCTAGCGCCATCTGTTTTGGATACAAACAGTTGACTTACTCGACTATTGCACTGTTAAGAACCAAGTAACCACTTCAGCGCTGATAGCCTCATATATTGTTGGATTTAAAAATAAAAACTGGATGGTTTTTACATATCCATACATACATATGTATTAAAAACAACTTTTTTGTTGGCGTAATTTTTTATCCATTTTTTCTATGTGTCCTGGTTGATAGGTTCAAACTTCTGGCAGCCCTACACTAGGGGTGAGTGCGAATACTTAAAGGTTTTGTATACAAGTTGGCGCAAGAGTCATCAGCTTATGGGAAGATGCTATAATTTTTTTTCCAATGATGTAGACAGATACAAACTAGACGTCAACAAGGAATAATAAGCTATACTTCTCGAGAATGCGGCATATTTGTTAATATTTCCAGAGGGCTTTATTTTCTCGTTTTTTGTGATTTTCACTAATCGGCAAGATCGCCAGACTTAACCGCTCTTGACTTCTTCTTTTTGTGCAGTTTCTTGAGGTCTCGAGTTTATGGCAACAAGCCTAAGATCATTTAAGTCCTCAACAAGAATATCAATCAGGAAGATCAGCAAGAGCGATAGAAAATTCCATAAATCAAGCTCATATGATCATCTTTTTTGGTGCCGGTCACCTGGCTGAATTAATTATTTCTAGTTAAAGAAAAAAAAAAATTTTTGACAATCCAAAAGTTTTCCGATTATTAAAAAATCGGGTGGCAACTTTGCGCTACCTTGTATTTTTTTTCTAATTTTCTTTATTTAATTTAAATATTTCAATATCAAAACCAAACGCCTATCAAAAATTGGGCAGGAATTAAAAGTGGGCGTGGCACATCCCACACAAACCAATTATTAATTACGGCATATCTGGAGAACAGGTCCAGTAAAAGTTTCCAAATTTGGACCAAAAAATTGGTTACCAAAACGCCTATAATAAGAAAGTAGGCATGGCACCTCCAATACAAAGACATTATAAATTTCTGTATGTCTGCAGAACAATAACAGTAAAAGTTATCAAATCTGGCTCAAATATAGCTTGATTATCAATTCACAACATTTTTCGAAAAGTGAGGTAGATTGGAGAAGTGGGCGGGAGGTACCACGCCTACAAAGACAATACAGATTTGTTTACATCTGGAGCACTTTAACAGTAAAAGTGTACAAATTTCGCACAAATATCTTATAAATACACAACATTTTTGAAAACGTTTGATCAATTGGGAAAGGAGGCATGGCAACTCCCTTATAAAGCCACTACAAATTGCAGTATATCTGCAGAACGGTTACAGTAAAAGTATTTAAATTGGGTATAAATCGCTTCGTTATCAATACAGGAGATGTATTTGAATAAATTTTTATTTTATTTCGATCGCTGTAGCGAAACGCACCGAGTTAAGCTAGTTTGATTTTAATATTTTAGTATTCACTTTAGAACCACCAGTTTTTCGAAGACAGCCGAATTTACCAGCCACAAGGAGCGAGACACTAAAAAAGAAATCTCAACATCATCCAGAGTTAAAATATTAAAACTCATATTAAACTGTAGAAATCGTGAAATCTAAAAATTTCATTTGAAATTTAGATTTTCCTTACGAAATCTGGTCTCCCTAATAAATTTTTCAATTACCCCTGGTCTTATGCAAACAGAAAATTTCACACCATAGAAAACAAAGAACAATTTGCTTCAAATACTTTGTTCAAATGCTATTAAAATACATACGTATTTCGTAGGAAAAACGTAACAATAACACAACGAAAGGCAATGAAATACACATGAAGAAACCAATCAACAAAACACAGACGACATGTGACAGTTCGCAAAAATGACATGACTTATAAACATTTTTTTATTAAGCATATTCGTTTAAATGTTTTTGACATTTATACAGAGAAAGAGAGAGAGAGAGTGAGTGACAGAGTTAATGTCAGGGTAGTAACAAAGTAGTAGAATATGAGAAGGCAGAAAAGCAGGAATGATGTACAACTGATTTACCAAAGTAGGGATAGTAGGGAAAAAGGGGATTTGTGCATGACAATTACGACTTAAAGAAAAAACTCTGTAAGCTTAAGGATTTCAGTATCAATTTAAATTTTATAAAGCTTTTGGTTTAAATCTTTAGATATTTACATTTTTTTTTACTTGAAACCAAATTTTTCTAAACTCTGAGTTTTACACAATTCGATCCTTTTTGCAATTTTAACAACGGGTCTGTCTGTCCCTTTAGCATTGACATGATACCGATGGAAAATTTTATTTGAATTTTATATGGCTGTAATTTTATTCAACTAAATAATTGACAGTGTGTGTCAGCAATCCAGAATGAAAGTCGCGAAAGTTCATTTTTGTTTTGGGCTAAGTAAAATTTATTTAAGTTTTATATTTTACAATTTTATACATTTTTTTAGGGAAAATTTTCGAATACTTTTTACTATTGTACGGATATTTGCATTTTTATAGAAAAATTTTTGGGAATTTTGAAATTTTTTAAAAATAGTTAGTATTGTGGTTATTTTGTTGAAGTTCTTCATAAAATAATTTAATGAAAACAAGTAAGAAAGTATAGTCGGTCAGACCGACCATATGATTCCCTACACAGTATACCACAGTATTAAAAAACACATCATGCTTATATTTATGTCTATATAAATATCTATGTTTATAAACTTTATTTAAATCGGTTTGAAGGTTTGTGAGAGGCAGAAATTCCCCCTACCTCCCCTTGTGGTTCTATTTTTGAAAAACTGTATAGCTTATGTGTCAATATAGATATGGAACCATCGATATTTTAAATTTCATTAAAATCGGTTTGAGAGGCAGAAATTGCCCCTATCTCCCCTCGTGATCCTATCTTTTTAAAAAATGCATCCCTTTTGTGTCCATTAAGATATGGTTTTAAATTTCATTAAAATCGGTTTGATAGTTTCTGAGAGGCAGAAATTTCCCCCTATCTTCCCTCGTGGTCTTACGATTCGATTTTCAATAGGCTTGGTCCTTGTGCCAAAAGGAACCTATATCCCAAATTTTATCAAATTATCCCCAAAATTGCGACCTGTACTTTGCGCACAAGGTTACATGGACAGCCAGCCAGCCGGACGGACATCGTTAGTTCGACTCAGAAAGTGATTCTGAGTCGATCGCTATACTTTAAGGTGGGTAGGACCAATATTTTAAGGCGTTACACACATCAGCACAAATGCATAATACCCTCTCCACTATTGTGGTGTGGGTATAATTAAACTTAATGAACTTTAGCCTGTGTATTATTGCTTGGGTTGACAATAATAATTATTTCTCTTTAAGATGGCACGTCGGGTAGGGAGACGTAACGTCTGCTGCGGCCAATCTTTAAAAGGAATTTGAATTATAACAACTCCATGGAAGTTATTATAATTAAAGGGGGTTGGGAGGATAAAAGAAAATATGGTTAGATTCTTTTATCTTGCTGCTAAAATGTAGGGAATTGAGATGCTCACCTGGATTATCTTATTAAACGAAAAGAGTATACCAATGGATGGGTTTCCTTTTGGGGTTTTTTTCAATTTAAATTTTTATTTCTATATGTAATTGGTATAATACTATGTGGTTGAAAAGAGTTCAAAAGAAAGTGATCGCTTCGATTTTATTTCAAATTTCATTAATATTAGAACAAATTTTTCCAATAAGTACTAAATTTAAATGTTGTGAATTCAAATGCTGTTTTACATTAGCGTTTTTGACACGACTAATACAGGTATGATTAAAAAAAGCTTAAAAATATATATTATTTTTAAAGTGTCCAAATTAGTTTGGACAGCCTGATTAAAATATCAAAATTTCATAAAAATTTTAAAAATATCGTTTATTTTTTTTTTTTTCAATTTGCAGTTTAATAGAAAATTTGGGAAATTCTAGAGAACCTTTTTAAAAAAATCTGCTGTTTCATAGGGTGTGTGGTCATAAAATTAAAGTCTTTTATTCGCACTTTAAAGGCTGAAATCCCCAGTAATATTTATCTGAAAATTTTAACCAACAATTCTGTCTGTCCCCGATTTCTATTATAAATAATAATTTGTTGCTTTTACGCCAGATCGTGGGCGCATAATAAAATTAAAATAAAATAAACTGTGAAATTTTTTTAAATAAATGAAAAGTTTTGGTATAAAATAAAACTTTTAATGTAAATAAAATAAAGCAGTAAGAGATTTTGTCCTTTTTGTTCCATAACAAATTGATTCTGAAGAGAAAATAGTGTTTTTTTTTTTTTGAGAAAAAAATCTCTACTTGTTGGTAATTAAAACCGATTAAAGTTTTTTGTTAGTTACTCCTAAATTTAAGGACAAATACTCTCATCTGGTAACATTGTTTACAGATGGCCTTTTAGCATAAAATACAACAACAAAATCTTTGAGTTCCCGCGTTAATTAGGTATGTTTACCGGAACGACTGGGAGCACTGAATGCCCCTACCAAAGATTGTCAACCCAGCAACACCAGCAAACGTATGTGTGCATACGAAGCATTTCCTGCTGGGATGTTATCGCAGGGCGGCATCCGAACTAACATCTACGTAGTTAAAACCTGCCCCTTAACATGTCGGAAAATATCTTCACTAGCATGAGAGCCCAGGGGCCTGATTCTGGCAGTCGTGATCGAGTACTTTCTCGATTCGAAAGCAATTTCATATCTTATTATTTCAGTCAATACTGAACGAATCGAAATTATTTTTTCAGTGTTGTAAAGCATTAATATGAGTTTCACAATACTGAAAAATAAAATTTCGATTCGTTCAGTATCGACTGAAAGAATTAGGAATAAAATTGCTTTCGAATGGAGAAAGTACTCGATCACGACTGCCAGCATTAGGCCCCAGATGTTGTTCGATCTCCCTGTCAAATCGCACTTCATAATGGCAGCTCTGGGCGCAATTCATAAGGAGTTGACGATTGCCTTAAATACTTCTGCGGAAAATTTGTGACAATTGTTCCAACAGTCTGGTACTAGGACTTGTGAAAATAGAACTAGTTGAAAAAGAAAGGACTCATGACCAGTGAAAGAAGAACAAGTCATTTTACTGGTGCATGAAGAACAAAAGGGTAGAAAAAGTAATAAATTACCCAGTAAAAACTTCGCCTACAAAACAATGTGTTTAGTAATCAGAAAAAACTAAGAGCACTACTTACAATTCTACGGAAAGAACCGATGAATTTTACAAGGGATGTCCCAAAATGAACGCATTACAATGTAAGTCATTATTTTTTTTTACCTACATACATCCAGAAAAAAGTAGTTATAGAAGTTGTTATAGAAGTAGTTATAGAACAAAGCTTCTAAGTAATGAGTGTAGGAAGCTATTGATTTTGAAAAAGTAAGCGAAGTTTTTACTGGGTATAGTTCAGTCTTCACCGGTGGTGTGACACATTTTTTTGGGACTTTCTAAAACTTGGTTCTTAAATTGATTTTAAGAACTTCTTTTATTGAAATAATACTACATTGTAGTTGCTAACACCAAACATGTTTATTGTGAATAGATGTGTGACTGGTCAAATGGTGTCAATTGACCCCCTCCAATGACAACCCCATGCAAAAGTCTTATTCATATAAAGTGTTAGAACTAGAACCGGTCCCTACCATCAAAGACCTATCACGGGACTTCTTTGGTGTCAGTTCGCTTCCCTCTAGGGACCTTACTGTTTTGGGATGTCATCCGCCACCCGTTGCAAATGTTGGACCAGAGTTGTTTAAGCACAGTTTAGGTCAGAATGGTGCAGCCGTCTAAACTCATACTGGCCCAGAATCAACAGCACCCTCCCTGGCCTTTGCCCTGCATGTGAGAAAGGCCCACACGATGTATGACACCAATTCCACTGCAATAAAAGCCCAACCCAGCTAGAAACTTTGTCCTTCGTCCCCGCTTTAGGTAGCTTAGCTACTGTGCCGTGATCTAAATTGGATTAACAAACCGATGGAGAGGATGTATGAAAAGTAATTTTTATACACTAGTGTTTTTCAGGTAGAGCTGTTACAACAAAAAATCCATTAGGTTCGTATATTAGATTGGTAGAAACAGAGTTCTGGTCGATAAAATTAGAACGGAATACTTGAGGTCAAAAAAACTATGATATATAATACTTTAAGATCCGACAGTAAATGCCAAAGATATAACGAAAAATTTAAGAATGCGACCCCTGCGTTCGGCTAAAAACCCGGTTTGCGAAATCGCCTTATAAAAATACTTTATACTAGCTGAACCAGAATACCCACTGCCTGGCAATACAAACAGTTTTGAAATTGTTTTATTTTTGTTTAATAAATATTTTTGTGCACTTCAGCCAAATCGTAACATAAATTAAAAAAAATGTAAATATAAACAGGGCCACCTTTCGGTATCAAACGTAAAAGAAACCTGCTTCATGGATAAACTAATTTATTGTCTTCTAAGACAAAAAAATCGTGCAATGTATGTTAAACAGATTTTCTAAATTCCGGCCATTGAAATTTATGAATTTTGCGAACCCGTTTTACAAACATTGCCTTAAAAGACCCCTAGTGAAATTTGATGCGGAAAATATTCGTGGAATATTTTAACCCTCCAAAGTGCCGTGTTAATATACTTTCGTGGGGAAGTAAAAATGGACAAAAATTACACCTTAAAATGAGTGTTAGAGGGTTAATATATTCTATAGAAAAGAATCGCCATACAATTCTACTGAAGACATCTGAAATAGTATTTTAGCTCAGAAGTACAATTAGTATATATTTTTATACCCACACCACAATAGTGGAGAGGGTATTATGCATTTGTGCTGATGTGTGTAACGCCTTAAAATATTGGTCCTAGACCCACCTTAAAGTTTGCCGATCGTCTTAGAATCACTTTCTGAATCGAACTAACGATGTCCGTCCGGCTGGCTGGCTGGCTGGCTGGCTGGCTGGCTGTCCATGTAACCTTGTGCGCAAAGTACAGGTCGCAATTTTGGAGATAATTTGATGAAATTTGGATCATAGGTTCCAATTGACACAAGGACCAAGCCTATTGAAAATGGGCCGAATCGTAGAACTACGAGGGAAGATAGGGGGAAATTTCTTCCTCTCAGAAACTATCAAACCGATTTCAATGAAATTTAAAACATAGATAGAACCATATCTATATGGACACAAAATGTATGCATTTTTTAAAAAATAGGACCACGAGGGGAGATAGGGGCAATTTCTGCCTCTCAAACCGATTTTAATGAAATTTAAAACATCGATGGATCCATATCTATATGGACACATAAGCTATACAGTTTTTCAAAAATTGGACCACAAGGGGAGGTAGGGGGCTATTTCTGCCTCTCACAAACGTTCAAACCAATTTTCATGAAGTTTATAAACATAGATAAACCTATATTTATATGGACACATAAGCATGATGTGTTTTTAAATACTGTGGTGTAGGGTATCATATGGTCGGGCTTGACCGACTATACTTTCTTACTTGTTTTACTTATACCAAACGCCTTTTCAAAATATTCCAAAACTTTAGGGCCCGATATTTTGGGAACCCGAGCTAACTTTTCAAAACCCTTTAGCAGATTTGTGCTGCCAATAGTCTAGTTTCATTTCACGTTACAAGTATTGAGTCTGGCGGCGATGACCCCAATTTTGTTGCACTGTGTGATTTTCGAAAATTTATTTATTTATTTTTTCAAGGGAAATTTACTTTAACCAGAAATTTTGTAAAAATAAAATTTGTCTGTATCAATTTAATTCCTTTCACTCCAATAAAAATACCAATTCACCATTTTTCTCTCTTTCAAAACACAAAATACAAAAAAAAAAACATTTAATTAATTTAACAAATAAATTTTTGTCACAATAAGGCTTCCTATGTCTTTCTTTAACCATAAGTATTTCATTATTTTCTCTATCTATAGCAAAATGGTTGTAAATGTGTGCATAAATAAATCAATCATTAAGAAAATTGTCCTTAACGCAGGATAATTCTTAGAAAAAAATAAAAAAAAAACTGATAATAAGGCCTATTTAAGATGTCACAAAAATGTTACAAATAAATGATTATAGATAAAGTGAATATAACAAATGAAAATATGCAGGAGTAAAGAAAATATAAGGAGCTTACAAATCTATACGCAAAGGAATACAACCACACATGCCCTTACTGGTGTTAAATACGTTACGCACAATTTGTGCCATTTGTTTAATGTGTCCAAATGTTTAATATCCGGCCAAAATGTTCAACAATATGAGAGGAAAGAAACGAAAAAACAGATTGCAAAAAAGGAAACTACTAAAATCTCTGATTTATTGACCATCGATATTTGGTTTCCTTCTCCCCCTACACCTCCGTTACAAAGATTTTTGTATGTTTGCTCCTAGCAGACTGTTTGCTTACTTAATGGTAAATTTTATTTAAAAAGCGAAGAATTCTAGAAAGTCATTTTAATTATTATAAAATGAGGGTTTGACTTTTATAACAATGACTTTAAAAGAAGCAGGAAATTTAGAGGCCTTTTAAGGTCTCGAAGGTAAACGTTTGGAAGAGTCTCCTTCAAGCTCGTTTTACACTATACTACAAGTCTTAAGTATTTTGTAGAAAATGTTTCCCTGATGTAATTATTATTTAAAAATTTTCAAAAAACAATAACAACTAATCATGTCGGGGTTGTATTTTCCTCAACATACTTAAGACCTGTATTTAAGTATGAAACTGCCTTTAACAGTTTTAAACAAATACTTCAAATTCAAAGTTTTATTAAAACATACATATATGTGTGTTCCATAAATTTTCTAGATTTTTGTGCAGAATTTTTAAAATTCTATAAGAATCTTCCGCTCCTTGCGAAAGCCTTCTGAAGTGTTTTACTGGAAGGCCTTGCAATTATACCCTACAACTGCAAAACTTGTTTCCTGGACAGTGATGTCAATGCCATGGCGAAAATGGTTGAAAATGTAATAATGCTTGGAATGAAAATCTTTATTCCAGTTAAAAAAGCTTTGAATAAACCTCGATCCAAATCTTGGTTTAATCAGTCGTGCAAATCAGCAGTCAGATGCAGAGAGGAAGCATTCAGAAATTGGCGTAAAAATAAAAACGCTGATACTGAATTGCTGCGCAAAACGGGAAGGTCTTCGTGTGCCAAAGTACTTAGACGGGGAAAAACTCTTCACGAGCAACGTCTTCGTATTGAACTTCTTGCTGCTCCCCGGGGTAGTAAAAGCTTCTGGTCATTCGTTAAAAGAGCAAGGGTTAATGCTAGTTCTTCAATACCAACTCTTTTAAAGGATGGCCGATCATTCACGGACCCGGTTGATAACGCTAAGTGTTTTGCCGAATTATTTGCTAATAATTCTCACCTACCAACTAGCAATCAACCGCTACCCGAACTCGAAAAAGTATCCGTAACTATGCCTAGAATATTTTTTCGGGCTCGAACTGTTAAAAGGGTTCTTGCGGATCTCGACATAAACAAGTCTCCTGGGCCGGATGGTATACCTGCACTGGTCTTGAAGCAGTGCTCTTCGACGCAAGCTCGTCCCTTAGCAAATCTTTTCAGCACTTTATACCGTGCCGCGGAATTTCCAGTCTGCTGGAAAGTTGCTTACGTAACGCCAATTCCTAAAAAAGGAATGGCTAAACCCTGAAAATTACCGCCCAATTGCAATTTGTTCGGCACTTTCCAAAGTTATGGAGAGTATGGTAAATTACCATCTTGTCAAATATTTAGAGTCCAACTACCTACTAAGCGACCGTCAGTATGGCTTTCGTAGAGGTCGCTCTACTGGAGACTTACTAGCTCTGTTATCGGAAAAATGGTGCCGTTCCATTCACCATTTTGGCGAAATTAAGGTAATTGCTTTAGATATTTCCAAGGCGTTTGACAGAGTCTGGCATGGTGCGCTCTTGTAAAAACTTGCTGCATTTGGTTTCGGTGATAAATTCTCTCGATTTATATCGAGTTTTCTCAGAGATCGCTCTATACGAGTTGTTATAGGTGGGGTTTCGTCAAACGAGTTCAAGATTCATTCAGGGGTGCCGCAAGGCTCCGTTCTTTCTCCTACTCTATTTCTTATCTTTCTAAATGACCTCCTTTGTCAAACTTCGAACCCTATCTACTCTTTTGCAGATGACCGCAACCTTTGCCACTCGTACTCATTCGAATGCAGACCAAGCGTATCCGATGTCGGTGCTATGAGGTAGAATATGAATGATCGCTTGGCCGAGACCTTGACATAATCTCGGAATGGGGTCATGCGAATAGGGTCGGTTTTAATGCCCGAAAAACCCAATGTTGCGTGCTGACGCATAAACGCGCGACAAATCAGGGTGCCTCATCTGTATTTATGGGTGGTATAATTATTGAGGAATCGGAATCTCTTGATGTTCTGGGCATGAGGATACAATGTGATGTCCGATGGACAGAACATATATTCAAGGTGTTGAAAGAAGCATTCAAGTGCCTCGGTTTTCTTAGACGGTGTAAGATATACTTCACTCCATCTAATCTTCTTACTAATTATACCACCTATATCCGACCGCGTATGGAATACAACTCTCATGTATGGGCCGGTGCTTCAAAGTCTATTTTGGAGCTTCTCGACCACGTGCAGGAGAGGGCGAAGGTTCTCATTGGTGACAGTAGGGTATCCAATTCTATTGACTCCCTTGAGCACCGTTGCAATGTGGGTTGTATTTGTCTGTTTTATCGTTACTACAATGGCATGTGTTCTGACGAAATTAGGGATCTGGTTCTTTTAACCCGTACGTTTGTACGTAATACACGTTTTTCCTCAAGAGCCCATCCTTATGTGGTGGATTGGCAGGTGAATCGTACAACGCATTACAGAGAGAGTTCGTTTTTGCCCGGACAGTTCGTATGTGGAATAACCTTCCTGCAGAAGTATTCCCTCTCACTTACAACATGATTAAGTTCAAATCGAATGCTCACAAACACAACTCCCTCTATCCTCCTTCCCACACCTATTTTCCTAGTTCCAACACAATGCAATGCATTAGTAGGGGTGATCCCTGAGTGCTGGTCCTAACAGAAAAAAAATTTGTTTCGAACTTTTTACGACAACAACAATAAATTTTGAGGATTTCTTCAATTTCAGTTTTCGTCCTTCTGTAAACGATTTTTATTCCCATATTCTTATAAATTTTAAACAGGGTGGCCCAATGAGACCCAACAATGTTAAACAAGTTTAACTTTTTTATTTTGTTAATATAATTATTTCTTTCTTTTAGCAGGTAACTGCATTCTTGGAATTTTATAATGAACCAGCAAATACACGGCGTGTGGGGAGGGGAGTTCCCCAAGTAGTCCTATTTTTGAAAGATGCATAGCTTATGCGTTTATCTAAATTAGGATTTATTAAGGTTTTCAGTATCAATCAAATCTGTAAGATAGTTCAGGAGAGGCAGAAATTTACCCCATTAGTGAAAGTTGTCCTTTGCAACACATGTATGGCTTTAAGTCGGTTAAGTGGTTCTTGAGTTAAAAAATGAGGAATGAAGGACAAATTATTATTATAATTCGTAAGTTGACTAAGTTTTTTATTTGATTCAATATTAGCGTGCCATGTCAGTGCTGCTACTCTGTCCCAATCGACAAAATAAGTAGTCTATTTCTTTTTTTTGGGCTCACAAGATGCTTTTGTAAAAATGTATTGCTCCACCTGCAATTACCCCCTTTATATTTATTTTGAAAGGTGTAGTTAACCAAAAGATTATGTTATACAAAGCTTGAAGACTTTTGTCCGCTTTTTTAATATCCGGTTTTAAATATTTTCGTTTTAGGCGGCGTACTGCTCCTCCTCAGTCAACCCCGCTATATTTTTTATTAAAATTTTAAGTTCACCTTAAAGCCACTTTAACCACGTTTGAAGACCCTCGCTATAATTGTTCTTAAGTTAACAGATATTTAATATATTCAAAATAGGTGGCAATTGCTTCCCCTGCGCCTTTCCCCTTTATTTTCAAAGGTGAAGCTTACCATAAGAGTGACTCCTATCAAGTTTGAACATTCTCACTATAAAAGTTCTTTATATATGCGACATTTAACTTTACCGTCCTATGGGGGTACTATTTCCCCTGCTGTTATCATATTTCAACTTTGAGGCTTAGAAGATCCTACTGCAAAAAATTTAAGAAAATGGGTGCAGTGGATTTCCGATACTAATATTCGCATCCTTTGGGGGGTACCTCATCCCCTGCCCCTATCGAAAAAATAAGTAGGCTATTTTATTTTCAGGAAAATTGGTTCAGTAGTTTGAGAGTCTATAAGCCAACAAAGAAACAGTCAAACATTTTTCATTTTTATGTATGTATCTGTGGCATTTTGTCAAAACATCTTAAGTCGAGATAAGATAGCAAAAAAGTTTTTAAAAAAAACTCGGTGAAAAAGCATTTTTATTAAATAAGAAAATAAACCAAAATTAATGAAAAATTTCGTTTAAAATAAAAATTCGTATGATTAACAAAATTTTTTAAACTTTTTCAATTTGACTTAAGTTGTTTTGTCAAAATGCCTCAGATATATAGATGCATTTAGTTGTTGTATTACACAAAAAAGCGTTAACATAATCGAATTTTTCTTTTCTTTTCAATGATTAATTGTTATGCAGCATCATCAATATGTTATTACAAGATCAGCTCCTACTGCCTTCATGATTGGTAATTTAGTTAGCAGTTTTAAGGAACGAGGTTAAGTGATCAATTGTACTGGAAGAGGTGCTCATCGATAAAATCGCACTTGAGGCAACGTCATTCGTCTGTCTCAACTTGTCATCTTTCCAGCCAGTTGAGGATTTCCAGAACAATATTGCAGATCATTTTAAAAATGGATTTCAAGATTAAAACTTTGTAAACATTGCTTCCGCTATACCACAAACAACAATATTCGTAGGTCTTATTTGCACCACCCTGTACATTTCCCCTGACATACTTAAGGACAATGTTTTGACAACACATGTTTTTTTCCTATAAGAAGACCTTATCAAAAAGTAATTTATGTCCTTTCATTTGATTTTATTACCGTCTATGTTTATGTAGAGGCGCTTTTTGTAAGAAGGCAACACTTGACGTATGATTAATTATTAATTTTTTTTAAGGGCAACACAAAAAAGTAAATAAAGTGACATACTAAGGTATTAATGCTTTAATAAAAGAACAAATATAAACATCTTGTTATAAATTAATATTAAAAAATAAATTAGAACCATAAAAATTTGTCAGATGCTAAAAGAATGTTTGATTAAAAAAAACCTTAAAAATCGTGTAAATGTTTTGAAGGTAGTTTAGTTCTATTTTGCAGCTAATTTATTTCTTGTTTATTTAATAGCTAGTTTAGGTTCTAGTTCCAACTTGCAATTCGGTTTTTTTCCCGAATCTAGTTCAGGTTCTAACTTGTATTATAGTTAGGGATCTGGCTAAGGATTTAGTTCAAAACTTAGTTTTGTTTTAAATTGAGAGTTTTGTTTTAAATTGTGACTAAACTTTTTTTTCAGTACCTTCCGTAATTGATTTATAAAACATTTTCCTTTTTACTGCTGTCTTTATTCCTTGAAATTAATTTTAATTAATATTATTTGAGGTTTATTTACCTGTTTTATAAACAGCCAATTGAAACTAAAATGCAGAAATTAATTTTTAAATCGCTCGAAATTCATCACCCATGTTAAAAAACGATCTTCTTGAAATCGACCGATTCTTTTCACATACCTGATAACTCACTTTGATTCAAGTCCCAAAAATTCCAAAAAAAAAAACTTCAATATCAAAACAAGTACATTGCAGTGTAAACGTTGCTTAAAAATACATTTTAAATGTTAAAGTAATTTTGTTATAAAAACTTAATCTTCTATTTAACTCTCGTTATCGCCTTTGTTCTTTTCCTGAATATTGCTCAATAATAAACGCTCAATTAACTGGTATTCCCCTGCTATATTTTCATACCACTACACAAAACTTTCTTTATGGATTTTTCAATCTTTATTGTGTCTTAATAATTGAATGTGCATTTTTCACTCTTTCAATAATAAACATATAATTGGGCTTAAAAATATATTTTGCTTAAAAGCAATCAAAATTGTTGAAATCAATGAGATGTTATAATAATTTCAATATACTTGAATACAAAAGGAAAAAACAAGCAAACATTTCTATCGACAGACTGACAGACAGATAAACCCTTGGACCCAAGGAGAGACAACAGCAGCCCGAACTGCAGACATTTATATTCACATGTAGGAATATTTAAAAAAAATGTATCAGCATCTGCCGAAATTTGTAAATGTAAAAGGCAAATCGGAATATTTTCAACACTCTTTTATTGCCGGCAAAGGATTTTCACATACACAAATCCTTTTACAAAAGGGTTTTTATGCAGCCAAACATTGAAATGCTGGGATATTTACTTGTATGAATAAAATGAACTTCATTAACATCGTTAGCCATTTAAAGGGAGCTTCTTGTTATAGTTTCAAATATCTTTTTGTTTATTTGAGTTCCTTTAAAATGTTGGCATCATATTCGGTTTTAATACAGGGATGTTATTTGGCTGGGTGGACCATTTAGAGGTTTTATTGAAAATACCTTGGCCATATTGGCATTGAATATAATTTAAGCCACCTTTGTAATATTTTCTTGTGCACTGTAGAAAAAATTTGTGAAAATGTATTTGTACTTTCTTAAGTATTACCAAGAATTTGGCATCATCAGATATTTCTTATACGTCCCAATTTAGGGTCACGTAAAGATCTTAGTGTCTTCTTAAACTGATTACAATCATAAGACCTTCTGTAATCTCTCAACATGGTTTCAATAGTCGCATTCGTTTAAATATCCTCAGTGTGGCTAAAATAGTGGGGATCTTAAGCTTTAGGTACTCAGAAAAAAATTTTGCGCCAGTAAAAGCATTAATCAAAAATAAACCCAGTTTTAATTAAAAATTTAATCAAGTTAATTAAACGTTTAATCAAATAGAGCTGAAATATACTGTAAAATAAACCCTTTATTAAAGCAAGAGAAACAATGGATCGTTTGAAAGAAAAGTTCAAAAATCACATTATTTTTCATAGAGAAGGATTCAGTTAGCCACCTAGATCGATCGTTTTGACACCTTTAGACTATTTTTTGTGGAGTTTTTTAATCGAAAGTATACAGCTCTTGAACAGCTCAAAAACATCATTATCGAGCAGATTTCAACCACAGACAACAGTTTATTGAAAAACGTGATTGGAATTTTGGGAAAAGATTGGGGGCCCACCATGCCGGTAGGGGCGGCCAGTTGACCGACATAACTTTTCAGTTTTTTTTTACTAAAATCAAAGTGGTTGCTCAATTTTTAGACACCATTTGTAGCCAATTTTTGGTGCATCTTAATTCTAAGTTAAAACCCTTGAATTCTATAATTTTTAAATGTTTAAAATCATTTATAAAATTCAATGTATTCATAATTATTTCAACAAACAAGCTGTCGTTTATATACAAAAAAATTGCAGTAACAAATGTATTGTGTACCTTTTGGACATGGGCTTAAGCAAACTAACTTTTATGTTTGCATTACTTTTTTATCAGTGCAATATTTTAACCAGTTTTGTGCCCCTTTTCCCCAATGATTGTATGAATTATAAAGTGTTATTTAACAGCGTAAAATTTTTGCTCAATAATAACAACAAACGTCCTTTTGTGCATTCAGTTTTTTATGCAATTTAATTTTATTTCTATTTTATTTTTTATGCTGCAACTCTTTTTAATAAAGAGCCCTGTTGTCTGGTTGGGAAATATCAAAAAATACGACCACCTTCATGGAAAAACACAATTGCAACGAAAAGGCTTTGGTTGGAAATTTTCCATTTTGTTGCATTTCCGCTATACTTCAGTTATTGTGTGAGGGGTAAACATATTGACCACAATATAGAATTTATAGCCAGACCCTGCATATGTTTTTGTTTTTTTTTTTATTTTGTTAAGGGGCGTCACGCAGCACGATGCGTTGTACTAAAAAAAAACAACAACAAAATTTATTCGTTAAAACAGCACTGTTTCACTAACAAACACTTTTGTTCATAAACAACTTTTAAAGCTGCAAATAAATAACAATTGTCGGAAAATTGTTTATTAACAAAAACAAGTGAACTGCCAGTTCCCATGAAAAAAGAAAACAACGAATTGGATTAAACGCTACCAATTAAAATCGAAACATTTTGTATTAATTTTTCTAAAGAATATGGCATGTTTTCAAGACAACTATAACAGAACTAGAGCTGAGAACTCAGAACTAAACATGAATTGAAATTGAACTAAACAATAACTTCTTTTTATTAAAATATTTTAAAAATTGTTTAAAAAGTATATAACAAAATTTAAAATATTATATAAAATGGATTTAAGTTATATTACTTAGTTTAGGCCGTTTCATACTACCACACAAGGCTTAAGTATTTTGACGAAAATGCTTCCCTAATTATTGTTTGAAAATTTTCGAAAAACAATAACCACTTATTATGACAGGATTGTATTTTCGTCAAACTACGTAAGACTTGTGAGATAGTGTAAAGTACCCTTTACTAACAAAACAGTTATACGGTGCGTATGATTGTTAATCATCTTTAAAAAATTTCGACTTAAATGCGTATGCGAACTAGAACTAAACTTAACTGAAACCTGAACTTAAGCCAGACTTGAAACTCAAACTTAAATTTAAACTAAAACATAAACATAAACCAAAACCAAAACCCGAACTTTAACCTTAAGTCAAAGCTGTTCTTAAGCCGGAAGGTAAACCTGCAGGGCTTAAAAAACTGCAGTCGAAAGCAAAAACTGTTGAACAAAAAAGGAAAATTTCAAATGTTCAACATTTCGCCTTTTGAGTTGGTTTGATAGCGACTGTTTACATTTAATGAATCAGAAGTAAAAGGAAACCTGAAGTAAAACGTGAACTTTTACCTGAACCAAACGCTAAACTGAAATCAAGACGATAATCTAGATATAAATCTCAACTATAACCTGCCTGGCAACCTGAATTGCAACCTTAACAAAAACCCCCGACAGGCAAGTTGGTAGTGAGCTTGCATATCAGTGAGGACGTTGCGGGTTCGATTGCCGCCAGAGTGTCTGGTCTATTTCACTAAAACGGGCTGATGGTCTATGTTACTATTGTTCGGTTAATTAAGTTAGAATATAATTTGTTATTGTATTTTAAATCTTAATAAATAAATTATATAAAAACTTGAATTAAATTTTAAGTGAATTTTGAATTGATTGGGCATAAAACCACCTGGGCCCGGGTTGGACCGCTTGCATTATCTTTAACATAAATTGAAAGGGCAACACAGTTAAGAACGCTTTCCTCCTCTGTTTTCCAACTGATTTGAACAAAAAAATACACAAGGTTTGAAAGGTATTTACTTACAAAAAAAGTGCACAATGCATATAGTCAGCCTGCTAAATCCATTTTATAAATGATATGACTTATTAACACCGTTCGAAACAGAGAGAGACAGGTCATCGACTAAGCAAAACACATTAACTATAATTTGGGACTCTAAGCAATATTGGACAATAAAACAAGTAAATATAGGTTTGTTGCTTAAGCTAGAAATAGAAACCATTAGAAGTTTTGTATCTGCCCTGTAAAATTTACAAAAAGTTATTTAGCAGGTCAACACTCTAAAGCGGACAGGTGTCTCGTCCTTTTTTGAAAATCGGCCTTTTCAGAAAATAATCTGGCACAACCTATATTTTGGAATTTCCTTGTTATTGAAATAAAGATTATACCAAATTCGTAACTCATCTTAAAAATACAAGAACGCATTTGGTACTTTTTCGAAACTGGAACGAGCGTACCTATTTTTGGTACATTTTTACAAAACATTTTTCTCCATGTATAGCCACATACGTATTAAATTATAGGCTCCCATTACCACATTAAAAATTTTTTACAGTTTTTGGTACTTTTTTGTTCTTCAGTTAGTACTTTCTTATTTTTTTATATTATTTAACTTACAAATTAAATCAATAAATATAGAAATTACAATTTTTTGTAGCTCATCTAAAAAATTCAAATAAAAATTTGGTACTTTTTTCAAATTCGAATGTTTAAGAGGTAAAAATCGTACTTATTTTAAGTACTTTCTTTAACAAAATACTTTCCTCCATTTATTGACATATACATATTAAATTAAAGGCTCCAACTACAGTGTAAAATTGTTTTGATAGTTTTGGTACTTTTTTTGTTCTTCTTCTTCAGTTGGTACTTTCTTATTTTTTTTTTTATATTACAAAATTAAATTAATAAACATAGAAATAACGATTATATCACAGTCGTAGCTTATCTAAAATATCTAAGAAATAAAAATACGAATTTGGTACTTTTTCGAAATTAAAACGTTTAAGGGGTGAAAATCGTACCTATTTTTAGTACCTTTTTTACAAAACATTTTTCTCAGCGTTTTGACATATACTTATTAAATTATGGGATCCCACTTCAATTAGGAGATTTCTGATAGTTTTTGGTACCTGTTTGTTCTTCAATTGGTACTTTCTGATTATTTTAAATTACTTTATAAACAAAATTAAATCATTAAAAATAGAAATAACAATAATATCACATTCGTAACTTATCTAAAAAATACAAGATTGGAATTTTTTTCAATTTGAAACTTTAAGGGATGAAAATTCTACCTAGTGTTGGTACTTTTTTACAAAACATTTTTCACTATGTATTGACATATAAATACGTGTTAAATTATGTAATCCCACTGCAATATTAAAATTTTTAAAACTTAAGGTTGAGAAAAAAGTATCAAAAAATGGAAATACGGGATATTCAAATAAATTTCTATTTTTTCTTCTTTTCAATGCTGCATGTGGTAATTTTTGAATTTTCTATAATATAAGACTTTGAAACATAAAATTATAGATGCAGGATCCTGAGTCCAGCATATAAAATGAAAAATGCTGCCACTTTTTTGTTTTTCAACTGGTACTTTTTGAATTTTAGTTAATATTGGACCTAGAAACATAAAATATAAATGATTCTGAGTGAATAGGAATCTGTAAGAGAGAGATTTTGGTGGCTGTAGGAAATATCGCCCAAAGAAAAATGGCCCAAAAAAAAAATGAAAAATCGCCCAAATGAAGAATCGCCCAAGCGAACATGAAAAATGACCCAAAAAGGTAAATATGAAATTTTGCCCAAAAAAAACGAAAAAGGGCCCAAAAAGAAAATGAAAAATGACCCAAAAAGCAACAACGAATTTTTTCCCAAAAAAAAAGAAAAAAAATACTAAATTTGCAAAAAAGTGTTTATTATTCATATAAATTTAGGTGACATGTCATAACGTCCAGTGTCGTAGTGTCCTTGGACACTTTTAAAGTGTCATAATGTCCATCGAAGACGAGGACGAGGACGTTATGACACTTTGCAACGTCCGCAACTTAACTTATAATCAAAAATGTGTACATTTTTTTTTAAAATACCGTTAAAATTTCAAGTGATTTTTTTGAAGATACTTATTTAACCATAATATGGTTGTCGGTGATAATGATTTGCTTAAATTAAACATAATATGGATAAAATATTTTTATAGCTTTTACTCCGGGTGTATATATTAAATATATATATCCAAAATAAGGATTTCATCTTCTATGGTATAACAAATACTGGCTTCGCTAACTAAAGCTTCTCTGTATAGCCGGCCTTCGGCCGGGCGCAAGGATTTTCTCCTCTATGGTATAACAAAGACCGGCTTCGCTAACTAAAGCTTCTCTGTATAGCCGGCCTTCGGCCGGGCGCAAGGATTTTCTCCTTTATGTTCTAACAAAAACCGGTTTCGCTAAGTAAAGCTTCGAAAAACTGCCTTGTTTCCGAACAAGGCCGACTACGCAGAGAAGCTTTAGTTAGCGAAGCCGGTGTTTGTTATACCATAGAGGAGAAAATCTTTGCGCCGTGCCGAAGGCCGGCTGTACAGAGAAGCTTTAGTTAGCGAAGCCGGTCTTTGTTATACCATAGAGGAGAAAATCCTTGCGCCCGGCCGAAGGCCGGCTATACAGAGAAGCTTTAGTTAGCGAAGCCAGTATTTGTTATACCATAGAAGAGAAAATCCTTATTTTCGATATATATGTATATATTTAATATATACACCCGGAGAAAAAGCTACAAAACCATTTATAAAAAAATTCTACCGATATTATGTTTAATTTAACCAAATCATTGTCGCCGACAACCATATAATGGTTAAATTAGTTTCTTGAAAAATAGTTTTGTTGTTTGCAACCATAATAAAACATGGTTTTCTCTGCTATGTAAGATTATGGTAGAATTTTAAAAATAGCCCATTTTTTTTGGGCCATTTTTCATACAAAATTTAAAAAACGAAAAATCACCCAACAATAACGATAAATAGCCCAAAAATGTTGGGCCATTTTTCATATGAAATCAGGCCCAATTTTACATGCAATTTTTTTGGGCGATTTTTCATTTTTTTTTTTTGGCGATTTTTCTTTGGGCGATATTTCCTACAGCCGATTTTGGTAGCTTTTTTGTTCAACATCTGGCATTCTTTTGAAATTAAAATTTTGTATTCCCAAAGAAATTACTTTTGGATAATCTGGCATTTTTTTTTTAATTTTCCTTAATATTGAACTTTGATAAATTAATTTAAGCATACAATGTTGTGAGTGCATAAGAATCTATAAGTGAGAACTTGTTAGTACTTGTTTGGTCTTCAACTGGTACTTTTTGAATTTTCCTTAGAATTGGATCTCGAAACATAAAATTAAACATGTAATATCCTGAGTGGTTGAGAATCTAAAAGAAGAAATTTTAAGGTACTTTTTTGTTCTTCAATTGGTACTTTTTGAATTTTCCTTAGTATTGGATCTCGAAATATAAAATAAAACATGTACTGTCTCGAGTGGGTGAGAATCTATAAAAGGGAACGTTTTGGTCCACTGTCAAAACCCCTTTATTTTGGAAAAAGCTCGAAATTGTTGTACAGTGTTATTTGATGTTTAGATTTTAGATTCTCTTCACTTTTTGTTCTTTAGTGTAGTTACCAGGTTTATCAAAAAAACAAAACATTTTCTTAAACTCTTGGCAGTTTAAAATTCTTTTTTTTCTGAAAATCTATTAAACTAAAATTTAAGTCGTTCTCCGAGTAGGGCATAATAAAATAAACATAAAAAGGCAACAGCAGCGAAAAACTACATTAAAAAAAATCAGTAAGTGAAAATCGAAATAAAGGAAACTTTACATATCGCGTAAAGTCATTTTAGTTGTAAATACATTCATTTTCATTTGTTCATTTTCGCTACGCGAAAATTGTTTTTAAATGTCCCGTCGAGTGTATTACAAACGAAACTGTATCCTGTTCCTTCTTTTTTACATTTAATGCTTTTTTGATATTTTTTTTTTTTTTAATATCGAAAAAATGGCAAAAAATAAAACAAAGTAATATTTCCGCACAAATCCACAACAGCATTGTAGCGGAATAATTGAGTAAAAGTTTTGCAAAGAAAAAAAAGACATACTTATATAAAAACAAGGAAAACATTTACTATTAAAAAAATATCCTTGATAATATTATTTTTCCTATTTTTTTCATAAAAACAATCTGTGGGCTTGAACACAAAATATACATTAATGAAATCCATGTTGCATTATTTACTTATTAAAGAAAGTTAATAACTATAGGAAAAAAATTTTATGTCGTTAATAAATATTTACTACAATCAGACGAAGGCGTCCTTCAGTAAAAGGCAACATTTTCAGCAACATGAATTCAAAGGATATGTTGTGCTTTTTATAACGTCCTCCATATAACATCTGGAAGTAGCCAGGATATTGCAAAATATTTGTTTTATTATTTATTGATTTTGCACAGATTTATTTAAATAATGAACAAACTTTGGGTAAATAATAATTTAATAGAAAAAAAAACTTTCAATTTGGTAATTTCCTTCACTCAAAAGAAAAATCAATCCACCCGTACTCAAATCAATCCTAAGCGGTATTAATAGTACAGTGAGTACGAATTTTCTTGAATCAAGTACAGAAAGATTGATTCAAGTACGGATTTTCAATCGTGGCATACTTACATCAACTATACTCAATCCCGAATTCGTACTTGATATAATCCGAAAATGAGATTGATTTAAGTGAAACTAAGATTGAATCAATCTCAAAAGGCGCTTGATTCACGTATTATAATGTTCCCAAATCAATCCCGAATTCGTAATTGAATTAAACCAAAAGTGCAATTAGAAGGAGAATTTCGCTATGATTGATTTACTTATCCGTTTTACTCCTTACAGAATTTCAATTATAAAACACCAACATCATTCCTGATATGGTTTTTACTTTAAAACTTCATGTACATATAAAACTAAAAATATAAACTAAATGAGAAGCAAGAGTTCTCAATTTTACTTTTTAAACATGAAAATAATGTGTTTGTGTCTTGCTCTGTTGTTTTTGTTGTTCTACACACAACAAGCAAATCGTTTTCTAACTACTTGTGCGGTATTGTGGTAGTGTCTGCAACAAACTTTGAGAAGTTAAATGAGATTAAAACGCTCACTTTGTAATTTTACTCTCAGAGTGGCAACACTAACGAAAAGTTCAGTCTTTTTTTCTTCAATTAAGAATTTTATATTTATTTTAAGAATTTCCGGGATTGATTTTCAAAAGTAATCCCATTTAGGATTGTTTTGCGAAAGTTTTAGTGTTATTCGTACACTCAAATTATTATGTATTCATTTAAAAAACGGATCATTTACATTTCATTTAAAACAAATGATTTTTTCAGTAATTTCTAAGTTTTTTATTTATTGAACATCATATTCGTTAAAATTGAATTGTTTTTACTTTTAAAAAATATATTTTAACAGATAAAAATCAAACAAATTAACAAAAAAAAAATACGGAAAACATTATTTTTTGGTAGTTTGTTTTTTTAATAACAAACATAAATGTTGAAAAATAAATTTATTCGTAAAATAACCATATTTTTATTCAATTTTAACAGTACCGAAAACGAATTTAATAACCTACAATCAGTTACTGTAATAATTTTATGAGTGTAAGTTAGTACCCTAGATGGAATCGAACTGACACCAAAGTAATCCCGTGATAGGTCTTTGGTGGTAGAGACCGGTTCTAGTTTTAACACTTCCTATAAATAAGACCTATCATTTTTACATCGGGTTGTCACTGGAGAGGGTCACCCAATGACCAGTCACGCATCTATTCTTTATGGACATGTTTAGTGACAGTTACTACAATGTAGTATTATTTCAATTCAATGTAGTATTTTTTCAATGAAACAAGTCCTAGCTACAACTTTTTCTACCTTTTTGTTCTTCATAATCCAGTAACATAATTGGTTCTCCTTTCACTGGTCATGAGTTCTTTCTTTTTGGACCTGTTCTATTTTCACAACTCCCAGGACCAGTCTGTTGGACCAATTGACACAAATTTCCCGCAGGATAAGTATAAAATACATAATTTATCCCGAATGTTGTTCTTTTTGTGTATTAAATTTATAATATTTTTATGAATACAGGCTATAGACTCAGTTTGCCTTAATATTTTTATAATGTCCTCGATCGTATGTGTTTTATATTTCCGAAGTGTGTTTCAAGAAAAAGGTCTAAATTTGTCTTAAGTTATAGGTTATTATATAATCCCAGCTTATTGTGTTTCTTTATATATGGAATGTTTTTCTTTTTATAGACTGCGATGTGTTCCTGTATATAATTCCAATTCGGTCTTAATTGTGGGTTCGTTTCTTTTTTTTTACTCACAACCTGACCTTAATCGTGGGTTTTAATAGTGTTCTGGTTTGGCTTTAGTCATCCCACAATCGCAGTTTGGCCCTAATCGTGTTTCTTTATAGGGTTACCGTTGTTTTTTAAAACCAAAAAATCGTGCAATGTTTTAAAAATGGGTTTTCGAATTTTTCATAAACCCGTTTTTCATACATTGCACGAACTGCTGGACTTAGGACACCTGTAGTAAAATTTGATGCAGAAAATATTCTTGGAACATTTTAACCTCCTAAAGTGCCGTTTTAGTGTACTTTTGTGGGGAAATTAAAAAAAAAACAAAAATTACCCCTTAAAATGAGTGTTAGAGGGTTAATATATTCTAAGAAAATAATCGCCATACAATTCTACTGAAGACATCTGAAAAAGTATTTTAACTCAGAAGTATTTTTTTTTTTTTGACTTTTACCAAACGCCTTTTCAAAAAATTCGAAAACTTTAGGGGCCGATATTTCGGAAACCCGAGCTAACTTTGCAAAACTCTTTGGCAGATTTGTTCTACCAATAGTCTAGTGTCATTTCGCGTTACAAGTATTGCGATTGGCGGCGATGACCCGAATTTTGTTGCACTGTGTAATCAAAATACGTACAAAAACTATTTTTTATATGAAAATTTTTATTTCACGGCAATACAGTATTTTCTTGCGCAAAATATTCAATCAAGTCCTTATATATCTGTGCTTGCTTGCACAAAATATCTAACATAGTGTATTCATCTTAATGCACGTTTTAAGCCACAAGTTTTGTTTTCTTATATCGGGTGATTTTTTTAGCTATTATCCTTTTGGCAACACTGGTTTAAACAGCTGACGCACGTTTCGTGTTTTGTTTGTCTGTGAAACATCTTCAGATTGGTCTATAATTTAACCATGAATCGTCTTACAAACAAACAACGCTTGCAAATTATTGAATTTTATTATCAAAATGCTTGCTCTGTTAAGAAAGTTCATCGCGCGCTTCTTCCATTTTAAAGTCAGTTTAATCGACCCACTGAAGCGGCTATTCGGGCTATTGTGACTAAATTTCGCACCAAATTTACATTGTTGGACATTAAAACACCAACACGCTTACGTAGAGTACGAAGTGAAGAAAATATCGCAGCTGTATCGGCCAGTGTTAATGATGCCCATCAATTATCGATTCGTCGCCGTTCGCAGCAATTGGGCCTCTGTTACTCAACAACTCACTTGTTATTGTTGTTGTTTAAGCTTTGATATTGTTACAAGTAAAACTGGGGCTTATAATTCTTATTCGCTTAACAGTTTTATTTGCATAACATCTTTAGTTTTTCTAAAATCTTTGGATGAAGTTTCCTGACGATCTGGCCTAAGCAACCAGTGAAATGCGCATAGGAATAGCTTATCCCATCAACAACAAACTTCAGTTTTCCAATAGTATGAAATGGGAATTTAGCACATTATAACGAAAACGTGAGATGATATCCACCTTTTTTTTGCCCAAAATGCAAGAGCTTGACTTGTATGACATGTGGTTTCAACAAGACGGTACCACATGCCACACAGCACGCTTAACAATGGACTTATTGAGAGGCGAGTTCGGTGAACATTTTATTTCACGTTCGGGACCGGTCAATTGGCCGCCTAGATCATGCGATTTAAAGCATTTAGACAATTTTGCACTGGGACTAAGTGCACCTTCTAGGCGGCCAATTGACCGGTTCCGAACGTGAAATAAAATGTTTACCGAACTTGCCTCTCAATAAGTCCATTGTTAAGCGTGCTGTGTGGCATGTGGCACCGTCTTGTTGAAACCACATGTCAGGCATGTCAAGCTCTCGCATTTTGGGCAAAAAAAGTTGGATACCATCTCACAGTAGCGCTCACCATTCACAGTTACGTTACGATTCGCATCATCTTTGAAGAAGTACGGTCCAATGATGCCACCAGCCCATAAACCGCACCAAACTGTGACTTTTTCTGGATGCACTGGTAGCTCTTGCAATGCTTGTGGCTGATCTTCACTTCTCGACAATTCTGCTTATTAACGTACCCATTGAGCCAAAAATGAGCTTCGTCGCTGAACACAAGAAACGTGCTTTAAGCAGGAACATCATTTAATTCCCAGTCGGCTTTTATCGAGCGACTTTGGTTATTAATAATTTTCTTCCGATAATAAGACTTTTAAGTCGTAAAACCTTCTAAAGCTTTAATTTGGAATCTTCAATAACAGAACTAAGTAGTTTTGGAAGTGCAATTTGGTTTGATAGCGAGCTTTTTATTATAGAGCCAGTTTTTGAATTCTATTAGATTATAAAGTTTTAAATTGGTTTTATCTTAAGAACTCCGACATAAAGTTCCGAACTGTTTTTGGTCGTAGCAGCATGACTGCTCGTTCTTGTTCCGTTTTCTTATAAATCTTGTTTAAATTTTTGTTTTTTTTTTTGCTTGTTTTTATGAATGGAAACAGCTTGACTTTTGTTCCATTCGTTTCTTTAATTATGATGTAATTTTCTTCAATTTTTAAAATTTCTATAAAATAAATCAGTTTGAAAGAAAAAGTTTAAAAAAGCCTTAATTTTTTTTTTTTTTTTTATTATTATTTTCTTTGTGTTGCATTTTATTAAACCAAACACTTCATTCTATTTTGTACTCATGACACTTTAAAAGAACATTTTTCCCCAACCTTCTTACTAAATGTGATATAAATCATGAATTTATTCTCTTTATTGAGTATTTGCAACAAAAGAAGCTTGACAAAAAAAAAAAAAAAATCGCCAAATATTTTTTTCCATCTTTGCTAAATGGCGCTTTTACAAAAATCATTTATCATGTTTTTATGATGAAAATATTATTAACAAAAAATACCTAAAGAAAAATTCTCCATTGTTAGACAAGAATTGTATGATTAAAGTAAAAGAATAAATCAGGCAAAAGGAAAAAAAAAACGAAATAACAAAAGATGGGTGAAAACATGATTTTTTGTCCTTTTTTTGCATTTGCAAGTAATAAGAAGCAACAAAATGCTGCATGATTTAAAGAAATTGCAGGAAATATGACAAAATTACAAAGAAAAATATCTCAACGTTGCAATGAGAATTAATGATGCTTTTTTTCTTCTGGTTTTTTATTTTGGTACTTTCGTGATTCATTTTGACGTGGCATTGTTAGGAGAATATTTCAATTTTATTTTTGGAAATTTTTTCTTAGATTTGGAATTTTTTTGTTTAAAAGCACACAATGGGTTTGTTTTCGGCTGGATTACACGTCATAAGAAATCCTTTTAAACGAAAGAGAATAACGGAAAAAGTAAAATTTAAAATTTGAATGAACTATGAATCTAATTTTTTGTTTATACGCTATATATAAATTTCTAATCAACAAATGCAGAACATTTGGAAAGGGAGCTTTCTTTAAGACTGCTTGCTTGGCTAAAGCATTTTTTGACAAATCTTTCTTTAAAATTAAAAAATTAAAACCCAGCATTTATAAACAGCTTTAAAAAAGCTTTAAAAGCAGCTTTAAAATACCTTTTACATACAGTTTGAAAATATCGTTGCCTGACTTATAAATGCTTAACAATCGTGTTTATATTATGAATAGGAAACGTGTTTATATATGCGACACCCACGATTATGGATGAAAAATCAAACCAATTTAGATACAACGTCAATCACATGTACACGAGCTTGTCAGCAAGCAATTTGATCATGTATAGGACCCTTAGGAAAAGCTTTAACTTTGAATAGGATATACAACAAAAAAATGGAAATGCGTATATAAAAGAAATAGAAAAAAGCTTTGGACAAAAAAGTATCAGAGAAAAAAATTTGGTTATTTTGACTTGGAAATATTTTTTTGCAGGTTCATTTTTCTCACAAATCTTTCTTTAAAACGGTATGAAGCTTTAAAAAAAGTCCTTAAAATTAAACTTTTTTAAAAACAGCTTTAAAAAGGAGTTGTTCTTTAACAGCTTTCCACAAAAAGTTTTATTTGAAGCAGCTTTTAATAAAAAGTTAGCTTTAGGCCACTTTTAATTTAATTCACAGCTTTTTTAAAAGATCTTTTTTAAGCAGAAAACTTTTAATTCTAGTAGAGCGCGGCTTTGAAAGTACCTTTTTCAAATAGCTTTAACGAAAGCTTTTTCCTCCGCTGCTAAGCCACATAGCTTCACGGGAATATATTTAAAGAAAATTTTAGAATCTTAAAAAAGTACCTTTAGGTATTTTAAGTCAAGGCTTTTTTGCAGATGTTTTTTTTTTGCTACATTAATATCTTTAAAAAATCTTTTTTAAAAGAAGCTTTTATAAAACGACTAGTTTAATTCGAGTTTTTTTTTCAAACAGGTCTTGAAAAAGATATTTTACAAAAGCTTTTTGTAAAAAAAGCTTGATTTCTACAAAAGCTTTTTGTACAAAAAAGCTTGAAAGCTTTTTATTCATATTTAGAATTCCTTACCAAACAAGTTATTTTTTACAAGTTTTTACAGCTTTTTAAAAAAGATATTTTTTAAGCATATTTAAGAAAAAAGATCTTTAAGGCTTTGAACCACTTTTAATTCTAGTAGAACGCAGCTTTAAAAGTACTTTTTCAAACAGCTTTAAGAAAAGCTTTTTCAGATAAGCCCCATAGTCTCGCGGAAATAGATTTTATGAAACAATGTTAATAATATTGCATATAAATAAAAAAAAATCTATATTCATACAGTTTGAAAAAAAGCTATTTTAGAAAAAAGCTTTTCGAAAATTTTAGAATCTTTAAAAATGAACTTTAGGTATTTTAAGTCAAGGCTTTTTTGCAGATGTTTTTTTTTTTTGCTACAAAAATATCTTTAAAATTTTTTTTTAAAAGAAGCTTTTCTAAAACGACTAGTTTAATTCGAGTTTTTTTTTCAAACAGCTCTTAGAGAAAAGTTATTTTAAACAGCTTAAAAAAAAAGGATGTTTAAAGCCACTTGAAAAAGATATTTTACAAAAGCTTTTTGTAAAAAAAGCTTGATTTTTACAAAAGCTTTTAATTCATATTTAGAATTCCTTACCAAACAAGTTATTTGCAATGTGGTCAAAATTGTCTGTAAGTTTTCTTTGAATTAAGCTTTTTTAAGATATTTTATAACAAGCTCTTTTAGATATCTAGCATGTTTTTACCAAACCATTTCTTCATTACCTTTAGAGATAACTTTAAACAAAGAGGAGAAAATTCTCTGCAACTATTCAAAACTTCAGGGGCCTAATTCTGGCAGTCGTGATCTAGTACTTTCTAGATTCAAAAGGAATTTTATTTCTAATTCTTTCAGTCGATACTGAACGAATCGAATTTTTTTTTAGTATTGTGGAACTCAAATTAATGCTTTAAAAACTAAAAAAATAGTTCCGATTCGTTCAGTATTGACTGAAGTAATTAGATATGAGATTGCCTTCGAATCGAGAAAGCTAGAATCAGGCCCTAGGACTTTAGTTTTGGTAAAAAAAATTATTAATTTTGTAATATGTATGTATAATTTCAGGCGCAAATAAACCACTTCAAATCTAAACAAAATTTTCCAAATGTTTAAAATTTGCATATTTTACTCTTCAAATCATCAGTCAACTAAAAATTCCCAAAAAAAAAAACAAGTACACAAATTTTAATTTCCTGTCACAAATTCTTTAATAATATACATAAATCATAAACAATTTGAAATAATGACAGATTACAAATCAGTATTCATTCAATATTTATTAAACAATAGAAATTGAAGAAAAGCAGAGAAAAACAGCAAAAAAAAACTATTAAAATAAATTGTATGCAATCAAAGTCGGCTTAAGAGAATTGCTACACAAAAGAAATGTATTATGAAAACAACATCAGTATTTTTCTTAAATAACGTAACTGAAGTGAAGCTTGCATGTTCAACGACAAACAGCAATGGGGCGTTAATGAGTTAATTCTGTGATAACAGACTTAAAAGTCTTTAATGCCTAATAGGAGATATACCGCTTTGGCATATACCGGTTAAAATCTAGAAATGTACAAATTTCTAGAATTTTAATAACAGTTGGTTTGCCCGATTTGGGTGGTTGTTATGCGTTTTAAAACAAATTTTCTTTATGATAATAGACAAAATATTTGAAAACAAAATTTGTATAAAATATTATCAAGCCTCCCAAATGCAATTAATTTAAATTTTAAATGTTCATTTGTACATTTGTTTATACATTCCATACAAATGCTCTGAATTTGTTTACGAAAATGTGGCAATTATTTGCCTTAACAAAAATAGTAATTTGTTATTAGTCAGATAAAACCCGAAAATGCATACAAACATGATGATTTTTTTTTTTTTAATCTTTCGGCTTAAATTTTGCGGAAATGAAATAAAGTTGAAAAATCAACAATTGTAATAAATGTTGCTGCTAAATAGAGAAAATTCGATCGCAACAATAATAAATTAAGTTATGCATAAATATTTAAATTATTTATTGATGTATTTAAGAGAATGGAAGAAATTCCACAAATAAATACGAGGGCTGGTTAAACCTTATCAGGCTTATCATACATTCCGATCGATATGATATTTATTCCTTAGGTGGAATTTCGCTTTAGTTTAAATAAATGGTCGTTTCCTAGGAGATTGAACTAGTATCAAACTAGTACAAAAATATCCAGAACTAGTTCATAACTGTAAACTTTTTTATTTTAAAGATCAAATTAGCATTGAGTTACTAGCTCTTGTTCATACAAAAAATAAGCATTTGGCATTTTAACCTTTTATTCATAATGGCATAAATAAATGATTTGAAATGATTTGAATTGACTATACAAGTGGTGCTTTTGTATATCAAGTACTGGTACTCACAGGCACTAGTGTCTTTATAAATAAAAAAACTCTTACCCCGTTAATCTCCTGCATGGTTAATAAAATTGGTTTTTTTTCATAGGCAAAAATAGAGCGCGTCGTCGCTGGTTTGAAGCGCTACGAAGGTCCGAAAATGAAAAGGATGCAGAAATGAGGTTATGATCCGCGTTTCCGGGATGCGCAAGTAGCTCAACTTCGTATTTGTCAGGATGCGAAGTGAGAAAAAGGTCGAGGGTATTACGAAACTGCAGTTCAACACACGGAATGTGTGTTGGTTCATTCACAAGTTGCACAAGGTGGTTGCGAGCTCAACATATGAGTCCTCGGGAGTCGGATTAAATGGCGCAGCTATGACGAATTATGCACGTTGAAGTCTCCGGCAACGCCTATTTCACTATTCGCACAGACCCCAAGGATTTCAGTAATGGAATCGGATACGGAGTCAAAACAGTTATACGAGTTTACCGTGTCTAAATTTGGGCTTCTATAGATGAACCCGAAGTGTAATATATGTGTCCTGATTTGGAATTTAACCCAAAGGGAGTTAAATTCTGCATCATTACAGCCCAGATAGGGCTGAAGTTGGAACGCAACATTTTCTCGAATGTACAATGCAAGGCCCCGATGAGGAACAAAATGGGATAGAAATTGATACCCAGGTATTTGTAAACCCTGTGGATCAGCATCTCCTCCTACTTGGGTTTCACATAAGGCGAAAACATCCGGCCTATGAAATCGAATGTGAGCATATATTTAATTTTTTTTTTCCATTATGTATTTATTTATTGAATCTTCATATATTAAATATGAACTAACAATATTTAATCAAATCTTAACCTAATACGTTATTTTATGTCCTGCCAGTGCCAGACAAAAATTTTCTTCATCACGGGTTCTATATAGGTTAATAAAGGTGTTTATCGCTCATCTAATTGGATAAGTGCTGCAGCGTCTCTTCTTCTTAAGCGAGTGTGGCCGCAATCATTTAAAATATTTCGTGCTAGTGGGTTCGGGTGCAATTCGAGCCTTTTTAAGTATTTTACTGCATATTTCGTAATCATAGTTTTAACTAATGGAACATTGAGATCCTTGTGAATATTTGAGTTTTTAACATACCAAGGGGCAGCTGTGATTATTCCAAGTAGTTTATTTTGACGCCTTTGAATTTTGTCGATATTAGAGGCCGAGGAAGTGCCCCATAACTGAATACCATAGCACCAGATTGGCTTTAAGATAGAGTTGTGAAGAAGAAGTTTGCAGTCGAGACTAAGGACAGAATTTCTTCCAATAAGCCAATGAATTTGGATGGCTTTTAGTTTCATTTGAGTTAATTTTGCCTCTTTATGGCTTTTCCACGTTAAACGGCGATCTAGATGAATACCGAGGTATTTTACATGCGAATTTTGAGGTATTATTTGATTATTGATTTTAATAGGGGGGCATGATTCCCGACGCAAGGTGAATGTTATATGTACGCATTTTTGCTCATTGACCTTTATCAATAATTGACCTTTATCAATAATTGTCTTAACCATATTTCTAGTTGAAATATATGATGCTGTAAGTATCGCGATGCTTCATAACGATTTTCGTGGACGCTTAGAAAAGCTGTATCGTCTGCAAATGTTGAAGTTTGTGTGTAGTTGCTTGTTGGCATGTCCGAAGTATAAATCAAGTATAATAGGGGGCCCAGGATGCTGCCTTGTGGGACTCCAGCGGCAATGGGCTGAGGTGAACTTAAGAAATTTCCTTCTTTAATAATAAATTGACGACCGACTAAGTAGCTTTCTAGCAGCTTGTGTGTGTTTACTGGTAAGTTTAGTTTCAATTTATGTAATAAGCCTTCATGCCAGACTTTATCAAAAGCTTGAGAAACTTCGATGAAGAGAGCGGAACAATATTTTCTTTCTTCAAAGGCTTTTCTTATTGCGTTTACTATACGATGGGTTTGCTCAATTGTGCTGTGTTCTCTTCTAAAGCCGAATTGGTGGTTAGGAATATATCTTTTAGATTAGGGTTAAATTTGACGTTAATAGCTTCTTAAACAGCTTTGATATATTAGAAAGTAAGCTTATAGGCCTATATGACTAAACTTTTGTGTGATCCTTTCCTTTCCTGGTTTAGGTATCATGGTGACTAAGGAAACCTTCCACTTTTGAGGATAGTATTCAAGGCGTAAAATAGCATTAAAAATGAAAAGAATAATTTTCTTTGCTATGCTGGGTAGCTCCAAAAGCATTTTGTTGCTGATCTTATCAAAACCAGGAGCCTTCTTGGGGTTTAAATCACAAAAAGCCTTTTCGATTTCTCTTAACTCACATCTTAGGGGAACAGCTGCTCTAGCTGCAACAGGTGGTAACTCGACCGCAATACCGTGAGATATATTTGGGGTAAATACGTTTTTTAAATGATTGACAAACAGATTTCCTTTTTCAACATCATTTCTTGCCCAACTTCCATTCAAGTTTCTTAATGGTGGTTTAGAGACAACTGGCCTTTTGAGATTTCTAGCTGCACGCCATAATGAGTAGTCTGATTGTGGGGTTGCATCAAGTTCCTTAAGATATTTTTCCAGACAAGCCGTTTTCTGAGTCTGCAGTAACTTTCTTAGTCTTTTTGTACACTCTTTAAGTAAGTTCTTAAGTTGAGGGGATCTGTGCAATTGCCACTCTCTTCGAGCCCTCCTTTTTTCAAACAAAAGATGCTCGACATCTGTGGAATATATTTTAATAGTTTTTGTTTTTTTTGGGGCAATATAGGAATATTGAACAGCTAGTTTCAGAAAACTGTCAAAATTGTCAATAGAGCGATCTAATAATCCGGTGTACTAAGCGGAATATTTTCTGTGCAATGGGTACTGAGATATTTTTTATATTTTAACCAATTAATTTGCGTAGCTGTCGTCGCTATGTAACCAGTCGGAGGTACAATTCTATTGGGGTTCATTATAGTAACAATTGTAGGTGTGTGGTCGGAAGATAATTCTTGGAACCACGCCGAAATCGATGACATCTGGAATTTTTTGATGATCAGTGGGCCAATATGTTGGTTGTCCGCTCACTACCACATTTAAAGCATATACAAAGATGAAATTTGCCCTCAGTCCACGTATGTTGCAAAAATCTAGACGAAATCTGCTAGCCATAATGAGGAAAAATTCAAATTAATATTCATGACAATGATACTAGTGGCCTAGCACAGGAATTGTTGTTATACTTCTTCTTAAGAACGCAATTGATCTATGTGACTTGATTGGGCGTACCAGCATAAATGACTAATGTTCAGGTCACCCAGACAGGTCGTTAGGCCAGAAATATTAAAAAAAAAAAACAAAACAAACGGAATGATATTGGACGAGATGGCTGAAGCTTTAGGCTTCTTAACTCATTCTTGTTCATTCTTATTTACTTAATCAAAATTTTAATAGAATCATACAAATAAATCAATTACAAAAAAAGCTGGCCATAGATTTTCTTCGTCTATCAATACTTTGGCTACATCGTCACAAATTTCAAATCCTGTTTGGATAGCTCATGCTTTAAGCTGGTTATTAAAGGGATTGATGAAACCGGTAAGCGAAGAAAAATGTCAGTGTTTGTTGAAACTCTATTAAATTTCCTAGAAATCATCAACCTAAACTTCCTCTAGTCCTGCGGTAGTAAAATTTAATTACAAATCTAAAGCTTATGAATGTTAAAGAAAACATAATGAAACTTAAAAATACGATTCCAACTAAATCGTTTAAAGCTTAATTTTAATCAAGTGAATTAAGCAAAGACAGTGTGTAATAAAAGCAAACGGAACTTTCGTTTGCACTTTTAAAAAACGGTCCATATGCATAAAATAATTTTCAAATTAAATGTTTTTGACTTCTGAAGAATCATTATACTCTAGAGTTGTTACCTGGGGTCTAATCACCGCATTCGATACTATCGTATCGAATAAACTATTGATTTTTTTTGCATACGATACACACTGACGTATCGAATGAAAACTCGATAAATGTAATGTCGAGTTACTCGATATCGACACCTAATATTTAAAATTCAATACATTTCATACGATATCGAGTTTCATGATACCAAAATGAGTAATTTCGATAAATGTTGCTCGATATCGTATGCGGTGATTAGACCCCTGGGTTCGATTCCCAGCTCAGTCAAGAATGAAATATTATGACTAAATGTTAATTCATTTTATGTTGTTAAATTTCTTTCTTTATAAAAATATTTAAATAAAAATTAAATTCAATAAACTTCAGCCTGGTAAAAAATATCAAAATTTGGATTAAAAACCATAAACAGTTCAATTAATTAGAATTCAAAAATTAGAATTTTAAATTATAATGGACGTAATTTTTATGTTATTCTTATTGTTAGTGAGATTATGATGGGTTCTTTGAACTTATGTGATAATGTAGTTTGTTATTTAAAATGGGCCTAGTCAGCTTATGATATCCCCTTAACCTGTTCGTAGTGATATTTTCTCAAATACTTTCTTAAGGATATTCCTTTAATTAGCGGTTGTATAACTTTTATCTAACCGCAATAGCACTAAGAGAAATATTTCTGCATAGCAGTTATCGCCTGAGGTAAGAGGTTTCCACTAATCTAAGAACATAACATTTTCGAAAATCTAAGCGAAGTTAAAAATATAAATATTTCTCGATAATAAAAATCATAACAAAAATGTATTATTGAATAAAAATGTTTAATTCCCGAAAATAATTTTAATAAAAAATTTGCAGGTGGCCGTGCAAAAAAAAACTGAACCGGCAAATTGCTTAATTCTGATTTTCTTGCGTAAAAAAATAAAATAAAGCAATTTGATTTTATTTTTGTTTCTTCTTTACCCCCTAACAACCATATTTCGAGTCAAAAAAAAAACCCCAGCCAATTGTAGTCGGGAATGTAAGAAAAGATAAACTCACCGTTTATTGATGGTGTTATGTCTTACCTTTCATATCGTTGCAAGTAAGACTAGAGTGTTTGTAATTCTCATTCGCTTTACAGTTCTATTTGTATAAAATCTTTAGCTATCCAAAGTCCTTGGGAAAAGGTTTCCTGATGATCTGCCAAAAGCAACTAGTGAAATACTCATAGGAACTAGCTTAACCACCCAACAATAAATTAAAATGTATTTATCAATAATAAAAATTGGGAATTTATAACATTAACACAAAATCTTATTAATGAATAAAAAAAAGTTTTGCAGTAAATATTTAAACTTGAAAAACTTGAATTTCTCTCGATTTATATCGAGTTTTCTCAGAGATCGCACTATACGAGTTGTTATATATGGGGTTTCGTCAAACGAGTTCAAGATTCATTCAGGGATGCCGCAAGGTTCCGTTCTTTCTCCTACTCTATTTCTTATCTTTCTAAACGACCTTCTTTGTTAAACTTCCAACCCTATCTACTCTTTTGCAGATGACAGCAATCTTTGCCACTCGTGCTCATTCGAATGCAGACCAAGCGTATCCGATGTCGCTGCTATGAGGCAGAATATGAATGATACGCTTGGCCGAGACCTTGACATAATCTCGGAATGGGGTCGTGCGAATAGGGTCGATTTTAATGCCCGATAAACCCAATGTTGCGTGCTGACGCATAAACGCGCGACAAATCAAGGTGCCTCATCTGTACATATGGGTGGTATAATTTTGAGAAATCAGAATCTCTTGATGTTCTGGGCATGAGGACACAATATGATGTCCGATGGACAGAACATATATTTAAGGTGTCGAAAGAAGCATTCAAGTGCCTCGGTTTTCTAAGACGATGTAAGATATACTTCACTCCATCTGATCTCCTTACTATTTATACCACCTATATCCGACCGCGTATGGAATACAACTCTCATGTGTGGGCCGGTGCTTCAAAGTCTATTTTGGAGCTTCTCGACCGCGTGCAGGAGAGGCCGAAGGTTGTCATTGGTGACAGTAGGGTATCCAATTCTATTGACTCCCTTGAGCACCGTCGCAATATGGGTTGTATTTGTCTGTTTCATCGTTACTACAATGGGATGTGTTCTGACGAAATTAGGGATCTGGTTCCCGAAACCCGTACGTTTGTTCGTAATACACGTTTTTCCATAACAGCCCATCCTTATGTGACCGATTGGCAGGTGAATCGTACAACGCATTACAGGGAAAATTCGTTTTTTTCCCGCACAGTTCGTATGTGGAATAACCTTCCTGCAGAAGTCTTCCCTCTCACTTACAACATGATTAAGTTAAAATCGAATGTTCACAAACACTACTCCCTCTATCCTCCTTCCCACAACCTATTTTCCTAGTTCCAACACAATGCAATGCATTAGTAGGGGTCATCCCCTGAGTGCTGGTCCTAACAGAAAAAAAAATTATCATAAAAACAGTCCTATTTAACTTTTTGTTTATTTCTTTAAAAACCTTGAATTGTATTTAAAATCCAAATTTTAAGCGCTATTTCATCTTCTCTCTACCCAAAAAAAAACCCTAAAATTTAATTCATTTTCCTGTCAGGCATGGGAAACTATATACTATTGTTATTTTAAAAGCAAAAAATACCACACTAAGTCTTCAACATTAAAGGTACCATTTTCTTAAGCAAAGAGGAGTACTTGGATATAAACAGTACCCATGTTCTGTAACTTTAGTGAGAACTTCTTGCATCGAAAAGATGTGAAACAAAATATTCCATCATTTCTCGAAAAGTCAGAAAAAAGTGTAACTCATCTCGAAAACTATCAAAAGAGATTACGTCGTTACGTTATAAATGTCATAATGTTACACTCTAGAGTTTAGACAGACGTTGAGAGCGCCACACAGAGGAGTATTTGGCCTGAAAAGCTGGCCAAAAAGGCAAAACTGAATTTTAAGAAATCTTAAGAACTCAGTACGCAGCTCGACAGACAACAATATTTTACATTATATTGTAAATTTTGAAGACGTTTAGTTGCGATTTGTAGCTCTGAGACCCTGCTAAAGTCAGGAAAGTGAAGAAAATTATATGAGATTTAAATTTTTTTTTCGGTTTCTGGATGTTTATATGATATTTTTTTTTTGGGGCTAAACGAATAAAGGTTTAACAAAGATTATTTTTTTCGCTGAAAGGTTTGATCAAAAGTTATTTAAAAAAGAAAAAAAATTTAAAATATGTTGAATATTCATTCATGTTGAAACAATTCGTTCAAAAGCTAAAAAAAAACAAATTATACACTTTTTTTTGCAAAAAAAGGAAAAGAAGAGGTTTTTAAAAGTGAGGTTAGCATGTCTACGAATTATGTTTGATACCACAATAAAATTTGGAATCTCTAATTTTAGAAACCAAAAAAAAAGTGTGCGCAAGTTTGCGCCATTATTTTTGACGATTTTTTTAAATTTTCACATTTCTTCTATTTTTTCTCATCGAGCACTTTTTCTTATACCTTTATATCGTCAAAAACTTTTATGTATTTTGAATTATTGATTTCAACTGTTATTCACTTCACTTTTAAATTATAAATTGCAAAAATTCTTAATTATCCATAATAGTTTTAAGGGAATGTCCCACACATCCCCATAAAAGATATTTTAAAGAAGCTGCCGAGGCCAGAAATAAGCACTTACGATTATATCGTACGAATTATTCGAGGAAGTTCAGCAGAAGCGATACAAATCGAGATGTCTTGAATAGGTTATTTCTGAGCAGTGACCCTTTTATAAGCTGCAGTACGCAAAGAGAACGGAATAATAAAAAAGCTTTTTCATCAGAAACCATCACACTTCTTCTTCCTGACACCGATGATGCAGCTAATGAGGATACACATACGACATAATAATTAGTAAGGAATTTTTATTAGTTTAACTTTTCCGTTTATAAAGTATTAAATAATATAAAATAAATATAATAAAGCCTTTTTTAAGAGCCTTACAATTTTCAAATTTTTTTTTTTAATTACGACTGTAAATCATATGTATGTATGTACATACAGTCTGTCAAGAATGAGTTTAAACCTTTAAAATCAACATTTGTTAATTGAGTTTTGCGATTTATACCAACTTTTATTCCTTAGGAATGTGGCTTTTAGAAAAATCTTAAAAATTTAAACTTTTTGGTTCTTTAATTTTCTTATTGCATTTTGAAAACAAGAAATTTGACGCATTTTGCATGTAATTTTTTTTTCGCCATTAAATTTTTAATAACTCCAAAATAGTAACAGATAAAAAATAAATGTGTGTGGTTCCGGTGCATCTTCTGATCCTCCTGCTATTAAAATCGGAGAACACGTTTTCAAGTTATGGCAAAATATATAAGGCAACCCAACGATTTAGCGGGTGAAGTATGCCACGCCTTTAAAAGAAAATCCTTACGTACTAGAGAAAAACGGAAAACAGATTTGAATTTAGGGCATCAAAATCCATATAGTCCTTATACCTTTATTTCTAGGGTAGAGAAAATTGTTTTTGTTGCGCAGTGTACTTTTGTTGCGCAGTGTCATTTTTTCAAAATCTGCCACTAGACTTTTTATATCATACTACACCTAAAACTATCAAAAAACTAAAACTTTTAATTCAAAAAACACGTTTAATAATTTTGGCCAGCTTTTCAGGCCAAATACTCCTCTGTGCACCAGTCAGACAAGCCGTTGACGGCGATCAAAATTTACTAAAATTGAAACATTTTCAACGACGGCGGCGAAAATACAACCGTCGACAACACTAAATTATGTAAAGTGCAACTTTAGTGTTTGTTGTTTTCAAATGGGCTTTGAACAAATCGTATATTTTATAAAAATGTAAAAAGCAAAATTATTTAGCAATGAAAAAATGTGCCAAGAACAAAATATTATTATTCTATGCATTTTGAATCGTTTTTTTAGTGTTAAAATTGCTTCCGCCACATTTTTTTCGTGAGTTTATTTGACAGTTCAAAGCGGAACTTTTCTCACAAAAATGTTACAGACACACTTTTTCTGTAAATTGGCGAGTAATTTCCTTACGTGACAGCTATTACTCGCCAAAAAAGATGCAGACACAGTATAGTGAGAAAACAGATGTTTGTTTCAATATATGTCATTTCATGACATTTCAATCGAAAAGTTTCCCGACGCGAGAGTTACAGAACATGGGCACAGGTAGCAAAGAGAATATTTTAAGGCCCGTTTTCACAACTAACCGATAGCAAAGGGAGGTTTCTTATGAGGTTGTAATCAGGGTTTAAAAAATTGCAGTCGAAGCCAAAACTGTCGAACGAAAATGTGTATACAACTTTTCGCTTTTTGAGTTGGTTTGACAGCGACTGTTTAGATTTAATGAATCTGAAGTTAAATCAATAGTTTTTTGTTGGCCCATGAAGTGGAACAAATAGCAGTTTTTCTACTTAAACGCAGGTAGTTATAATGTAACACTTTTTATACGGCCGGTAAAACCCTAAATTTAACTAGCGGTAAATCGTGAAAACGGGATTAAGTCTTATATAAGACTTAATATTATTTGAATAACTATTGAATGCGTTTTTGACTTTAATGAGTTTTTTGTTTAGAAAATATTACATAAATAATTCCTAAGATTATCCCAACACCGATAAAAACTACAAGTACTTCTATTCTACGAAAAGTGCTTTTTCCTCCAAAAATTAGGGGGAAAATTACGGTATTCGATATCGATCGAAATTACAATACAAGTGAAATTTAAATTTTGATCGATATTGAATGCCGCAATTTGCCCCCAGTACAGATACAAAATTAAAAATTTCCATCCCTGTTCCACACCCTTGCAATTGTCAAAAAAAAAAAAAAAAAAAAAAAAAAAAAAAAAACATACACAATCCCATATTTACTCATGCCATCATGCACTGAACATTGATTGACGAAACCTTATCACCACTTTACTTTTATGATGACTAAAAGAACAAATAAGAGAAGCACAGATCAGAATTGAATCAACAGCAGAACCCAAAAAATTCATGGAGCTAATTTTCCACTAGTTTTAACCTGAATTTCACAGCGAAAAACACCAACACACACACCCACGCACGCAAGGATTCAAGTCTTTTAACAAATACAAAGAGAAGGTAAAATCAACAGAAGGTGCTTGAACAGGGTACTTTAAATACGGGTGTCTTTTTTTCGTATGACGTAAACTTTTGCGGGCATTGCGTACACAGAAAAAAATTTTGCCCCAGTAAACGCATTAATCAAAAATAAAATCAGTTTTAATTAAAAATTTAATCAAGTGAATTAAACATTTAATTAAGAGAATTAAACGTTTAATCAAGTGTATTAAACGTTTAATTGACAACATTAATTTGCACCAGTATACAAATTAATAATATCAATTAAACTTTTAATTCACTTGATTAAATTTTTAATTAAAACTGATTTTATTTTTGATTAATGCGTTTACTGGGGCAAAATTTTTTCTGTGTACTGAGGTTATTATCATACCAATATGTTGGATATGACATAACATGACTTAACCCAAGTAAATCTAGTCGTTGTTTAGTTCAAGAACGCATTTTTTCTACTATTGTATCCAGCTAAGATTCTTTCGCAAAGATACAACAATTAAAATGATATAACTTTTACTTTTTTTGTTAGACACCCGTATTCATAAACGATTATTAAATTTAACAAACGTTTCTTAAGAATAATTTTCATAGTTAATTTGTTCTTCAAACCTTTTATGAATACAGGCATCAATCTTTAGCTTAAAATGTTACCTCAATTTGGGCCACCTTTTAACCATTTGTTTTTACACGGTATATTTATACTGAAATTTATTCGAATTTTTGAAATGTTGATTTTTTAAATGCCGAAAAAGGAACAATCTGTGTGTGTTTTTTTTTTTCTTTTGGATCAAGTTTAAAATGTTGTAGCAGTTGTAGAAACATCATGTTTCTTTTAATTTCAGGCAGAGTCACTTCCGTGCAAGTTGTTTTCCATTCTGACTGCCAGCATTTCTGGTAGACATCATGTTGCAACAACTTTAACATGTAAAATGCTGTTAATGGTTTTACTTGCTGTTTTTCGTTTATTTATTTTTTCATATGTCGCTAATTTACTTCAATAGTGACATAAATCAAAAACATCCATTTCGAGATAAGCGCGTTTGAAGTTTTTAATTTGCTCTTACCACTTAGATAAAAAAAACATCATATTCTCTTCAAAAGGGGAAAGAGGAAATACATAAAAATGAATTTTATACAAAATCAGCCTTATTACGGTTGTCGTTGTCGTTGTCGTAAACGACTGTATCGTTTTTGCAATAGATTAAAGTAATTCACAACCTGTGTTCTTTAATCGACTACAAAAAAACGGCTTAGTCATTTATGACAACCACAACCGTAATAAGGCTGAATATGAAGAAAAACATAGTGAGCAATTCAGCATTACCAATTACAAAATAATTTTTTTTTTTTTTTTTGAGTTATGTCACTATTGAAGTAAATGAGCGATATGTAGTTTTAAGTTAAAATAAACCGATTGTAGACTTGCCAAAAGTAGATCAGATTGCAAACCCACAAAAAAGAAAACAAATTGCTGTTTGAAGATTGTAATTGCTCTGTGTTTTTTCATTAACTCTAGAGAAGAAGAAAGTGAAGACCTTTAAGTACTAAAAAAAAAGAGATGGATTCGAAGGGCGTTTTTTCAAGATCTGCCTTAAATTCGATAAGTGCTATCAGATTATTTCTTAAAGTTTGCCCATAATTTTAATTTTTATATTGTTAACCAAAACAAATCATATTCTATTTAGTCCAGGCTACTTTGGAGTTTCAAAATGTGTACTTTCTTCTTGATTAGGATCATAAATCCTTTATCAAAAATGTATTCCCTTATCAACAAAGACTAGATTCAGCGTACTCGAATTGAATTCAACCGCCGTATGCCCTGCTTGACACTTTTTTCAACCAGCACATTGTTACTGTCCAATAAATAAATATTGAAAAAAAAATTATATGTATCCATTCACAAGGACATCTAAAGTTTGTCCTTAATGCTTAACAAACTATTGGGCTGTTATCTCCTTATTTCCTTTTCTATTTGGTTTATCCTTTTTTTTCAAATCTGTTCGCAGTATGATGTGCACATTTTATTGAAAACACACATGAATTCGTTACAGGACAACCGAAGATATTCGTATAAGCGGGTACAACAGTGTACTATACATTTTAAAACGTCCTATGTCTGTGTAAAAGCCTGTATATATTTCCTTCAACTATCTCTATATATTTAGAGACACAGAGATATCTACATTTTTAACAGTCATTTCATATAGCATAGTATAATGTAAGTACAGGGTAGTCCATAAATACGAATACTTAGTTTGTTGCTCTTATTTAGAATTGGCTTTAACAAGCCAGGAACATTTTCAGTGAAAAGACTCGGACCCAAGTGGTTCAATTTGATATTAAAATTCAGAATTTAACTATTTAGACAAAATTTTTTCATAAATAATGGCAAAAATTCAAAAGTTATTCATTAAATTTTTCTAACGTTCCTTAAACACCACCCTGTACTACACAATTTTACATGTTTACAAAAAAAGTTTAAATGTTTATACAACTTACAAGCAATATATCAAATTGTCACTTTGTGTTTTGTTAAACTACAAAGTGTACAACAGAAAGTATGCAATAGTATGTATCCCTACAAGTATGCAATGCGATTTGTAAATGTATGTTAGTTCATGCAAAAAGAAAACATTTTCGTTTCCATTTTTTTTTTTTCGAGTTAACTTTATATTTGTATGTGCCACTTTATTTGCAGTCGGCTTTTTTTTGTGATTGCATTCTTTCTATTAAAACTATTTGAGCGAAGAAATCTGTTTTTTTCAGAGTTTTTTTTTTAAATTTCTGTTAAAAGCCGCTAAAAGAATATGAGACACTAGAAATGAATGTGTTTGTATGACGAAAGCAAAAGGATTATTTTTTTGAGGATGAATTGATTTAAAAAAAAAACATCGGCATTCTTAACGAAAAAAGAAAACCAGGAAGAAGATCTAAAATTTATAAAGAACTATACAGAAAGCAATTCAGCTAGCTGAATTTAAGGTGTGATATAAATAAATAAATTAAAAAAAGTTAATTTAAATATATTTGTATGCTAAACAAGCTATTTTGGTTAAATATTTTTCTCAGTTGCCTGAATTTAAGCCCTTACCTGTGTTCGTGTAAAAAAACTTAAAAAATATTTTATCCACATACAAAAATTTAATTTTTTTATGCTTTTTCATTTACTTAAATTAATATTTTACGAATTATGGGTTTAAATGTTAATCAATATCAAATAGTAGATTCAGCAAGATGAATTCGATTAATAATATTTTGCTATGCTAAGAAAATAATTTTTGTTTAAAAATTTAATAAAATTTATTTTATTCAGCTGGCTGAATTTAAGTTTTAACCTGTTTTCGTGCATAGAAACGTAAAAAAATATTGTATTCACATACCGTTAATTAATTTACTACGCTTTTCGAATACCAAAACTATTGTTTCAATTGGAGCTCTTGATTTTGTATGTAAATCATTATTAAATAGTAAATTCAGCTGGCTGAATGTTATATATAATAATGTTCTATGCAAGAAAAGTAATTTTCGCCTAAAATATAATAAAATATATTTTATTCAGCTAGCTGAAATAAAGTTTTAACCAGCGTTCGTGCAAAGAAACGTAAAAAACATACTTTTACATACCAAAATTAAATTTTGCCGCATTTCGATTACCTTAACCATTTTTTTTACTGGAATTCTGGATTTTGTTTGTAAATCAATGTGAAATAGTAAATTTAGCTAGCTGAATTTGATATATAATAATGTTCAATGCAAAAAAAGTAATTTTCATTTAAAATATAATAAAATATATGTTATTCAGCTAGCTGAATTTAAGTGTTAACCTGTGTTCGTGCAAAGAAACGTAAGAAAACATTTTATTCAAATACCAAAATTTAATTTTAAGGCTTTTCGATTATCTTAACCATTTTTTTAATTGGAATTCTAGATTTTGTTAGTCAATCAATATCAACTACTAAATTTAGCTAGCTGAATTTGGTATTTAACATTTTCTGTGCTGAAAAAGTAATTTTCTTTTAAAAAGTAATAAAATATGTCTGAATTTAGGTTTATTTAAAAAAAAATCTTATTCAGCTACCTGATTTTGAGTAAAAAACTTAAAAATGTATTTTTTACTTATCTGAGTTTGACCATATTTACATTATGCAATTAACGCCGCAACTTTCGCATGCAACTTTTTGTTTGTTAGCAAGAGGTGTAGGAGTTGAAAAAATGCTTGAAAAAAGTAATAAAAGAAAATAGAAAAAAAAACTCGGCGTTAATTGCATAGATCTAAATGCGGTTTTTTAGTTTCAACACTTGATTAGGCAAATCTCTTGCAGATCATTCAATTTAGCAGGCTAAATTTAATATACTGTATGCTTCTATGCTAAGAAAATAATTTAGCTTTGAGCATCATATGCAAAATATTTTATTCAGCTAGCTGAATACAAGTTCTAAGCCGCTTTTAGATAAATATATTATAAGATATTAACAAAGCTGGACTAGAGTTCTAACCATTTTTTGGTTATTTAAAAAATTGCTTGTATTCGAATTCCTGTTTTTGTAAGTAAATCTAAGTTCAAAAGTAAATTCAGCTAGCTGAATTAGATTTGTTTTATTGTAGTCAAGCAGTTCTTAAGTAAATACGAGCATATTTACTTTTTTTATTTCATTTTTTTTTTTTTTTTTTTTTTTGTGGAAGTCAAACGAAACTTTTTCGCTGATTGCCGAACAAGCAACACAAACCAATAATAAAATAAAATGTGTATACCAATTTATAAACTTAACCCGGTGCGTTTCGCTACCCGTAATAAGTAAAGTAGTACAATTTTATAAAACATATCTCGTACATACACCCAGAGAAAAAACATGTTTAAATATGGTCACCTCCAACAAAACCATTTTTAAAGAAAATTTTAAACATATTATGATTCATTTAACAATACTATTGTCACCGACAGCCATATTACGATTGAAATTGTCCACCATCAAGCAGCCGCAACCATATTTTGGTTGCCTCCGAACATGTTATGATCAAAAATAACTAAAACATATTTAACACTTATAATAGCATAGTTGGTTTTCAACCATAGCATGTTGCTATTGGAAAAGAGGAAAATACTGTTGTTAATTTTAAAACAAATTATTGTCATATTAACCTATAAAATGTTTAGAGGCAGCTATAATATGGTTGTGGCTTTTTGATGGAGGACTAATTCAACCATAATATGGTTGTAGGTGACAATAAATAATATGTTATCCATAATAGGTTTCAAATTTTCTTTAAAAATAGTTTTGTTGGAGGTGACCATATTTAAACCAGTTTTTTCTCTGCGTGTAGGCAACGAAACAACTTCTACCAAATTTTTACTGTGAAAATCTCTTCAGTAGTTTGGGAGTATTTAGGGAAAGACAAACAAACAAATCTATTCTCAGTTTTATATATGGAGATAAAAAACAGAATAACAAATGTTGCTAATAATTGCATTTGCTACCACCTTTAGTAAACTCCCACTAAATACCGCTTTATTAAAAAAAACTATATTTTTGAAAAGATTAAATTGTAAACAACAATTATGTCAAACAAACACCTTAAGGCTATCACAACCGCCTCTTCAAATTGTTTTTTTTAGCAAACCAATCAAACCAATTTATCGTTTTTTTAAAGACAAGTCACGTCTTAAAAGTTAACATTTTTTTAAGAAAAAGCTACTACTATAAATGCTAGTTTTGGTAGCAACAGAAATACAAAATAAATCCAAGATTCTTAAGTAATCAAGTACAAGTACTCGTATTATACTTAATCACAAAATTGCTATTAACCCACAAAAGTATTTTAAAAAAAAATAACTAAAATTAAAATCTTTTCATACCTTTAAGCCCACTAAGTTTGAGTAGCATCATGATGTTGCAAGATAAAAAAAAAAACCTTAAGCTAATTTCATTATCTTTTTTTTGTGCAAGACATGATGGGTAACTCTGAAGAGTTCTTCTAGCAAATTAATATTATTATTTCTTGCCATTATTGTCAAGGTGCCTGAATAGTTCGTGTTGCAATGCCTACATACTTGCTGAAATTTATAATAAAAAGCAGCAGCAACAATTCACCCAGTCTTGAGGCACAAAACAAAGTAATTATTAAAATATTTGAGTGACATGTTATCTTTTTTTTTAACTTTTTCATGGCCTTTTGTTTATTTTGTTAATGTTTATTTATTGAAAATTACGATTGTTAGAATTTTTGTGCCAAAAAAGGAATCTTATAGAAATCTTAGACGACCTTAAACGTATGAATAGTCGTTTAAGGCTTGGTTTTTTAAGTTGTGAATTAAGTTTAAACTTAGAAAAGAAAAGTGATTTATTTTTTTATAAATTTACTAAAGACCAACAATTTAAGCAAAACTAAGCCGTTCCTTTAAATGTTGTATACAGACTTGGTAAAAGCGGCACAAATCTGTTTTCAGATTAACGAAACCTAGTTTAACTGAGATCTCAAAACTCAGTCTAAGTAGTCTATTTTTTCCAAAAATAACATCACAGCCCATAAATCACATCAGGAATTAAAAAAAGAAAGCTTTTGTGGGTTAAAATTAGAAGAAGATTTTTTTGCTGAATTTTAAAAGCAAACTGCTCCCGAGTGTATGTGACCTAAATATTTTTAACAGAAGCTGGTGATTATTCTTTTTTTGGCCTTCAAACAATCCATTTTAACGAAAGTCAATTTCGGTAAATATGTACTAAGTTTGCTGAATTGAAAAATAAAGCTTTTCAGCATTGTTAAAAGCTACAAAGAATTTTCAAACATAAGGGTTTAGACCAAATTACTCGAACTATTGAACTTCCTAAACAAGCACATGCATGATTTGAAAAAGAATATGTTATTAAAAACCATGTTAATTTCGATCTAAGTTTAAGCTTTAAGGTTTGCTGAATAAAGAAGCTTATGTAAGCTAAATTAAAAAAAATTTAGTTTTTGGAAAGCTGTAAAGGCATCTTAGTAAAATTCAGCTAGCTGAATTAAGAAAAATAAACTTTTAATTTTGTTTTAAAGCATTTGGCTTATGTTATATACAAATTAAATGCAAGTTTAATTAGTTTTTTTTTCAAACACCAAATTAGGCAAACTAAAACTATTAAACTTGCTGAATAGGCAAATGCATGTTTTGAAAAATTATATGTTATTAAAGTTTAGCTTTAAGGTTTGTTGAATAAGTTTATGTAAGCTTAATTAAAAAAAATTTAGTTTTTGGAAAGCTGTAAAGGCATCTTTGTAAAATTCAGCTAGCTGAATTAAGAAAAATAAGCTTTTAATTTTGTTTAAAAGCATTTGGCTTTTAAAAATTAAATGCAAGTTTAATAAGTATTTTTTCAAACACCAAATTAGGCAAACTAAAGCTATTAAACTTGCTGAATAGGCAAATGCATGTTTTGAAAAATTATATGTTATTAAAAACCATGTTGATTTCGATCTAAGTTTAAGCTTTAAGGTTTGCTGAATAAGCTTATGTAAGCTTAATTAAAGAAAATTTAATTTTTGGAAAAGCTGCAAGGGCATCTTCGTAAAATTAAGCTAGCTGAATTAAGAACATTAAGCTTTTAATTAAGTTTAAAAGCATTTGGCTTATGTTATATTCAAATTAAATGCAATTTATTAAATTTTTTTTCCAAACACCAAATAAGGCAAACCTAAACTTTTAAACATGCTGAATTAGCACAAGCATGTTTTGAAAAAATATATGTTATTAAAACGATGTTGATTTCGATCTAAGTTTAAGCTTTAATGCTTGCTGAATAAGCTTATGTAAGCTTAATTAAAAAAATTAAATTTTTGGAAAACTGTAAGGCATCTTCGTAAAATTAAGCCAGCTGAATTAAGAAAATTAAGCTTTTAACTTTGTTTAAAAGCATTTGACTTATGTTATATTCAAATTAAATGCAATTTATTAAATTTTTTTTCCAATCACCAAACAAAGCAAACCTAAACTTTTAGACATGCTGAATTAGAACATGCATGTTATGAAAAAGTATATGTTAATAAAAACCATGTTAATTTCGATCTAAGTCTAAGCTATAAGGTTTGCTGAATAAGCTTATGTAATTTTTGGAAAAGCTGTAAGGGCATCTTCGTTAAATTCAGCTAGCTGAATTAAGAAAAATATGCTTTTAATTTTGTTTAATGGCATTTGGCTTGAATTTTAATATAATTTAAGTAATTCAGCCAGTTTAATACCTTTAATTTAACCCAAGTTAAATGTTTAATTGTTAAAAGTGTGTTTTATTTCTGTTGCCAAAAAATTTCTATAAATTCTTTTATTCTGCACATTAATTTAGATTCCTTTAAATTTATACATTTCCAATTTTTTATATAAATTTTTTCAATTACAACTCTTTTTGGAAAGCCAAAAGTAAAATGAAACATAAAGCAAGACAGAAAGCTTTTCAAATTAAGAATATCATGCCAGCAAGAAAACCATTCGACGCCGCATTCATCCAACCAAGTAACCATCATCCATCCATCGATGCAAGTGTAGATTCATTTCAAAAAATAATTGCATCCACGCGTTCAGGATGCTCTTAAAAATGAATCCCTTCAAAAATAAAGTTATTACGGCAACGATGGCAAATAAAAAAATTGAATTGCAACTTAAATAAGTGTAAAAAAACTAGATTTTTTGCAAGTTTGTTTTCTTTTTTTTTTCAAACATTATTTTGCCACTCATGTGTGTAGTAGCAGATGACGCACAAGTTTGCAACAAATCATGATTACAAGTAAATTTTTTGTCGGAATTTTTTTTCGCGCTTCTCTTTAAAATGGGTGGCTGGGGGTGCGAATAGAAATGTAAACGATTCATATATGGTTTCTTTTCATACTTCCACACACATTGTTGCTGTTCGTTATGACATGATGATCTGGCATCAAACAAACATTTTTTTATGTGACATATGTTTTAAGTTCGTTTATTTTTTTTTTTTTTTTTCGTTTGACGTGAAGATGATGTGAAACTTTATTTTGTTTGAGCTGTTGTTCAACTTTGTTGCATACATAATTAAGTTGTTTGTTAAACCAACTAAAACATCTTTAGCTAAAAACTAAATTAATACAAATGTTTAGTTTAATTTATGACAGATAAGGATATTAAGTTGAATTTCGAGAGGAAGCCTTTATTAAATCTGTTAACTTTTATTAAAACAAAAACCAAGTAAGAGTTCTTTATTCGACTATGGCGAATCTTATATATTTTTTACCATGGAGCGATAAGAACAGAAAGTAAATACCGTACAAAAAAAAAAACGATTTTTGGGGGGTTATTTCATTTTTTTAATTGGGGTATTATTTCATTTGAAATTATGCAGAAAAGCCTTAGTTGGCGAAGCTTGTGTTTGGTATATCATACCATAATATCTATCGCGAGCAAAACAATGTAATTAATTGGGCGGCATGAAAAAACCCCCCAAAATATAACCCCCCAAAAAAATAATGAAATAACCCCCCAAAGCGTGGGGCCTTATTTCATATGCAATAAAGCCCCATTTTTGAAAATGAAATAAGCCCCCAACGAAATGAAATAACGTCCCAAACATAAATGAAATAATTCCCTAATTTTTGGGGGCTTATTTCATATGAAATAAAACATCAATTTCTGAATTGAAATAAAGGCCCAATTTATGAAATACAATTAATTATACAGTTTTGCTTTAAAGAATCACGCGATATATATCATGGTATGATACACCAAACACAAGCTTCGCCAACTAAGGCTTTTCTGCATAGACGGCCTTCGGCCGGGCGCAATGACTTTTTCCTTTATGGTGTAACAAACACCGGCTTCGCTAGCTAAAGCTTCTCTGCATAGCGCCAGGATTTTCTCCTCTATAGTATAAAAATACCGACTCGACCCGGCTGCGCAGAGATGCTTTAGTTAGCGAAGCCGGTGTTTGGTATACCATATAGAAGAAAACCATTGCGCCCGGCCGAAGGCCGGCTGTGCAGGGCAGCTTTTTTTTTATCGAAGCCGGTGTTCTGTATACCAAAGTGGATAAAGCCTTGCGCCCAAAAACGTTTTCATTATAAATTTGAAAATGAAATAATCCCCCAAAAAATATATTGGGGCTTTATTTCATAATGATTTTTTGGGGGATAATTTCATATGAAATAATACCCCAATTAAAAAAATGAAATAACACCCCAAACAAAATGAAATAACCCCCCAAAAATCGTTTTTGTTGTTCTCTGTACAAACATTTGGGGGGTTATTTCAATATTTTTTTGGGGGGTTATTTCATTATTTTTTTGGGGGGTTATATTTTGGGGGGTTATTTCATGCCGCCAATTAATTGTATTACATATATTTGGCTCTTATTTCATTTCAGAAATTGGGGTTTTATTTCATATGAAATAAGCCACCAAAAATTAGGGAATTATTTCATTTATGTTTGGGGCGTTATTTCATTTCCTTGGGGGCTAATTTCATTATCAGAATTGCTGCTTTAATTCATATGAAATAAGGCCCCACGCTTTGGGGGTTATTTCATTATTTTTTTAGGGGTTTATATTTTGGGGGGTTATTTCATGCCGCCAATTTGGAAACTTGGGCATTTAACGTTCTCTTGTTATATAGAAGAAAGGTTGTGTATTGATAACACAACTATGTGTACAAAATTTGAAAAATTTTCTCTTACCGTTCTTTAGATTTAAAAAAAATCTATATTGTTTCACGCCCACTTATCCTCCGCCGCCCACATTTATTCAGATTTTGTGTATTGAAAACCTAGATGCTTGTTCCTAATTTAAAAACTTTGGCTCTTGCTTTTCTCCAGAAATATAGAAATTTATTATGTCTCGTATGAGAAGTGCCACGCCCACTGAACCAATCCTACCCAGATTCTGTCGGCTGTTGTATATTATTACCGAGATGATTGTACCCAATTTTGAAACTTTTGCTCATTCAGTTCTCCAGATATACTGAAAAACAGACGGACAGACGGACATAGTTAAATTAGCAAAGCTGTACATGTATGTATTTGTAAGGTAAATAAAACGCAATAAATTCAAAAAAAAAACACTTTTACAATATACATACTTATATATATATAATAGACTGGTCGCAATTTTTTTTTTTTTTAATTTAATTGGTTGCGCTGCTTAAAATATGAGGTTTGGTGTAAGAAATCATGATCTAATTTTTCAGGTCAATCCGACGGTGCCTAGCCGTGCCGGGTGGGGCCCAAAGTTCCCCATATTAGAAAGGTAAAACGTTTTTCTTATATGCGCAGTCGTTTTAGAAACATAAAAAGACGAAAAATTTTAATTAATTTAAGAATTTTATTAAACCGCCACATCTTTTGTGAATACATACAATCAAAAGTTGTTTACAGATTTTAATCATTTATAGCTTGTTTTGTTTGCAATGTTGTTTTTTATATGTCTGCATAAAATTAGAAGCATAGCTGCATTTTTTTATGCACTTTTAAAAACAAAAATTCCGAAATTTTAATAAAAAAATTATTTTTTTTCCAGAAAAAAAATTATGTTTCTAAAACGACTGCGCATATAAGAAAAACGTTTTACCTTTCTTAAAGTAAATTTTATTGCGTAATTTCGGTTTTTTTTTTAGTTTTTCAATAAGCTAAAGTGTTTTTGAGTTGCGCGAACATACATATGTATGTTAATCTATCTATACAATATATAATTTCTTAGTATGTCAGGATGTTTGCATGTATGTCCTATTCGTTCCGCAACTTTCTAAAGCCATCTGATGACATAGGAAGCTGAAATTTGGCATTTGAAGTACTTTCTCTGCGGAAGACCGTAACGAAGCCATATTTTTGATTTTAGGCTTTTCAACTAGTATAACTATAAAGATCTGATAGAAAATATGTTTTTTTTATAATATGGGGAACTTTGGGCCCCACCCGGCACGGCTAGGCACCGTCGGATTGACCTGAAAAATTAGATCATGATTTCTTACACCAAACCTCATATTTTAAGCAGCCCAAACAATTAAATTTAAAAAAAAAAAATCCCATACAAGATGCGACCAGTCTAATTATAATCTATATGTTACTTTTGGTGATGGCTATAAAAAACCACAACAACATGGGATTTTTTGAAAATAAAAATTAAAGACAGACGTGTTTTTGTTCCTATCTCACCCATTTATGAACCGATTTAGCTGGATTTCAAAAGCAAACAATTCCGGAATATAAGTGATATAATAGCCCTAGAGGGAAGGGAACTGACACCAAAGTAGTCCAGTGATAGGTCTTTGGTGGAAGAGACCGGTTCTAGTTTTAACACTTTCTATGAATAAGACCTATCACTTTTACATGGGGCTGTCATTGGAGGGGGTCAATTGACACCATTTGACCAGTCACAAATCTATTCTCAATGGACGTGTTTAGTGACAGTTACTAAAAAGTAGTATTATTTCAATACGATGTAGTATTATTTCAATTAAACAAGTCCTAGAATTAAATTCAAGAGCCAAATTTTAGAAAGTCCCAAAAAAATGTATCACACCACCGGTGAAGACTGTACTGTAATTCATTACTTTTTCTAACTTTTTGCTCTCCATAAACCAGTTACATAATTGGTTCTCCTTTCACTGGTCATGAGTTCTTTCTTTTTGTACCTGTTCTATTTTCACAACTCCCAGGACCAGTCTGTGGGACCAATTGACACAAATTTCCCGCAAAAAATATAACAATCGAGTCCAGCTTATATCTGAGCACTTCGGAAAATACACTTCAACGGACACACGGACGATTGAAAATATTTGAACTTATCTTATCATAAGGACCTAGAATATATAGATACTTTATAGGGTTTAATATCAATATTGTAAAAGTTACAAGCGGAATTACAAAGTTGTATCGAGCCCTTACCGCAAAAAAAGCTTAAGGAATAAAAACATGATTTTACAAAAAAAAGATCTTTTTTACTTGATTTCGTAAATATTTTGTATGATTTAGTTTGGCAATAAATTCATTTAATTTAAAAAAAAAACGAGAATTGAAAATGATGTCGCTTAAGCCTTTTTGTGCGGTAAGGGCTACATATATACACTTTAACCTTCGTTGAAGGTTAAAATAAAGCAGAAGATGTGAAACTTCAAGTTTTAAGCTGATTCTACAGCGATTCAATAGGTAAAATAGGCAAAGGAACTTTAGTCGAAAAAGCTACCTATAGACAAGTCTATAGTCGAGACTATAGTCGAGCCTATCGACGAGCCTAAACACGATTCTATAGAGGGTGCTATAGGCAGGTCTGTCGACCATTCTAAAGTCTGAAGACGAGTCATTAGATGATTTTATACACTTATAAAATTATTACAGTAACTGATTGTGGGTTATTTAAATTGTTTTCCGTACTGTAAAAAGTTAATAAAAATGTGGATATTTTACGAATCATTTTATTTTTTAACATTTATGTTTGTTATTCAAAAAAACAAACTACCAAAAAAAAATGTTTTTTCGTATTTATTTTGTTATGTAGTTTGATTTTTGTCGGTAAAAATGTATTTTTTAAAAGTAAAAACTATTAAATTTTAAGGAATATGCTGATAAATAAATAACAAACTAAAAAATTAATGTAAATATCATTTGTTTTAAATGAAGTGTAAATGCTCCGTTTTTTATATAAATTTTAAGTTGTTTAAAATGAATTTTCGCTTGAATTTAACTACCCAGTAAAAACTTCGCTTACTTTTTCAAAATTAATAGCTTCTTTAACTCATTATTTAGTAGCTTTGTTCTATAACCACATCTATAACAACTTCTATAACTACTTTTTTCTGCATGTATGTAGGTAAAAAAAATAATGACTTACTTTTGAATGCGTTTATTTTGGGACATCCCTTGTAAAATTCATTGGTTCTTTCAGTAGAATTGTAAGTAGTGCTCTTATGTTTTTCTGATAACTCAACACATTATTTTGTAGGCGAAGTTTTTACTGGGTACATAATATTTTGAGTGTAGAGGAAGTCTATGAAAGGTTATATAGACTAGTATATAAATGACTCTATAGAGAAGGGTTAAGACGGTTCTATAGACGAGTCTAAAAACGAGTCTAAAAACGACTCCTTAGATGACGGTTGAAACGACTCTAAAGATGAGCCTAAAGACGACTCTTTTAATTAAGCTATAGACGACTTTATAGATGAGTATACAGAGAACTTTATAGATACGTCTATAAGCGACTCTTTAGATAAGTCTAAAGACGACTCTATATTTATATGACTCTACGGCTCTACAAACGATCTTAAAGAAGACTGTATGAAACGTCTATATTGGCATTAAAGTCAGGTCTATAGACATTGGATGATTCTTGTATTTAAACGATTATTTAGCCAAGTCTAGGGAAGACAACTCTATGGATGAGACAATGGGGACTATAGGGACGCCTATAAGAAAGGTTATAGCCAAATCTTAAGACGACTCTTCAGGTGATTTTACAGTCAATTTTCTTTATTTATCTATAATTTAATTCATATTCGAGTCTCTTTTGCTTATGTTTCTAGAATATCAACTGTTTGTTGCCTTTATGTCTCTTTAACCATATATGATTTTTGGAGCTTTATCAAAAACTTTGACTGAATTTTGTCATTTGTTCTCTCACTCTACTTATATATTCTCTCTCTGAATCTTTTGATATCTTTAATTTTTACAAGTTATACTGTCTCGCAAGTATGAAATATAGATCTTTGGTTTTTTTTTTGTCTCTTTTTTTTTGGCCAAAGGCACTTTTTTTTTGCTTTAAAGTGGGAGACTTCATTTTACTACGTGCTCCTGCGCTGTTGGTATCTTTATTGGGGTTTCATACGATAGAATTTATATTAACTGTTTTCACTCTGTATCCACGGAGAGATTTTGCCTTTATATAACGCTTTGGCTCTCTATGGCCAGATCTATAGTTTTAAGAGATATGTATGCATACGAAAAGTCGCAATGACGCCATGACAACCACATCATAACTTTCACATACAACCGCCATCCCTTTCAGTTTTAAGAAAAAAAAAAACCAAAAAAAATTCCTTGTGGTGTTTTTAATACCGTTTTTACTCATAAATTCTATAATCACTTTATTATGGAAAAAGTTTTCCAAAAAAAAATGTATGGTAAAATATTTAGTTGAAGACTCTCTACGCAAAAAGGAAAAACAACTAAAACCGTAGCATACCTCCCAGGCTTTGAATTGTGTAGGAAACTTTTGAAACAAATACTGCTGTTAGACAATATTCATACACATTTTTTCACCTGAAAAACAAATTCTAGGGAAAACTTTGGTTGTTATTGAGCTTTTCTGAAAAAAAAATAGCAAAAACACATACATAAATTCTATGGAAAATAAGAGATAAAAAAAAAACTTTAACGTCATCTCTGGGGACACAACAGCTAACTTATAATGTAAACAGCCAGGCGTTAGTAAAAGCATAAAAAGTATGGCCAAACAAATAACTAACCCACTATATCACCCTTTGTTCTCTTCACTGCCTGTCCTTTAAACCCACTAAACTATTTTACTCTTCAAAAAAAGAAAAAAGCAAAACAACATTTCAAATAGAAGCCCCTGAATCACGTAAAACTCTGTGATTTTTTTTTTTTTTTTTTTAGTTTCGATGAATTGAAAAGTGGATTGATGTATTTTGGCGGAAATGTTGCAAAAATATTCGTATCTGTACATGCACTGGAAAAACAACTAGAGACAGAGTTTGTTAAACTATTCAACAAAAACGTCAATGTAGGAAAAACAAATAGTTCTTGTTTGAGTTATTGCTGTTGCTGTTAACAAATAATTTTTTTTTTTTTTTTTTTTTTTTGTTAAGTATTATTTTCAGGGCAAACGAAAAATTTAAAATAAATAGATAAATATTGAAAAAAAACCCTTATTTAACACTACACAAGTGCTGATTGGAAAAATTAAAAAAAAAATTCATGATATATAAATTTATTCGTACACTTGCCGCGCTATATTTAGTAAGTTTAAGAATAAATACCAACGTGTAACATATTTAGAGGGGTATGATATAAAATTAGCAAGTCAAACAAGTGCGGCCCTTTGCTCCTTGTAGGAGTTAAAAGCAACAAATATATTAATATAAACATAGACAGTTTAAAATTTTTTACTTATAAAGTTTTGTTAAATTAGAAGGGTCGATGTTGATTTTGAATAAAACACAAATTATTTTGGAAATTATTGTCATTTCTTTTTATTATGTTAATATTGGTATGGTTCAATTATGTATGGAACAAAATATCGGCACACCTCCATCCGATGGTCCAAATTTTCGATGACGCTGAGGCATAATTAAGGTTCTATGCCGTTAATGTGCCGAATTATTTCTTCCTTTAGCTCTTGAATTATTGCTGGCTTATCGGCGTACACCTTTTCTTTCAAATAACCCCAAAGAAAGAAGTCCAACGGTGTCAAATCACATGATCTTGGCGGCCAGTTGACATCGCCACCACGTGAGATAACACGGCCATTGAATTTGTCGCGCAAAAGAGCCATTGTTTCGTTAGCTGTGTGGCAAGTGGCACCGTCCTGTTGAAACCACATATCGTCCACATCCAAATCTTCCAATTCGGGCCATTTAAAATTTGTTATCATCTCACGATAGCGAACACCATTCACAGTAACTGCCAGCCCGGCCTAATGATGCCACCAGCCCATAAACCGCATTCTTGGAATATCATTCGCCCAAATGCGGCAATTCTGCTTATTTAGGAATCCACTGAGGTGAAATTGTGCGTCATCACTGAAGATGATTTTCTTCGTAAATTTATCATCCACTGTTGCCATTTCTTGCCACCATTCTGACCATCGACGACGTTTGGAATAGTCAAGAGGCTTTAGTTTCTCTGTCAATTGCACCTTGTAAGCATGTCAAATGCAAGTCTTTATGCATAATGTTCATCAACGACGAGCGTGAGATTTGCAATTGCTGGGCACGACGACGAGTTGAGGCGGACGGCTCTCCAGCCACACAATCGCGAACAGCAGCAATATTTTCTGTAGTACGAGCTGTACGAGCATGCACTGGTGGTTTCAAATCTCCTACAGACCCGTTTAGCTCAAATTTTTGCGATTTTACGCACATTTGGACGATTAAATTGACCAAAAAAAAATTACGAAGTGCACGATATGCATTTTGATTTGAACGCCCATTTTCATAATTAGCCTGAATAACTTTAACGCGTTGTTCGATTGTGTATCTTTCCAAGGTTCAAATTGAGTTAGTCTGAACTTGAGAAATGTCAATTGAAAAGCAGAAAAAAAGCTGACGTTTAGATGTGGTTCACATTCAACAACGGCCCTTAAACTTTAACCAACATTTATTTAACACAAAGAACTCCTAAAAAATCTAAAGCTCATTATATCATTTTATTCTGACGGGTTCAAAATTGCCCATAACTCACAAAAAGACTCCAATCTCTTAAATTGGTCTCTAAATAATGTCAATATCAGATGGTCAGACTTGACTGATTATACTTTCTAACTTGGTTTACCCACACCACAATAGTGGAGAGGGTATTATGCATTTGTGCTGATGTGTGCAACGCCTTAAAATATTGGTCCTAAACCCACCTAAAAGTATACCGATCGGCTCAGAATCACTTTCTGAGTCGAGCTTACGATGTCCGTCCGGCTGGCAGACTGTCCATGTAACATTATGCGCAAAGTACGGGTCGCAATTTTAGAGATAATTTGATAATAATTTGGGACATAGGTTCCTTTTGGCACAAGGACCAAGCCTATTGAAAATGGGCCAAATCTTAGGACCACGAGGGAAGATAGGTGGAAATTTCTTCCTCTCAAAAAATATTAAACCAATTTTAACGAAATTTCAAACATAGATAGAACCATATCTTTATGGAAACAAAAGGTGTGCATTTTATTAAAAAAAAATAGGACCACGAGGGGAGATAGGGGCAAATTCTGCCTCTTAAACCGATTTTAATGAAATTTAAAACATAGATAGAACCATATCTATATGGACACATAAGCTATACAGTTTTTCAAAAATAGGACCACAAGGTGAGGTAGGGGCTATTTCTGCCTATCACAAACTTTCAAACCAATTTTAATGATGTTTATAAACATAGATAAGTCCATATTTACATGGACATTTAAGCATGATGTGTTTTTTAATACTGTGGTGTAGGGTATCATATGGTCGGGCTTGGCCGACTATTCTTTCTCACTTGTTTCCATTGTTGTTGTTTGTCAAGGTATATAGCAAAAATAAATAAAAAAAACATTCGTTAAATTTCATTCCCGTTAGATGAGTTTTTGCTATTTTTGTAAAATTCTACGTTTGCAAGAGAAGATAAATTATTATGATGCATAAAACCAGCTACTCTGGGTGGTTTGTGATTTTCTCTTATTCTCTAATTTTTGTGCGGGTGTTTTATCAAATGCAAAAATTTAGTGATGAATTTATGGCATTTTAAAGCAGGTATGATTAAGAGAGCAGCAAAATAAATAACAAGATGGTTAAAGGGAAGATGGGTGAAATAAAGTATTTAAAATATGGCAACTTAAATTTGTGATTTAGAAAACTTTTTTAAAGAATATTTTTGCATATTGTTCACAAAATTTTTTTTAATAAATTGTAAAATACCAGCACGAGCGGTAAATGAGATTATTAGACCCTCTTTATAAATACATACATTTAAGTCCGTCACTTGAAAACACGGTCACTTCTGAATGGCAAAAAATTGATTTTGGCTTGATTAGCATTTGTTAATGGTATACTTTATCGTTAATATTCCATTTCAATGCCTTGTTTAAGGTAAAGGAGCCTTCTGTTTTATTACAAGTTTCAAATTAATCATATTAACATTCCATATGTCATCCATCCTCTTGCTAATAATACCCAAAGGCTTGTCATGATTTTAGAATCAAAGATGATGTCGCTGATGTCGATAAATACGGCAAGAAACATTTCACATGTTGGATATTGAATGTGCCAGTAGAAAATTTTATTGAAATTGCCTAGAAACGCTATGCCAAAGGAAAATATTCAAGAGCAAAATTATAGTGCAAAAAAATTTTACTATAATTTTTCTTTTAAATTTTGAAAAGTTTTAAAGACATTTGGTAAAATATGTGAAAAATGCAGTAAGAAAATGGCCCCTACTTTAATTTATAATTTTCTTTTTAAGTGACCCTCTACTATTTATTTCTCCGTAACTATTCTTTTCATCAATGTTAGTAAAAGTTTAAAACATAATGCCTTAACACAGAGCAAAATTCTCTATACTCATTGACACATAAACTAGATGTTAACTAAGAATCACAGTGTCTGACACCCCCCCCCCCCTCCCCCCTCCCATCATCTTTATTGCCACCTTAAAGCCATCATACCTTTCAGTTTTCAATCATTTACTTGTACCTTAAGGAAACGTGTGAAAATGTTAAGTCACGTTTTAACGTTCATTTCGGGATGAAAGGTAAAATTTTTGTTTATTTTTTTTAAAGCTCAACTCCCAAGACCCACACAGAGTTTAACATCAAGAGACGTAGATTTATTCACTTCATTTAGCAACACACAATGGCCGTTGAGAAAAGTTAATTAATTTATATTGAAAATAGAAGAAAATATTACGCACAAATGTTAAAGAGTTAGATATATGGTGTTATTGCATAGTTAAGAAAAGGACAAAAGATTTTTAATGGAAAAATTTAATGTGATAAAAGAAAATCAGATATAACAAAATGGGTTTGAAAAGGGTTAGATGGCATTAAAATACATTTCGCGTAAGTTTCATTAGAATAAAGTTTGATTGAAGTTTTTTTTTAAGAGAATTTCATAAAGATGTCGCTTAAAGGGTACTTTACACTATCAAACAAGTCTTACGTATTTTGAGGTTAATACAACACTGTCGTGATAAGTTGTATTGTTTTTTGAAAAATTTTAAATAATAATTAGATAAGAGAAGTATTTTCATTAAAATAGTTAAGGAAGGCTGAAAACGGCCTTAGGCACCAAAAATGCTTTAAACAACTTTTATTCTCTGCTTTGTAGTCAGTAGCCAAAAAAATATTGTCTAGTTCACATAAAAAACATATTTTTTTTATATGGTCATCTCTATAAAAAACTATTTTGAACGAAAATTTTTATTCGGAGCATCCAATACAAAGATTGCCAACTCGTCAACAGGTCTTATTGGCACTGCCCTGTATTTTAGATGTAGCTCCGCCCGACTACAGGTTGTTTCGATCAGTACAGAATTCTTTCACTCTAACGCGCTTCACTTTAAAACTTGTCATTACAATTAGGTTTGTATTGTTTTTGTTCTTTAACTGCTTTTCAGCAGTTCTTTTGGCGTAATATGCATATATGGCCAGATTTATTTTATATTCGAAAGTGTAGTCCACAGCCCAACGAATACGCTTGTGTTTGATTCAAACTGTAATGTTGTACAAATTGAAGTCTAGTCTTTTATATAATTAATAATCCAGTCTTGTCCAATCTACAGTTGGACTACTATTTAAGCTAAGGAGCACGTTGTTCGCTGTTCTTCAGTCTGTCAAATATTCTTGTCTGTAGTCCAAGCCATAGTCTAGTTTGCAATGTGGTCTAAAGTTAGACTGTTGTCTTCTCTATAATCCAAACTACAGGCTTTTCTGTTATCTGAACTATAGGCTCGTCTGAAGTCAAAACTTAGTCAATGGTCCAAACTGAAGTCCAGTTAAAAGTCAAGGCTTTGCTAAAGTAGACAGTCCTTACTTTGGGAGTAGCTATATTCTATATTCGACAATATATTTTGCAGTTCAAACCATATTCTATTGTCCAACGTGTTGTTTATAGTCCAATGCATACGTTTGTGTTTGAATCAAACTATAATGAAGGCTGCATTTCAAACTGTACAGTCTAGTCTATAATCCAAACTTTTGTCTAGTTCATAATCCAAACTACAGTCCAGTCTATAATCCAAATTTCCATCGAGTTTCTTATTCAAACTATAGTTTACTCTGTAGTCGAAACTATAGTCTAGTCTGTAATGTAGTCTAAAGTCCAAGCTGTAGTTTAATCCATAGTCTCTAGGGTATTCATTCGGTTAACCGTCAATCGGTTAACCGATTAATTACTACCCGATTAACTGATCGGTTAATTTCAAATTGGCTTTTTTCGATTAACGATTAAACCGATTAATTTCAGTCGATTAACCGATTAACCGATGTAATAAAATTTTCAATATTGTGTAGTATTATAACATATTTTTTTTTGATTTATTTTTTTCGTCTCATATGTAAAATGTATGTGTTTAGAAAATATTTTTTTCATACAAACAAAGAAGGTGTTCAGTGATCTTAACTTTAATCCATTTTCTGCCGACCGTTGCCTAAAATTACAATGATTTTTATCTTCATCATCGATCAACAGGAATGTGGCGAATAATGGGTTAAAGTTTTGATTACCAACACCTTTTTTCTGTTTCATGTATGTGTTTAGTTATTCCCTGCAAATAAAATTGGAGCACCTGAACCATTTTGATAAAATGGACTACTCCATGGCCTGGTCCGATGTAATGCAAGCATGGACCATGTCATTGTTAAAAAGTGTTTGTAGTCTTCGTTTTTTAACGACATGCTTTCGTTTTTAAAAGACTTCAAAAGTAATCCTCTTTAATATACCATGGAGTAGTTTTTAAACTACTCCTTAGTGGTCCAAAGGCGGGTTATATGGTCCTCTCCTAGGACATCGTAATGTTAAATAGACCAGGTTAATTTCATACGTTTGGGTTAGTTTTGGACTAGTCCTGGTCCCTTGTGGACTACTCTTTACACGCGTGTTTGGACTGGTCCTATTATTTGCAGGGTTTGTTTCTTCTTATATCTTTTCATAACAGTCTTTTAACAGAATTAACTAAAACAGTAAGAAGTGTTAAAAATTTTTAAAAACTCTAATGGCATAATGGAGTATTTTATATGTTTAGAGAAATCCTGGAAAAGGACTCAGAAATAAGATCTACGATAAGTGAAACAATTTTTTCCAAGTCAAGTTTTGGAAAAACTAAAGAAAAGAAGAGCTTTAATCCTAAACATTTAAAATAAATAACTTTTCTAAAAGATTATTTTATAAGATCGGCTTAATATGCAAACCGGCTTAATCCACTTTTTATGTAAATTAAATTTTGATGCCGTGTGGTAGAGAAAGGTACGCCTCGTCGACCAGCATGTGGTTTTTTTTCTATTTAAGTCTTGAAGGTTGTAAAACTAACTGTATTTTTAATTTTCTAGCAGGTTTGCAAATTAAGCCGACGATATGACTGTTGTAGGCTACCGCATATAATTTAGTTTTATACTGTACAGTTATGAAGAACCAATGAACACAGCATTAACATTTTTATTTTATTTGAAACACAACAAAATTTATTTTAAACAGTTGTAAATTGTTATTTAGGATATTATAACAATATGACTTGATAGCACACCTTGTGTATTAATTGAAAAATGCATATTAAATATTTATGAATTGTTTTTTTTTTTTTTTTGTTTGCTCGTTTTAGTTCAAGAATTGTTATGTTTTATATGTTATTGTTTTTTTTACTAATAAACTCCAAATAATAAACAATTAATGCGTTTTTATACATTGAAATTACTTAATTTATAAAAAAAACTTGATTAATCGGTTAACCGATCAAAAACAAAACTAACCGATTATTAACCGATTAAACCAAAACCTCGGTTAATTAATCGAGCGATTAACCGATTAAAGCAAAAGGTCGATTAAATGAATACCCTAATAGTCTCTCACTACGGTCTGGAAAAAAATCTAAGGTACAGTATAGTCCAAACTATAATCTAGTTTGTAGTACAAGCTATAGCATGCATAGTTTCAAACGCATTAATTCCAAACTGTAGTTTATTCTGTATGCTACACTGAAATCCAGTGTATGTTCAAAGCTTTTGTATAGTCGACAGTCCTTACCTTAGTCCACAGTTTTAGCTGAAGTCTAGTCTTTAATACAAACTACAGTCTACTCTGTTATCTTAAATATAGCTTAGTCTGTAGTCCAAACTAAAATCTAATCCATAGTCCAATCCACAGAGCATTCAGAGATGAAAAAAGCGACGTATGAAAAATGCCCAAATCATTTGTGAGGGCAGCTTTTTAAGAAAGAGAAAGAAAACGTTTTTTGGTAGTGAAGTGTAAACACAGGCCGTCGCAATCTACACAAACTGCGTGACCAGAACTAAAATGCAAAAAGGGCAGCTTTCGAAGAAAAAGACAGAAAAACACAATATTTTCTGTCTCGTGACGCCTCTGTGTACTCCGTGGTCCAAACTAAATTCAGCAGCCGTATTCTTTAATTCGCTTAGCTAAAACTTAATCTCGATCGCTAAAATGCCTTAAAGAATACAAAATTTAAAAATTTCCAAAGTTTTAATTAAAAATTTAATCAAGTGAATTAAACGTTTAATCAAGTAAATTAAATGTTTAATTAATACTATTAGCTGGTTTAATTGATACTATTAATTTGTTTACTGGTGCAAATTTAATTAATTTTTTAATTAATATCACAAATTTTTTAATTGAAATCAATTTTTATTTTTTTCTGTGTACAGAATACGGCTGCTGGTCTATTTTCCAAACTACAGTCATGTCGACAGTTCAAACTACTATTTAACCTTAACAGCAAACTCTTCTAATCTATAGTTTTTAATAGCGAATTAAATTAAATTTAGCTCATTTAATAATAAACTGATTATTTAACATAATAAGTATCCGTTGAATAAATCATTTTCCACTTCCTCTTAAACGCATTTCTGTTTATGCAAAATCATTTTTAGAATATTAAAGGATTTAATTTATTTAACATTCCAACTCAAATAGTTGTCCATAAAAATTTCTCAACTAAAATAACAAACCAATTGAGTTAGAAAAATATTAAAGGGATGATAAAGACTAAAAGAGGAAAAAGATAATAAAGTAAACAAAAATGAAATCACTTCATAAAAAGTCAAGTGTTAATTTAAATCTGTTAATCACAAAAAATATGTCATCTTTTCGTTTGATATAAATGAAACTCATGCAAAATATTTCTTTTGTATTTTTTATTAACCAAATAAATTGTCAGTCATTATTTCATTAGTCTTTTAAGTTCTCTTACAACTCAAGACCATCTTTGTCCGTTCTGTTTTCCTTTTTTTGAAATTTTAATTGAAAAGTAGCTTTATTTTAGTTTTTCTTTTAGTTCGACTAACGAAGAAAATAATGACACATTAATGACAGCTTTTTTAAAAACATTTTATTTAACGAAACGTTATTTCATAGAAACTAATGAAAATGCAGAAAAACTAAAAAAATCCCCTGATTGTGCTTGAATGTGAGAGAAAAAAATGTACAAAAAACTTTTGCTTTTGTTTAGGAACTTGAATTTTATTTTGTTATAATAACACTGTGCTACTCAAGAAATATGCAGGGGATCTCATAAGGCAATTTCGTGTTGTTTCAGTTCACAGAAAGCAACAATGAAAAGTGCAACATTCGGCTGTGCCGAATCATAAATATTCCTCCCTTTACTAATGAAAAGCGAATTGCTTACTAAGTTATATGGTATGGGCGCTACGAAGAAAAAAGTAGGGTTTTGTCTAAAACTCGTTATGATTTTGATAATTTTGACTGCCAGTCTTCAACCAAGTTAATTTTAGATGAAAGTGTGGAAAAAAATTCCCAGATTATAAGGAGCTTTAAAAACGTAAAAGTTTGTGGGTAAATATTAGAGGCAATCCAGGTTTTTTGGTTATATATCAGCCATTTGTGGGCCGATTTGTCTGAATTTAAATAGCAAACAATTCCAGACTATAAGAAATATAAATATAGAGCAAATAAAATCCCATCCTATCTGGGGTCTTTGTGAAATCCATTTTAACATTCACAAGCACAGACGGACAGACGCATAGCTTATTGCACAAGTTGGCATCCATATAAGCGATAAATACTGTTCTTTTTAAAAAGCCTTGTGATTTTTTGGGATTTTGTTTAGTCATGTACGGAGTCCTCTGTATATTCTTTTCCATCACTTTTGCATCACCATTTAATCACAAAACTTTGCAAATTGTGAGGCAGAAAGTTTAATTTGTAAAATGATTTTGATTGAAGAAATTTTGTGCACTTTACAGTTTCATGTCTAAGGGTAATTAAAATGGTAAATATTGTTTGCAAAAAAGGAAACCGTGGGATAAAAATAATAAATATATAGCAAAACTTGTGTTCTTTCGCGACTATGTTGTGTGTGCACACACAAAAAAAAAATCATCTTTTCGAAAGAAACACACTTCTGGATTTCCCAAATAACAAAATTGTTGCATTTGAACAAGCGAGTATCGTAAAGCAATTAACGATAATCCACTTTGTCAAAAAAATATATATTTGTCTAGTGCAGATTTTATATCGATGGTGCATCGATTAAAATGTTACACCTGCAACCGACAACGGCGACCGATTAAAGACCCTAATACGGACGTAGTTTTAAATAGACTATATCGCCTTAGGATAGTCCCAAAATGACTGACGTGCCATGACTTTAGTAATTTTTTTTTTAATACCGGGGTCAAACTCGTAGCGTTTTATGGCTATACGTCAGGGTATCCATGCTAAGTCCTTCCTTATATAAAGTAGAGAAACTTACGATAGTCCGCCTATAATAGGTCTGACATTCCTGAAATTTTTATTGACCCATGAAGGCATCACACTTCTATCTGTATTTACCTCGGCTGGTGAAACTTTTACTAGTACACGCCCTCGGTCGGGTATTGCTCATTAATCGCCATCTACTGACCCTCATAGTAGCATGAGCTTGGCTCTATATCCGATCTCTTTACTTATCCTGGGCTATATATTCTTTTCTGAAGTCTTATCTATAGTATAATTTTAAGATAAGTCCATAGTATAATCTATAGTCTAGTCTATGGTCTAGTCTACTGTTGAGTGTTTAGTCTTTATCCTACCTATTCTATTGTCTAGTCTAGAGCTTGTTCTGTAGTTTAGTCTAGTTTTAAGTCTAGTCTATAAAATAGTCTATGACCTACTGTAGTATAATTTATAGTTTTATCTACTAGTTTTTACCCGTAACTTCGATTACGTGAAAATTAGAGCAAGATTTAGCGAAAAGGGATTATCCTATAAAAAATTAACAAACAATTTATCTAGTTTTCAACAGTTAATCGTAGGAACTATCATATTTCGCCAACACATGCTTATCAGTTTTAAGCAACTCAATACTCTTGAGCAACCGACATGCATCTGTCCATATGAAAAGCAAGGGGTCCCTAAATATGTATCTTCCGGCCACTGGACCATACAAAATTTATCAAAAAGTGAAAAAGTACCAAAAGTACCAATTTCGTTTTGTTTTTATTTATTTTATAAAAAGGAGAAAAAGTACCAAAAGTAAAAATTTTGTTTCGTTTTTACATCATAAAAAGTACCCTATATTATTCAAAAAGAGAAAAAGTACCAATTTTGCTTCGTTTTACATCGTAAAAAGTACCTTATATTTATCAAAAAGAGAAAAAGTACCAATTTTATTTCGTTTTGACAACATAAAATGTATCCTATATTTTACTCTTGGCCATATGCTATTTATATACCAAGTTTTTCGAGAAGAGAAAAAGTACCAAATGTAAAAGTGAACCAAGAGTACCAGCTTTTGCAGAAGGTAAATGCAGGCTATAATCCTTGTGAATACCAAATTAAGCGAAAAGAACAAAGTTCCAATTTTTCCCCGCTTTTACCCTTTAAAAAGAACCGATTTAATACCTTTAAAAGTTATTAATATTTAAATCTAGACCATATGCAATACCAATTTAGTATACAAAATTTTATCAAAAAGTAGCAGAGCACCACTTCTTCCCCGTTTTACTTCTTAAAAGGTACACTTCACAGAAAAAATTATTGCCGAATTATTTTCAAACAAACGCTTGTTTGAAAATTTTTTTACTGATTCAATTAAAATTTTTGTTTGATTTTTATTTAACCAACAAAAATGTTGACAACCATTCAAAAATATAATACACGCGTTATTGGTTTCAAGTTTTCATAATTTTGTATGAAATATTTAACGCTTTTTAATGTTGTCGTCTTTTTGCATTTTTTTATTTGATCGTAAGCAACACTTCCTAATGTGAAATATAAGAACTACAACAAAAAACAAATACAGTCTATTTTTGGACACTTTAAAAAAGTACAACAGTAAGAAAGATGAAGAGGTTTGAAGTAAAAAAAAAAAATAAAAAAATAGCAGGTAAAAAAACGTTTCACTCTTTTTAAACAACAGAAACAACAACAACATTATAAGAAACAAAATAAATCTTTGGTTGGTTTCAAAGTTGGTTAAAAAAAACCAAAATCCCGTATTCAATTTTTTCCAACTGTTTGCTTAAATACATCAAATACAAAAATATAATGATGACGAAAAACATATCGAGTCGGTCTGTCGCAGTTTTTGGGTTACATTTCTTCTTCATTAGCAAAGGAGAGGATACAGCAACAGTGAGTGATGACGAAAAACATGGTGTGTATAAAAATAGACTTCGTTCAAAAATTATTCGAACAAAAAAATGTGTCTCAAAGCCAGCCGGCCGCTCTGCTCTCTCTGCCATCATCTTCTAATACAGTGCCAGCTTGTGTGCGCATCATTGCTTGTGCAAAAACCTTTTTTTTTTTTAATTTTGAAATTTAGTATATGAATTTCAGTAAACTTTTTGTTTGATTCAGTTAAATTATTTGTTTGAAAAAATCAGTGTTTTTTTTCAATAAACAAAATGCAAATAAATTGTTTGAATATGCGAATTTGTTTATAGGACCGATTTCAGACAAAAAATTGTTTGATTCTACAAATTTTTTGTTTGAATTGGAAAAATAATTTTTTCTTTGTTAATTTGAATTTGGACCATATTTCTCCAAAAGCGAAAAAGTACCAACAGTAAAATAGTACCAGCTTTTCCTCCCCTAAAAGTACACTGTACGTTAGTGTAGGCTATAATCCGTATGTATATCAAAGTTATGGAAAGGAGTAAAAATGATATTTTCTTTTGGTTTTATTCCCCATAAAACGTACAAAGTCAAGCCCTTAAAATGTACTCTATATTTTAATCATGATCATATGCAATCTACATATCAAATTTAGCAATATGATAAGGGGTACTAAAGTACAACTTTTTCCCGGCTTAACCTTTTAAAAAGTACACTTTATTTGAATCTGGACCATATTCCTGTAAACAAAATTTTTCGAAAAGAGAAAAAGTACCAAAGCTTAAATAATACCAGGTTTTTCTCCCCTAAAAGTACACTATGTATATCAAGACTATCGAAAGGAATAAAAATAATAATATTCTCTTCCGGTTTTTATCACTTTAAAAGTACAAATTTTAGCCCTTAAATTTAGCAATATGAGAAAAAGTACCAATTTTTCCCCGATTTTCCCTAAAAATGACCCTAGAAATGCTACAAATTTTCACTTTTGCTGTCAATTTTTTGATTTTTTATTCTAGTCAAAGTTTTGAAATATTCTAAATAATTATTTAAATTTTTTTTTAATTTTTAAGTACCACAGTTTCCTCAAATGATGTATTTCTTATAATTTCTTTTTACAAAACTTATTTAAATTTAATTCATTATAAACTTGAATTTCTAAAGATATGCCTGAAATTGTATTCAAGCCTCTTAAATGTAACTGGATTAAAAAAGCATGTAATTTAAAAACATCTACTAGGTGCTAAATATCATTACCAAAACTAAATAATGAGTATTCTATCTTAATTATCTTCTATAAATAGTTTATTCAGGTAGAAATTTTTTTCATTTTTTGATTTGTAAAAATGTCTTTCATTATCCGAGATTATTTCTTGCCATCATCTTTGCTCTTCATGTCTTTGTTCTTCTTAATATTAAAAGTTGATAAAGGTTCTTTATAAGGGGAAAATAAGAAATTAAAAACAAAAAAACCGAAAAGACTGTATAAACTGAACATATTTCATCAAGTAAATGCACAATTTCATTAAAAAAAAAAATGGATTGCAAAATCTTAAGGCTTTTTTGAAAAGGGAAAAAACATTTTAAGAAGGTGGTGGTAGATTGATAAAAATTTAATTTTGTTTGAAAAGTTGAAAAAATTAAGGGACAATATCAAAATGCTTGCTGTCAAGCTCGTATACAATATGCTTGACGCAATATCTAAATTGGTTTGGTCGTCCATCCAGTTTCGTCGTTGTCATACAAACTAACGCATTTCTTATTCATTTTATAAACATGCTTGTTAAACATTTTGATCGTGTTTTACTCCTGAATGCTTTAAAATTTATTCAACTAAAATGCATGTGCAGAAATAAACAGCTTTTTATTTTATAAGAACTTGTTGTTATTTAATATTTATTACCTAAAATTGCTTTTACGAATTCAAATTTCAATCAATATGCCCTGGGCCTCTATTTAAGTAATTCCATGAATATTATTTCATGTTTTAGCTTATTTGTGAAAGTCATATATTCGATTTCATTATATGCATGAAGATGTCATTTGACAGAGTTAAAAGCAACTTGAGTTTTGAAACATTTAACTGCCAACGTGTCAACTTAACGTATTGAATTTGTGGTTGGCTTTTGCTGAAACAATTTATTGGCTTATAATTCAAATTAAACAATTCTGTCGTTAATATTGGGGATTCTATACAGATGGCGTGTCTTTAATACATAGTTTGTGTGTTTAAGGAACTTAGGTAGCATTTTGGAAAATAAAAATGTTAATATGCCATTTATTCTTAAGTGAATTTTAAGGCCTCTCGGAGGTATGTAGGAAAACAGATATTTTACCTTTTGGTGTTGCTTTCTCCGGGGAAGTAAGGTACACTTAATACCTGGAATTCGGCAGAGTTCCTATTTGGGAGCATGGGAGTTAATAGCCCTGGAGGCTTGGATTCAAACTGACCATTGGTGGTACTCCTTCGGGGATCACGATGTGGTTTAAACCCCAAGTCGCAGGATGGGAGATCTTAAAAAGTCGGCTTCATGGGCTAATTTTTGACCACATATAGGGAAGTTCGGCCTAATGGTGGATCTATCTACCTATGTTCTGTTGGTATTTTACAGATGCTGCTTGCTGCTAAACTACATTCGGGGTTAGGCAGCTCCTAAATTAATTAAGCTAGTGCGTAATCCTGCTAAGCCAGGCCAATCATCCGAATCAAAGTTATAGATGAAGATCAATGGCGCCAATGTAAATCTCTCTGTTTGGTGGGACAATTGAAAATAGGCCAGTCAAACAAAGGGAACCTGAAACAAATACAATTGATTCGTTTTAAGTTCGACCAGGCATAATGCAGTGGTACTCCATCATTTAAATGCCCAGTGTTACGTTGCAACACCACCTAAAAGCTTTTAAAAAAGTGATTGTAAGCTTTGTCTTATTAACCAGAACTTGCTCTGTCTGCCTTGCTCTTGTTTCGATCGTTGGAAAAAACGTTCAATAGAATACGCTCCACTTCAAAACAGGTAGGATACCCTTGATTTCTTCCTGACACATTCCAACACTCAGCGACATGTTGCACAACCATTAAAAGCTATTTAAAACGAACTTAGTATACACTCTTCACAACTAATTGTTTTGGAGAGTATAAAAAGTGGTTGAAAGGCTTTGTCTTATAGACCAGACCATGCTCTGTCTGACTCGCTCAATAGAATACGCCCCATTTTAAAACAGGGAATCCAAAATTGGATAACATGATTATTGGCTTTAGAAAAGTAAGCTATCCTTTCGGCGCGAAATGCCTACGTTACCAAAATAATGGGATTAAGCAAATCTCACTTCAAAGAAGGGTTAATAAACATCTGACTTTTTTAATTTCCTGTCTCTTAACTGAAAGGGCAACACTGTTCCTTTCAACAGGCATCTGTCAGTTGACTTTTAATGGTAAACATTTTAATAAGCTGCGTCATTGAGTTTGTGTTTGAGAGCCATTGATAACAGGTTACCCCGTAATTTGACGAGAAAATAGAAAAAAAGTAAAGTAAAAAAGACACGAAACTGTCTCATAAGGCATTTTTATGGCGAAAATCCATTAATTATGCTATAAACTGCTCCCTTATCTGCCCTGTCTTCCGAATTTAGCAGCGAGTGGCTTTTTCTGGTTTCCAACCTGAGGAAATGGCTCAGTTGAAAGAGATTTGACCCCAACGATTAGATCATTCCACAAAAATCCATAAATTAGACTATTTATTGCTCCGGTAGCTGCCCATTATACGAAATAAATTTAGCAGCGAGTGGTAAATGGCGGAAAGAGACTAAAATTAAAAATTTAAAAGTCTGACTATCAAATACCTATTTTTATGACCAGACACATCTTCTTAATTTTTTTGGCAGGGTTAAATAAATTGCAGAAGCGTTGCACAAAATTATTAAGCTAAAACGAGATTGCATTGAAAATTAAAATTATTTTTTATCCAACATCCAGTGTTAAATTTCAAAAGTCACGGGCACAATTAACGCTCGAAATTTGTTCTTTACCAAGAGTCTCAATTGCAGCTTTGGATCGCAAAATGATATGCTCATTTTGCCTTTTCACAGCCAAATCATATTTACACTATCTATTCATATTTTTTTAACAATATAATTGTCCTGTTTTAAATAAACACAAATCCTTTCCAACATGTAATTTAAATTTGCCAGCAGCAAAAAAAAAAATCGAAAAAAACAAATTGAAAAATCCTTCATTTCAAAATAAAAAGGTTTGTTAAATTTAATGTTCAATTTATGTAAAATAATAGAAAACCATTATCCTTAAAACTAAAATTCTATTCAAAACATAAAAACAATAATGAAATTTCCTCTTCGAATTTGTTGGTTTCTTCTATTTTTCTCTGTTATTTTAGTAATTTGCTAAATCTCGTTATATTGAAAAAAAGTTGTAAACGAAAAAAGGGTTAAACTCAACAAAAAACATCCCAAATTTGATTTTCCACTTGAGCTAATTTAATTCAACTAGAGAAGAGCATAAGCAGGGACTAGGAGCCAGTGTTACACCAAAAAAGGATTTAACCATTACAAAAAGTCGTGCTTGTTGGTAAAAGATTTGATTTCTATAGTTCTGTGCCATAAACAATAGAATTAGTTTAAAAGAATTTTTATATTTTAAATCATTACTTGGTGATTGCGGTCGTCATAGTCGACCTACTGTGCAAGGAATTTGCAAGATTATAATGGAATTTGTCGATTCCACGGCATTCTTAGCGATTGATCACATCTTGCGGCTCATTTGGGCGTATTTTGCATTTGGATTTTTAACTCCATACATATAAAATCAATTTTACGCAACAATTAAAGCCGGCTGGCCATTCACAACGTCTGACGTATGCAGGTAGGGTGCTAAAGCAACATGTTCAACTTGTGTTGAAGTTCTGCTGCTGACTTAAAGGCCAATGAAAAAAAAAATAGGATCCACTTTTGAAAATTTGTCTCCAAATACAATTATTCGTACAATTTTCTATAGAAAATTGTATCGATTATTCGTACAATCAATCTTCTATAGAAAATTGTATCGATTATTCGTACAATCAATCTTCTGTAGAAAATTTTATCGATTATTCGTACAATTTTCTCTAGAAAATTTTATTGATTATTCGTACAATTTTCTATAGAAAATTTTATTGATTATTTGCACAATTTTCTATAGAAAATATTATCGATTATTCGTACAATTTTATATAGAAAATTTTATCGATTATTCGTACAATTTTCTATAGCGACTTTTTTCGATTATTTGAACGATTGTTTATAGAAAATTTTATCTATTATTCGTACAATTTTCTATAGGAAATTTTTTCGATTATTCGTACAAAAAATTTTATCGATTATTCGTACAATTTTCTATAGAAAATTTTATCGATTATTCGTACAATCTTCTGTAGAAAATTTCATCGATTATCCGTACAATTTTCTATAGCGACTTTTTTCGAATATTTGAACGATTTTTTATAGAAAATGTTATCTATTATTCGTACATTTTTCTATACGAAATTTTTTCGATTATTCGTACAATTTTCTATAGAAAATTTTTTCGGTTATTCGTACAATTTTCTATAGAAAATTTGATCGATTATTCGTACAATTTTCTATAGAAAATTTGATAGATTATTCGTACAATTTTCTATAGAAAATTTTATCGATTATTCGTACAATTTTCTATAGAATTTTATCGATTATTCGTACAATTTTCTATAAAAAAGTTTATCGATTATTCGTAGAAATTTCTATAGAAAATTTAATCGACTATTCGTACAATTTTCTATAAACAATTTTATCGATTATTCGTACAATTTTCTATAAAAAATTTTATCGATTATTCGTAGAAATTTCTATAGAAAATTTAATCGACTATTCGTACAATTTTCTATAGAAAATTTTATCGATTATTCAATCGATTTTCTCAAAAAAGGTCCTTTAATTGTTTTTACATTTTACTACGGAAAAAAAATTCTTCGTAACATTTTCGCAAAAAATTCCTTCGATTAGTCCTGTTATTATCTACGAAAATTTTTTGGATTATTCGCATAATTTTCTATAGAAAATTTCTTCAGTTGCTCACATGGTTTTTTTTTGTTTTTTTTTTTTTATTTCCTTCTTAATATTCAATATAGTTTTCATTATTCAATTAGAACTTTTTTAATTTTCTTTTTAACAAAAAAATATTTTTAGCCATGATTTTATAATGTTTCATTTCGTTGTATATTAGAAAAAAAGTCACGTTTAAAAATGTTTCCAAATAGTCCACAAAAAGTTTTTACTTTACACTTAAATGCCAACGTGAAAAATGCATTGAAAATTAAATAAAGCTTTTTTGTTATTAGTATTTTGTTAGTTCGCTTTGCCTGTATTTCATAGTTAAAAAAAGAACAATTCATACATTTCTTCAGTTCCTGTTCGGTATATTTTGGAAACATTTCGTTTGTTTGATAAGTTTTTGTCTTACTTTTTTGATGTCTCTTTATTTAGCCAAATGATAAACATCTTCTTAAATTTCAATGAAAGTCACGATTCGTTTTATTTCTTAACGGAGAGGTTTCAAGCTTGTTTTTCGTAGATGTGGTAACCGGTTATCTTATGGCTAACTTGTCTTTGTAAATAAGGCTTGTGTTTTATCATTTGATTTTGTTTTATTTGATTTAGTAACTTACACTAGAGATGTGAGTCTATTGCTGTGAAGAAATAGTAAAAAAATAACACAAAGAATTAAACTTAAATCAGAATTTTTTTTTTTTATTTTGAAAAATCAATTCATGGCATTTACATACGAAACTAAATTCGGGCATATGGGCACCGCGGCTCTGCTTGACAAAGCGTTTTCTGGACGTCTAGTTATAATTTATTAGAGTCGCGTCATAGTCTAGGCATAGTCTAGTCATAGTTCATAGTCTAGTCAAAGTCTAGTCATAGTCTAGTCATAGCCTAGTCATAGTCTTGTCATAGTCTAGTCATAGTCTAGTCATAGTCTAGTCATAGACTAGTCATAGTCTTGTCATAGTCTAGTCATAGTCTAGTCATAGTCTAGTTATAGTCTAGTTATAGTCTAGTCATAGTCTAGTCATATTCTAGTCATAGTCTAGTCATAGTCTAGTCATAGTCTAGTCATAGTCTAGTCATAGTCTAGTCATAGTCTAGTCATAGTCTAGTCATAGTCTAGTCATAGTCTAGTCATAGTCTAGTCATAGTCTAGTCATAGTCTAGTCATAGTCTAGTCATAGTCTAGTCATAGTCTAGTCATAGTCTAGTCATAGTCTAGTCATAGTCTAGTCATAGTCTAGTCATAGTCTAGTCATAGTCTAGTCATAGTCTAGTCATAGTCTAGTCATAGTCTAGTCATAGTCTAGTCATAGTCTAGTCATAGTCTAGTCATAGTCTAGTCATAGTCTAGTCATAGTCTAGTCATAGTCTAGTCATAGTCTAGTCATAGTCTAGTCATAGTCTAGTCATAGTCTAGTCATAGTCTAGTCATAGTCTAGTCATAGTCTAGTCATAGTCTAGTCATAGTCTAGTCATAGTCTAGTCATAGTCTAGTCATAGTCTAGTCATAGTCTAATCATAGTCTAGTCATAGTCTAGTCATAGTCTGGTCATAGTCTAGTCATAGTCTAGTCATAGTCTAGTCATAGTCTTTTTTTTTTTTTTTTCAATTCAAAATTCATTTATTGATAATTATATATATTTTTACAACGTTTTTAATTCTAACCCCGCTAAGCCAGTGGCTTGTCAGCAGGAAAAAAATAAAACTAGTTGAATAAACTATATATTAAAATAAATATTAAATATAAGTATGTAGTTGTTAAAGGATTAACAAATTATTCTATGTGTTCATTGCGAACTTATAAAGAAGTTTTTGATGAGTTTTTTTCTTATGTGTTTGTTTTTAGTATTTAATATATTTGTTGGTAGTTTATTGAGTATTGAAGGTAGAGTAGCTCTGAGGGTATTCCTTCCATACTCATTATGGAATCTCTCAATCTTATATCGTTTTTGCGCCCGACGTCTTGTGTTGTATGCATGATCTATTTCATGCAAATAATCTTTGTTGTTGAAGAATTCATTTGCCAGAGTAGAATAAAATAAACTTTTCACATTTAGAACTTTCAGATCTTTTGCAATGTTGCCGGTGTTCCAATGACGAGTACTTGTGGTATTTGTGTTGCTTAGCTGGTTGGTGCTGATGTTAGTTGTGTTGTTCATATTTTGGGTTGTTGTGTTGTTTGTGTTTACTTGTAGATTTGTTGTGTTGTTGTTGGTATTAACGTTGTTTGAGTGACTTATACTTGTGAAGTATGTGTTTACTTGTTGGTTGTTGTTAACGTAGATGTTTGTTATGTTGCGGGTGTTTCCGCTGTTAAGGTTTTGTATACTTGTGCTGTTTGTGTTTAAATGTTGGTTGTTTATGCTGATGTTTGTGTTGATATTGGTGTTGTTGTTAGAAGCGCTGTTTGCGTTGTTCATATTGTTGTTGCTTATTGTGTTGTTGCTGCTATGATAAGAGTAATTGCCTGTTTCGATGAGTATGTTGTTGATAGGTGTATATGTTTGGATACTGTTAGGTGAGTTATTAGTTGTTGTGTTTATGTTTGCGTAGGTTCGATGCTTGTTCCAGAGCAGTTTTAAAATTCGATTTTGTGTTTTTTGTAGGGCTTTACAATGTGTAGCATTTCCCCATGCAGCAATTCCATGCCTTATATAAGACTCAGCAAGAGAAAAATAAACTTGTCGAAGTACACTGTATGTTGCACAGTTGCTTAAATGGTACAGAAAGTATGCCGATTTCCTAAGCTTTTTCTTTACATTTTCAACTTGTGACTTCCATTTAAAGTTACTATCGACATAAACTCCTAAGTATTTATACGATGGCACAAGTTCGATATTTTCGTTACATTTTTCGTTGTGACTACTATTAGGTTTTAAGACTTGATCATGCAAGCACTCAGTATTGTGGAATTTTATAAAGATAGGCGTTTCTGTTAGGTGCCTTGGCTTTATATGCATAATCTTCGTCTTAGATGCGTTGATAATTAAGCCATTGTCGTGACACCATTTTGTTGCAATATCTAGTTGACATTGCATAACTTGAGTGGCGGTGTTGATATTTTTATTAGCTACAATGATTGCTGTGTCGTCTGCATAAGCGAATGTTGTGCTTTCCCTAAGCGTACTTAGCATCTCGTTGGCATATATAATATAAAGTATTGGGCCCAGTTTTGATCCTTGTGGGACTCCATATTGGGATGTCATTTTATCGCTCATTCTATCCTTGATTTTGACATGAAAAGTTCTCAGTTCAAGGTAACTTTTGAACCATTTTAGTGTGGTGTCTCTGATGCCATTTCTTTCTAAAATTTGTATAAGGTTTTTATGGGAAAGTGTGTCAAAAGCTTTGCTAAAATCAATATATAGCACTAGGCAATGTAGGTTCTTGCTCAAACATTCATTTATATGGTTTGCAAAATTTCCAAGCAGTTTGTTAATGCTTTTTTCTTTTTGAAAACCATACTGGTTTTTATTTATAATTTTATATTTAATTAAGAAATTACTTAGCCTCCTTGCAACTATTTCTTCCAATATTTTTTCAACAGACGAAAGCAAGGCTATTGGTCTATAATTGTTGTAGTCATTTGTAGTACCACTTTTGTACACTGGTCTAATAATAGACGTTTTCAGGATATCTGGAACAATTGCACTTTCTAGACTGCTGTTTACAAGTTTTGTTATAATTGGTGTTATTATTTTGGCGTTATATTTTAAATCCATCGGTCTTATGTTGTCAATACCAGGACCTTTTTTAGCATTTAAGGCTCTTAGTATATTATATATTTCTTCTTCAGAAGTTTGAGACATAGTCTAGTCATAGTCTAGTCATAGTCTAGTCATAGTCTAGTCATAGTCTAGTCATAGTCTAGTCATAGTCTAGTCATAGTCTAGTCATAGTCTAGTCATAGTCTAGTCATAGTCTAGTCATAGTCTAGTCATAGTCTAGTCATAGTCTAGTCATAGTCTAGTCATAGTCTAGTCATAGTCTAGTCATAGTCTAGTCATAGTCTAGTCATAGTCTAGTCATAGTCTAGTCATAGTCTAGTCATAGTCTAGTCATAGTCTAGTCATAGTCTAGTCATAGTCTAGTCATAGTCTAGTCATAGTCTAGTCATAGTCTAGTCATAGTCTAGTCATAGTCTAGTCATAGTCTAGTCATAGTCTAGTCATAGTCTAGTCATAGTCTAGTCATAGTCTAGTCATAGTCTAGTCATAGTCTAGTCGTAATCTAGTCATAGTCCAGTCATTATTCGGTCATAGTCTAGTAATTTTTGCGCCTTTATTTGTTGAATTTGGATGCAATAATAATATTTATTTTTCTTTCTACTGTACTGGTAGTAAAATTTTCTTCCCTGTGCTATTTTTATTGCCAGTTTTCGGGTTTTCTTTTGTTGTTTTTTCTAAGTTTTCCCATTCTTTTGCATTTGACAATATGACCTAATATCTGCCAGAGTACATAATTCTTTAAGAAAAGTTTGCTTTTTTTTGGACTTTTTTTTTAACAGCAACTGTTTGAGGGTGCTGGATGAAATGGCTTATGTCAGTAACTTTTCTTTAAAAGTCTCGTACCTTTAATAAAAATGAAACGAAAATGAAATAGAGGTAGAGCTAAAAATAAGAAAAATATAACATAATTTACTACGTGGTTTTTTATGAATTATTACAACTGCACACAGTACCATGAAAAAAAAGAAGAAAAAAAACCGAGCAGTAAATGAAGCAAAATGTAACATACAAAGGACATCTGGATAAATTAATCATTTTTATGAGATTATTGAACAAAAAATGGGAAATTTTTGCTAGTAAATATTAAAAAATATTTTAAAGTTTAATTTTTAAATTTAAGGAATTAAGGACATTTTGTTAATGCAATATACATAAAATGATGCTACTAAAAAATTCTTCAATATCAATTATATGGACAAAATCCATTTTAACGTTATCTGTTTTGAAGCTAAGAACAAAACTTTTAAACACTTTGAAATGAATGTTCCTGCTAAGTTAGTATAATAAACCAGATTGGCTTGTGCCTAAAGCTTGTAAAGTTTGTAGTTTATGGACGACAGTAACAGCAGAAAGTCAAAGAATTTATGTTATACAATGTAAAGTTAAATAGAAATAAATTGGTTTTTTAATTAATCAGATAAGTAGGAAATAAAATTGATCTACAACTGTAGAAGAAATAAGGAACAGGAGTTTAAAGGATACTAGCCAGGGTTTCCCACATAAATAGGTTTTTATCCCATTGCTAAAAATGTACATACAATTTATACAAATAATTTGAATAAATTAATGACATTACTAATTGGCATTGTAGTTTATATCCTAGTTTAAAGTCCCAATCTCACATTGCTCTTAAGACCAGTTTAATACAGTTCTTAACTCGAAAAGATTGCAAATTTTCATTGTACAAGTTTTTGGACATATTTTAGTAGTTCGAGAACCCTTAAGGCATTAAATTGTCCATACCATTTGATATCTTGTCTTTCAAACCAAAAATTAGCTTACAGGTACTCCAGTTCTTTGCAACACATGCAACAATATCTGTACACATTCTTACACCAATTTATCTGCTTAAACGTTTTACAAAATATTTGGTAATTTTGCATCCTTCTTGCCAAAAATTCCATTTAATTTATTATGTTTAACATTTTTTAGCACTTGAAACCTTTTGCACATTTCCTGGCCAAATAGACTTCAGTTTAAATGTTCATTCAATAGTTGGTCATAAATTCCAGAGGCCAAAAAAGACAATTTTAACACAAGAACTGCCCAACAAAAAAGTTATTAATCGTAATAAGAATTAGTGAATTTGAATAGCGAGTGGTTATTTTGTAAATTTTTCACAATGTTGTGAGATGGTTGGGTAAAAAATATATTTGAAGCCTGTAAAAGGCCTAAAAAGAAGAATACGGATTTTCTCAGAAACACACCAGTAGTATATTTAGGATGGTCCTACGGCACTTTTTCCATACAAATTTGGGAGCATGGTATAACCCAGCAAACAATCACTTGTTCCATACACATTTGGGAGCATGGTATAACCCAGCAAACAATTTCATGTAAAAACTATCCTCTATATATCCCTATGTATCCCCTTCCTATCTTGGAGGCGATATCGTAGTGAGCATTCGCTATCAAGATTTTATTTTCACCCTACAGTCGGTTGGTTAACTTAATAAGTTCATCGATTTGCAAGCTCCACCACTTTTATTGTCTGTGTATGTTTGTGTGTGCGTAAATGTGACCGTCTGGCAACCCTATGCGGGCTCTTTGTTAGGTGTTCGTAAAGAGTAGGGTGTGTCTGTGTATGTTTGTGTGTGCGTAAATGTGACCGTCTGGCAACCCTATGCGGGCTCTTTGTTAGGTGTTCGTAAAGAGTAGGGTGTGCATGTGTGTAAATGTAACCATCTGGCAACCCTATGCGGGGTCTTTGTCAAATGTTCGTAAAGGGTAGGGTGTGTGTATGTGTGTGTGTAAATGTGACCATCTGGCAACCCTATGCGGGGTCTTTGTTGGATGTTCGTAAAGAGTAGGGTGTGTGTAGATACAACCATGTCGAATGGTCTTTTTTATGTAATATGAAACTTTTTTATTTTTCAAATGAGTTGTACATACGTGACAAATTTAAGTTTCATAAAGTCTCAAATTTCTTGGAAATACAAAGAAATTTGAGTATTAGTTGAGCAGATGTGTAGGTGTTTAGAATTCTTAAAAAATCAAAACAAAAAAAAAATAACTTAATAAATATTTTATAGAATCAGCTAATTGCTCCTTTTCACAATTATCTTTTTTATGTAATATAAAACCTTTTTATTTTTTTCAAATGAATTCTACATTTATTCGTAATAAATTTATTTTATGTTTGTAATATGATTTCATAAAAAAAGAAACTATGTTTATGAATTAGAAAATAAAACAAATAGTTTGATATATGTATGTATGTATATGTTTACATTTTATTAAAAATACAATTTTTACATTTAGTTAAATTATATACATTATTATTATAATATTCCATGATTTCTTTAGCTTCTTCTATGACAGTTTCTTTTGTTTTCTTAAAGCGGGAGCAGGAACAAGTATCTGGACCACACGTATTATTTTCATATGACCAAGCACAATTATTGTAATGTTCCCCATATCGATTAGTTATTGTATGAAATTTGTTTCTATCCTCCAGATATGATTTAATGTTCATAATTTTATTTTTATGTTTATCAGAAATAACGTTAGAAAATTTTTTTAAAAAAGTATAAATCTCTTTGATAATCATTGTTGAATATGTTACTGTATACCTATATGTAATGTTTGTGAATAATCATTAATATTGATTGCTCTTCTATTTATATAATTTTAACTACGTTCGAAGTGGACTTGTTTCAAAGTCACTATTTCTATCATTAAAGTATATGAAGAGTAATTTCACAATATTATGAAATTTATAAAAATACTTACTTACTTATAATATTAATAAACAAACAAAATAAATAAAAACAAAAGATTTTTAATAGAAAAAATTATATATATTTATTTATTTATTTTATTTCTATTTTACATTAGTTTTTTTTATTTCATTTGTAAGTGGTATGTATTCGAACATTTTATCATGTATAATTAAACAATATGCGGCCGTATTAGCTGGAATGTTTGTTAAAGTTTTCATCTCAATGCGAATATCGATTGGTCCAGTTTTGACTGATTCATTTTGATGAGTCACATCTAACACAATTAAAGGAGCATCGGATTTAAATTGTTCTCGTGTTAGTAATGGTTGTGGATGACGTAAATAATAGCTTTGTTGGAACTTCAAATACATTTCGTATAGTAGAGCAAAACGATTTCTATCAAATTTGAGATTTAGATCATCATATGGATAAGTATCAGAATTTAGATAAACTTTTATATCTGACAAATCGCAATGTATAAACTTGTTGTTAGTAGTGTTTCGAAATCCTAAAAGAAGAAAACGAGGTCTTTCATTTTCGTTGGCTAGCTTAACATTCCACAAAACAGTTGTACTTTCTGGTAGCGAAGGATAATAATACATATCCCAACTTCGAAATGATATATTTAATGGATGACGATTGTTGATGGTTTTAAATATATACAATTTATATGTATCAGAAAGTTGAACATGCGGTACTTTCCATGTAATATTAAGTATAGTTAACTTTATTCTTTCTGTGGCAACGCTAGATTTGAAAACTTGTTTATCATCTTTGGAACGTAAAAGAATCAATTCATGTTTTGAATTGACTATTATTTTGTTAAAATCTTCAGCAAATCCAAGTAACATCTTTAATGGCACACAAAAGTTAAAATATCCGTTTACAAGTGTCAAATCATTATTATTAGAGGGTGCCCATCCTGCATTTAAGAGGTTATCACTTTCAGATTTATTAAGTGAGGCGTAGTTTTTTATTTCTGTTGCAATACCCAAATGTCGTGTACGATCAATCTCTACACCGTTTAATTCATATCGAATTTCATCAAACAAATGTGCTATACAATTATTTAAGAGCCGTATATTTGAAGAGATTGTTGAATCTTCCTTTGATGCTAACCCTTCAACATATAAGAGACTTTCATGTGGTAATACGTATAAATCCTGATTTTGAATGGCTATACGAATTTCATCATTATTCTTAAACGATTGTAAATATGATGAGTAGCTATGATACTCCTTTTTGATGATTGAATTGTCGAATTTAGGTTTTTGTAAAACATCAATAAAATGATTCATTTTTTTAAATGTTTTAATCGAAATCCCAAGTTTTTTAAAAATTCTTGATTATTCTCGCTTAGACTAAGTCTTAAAGTTTTTTCAGCTTCTTGCTCCTTTGAACGTAAATGTGTGAATGATGACTCCTTATACAAATCACTTGTATTTTTATTACTATTGTTATTATTGAATATAATCATTCTTTTATACTGGTTTTAAATGTAATCGTATAGATATTTTCTCCTCACGAAAATTTATTAAATTTCCGTCTTGATCGATTACTTTTAAAACTAAAGTGTTTATACTTTTAGTGTTAACGGGTAAATATATAACATTAGCCGGTGTCTCTGTTATTTTATAGCCGGGACTGACAACAAGCGAAAACTGATGAAGGGTATGCGCAGATGTGCTATTTATATAGGATCCGTTAACAATATTACATTCAACTATAATATTGTTTATTTTTGTAATCTCTATAGTTTTATCTGAAAAATGTTCTTGATTCTTTTCCAAAATTTTCTTACTAAAGCCCAATAGGGAACCGATTGATCGCTCCTTGTTAAAATAAATTGTATCGGTTGTACATTTTATAGACGTTTGTAAAGTATTATAATTAGCTTCAATAATAAGATTTCCTCTTGGATTAAGGGTGTTATATTTATCTATAATCAAATCAGCTATATCCGAGAATTCATATGATCCAACAGGTATAACTATTTCATAATCACCAATATGAAATCTATTGTTTTCAACATCAACATTTGGTATAGAATGATATGTATCAAGACTAATTAATCCGCAAACGTAATTTCCATCAAGTTGAATGGGGGGAAAATAGTTGGCAACTAGAAGTGAAGTATCACCATTTAATGTTAGCGTTATTGACATCTTAAAGTTCGGTGTATTAATAAATTAAAAATTTTTTAATGCTCTTTATATAGGAGACGAATCGTTTACATTTATCCAAGAGTTATGATCTGATGTAAATCCCAACCATTTAACATATAACATATTTCCTCTTCTTCTTAAAATCTTTTCAACCAAATACGTTTCTGGATATTTAGTTTTCATTAGTTCAAAATCATAAAAACCACCTTTAATATCATGTCCTTTATAATCTTTTAGTATATAAGTGGTAGGACTTGTGGATCTTACAGTTTTAACTTTAAAGATTTCTGTAGTCCAATTCGGTGTATAACCTTTTTCAAACACATGTTTATATTTACTTATTCGAACATTATCACCAACTTTAAACTTCGGTCTTTTAAACACTTTTAAATTGTTGTAGACTGTATCCAATACGGATTTTTCATTTGATAAATTTACTTGATTTGGTGTCATTTTTATTGTTCTATGATAAGTATTATTATATTTATTAACAAGTTCTTGATAAATGTGTATCCATTTATATGTTCCTTGATAACTAAATTCTTTCCACATTAGTCCCTTTAATGTTCTATTAAATCGTTCAATGATGGAAGCTTTTAAAACGCTATATGTTGAATAGTGATTAATATGATTTAATTGCATCAATCGATGAAATTGATTATTGAAGAATTCTTTACCATCATCTGTTTGTAGGTTTTTCGGTTTTCTATGATTAATATTAAATATATTTTTAAAAGCGTTCAGTACACTTTCACCACTTTTATTTTTTACTGCAACAGCCCAAGCTTTTTTCGAAAATGTATCTATTACGGTTAAAAGATAACGATATCCATTGTTAAATGTTGCATAACTTCCCATTTCTACTAAATCCGCTTGCCATAAATCATCAATTCCTTTTACAACAACTCGCCTTCTTTTAAAATTTTTTCTCGCTTGTCTATGTAGTTCATTAACTATTGTTCTTTTATCTGCATTTAGATTCATATCTTTTATTTTTGTATTATGTCTGAATTAATATATATTTATGGATATTTAGTTATCTTTATCGAAGGACGTTTATCAATATTTTTAAAAAGGTAATCTTCAATATTGTTAAATCTTTCATCTATGCCATCCAATTTTAAAATATATTCTTCTACTTTATTAACTCTTTCATCCACTTTTTTCATATATTCTTTATTTACTTTTAATATTTGTTTCTCAACTGATTGTTCAATAACATTTTCCTCCTTCTTTATATGATTTGGAATGGCAATACTAATAGCTTCTACATCTTTATAGAACTTTTCAATGTTATTAACGATAGCTTGATTAATTTCATTTTTTAAGTCTGATATTTTCTTTTCGAAATCTTTGTTAGCAGTGGTAATGACTTCAACATCTTTATACAGCTTTTCTATGTTATTAACGATAGCATGGTTAATTTTATTTGTTAGCAGTTGTATTTTAGTTTCAACATCTTTAACAGTTTTATCTATTTTATTTGTTAGTAATTCATTTGTTCGTTTTAAATAGGCTTTTGTAACAGCATCCTTAGGTTCGATCGGTGTGGCTAGATTAGTAATTCTTTTTTTATGTATATCAAAAACATGATTGTTTACTTCAACATCAAGCATTTTTAATAGATTTGATCTTAGTTTTGAATCGTTAAATTTATACTTATGTGTTGAGCTTTCTCCAAATTTATTTATAAAACTCATGTTTTTAATATATTATATTAGCCTCTCTTAGTTCCTCAATAATTGAAATTATCTCGTTTTTATGATTATTATGACCAGCACCTTCCGATGAAAGGAGTAAACGTAATCTGTCGACTAATTCATTAGGATCATCCCAATATATATAGTTTGGTTTACGTTTTTCTACTAATTTTAAGGATAATCCACTACCTTTAGTAAGAATATTACCCTTTGTGTTGAATAATTTTTTTATAATGCGTTCATATTTAAATGCTTTAGTTCCTTTAATTTGTTTATTTGACTGATAGTTACGTCTGTGTACATTTGTATTAATAAGAATATCTTCATATTTTTTTAAATCTATTTTATTATAATGTAAAGGTTTTATGTGGAATAATAGTTCAAATAATCCTGGTGTCAATTTCAATTTTTTATCGCCTATATATAAAGTGTTATCGTTATTAAATTTTAGTTTGTTTGTTCCATATCGCCAATTTCCAGCATGATCTATATTAAATCCATAGATTCTATCAATCATTTCATTATTTATTAACAACATAATATTCTTATAAAGAGGTGATTCATTTAATTTAGAATTACTTAATTTAATTCGTTTCTTATCGGTATTTAATTGTGTTTTACTTTTACGTTTGGAAAATAAATGTGTGATTTTGTTGCGTTTTCTATCACCATCTTCATCGAAATTTGAAAGCAATGAATAATTCTTTCTTTTTAGATTTTTTTGATTTTTATCATTCTTCAATTGTGTTGTGGATGTTGTTGTTTTTGTTTTTAGTGAAATGTGCTTTTTAGTACTGATAGGTTTTGATGATTTCGTTGTTTCTGTTGATTGTAAAATTTTCATATTATTTTTCTTTCTCTTTATATTAGGTAGAGTAGATGTGTTATTGCTAAATGTTCTTATTCTTTTTAAGTTGTTTAGGTATTGGACTTTGTTATCATTATTATCTTCATTGTAATGGTCATCATCATCAATATCCATGTCGTAATTGGATTTATTTTCTTCATTTAACCTCATCAAACTAGATACATTATCAATATCATTATCATAATCCATATTGGAGTTAGATCTATTTTCTTCATTAAAAACAGCAAAACCAGCTTCGTTATTATCAATTTCATCATCATCATAATCCATATAAGAAAGAACATTACTAGAAGCATTATCCTGATTTAAAGTAGGTCTATATAGTGATAGAGAAGATGGTGTATATAGTGATTGATATGATGGCGCTCGTACTGTTCCAGAAGATTTATTTGTCTTATCAAGTTTTTTTATTATATGTTTTAAAGGTTTTGTTATAGGTTTAAAGGTATCTTCTAACATATTAACTTTATCTATTTCATTAAGTTTAATATTTTGTAATTTTTCCTTTAATACCGCTCTGGTTTCAACAATATGTTTTAACAATTCATTATTCTTATTCATGATTGCTGAATGCATGTGTTTGTATTTTAAATTATAAACGATCTGCTTTATATCTGCTTTTGATCTGCTTTTGATCTGCTTTATATCTGCTTTTGATCTGCTTTATATCTGCTTTTGATCTGCTTTATATCTGCTTTATATCTGCTTTTGATCTGCTTTATATCTGCTTTTGATCTGCTTTTGATCTGCTTTATATCTGCTTTTGATCTGCTTTATATCTGCTTTATATCTGCTTTTGATCTGCTTTATATCTGCTTTTGATCTGCTTTATATCTGCTTTTGATCTGCTTTCGATCTGCTTTACATCTGCTTTTGATCTGCTTTCGATCTGCTTTACATCTGCTTTCGATCTGTTTTATATAAAATCTTACTTATAATTGAATAAAATTATTAAATCCCTTCCTATAACGACCGCCATTAATTGGATCGTCCTTACTGACAACAACAAAACCATAATTATCTTTCCAACATTCCTTACAAATTGTTATAAACTGTTTAAATGACATATCACCGATAACATGATCATTATATATATGCTTTAAATTCATTTCATCTTGTTTAAATATTATAATCATATTTGCATTATCACGTATCAAATGTTTAGGAATTTTTGTATATGTTTGACATAAATAGAAACAATCTATATGTTTATGTCTACCCATACAAAAGTAATCTCTTACAGTGTCTTGTTTACCACAAATAACATCATCGAATATTATTATAGAGTGTGGATTTGCTTTAGCTGGACTTAAAACTTTTTCATTTTCCGAGAATGTAAATAGATTTATATCTTTTATGGGTTTAATAAGTTTTCTTAAATAACAATATTTCGGTTGATATAAGGATTTAGAATATATGTATATGTTTTTGAAACAAAGACCATTAGGACTTTCTATAAGACTAATCATTACATTAGTCTTACCACAGTTTGATGGTCCAACAATTAACGCTCTTATTGTGTTTGGTAATAGTGTGCTATGTACAATTTTAGATTTTTTTTCTTTTTCAACATCAGCATTTCTAATAACAATTTGTTTCGTTTGTTTAACTATTCGCATATTGCTGTGCTCTGCTTTATATCTGCTTCTGATCTGTTTTATATCTGTTTTCGATCTGTTTAACTATTCACATATTGACGAGTAATAAAATAATTAACTATAAAAGTAATGTTTTACAAAAAAGATAATTATTACAATTTTAAGCGCTGAACATATAAAATGGTTATAAGATATAACAATATACACAACACTAATCAGTTTAAAATTGGACGTGGAGTAGTCAACAACTTAATTAACAAATTACCAATTGAATTACATTTACCTGGATATCAGTTTTGCGGACCGGGTACAAAACTTAAAGAACGATTAGCAAGAGGAGATAAAGGAATAAATTTATTAGATGCTGCTTGCAGAGAGCACGATATTGCATATTCAGAAACTGACGATATAACTAAAAGACATAAAGCTGATCAGATATTAGCTGAAAAGGCTTGGCAACGAGTTAAATCTAAAGAAAGTAATTTAAAAGAAAAAGCTAACGCTTGGTTTGTTACGAACGCTATGAAGGCAAAAGTAAAATTTGGATTAGGTATGAAGAATAATACAGATCGAATATCAAAAAAAGGAAAAGGTGGAAAGAAAAGAGTGTGTAGTAAGAAATTATTCTCTAGCACTGTTAAAAATACTCTAAAACTATTGAGAAAGGAGAAACCTACCAATATAAATGATGCTGTTTTAATTGCACAAAAAGCAGTTCGCTCTGATTTTAAAAGAAAAAAGAAAGCTGATATAAGTATACCAAGAGTTATTCCAGTGCCTAAAGTTGGTGGATTTCTGCCATTGATTCCAGTTTTAACAGCCTTGTCAGCTCTTAGAAGTTTAGCTACAGGTGGATCAGCAATAGCTAAAGCTGTTAATGATATAAAGAATGGAAAAGAACAATTGGCAGAAGCAACACGTCACAATAAATATATGGAATCAATTGCTATGGGAAAAGGTTTATATCTTAAACCATATAAATCTGGTTATGGACTTTATTGTACATCAGCTTCAAAAAACTTTTAAGTAATCTACCCAGTCGAGCGTTAACAGATGTAGATTTAAATAAATATGGAAGAAAACTAAAACATTTTAGAGGTGTTTTTATGCGTAATTCTTTACCTAAAAAAGCCTTAAAGAATGAATGTGGAATTGTTAATCTGGATGATATAAAAGGTCCTGGGACACACTGGGTAGCATATTATAAAAATCACAATTATAAAGAATACTTTGACAGCTTTGGAAACTTGCAACCACCACTTGAAATCATCAACTATTTAAAATTGCCCATCGAATATAATTACGAACAAAAACAAAAATTCAATACATTTAATTGTGGCCATTTATGTTTAAAATTTTTATTCAATAAATATGGTTTGAAATAAAAACAACATTTTAACGTTTTCTTTTTTCATAATTTTTTTTTATATTACAATTTTTCTAATCATATAAAAACTTAAAATTAATTAAAAATCTATATTTACATTGAGAAGAATGTCATCATCCTCTTCCATAAGTTCATAATAGTTATTTATTCTATAATGACCCCATGCAAAAGTATCAACGCCATTATCTCTAATAAATCTCTTATCATCTAAATAACTTAATGTTAGTTTTCTTGTATTTTGAGTATAAATTTGATGTATCTTAGATCTAAATATATACATTGAATTATAATATAATTTTTTATCTAAAAGACATTTTCTAAAGTCATTTATACTTAATTTACTAGTTACACATTGCTTAACGCCCTTAATTCTTTTAATTTCCTTATCTTCTCTATCAATTTTCACTGAGTACATTTTAGCTCTTAACCCAATGAATTCCTTAATAATTTTACCATTACACTCATCCTTCATCATCCCTAAAACTTTTTTATTAAGAAGTGGGATATTGTAGACATTATCTATCGGATATGCAGATGTATCAAAATGAGTATTTATGTCATTTTTAATATCTCTGTATAGATCATCTGTTTTAATGTCGTAAATAAAGGAATCAGTATCCATATAATTGAGTTTAATGTTTTCACGATATTTAGGCTTTATGTAATCATAATGAAAACTGTACATTTTAAATTTGGATATTTCTAATACTGCAAATCCAACATAAATAGGTTTGTTGTATTCAGTTTTAATTCTACTCATTTGGATAGCATGCATATCTTCATGAATTTGAAGTGAACTATGGAAATTGGGTTTAGCTATAAGAGCACGGGCTCCTAAACGTTTACCTCTATTCTCCCATTGACATACTATTTTAATGTCTTTCCTCTTATCAACATTTTCCATAGTTTTCCCGTATACTGCATTATTCAACAATTTAAAAAAATTTTGTTCAAATGAATTTTTTGCTAGTGTTCTGTGATGGTTATTTAAATCAATATATTTTTGTAACCAATTTGATTGGTCAAATTGAAGAATTCTATGTATTTTCTTTAAAACTAAACCATGTTGAATACATTGCTGAAGATTTCGATAATGCATTATGTAATTAGTTTTACAATTTAAATCAGTTATTAGTTTCTTTTGTTTCATGGTTTCAATTTTTTTATTCTCAGCACAAAATGGTAAATCATTATGATAGTCGTGTAATGTAGATGGATATTCTAGATCTACCTCTAATATATATCCTAATGGAGAATCTTCAGCTATATTATTAACGTTGAAATGGTTATAATTTTCAACCCATTTAAAATTTTTATAGGGGAGGTATTGTGACATTGCATAGCCATACAAGTTATTAACATCTAAATATATTACGTAGTTTGATTCTTTGTTAGAATCATAATTACTAATATATTTATTATTAGCAATTGAATGTCGATTAGAACATTGAACAATACCTCCCCTAATGCCCCGAAGGACAAAATTATATATATTAATATCAGTCAACAACTCCAATTCTATTGCAGTTGTTTTCAACATTGCATCCCAGGATAAACCTGGGGTAGTATAATATTGACATGGATCTAAATTATAAATGTTTGCACAAACTTTACGGAAATTTTCAAATATATCGCAAAGTAAAAGAATATCTACTTTTAAATATAAAAGTAGATAATCTTTTAATGTTCTACATTTAAATGTTTTCCATACTTTTTGTGCATGTTCATAATCCTCCACACTACACGACTCATTATTTAATTTATTGAAAAATATTGACCGAGGTGGTAATTGAATTTCTTCAAGACGATTCATCGAATCTAAATAATCATACGGAAAGACACCCTTACGTTTCATTAAATTAAATTCTTCATCATTTGGATAGCTTGATTTTACTACCGTTAAATCACTGTCGGACAAATAACTTGCTAATTTTGCTATACTCGATGGCATAAACCTAAATGAATCGAGAAAACGTAACTCAATTGTATCTTTTTCATTTACAGAAATTCTTTTTGATATAGACACATAAAGCTCCTTATTTAAAGGTATAATATTTATATCGCCTTCAATTGTTGAAAGCTCTCTAACAAACAGGTGGCAATCATATGCCGAAAGATTATGAAAGAATATAGGGATGAAATTTGCAATTTGATATTCTAAATTACATTGATTATGAGCAGCACCCCTATATTGACCAGTTAGATGACAATGGTCAGCTACTTTATCTTCATTAGATAAAGATTTCGTACAAATATAACAAGTCTTGCTTTCATAATGTTGTATCTGTTGCAGGGGTGTTAAGGAATTCATTGGTTTAATAACACTTAGATGACTAGTGTAAATAGCTAAAATGTCGTCAACTAAAGTTTTAAAAAAATGTTGTGGCGCATCAGTTCCAGTATAAATTTTAAAAATATCTAAGTTTGAGTTATACGAACATTTAATAAAATAACTATAAGCAAATGGAATATGCTTTTGTGTTGATTTTACGTTCTTAGAATTTTGAATGTTTACTGTTTCCAGAATACATTCAAAATCAGCGTATACAACAAAAGGCACATCCATTTGCTTTTTAAAATTTTTAAAACTAAGCTTACTTTTATCTATACTAGGCATCCTTGTAACCATTTTATTACATTCCTCTTTATGTTTAATTAACGACGTCTCTGTACGAAAATGGATTAAGCATGTATTGCAGATGTATACTTGATTCTGCCGTTTCGTCAGTTGACTACGTATCAATCTGTAATTAATAGGAAAAAAGAAAATGATTTAAATTAATATAATATATTCATATATAAATAGAATATAAATATTGTGAACCTACTTTGAAATATTTTTGATCCATACGTAATGGAATCTTTCTCCATCCTCTATCAGCATTAAGTTGATGTGTTTGGACTTTTCTTCTTTGGTGAAGTAGTATGGTCCCACTACAACATCATCTTCTAGTCCAAACACATTCACGCTTATTTCAGGATTCATAATCTCGAAATCTTTTATTTGATTAATCGGAAGAGGGAAATTTAAGTTGGTGAAATTTAATTTGATTCCATTATTCAGCAAAATGATGTCATCTTCAATATTATTTATTTTATACGATGAACATCTCTTTGTATAATCAGGATCGACTGGGTATAGTGCTGATATTATAGCCCACTTGAAGCAGTACTCGTCTCTATTTTGTACGTTGACACATGCTTTTTTCTGCATTATTTTTGTTGGCAAAGGAAGGTATTGTGATCCTTTGATACACTTATATTGATTTATGTTCATCTCCAAACGTGTTATTTCAATTAATGCCCAGCCACTATCACGCTCCTGAAATTCGCTCATCTTTTTTATTATAATATTACATTGTTCGTTGAAAACATTTAGGATATCATCTCTTGTTGAAAGCATAGTAAGAATGTTCATTTTAGTCTGATGGGATTTTATATCCACCATACAAGAATCTTCACCTTCCTTAATCAGCACATATTCACCATACAGTTCCATATTAAATTTTATGTTTCCGTGTTTTTGCATGGTGTCTGTTAATAATTTTATTAATTTCTCTCTTATTTCCGTTAAAAATTTTTCAGGTATTAAATTATTTTTATTGTTGTTTTCAATTAAAAATGTGACAATTCTATTGTTAAAAGATGATTTTATGCATTTAATATCACTATTATTATCTGCTTTTTCAACACAGTTAAATTTATGTGCACTTGACCTTATATGATAATGCCAATTTGTTTTTTTTATATCTTTTTCACAACCTTTACAGTAAATATTTGTTTCTTCATCATTACCGTCACCTTTTGTATTAGAATGTGAGTGTCGGTGCCATTCCTTACGATCCGAAAAATGTAAATTACATGTTTGGCATTTAAACGATGATGATGGTCCATCATGATGCAATCGAACATGTCTTCTTAAATTTCTATTCAAAGTGAATACTTTATCACAAAACTCACAAATAAAACCGCCAGCCATTTCACTTTTTTATTAAAGAACACAATGATTTAACTATCAGAACAAGAATGGTTCTGTGTTCCAGAAGTAGACATATTTATATCATAAATTGTTAATTAGGGGAGTAATTAGTAAGGGGCAAGTTTCACATAAGTTCATATAATCAAAAACCGCAACATCAGCGGTTTCTTTGTTTTTCCAAGAATTATAAACATCTGCACATGCATGACTCCTATTTCATTGTCTTTTCCAAGAATTTTGAGACTACAGTCCTAATCAAAAACCGCATCAAGAGCGGTTTCTTTGTTTTTCTAAGAATTCTAAACAGCTGCACTTGCATGACTCATATTTAATTGTTTTTTCCAAGAATTTTGAGATGAGGACTCATTCAAAAAAAAAACTTTATGAAATTTAAATTTGTCACGTACATATTTAGAATTCATTCGAAAAATTAAAAGGTTTCATATTATATGAAAAGCAGCAATCAGCAGAATCTTTAAAATATTTATTTTGTTATTTTTATTTTTTTTTTATTTTAAAGTTTTGCATTACAGTAGAATCTCGATAATTCTTAATCGCAAGGGACCGGTCATTTCTTACGAATTATCGGGAATTATGATTTTTCGGGGGGTAATTTATCGGGATTTGACTGTATTTTATTTAATATAATCAAAAACTGCAGCATCAGCGGTTTCTTTGTTTTTTTCCAAGAATTTTAAACAGCTGCACATTCATGTCTCATATTTCATTATTTTTCCAAGAATTCGAAAAACCTGCACATGCATGTCTCATATTTCATTATTTTTCCAAGAATTCGAAAAACCTGCACATGCATGTCTCATATGTCTTTGTTTTTCGAAGAATTCTAAACAGCTGCACATTCTTGTCTCATATTTAATTATTTTTCCAAGAATTCTAAACAGCTGCACATTCATGTTTCATATTTCATTATTTTTCCAAGAATTCTAAACAGCTGCACATTCATGTCTCATATTTCATTGTTTTTCCAAGAATTCGAAAAAACCTGCACATGCATGTCGCATATTTCTTTGTTTTTCCAAGAATTCTATGTTTATATAAACAAGAACCACAACTATTTAATGAAAAAAAGAATTATACCATTACATCTATTATTTTCTAAAATCCCTTCACCTATAAAATTATAGTATAAATATCTGATACAAAAACACAGTTTCATCAGTAGTATTTGAAAAATTGTTAATTAAATAAGTAAACTTTTTCCTCTAACCAACTAAAAAAAGTTTAGAAAATGAATAAAACATTGAATTATCTAAACAATATCATCAAAAAGTATTTAAAGGAAATAATGCCGTTAAAGCAACTCCCCATAAACAAGAAAATTAAAATTTTAAAATGTTTAAAAAAATCTACAAAGTTTGGTCCGAAAACAATGTTAGAGTTGGAAACTCATATAATATTCCTACCGGAGAAATACACAAACCTACCAGCGGAAGTTATGGACGATTTATCATCTGGAAATTTTTATTTAAAAAAAGTTGTGGATGGAGCTTATTATAAATTCATATTTGAAAATAAATAAATAAAAACTATAAATAGAATATGTTTTATTTATCTTTAAATTAGTTTTATAAGGGGTGACAATGGAACAACAATATAAATTTATAGTTGTTGATGTGCAAGGATTTTTCATCAATAATGAATTTCATGCTAAAGAAGTCTGTGTTTCAATCAGTGATATCGAAAAACAAACTTTTCACATTGAATCAATAATAAAATATTCTGAATTAAGTAATAAGGATAGATTTACAAATAAATGGTTATATAATCACTTGCATGGACTACACTGGGATACTGGAGAGTCTACACTGAAAGAGTTAATAGAATATTTAATATTAACTATAAAAAAAAGAAAAAAAGAAGAAGAACACCCTGTTTTATATGTTAAAGGATTTGAAAAAGTTAGATGGTTAAAGGAGCTACTTGGAGGAGAAATCGACATATATATAATTAATTTAGATTATTTGAATTGTCCAAATATCAAGACTTTATATAAAAATAATCCTAATATTAATATTTGTAAGAAACATACTAATTTTAATCAAATATGTGCTGAAAAGAATGTAATTTTATTAAGAAATTATGTGAATATATATTTAAAATAAAGAAAAACCTAATTAATTAATAAAACATTTGAAGTTGATCATTTTATTTTTAGTTGATTTTAAGTCTTTAAACGGAGTACATCTCTAGTACGATTTAACTCAAAAATGATATCATCAGCTGAATTGGAAGAATTATTGACAAAACATAGTTACCAGATTGATAAGGAATATGGATTTATTTATGAAACTTATAGATGAATTAAGAATTTATAATTATGTAAATAGTCCATTTATATGTATAAATAATATCATACATAGATATTATTGTGAAAATGTTTATTCACAAACCTTTAACATTTGTCGATGTCAAACACTTTATAAACAACATTTGTTAACACTTAAGCTTTTTAATCTTTATAAACGTATTTTTAATTTTGAATCTGTAAAATCTGAAAAAATTCCTAATAAAATTTAAAATAAAATAACACAACATAACATAATATTGTTTTTATTTATAGGTTTCATATTACATAAACAAGACAATTATGAAAAGGAACAATCATCAGACTTTATAAAATATTTATTAAGTTATTTTTCTGAGTTTTTTAAGAATTCTAAACACCTACTTGTATTTTTAATAAAATGTAAACAAATACATATACATACATACATATATCAAACTATTTGTTTTATTTTCTAATTCATAAACATAGTTTCTTTTTTTATGAAATCATATTACAAACATAAAATAAATTTATTACGAATAAATGTAGAATTCATTTGAAAAAAATAAAAAGGTTTTATATTACATAAAAAAGATAATTGTGAAAAGGAGCAATTAGCTGATTCTATAAAATATTTATTAAGTTATTTTTTTTTGTTTTGATTTTTTAAGAATTCTAAACACCTACACATCTGCTCAACTAATACTCAAATTTCTTTGTATTTCCAAGAATTTTGAGACTTTATGAAACTTAAATTTGTCACGTATGTACAACTCATTTGAAAAATAAAAAAGTTTCATATTACATAAAAAAGACCATTCGACATGGTTGTATCTACACACACCCTACTCTTTACGAACATCCAACAAAGACCCCGCATAGGGTTGCCAGATGGTCACATTTACACACACACATACACACACCCTACTCTTTACGAACATCTGACAAAGACCCCGCATAGGGTTGCCAGATGGTTACATTTACACACATGCACACCCTACTCTTTACGAACACCTAACAAAGAGCCCGCATAGGGTTGCCAGACGGTCACATTTACGCACACACAAACATACACAGACACACCCTACTCTTTACGAACACCTAACAAAGAGCCCGCATAGGGTTGCCAGACGGTCACATTTACGCACACACAAACATACACAGACAATAAAAGTGGTGGAGCTTGCAAATCGATGAACTTATTAAGTTAACCAACCGACTGTAGGGTGAAAATAAAATCTTGATAGCGAATGCTCACTACGATATCGCCTCCAAGATAGGAAGGGGATACATAGGGATATATAGAGGATAGTTTTTACATGAAATTGTTTGCTGGGTTATACCATGCTCCCAAATGTGTATGGAACAAGTGATTGTTTGCTGGGTTATACCATGCTCCCAAATTTGTATGGAAAAAGTGCCGTAGGACCATCCTAAATATACTACTCACACCAACAAAGTTTTTTTCTTTATTAACCTATAAAATGTTTACACTTTATTAAAACACAAGATAACATCAAGGACATTTGTTATTTTCCAAAGCTTTTTTTAAAATTCAGAATGCTCAAAAGATCAAACTTAATATGTATTTCTTAACCGTAGAATACATAACCAAAAAAAAAAAAAAACACGCAAACACACAGGTACCCGGTCATGCGTTCTACGCTTAAGATTTTTTTAAAGATTAAAAATGAATTTAACTGGTTTTTAAAAAATTTTATGCTTTTACCATGCATTTTTAGGCACTGATACAAAAAGCGACTGAAAATATACAATTACAGCCACATTTGAAAATTTTAAGGAATAAGTTAATAGTATTTGAAAAAACATAGCTTTAATTCTATAAATTGAAACAATCAGCAAGATTTTCTTTACTATTTTAGAGAAGAAAAAAAAACCTTCTTGCAGAATTTTTCCCATACTACTGGCAACACTGACAAATGTACAGATGTTTAAATAAAATGGAAATGTCTGTTAAATTCAGTGGCCAATTTTAGTGTAACGCAGGCATAATAATTTATTCTCTTATAGTCCTTATTATTTTGACCACTAACTGTTGTCTTTGATCAGACAGAAACAAACACGACTGGCAATGAAAACATGTAGTGAAATTTTTACGCCTGAAAAAACATGAACAAAATGTCAGTCTCTGTTGCCAAATAGTTTTATGTGACAATAAAGTTGAAACCACAAGAACGGCGGGTATATAAACATAAAATCAAAATAGATGAAAACAACCCAGCAAACACATGATCCAATAATCAAAATTCTCCAATATTGTCTTAATATAAATCTAATATACATATAAAAATGAATGCTGTGTGATCCCCAGTAAAAACTTCGCGTACTTTTTCATAATGAATAGCTTCTTTTACTCATTATTTAGTGGCTTTCTTCTATTAAATCTTTTATAACAAATTTTTCCTGGATGTATTTAACTAAAAAATAATGACTTACTTTTGAATGCGTTCATTTTGGGACATCCCTTGAAAAATTCATTGGTTCTTTCAGTAGAATTTTAAGAAGTGCTTTTATATTTTTCTGATTACTCCAACACATTATTTTGTAGGCAAAGTTTTTACTGGGTCGTATAACATTTCATCGATTTATTCTGTGCGCTTCCGGAAAGGTTTAATGGTATGTCCTTTTTTTTAAACTATCACCCAGGAGGGTCAAAATGGGAAATTTCTGCCTCTCCGAGACGTTCATTTCAAATGTGTTGTTCTTTAAGGTTTTGTGTACTTTTCTATGAAATCTTTATTATTTTTAAATTATTTCTACCAAATAAAAGACATTCAAGAAGGAAAAAAATTTAACATAATCTAATTAATTTTTATTCAACCCAAAGGCTTGCTGGGTTATTCATATACATATTTAGGCATGTACCTTCCCACTAAACATACAATCTAAATACAAGCGCAAAGTTAATGTCATACAAACTGAACTGATTTAAAAGGTTTCGCAAGCCAAAGTTATGGATTTTTAAATTCAACCTAAATTTATTGAGATGTGACCAGTGTTCGAAAATAAACAGTACATGATTAAGCGTTCGGCTCACACACCCAAGAACGATATCTATTTTTTGTAGTGATTGTGTAGAAGAACACTACCCTAATACCGTTCGTAACTATTTTCAAAAAACAGAACAATTGTAGTGATACTGTAGACAAACATTTTATTTTAATGTTCTTTAATGTTCTTTTTTTTTCATTGATAAAGAAATAAACAAACAAAAAATTTTAGCAACGACCGCACCACGAACAGCTTGTGTGTGCATTGTTTGTATAAAATTATTAAGCTGGCTTTTTGTTCTTTTTCGTATGTGGTTTTTTTTAATGTTTGGTTGTTTTTTATTAGTCAAGAGCGACGAACATTAATCAGCCGAATCGAACACAATGAAGTTTGGGGTTTAAAAAAAAAATCCGAATGGATTTTAATGTTCTCATCTTTTGTTAAGTTGGATAAAAACAGTATTATTTTTGTGTTCGAAAGATGACTAACAGGGAAACGTTATTTTTTTTAATGATTTGCTATACAAACACTTTTAGCATTTGTGTTTTCCACAAATCTACGGAACCAAACACTAAGGAGCGATATTTAGAACACTGGATGTGACATGAAATTTATATGGAAAATCGATGGAAGACAAGAATCTTCAGCAAAGCTTTAATTTAGCTTAAGCTAGTGAAAAAAGAAATAGAAGTTTTTAAAACGCTTTTAAATTTATTCTCTCTCTTTTCCTTTTTATATCTTTAACATTTTTTTCGAATATGACGGCAGTCATCTGCCAAAGAACCTGAAAATCTTTTTTAAACCATTGAAATATAATTAAATTACTTTTTTTTATTCCGCAAAGTTGCCTTTAATATTTAAAATAATTGTTTTGGCTATTCGCTTGTAGTTTTACAGTTAATCCTTTTGCTGTTTTTTAAATCATGACTTTACCGCATTAATTAATGATATCGCTGTTAAAGAATGTACACACGCAGCACAAACCCTCAATAAAAGCTGGAAAAGGAAATGGCAAAATATTATAAAAAAAATCGTTGCCATAATTACCCAGTGGTAACTAGAATGAGTAAAGAGGCCTAATAGAAGGCCTTATTTAGCAGTCACAAGCAGTCAGAAGCCCTTCTCGCCGCATTCCATACTTATTTATTTTTTACACAGGTTGTCATTGGGCGCAAGGCCTTCCACACTTCCTTTATAAACAACTTCGATCCCTTCCCAAAGAACGGAGTAAGGAAGGTCACTAAAAATAAAAAGTAAATAAAACTGAACACTTTCCTTTCTCCCTACTCAAAGAAGGGAGTAGCGAATGTGTACTGAATATTTCAGAAGGATTTTCAAAAAGAAGTTTATACCTTCTAGTAGGCATACTTCTGAAGGCAGGATATCATGCGAAGCGAATCTTTTAGAAAGGAGTATAAAAGCATTTAAAAAGGCCTGTCACTCGCAGTCCTTTCAATATTTACCGCTGGGTATAAAATAATACTAAAGTGAATAAAAGCTTATGTTTTAAAAGATATGTGTGTGTTTGTTTGTGCGAGTGCAAGAATCATTAAAGAGGATTATGTTGGATATTTTAATCTGCGACGACATTAAAATACTTAAATTAAATCAATGAACTGTTATAATTACTGTACTGGCCACATGGAAAACCGAAATATAAATAAAATACACTGGCACTAAAATTTATATAATTAAAATAATAAAGTTAACCACTAGAGTTCCTGCAGTAAACAAGTTTGGGGGCAATAAACGGCACACGATATGGATTGATGTTTTAACTTAAATTGTACTGAATTACGAACGATATCGAATGCCGTAATAAGCCCACTGTTTTCAGTCTAGATTTGGCCTTATTCTAGACTAGGGCTATGTCTCGACTAGGGTTAAGTCTAGGCTAAGGTAAAGTCTAGACTATGGTTAATGCGTAATTGTCGCTAAAGTAAACTAATATCGTTCCTGAATTCAATACGACTTTCGGCAAATTACGGCATTCAAAAACGACCGAAATTTCGTTCGATATCGAATGCCGTAATTTGCCCACTGGTCTTAAGTTTATACTAGGGTTAAGTCTAGACTAGGGCTAAGTCTAGACTAGGGTTAAGACTAGACTATGGATATAATTACCGTTAAAGAACTAATTTTCAATAAAATTTATATTCCAATTTCGATTGATACCGAAAGTCCTAATTTGCCCACTGGTCTTTAGTCTAGGCTAGGGCCAAAATTATTCTGTACTAAAGGCTTATTGCAATCCATTCATTTTAATTTAGATCATTAAGTAGACCATAGGTAAGACTTTAAGCTGGAGTACCTCACCACTCGTTGAATGCGGTTTATGTATCCATAAAAAAAGTTGGATAAGTTTAAAATTGTATTGGCAAGTTACACAGTATACGCGTAGAATACATATACGTATCTAAGGCATGAAAAAGCTAACTTTCTACTTTTGCATGTATCGCATGCGTCTTGCAATAATGTCGAGAAAGTATCCAACTAATTAACCCCGTGCTGTAAATCGCCAGCTTTAGCCCAGATCCCGGAAAAAAATCATAAAAATAAACTTAAATGGTTACACTAAAAGCAAGCAGAATATAAGCTCATAATGATTGTATTATATACAAAAAGGATTGGGCTTCAAAAACAAGTATTCTAATCTCGTCAAAGTAAAATTCTAATTGAACTGAATCAGATAATATTTAACTCTTGTGTGAAATCTCCACTACTTTATGGCAGAGAGAACTGGAAAAACACGACTGCAATAGCACAAAGAGTTTCGAAAATCAGATGATATCACTAAGAACGGTATCATCTAAGAAGACTGGAACCCCCTGGGAAACAGGCGCATTGGACGACCATCAGACACCTGTAAACGTCAAATCACAAACGAACTATCCAAACTACGAATGCAGTGGAACAAATTCAAACATTAAGCTTATTACTCCTCTGGGGGCATAGGGCCCTATTATAAGCCACAGTATAGTTTTTAAATTCAACTTTTTTTTCTTAAGTCTGAGGAAAAGTTTGGACAACATTCTTAAATTTCGGTTATACACTTGGCTTTAAAGTAGCCTCTAAATAAGACTTAAGCTTTAGAATTTAGCTATAGTAAAAGTTAAATTCTAATTGTTACTGTAGTTAATGCTACAAAAAAAACTGTATACTACTTTATACTATAATTAAAACTCTTAAATAGACTCGAGTTTAGACAATAACTTAAACTTAAGATCAGATTAAAGTGAGTTCATACTACAGATCAGACTAAAGTTTACACTGTATTGAAGCTAGCTCTAGTTTAGACTTTAATCGGCACTGTATTTAGGATCTTTTTTTGCTAGAACCAGCACTTAGTGGATGATTCGACTTTAATTTATTCATGTTGAAAGTGAGACGGAAGACTTTAGCAGGAAGGAAATTCAACAAACGAACAGTCCGGCCGTTCCTGTTAGGCATTGTACGATTCTCCGGCCAATCGACTACAAAAGAATGAGCTCTTAAGGAAAAACGTGCATTACGAACAAACGCACGGATTTCGGGAACCAGATCGCAAATTTCATCAGAACACATCCCATTGGAGGAACGATAAAACAGGCAAATACAACCCACACTGCGATAATGCCCAAGGAAGTCAAAGGAATTGGTTACCCTACTCTCACCAATGAGTACCTCCACGCAGTCGAGAAGCTCCACCGGCCCACACATGAGAGTTGTTCTCCATTCGTGATCGTATATAGGTGGTATGAATAGTAAAGACACCAGATGGAGTGAAAAACATTTTACACCGTTTTTTAAGCCGTGGTACTTAAATGCTTTTTTCGATATCTCAAATATATGTTCTGTCCATCGAACATCATATTGTATCTTCTTCCTTAGAAGAGATTCTGATTTTTGAATAAAAAAAAAGCAATAGAGGTATGGATTATGACTTTTTTTTATGTGTTTATAAAATTATGCTTCATTTTTGATTGCTGTAATAATCCCTCCATAAAAACATAACTTCATAATTCACTATATTTTCTGTCCCTTTTATTTTACTAGTGTAACGCAATTATGTGCATAAAATAAAAGAAAATTTACGACATCTCTGTAGCTACTGAATATTTTAATGGGTGTTAACTTAAATTATTAAACTGCCTCGAGCAGATAAAAAACAAACAATAAAAAATACTTAAATATCTGCTGTAGCTTTAGTTGGTGCTACGGTTTGAATGACTGGCCAGCGTGGTTGGACTATTTCGCTGTTGAGAAAATAAATTGTTGCGTTGATAGTTGTGGGTGTATTTTTTTAACCATGAAAATACGCTGTTTTATCTCAGATTTATGGGCAAAATAAGGAAAATTTAAAAAACTTTTGTTTAAAAAAAATAACTACAAATTGTAGAAATAGTGGTATTTTTTTAATGTCTAAAAGTACTTAAAAAGGGTTTGGTTTGGCCAATTACAAAAGAATGATGTTTCTACGCAGAAATTTTTTTGTTTGTTTTTTAATTTTATTTAAATATAAAAATAAATAATTGTTATTTCAACTTAAATTTTTCAGAGCTTTTATTATGCATTTTTGTTTAATTAATATCCATTGTTATTATATTTCATTTAAAAAAAGAAATGCCAACACTTAACATATATAAAGTCTTAATTAAACATAAATTTCAATTAAAGTTATTCATAGCTTTTTTTATTTATTTAGTTTTTTTTTTAAACGTTCAACAAAAGCATGGATGTGCAATGCAGGAAATTAAAAATATTTTAGTGCTACAGTACGTATGATTAATGTTGATAATAAACACGCAAAATCAAACAAACGCCACAGTATTTTTACACTGGGAGAAAAAAAAGAACAAATGTTAACAGAATTTCAGTGGTTACATTGCTAACGTTCGCATTTAATATTCTTTAGACTATGAACTAAACTTAAGAACAGAAATGGGCAAACACATACATCGCAATATTTTCGTAGCATAAGTGTTCCCAACAAACACGGAGGTTTGATTTCAAATTGATAATGATTTGAAAATCATAGCGTTCTCAAAAAAAAAGGGGAAATTATTTTCAAATTGAAAAATGCCTTTGTTTTCAACTTGCTTTCAAACGTAATTCTCAAATGTTTTTCAAATGTGGATTATAATACAATGTGGAATATAAATAAAAAAAGTTTAATTTTTTTTTTAATTTAAATTTATTATTTATTTAGATAAACTGTGAGATAAACATTCGGCACGATAGCTAAAAGATGAAATAATGTTCTTTCCGTCCTCTAATTCATGGAAAGGCAAACTACTTGGCTCCCTTCTATTTTGAGGATTGTAGCACCGCGTTCGTTCAACAAACTTTCTCCACTTTCCCGTTTTATTTTCCTTTTTTTCGTATTTTTAGTCATTGTAATTACTCACAAAAAATTTTTATTATTCACAGGAAATAAGCTGTACACTTTATATTAAAATTTATTATTTAATAGTAAAACACATGTAACCACAAAGTAAAAAATGTAACTTTATTCGCCATTTTTAATGATCACATTTATTTTTCGCTTTAGTATTGCCAAGTTTATTTTTGATTTGAAATTAACATTTGACATCAAATTGATGAAACATTTGATATCAAATGTTTATTTTCAAATCATTATCAATTTGAATTTAAATGTTAAATCAAACAATTGAAAAACTTTTAAGAATTGTGTTTGATGTCAAATGATAAAGTCATTTCATATCAAAGGTTTGACTTCGTGTTTGTTGGGTTGAGAGAAATTAATATAAGCAGTGACAAAAAGTGGTAGAAAATGCTTCAAAAATCTATTGAAAACAAGTAAGAAAGTATAGTCGGTCAAGCCCGATCATATGAAACACATCATGCTTATGTGTCCATGTAAATATGGATTTATCTACGTTTATAAGCTTCATGAACATCGGTCTGAAAGTTTGTGAGAGGCAAAAATTCCCCCCAGCCTCCCCTTGTGGTCCTTTTTTTAAAAACTGTATAGCTAATGTGTCCCTATAGATATGGATCTATCTATGTCTTAAGTTTCATTAAAATCGGTTTAAGAGGCAGAAATTGCCACTATCTCCCCTCGTGGTCCGATTTTTTAAAAATTTATACATTTTGTGTCCATAAAGATACGGTTCTATCTTTGTTTTAAATTTCATTAAAATCGGTTTGATAGTTTCTGAGAGGAAGAAATTTCCCCCTATCTTCCCTCGTGGTCCTACGATTTGGCCCATTTTCAATAGGCTTGGTCCTTGTGCGAATAAGAACCTATGACACAAATTTTATCAAATTATCTCCAAAATTGCGACCTGTTCTTTGCGCACAAGGTTACATGGACAGCCAGCTAACCGGACGGACATCGTTAGTTCGACTCAGAAAGTGATTCTGAGCAGATCGGTATACTTGAAGGTGAGTCTAGGACCACTATTTGAAGGCGTTACACACATCAGCACAAATGCATAATACCATCTCCACTATTGTGGTGTGGGTATAAAAACAAATAAAGTCGTTGGAATAATTGACACTTCTCAGGTAAATTTATATACTTTTTATTGGCAATTTATTGCTTTATTAACTTTATCGTGGGTTTAAATATTTGATTTCTTAATACAGGCAAAGCCCGGTATAACGAATGACATAATGTCAGCCCCTTTCGTAAAACTGAGAGATTCGTAATACCGAACTTTTTTTTTTTTTTTAAAAAAGCTTAATTTATAATTTTTTTATTATATAATATTCATGTTTATTGAACTTGCATACGTAAGTACGTGTTTACATATTGGGGAAAATTATTTGTCTAAAAAATCAGTAATAAATTATTGTTTGTATGAAGTTTTTTCTTGCAATACTCTCAGCACTAAAGATTTGTGTAATCAGTTTTATTTACCATCTTTTTTAAAGTGCAAATAAAAGACTGGTATTCCAAACTTTTGCGATAATAGAGAAATACTTACTTACACCTTTTCATATTCTTTTAAAAAAATTTTGTTTCACTTAATGATATTCTTTTTCTAATCACCATCTTGCTTCCACAACACTTCAAGCTGTGCTCTGTGCTTCAAACAAAACTCTTTTATTATACTTAAAACTTATCTACATGTTGTATTACATTTTAACGGAAAAAAGCACATTCAAACGAACGATATTGCAACTACCTTTTGGTTTTGCTATGTTTTTCTTACCCATTCTTTAAGCCGGGAAAAACAAATGTTGATCGTTCATTAAATTCGTTACATCGGATTTTCGTAAAAGTGAGTATTTGTTATATCGTGCTTTGCCTGTATATCTAAATGTGAGAGTTTATAATAAATAATTTGCAAATTATTAAAAAAAGCTACAAATATCAATTTTTTTTAATGAAATTTGCTGTGTCTCAAAAAAGGATATATGGCTATCTTTATCAAAAAACTAGAGTATTGAAAAAAACTTTATATTTTTAAAAACTCTATGAAATTCTACGTCCTTTAATGAAAATATTTTTTAAAACTATTTTTCAAAAAAAAAAAAAAAAAAAAAAAAAATTATTCAAGAATAGAGAATGCCACTAAGGAAATTTTTGTTTCTAAAAAATATTTACTTTTTTTGTTCTTAGAGCTTTCTTATTCCAGAATACAACTGGCCTTTGTTTTGAGGCTTAATGAGCGTCTGTATATCTTCATTCTCTGGTTAAGTGGCGCGACCAATACCAGCCATAGTCGTCAAAAAGTGGTATTTATCAAAATGATTTTTTTTTTTTTAATAATGAATTTTATTAGGAGCTACCAAAACAATTACAAATGATATTCTAACTTAGTTAGCCGACCAATACCCTGCAGGAAATGTCACTAGTGAATCTGTACTGATTCACTATTGACACAGTCACCAGTACTAGTGACTTATTATACCCCAGGCAATGTTATTTACAATAGACATTTAACAGGTTTGTTTCATTGGAAATCTACTACTGACGTTGGTACTACTGACTAGGTAGTTCCTTTGGGAATATATGTAGACATTGGAAGCAAAGAATCGCTAGTACATTTTAGTAAAAGAAGTCTACACTTTTTGTAAGAATACGAAATCATAACAATCTTTTTATATAATTTCTTCAACTTTTATAGGAATTGTACTTCTTAGTTGTTATTGATAAAATCTTTTTCGTATTAAAGCCAAATATTGTGGCAAATGTAAAGTAGAGTAGACACTTCGTTGACAATGTCACCAATATAGTCGACAAAACTGGTGACTTGGAGACACTCGCACCCAGGTTTCCTTCAGGGCAGTAACGTAGACCTTCAGCCCGTTGTAGTGAAACAGACCAGAGTCTCTGAAGGGAATTGAGCCTGCAACCCTCGCACTGCTTGACTATCTCACTACCAACTAGCCTACCGGGACACAGAGAACGATTTCAGTATTTGTGTTTGAACCAAAGCTATCCCATATCCCAAATTAAGAGAAAGCTTTTGTACGCTTTTTGCTTTAAAGAAAAGACATTAGTGGGTATATATTTTTCTTCGCGAACATTTAATATTATGTTTTCTTGTAAATATCTAAGACGCTGATATTTAGATAGTTGTAAGTTTTTTTTCTCAAAATACCACTTTAAATGATAAACATCAATTTTAAAGTCGTTTAATAAAAAAATTCAATTAAGCGTCATTTGACTAAATTAACCTTTAAAAAAGTAATTAAGTTTTTTCTTTTGTATTGCCTGAAGGCGTCCAAAGACCTCTAGGGGTAATAAAATGGCAAATACAAGAAACTAGAGGCATCAAAACTTTCTGTGTAAAAGATCAAAAGCTCTATCAAGCAGGCATAGGCGTGTGAAAAAAATAGACCTAAAACACTACAATACAGTACACAGAAAACAAAACACTCGGGATAAATTAAGTTTTTCATACTTACTTTAAGTACGAGTCGTACTCAAAAATTCAAGTATGTACGGATAACACTAAAACGTACTTAAAACAATCGTAAATGGCATAACTTTCGAAAATCAACCCCGCAATTTCTTAAAATGAGTAAAAAAAATGTTAAAGCAAGTAAAAAAAAAAGATTAAACTTGGCTTGGTAGTGCCACTCTGAGAGTTAAAATACAAAGTAAGCGTTTTAATCTCATTTAACTTTTCCAAGTTTTCTGTAAACACTTCAACAACACCACACAAGAAGTTAAAAAACGATTTGCTTGTTCTGTGTAGAAATAACAAAAACCAACAGAACAAGACGAAAACAATTGATTTTCATGTTTAAAAAGTAAAATTGAGAACTCTTGCTTCTCATTAAGTTTATATTTTCATCTATATTCATATGTACATTAAGTTTTTAAAGTAAAACCCATATCGGGAATGATGCTGGTGTTTATTAACTGAAATTTTTTTAGGTCCCAGTGAAAACTTCGTTAACTTTTTCAAAATGAATAGCTTCTTTCACTCATTTTTTAGTAGCTTTCTCCTATGACTACTTCTACAACTACTTTTTTCTGGATGTATGTAGGCAAAAAATAATGACTTACTTTTAAATGCGTTCATTTGTTCATTTTGGGACATTCTTTGTAAAATGTATTGGTTCTTTCAGTAGAATTGTAAGTAGTTTTTTTATGTTTTTCTGATTACTCAACGCATTATTTTGTAGGTGAAGTTTTTGCTGGGGTGTAAAAACTGGCTGTAGGAAATATCGCCCAAATAAAAATGGCCCAAAAAAAATAATGAAAAATCGCCCAAAAGAACATGAAAAATAACCCAAAAAGTTAAATATGAAATTTTGCCCAAAAGAAACGAAAAAGAGCCCAAATTGAAAATGAAAAATGACCCAAAAAAAAAACGAATTTTTTCCCAAAAAAGAAATTAAAAATTACCCATTTTGCAAAACAGTGTTTATTATTCATATAAATTTAGTAACTTACAAATGTAAGAAAAAAACATGGTCACAACCAACAAAACTATTTTTAAAGAAACTTATTTTACCATAATGTGGTTGTCGGTGACAATGATTTGGTTAAATTAAACATAATATGGTCAACATTTTTTTAAAAATGGTTTTGTTGTTTTTTCTCTGGGTGCATATATTAAACTTATAACGAAAACACTTTTGGGCGCAAGGATTATATCCCCTATGTTGTAACAAATACCGGTAGCGCTTACTAAAGCTTTTCGGCATAGCCGGCCTTCGGCCGGGCTGAAGGATTTTCTACTCTATGGTATAACAAAAACCGGCTTCGCTAACTAAAGCTTCTCTGCATAGCCGGCCTTCGGCCGGGCGCAAGGATTTTCTCCTTTATGGTATAACAAGTACTGGTTTCGCTAAGTAAAGCTTCTAAAATCTGCCTTGTTTCCGAACGAAGGCCGACTTCGCAGATAAGCTTTAGTTATCGAAGCCAGTATTTGTTATACCATAGAGGAGAAAATCCTTGCGCCTGGCCGAAAGCCGGCTGGGCAGAGAAGCTTAAGTTAGCGAAGCCGGTCTTTGTTATACCATAGTGGAGAAAATCCTTGCGCCCTGCCGAAGGCCGGCTTTGCAGAGAAGCTTTAGTTAGCGAAGCCGGTACTTTTTTTATCAAAGAGGCCGGCTATGCTTTCGAGTTTGTAAGCTATGCTTTCGAGTTTGTCCACGGACACTATGTCACTGGACGTTATGACATGCCACCTTTTTGCAATATGTCCCGTTATTTTTATAAATAACATTTAGGAATTCGTCGTATAGTAATAATGAATGATTTAGACAATAGTATGCCCGAAAAAATGGGCTATTTTTCATATAATATTTTTTTAATATTTAAAAAACGAAAAATCAGCCAATTGTAACGAAAAATAGCCCAACAATTTTGGGTCACTTTTCATATGAATTCAGGCCCAATTTTACATGGAATTTTTTTGGGCGATTTTTCATTTATTTTTTTGGGCCATTTTTCTTTGGGCGATATTTCCTACAGCCGTAAAAACTTACCCGTTTTAAATCAAATCATAACAAAATTCTCCTCCTAATTATACTTTTAGTTTATTTCAATTACTAATTCGGGATTGAATCAACTTTATATTACTTGAATCAAGCTCTTTTTTTGGTTTGATCTTAGTTTTCTTAAATAAATCTCATTTTCGAATTATTTCAAGTACGAAATCGGGATTGAATATGTATAAGTTAAGTATTTTGCGATTGAAAATCTTGTACGGTACGGATTTTCTTGAACTTGTTTCAAGAAAATCCGTACTCTCCTTATTATTAATATCGCTTAAGATTGATTTGAGTACGGATGGATTGATTGGTTTTTCTGTTGACTATAGTTTTTCGATCTTTGCTATACACGCCTGTCACAGAAATCATCTTGCTTCACATCAAACTAAATCACTTTCGATCGGAATTGATTTCTGTGACAGGCCTGATAGACTTTTTCATATTCACTGCGCAACGGTATACAAAATTTGTGTATTGTTTTTATTTGTGGGGGCTTTGTCGAAGCATTTGTTTTTAGTGATGCTTTGCAATACTGCGTTTAGGAAGTCAGCCACTGTATATGGACGAGGCAGAAGATCAAAAGTGCCATTTAATACTTAAGCGGAGTCCCACTAAAAGAGTAGTTGATGTTTTGAAAGGCAGTTTAGCGTGTATACGATACGATATATCCTGCCTATCTAATATAATAAATTAGCGTAACTTATATCTTTAGAAGACTCTTAACCCAATTACGAATAATAATTCTTTGTTTTAACTAAAAACTATAGTTTGGACTATAGACCATAATTAAGTGCTAAATATTATTATACCCACACCACAATAGTGGAGAGGGTATTATGCATTTGTGCTGATGTGTGTAACGCCTTAAAATATTGGTCCTAGACGTAGACGTTAAGTATACCGATCGTCTTAGAATCACTTTCTGAGTCGAACTAACGATGTCCGTCCGGCAGGCTGGCTGGCTGGCTGGCTGTCCATGTAACCTTGTGCGCAAAGTACAGGTCGCAGTTTTGGAGATAATTTGATGAAATTTTGGTCATAGGTTCGAATCGTAGGACCACGAGGGAAGATAGGGGGAAATTTCTTCCTCTCAGAAACTATCAAACCGATTTCAATGAAATTTAAAACATAGATAGAACCATATCTATATGGACACATACTGTATGCATTTTTGTAAAACTAGGACCGCGAAGGGAGAAAGGTGCAATTTCTGCCTCTCAAACCGATTTTAATGAAATTTAAAACATAGATAGATCCATATCTATATGGACACGTTAGCTATACAGTTTTTCAAAAATTGGACCACAAGGGGAGGTAGGGGGCTATTTCTGCCTCTCACAAACGTTCAAACCAATTTTCATGAAGTTTGTAAACATAGATAAATCTATATTTATATGGACACATAAGCATGATGTGTTTTTAAATACTGTGGTGTTGGGTATCATATGGTCGGGCTTGACCGACTATACTTTCTTACTTGTTTTAAATTGTAGAATTTTAATCGTGTGCTATTTTTTCACCTCCTTCTGTACTTTGTGGCATGTGATATGCATATATTGTTTGGAATAAAGATTGCATGAGCTTGTTTGTCGTGCTTATGTGTTCTCGGGCTATAGCCTTACCACTTACCACGATTGTGTATGTTGACCTGTTGACATACTATTTGATATTCCGGTATAAATAAACGTATATTGTATAAAGTATTTTTTTTTTTTTTTTATATTAACACGTATTTTCCAATTAAATTATACTCGTACACCGAAAGAAATTATTTTGCTAACTTATCCAACTCCGATACGTAAGCAATTAACTGCAATGGAGCTGCAATTGAAACAGTAAATTTGTCGAATTTCACAGTGGGCCAAGTCTTAAACCGTTTCTACTTTAAAGTATGATCAAATTTCTTATGTTTATAAAATTTAAGTTATGTCGGTCTCAAGGCCCTTAATGAAGACGTTTTGTTGTATGCACAAGTGCAAGTAAATTAGCTTACAATGAATCTTATTTAATTTTAAAAGCTTGAGTATATTTACTCTCTCATTAAGAAATAAATTGTAAGGTTTCTGAAAGCAAGAAAAGTACGTGATATATGCAATGGCGATTACATACTATAAGAAGCAGCAGAGAAGCGAATACTATTGATGTAAATTTTCAATTTAATTAAAAAAAAATGAAAAATGATCGCATTATCCCTTATAAGTAAGTAACCTGCTGAGTGAATAATTTAAATCATTATTTTAAACAAAAATTCAAGAACAATGTTCTAAGTGCTTCTGTTATTCCCTTACTTGGAAGCAGGTTGTACTGCAATGATTTTAAAATAGAACATAGAAATAAAATTTTTTTTTTGTAATCAGTCAATTAATTGTTTTTTTTTTGGCTGTAGGAAATATCGCCCAAAGAAAAATGGCCCCAAAAAAAAAATGAAAAATTGCCCAAATGAAGAATCGCCCAAGCGAACATGAAAAATTACCCAAAAAGGTAAATATGAAATTTTGCCCAAAAAAAAAAACGAAAAAGGGCCCAAAAAGAAAATGAAAAATGACACAAAAAGCAAAAACGAATTTTTTCCCAAAAAAAAAAAAAAAAATTACTAAATTTGCAAAAAAGTGTTTATTATTCATATAAATTTAGGTGACATGTCATAACGTCCAGTGTCGTAGTGTCCTTGGACACTTTTAAAGTGTCATAATGTCCATCGAAGACGAGGACGTTATGACACTTTGCAACGTCTTTGTTATACCATAGAGGAGAAAATCCTTGTGCCCGGCCGAAGGCCGGCTATACAGAGAAGCTTTAGTTAGCGAAGCCAGTATTTGTCACACCATAGAAATAAGAGTAAGATTATGGTAGAATTTTAAAAATAGTCCATTTTTTTTGGGCCATTTTTCATACAACATTTTTGGGTGATTTTTCATAATGAAAAATTTAAAAAACAAAAAATCACCCAACAATAACGATAAATAGCCCAAAAATTTTGGGCCATTTTTCATATGTAATCAGGCCCAATTTTACATGCAATTTTTTTGGGCGATTTTTCATTTTTTTTTTTTGGGCGATTTTTCTTTGGGCGATATTTCCTACAGCCTTTTTTTTAGCAGAGGACAAAAACAGTTGTGCTTCAAGTGGGTATTCCCCTAATAAATATCATGCCTCTTGTAAGCAGGTTTGTAAGGGGGTACTGTGCATCTCTCCCTTACTAAACTGCTTACCAGTACGCTCCATTTTTTACTAGGACCTCTAAAGATATTTGTTTTGCTTTGCGAGAAAAGTTTTAAAAAAATAGAACAAAACTTGAATAGAAAAATCTTGGAATAAAATAAAGCTGAATCAGAACTAAGATGAAATAGAAAATTAAAACTTAAATAGAACATTCAAAACATATTTCCTTCAAGTTGTGCTGAAAGAGATCAACCAGAAAAAGAAAGACAAAAAACATAAAAACCAGAAAAATTTACTTTGGACTTCAAAAAGTATTCTTTGCAAAAAGTATGAAAAACTCAAGTAAAACGAAGAACATGTTAATCAATTAAAAATTATAATTATATAAGTAAAAAATTAGAAAGAATATTTGTCGAAATATTGTATGTAAAAAAACCTATACAAGAATTTATTTATTGATTTTAAGTTTGGAAGTTTTTTTTTTGTGAATTTAGAAATAGTTTTAAGATTTTTTTTATAATATGGAAGTTGAAAAAAAATCACTCAAAATATGCAAAAATATGCATTTAAAACCTAAATATGCAAAAATATGCATTTTCACCAAAATATGCAACAATATGCAAAATCGATGCCATTAAAAAAAAATCACTCAAATATGTCGAAATATTGAAAAATATGCATTTAAAACCTAAATAGGCAAACATATGCATTTTCACCAAAATATGCAAAAACAATTTGATGTCATTTCAACGCAAATTTATTGATTCGGAAAGGTAATTGGTCGACATCGTTCTGAGACTATTGACAAAAACATGTATTTGTATGGAAATCGCATTCCTACTAATTAGATTAACCTGATGTGTCTGAATCAGCATTTAGTTTTTACTTCACATTAATCCTTTTGTCCATCCATATTTTCACAAATATTTTATATTTTCTTTGTGTGTTTAAACATTTGCCCAACTTTTATATATTATTCTGTGGCTCTCTTAGGCTTAAGGTATTTATAGGAATGCCATATAAAATAGGCTTTCCTGTCATAATACTTAACATGTCTGCTGCAATTTTATAAAATATGCAATATAATTTAGTTCCTGTTGATGTTGCCGTTAGCAATTTGCATAAATTACGACCAAAACTAACAATAGAAAACTGACTATAAATATGAAATTTGATATTGAGAGTTTGGCATCAGTTAATTTTTAATGATACATGTAACGTTCGCACAATCGTTTATTACTTAATTTATTGGAATTTAAATTTCATTTCTCTATTACACCTGTTGTTAAGCTGTGTGCTATTTTTTTTTTTTTTTTGTTGTCGGAAGGGAGTTTAGGTATGTGTTGGTTTATTTGGGTTGATGCTGGAAGTGTTGATTAGTTTTGTGATAGAATTTTATAACAAGCATTTTGCTAGTTTAATGTGTAATTTTGCTAACAAGGAAAATTTTTTAATATTTAAATGTCATTATAGTTTAGTAATGGAGTTTAAATTATGAAATGTATACAATAAATGTTTTTAAATTTAAATCTGTGTGAACTTAATTAATTTCAAGGGAGAAGGCTATACTGGAACGTTTCTTATCTTTAGTATCAACTTTCAATTAAAATGGCAGAAATTAAGAAAAAAAAACAACAATCTTTCACTTTTAAATATAAACATAATGTTCTGTGGTTCTTAAAAGAACAAAGGGCTACATTTTGGAGGATATGGTCTTTTACAATGGTGCACCCGTACGGAAAGCTGGTTAATAAAATAAATATTAACATCCTAGACTAGTGCAGGTCGCGGGCAAAATTGAATGAACTAGAACAGAAAATTTCATTTTGTTCTTAACAAGTTTTAGAATTAATAAATTCAAAAAGATTTTTGTTTATTTTCGCTTTTACAAAAATACACAATTAAATTATTCTATAAATACTATTTTTACTTACACAACTCAAAGTACATTTGTGTTGGTTTAACCACTCACTTTATTGTTTTAATAACATTATAAAAAATAAAAAACTGCATTTGGCCACAAATCCACCATTAAGAAAAACAAAGTAAAACCACTGCAAATTCAAATATACGAGTACTAAAAGCTTAAATTCATTTTTATTTTGTAATGAAAATGACACTCAATAATCGCATATTGGAAATAGCTCTTAAAAAATACAGAGCTGCAATAAAAGGAATGTAGCAAAAAATATAAAAATAAAACAATTTAACGACAAAACAGTTACAAAGAGGAAACAAAATCTTTGTAAAGGATTTAGAAAAAAGAAATAACACTGGTAGTGCTTTTAGTTCTAAAGTCCTCTACCACGAAATCCATTAAGTCTGGTGCAACTAGAATAAAGCTTTAACACTAGCTACAAATAAAAATTTCGGTTGTTAATAATTTTAAGACTTTTTATTGCACACTTTATGGTTAATTCAATAAATTTTGTGTTGGAATTTACATTGCCAGTGTAACTGGGTTATCGACCAAACGACCAGCAACTGAATAGTGACATCATCTAATAAAATATTCTTTGAAATTAAGGGAGCTACAAGTTTTAAAGAAAGCATTAAATTAATTCCATGAGTTTTTTTATTCTGAAAATGAAACTATGCCATTTCACAAAACTGGCAGATCTAGCGGAGCTCTTTTTGGAGAAATTGTCACAAGGTCACAGACAGGAATTTAACGGAATTAAAAACGGCGTATGCTGATATTTTGTCCCTAACGTAGTGTACTTTTTTAAAATACAAACTCTATCTTATTTTTGCACTTGTGGATTTGTACACTACGATCGTCAGCTGTCGAGCACAAACACTAAGATAACTTACCAATCTTATTTTAGAGTTCGTTTAGTGTTTTTTAGGGTACTTGTTCTGTATTTTTTCGTAAACGCGTAGTGAACTTTTATCTTACGTGTTCTGTTTTGTTAATGTATGCGTAGTGAACTTTTAAAGTACTTGTTTTTTTTTAAATAGTAGAAAATATATTCTACTTTTTTTAAGGTCCACGAAAAAGCACTTTTTAGGTTGGCAAACCTTTCCCCTTAACTCTGCAAAATAGTCTCATATATGCAACTGTCTTAAATTAAAGCTAAATATACGAACTTTTACAAAAAGTACTTTTTGTAGAACTTTTTTGTAAACCTTTTTGTAGAAAGTACTTTTTGTAAAACAGTTCTGTTTTGTAAGTGCATGCGTAGTGAACTTTTAATGTACTTGTTTTTTAAGAAAATTAGTAGCAAATATGTTCTACTTTTTTTAAGGTCTATAAAAAAGTACTTTTAAGATTGTCACACACTTCCCCTTATCTCTGCTAAGTTTAATTTAAATTTAATTATTTTTATGAAGAAATTAATTTTACAACATGAATTTAATTGAAGTTTATTGATAATTTTTTATTCTTGACTGAGCTGGGAACCGAACCCATTTTTTCACGGACACGTTACAGATTGAGGGGCTGCAATCGAAACATGTAAAGGAAACCTGTACGTGAAAATCTGGGTTCGGTTCCCAGCTCAGTCAAGATGAAAAAGTATAAATAAATTTTAATTTATTTCATGTTGTAAAATTCCTTTCTTCATAAAAATAATTTAATAACAAAAAAAAAATACTTGATTAATTCTACAAATAAAGAAGAAGAAAATAGTAGCTTGCCTTACACGTCGCCTTAACTTCGCAAATAAATCTCATATTTTCCAGCAGCTAAAAGAAAATGTGAAATGCAATTTACAAAAAAAAAAGATGTCTGCAGAAAAACCGCACAGTTTTTTAATACAGAAAAAGTAACTATAGCAACACTTAAACATTGTTGCAAGAGCTTTACAAAAGCAATAGAGAAAGAGAAAAAAAAAACACAAAACAGCAACGACAACCTGCTGAAAATGTCATTAACATTTAAAACCATTGACAGTTTTACTATTTGCCACATGCAAAGTGTTATTGTTGTTGCTGCCACAAACACTCACAAGGTAAGAAAATAAATACACACAACAATTTGCAACACGAGGGAACAACAAAATTCACCCAAAGTGTCCCTTTCATTTAAGGAGTTTCTTAACCGTTCATGCTTTTATTTATATTGGTTTTTTCTATTAAAGTATTTTATGATTCGTTTTGTTGCATGCCACATACATTGCTTTATCTTTTCTCAGTTTCGTGGCCAAAAAAAAAAAAGCTAAACCACATACTTCAGCAGCATTTGGTTTGTAGTTTATTTAAATGGAATATGTGTACATACTTGCAAAGAAATTATATGATTAACTCGCCACGAAAAAAAAGTTGCAAAGAAAAAATTACTTACAGAAAATTAGGTTAATTAGAAAAATAATGTTAACGAATTCTTTGTGCAATAGTTAACATCCTTTGCACTATTTACTATATTCCATTTCTAATTCTCTTTCATTTTTTACCCTTCACCGAAGTAAAAAGAGTAAATACAAGTTTGTCATTGCCTTTGTAATTTCTACAATATTTATCTAACCGTCTAAAAAGTTTATAAATTCTGGGTCCATATGAGAACCAAAGTTGATTTAACAATGTCCGTCTGTCCGTCTATCCGGCTGGCTATTGAAATGTGCTGTCTAAAGACCCCAGATATGATCGGGACTAGGTTGTTATATACTTATGTCACATGTAGTCTTGCATTGCCTGCTATTGCAATTTAACATGATCGGCCTATTAATGGCAAAGATTAGAGCAAAAAACCGTGGCTGCCTCTTATTTTACATATAAATCCCTAATTATTGATTTTTTTTAATGTATATCTGGCGAACGGCGTGAGCCAAAGTTTCATACTTAGGTACAAGCATATTGGTTATCAATACACGACGTCCGGAATTGATGAAGTGGGCGTGGCATTTTCGCTATAAAACATTTTAGATTTCTGTATATCTGTAGAGCAGCAAGAGCCAAATTAGGTACAAGCATCTAAGATATAAATGCACAACTCCAACAAAATGTGGTCGGGATTGGAGAAATGGGCGTGGCACCTCCAGTATAAACCCATTATAGATTTTTGTATATCTGGAGAACGGCAAAAGTCAACCTTTCTAAATTAGGTATAAACATCTTGGTTATCAATACCTAAAATCCAACAAAATTGTAACAAAATATTGGCGGGATTGTTGAAGTGGGAGTTGCATTTTCACTATAAATTTTAGATTTCAGTATATCTGGAGAGCAGCAAGAACCAAATTTCCAATTAAGATACAAGCATCTCGGATATTAATGCACAACATCCAACAAAATGTTGTGGGGATTGGAGAAGTAGGCGTGGCACCTCCAGTATAAAGACATTACAGATTTTTGTATATCTGGAGAACGGCAAAAGCCAACGTTTCTAAATAGGTATAAACATCCTGGTAATAAATACACAACATCCGACAAAATGTGAGTGGCATGTGAGAAATGGGCGTGGCACAAAATATATTTATTTATATCGAAAGTAAAATTGTCAAAATTTGGTACACATAGCTGGGCAAGCAACCTCTCTAAAATAATAAGTAGGATTGGAGAAGTGGGCGTGGCACCTCCCGTACAAAGACATTATAGATTTCTTTATATCTGGAGAACGAGAAAGCCGAAGTTTCCAAATTAGGTAGAAGCATCTTGGTAATCAATACACAACATCCGAGAAAATATGGGTGGGATTAGAGAAGTAGGTGTGGCACAATACAGATTAATTTGTATATAAAGAACGGTATTTATATAACTTTCTGTTCTTATCACACCATGGTGAAGGGTATATGAGACTCGGCATAGCCGAACAAATCACTTTTACTTGCTTTTTAGTACATTTATACCAGGGCAATACATTTTGAGATATTTCTGCTTCTACCTTAGAAGATCCTAATAGGAAAAAACTTTTTGAAAATTTTAACTAATGAATTGTTATACTGGCGCTTAAAAAACTTCCTAAACTTAAGTCCTTCTGTAAAATTATACGAAGAGTTTCTAAGTTCCTTAAAAAATTTCTTACTCAAAAACTTTTTATGCTACCAGTTTTAGTATTTTCTAATGCCAACGAAATGTTTTGAAATGAAATTAGTGTAAAAATTTCCTATCCACCCATTTCTTAGCGCTTCCATCTAAATCAGACATTGTTGCCACCACAATATGTTGCAAGGTTTATGTATATGCTAAGCTTAAACTGAATCTTTTTACACACATATTTTCTGCTTAAGCGTTAACATATTTTATTTGTTTAAATGGTTTTCTATCTCTGGGAAACACAATAAAAGCTAAAAGCAGGTTAAAAAAAACTAAGAGATAAAAATTATATGCCACACAAATAAACAACTTTGAAACGTTAGAGGATCATCATAAATATCAAAAAGCATAACGAAGTTGCAAATAAAATGTCAGAGTAAATAGAGATGAAGTAGTCCCATAAAAGCAGAAACACATTAAAGGATTGACTGAAATGGAACAATTATCATAAAAAAGCAGTAAAATATATAAGAAAAATATGCTTTAGAATAAAACTAATAATCTAAATGGAACTAAGTTACAAGAGCTATTTAAAGAAGGAAAGAAATTGTAAATTCTTCTATATCAGGGATGGGAATCATGATAAATTTTAAATATTGTTAATACCGTTTATTGTTTTGCAGACGGAATCTCTGCAACACAGAAAAATTCTCGCCACTTCTTTTTTTTTTTTCAATTAAACCGTTAATCAAAAATAAAATCAGCTTTAATTAAAAATTTATTTAAGTGAATTAAACGTTTACTTAAATCAACCACACTACTGCAGAAAATTTTGTTACTGTTAAAAAATTTTCAATTGAAAATTAATTAAATTTGCACTAGAATTAAATTTATTTTTTAATTAATATCACAAATTTTTTAATTGAAATCAATTTTTACTTTTTTCTGTGTATAGTTAGAGTTATGCTGAGCTCCTTGGTTCTCGATTTAGCGCATGCAAATTTCTACATTACGAAATCAAATTTTCGGAATCGTGGCGAACATTTCACATTATACTGTTCTTGAAAATGGAGATTTTATGTATTGCAACGATAGAAAAAGAGTTAATTCATTGACTCTTCAGAGACAAGCTTAAAAGCAGTTTTACTCGGCTTTTAGCTGGGTTATACAAAACTGCTATCGTTTTCTCTATAAATGGGATAGTCGGGGGAGAGAAAACTATTATGATATTAAACACGTGGACACCCTTCAAAAGGCGTCTGAAATACTTCTTCCACCATTGGACTCTAAACTAAGGCTTTTAAAATAACTTATAAAGGCTCAACTAGACGAGCCATACCATCATGTCATAGCCTTAACATCTAATTATAATTACGGCAAAAAACCAATATTCGGTTGGTTTCTATGGTTATGGCATAATTGCAAGCCACCTATGAATAGTCGATTAGAGGATCTGGACTATGCTGATGATATCTGCTTACTCGCTCATAACTTTACCGACATATCAGCCAAATTGGAACAGATTAACATCGACAAAACAAAGGTTATACGCATCAACACAACTAATCTGTATAAGCTCAGGGTCAACAACATAGAGCTCGAGGATCTGCAATCGTTTTGCTATTTAGGAAGTATAATTTCCTCCACGGGCGGCTCCCGAGGAGATATTGCATATCGCATAAAAAGGCAAAGCAGTCATTCGGAGCATAACAAAGAATATGGAAATCACCACAAATACATACAGGTACTAAGCTGCGTCTTTTCTCCTCAAATGTTCGCTCTACCCTGCTATATGGATGTGAATCCTGGAACTGTACGGCAAACGAGATACAACATCTACAGGTATTCATTAACCGTTGCTTTCGGAAAATATTGAGAATTTTTTTGCCGAACGTAGTAGTAGAAATTGCAAAAAAGATATGGAGCTGGATTGGCCATGTCCTAAGAAGACCTCATGATGATATATCAAAGATGGCAATTTGACTGGAATCCCAAAGGCAGCAGGAGAAGCGGTAGACCCGCTAACACCTGGAGAAGGCTACTAGAATCCGAGATAAGCAAAACGGGAAAAACCTGGTCTGAAATCAGACTAATGGCACAGGATAGATCCCGATGAAAGGATTTCGTTACGGCCCTTTGTTCCAACTTGGAACCATAGGAATCAATATATAAGCCACCTATAATCAAATACAATGTTGCCCATAAGACTGGTTTGAATAGCTGTTTTGTTTCGTTGTTACCGTAAGCATTCAAAACAGCTGTTCAAGCGCCTCTAATTTAACCCTTAAGGCGATAAATCGCTGTGAAAGTCGATTTTTTTACGTAAAAGAAAAATTCCCTAAAATAAGTGAAACATAGAGTAACGTGGAATTGTGAACAATCTTAGCACATATATGTTTATCGCACACTAAATCATAAACCGGAACAACTCAAAATGCAAAAATTTTAATAAGAGGCAGAAAACTGGCTTCAAAAACATGTTTGCTATTTTTTTAATTAAATTGATTTTCACCAAAGTTAAAAAGGACCGGGATGCAAACGAATTTGTCGTGGTCGCTATTGATTTGATTTGTAAACAGAAAAAAATTTTGCACCAGTAAAAGCATTAATCAAATTTAAATCAGTTTGAATTAAAAATTTAATCAATTGAATTATGCGTTTAATCAAGTGAATTAAACTTTTAATCAAGTGTTTAATCCACTTGTTTAATTGATATTATTAATTTTTTACTGATGCAAATTAATATTGTCAATTAAACGTTTAATACACTTGATTAAAAGTTTAATTCACTTGATTAAATTTTTAATTAAAACTGAGTTAATTTTTGATGAATACTTTTACTGCTGCAAAAATGTTTTCTATGTATATTGGTTTTTGAATTATTTTGATAAATTTTGAGTTCTGTCTGTTCATGATTAAGTGTGGGATATATTGTAAATTTTTATAAAGTTCGCGAATAAATTATGTCATAGCACATGCTGGGTCACACTAATCTGTTATAATTCCCATTAAGTTTATATAACATTTCGCACAGATATTTTAGATTTGTAGGTAATCGGGCGTGTAATACAATACGGGAATATTACCAAACTTGCAATTTAGTCGCCGGCATTCATTCTGTTGTTGCCCTTCACAGTAAACTAGTAACCTTAGCTAATCCAGCGAAGCGTAGAGCTTGTCTGCAGGAAAGGAAACAGAGTCTCTGTTGGGAATCGAAACCGCAACCAAGGCGCTGATAGACTTCGGTTGCTTTTTTGGCATTGCACCTTCGCTAAACTGTTTTTATACTCTAGTTCGGTCGCATAATATTTAGATACCTAGTAATAGGAATGATCCAGAATTAACACATCTTCTGCACCTCTGAAGAGCTTCCAAGTGAACTGATCCAGCTCCTTCACCTGTCTTGAACCCTGAACCCATCCTGCTAGGATAATCCACCTAAATCCCAGCCTGTTGTAGTAATTTTAATGGACGAGTTAATTAAACATTATTTTTGACCCAGGAAAAATTTAAAATTTAAAATTTTTAAACAATATAAATTTTATTTTAATAGAAAAAAAGTATAAAAAAGAAGTCATTGTGGCTTAAAAAAGTTTAAATTTTGTTCTTCAGTTTGAAATAAGTAGATAATCAAGGCGAATTTATGTAGACAGACGGTGGTGGCGATACAACAACAAGTACAACACCGAAAACTCGACATTGTATTTTATTTTTTGATTTCGTTGGTCGATATGTCAAGCAACTTTTGACGATCCTCTCTCTAAATTATTAACCTGAAAAATGAATTCGCCTTGTAGTTAATTATAAATAATTTTCTTTTACTAAATTTAATTTTATTGGAATAAAATTTCCTTAAAGCCTTTAAGATACTTTAAGGAGTTATTACTTCCTCTCTTTTACTTATTTATTTTGTCGTTATGTTATATTGTTCTGGGTTTTTGCGTTTTTTTTTTCTTTTTTTTTGTAATTTTCCTTTTTTTTTATATTTATAAATTGTTATATTTGATTTTTGTTTACTGTTTTTATTTACTTAACGTTTTTTATTCCTTCTGCTACGATTTTGTCTTGTCTTACTTTAGGTCAAGAGAGAAGAAGAAAAAAATCTTGTGTTCAAACTCAATAGCAATAAAAAACTGTATCCGGTTGTAAGCACAGCTAAAGCAGTGTAACTAATGCTGATTTTGCAGTTATAGCATTATTTCCTAGATATATCTAATTCTATTTAGCTTTTTAAGCTATTTATAAAGTACTTACTTAACCCGGTAAGCTTCGTTTTCCACATTACAAATGTGCCTTTATCTCCCCAGTACTATTAAAAAAGATTAAGTCTTGTTGTACTGCTTATTTTTTCAAATAAATGAAAAAAAAATGCACACATATTATTATTATTATGATTATTATTTACTGCTCTTACGCCAGATCGTGGGCGCATAGTGCCAAAAAGAAGTGTATAACATAATTAAACAGTTCTCGTGTATTGACATCATATCATATTTGTATACGGAATAACGTTTCTTCCCAAGTCTCCCCAAGTGTTCAAGTGGCATATCCACAAGCACTCCACCCTCTATCTTCCTTACCATAAGATATTTTGCCAGTTCCAACCCAATTGTATGTATTACTAGCTGACCCGACTGACGTTGTCCTGTCCAAATTAGCAAACAAGTTTGCGTTCGATTTTTAAAATCCATTAAAAAGATACGAACATTTGAAAGAAAAATTAGTCAAATCGATGGAGCCGTTTTCTGATTTAAGGTAAATCGAAAAAAATGGGCCAAGGCGATTTTAAAGCAAGTTTAAAAGAAAAAATCGTCCAAATCGGTCAAGCCGTTCTCAAGTTATGTGCTTAATCGAAAAAGTGGGCGTAAAAGTAGGCGTTGTACATTTTTCTTTCGATGAAAACGTAAAATGGATAAATACGAACATTTAAAAAAAAATTAGTCAAATCGATGGAGCCGTAATTTAATGATAGGTAAATCGAAACAAGTGGGCGGGGCAAAATTTTCTTTCCGTAGAAACCTAAGTTGGACCATGGCAATCATTTGAAAGAAAAAATCGTCCAAATCGGTCAAGCCGTTCTCATGTTATGCGTTTAATAGAAAATGTGGGTGAAAAGTAGGCGTGGTAAATTTTTCTTTGAATGAAAACTTAAAATGGATTAATACGATCATTTGAAAGACAAATTTGTCAAATCGGTGGAGCCGTTTTCGGATTTTAGGTAATGCAAAAAAAGTGGGCGTAAAAGTAGGCGGGGCAAAATTTTAATTTCGTATAAATCTAAGTTGGACCATGGCGATCCTTTTAAAGAAAAAATCGTCCAAATTATATAGATGTTATTGGTGGTGCAATATGAAAATTGGATTTTGCCACGCCCCTCCGCCCGCAGACCGAAAATCAAAAAGATTCCCTGAAAATTTCATCAAGATCGACCCAGCCGTTTTGGAGTCCATGCGTTACATACATACACACATACTGTTTTATATATATATATATATATATTAATGGTCATCCTCTGAGCTCTGGTCCTTACAAAAAAAAAAAAATTAAACCGTTCTCCGGATATACAGAAATGTATACTGTGTTTATATTGAAGGAGCCATGACTCCCAGACAGATGTCTTGTATATGTAGATAAACAAACTATATTTCCCAAATTTAAGAACTTTTACCGTTCTTCAGATATACTTTTAACTGCATTGCCTTTGTATGGGAGGAGCCACGAAAATTTTAGAAAAATCGGTTTAATGGTTAAGGAGTCTATAACGAACAAACAAACACACGCATTAAAATTTGTCTTTATATAGATTTCAGACAAAGTAAATGTGTGAAAGGGGGAAAGCACAGACTTTAAATTTTTAACACCAATAAAAGCAACGTCAATTTCATTGTAATATTGTCTAAGGCAAAAGCTGATAACATTTTTTACTTGCCTTCAGTTTTGGAGTTAGTGATTATTCCACCAAAAAAAAAAAAAAAAACCTTGTCATAATGCCAGTAATACAATTTCTTATTTTTGCTTTTTGGTTGTTTAAGGGAATATCTAGTCAATTTCTATTTGCTGTCAATACGTGATAAAAATTTCTTATAAAAATATTTTGTGTAAGAAAAGTTTTTGTTCATATTTTTTCTGTAGAAAATTCTGTTATATTAAAATTAAGTTACACAAAAATTAAGTTAAACATTCTTGGCAATATGTACTTGTGTACAAAGCATTAAAATTATTTAACTTTTGTTTTATTTATTAGGTGTATAACTTAAAATTGTGGTATTTTTTTGTAGATATTTTAAATCATTTTTAAACATTTATCATTTGAGAAAGGATTTGATATGAAATCATTTTTAATTTTAAATCAAACGTTTAGATTTGTAAGAAGAGATTCGGTCGCATATTAGACATCTAGTAAACACAATCCCAAAGCAACATAAAAAAATTTTTGTTTCAACTATTTCGTTTAATGGCAAAGAAAGAACATTTAACAGATGCTTACCTCTTAAACGCTGTGCCAAATTTGGAATTAGGAATGATTGAAACAAATTGTAGGAGGATGACAATTTTTGGCAACTAAAAAACGTAAGTAGTTGAAAGTAATTGAAGACAAAAACCATGTGTCTAAGATAGTGAACAACGCATTTCTTAGTAATACCCCCTGCACTACAGCAATATGTATGCTTTGAATTCTTTTTGTAATGAATTCTAATTAAGCAAAATTCAATATTAACTTTAGAAATGTTTTAAACCACATCGTATTTACTTTAACACCCATGGTTACATTTTTAGTTGCATATATTTTTAGCTACTTATGTAAATACTATTGCGTTGTTAACATTCAGGAATTTACACTCACACCTTTTTGATTTATTTCATTTACATAAGCTGGCAGAAAAAGAAAACATCTCCTCTCACATTTTCGCTGAAAATTGAAATAAGATTTACATTTCTTAAACATTAGTTGCGCTTCACATACTCGTGGCAGCTGGAAGCGTTTTGCGTTAGCTAAAATATCGCTTTAAATTATTCGTTTTTTTTTTTTTTAAGGTACTTCGGTATGTCCCCTTAAGTAAGTAACGTTTTTAAAAACGTAAAAAGAAAACCTCAATTCCCTATTCTAAGCTACACTCAGGAAAAATGGTTAAAAAAAAAGGAAGAAAGCTGTATTTGCCGGTGTGAAATTCTATTTTTAGGGACATTTGTCGATATTTAGTTCCTTTATTCCGATTCTACTAAATCTATTGTGCTGTAAAAGCATTCAAATAATATGTTATCTTTAATTGTGTTGGAAATCAACAACCCCCCAAATTTTCGAGTGTATTAAATTTCTTTTCTTTAAAAATATATCGCTTACAAAACTCAATTGGTATAGTGTGTACATTTTATTGTACATTTACATCCGCAAATGTGAATTTAAATATGTATGAAGATAAATCTGTTTGTATGCAGTGCTCTTAACAGTTATTCACGCAATTTCTTGTGCATATTTTAGCAGCTACAAATGTTGCGTGGTGTTGAAATTAACATTGTTAACAAATACCAATGTTATCTTATTTAAACAGAGGTATAGATATTAAAGAGAACAAAAATTACGTTTAGCTAAATAATTAGCAGGTCTTAGTATAATTCTTAATAAGTCTAAAATACTTATTAGGTCTTAGTATAACACCTAACAAGTTCTAGTATAAGACTTTATTAGTCTAAGAATAACACTTAATAAGTCTTAGTATAAACCTTTCCTAGTATAAGACTTAATAAGTCATATCATAAGACTCAGTAAGTCATAGTATAAGACTTAATAAGTCTTATGCCGAATTTTCACGATAGTATTTAAATCTATATTAAGTTAATTTTCATAACAAACTCAAATCGCATTTGAATACAGATTGGTTTTTTGAGTTTTTTTTGAAAAGCCTTATTTAATTAAGATAAAAGTATGTTAGCACTACTAAATACAAAAAAAAAATATAAAAAGTGTATTTATTTACAAGGTGGTCTGAAAAAACAGCTGACTGTTAATGCTTTGCCTGCTGTTGTTGTATTGTCGTGACATTGAGGCCACCTTGCTAAAATATTACAATGGAAACTTAAGTTGAAATTAAGCGTACCACATCGGTGACTTAAGTTTCACTTAAGTTTTTAGTGAAGAAGAGAATTTTGTATTTAAAACGATTTTAAAAATAAATGTGTTTTAATGTCAATCCTGAAAATTGGCCATTAGTTTAATAATTAATAAGTTTTATTAAAATACTTAAAAAGTACAAGACTTAATAAGTCTTAGTATAAGACTTCATGTGTCTCAGTATAAGACTTTATTAGTCTTTGTTTAAAACTAACTTATAAGTCTTAGTATAAGGCTTTAAAAACGTTAGTATGAGTCTTAATAATTAATTTGTGTAATACTTTATAAGTCTTAGTCTTTAGCCTTTATAAGTCATAGTATAAGACTTTTTACTATGACTTAGTATAAGACTTTATAAGTCTTAGTATAAGACTTTATAAGTATTCGTATAAGACTTTATAAGTCTTAGTATAAGACTTTATAAGTCAAAGTATAAGACTTTATAAGTCTTAGTATAACCCTTATAAGTCTTAGTATAAAGCTTAATAAGTCTTAGTATAAAACTTTATCAGTCTTGGTATAATACTTTATAAGTCTTAGTATAAGACTCTATAAGTCTTAGTATAAGACTTTATAAGTCTTAGTATAAGACTTTATAAGTCTTAGTATAACCCTTATAAGTCTTAGTATAAAACTTAATAAGTCTTAGTATAAGACTTTATGAGTCTTGGTATAAGACTGTATAAGTCTAAGTAGAAGACTTTAAGTCTTATTATAAGACTTAATAAGTCGTACAATAAGGCTAAGTATAAGACTTTATAAGTCTGAGTATAAGACTTAATAAGTCTTGATATAATACTTGTATAAGACTTGAAAAGTTCTGGTTGAAAATTCTTGCTATAAGATTTGATAAAACTAAGCACTTGATAAGTCTTAGTTAATACTTGATTAGCCATAGTATACGACTTGATAAATCTTGTTAAATGACTTAATCAGTTTAAATATAAGGCTTGCTAAGTCTAAGTCCTAGCCTTGGTAAGCCTTAGTAACATACTTAATTAGGCTTAGTAAGACTTGATAAGTACTGAATTAATAAGTCTTAGTAATGTACTTAATAAGTCTTGGTAAAAGGCTTGAAAAGTCTTGGTATAAGACTTAAAAAGGCGACTTGAAATTTCTTTTTATAAGACTTGATAAAGCTTACATTAACACTTGATATGTTTAAGTAAAAGACTTGAAAAGTTTTAGTAATGTACTTAATAAGTCTAGGTATAAGACTTGATAAGTTTTATTGTAACACTTGATTAGTGTTAGTTTTACACTTCATAAATCTGATTAAGAGTCTTGATAAGTCTAAGGCTTGATAAGTTTTTGTCTTTTTGTGTCTTTTATTACACGTTACACTTTATAGATGTATCGCTGGTATAAAAATATACATTTAAATTTAATTTTAAATTCATGTTTAAATTGCAAATATTGTTATGCCCTCAAGCATATCAACAAAGTGTGTCTGAAATATGTGATAGTGTAAATGGAATTTGAATATGTACAAAATGATAAAGAATTTTAAAATAAGCTTTAAGAATAAAAGAAATTTGGGCGTTGGCATTAGCTTTATTGGGGCATTTAAAATCATTTTTTTTTTCAAAGTTTCTACAATTTCAATACAAGAGTATGAGTTTGTAATACAGTAAAGATTATATTTCTTTTTCTGTCCTAAAGCTTAGTTTTTTACAATAATGTTGTTTTATCTGACAAAATTTTTGGCATATCAGAAAAATTTACACAAAACGTCTTGCAGTTGTGCAAACTCTAAAGTTTCGTCATGCAATATTGTCGGAGAAGGCACTGTCAGATCATGATCAGCCTAATACTTGATAACAACATTGTCATCTGACAATAGATTTTTTATTCAATGTCAAAACATTGACAGCGGTATCATTGTCAGATAATACCATAAAGAAACTTGGAAAGGTGTTAAGGCTGAAAATTAAAAAAAAATAAATAAAAATAAAAGAAATTTTAAAAGAATCTATAAATTTAAGTTCTTTGTTGAAATGAAGAAGAGCTGGCTGCAGTGTAAACTGGTAATTTTTTGTCCAGCAACTGTCTGCACAAAACTGTTGGCTCAAATTCTTAGCGTGATAATTGTATAAGCCTAAAAGTGTGCTTTGTTTTAAATATAAATAGTATCCGCAAATCTCTGCTATAATTTCTGCTTAGTATTCAACAAATTTGTTTTACTTAAAAATTATAATCTTTAATAGCTTTTTGCATATTAAAATATTATTAAAAAATTTTTTTTTTACTCTAGCCGGATTCACAACTAAAAGCGTATCTTTTACGCATGGTTTGTGTCTTTAATAACAATTATGCTATAATTTAATATTAAAGATCAGTAACATTTTTATAATATATTAAGCCTACTCCATAAAGTAGGCTAAATTAATTATTTAATCAAATTTTTCATATTCTAGTACCCAGGCATTTTTTTTAACAATTAACTATCAATTTTATTTCAAATTTGGCGCTCAGAAGATCCTACAACCAAAAGATCAACAAAATGCGTGCAGCGGATTTTATTAATATTTCTATATATAAGGGGCACTGCTCCTCCTCTGTCTACCCCGCCCATTTTTATATTGAAATTTATAGTTTACCATAAAAGTAGCTTTGAAGACTCTCCCTTTAATAGTTCTTCAGTTGAGCAATATTTAATATACGCATCTTACGGGAGGTGTTTCTCCCCTGCGCCTACCCGCTTTATTTTTATTTTCAAAAGTGTAGTATACCATAAGAGTGACTTCCACAAAGTTTGAACATTCTCACTGTAAAAGTTCTTAAGATACGCATTATTAAACATTGGCGTCCTATGGTGGGTACCACTTCCCCCGCTGCTATTTTATTTCAATTTCGGCACTCAGAAGATCCTACAACCAAAAGATCAACAAAATGCGTGCAGCGGATTTTATTAATATTTCTATATATGAGGGGCACTGCTCCTCCTCTGTCTACCCCGTCCATTTTTATATTGAAATTTAAAGTCTACTATAATAGTAGCTTTAACCACGTTTAAAGACTCTCCCTTTAATAGTTCTTCAGTTGAGCGATATTTAATATATACATCCTATGGGAGGCATTCCCCCCCCCCTGCGCCTACTTGCTTTATTTTTATTTTCAAAAGTGTAGTATACCATAAGAGTGACTTGAAGATTCTCACTATTACCGTTCTTAAGATATGCGATGTTAAACATTGGCGACCTATGGAAGATGCCACTTCCCCCGCTGCTATTTTATTTCAATTTTGGGGCTCAGAAGATCCCACTACCAAAAGTTCAGCAAAATGCTTGCAGGGGCTCTTAAGATATGCGATAATTAATATTGGCATCCTATGGGTGGTACCAATTCCCCTGCCCCTATCGAAAAAATAAGTAGCCTATTTTATTTTTAGGGCTCACGTATAAGCCAACAAACAAACAAACGAACAAGCAAACATACAAACATTTTTCATCTATATATATAAAAATGAAAAATCCCAGCGGGAAAAAGAAGGAGTACGGAGGCCTTTCAGAAGGCCTCTGTACCCCTTCTTTTGGATAAACAAGGCCTTCTCGCTCCATTCTTGAACATTCTTACTATAACAGTTTTTTAGATATCCGATATTAAACATTGGCATCCTATGGGGGGTAACACTTCCCCCGCTGCTAGTTTGCTTCAATTTTGGGGCTCAGAAGATCCTACTACCAAAAGTTCAACAAATTGCTTGCAGCGGCTCTTCATTACATTTCTATCTATGAGGGGAACTGCTCCTCCTCTGTCTACCCCGCCCATTACTATATTGAAATTTAAAGTTTGCCATAATAGTAGTTTTAACTACGTTTGAAGACCCTCCCTTTAATAGTTCTTCAGTTGAGCGATATTTAATGTATGGATCCTATGGGAGGTATTTCCCCCCCTGCGCCTATCCGCTTTATTTTTATTTTCAATAGTGTAGTATACCATATGAGTGACTTCTACAAAGTTTGAACATTCTCACTATAACAGTTCTTAAGATATGCGATATTAAACATTGGCGTCCTATGGGGAAAACCACTTCCCCCGCTGCTACTTTATTTCAATTTTGGGACTCAGAAGATCCTACTACCAAAATTTCAACAAAATGCGTGCAGTGGCTCTTATTAATATTTCTATCTATGAGGGGTACTGCTCCTCCCCTGTCTCTCCCGCCCATTTTTATATTGAAAATTTATAGTTTACTATAATAGTAGCTTAACCCACGTTTGAAGACTCTCCCTTTAATACTTCTTCAGTTGAGCGATATTTAATATATGCATCCTATGGAAGGTATTTCCCCCCCTGCGCCTACCCGCTTTATTTTTATTTTCAAAAGTGTAGTATACCATAAGAGTGACTTCTAGAAAGTTTGAACATTCTCACTATAACAGTTCTTAAGATATGCGATGTTAAACATTGGCGTCCTATGGGGGATTCAAATACCCCCGCTGCTATTTTATTTCAATTTCGGGGCTCAGAAGATCCTACTACAAAAAGTTCAGCAAAATGCGTCCAGCGGCTCTTAAGATATGCGATAATAAATATTGGCATCCTATGGGGGGTACCAATTCCCCTGCCCCTATCGAAAAAAAAGGTAGCCTATTTTATTTTTAGGGCTCACGTGATGTTACTGTAAAAATTTCAAGAAAATCGGTTCAGTAGTTTCGGAGTCTATAAGCCAACAAACAAACAAACAAACAAACAAACACACAAACACACAAACATACAAACATTTTTCATTTTTATATATATAGATAGAATAGATAGATAGATTTTATTATTATTAATCATTTAGTAGTTTTTTGTTATTAATTTATAAAAAACATAAATTTAATTTGCATTTTTTACGCCCGAGGCCATTTATTATTCCATAAATAGATTCACTGGCTTTTAAATATAAAACTTTTTAATTGAATTTTTAATTTTTTATAAAAAAAACTACAACAAATTAGCAATTAAAATAAAACTATGTATTTAAAAAACAATAAGCAGCTACTTGATTAACATAAAACAGATGGATTTCACCATTATTGTTATATTAAACGCCTGCAATGCTACTACATTTTTTTACCAAACAGTTTTTTAATAAAGAGTTATTTAAAAAAAAACTCCGTAATTATAATTAAATAATTATTGTAGATAATTTCTAGAACACAAAAAAATAACACACATGCACAATGACGAACAATCAGCAAAAACAGCAAAAAAAGCTTTTAATGAGATAATGAGTAAAAAGGAATTTTATTTAAGCCTACTTAAAGGCTTTGAACATAATCAAAAACAAGAGCATAGTTTAAGGGTTAACTTTTAGTAGAAATTTTTTAATGATATAATTTCAAGCGATTTTATTCCAGATTGTTATAAATATATTTCGTTATAACTATATTTTTTTTTTTACTTTTCCTCTTTATTCAGCAAACTGTCACAACTATTTAGTCTGTGCTAATAAAAATTAATCCTTTTTTGAATTATTTCTTTTTTACATTTGATATGTTGCGCATATCTTCGCCGAATAAATCGAATTTCATTTGTTGAATGTTACTAATTTAATGCATTTTAATTAAGTTTTATGTTTGTAAAACTGAAGTTGTTATGCCATTTTCAATGATGATGACATTATTGTCATACAACACAATATATAAATATTATTTTATTTAAATGACCGCAAAAATCATGTTTGCAAAAATTTACAATAGCCCAATTCACAATCTTGTGCAAATGGTCTTGCATCGTAGCATTTGCAAAATGGAATAGTAAATACCATAGCATACTTTTGGGATTATGGTTAAAACCATAACTATATATCGTAGCATTTGCAAAATGGTATAGTATATTTTTACTCTACACCAACAAAATATACAGCAATGCACTTGCTAATCTTTTGCAAATATGCAACACCTAAAACCAATAGTTTATATTTACTCGAGTTGCTTGCAAAACGACAGCTAACACTCAGTGAACCAAGCCGATCTGAAAAATTTTACAGTATTTACTATAATCCCAAAAGTATTCTACAGTATTCACTATACCATTTTGCAAATGCTACGATGCATGACCACTTGCACAAGATTGTGAATTGGGCTAATATACATCTGGTTCTACAAGTGAAAAAATTTTATATGTATATAAAAATGGAAAACAACATATAAAATAAAACAAGTTAGAAAGTATAGACAGTCAAGCGCGAACTTATGATACCCTACACCATAATATTTAAACCAAATATTCGACTAGGGATTGCCATAAATTAATACTGTAAGTTCTTAGCTAGCAGATCTGTCCTTGGTAGAAGTATTTATATAAATACTATGTACAAAATAGAATTTGTTTTATGATACAATTAAAATTTGAATACAGTCCCTGACACTGTTATAGGTAAGCCAAAGTAATTAAACTAGTCTACTAAAGGCCTCCATAAATGAATTTGAACATCAGGCACACAACAAACATCAAATGCGTGTGCACATAACGCTCTTATTGCCGCGTGTATTTTTCATTCACTAGTCAATTTTTATGAGTTAAAAAACTTATGTTAATTCGTTGTCTACACTTCTGTTCAGTATTTCGTAATGATAGCGATAATACATTACAAGGTTTAGAAATTTTTTTAAAATTTAAATAGGTTTATAATGGCATTGTGCAGGCCTCTATTGACTACTGCCTTCTATAATAGTCACACATATCGATCGACACTTTTGCGCGAAATTAACGTATGTACATATATGCCAATTTTTTTGAAATTGAGTTTTTGATGCAATCTTGTTCTACATTCAAAGAGACGTCACCTGACAAAATATTGTAGGCGAATTCCACTTCGTTGCTCCAAAAATTGAATGCATATTTTCATTTTGATATTGCAAGTGATAGCAGAGAAAAGTAGAAAAATGGCTCTCCTGTAAAATTTGGTTTTTAAAACATACGTTAATTTCGCGCAAAGGGGTCGATATATCGATATAACGGGGTTATTGGTGGAATTACCATTAAACTACCTCTTTTGCAGGCAGCAGCTTGTATATTTGTAAATATCTTTTCCAGATCTTACTTGCTTCAAGTTTAAATGTCACATAAAGTTTGTACAAATTTTCCTTTTAATTCCCAAGTCCCCATAATAATATTAATAGTGAAATAAAGTAAAAACAGTTTATAAATCACAAAACTAGAAAAAATAGTTTTATATATAAACAAAAATTGGGTAACAATTTGGGATTTTTATTTTAAAATTGCGATTTTTTTGCAAATCAAACTTTAAATTGGAAACATTATCCAACAGTTTACTGGTATTATGATTGGTTGAATGTGTAAAGCTATAAAGATTTTACGTTTTTGACCACTTTGGTTAACTGCCCGTAAGCAAACAAATTTTATAAATTTATTTATTTATTTAAATTTATTTATTTATTAAAATTTAACAAGATTAAAGGAATAAACGCATTTAGTGACCTTTAAATGGTTTTGAAAATGTGTTCAAAAATAATGGAATAAAATGATTAATATAAAAATAAAATGTTCTTAATAAAGCAACTAGAAATATGCTTTAAGTGTTTATAATAACCACAGCCTGACAGTAGGCTTCGCAAATACATAAAAACAAAATACAAATATGAAAAATATTAATAGACAAGTTGATTTCTTTTGCTCTCTTTTACGACTATACTACTCATTGGATTTTAACAAATGATACATCATTAGAAAGATATTTTGGTAGAAGTGGACAATGTACATTTTATTAAAATCGGTTCAGTATTTTAGGAGTTATAGGCGTTTGAAAGTGTTACAAATACATAGAAAATATTCACGTACGTGTGAGCAAAAAAAATGTAAACAAATAACAGAAACACAGTTACATATATGCTTTTTGTGTGTAAACATTAGACGCCTGCACAAATGGATTTGTTCTTAAAAAGTACATATGATCTAGCAAAGCATGAACACTTAAGCCTATAGTACACGGAATGTAAAAAGCCACATGCGCATGTGGTTCTGACGTAATTTTGACGTCACTACAAAGCCACAACAGCCAGTTTGTATTGTGTGATAACGACAAAATTACGTCAGAACCACATGCGCATGTGGCTTTTTACATTTCGTGTACTATAGGCTTTACTCGAACTATAATAAAAAACATGGTACATATTTTTGAGAACAACAAAATTAGCGAGTAACTATTGGTTGTTACTCGACTTTGTTTGTGCTTGCTAACCACTTGTTCGTTTTTCTCTCTCACTTGACCATTCATAAAACGAACGGTCGAGTATCATGCGACAGCCAAACTTCACTAGGTACCATCAGTACCACGTGAAGTTTTGCAAACATTAAAAACAAAAAATATTGTCTTTTTTAACTGTTAAGTTTAATAAAAAAAAAAAAAATGGAAATAAATGAGGTATGTTTATACCTACATAACTTTATTTATTTAAATCATTTAGATTTTTACTTATTTATAAATATTTAAAAGTGAAATTTATTTGCAATAATATTTACTTGTATATGAAAAAATATTTAGGCTAAATTACACAAAAAAATTTCTAATTATCTAGTCTTAAGAAAAAATTTTTTGTCTAATTTTTGGGTAATTACACAAATTTCAGCTTAACTACAAGTACCACATGAAGTGACCATAATTTTATAGGTACTTCTTTTTCGTTGTACCCATTTTTATATGTTCCTTTTTTTCGGAACATATTTCATCTTCGGCTGCTGCATGTTAGTATTTATAAAAACAACAATCACTTCTCTTCACCTTTTGCGCGTTAAGCAAGAGAACAAATAAATACTATATTCGACAGCGAGTTTCACATGTGAAGAAAAAAGTTACTCGTTGCAGACCTCTAGTAAACATAGTAAAAAGAACAACAACATTTGATTTCTCTCCTATGAATTAAATTGGAAAACAGTAGAAATTAAAAAAAGAGACAGACACTTTTAACTGTTTTGTTTTGTTTTCTTTTTGGAAGAGTTGTTGTTTTTAAATGTTGCCGTTGATTTTTGCATAGGAATAATGTTAAATGTTACCGTTGATTTCTAAAATGTTGTGCATATGAATACATAATTTCAATGTAACATTATTAGTATGGTTAATAATGGGTGTATTAAATTTTTTAAAAAAATTTGGTGGCGCTTTGCGATTTTTGTTTATAATATGTGTTGGTGTTACTTTAAATTAATAGGTGTTTGGTGTTAATTAGTTTAGAATTAATTTAAGTAAAGTATTTATTGACTAAATTTATAATTGCATGAAATAATCAGCCTTATTCCAGGTGTCGTTGTCGTAATCGCTTACAAAAAACGACTTTTCTTTAATCTCTTACAAAAAACTAATTGATCGATTACTACAACGACTACCCGAATAAGGCCGAATATAATTTTAAATTAAAAGTGACAAAGTTTTATACTGATTTACAAAAATCTAAAATTCTTAAAAAAATGCCTCGCGGTGGTAACTTGACGAATGGGGTTGATAGGCTTTGAAGAAAACATTCCACAATATTATGGAATATGTAATCGGTCTTCGGCAAATCGATTGATGATACTAACATCTTAGATGTTTCTTTTAAGTGTGGCTTAAACTCAATCACAGTTTATTTTCGAAATTTTTAATTCATTAAAAGCTATTTTCGGGAGTGGACCGATTTCAAGAAAATCTGGTAAGATGAATAGAGTTGCAATACAATATATGTTGGTCGAATTCAATTTAAATAACAACATTATTAGACGGTACAAAACTTTATACCGGAGAGAGTTTTGTATGAGGGCTATGTGGAGTTATGGTCCGATTCTCACTATTTTCAATAGGCACAATTTTTTATTTAGAACAAACGCATAACACCCTGTCCAACATTGGGGGTGTGGGTACAAAAACAACAACTCTGCCCAAAAGAAAACTAAATACATATTAACACTTATTCGATTGTACTGATGTGTGTAATAAATAAAACTATTGATCATGAGAATCACGAATTGCTGTAATGAGTTTAGGTTTCATGTAAAAGTTCTCTATGCCCAATATGAGATTTTTTCGTCTTCGGCCGAGGCCAGGCAATGAGCGGTTAAGCGTCAAGCGGCTGAGCGATGAGCGTCCAAAAATTATAACATATGAAATACTATTGAAGTGGCCACGAAATGAGCGGCATGCGAGCGAAATTTTTGAGCGGCTAAGCGGCGTCGCTAAGGAATAAAACTTGTTCTAATTTTTAGTTGTTTTCTGAGCGTCAAAAAATAAACATGGCAAAAGTTAATATGGAGCTTATGATTTCATCCGTACAAAGCCGACCGCATTATGGCAAGACAGATTATCAAATTTTAAAAATAAAAATATGACCGAGAAATTATTTTTTGTTTTGTCAATTTGGTGTTAACTTTTAGCAGCAGCAAATCAAAGCATTTCACAGACAGTATTGTATTGGGTAGATTTGTATATAAATGGTTTAATTCCCCTTGCTTGATAAATATGGACACATTAGCATGATGTGTTTATTAATACTGTGTTTTAGGGTGCCATATGGTCGGGCTTGACCGACTATAATTTCTTACTTGTTTATAATTTGTTTTTGTTTTACATGTAAGTTAAGCGAACGAAGTCTTCGCTCGAAATCGACGAACAGGCTGCAATTTTTTTTTTTTTTTTTTCTTAAAAAACGCATTACATTTTTATGAATACGATTTTCGCGTTATAACATTGAACAAGCCACTCTTTACAATGGCATTTTAACAAATAACCGCTCAGAAGTGACGAAGGGAGGGTGTTCATATGGGACCAATGGTAAAAATGCATGCACCAGCACGAAGTTCACATGGCAGCTGTTACAAAAGTTATCGTTGCCAAATTTTTTATTAAAACCAACATTTCAGAGGAAGTTCTAGCATGTGTGGTATTTTTATGGTATTGTATGGGAGCTATGGTCAAATATGTATCGATTCCAATAAGACTTGATAAAATTATTAAGGTTACAATAAAATATTTTTTGTTCAAATTAAATGTAAATACCAATATAATATGACTGTTAATTGGAACAAACATATACTCCAGAAAAATTTTTGTATGAGGGGTATGTGTTATTTTGGACCGATTCATACAATTTATAATAAGCACCATTTCTATTCAGCATAAACGAATAATAAACATTCTACCTTTGGTGGGGTGGGTAGAAAAACAAATATTCCAGAAAGAAAATTAAAAATTATTCCAATCATTCTGTTTTAATACCCACACTATCAAAGATAGAGAGGATATAATGCGATTGTAATGAAGTATGTAACAGATAAAAATATTAGTTCTGAACACCCCTTCAGTGTAGCAATCAATCAAGTCCGTTTGGCTGGCTGTATTTCTAGATTGCAGTCGATTGTGTCGACTGCTGGCCCATTCTAGTAATATATAAATATGAATTTAATATGAAATGGATTTTTGTTAAGAAATTAGAGAGATCACTGCTTTTAATTATTTTTGTTCTAAGAGCTCTAGTTTCCGAATAAATCGACGTTTTAGTTTTTAATATAAAAAAATAGGTTTCCAATCTTTTTGCTCTTGGACCTCTAGTTTACGTATAAATCGACTAGTTTACAAAAAGTTTAAAACTCGTTTTCTGGTATTAAATTTGAGTAATTTTCATTCGTTTTGCTTTTGTGTTAGCGATTTTGTATCCTTAATAAAGCATAAAATGAATACCGTAAAGTATGCTATTGTATTTGCTGTTTTAAAAAAACATCAACTAACCAAAATGTACACACTGTTACATTTGCCTTAGTCTAGGCTAACACGCTTCAACTTTTGATGATCAACGTTTGAGTTGTTAGGAGAAAAAAGAAAAGGCGTTAATATGGAGATGGTAGTACAAGTCAGCAAGCATTTTGTTTTTATTCGTAGGCATATACGTTTCTGTTCTCTTTGATTTTCTTTGATTTTTTGAGAATAAAATTGTTGTTGTTTTAAAGCATTTATAACCGAAAAAAGTTGAAAAATATTGCCGCATGTGACCATTTTGCTAACTAAAAAAGGAAATTGAAAGGAAATCAAGCAGCAAAAGTTGAGGCGTGTGAACCTAGACTTACTTTTGTTTTTGATAATCACGTAAAGCAATTCCATTAAACATGTTGCCACAGCCTGTGAAGTGAAGGCAAAGTGAAGCAGTTGATGTGGTATCATTTACCTAATATTCCAAAATTTGGCCTAGACTTTACACAAGATTATTTGATACTCCATTCATTGAAATTTCACTTCCATTAAGCATGTTAAAATGCATCAGTCGATTGTCAATTGTTCGAACTTGTTGGATTGAGTGTTACAGTTTACTGTCGAAACGATATTAAGGTAACAAATAGTTTATTAAACTCTAGTTTTGTAATTCTTTTCCTTGAAATTTTTAGTAATTAAAAAAGCAATATTGAAGAACAAAATTCTTTGTCCTGTTTAAGTTGAGTGTTTGCGAAAAATGTTTGTAACATTGGAAATCGATTTTAAGTCAATAATAACAGAGAAAAGGTTTTGTCTTTCATACGAAGCTAAGAACAGGAAAATATCGAGCAATGAAATTTATAAAGAACCAAATCTTTACTACTCTCTATCTACCTTCTATGAATGAATATAAAAATGAAAATGCCTTTGTTGGCGTGTGTGTGTGTGCATGTGGTTGGTGATTTTTTTGTTGTCCTTAGACTCCTAACCTACTAAATCGATTTTTACTTCACAGTAGTTTCCTGATTAACCGGCACTTAACATAAGCTATAAATATTTGTAAATTTGTAAGAAGGCGTAGCATCTCTCATTCAAAGATACCAAAAGAAATCACACCAACAAGGAATGCTATTTACTGCGAGAATATCAATAACACCACCATACACTACACACACGCATTGTACAGTGCTAGACTTGAGCATTGACCTTGTAAAGTATATGAAATTTTTAAGTTTTTTAAATCTTAAAATTTACCATCAATAATTTTTACCTCAATATATGCAATTTTTTAATTAGAAACTAAAATAATGTTCTAACTCCACGTAATCTTTAGAACGCTAACCAATTTTGTATTGCAAAATTTAATTAAATGGTTTGCGCTGGTCTTAAAAATACTGATTTTATTTATTTTAGAATTTTTATTTTGTTTATTTGTTTTAGAATTTGACATTCTAAACTCATGCGTCATTATCAAATCTAATAACAACTCACAGATATACAAAAACATAGTCAAACATAAAATGCGGCCAAAAAGAAACCCCAAAATAATACGTGTGCTCTATATAATGTGCCATTGTTTGGTAAATGTTGCCTATTTTACATTTTTATTTAAGTTTGTTATGCCAATGCCATGCTTGGCTGAGCCGCATATTCTATACCCTCCATGAAGTATTAGGATTTTTCGGCAGTGATAAATAAAAAATAAATCTTTATTTAATCTAAACCCAATTTCTGGTCACATAAAATTAACTTGTGATAACTTTCATAACAGTGTTTTAACTTAAAACTTTAACATTTCATTAAAACAAGTTGTAAAAATTGAGTTTTAAAGATTGATCATAGCCAATGAAAAAAATACGTTCATAATAACAACTTGGCGTTAGTTTTCTTGGCCGTATATAAAAAGTGTTTAATTATTCTTATAACTTTAGTTGCGCCTTAATACGAAATACTATCTGGTAGGTTAAAGTAAAGTTGTAATAATGAAAACCTTTTTATAGGGCCGATAAAATTCTACCTTTAGCTATCGGTAATTTGTAAAGAATTCAAGAAGAATTCCTGACAAAAATTATGATAATCAGAAGAAAGGAAGAACATGTAAATCATTTAAAATAGACAATCTTTCAAAGCGAATTTCGATCAACCAAAGTGGAAAAGTTGCCTTCGTCGATGGTGGTGACTAGGGATGAGATTTTCATGCACTAAAAAATCAAAAATATGCGCATAAAATATGCACTAAAAACTCCAAAATATACATTAAAAAAATAAAAAATATGCACTTAAAACTTGAACATTTCAATAAAAAAGCGTTTGCTTTTTTAATTTTATTTAAACCAAAAAAAGCTTTTGTACATGGAAAATGATCTCTCAACGTCAATCATAGTTGAAACATACTTGAAGGATGCAATTTATTTCATTTGGAGAATATTAATTTTCTAATTCACATCCCACATTGGATTCCAGATCAAAAATAGTTGAAATTTGTTTAAGTTTTTAAAATAACATACTTTTTTTTAATTGTTCCTTCCTTTCTGACATATCAATTGATTTTAGTTGACCATTAAGTTATTGTTTTATCGAATATCCGAAGTTTATTATCGAATTTTCTTCAAATTTCCTCTGCAACTCGGTAAAACCCATTAGCCAAGAATGAAATATGTTACAGTTTTGGATAAATTGGCAGCCTTAGCCATGTAAGCTGCTACATCGGTAAAAAGTTTAAGGATATTTTTTGTCGAAATCTTGTATCTATTTTATACAAATTTAAATATTCTGAAGATCTTTTTTTTATAATATTAAATTTAAAAAAATATGTCACTCAAAAATGTTTAAATATGCAAAAATATGCAATTAAAATCAAAATATGCAGAAATATGCATTTGCACCAAAATATGCAACAATATGCAAAAAAAAATCGATATCATTTTAAAGCAAATTTAATTATTCGGAAAAATAATTGGTCGACATCGATCTTAGGCTATCGACAAAAAACATGCATTTGCATGGCAATCGCATCCCTAGCGGTGAGTGTTAAACGATGAGGATATAGAGTCGTTACTATCGAAACCTGTAAAATCAAAGTTTCCGTGAACGTGGGTTCAATTCCCCGGCCAGTCAAGAATGAAAAATTATCAATAAATTTTACAGCCTGTTTAACGATTTCGAACGTCAACGTTCGCATAGAAAATTACATATAAAAAGAAAACCAATTTTCGAATTTTGTTTTAAATATAATTTTCTATGCGAACGTTAACGTTCGAAATCGATGAACAGGCTCTTAATTAATTTTATGTCGTAAAAATTCCTTTTTTCATAAAAATAATTTATTAAAAATTAAACTTAATGAACTTTAGCCTGATAACAATATGAAAATTTGGATTAAGAACGGGGATTAAATTTAGAAAGATAATTTTTGTGTGCACAAGTGTAAGAACATTTGGAATCAAATCGTTTTTTATTAAGACGAAAAAAATACAAGGCCTTTAGCGTTTTATATAAGAAAATTGTATAACCCCATCCTAATTTACGATAAAATCTGTGTAACAGCCTCTTCTAAAAACCGCAAATTCTAGCAAAAATTTCTTAAAAAGAAAATCTAGTTTTTTAATTACTTAATTAATTTTTCTTCCTGCATAGTGCTCTAACTAGGACTGAGATTTCCATGCATTTAAAAATCGAAAATATGCGCTTAAAATATGCACTAAAAAATCCTAAATATGCACTTAGAAAATCAAAAATATGCACCATAAACTTAAAAAATTTCCATAAAAAATCGTTTTTTAATTTTATTCAAATATCTTTAAAAAAATTAAATAATTAATTAATTACTGTTTTATTAAAAGTAAGACTTTGTCTTGTACTTGAAGAACGCCAATGCATTTAGGAAAAATTTATTTTCAGATCCCACTTTCATTCCAGATCAAGATTTTGTTTGTCGTGCTTCATTCCCAATTTTTATTCTTGATAAAAATACAGAAATTTGCTGTTAAAGGGATAAGCTATTCCTCTGCGCATTTCAATGGTTGCTTTGGCCAGATCGTCAGGAAACTTCATCGATAAAGATTTTAGAAAAACTAAAGATATTAAACAAATAAAACTGTTAGGCGATAAAGAATTATAAGCAACAATTTCACTTGAAACAATGTCAAAGCTTAAACAAAAACAACAACAATAAACAGTGAGCTTATCTTTTCTTACATTCCCCACTACAATTGGTTGTAATTATTTCAACAATAATTCTAGTTGTATGTAGGTTAAGAAAAAAATCCTTAATTTTTTTTGCCAAAATTTTTGGATTTATTTTAAATTTTTCGGGCTTTGATATCAATTAAATTGACTAGAGTATTAAGTGAACTAAATCCCTCCTTTTTGGTTATTGTTTCACAAATATTTCCATTGCTGGCAAATACAAATGCAAATTGGCTTTTGATGTTATTTAAATTTAATATTTATTTTACTTTTTTTATTGCATTATTATAGATATTAACAAGCTCGTCAAGCATTCTTAAATTATTCAAAGTTTTTTGAATATCTTGTTACTACTGGCTGCGGTGGAAGGGGAATCAAGGGATACCTTTCATTAAAAATTGCAATTTTATTATCGAATAGGCTTCTTATTTTCTCTGGAACGCGCCCAGTAAAAACTTCGCCTACTTTTTCAAAATGAATAGCTTCTTTAACTCATTATTTAGTAGCTTTCTTCTATAACTACATCCATAACAACTGCTATAACTACTTTTTTCTGGATGTATTTAAGAAAAAAAAAATAATGACTTACTTTTTAATGCGTTTATTGGACATCCCTTGTAAAATTCATTGGTTCTTTGGTTATTTCAGTAGAATTGTAAGTAGTGCTCTTATGTTTTTCCGATTACTCAACACATTATTTTGTAGGCGAAGTTTTTACTGGGCGGTTAAACCCATGCGCCAATTACGTGACTTGTAACAGAGCAAAATCGGATAAAAATCTGGGATCACCCAAATTTCATACCAAAAATGTTTTTTTTTACTGAAAACCTAAAAAGTCGATTTATTCGTAAACTAGACGTCATAGAGCAAAACGGATGAAAATCTGGGATCGCCCAAATTTCCTACCAAAAATTTATTTTTTATATGAAAAACTAATAAGTTGATTTATTCGTAAACTAGACGTCATATAGCAAAACGTGTGAAAATCTGGGATCGCCCAAATTTCCTACCAAAAATTTATTTTTTATATGAAAAACTAATAAGTTGATTTATTCGTAAACTAGACGTCATATAGCAAAACGGATGAAAATCTGGGATCGCCCAAATTTCCTACCAAAAATTTATTTTTTATATGAAAAACTAATAAGTTGATTTATTCGTAAACTAGACGTCATAGAGCAAAACGGATGAAAATCTGGGATCGCCCAAATTTCCTACCAAAAATTTATTTTTTATATGAAAAACTAATAAGTTTATTTATTCGTAAACTAAACGTCCTAGAGAAAAACGAATGAAAATCTGGGATCACCCAAGTTTCCTACAAAAAATGGATTTTATATATGAAAAACTAAATAAAAAACACTTTGGGTGTCTAAATAGTACAATTGAAAAAAGTACCTGTAAAACATTACGTCTAGCACTTAATACCCAATTGGTAATTACCCGGTAAATAGGAAAAATTGGGTAAGAATTGGCAGATACCCTGATATTTACCCGAAGGTTGGATATAAAAATTTTGTACAAAATTTGTTAAAAATGTATTGTTTAATTTAATCAATATTCTTAACAATTTTACATCAATATTCTCCGGTTTATTGTAGTTTTAGTACCTACAATTTAACAAACTTTTAAAAAACGAAAAGTATTTTAAAATTAAATTAGTTTTATTATATGAATTTTTGTTTTATAAATACCTAAATAAATTCCTAAGAGGAATATACCTGGTATTTACCCGGTAGTTCCCCAGATATCAGGTAAATACTCGGTAGAAGCCCGTCTATAGGAATGGGCTAGAAGACCGAAATAAAGCCTTCAAATTGGCAAAAATAAATAAACAAATATGCAAGTGAACTCACCTTTTAAAAGTCATTTGTTTATCTTTTCGTAAATTTGTAACTCTTCTAATTGAACATTATTTAATTATTATTATTTTTATTTCTTTATAAATTGAATTTTTCTTATAATTTTACACCTTTTTTTAATTTAATTTTTTTTCATTTCTACACATTTCTATTTTAAAATCTGCTAAATTTTACTTCACTTTCATTTGCACTATTTACTTTGATTTTGAACTTTGCTTTTGCGCAAAATTTTTCATTTCCCTTTTTGTAAATAAATACTTCAAAATAAAAAAAACTACAATCTATTTAAAAAAAACACACACACAATTTTTGCATAAGCTCTCTGCTACTCTTCATAACAACGCAACTCTCTTAAATAACACAAGCAGCATTGCAACAGAGACTGCGCTGCTTTATAACTCTGCTTTATATAAAAAATTTTAAACACATTTTTTACCACGAAACACACAACTTTTTTGGTTAATTTCTTTATGTAATAAAGAAATAACAATTAAATTAAATTTATTTTAAAAAATTTAAATATTTAAACACTTTTTTCCTATAAATTTAATTAGTTTATTAGAGAGTTTGCACTTAAACGTCCACGCACCATTAAAATTTCTAGAAACTAAAAGGAAGTGGAGGAAGAAAACTTTTTTTATTATTAAAATGAGAGTGAGAGTTAGCAGCGTTGTCAACTCGGTACATTTTGCATCGTTTTTAGTGCTTTTTAAATGTTTCGATGCGAAAAATGTTTAGTCAGTGATCAGTGCATTTTTTCTTTTTATTTTGACTGACAAAGTTTTTAGAATTTTTTTTTTTTTTGTTTTAAAGATAGTTGTGCGAAAGAAAGAGTTCTTTTACATTTAGTGAAAAAGGCAGTTAAAAAATTTGTATTTTATGTTTAGTAGCACTAAATCTAATTTGATTACAAATTTTCTTTAAGTGTTACAAACATGTTTTGGTACACAATAATAAATAAAATAAGTTTGTTAAGGCAATTTTAAAAATGCGGCTTGAATTAAAAAAAAAAAAAAGTTAATTAATAGATAACGTTTATTCAAACCAACTTTAAACAAATGCTTAATAAATTTATAAATTATATCTAATTAATAAAATAAACCTTTATTCTTTAGGATGTGCAACCTGCCAACCTGACAATTTGATCTTATTTTGGCATCCAAACCAAATTATTTGATCCCTTTCAAAATCTTTTAGAAATTTTAATGTTAAAATAGCTAAATCTGACAGTGAGTTCGCTTTTTTAACAGTTTGCTACAAAAAGAGAGGTCTTTTAAGACTGCTACCGATTTACAAGAAATTTTGTTGAAGAGATACGGGCCTTTAATGGCCTTTAAAATTTGACGCAAAATAAAGTTTTTATCCCATTTTTAAAATTATATGATGCCTTTATCTAGGGAATTTGAGTCCAATGATAAAATGTTATTTAATATTGAAAATGAATTACAAATAAACGTTTCATCTTATGCAATGGCTAATATTGATTCTTCACTAGATCATTTGGCTGAAGTTAAATGTTATATAGATGATGTTAATGTTTAGCCTTTTGGGGCATAAGCAAATATTTCGTTAAACATTTTGCCTATTCCGTAGTCAAAGACAGAAGTTGAGCGCGTTTTTAGCACAATGAATTTGGGCAAGCCCTAAATTCGGAACCAAATGTCTTTCAATGGACTAAAACGAAAAAAATTCCAACTACCTGCTAGTGTAAATGTTTAACATCCGAAATTAACATTTTAAAACATGAAATAATAATTAAAAAAATATTGGTTTTATGAATTTTAATATTAAATCCTGCAATTAATACAAAACAATAAGCTGGTTCATGCATATAAATACGCATACATACACACATACAAACATACATAAATTTATTATTAATTTTTGCCTTCTAACTTTTAATTGCAATATAAATTTCTGCAAAAAAAAAACATACGTGGCAACATAAAGTGAAACATGCCCATGTTTCTACGAATGTTGCCTCGTCTGTGGGCAGCATTAGAAAACGTTGGATTAAGGCGAATTCATCCCAGGTAATCTCGGTACCAAGGCGAATTTACTCCAGGTAAGCTCAACTCGTCAGCCGTTCATCAGCTGTATCCGCGGCGAATTAAAAAAATGGTGAAACGTCAAAATAATGTTTTGATTCTATACTGAAATTTGACAACAAGTCAGAAAATTGCAAAAACAAAATACATGGAGTTAATTCGCCTTGTTTTGTAGTTGTAGAGTTGCACTTACCTGTTATAAATTCGCCTTGCTCGGTACCAAGGTATATTTACACAAGGTAAACTCGTTGGCCCATATGTTTGTCAGCTGTTTACCTCATTTGGAACCCTAGTGTCAAAAGTTATTTATGTTGGTTCCGTTGGTTCCTTGTGTTTGTTTACATACTTATGGTTAGTGCGCGCCATTTTGAATTAAAAAAGTGTAAAATTGTGAAAAACATTTTATTTTTGTGAAATTTTAATTCTTGTGATTACTAAGCAAACAAAATACATTTAAATGCATTATTTTTTGCAATAATACCTTATTTTTATGCTTGAGAATGCACAATATATTAAAAATTGTTTCAGCTTATTATTCTGAACTGCACGTGTTGTTTTTTTTTTCAATTTGTGTTTTTATTTTAAAGGCACATTGTTGCGTTTTTTTTGACACCATGGTTCCAAATAAAAAAACAATTAGGCGTGTTGTTTTTGTCTTGTTGTACTTGTTGTAGCAACGAGTTTACCTTGTGTAAATATACCATGCTCGGTACTACAACAAGTACAACTCGTACAAAAAAGACAAGCAATTTGTTTTTGTAAAACCATTGTACAATGTCAAAAACAGAAATAAAACAAAACAGAAACAAAGATAATAAAAGAGAATAAACAAAATTTTGACATCCAACAGTGATTTTAGCCAGGGCTGTCAGATTGATTTTGACCTTTTTTGCCAAATTCAATGTCAAAAATCGCCAAAGCCTTTATTTTCAAGTTTTTGGCAGTAAAATACATATTTTTTAATTTATTAAAAATATTCTTTATAAATTCTAAAAAAATAACTTTTTTCCGTATCGCTAAAATACGCCAAAAATTCAAAAAAGTCGCCATGGTATATATTTTGCTTAATTTTTATTTAGAAAAAAGTAAAAATAGCTAGTGAACACAAAAATGTTACGATGTTTACTACAAAAACAGTTTTTTTGCGGCTAGTATTAAACAAATATTGGATATATTTACATTTTTATATATGTATGTAGTTGCTGTTTTATTATATATCTAAAACGCTTCACCGGCAAAGCTACCTATTTGTCTTCTTTTTGAATACATTGTAAGGGTTTTTCATTTATTCAACGATGGTACAAAAGAAGTACAACTTCTAACTCGTAACAACGCGTCTAGAAGTTCGTATTGCATTCTACTTCAAAGGCGAGTTGTATTGCAGTTCATAGCTTAAACACAGGCTTTACTTATAATAATATTGTTACGAAAGTTAAATTATCTACGAATTATTTATAGTTATAAGTTATCTTGTAAGTTATAGTTTTATGTTACTTAAAATTGTCATGTATAATTTTCAACACAACTGTTATTTTAAAAATAATTCCTATATAAACTTCCCAGTAATTTCTAGAAATGGTTATAGAACATAATAAATAGTTTTTACGGGAAGGTTCAGGAAAAATCTAGAAATAATTATGAAATATAAAAAGGGGTGACTCATGTAAAATTAGTTTAGTTTTGTTTTGAAAAACGGTTCTGTTCGTAACTAACAATTGTGAACAAAATAATTAATTTCAATAAAGTTTGTTAAGTTGAATAAGTGCGTGTTTTTATTCGGATTTGCAATTAAAAGAACTCAAACGCGTTTATTAAAGGAAAAACGTAACAATTGGTGTCAGAAGTGAAATTGCAATAAAATAATAAAAAAAAAAAAAAAAAACTATACAAACAACAATGAAATTCGATGAGCTAAAAGTTGAACAGCTGAAGAAAGAGTTGGGCAAGTTGGATCTGCCTACTGCTGGAAATAAAGCTGAGCTGCAGAAAAGATTAATCGATGAATTTAAGCGACGCAATATTGACATCGCAACTTATGAATTTGAAGAAAAAGAAGAAATAGAAGTTGCTACCCGTGCAGTAACAAGCAACATGGATCTTGGTACAATGTTTGCTGCTATGATGGAGAAAATGGAAAAAATGTCGGCAGAAACTTCTAGAAAAATGGAAGAAAATTCTAGAAAAATGGAGGAAATGGTAAAAGAAAATTCGGCTGTAACCTCTAGAAAAATGGAAGAAAATTCTAGAAAAATGGAGGAAATGGTAAAAGAAAATTCGGCTGTAACCTCTAGAAAAATGGAAGAAAATTCTAGAAAAATGGAGGAAATGGTAAAAGAAAATTCGGCTGTAACCTCTAGAAAAATGGAAGAAAATTCTAGAAAAATGGAGGAAATGGTAAAAGAAAATTCGGCTGTAACCTCTAGAAAAATGGAAGAAAATTCAAAAGCTATCGTAGAAAATGCAAGCACCATCTTAGCCGAAATTCAAGAAAATTCTAAAGTGACAAACGAGAAGCTTCAGGCTACTAATGAAAAACTTGAGAAGCTTCAAGAGATTTCTACTGTTATAAACGAAAGAGTAGACGATATGGAAATAGAATTGTCTGATGTAAAAACACAAGTCACTGATGTAAAAACTCAAGTCACTAATGTGAAAACACAAGTCACGGTTTTTGATGGAAAACTTCATCATCTGGAAGAAAGAGTAAATAGTCTTCAGTGCCAAGAGGGAGTGGTGCGAGTTTTTCCAGAAGTCTCGAATAGAATAAGAGCTCCAAGTTTTGACGGCAGCTCACCATTGAATGTGTTTAAGTTCCAGTTTGACACAGTTGCCAATAAAAATGCTTGGAACAATGAAGAAAAAGCCATAGAGCTGATTCTGGCTTTAAAAGGAACTGCGGCTGAAATTCTAGAAAGTGTACCAGTAAGTTGCAGAAATAATTATGATGACATTATGGCAGCACTGCAACGCAAGTATGGTGGTGAACATAGAAAAGAAATATTCAGAATGGAATTACGGGGTAGAGTACAAAAGCCAAACGAGACGCTACAGGATTTCGCATTAGAGATTGAGCGCTTGGTGCAGCTTACTTATCCAGGTGAAAGTCATCCATTGCTAGATCATTTTAAGACCGAGGCATTTGTAAACGGTATACGGGATGCTGATGTAAAACTAGCGGTATGTGCATCACAGAAGCCATCATTTGCAGAAACGGTATCATTTGCCCTAGCACAAGAAACCGCTAGAATAATTTCAAAACCGCATATATGCAAGGTGCGCAAGCTCGATATAACAGCCGAAGACGAAGGAGATATTTTGAAGGAAATGAGAAGCATGAAGGAGGCAGTTTTGCAGGCTTTGGGAGAGAAGCAAAGTAAAAACAAAGTAAAATGCTGTAACTGCGGTAAAACTGGCCATATTCAGCGAAACTGCAAAGCACCAAGACGACGATCGAGATCTTCCTCGCCACCAGGAAACAACCATCGTGCTAGTCACCAGGTGGCACAAGAGTCACCTTTAAACTAAAAATAGCTAGCACCGCGGGGCATGGGCTAGCTTCCACATCTGAGGGCCCCACAATCTCTATATCAGTAGTGCAAAGGAGTAACAGGAATCTTACTGCTTGTGGTTACATTAATGGTCAAAAACGCATTCTTACTGTGGACACTGGGGCATCACATTCCATTATAAGGCCCGATTTAATACAAAAATCAATCGAACCACTAAGCGGGGTAAGTCTGCGAACAGCAACAGGCGAGTCTGCCACTGTCTATGGAAAAGTAAAAGCAAAATTAAGTATGGCCAATGCAATCGCCCATCACGTATTTATTGTGGCTGATATTGTAGACGAGGTAATCATTGGCGCAGATTTCATGATTGAACATGGTATTCATTTGGATATGGGTCAGCAAATTATGTATTGGCGTGATGCGGAAATACCCCTTGAAGTTGGATACGAAATCAAGGCCCATGTAAGACAGCTAATCGCCCTTCAACGTGAAAAACTGCCACCCAAATCAGAAATCTTAGTATGGGCGCGAATGGAGGGAGATTGTGAGGACAACAGTTTATGGGTGGTAGAGCCAGCCGAAGTTAAAGGAGATATCGTAACAGCGAATGCCCTCGTAAAACCCAGCAAGGGTCTAGTACCTGTGAGAGTATTAAATTTATCCAGCAGTGAAAAAGTCCTTACGCAGAACTTCAAGATTGGACAATGTACTTCAACAGAGGCAGTAATTAATTGCGAGCAGCATCAAGGCGTAGCTAGGAGAATTAGCAAAAACCACGAGCCACTAGAGGAACATGTGCGAAAATGGACCGAAAAGCTAACACCGCCTTGCAAAAATAAGGCCAAACAACTACTAAGAAAATATGCCTCTGCATTCGCTTTGAAAGGTCAAAACCAAGGCAGAACGTCAATCGTGAAACACGAAATCAACACAGGCGAAGCTAAGCCAATAAAACAGGCGCCAAGAAGCATTCCTCTAGCAAAGCGCAATGAAGTAAAAGAGCTAGTTAGCGAGATGGAAAAGAACGGAGTTATTAAACCATCGTCAAGTCCTTGGAGCTCACCAGTGGTTTTGGTGAAAAAGAAAGATGGGAGTACCAGATTCTGCGTAGATTACCGAAAACTGAATGACGTCACGAAAAAAGATAGTTATCCATTGCCTAGAATTGATGATACCTTGGACACGTTAGCCGGAACGGAATGGTTTACTACCTTGGATTTGCAGAGCGGTTATTGGCAAGTGGAAATTGCGGAAAATGATAAGGAGAAAACTGCGTTTAGCGCAAGTGATGGCTTATGGCAGTTTAATGTGATGCCATTTGGACTCTGCAATGCTCCGGCTACATTCGAGCGTTTAATGGAGCAGGTGTTAAAAGGTCTTCACCGAAAGACATGTTTGGTGTACCTTGACGACATTATTGTAATGGGGAAAACATTTGATGAACACCTGAAAAACCTAGAAGAGGTGATGAAACGTATATCAATGGCAGGACTAAAACTAAATGCTAAGAAATGCTCACTGTTCCAGAAGGAAGTAAAATACTTGGGACATCGTGTAACCTCCAAAGGCATCTCAACGGACGACGATAAAATAAAAGCTGTAATGGATTGGCCACGCCCGAAAAATATTCATGAATTACGCAGTTTTCTAGGCCTATGTACATACTACAGGCGCTTTGTGCCAAACTTTGCAAATATTGCTGCAAGTTTACACGAATTGACTAAAAAGGCGCAAAAATACATCTGGAGTGAAGCACAGGAAACAGCATTTCAGAAACTAAAGGAATTGTTGTGCTCAGCACCAATTTTGGCTTACCCCATTACTGGAGAGAAATTTGTGCTTGATACCGATGCGAGCGGATACGGAATTGGAGGTGTGCTTTCCCAAGTGGTCGATGGCGTAGAGCGAGTCGTGGGCTATTATAGCCGAATACTTTCGAAGCCTGAGAGAAATTACTGCGTGACGCGAAGAGAGCTTCTGGCAGTACTAGAGTGCGTAAAACATTTCCACAAGTATTTGTATGGTCAACATTTTGAGTTAAGAACAGACCATTCTGCACTAAGGTGGTTGCTGCAATTCAAGAATCCGGAAGGTCAGATAGCTCGCTGGATTGAGCGCCTACAAAGTTATGATTTTACCATTGAGCACAGAAAAGGTGGAAAACATGGCAATGCGGATGCTCTATCAAGACGACCCTGCAAACTGGAATGCAAGCATTGTGTAAAGGCTGAAGGAAAGGAATACAACTGTGAAGTTCGCCTACTGCAGATAGAGTCCAACGACGACTGGTCAATGGCACAGAAAGCTGACCCTATATTAGAGAAAGTTATGATGGCCAAAGAAGAAGGCAGAAGGCCGAATCGAAACGAAATATCATCTGAAAGTCCCCTAACAAAAGCCTACTGGGCCCTATGGAACAGCCTACAGTTGATAAATGGCTGCCTGTACCGAGCATGGGAAAGTTCCGATGGAAAATCAGTTCGTAACCTCATTGTAGTGCCATCGTCAAAAGTACATGAAGTTTTAAATGAATTCCATAATGGTCCAAGTGGTGGCCATCTTGGCGTAACAAAAACACTAGAAAAATTAAAACAACGTTTCTACTGGGTTGGGTGCCAACAAGCTGTGGCCGATTGGATATCAAATTGCACCCAATGCATTGCCGCCAAAGGACCAACAAGGAGAAGTCGGGGACCGCTTCAACAGTACAATTCGGGTGCCCCATTCGAGCGAATCGCAATGGATATAGCCGGACCTTTTCCTGTGAGTGATGCCGGCAACCGTTATGTGTTAGTTGTTATCGATTACTTTAGTAAATGGCCAGAGGTGTATGCCATCCCAAATCAAGAAGCCAAAACCGTTGTGGACGTATTTTTGAATAACTGGGTGTGCCGCTACGGAGTTCCAATAGAATTACACTCTGACCAAGGCAGAAATTTTGAATCTGCTGTGTTCAAAAAAATGTGCGAATTGTACGGAATAAGGAAAACTAGAACAACTCCTTTGCATCCACAATCCGATGGCATGGTTGAAAGATTTAACCGCACATTAGAGGAACACTTGCGTAAAGTAGTAAGCACTCATCAGAAGGACTGGGATGAACACATTCCAAAGTTTCTGTTGGCATATAGATCAGCTGTTCATAATTCCACCTCTCGTACACCTGCCAAAATTGTCTTTGGAACGGAGCTCAGACTACCTGGAGATCTAGAATTTGGTGTTAAGCCTGGACCAACAGATGGCAGCAATGAAGGCTCTACCTCACAGGAGCAAGATGACCTTAATGAACTTCATGAGTTCGTGCGAAGTCGGATTAAGCTGTCCAGTGACAAGATGAAAGCCAGATACGATCGAGCGGCAAATTCGGAAGGTTTCAAAGAGGGCCAGTTGGTTTTACTTTTTAATCCGCAACGAAAGAAAGGACTATCTCCAAAGCTGCAGACTCATTGGGATGGCCCATATAAAGTAATAAAGAAATTGAATGACGTGGTGTATCGGATCCAGAAATATAAGAGCCCAAGATCAAAAATGAAAGTGGTACATCTAGAACGACTAGCCCATTATGGAAAAGGAGAATCTGAGCCTATTCGGGACGAACAGGCTTAAGTGGAGGGCAGTGTTACGAAAGTTAAATTATCTACGAATTATTTATAGTTATAAGTTATCTTGTAAGTTATAGTTTTATGTTACTTAAAATTGTCATGTATAATTTTCAACACAACTGTTATTTTAAAAATAATTCCTATATAAACTTCCCAGTAATTTCTAGAAATGGTTATAGAACATAATAAATAGTTTTTACGGGAAGGTTCAGGAAAAATCTAGAAATAATTATGAAATATAAAAAGGGGTGACTCATGTAAAATTAGTTTAGTTTTGTTTTGAAAAACGGTTCTGTTCGTAACTAACAATTGTGAACAAAATAATTAATTTCAATAAAGTTTGTTAAGTTGAATAAGTGCGTGTTTTTATTCGGATTTGCAATTAAAAGAACTCAAACGCGTTTATTAAAGGAAAAACGTAACAATATAAAGAACATATAAAGAACAGTCAAAGTAAGTTTCTTGAAATTGTACGTACCTGCCGTTTCGTTACAGCTTTAAAGTTTTGGCATAAACTTATTTATCTTTGCAATTAACCAACGCTAATTTTTTCATTGGGTTTCAAAAATGTCCAAAGGTATGTAAGAGTTCATAAAAATCTTTAAAATATCACTGATAACAACGTATTGTATCTGGGATAAAAAATTGCCACATACATATAATGAAAAAATGTTCATAGACTTTAAATATATTTATGTTAATTTCTATTTATTGATTCTTTTAAATATGAAAAACTATTTTCTCGAAGATATTCATTATTTTCATCAGCCATTTGAACTTTCAAATACTGACCCTACATATGAATGCCTCAAACTTCATACATAAAAATAATATCATTATAATAAAATTTATATTATTTATCAGTATTGAATTAAGCGATTTTCAAAACAAATGCATAGCTCATCAAAAATAGCCAACAAAATCGCCAACTTTTTTGTTAAATCGCCAAAAAAATCGCCATGTCGCCAAATCAAAAATTAGGTCGCCAAACAAGTTTGAAAATCGCCACGTTAGGCGAGAAATCGCCATATCTGACAACCCTGATTTTAGCTAATATCAGCCGGGCTTTTAAGACCACCTGTAATAAATTCGCCTTGCGTTTGATTAGCTAGTGTTTGAAGTTTTTGCTTATGTACAAGAACAAGGCGAATTTACTAAATGTGAGAGCCAAACAGAGTTTCCAGTTTTATTTTAAGCCTTGTCCCCAATTTGTGATTTTTCATCCCCAAAAATCCCCAAAATAGCCATTTTCTTATCTCCAAAAATCCCCACATTTTCTTAAAAATAAAATACATAATATCTATTATGTCAATGGAAAAATATGCATACATCGATTTATTTAAATAAATCCATTTCTGTAATATAATTAAAACTTATGTTATTTATTCTTTGAGTTCTACGTATATTAGAGCGACTCAAGTTGTATGGAAGCAAAATTCGTGCTCGATGTACCCTCCTAAAAATGAACCTTGGACTTTTTTAAGATGACATTTTAAATATTTCGGCTCCAGCTTTGACCTCTCGTGAGCTGGACCAGTTTGAAAAAGGGTATATTTTTCCATGTTTTGTTAATTTGAGAATCTGTTTCCTTACTAACATATACAAATTGGGTATCATAAGAAAGGTTTTTGTAAGGCGCGTCCAACTGTATATATAATTTGTCCAAGGACGATCATCCATATCCTTTTTTTAAGGACTTTCTGTAAAAAAACGGTTTTTGAATTTTTTTGTGCGGGGTTGTTTGTAATAAACATGCCAAATTAACATATTTTAATCTTTAGTCGATTCAATTAAATACGTGTCTCAGCTTTTTATGAAATTCGTGCTAGTTCGCGTTTTGACAAAAATGCAATGGGATGGTAACCCTTCGTTTAAAAAAAGGCAATATGGGTATCAAATTTTTTCTTTTGCCAAGTACATCATCTTTGTATGTAAATAATATGGATTTTTGCAAATTAGATTCATTTTACACGGTGCTCTGGAATATATAAAAATGAAATTTTTTAGTACCTCAAATATGATAGCGGATTTAGTTTCTAGATCATGTATAGATGGAAATAGGACTAAAGAAAGAAAAAAATATGGCATATGTGGTGGCAAATATTTTACAAGTAATGAATATCACAAGTTAGGTGATTTGGGTTCAAACGTGAACAAAACAGAGTTTTTTATACCCACACCACAATAGTGGAGAGGGTATTGTGCATTTGTGCTGATGTGTGTAACGCCTTAAAATATTGGTCCTAGACCCACCTTAAAGTATACCGATCGACTCAGAATCACTTTCTGAGTCGAGCTCACAATGTCCGTCCGGCTGGCTGACTGGCTGGCAGGCTGGCTGGCTCTTCATGTAACCTTGTGCGCAAAGTACAGGTCGCAATTTTGGAGATAATTTGATAAAATTTGGGGCATAGATTTTTATTGGCACAAGGACAAAGCCTATTAAAAATGAGCCAAATCGGGAAATTTCTTCCTCTCAGAGACTATCAAACCGATTTTAATGAAATTTAAAACATAGATAGAACCATATCTTCATGGACACAAAAGGGATGCATTTTTTAAAACATAGGACCACGAGGGCAGATAGGGGCAATGTCTGACTCTCAAACCGATTTTAATGAAATTTAAAACATAGATAGATCCATATCTATATGGACACAAGCTATACAGTATTTTAAAAATCGGACCACAAAGGGAGGTAGGGAGCAATTTCTGCCTCTCACAAACTTTCAAACCTGTTATAATGAAGTTTATAAACATAGATAAATCCATATTTATATGGACACATAAGCATGATGTGTTGTTAATACTGTGGGGTAGGGTATTATATAGTCGGGCTTGACCGTCTATACTTTCTTACTTGTTTTATATATTTTTATTTTGAAAATGAAATGTTTTCAATTGTTATATGAAATAAGTGTTGCATTTAAAGTATGTGAGGATTTACACAATAGCAAAATGTCTTGCACAATTTAATTTGCCTGCTCTGCGCAGAGGTTGCTTCGCAGAACTTCCTGAATAGCTGTTGTTTTTTTTGCCCCAACGTCTGAGAAAACATTCATTTTCTTTTTTTTAAGCCGGACAATGATTTTTGTAGCGTGGCGGAATTATTTTTGTTGAAAGTGTGATCAGAAGAACATCAGACTTCGCTCCAAGCATCGCATAAAAATTTACAAATAGGATATTATTGTAATCCATATTCCGGAATAACTATAAAAGACAAAAGTGCCAGAATAGCTCTGGCATTGCTCTTAACAAATTAAGAGATAGGGAAACTATTTTTTTTTTATTTTAAAAATTGGACCAGTTCATATAAATATTACATGTCACACTTATGGATCGATTATGGATCACAATTCAACTTCAGTTCAGTTGGTAGCTGCGAAATCAGGCAACGCCGCCTATGTTAAAATTTAAAAAAACTGTTATTTTATATTTCAGCATGAGCGGCATTGCCTGATTCGCTGTTGATAACTTAAGTTAAGTTGGCATCCGTAATCGAGCCATTAGTATACTTTTTTAAACAAATTTACACAAATAATATTTATTCAAATTTCTAATTTTAATGATAAAGCAAATGGCTATACAGTAAACGCTTGATAATCCAGACCTCGCTTATCCGAATTATTCGGTAATACGGACATCGCTTTTCAATAAATTGTGAACTCTATAATTCGGATTGTATACAAACTGTTGTGTAGTGTTAATCTCTATTAATTGTTACTCCAAAAACATAGCTTTTCTCTTTTTTGCTGCAAAAACAAACTATTTTGCTCCGCAATTCCATGTTTTTTTTTTAAACACAGAAAAGTACGGTTGTATATGCAAAATCTTTTTTTGTTCTTTTTAAATGTAATTTTTTATTTAAATAATTAATAAATAGGTACTATAACATATCATTCGATATGTGTTTTAAAAGCATTTTCAATGCAAAAACAATGTTTTAAATTTTTATTCGGTTCTCCGGATAATTTGGTAATCCGGATTAGGTTCTGCAATCAATTATCCGGATTATCAAGCTTTTTGAATGATCTTTATAAAAAAGAGTTGCGTTTGGTACTGAAACTTTTTGAGATTTCGAAAAAAAAAAATATAATGGGTCTTCATACTTGTTTATGCTCTATTCGACTATGCTATGCCATTTTTGCTATTTGAAAAAATTGTAAAAAGTTATAGGTATGCCTAGTGCTCATGTGTTCATATATTTTTGTTATTTGTAAATTTAGTTTTTTTTTTATTCAAAAAATGGATTTATGATGATTATTTTTTTACAGTCTCTTTTTGTAATAAAAAAAAATTATTATAGGTATATCTTCAATGTCTGTTACCAATAAACACAATTAAAATTCAAAATTTTATCCTTTTGAATTTTAATCCTTAAACAATTTCAATTATTTAAATAATTCCACTTTTATTGTATTACGATTAGTATTACCCATCCCTGTTAAAAATATTGGCAATTTGATTAAACTCAAATTTTACATCAAAAGAAACCACTTGATTTACAACAACAAAACACTACATATTTGCATTTCAATTTTATCTTCTTTAATGTGTCGTAAAATATGCGTGATGCGCTAATGACTACATACATTATTGTTAAATACAAAAACAACATGCAAATGAAAAACCAATGTTGTTGTTTAAATAGCATATTCTTTACTCTCCCCACTCTCCCCTTTCAAGAAATTACATTAACAGCAAGGCGAATTAAATAGTTGAATTCGCCTTGCAGAAACAGATTTTTTTAACCCCCTTTTTATTTGGTTTCCTTTTTCACTTCTTTTTAGTTTCTAGAAAATTTCGTAGTGCGTGAACGTTTTAGTAGATGCTCTCAAAAAAATTACAATTATTTGTGGAAAAAGTGTTTAAAAATTAATAATTTTTTAAAAAATATGTAATTAAATTGTGATTCTATTAGTAAATGAAAAAATTTAAGTAAAAAATTTGTTTTCTTGGGACGAAAAGTGTGTTGGTAAATATGTTCAAATAAACGCAGAGTAACTAAGCAGCGCAGTCTCTGTTGGTTCGCTGCTTCTTTTGTTAAGAGAGTCGCGCCGTTAAAGTTGTATGCAGAGGTGTAAAGCAGAGTGTTATAATTGTTTTTTGTGGTGTGTTTAAATGAATTCAAATTTGTTTAGTGTGAAAGCAAAGTAACTCCGATCTAAGTAATGTGTAATTGTTTTTGTTTTTATTAGGGGCATAAAGAGCTAATTTATAAAAGAGTAAATAAAAAGAGGTGTTATTTAGATGTGATTATTATTTTAAAGCAAAAAAGTAAATCTGTAAAGATGGCAAATTGCCACAAAATATGGCCTGTTTTCAAAAAAAAAGTATGCAAAAGAAAAAAAATTTAATTGTTGATATGTGTAAAAGCTTTAAAGTTAGAGTTATAGGGAAATTGTATACCTAGGATGCAAATATGAAATTTAAGTTTAGGTAAGTCACAATATGTTACACTATATCTGTGGCTTGGAGCTAAAAGGGCAAATGTCAAAATATCCCATTTTGAGAAAATTGAAATTGAAGGTCTTACAAAAAACTTTTATAGATGCTTTCACAGTGACATTGGCCAGCATTTTATTTATGAAGCTGTTCTGGGCTAAGTATGACTTTAACTCCCAGCGGGAAAATGGAATTAATAGGAATCGAGAAAGTAATACATTTCTTGTATGATATTTGATTCCAGAATTCATTATTCTTAACACAGACCATGTCCTAGGATTGTAATAAATTATTTTAATGTATCCTGCGAATGAATTAAATAATTCATTCTTTGGAATAAATTATATTATTCAAAAGTCTTCTCCAATGCCGTTTGGAATACATTTTTTAATTCCTGTTTACTTTAAATAACTTTGACCCACAGACATATAATTTGTGCTTTGACCGTACGCTTTCAAACCCAAACTGCGACTAAAATAAAAATTATAAGTAGGCGACATAAAGGCAGCAAAAAAATAACTGATTTTTTTTAAGGAAATATGTACCTATGTAAAGCAAAAAAACGAACAATTGTTACTAACAGAAACAATACATTCCTTGTTCTGCAAATGTGGGAATATATGTACGTGGTAATCAGTGCTTAAATTTTGTGTCTGATGAAATTACCTTCTCGATTCCAATGAAAATAATGCATTATTTTTTTAATTATTTATGTAATCAATTCCTCATTTTCCCGCTGGGCTGTTTTAGCATAATAAAAGATAGCAAGAAAACAAATCTAATGCAATGATTAACACAAAAGAGCAAAAAAGTGACAGTGGCCCTTTTAGCTCTAAGCCACAGATATAAAAATCGACTTCTCGCGAAAAACAATATTTTTATTGATAAACATGGTAACTTGGAGACACTTAAACAATATGTAAAGGGTGGTCGATGTTGAATGTGAACCACACCTAAACGTCAATTTTTTTCTGCATTTTATTTGAAATTTCTCAATTTCAGACTAACTCAATTTAAACCATGGAAAGATACACAATCGAGCAACGCGTTAAAATTATTCAGGCTTATTATGAAAATGGGCGTTCAAATCAAAATGCATATCGTTCACTTCGTGATTTTTTCGGTCAATTTAATCGTCGAAATGTGCGTACCATTTGGCCGATATTTTGTTCTATACATAATTGAACCACACCAATATAATAAAAAGAAATGACAGTAATTTCCTTAATAATTTCTGTTTTATTCAAAATCAACATCGGCCCTTAAAATTTAACCAGCCTTTATTTGTTTTCCGACTTTTTTCATATTTGGACTATCCGAAAAAGTATCTTCACTTTTTATAATTGTTGGAGAAAATCGCTAAACAATGTTCAAAATTTTTTTAAGAACGGTTGTTTCTTTAGTTTTTATAAACATGCCAACCTCAAAAATTTGAAATTAAAGCAAATTGTAAAAAAGTATATAAAAAAAAACCTAAAAATTCGTGTTTCGCTCTCCAATTCCTGTTACGCGTTACATGACGGAAACAACAGGTTTTGATAACAATTTTCTTAAGTTTTTCTGAATCAAAAAAAAAAAAAAAGAAAAAAAACAAAATAAAAATTCATGTTAAATAAAATAAAGTGATAATAATACAAAAATAATATTATTAAAAGCAGCGTTTAAAAAGCTGCAGTTGAGATAGTAAAAGTCATAAGATTGTGCTGTAACTTCGACATCTTCATTTGTCATTGGATAAAATAAACTGTTGCCTTTACTTCTGATTCATTAAATGAAAACAGTCGCAGTGAAGGCAAAAGCAAAAAACGAAATGTTGTACACAACAAAGAACATCGGCAGTCAACATGTTCGGAAGTGTTTGGTTTGACCGACTGAAAATTTTAAAAAATCCCGTAGTTAACGAAGATGGGACGTTGCGTTTGTGTTTTTGTTTTCCATATTTTTTTTAAATAATACATGCGTACATAAATATGTAGATACATATTTATTTATTTTTAAGCTTAACAAATCGTTTTAATTTTTTTTTAATTAAATAAAACTTTAAATAACATTATCGCTTTCATATACATACAATGAACACAACGTCCCATCTTCGTTAACTTCGGGATTTATTAAAAGTTTCAGTCTGTCAAACCAAACACTTACGAACATGTCGGATGCCGATGCTCTTTGTTGTGTGCAACTTTTCGTTATACTTTGTGTTTAAGAATCAGAAGTAAAAGCAACGGTTTATTTTTGTCTAATGAAAAATCAGAAAGTGGAAGAAAAAGCAATTTTTTGATTTTGACTGCAGCTTTTTAAACCCTGATTAAAAGTATTAAATAATATTTTTTTAATTTTTAATTATTAAAAAAAAAACGCACTACAACCATACCTGTTAAATATCGATTACTATTAGTAATCAATTAGATTACTTTTTAAAAAGAATCGTAATGATAACATAACTCTATAAGAAAATATTTCTGATTACTAATTGATTACGATTACAAGTATTCGAAAAATAAAAAGAATAAAAAGTAATCAAAAAGTAATCCGATTACTTTCAACGATTATTTTTGATTCTTTTTGATTATTTTCAACAATTGTGTATTCATTGGTACTAACATTTTTTTCGAAACAGTTGATTACCTTTTTAAAGTTTTCATAATCAATAAATTTGAATATATTTATTTTAAAAATTACTTAAACAACATTAACTACAGCACGTAATTAAAAGTAGCTGCAGAAAAATAAATAAAGAAATAGTAAATTGTAAACTTATTGATTAAAGAAAAAAAAACAATAATTTTATAACAATTTTTGAATTTTGTAAATTACTGAATTTCAGTTTTACTTCGATTTCTGGAATATACCCGATAAATTCATATAAATCTTTGCGTTAACATCCCTGCAAATAAAATTGGACCACCTGATCCATTTTGATAAAATGGACTACTCCATGGACTGGTCCGATGTAATGCAAGCATGGACCATGTCATTGTTAAAAAGTGTTTGTAGTGAGACGTCATGTCTTTGTTTTTAAACGACGCGCTTTCGTTTTTAAACGACTTCAAAACTAATCCTCTTGAGTATACCATGGAGTAGTTTTAAAACTACTCCTTAGTAGTCCAAAGGTGGGTTATATGGTCCTGTTTGGACTGGTCCAATTATTTGCAGGGATACCATTGTCTTTTTTCTTTTGTGAAGTCAATTATTAATTTATTTGTGTTAAAAAAATTAAACGAAAATATAAGCTAAATTCATCATCTGTAAAGTTAAGTCGCAAAAAATCATTAGCATTAGCTTTTGAGATATTCCAAAATAACCGTTATTTGTGTTTTTAAAAAAGATGATGTGACTTAAATCCAAATATCTTCAAAAATTTTAAACGGATTGTGTATTTCTCTTCTTTAGTGAAAGATAATAAAATGTTGAAAAAATTAAACGAAAATATAAGCTAAATTCATCATCTGTAAAGTTAAGTCGCAAAAAATCATTAGCATTAGCTTTTGAGATATTCCAAAATAACCGTTATTTGTGTTTTTAAAAAAGATGATGTGACTTAAATCCAAATATCTTCAAAAATTTTAAACGGATTGTGTATTTCTCTTCTTTAGTGAAAGATAATAAAATTACTGAAATAACCATGGGTCGTTTGTGAAGATTAGTCAGTGCCTTGGTTAAGTTGAACTAAACTTAAATTTATATGTACACAGTTTGAACTTAATAGCTGTAAATCTATATATTATATGTAGTGCACAAAATAATAATGTGGTAGCACTACGATTAATGTTTTCAAATTTATATGGCTTGCATTGGTAGCTTAAACGCCCAATTTTATGCGTTAAAGATGGCTTAAATGTTTACTGAATTATAGATTTGCCGGCTTAAACACATGTGGGGTATAGATGCAAAGACCCACCCACCTTAAAGTATACCGATCGACTCAGAATCACTTTCTGAGTCGAGCTCACAATGTCCGTCCGGCTGGCTGACTGGCTGGCAGGCTGGCTGGCTGGCTCTTCGTGTAACCTTGTGCGCAAAGTACAGGTCGCAATTTTGGAGATAATTTGATAAAATTTGGGGCATAGATTTTTATTGGCACAAGGACAAAGCCTATTAAAAATGGGCCAAATCGGGAAATTTCTTCCTCTCAGAGACTATCAAACCGATTTTAATGAAATTTAAAACCTAGATAGAACCATTTCTTCATGGACACAAAAGGGATGCATTTTTTAAAAAATAGGACCACGAGGGGAGATAGGGGCAATGTCTGACTCTCAAACCGATTTTAATGAAATTTAAAACATATATAGATCATTGGTGTCCAGCCCATACCACAATTGTGGAAATTAATTCACACACATTCTTCACACGCATTCTTACGCTCTTTCATTTAGTCCACGAGTGTACACAATTCAGTCGTCGATTACCAACACAAAGTATACAGAGATGAAAAAAGTGACGTATGAAAAATGCCTAAATCATTTGCGAGGGCAGCTTTCGAAGAAAGAGAAAGAAAACATTTTTTGTTAGTGAAGTGACAATGCGTAAAAACAGGCCGCTACTATCTACACAAATTGCATAATCAAAACAAAAAACGCAAAAGGGCAGCTTTCGAAGAAAAAGACATACAAAAACACAATATTTTCTGTCTCGTGACGTCTCTGTATACTCTGTGATTACCAAGCGACGAGTGCACATGCGGCGGATGCTTACATACTTTTTGTGTTTTTATTAAGAATATTTGTCTCTTTATTCACTAATACTAATAAAAAGCAATACAACCACAATTTAAATTTTGGACATCACTGATATAGATCCATATCTATATGGACACTAGCTATACAGTTTTTTAAAAATCGAACCACAAAGGGAGGTAGGGAGCAATTTCTGCCTCTCACAAACTTTCAAACCTGTTATAATGAAGTTTATAAACATAGATAAATCCATATTTATATGGACACATAAGCATGATGTGTTTTTAATACTGTGGGGTAGGGTATCATATTGTCGGGCTTGACCGACTGTACTTTCTTACTTGTTTTATATATTTTTATTTTGAAAAAGAAATGTATTCAATTGTTATATGAAATAAGTTTTGTATTTAAAGTATGTGAGGATTTACACAATAGCAAAATGTCTTGCACAATTTAATTTGCCTGCTCTGCGCAGAGGTTGCTTCGCAGAACTTCCAGAATAGCTGTTGTTTTTTGCCCCAACGTCTGAGAAAACATTCATTTTCTTTTTTTTAAGCCGGACAATGATTTTTGTAGCGTGGCGGAATTATTTTTGTTGAAAGTGTGATCAGAAGAACATCAGACTTCGCTCCAAGCATCGCATAAAAATTTTCAAATAGGATATTATTGTAATCCATATTCCGGAATAACTATAAAAGACAAAAGTGCCAGAATAGCTCTGGCATTGCTCTTAATAAATTAAGAGATAGGGAAACTATTTTTTTTTTATTTTAAAAATTGGACCAGTTCATATAAATATTACATGTCACACTTATGGATCGATTATGGATCACAATTCAACTTCAGTTCAGTTGGTAGCTGCGAAATCAGGCAACGCCGCCTATGTTAAAATTTAAAAAAACTGTTATTTTATATTTCAGCATGAGCGGCATTGCCTGATTCGCTGTTGATAACTTAAGTTAAGTTGGCATCCGTAATCGAGCCATTAGTATACTTTTTTAAACAAATTTACACAAATAATATTTATTCAAATTTCTAATTTTAATGATAAAGCAAATGGCTATACAGTAAACGCTTGATAATCCAGACCTCGCTAATCCGGATTATTCGGTAATACGGACATCGCTTTTCAATAAATTGTGAACTCTATAATTCGGATTGTATACAAACTGTTGTGTAGTGTTAATCTCTATTAATTGTTACTCCAAAAACATAGCTTTTCTCTTTTTTGCTGCAAAAACAAACTATTTTGCTCCGCAATTCCATGTTTTTTTTTTAAACACAGAAAAGTACGGTTGTATATGCAAAATCTTTTTTTGTTCTTTTTAAATGTAATTTTTTATTTAAATAATTAATAAATAGGTATAACATATCATTCGATATGTGTTTTAAAAGCATTTTCAATGCAAAAACAATGTTTTAAATTTTTATTCGGTTATCCGGATAATTTGGTAATCCGGATTAGGTTCTGCAATCAATTATCCGGATTATCAAGCTTTTTGAATGATCTTTATAAAAAAGAGTTGCGTTTGGTACCTACTGAAACTTTTTAAAATTTCGAAAAGAAAATATAATGGGTCTTCATACTTGTTTATGCTTTATTCGACTATGCCATGCCATTTTTGCTAGTTGAAAAAATTGTAAAAAGTTATAGGTATGCCTAGTGCTCATGTGTTCATATATTTTTGTTATTTGTAAATTTAGTTTTTTTTTTATTCAAAAAATGGATTTATGATGATTATTTTTTAACATTCTCTTTCTTTTTGTAATAAAAAAAAAATTATTATAGGTATATCTTCAATGTCTGTTACCAATAAACACAATTAAAATTCAAAATTTTATCCATTTGAATTTTAATCCTTAAACAATTTCAATTATTTAAATAATTCCGCTTTTATTGTATTACGATTAGTATTACCCATCCCTGTTAAAAATATTGGCAATTTGATTAAACTCAAATTTTTCATCAAAAGAAACCACTTGATTTACAACAACAAAACACTACATATTTGCATTAATCATATACATATGTTGTTGTTGTTGTTTTTGCATTAAAACAATTTTATCTTCTTTAAATGTGTCGTAAAATATGCGTGATGCGCTAATGACTACATACATTATTGTTAAATACAAAAACAACATGCAAATGAAAAACCAATGTTGTTGTTTAAATAGCATATTCTTGACTCTCCCCACTCTCCCCTTTCAAGAAATTACATTAACAGCAAGGCGAATTAACTAGTTGAATTCGCCTTGCAGAAACAGATTTTTTTAACCCCCTTTTTATATGGTTTCCTTTTTCACTTCTTTTTAGTTTCTAGAAATTTTCGTAGTGCGTGAACGTTTTAGTAGATGCTCTCAAAAAAATTACATTTATTTGTGGTAAAAGTGTTTAAAAATTAATAATTTTTTAAAAAATATGTAATAGTAAATGAAAAAATTTAAGTAACAAATTTGTTTTCTTGGGACGAAAAGTGTGTTGGTAAATATGTTCAAATAAACGCAGAGTAACTAAGCAACGCAGTCTCTGTTGGTTCGCTGCTTCTTTTGTTCAGAGAGTCGCGCCGTTAAAGTTGTATGCAGAGGTGTAAAGCAGAGTGTTATAATTGTTTTTTGTGGTGTGTTTAAATTAATTCAAATTTTTTTAGTGTAAAAGCAAAGTAACTCCGATCTAAGTAATGTGTAATTGTTTTTGTTTTTATTAGGGGCATAAAGAGCTAATTTATGAAAGAGTAAATAAAAAGAGGTGTTATTTAGATGTGATTATTAATTTTATAGCAAAAAAGTAAATCTGTAAAGATGGCAAATTGCCACAAAATATGGCCTGTTTTCAAAAAAAAAGTATGCAAAAGAAAAAAAATTAAATTGTTGATATGTGTAAAAGCTTTAAAGTTAGAGTTATAGGGAACTTGTATAGGATGCAAATATGAAATTTAAGTTTAGGTAAGTCACAATATGTTACACTATATCTGTGGCTTGGAGCTAAAAGGGCAAATGTCAAAATATCCCATTTTGAGAAAATTGAAATTGAAGGCCTTACAAAAAACTTTTATAGATGCTTTCACAGTGACATTGGCCAGCATTTTATTTATGAAGCTGTTCTGGGCTTAGTATGACTTTAGCTGTTTTAGCATAATAAAAGAGAGCAAGAAAACAAATCTAATGCAATGATTAACTCAAAAGAGCAAAAAAGTGACAGTGGCCCTTTTAGCTCTAAGCCACAAATATAAAAATCAACTTATCGCGAAAAACAATATTTTTATTGATAAACATGGTAACTTGGAGACACTTAAACAATATGTAAAGGGTGGTTAAATTTTAAGGGCCGATGTTGAATGTGAACCACACCTAAACGTCAATTTTTTTTCTGCATTTTATTTGACATTTCTCAATTTCAGACTTGCTCAATTTAAACCATGGAAAGATACACAATCGAGCAACGCGTTAAAATTATTCAGGCTTATTATGAAAATCGGCGTTCAAATCAAAATGCATATCGTTCACTTCGTGATTTTTTCGGTCAATTTAATCGTCCAAATGTGCGTACCATTTGGCCGATATTTTGTTCTATACATAATTGAACCACCCCAATATAATAAAAAGAAATGGAAGTAATTTCCTTAATAATTTCTGTTTTATTCAAAATCAACATCGGCCCTTAAAATTTAACCAGCCTTTATTTGTTTTCCGACTTTTTTCATATTTGGACTATCCGAAAAAGTATCTTCACTTTTTATAATTGTTGGAGAAAATCGCTAATTAGAGCCTACAATTCTCAAAAGATGACTAAACAATGTTCAAAATTTTTTTAAGAACGGTTGTTTCTTTAGTATTTATAAACATGCCAACCTCAAAAATTTGAAATAAAAGCAAAATGTAAAAAAGTATATAAAAAAAACCTAAAAATTCGTGTTTCGCTCTCCAATTCCTGTTACGCGTTACATGACGGAAACAACATGTTTTGATAACAATTTTCTTAATTTTTTCTGAACTAGTTATTAAAAAAAAAATCAAAAAAAAAACAAAAGAAAAAAAAAAAAAAATTCATGTTAAACAAAATAAAGTGAAAATAATACAAAAATAATATTAATAAAAGTATTAAATAATATTTTTTTAATTTTTACTTAATTTTTAATTATTTAAAAAAAACGCACTAACAACCATACCTGTTAAATATCGATTACTATTAGTAATCAATTAGATTACTTTTTAAAAAGAATCGTAATGATAACATAACTCTATAAGAAAATATTTCTGATTACTAATTGATTACAAGTATTCGAAAAATAAAAAGAATAAAAAGTAATCAAAAATTAATCCGATTACTTTCAACGATTATTTTTGATTCTTTTTGATTATTTTCAACAATTGTGTATTCATTGGCATTAACATTTTTTTCGAAACAGTTGATTACCATTTTAAAGTTTTCATAATCTATTTATTTTAAAAATTACTTAAACAACATTAACTACAGCACGTAATTCAAAGTAGCAAAGTAGTAAATTGTAAACTTATTGATTAAAGAAAAAAAAACAATAATTTTATAACAATTTTTGCATTTTGTAAATAACTGAATTTAGTTTTACTTCGATTTCTAGAATATACCCGATAAATTCATATAAATCTTTGCGTTAACATCCCTGCAAATAAAATTGGACCACCTGATCCATTTTGATAAAATGGACTACTCCATGGACTGGTCCGATGTAATGCAAGCATGGACCATGTCATTGTTAAAAAGTGTTTGTAGTGAGACGTAATGTCTTTGTTTTTAAACGACGCGCTTTCGTTTTTAAACGACTTCAAAACTAATCCTCTTGAGTATACCATTTAGTAGTTTTAAAACTACTCCTTAGTGGTCAAAGGTGGGTTATATGGTCCTCTCCTAGGACATCGTAATGTAAAATAGACCAGGTTTTTTCCATACGTTTGGATTACTTTTGGACTAGTCCTGGTCCCTTGTGGTCTACTCTTTACACGCCTGTTTGGACTGGTCCAATTATTTGCAGGGATACCATTGTCTTTTTTCTTTTCTGAAGTCAATTATTAATTTATTTGTTTAAAAAAATTAAACGAAAATATAAGCTAAATTCATCATCTGTAAAGTTAAGTCGCAAAAAATCATTAGCATTAGCTTTTGAGATATTCCAAAATAACCGTTATTTGTGTTTTTAAAAAAGATGATGTGACTTAAATCCAAATATCTTTAAAAAATTTAAACGGATTGTGTATTTCTCTTCTTTAGTGAAAGATAATAAAATGTTGAAAAAATTAAACGAAAATATAAGCTAAATTCATCATCTGTAAAGATAAGTCGCAAAAAATCATTAGCATTAGCTTTTGAGATATTCCAAAATAACCGTTATTTGTGTTTTTAAAAAAGATGATGTGACTTAAATCCAAATATCTTCAAAAATTTTAAACGGATTGTGTATTTCTCTTCTTTAGTGAAAGATAATAAAATTACTGAAATAACCATGGGTCGTTTGTGAAGATTAGTCAGTGCCTTGGTTAAGTTGAACTAAACTTAAATTTATATGTACATAGTTTGAACTTAATAGCTGTAAATCTATATATTATATGTAGTGCAAAAAATAATAATGTGGTAGTACTACGATTAATGTTTTCAAATTTATATGGCTTGCATTGGTAGCTTAAACGCCCAATTTTATGCGTTAAAGTTGGCTTAAATGTTTACTGAATTATAGATTTGCCGGCTTAAACACATGTGGGGTATAGATGCAAAGACCCACCCACCTTAAAGTATACCGATCGACTCAGAATCACTTTCTGAGTCGAGCTCACAATGTCCGGCTGGCTGACTGGCTGGCAGGCTGGCTGGCTGGCTGGCTCTTCGTGTAACCTTGTGCGCAAAGTACAGGTCGCAATTGTGGAGATAATTTGATAAAATTTGGGGCATAGATTTTTATTGGCACAAGGACAAAGCCTATTAAAAATGGGCCAAATCGGGAAATTTCTTCCTCTCAGAGACTATCAAACCGATTTTAATGAAATTTAAAACATAGATAGAACCATTTCTTCATGGACACAAAAGGGATGCATTTTTTAAAAAATAAGACCACGAGGGGAGATAGGGGCAATGTCTGACTCTCAAACCGATTTTAATGAAATTTAAAACATATATAGATCATTGGTGTCCAGCCCATACCACAATTGTGGAAATTAATTCACACACATTCTTCACACGCATTCTTACGCTCTTTCATTTAGTCCACGAGTGTACACAATTCAGTCGTCGATTACCAAGCGACGAGTGCACATGCGGCGGATGCTTACATACTTTTTGTGTTTTTATTAAGAATATTTGTCTCTTTATTCACTTATACTAATAAAAAGCAATACAACCACAATTTAAATTTTTGACGTCACTGATATAGATCCATATCTATATGGACACTAGCTATACAGTTTTTTAAAAATCGAACCACAAAGGGAGGTAGGGAGCAATTTCTGCCTCTCACAAACTTTCAAACCTGTTATAATGAAGTTTATAAACATAGATAAATCCATATTTATATGGACACATAAGCATGATGTGTTTTTAATACTGTGGGGTAGGGTATCATATAGTCGGGCTTGACCGACTATACTTTCTTACTTGTTTTATATATTTTTATTTTGAAAAAGAAATGTTTTCAATTGTTATATGAAATAAGTTTTGTATTTAAAGTATGTGAGGATTTACACAATAGCAAAATGTCTTGCACAATTTAATTTGCCTGCTCTGCGCAGAGGTTGCTTCGCAGAACTTCCTGAATAGCTGTTGTTTTTTGCCCCAACGTCTAAGAAAACATTCATTTTCTTTTTTTTAAGCCGGACAATGATTTTTGTAGCGTGGCGAAATTATTTTTGTTGAAAGTGTGATCAGAAGAACATCAGACTTCGCTCCAAGCATCGCATAAAAATTTACAAATAGGATATTATTGTAATCCATATTCCGGAATAACTATAAAAGACAAAAGTGCCAGAATAGCTCTGGCATTGCTCTTAATAAATTAAGAGATAGGGAAACTATTTTTTTTTTATTTTAAAAATTGGACCAGTTCATATAAATATTACATGTCACACTTATGGATCGATTATGGATGACAATTCAACTTCAGTTCAGTTGGTAGCTGCGAAATCAGGCAACGCCGCCTATGTTAAAATTTAAAAAAACTGTTATTTTATATTTCAGCATGAGCGGTATTGCCTGATTCGCTGTTGATAACTTAAGTTAAGTTGGCATCCGTAATCGAGCCATTAGTTTTTTTAAACAAATTTACACAAATAATATTTATTCAAATTTCTAATTTTAATGATAAAGCAAATGGCTATACAGTAAACGCTTGATAATCCAGACCTCGCTAATCCGGATTGTTCGATAATACGGACATCGCTTTTCAATAAATTGTGAACTCTATAATTCGGATTGTATACAAACTGTTGTGTAGTGTTAATCTCTATTAATTGTTACTCCAAAAACATAGCTTTTCTCTTTTTTGCTGCAAAAACAAACTATTTTGCTCCGCAATTCCATGTTTTTTTTTTTTTTAAACACAGAAAAGTACGGTTGTATATGCAAAATCTTTTTTTGTTCTTTTTAAATGTAATTTTTTATTTAAATAATTAATAAATAGGTATAACATATCATTCGATATGTGTTTTAAAAGCATTTTCAATGCAAAAACAATGTTTTAAATTTTTATTCGGTTATCCGGATAATTTGGTAATCCGGATTAGGTTCTGCAATCAATTATCCGGATTATCAAGCTTTTTGAATGATCTTTATAAAAAAGAGTTGCGTTTGGTACTGAAACTTTTTGAGATTTCGAAAAGAAAATATAATGGGTCTTCATACTTGTTTATGCTCTATTCGACTATGCCATGCCATTTTTGCTAGTTGAAAAAATTGTAAAAAGTTATAGGTATGCCTAGTGCTCATGTGTTCATATATTTTTGTTATTTGTAAATTTAGTTTTTTTTTTATTCAAAAAATGGATTTATGATGATTATTTTTTAACATTCTCTTTCTTTTTGTAAAAAAAAAATTATTATAGGTATATCTTCAATGTCTGTTACCAATAAACACAATTAAAATTCAAAATTTTATCCTTTTGAATTTTAATCCTTAAACAATTTCAATTATTTAAATAATTCCGCTTTTATTGTATTACGATTAGTATTACCCATCCCTGTTAAAAATATTGGCAATTTGATTAAACTCAAATTTTACATCAAAAGAAACCACTTGATTTACAACAACAAAACACTACATATTTGCATTAATCATATACATATGTCGTTGTTGTTGTTTTTGCATTAAAACAATTTTATCTTCTTTAATGTGTCGTAAAATATGCGTGATGCGCTAATGACTACATACATTATTGTTAAATACAAAAACAACATGCAAATGAAAAACCAATGTTGTTGTTTAAATAGCATATTCTTTACTCTCCCCACTCTCCCCTTTCAAGAAATTACATTAACAGCAAGGCGAATTAACTAGTTGAATTCGCCTTGCAGAAACAGATTTTTTTAACCCCCGTTTTATTTGGTTTCCTTTTTCACTTCTTTTTAGTTTCTAGAAAATTTCGTAGTGCGTGAACGTTTTAGTAGATGCTCTCAAAAAAATTACATTTATTTGTGGAAAAAGTGTTTAAAAATTAATAATTTTTTAAAAAATATGTAATTAAATTGTGATTCTATTAGTAAATGAAAAAATTTAAGTAAAAAATTTGTTTCTTTGTGACGAAAAGTGTGTTGGTAAATATGTTCAAATAAACGCAGAGTAACTAAGCAGCGCAGTCTCTGTTGGTTCGCTGCTTCTTTTGTTAAGAGAGTCGCGCCGTTAAAGTTGTATGCAGAGGTGTAAAGCAGAGTGTTATAATTGTTTTTTGTGGTGTGTTTAAATGAATTCAAATTTTTTTAGTGTGAAAGCAAAGTAACTCCGATCTAAGTAATTGTTTTGGTTTTTATTAGAGGCATAAAGAGCTAATTTATAAAAGAGTAAATAAAAAGAGGTGTTATTTAGATGTGATTATTATTTTAAAGCAAAAAAGTAAATCTGTAAAGATGGCAAATTGCCACAAAATATGGCCTGTTTTCAAAAAAAAAGTATGCAAAAGAAAAAAAATTAAATTGTTGATATGTGTAAAAGCTTTAAAGTTAGAGTTATAGGGAAATTGTATAGGATGCAATTAAGAAATTTAAGTTTAGGTAAGTCACAATATGTTACACTATATCTGTGGCTTGGAGCTAAAAGGGCAAATGTCAAAATAGCCCATTTTGAGAAAATTGAAATTGAAGGTCTTACAAAAAACTTTTATAGATACTTTCACAGTGACATTGGCCAGCATTTTATTTATGAAGCTGTTCTGGGCTAAGTATGACTTTAGCTGTTTTAGCATAATAAAAGAGAGCAAGAAAACAAATCTAATGCAATGATTAACTCAAAACAGCAAAAAAGTGACAGTGGCCCTTTTAGCTCCAAGCCACAGATATAAAAATCGACTTCTCGCGAAAAACAATATTTTTATTGATAAACATGGTAATTTGGAGACACTTAAACAATATGTGACCCTTTTAGCTCCAAGACACAGATATAAAAATCGACTTCTCGCGAAAAACAATATTTTTATTGATAAACATGGTAACTTGGAGACACTTAAACAATATGTAAAGGGTGGTCGATGTTGAATGTGAACTACACCTAAACGTCAATTTTTTTCTGCATTTTATTTGAAATTTCTCAATTTCAGACTAACTTAATTTAAACCATGGAAAGATACACAATCGAGCAACGCGTTAAAATTATTCAGGCTTATTATGAAAATGGGCGTTCAAATCAAAATGCATATCGTTCACTTCGTGATTTTTTCGGTCAATTTAATCGTCGAAATGTGCGTACCATTTGGCCGATATTTTGTTCTATACATAATTGAACCACACCAATATAATAAAAAGAAATGACAGTAATTTCCTTAATAATTTCTGTTTTATTCAAAATCAACATCGGCCCTTAAAATTTAACCAGCCTTTATTTGTTTTCCGACTTTTTTCATATTTGGACTATCCGAAAAAGTATCTTCACTTTTTATAATTGTTGGAGAAAATCGCTAATTAGAGCCTCCTCTTCTCAAAAGATGACTAAACAATGTTCAAAATTTTTTTAAGAACGGTTGTTTCTTTAGTTTTTATAAACATGCCAACCTCAAAAATTTGAAATTAAAGCAAATTGTAAAAAAGTATATAAAAAAAAAAAAACCTAAAAATTCGTGTTTCGCTCTCCAATTCCTGTTACGCGTTACATGACGGAAACAACAGGTTTTGATAACAATTTTCTTAAGTTTTTCTGAATCAAAACAAAAAAAAAAGAAAAAAACAAAATAAAAATTCATGTTAAATAAAATAAAGTGATAATTATATTTAAGCTTAACAAATCGTTTTAATTTTTTTTAATTAAATAAAACTTTAAATAACATTATCGCTTTCATATACATACAATGAACACAACGTCCCATCTTCGTTAACTTCGGGATTTATTAAAAGTTTCAGTCTGTCAAACCAAACACTTACGAACATGTCGGATGCCGATGCTCTTTGTTGTGTGCAACTTTTCGTTTTTTGCTTTTGCCTTCACTGCGACTGTTTTCATTTAAGAATCAGAAGTAAAAGCAACGGTTTATTTTTGTCTAATGAAAAATCAGAAAGTGGAAGAAAAAGCAATTTTTTGATTTTGACTGCAGCTTTTTAAACCCTGATTAAAAGTATTAATTAATATTTTTTTAATTTTTAATTATTAAAAAAAAAAAAACGCACTACAACCATACCTGTTAAATATCGATTACTATTAGTAATCAATTAGATTACTTTTTAAAAAGAATCGTAATGATAACATAACTCTATAAGAAAATATTTCTGATTACTAATTGATTACGATTACAAGTATTCGAAAAATAAAAAGAATTAAAAGTAATCAAAAAGTAATCCGATTACTTTCAACGATTATTTTTGATTCTTTTTGATTATTTTCAACAATTGTGTATTCATTGGCATTAACATTTTTTTCGAAACAGTTGATTACCATTTTAAAGTTTTCATAATCTATTTATTTTAAAAATTACTTAAACAACATTAACTACAGCACGTAATTCAAAGTAGCAAAGTAGTAAATTGTAAACTTATTGATTAAAGAAAAAAAAACAATAATTTTATAACAATTTTTGCATTTTGTAAATAACTGAATTTAGTTTTACTTCGATTTCTAGAATATACCCGATAAATTCATATAAATCTTTGCGTTAACATCCCTGCAAATAAAATTGGACCACCTGATCCATTTTGATAAAATGGACTACTCCATGGACTGGTCCGATGTAATGCAAGCATGGACCATGTCATTGTTAAAAAGTGTTTGTAGTGAGACGTAATGTCTTTGTTTTTAAACGACGCGCTTTCGTTTTTAAACAACTTCAAAACTAATCCTCTTGAGTATACCATGGAGTAGTTTTAAAACTACTCCTTAGTAGTCCAAAGGTGGGTTATATGGTCCTCTCCTAGGACATCGTAATGTAAAATAGACCAGGTTTTTTCCATACGTTTGGATTACTTTTGGACTAGTCCTGGTCCCTTGTGGTCTACTCTTTACACGCCTGTTTGGACTGGTCCAATTATTTGCAGGGATACCATTGTCTTTTTTCTTTTCTGAAGTCAATTATTAATTTATTTGTTTAAAAAAATTAAACGAAAATATAAGCTAAATTCATCATCTGTAAAGTTAAGTCGCAAAAAATCATTAGCATTAGCTTTTGAGATATTCCAAAATAACCGTTATTTGTGTTTTTAAAAAAGATGATGTGACTTAAATCCAAATATCTTTAAAAATTTTAAACGGATTGTGTATTTCTCTTCTTTAGTGAAAGATAATAAAATGTTGAAAAAATTAAACGAAAATATAAGCTAAATTCATCATCTGTAAAGATAAGTCGCAAAAAATCATTAGCATTAGCTTTTGAGATATTCCAAAATAACCGTTATTTGTGTTTTTAAAAAAGATGATGTGACTTAAATCCAAATATCTTCAAAAATTTTAAACGGATTGTGTATTTCTCTTCTTTAGTGAAAGATAATAAAATTACTGAAATAACCATGGGTCGTTTGTGAAGATTAGTCAGTGCCTTGGTTAAGTTGAACTAAACTTAAATTTATATGTACATAGTTTGAACTTAATAGCTGTAAATCTATATATTATATGTAGTGCAAAAAATAATAATGTGGTAGTACTACGATTAATGTTTTCAAATTTATATGGCTTGCATTGGTAGCTTAAACGCCCAATTTTATGCGTTAAAGTTGGCTTAAATGTTTACTGAATTATAGATTTGCCGGCTTAAACACATGTGGGGTATAGATGCAAAGACCCACCCACCTTAAAGTATACCGATCGACTCAGAATCACTTTCTGAGTCGAGCTCACAATGTCCGGCTGGCTGACTGGCTGGCAGGCTGGCTGGCTGGCTCTTCGTGTAACCTTGTGCGCAAAGTACAGGTCGCAATTGTGGAGATAATTTGATAAAATTTGGGGCATAGATTTTTATTGGCACAAGGACAAAGCCTATTAAAAATGGGCCAAATCGGGAAATTTCTTCCTCTCAGAGACTATCAAACCGATTTTAATGAAATTTAAAACATAGATAGAACCATTTCTTCATGGACACAAAAGGGATGCATTTTTTAAAAAATAAGACCACGAGGGGAGATAGGGGCAATGTCTGACTCTCAAACCGATTTTAATGAAATTTAAAACATATATAGATCATTGGTGTCCAGCCCATACCACAATTGTGGAAATTAATTCACACACATTCTTCACACGCATTCTTACGCTCTTTCATTTAGTCCACGAGTGTACACAATTCAGTCGTCGATTACCAAGCGACGAGTGCACATGCGGCGGATGCTTACATACTTTTTGTGTTTTTATTAAGAATATTTGTCTCTTTATTCACTTATACTAATAAAAAGCAATACAACCACAATTTAAATTTTGGACGTCACTGATATAGATCCATATCTATATGGACACTAGCTATACAGTTTTTTAAAAATCGAACCACAAAGGGAGGTAGGGAGCAATTTCTGCCTCTCACAAACTTTCAAACCTGTTATAATGAAGTTTATAAACATAGATAAATCCATATTTATATGGACACATAAGCATGATGTGTTTTTAATACTGTGGGGTAGGGTATCATATAGTCGGGCTTGACCGACTATACTTTCTTACTTGTTTTATATATTTTTATTTTGAAAAAGAAATGTTTTCAATTGTTATATGAAATAAGTTTTGTATTTAAAGTATGTGAGGATTTACACAATAGCAAAATGTCTTGCACAATTTAATTTGCCTGCTCTGCGCAGAGGTTGCTTCGCAGAACTTCCTGAATAGCTGTTGTTTTTTGCCCCAACGACTAAGAAAACATTCATTTTCTTTTTTTTAAGCCGGACAATGATTTTTGTAGCGTGGCGAAATTATTTTTGTTGAAAGTGTGATCAGAAGAACATCAGACTTCGCTCCAAGCATCGCATAAAAATTTACAAATAGGATATTATTGTAGTCCATATTCCGGAATAACTATAAAAGACAAAAGTGCCAGAATAGCTCTGGCATTGCTCTTAATAAATTAAGAGATAGGGAAACTATTTTTTTTTTATTTTAAAAATTGGACCAGTTCATATAAATATTACATGTCACACTTATGGATCGATTATGGATGACAATTCAACTTCAGTTCAGTTGGTAGCTGCGAAATCAGGCAACGCCGCCTATGTTAAAATTTAAAAAAACTGTTATTTTATATTTCAGCATGAGCGGTATTGCCTGATTCGCTGTTGATAACTTAAGTTAAGTTGGCATCCGTAATCGAGCCATTAGTTTTTTTAAACAAATTTACACAAATAATATTTATTCAAATTTCTAATTTTAATGATAAAGCAAATGGCTATACAGTAAACGCTTGATAATCCAGACCTCGCTAATCCGGATTGTTCGATAATACGGACATCGCTTTTCAATAAATTGTGAACTCTATAATTCGGATTGTATACAAACTGTTGTGTAGTGTTAATCTCTATTAATTGTTACTCCAAAAACATAGCTTTTCTCTTTTTTCTGCAAAAACAAACTATTTTGCTCCGCAATTCTATGTTTTTTTTTTTTTAAACACAGAAAAGTACGGTTGTATATGCAAAATCTTTTTTTGTTCTTTTTAAATGTAATTTTTTATTTAAATAATTAATAAATAGGTATAACATATCATTCGATATGTGTTTTAAAAGCATTTTCAATGCAAAAACAATGTTTTAAATTTTTATTCGGTTATCCGGATAATTTGGTAATCCGGATTAGGTTCTGCAATCAATTATCCGGATTATCAAGCTTTTTGAATGATCTTTATAAAAAAGAGTTGCGTTTGGTACTGAAACTTTTTGAGATTTCGAAAAGAAAATATAATGGGTCTTCATACTTGTTTATGCTCTATTCGACTATGCCATGCCATTTTTGCTAGTTGAAAAAATTGTAAAAAGTTATAGGTATGCCTAGTGCTCATGTGTTCATATATTTTTGTTATTTGTAAATTTAGTTTTTTTTTTATTCAAAAAATGGATTTATGATGATTATTTTTTAACATTCTCTTTCTTTTTGTAAAAAAAAAATTATTATAGGTATATCTTCAATGTCTGTTACCAATAAACACAATTAAAATTCAAAATTTTATCCTTTTGAATTTTAATCCTTAAACAATTTCAATTATTTAAATAATTCCGCTTTTATTGTATTACGATTAGTATTACCCATCCCTGTTAAAAATATTGGCAATTTGATTAAACTCAAATTTTACATCAAAAGAAACCACTTGATTTACAACAACAAAACACTACATATTTGCATTAATCATATACATATGTCGTTGTTGTTGTTTTTGCATTAAAACAATTTTATCTTCTTTAATGTGTCGTAAAATATGCGTGATGCGCTAATGACTACATACATTATTGTTAAATACAAAAACAACATGCAAATGAAAAACCAATGTTGTTGTTTAAATAGCATATTCTTTACTCTCCCCACTCTCCCCTTTCAAGAAATTACATTAACAGCAAGGCGAATTAACTAGTTGAATTCGCTTTGCAGAAACAGATTTTTTTAACCCCCGTTTTATTTGGTTTCCTTTTTCACTTCTTTTTAGTTTCTAGAAAATTTCGTAGTGCGTGAACGTTTTAGTAGATGCTCTCAAAAAAATTACATTTATTTGTGGAAAAAGTGTTTAAAAATTAATAATTTTTTAAAAAATATGTAATTAAATTGTGATTCTATTAGTAAATGAAAAAATTTAAGTAAAAAATTTGTTTCTTTGTGACGAAAAGTGTGTTGGTAAATATGTTCAAATAAACGCAGAGTAACTAAGCAGCGCAGTCTCTGTTGGTTCGCTGCTTCTTTTGTTAAGAGAGTCGCGCCGTTAAAGTTGTATGCAGAGGTGTAAAGCAGAGTGTTATAATTGTTTTTTGTGGTGTGTTTAAACGAATTCAAATTTTTTTAGTGTGAAAGCAAAGTAACTCCGATCTAAGTAATTGTTTTGGTTTTTATTAGAGGCATAAAGAGCTAATTTATAAAAGAGTAAATAAAAAGAGGTGTTATTTAGATGTGATTATTATTTTAAAGCAAAAAAGTAAATCTGTAAAGATGGCAAATTGCCACAAAATATGGCCTGTTTTCAAAAAAAAAGTATGCAAAAGAAAAAAAATTAAATTGTTGATATGTGTAAAAGCTTTAAAGTTAGAGTTATAGGGAAATTGTATAGGATGCAATTAAGAAATTTAAGTTTAGGTAAGTCACAATATGTTACACTATATCTGTGGCTTGGAGCTAAAAGGGCAAATGTCAAAATAGCCCATTTTGAGAAAATTGAAATTGAAGGTCTTACAAAAAACTTTTATAGATACTTTCACAGTGACATTGGCCAGCATTTTATTTATGAAGCTGTTCTGGGCTAAGTATGACTTTAGCTGTTTTAGCATAATAAAAGAGAGCAAGAAAACAAATCTAATGCAATGATTAACTCAAAACAGCAAAAAAGTGACAGTGGCCCTTTTAGCTCCAAGCCACAGATATAAAAATCGACTTCTCGCGAAAAACAATATTTTTATTGATAAACATGGTAATTTGGAGACACTTAAACAATATGTGACCCTTTTAGCTCCAAGACACAGATATAAAAATCGACTTCTCGCGAAAAACAATATTTTTATTGATAAACATGGTAACTTGGAGACACTTAAACAATATGTAAAGGGTGGTCGATGTTGAATGTGAACTACACCTAAACGTCAATTTTTTTCTGCATTTTATTTGAAATTTCTCAATTTCAGACTAACTTAATTTAAACCATGGAAAGATACACAATCGAGCAACGCGTTAAAATTATTCAGGCTTATTATGAAAATGGGCGTTCAAATCAAAATGCATATCGTTCACTTCGTGATTTTTTCGGTCAATTTAATCGTCGAAATGTGCGTACCATTTGGCCGATATTTTGTTCTATACATAATTGAACCACACCAATATAATAAAAAGAAATGACAGTAATTTCCTTAATAATTTCTGTTTTATTCAAAATCAACATCGGCCCTTAAAATTTAACCAGCCTTTATTTGTTTTCCGACTTTTTTCATATTTGGACTATCCGAAAAAGTATCTTCACTTTTTATAATTGTTGGAGAAAATCGCTAATTAGAGCCTCCTCTTCTCAAAAGATGACTAAACAATGTTCAAAATTTTTTTAAGAACGGTTGTTTCTTTAGTTTTTATAAACATGCCAACCTCAAAAATTTGAAATTAAAGCAAATTGTAAAAAAGTATATAAAAAAAAAAAAACCTAAAAATTCGTGTTTCGCTCTCCAATTCCTGTTACGCGTTACATGACGGAAACAACAGGTTTTGATAACAATTTTCTTAAGTTTTTCTGAATCAAAACAAAAAAAAAGAAAAAAACAAAATAAAAATTCATGTTAAATAAAATAAAGTGATAATTATTTTTAAGCTTAACAAATCGTTTTAATTTTTTTTAATTAAATAAAACTTTAAATAACATTATCGCTTTCATATACATACAATGAACACAACGTCCCATCTTCGTTAACTTCGGGATTTATTAAAAGTTTCAGTCTGTCAAACCAAACACTTACGAACATGTCGGATGCCGATGCTCTTTGTTGTGTGCAACTTTTCGTTTTTTGCTTTTGCCTTCACTGCGACTGTTTTCATTTAAGAATCAGAAGTAAAAGCAACGGTTTATTTTTGTCTAATGAAAAATCAGAAAGTGGAAGAAAAAGCAATTTTTTGATTTTGACTGCAGCTTTTTAAACCCTGATTAAAAGTATTAAATAATATTTTTTTAATTTTTAATTATTAAAAAAAAAAAAAACGCACTACAACCATACCTGTTAAATATCGATTACTATTAGTAATCAATTAGATTACTTTTTAAAAAGAATCGTAATGATAACATAACTCTATAAGAAAATATTTCTGATTACTAATTGATTACGATTACAAGTATTCGAAAAATAAAAAGAATTAAAAGTAATCAAAAAGTAATCCGATTACTTTCAACGATTATTTTTGATTCTTTTTGATTATTTTCAACAATTGTGTATTCATTGGCATTAACATTTTTTTCGAAACAGTTGATTACCATTTTAAAGTTTTCATAATCTATTTATTTTAAAAATTACTTAAACAACATTAACTACAGCACGTAATTCAAAGTAGCAAAGTAGTAAATTGTAAACTTATTGATTAAAGAAAAAAAAACAATAATTTTATAACAATTTTTGCATTTTGTAAATAACTGAATTTAGTTTTACTTCGATTTCTAGAATATACCCGATAAATTCATATAAATCTTTGCGTTAACATCCCTGCAAATAAAATTGGACCACCTGATCCATTTTGATAAAATGGACTACTCCATGGACTGGTCCGATGTAATGCAAGCATGGACCATGTCATTGTTAAAAAGTGTTTGTAGTGAGACGTAATGTCTTTGTTTTTAAACGACGCGCTTTCGTTTTTAAACGACTTCAAAACTAATCCTCTTGAGTATACCATTTAGTAGTTTTAAAACTACTCCTTAGTGGTCAAAGGTGGGTTATATGGTCCTCTCCTAGGAAATCGTAATGGAAAATAGACCAGTTTTTTTCCATACGTTTGGGTTACTTTTGGACTAGTCCTGGTCCCTTGTGGTCTACTCTTTACACGCGTGTTTGGACTGGTCCTATTATTTGCAGGGATACCATTGTCTTTTTTCTTTTGTGAAGTCAATTATTAATTTATTTGTGTTGAAAAAATTAAACGAAAATATAAGCTAAATTCATCATCTGTAAAGTTAAGTCGCAAAAAATCATTAGCATTAGCTTTTGAGATATTCCAAAATAACCGTTATTTGTGTTTTTAAAAAAGATGATGTGACTTAAATCCAAATATCTTCAAAAATTTTAAACGGATTGTGTATTTCTCTTCTTTAGTGAAAGATAATAAAATGTTGAAAAAATTAAACGAAAATATAAGCTAAATTCATCATCTGTAAAGATAAGTCGCAAAAAATCATTAGCATTAGCTTTTGAGATATTCCAGAATAACCGTTATTTGTGTTTTTAAAAAAGATGATGTGACTTAAATGCAAATATCTTCAAAAATTTTAAACGGATTGTGTATTTCTCTTCTTTAGTGAAAGATAATAAAATTACTGAAATAACCATGGGTCGTTTGTGAAGATTAGTCAGTGCCTTGGTTAAGTTGAACTAAACTTAAATTTATATGTACATAGTTTAAAATGAATAGCTGAAAATCAGTGCCTCATCTATTATTTGTAGTGTCAATATCCATTTGATTAGAGCAAACACAGCAATCTCCAGTTTTATTGTTATAATTGCCAGCAAACCGCTATATCGATTTGGTTGAAACTTGCATCATATCTTTATCATATTCTAATTTACTGAATAGCATGATATACAATACATAAATATGAATATACTTTGAGCTAGAGGTTTTTACTATTTATTATGAAAACTATAAATGTGGACATTGCAGTCTTTGCATCTATACCCCTCACATGTTAAGCCAAAAAGAGAGTTTAACTTGCGCTGATATATTATCCTTAAGGCTAATTATATTAAATATAATACCTATCAATTTTATTAAATTTTTTGTTTGGTATTAAAAAACTACAGTCAAATACTGGTCGAATTTTATGTGGATACAAGGGCTCGCCAGTACATTTTTGAATAACGATAACATATAACAATAATTAGTATTGTTGTTATTTTTTGAACTGTTTATGGGTTTTAATCCAAATTTTAATATTTTTATTACGCTGAAGTTCACCAAATTTAATTATACCCACACCACAATAGTGGAGAGGGTATTATGCATTTGTGCTGATGTATGTAACGCCTTAAAATATTGGTCCTAAACCCACCTTAAAGTATACCGATCGTCTTAGAATCACTTTCTGAGTCGAACTAACGATGTCCGTCCGGCTGGCTGGCATGTAACCTTGTGCGCAAAGTACAGGTCGCAATTTTGGAGATAATTTGATGAAATTTGGGTCATAGGTTCTTATTGGTACAAGGACCAAGCCTGTTGAAAATGGGCCGAATCGTAGGACCACGAGGGAAGATAGGGGGAAATTTCTTCCTCTCAGAAACTATCAAACCGATTTCAATGAAATTTAAAACATAGATAGAACCATATCTATATGGAAACAAAATGTATGCATTTTTTAAAAAATAGGACCACGAGGGGAGATAGGGGCAATTTCTGCCTCTCAAACCGATTTTAATGAAATTTAAAACATCGATAGATCCATATATATATGGACACGCTATACAGTTTTTCAAAAATAGGACCACAAGGGGAGGTAGGGGACAATTTCTGCCTCTCACAAACTTTCAAACCGATTTTCATGAAGTTTATAAGCATAGATAAATCTATATTTATATGGACACATTAGCATGATGTGTTTTTAAATATTGTGGTGTAGGGTATCATATGGTCGGGCTTGACCGACTATACTTTCTTACTTGTTTTCATTAAATTATTTTTATGAAGAAAGGAATTTTACAAGACGAAATTAATTAAAATTTATTGATAATTTTTCATTCTTGACTGCCGATGGGCTCGAACCCAGGCTTTTACGGACAGGTTACCCTTTTACATGTTTCAATTGCAACCACTCAATCTCTTTAGAGGGTTTTGCCGCTAAACACTCACATCCATCGACTACTGCTGGCAGTCAATAGTCATCAATCAATTAAACATCAATCAATTAAACATCAATCTTTAAACCAAACTGTATTCAACCTTTGATAGATCAAAATTTGCTTCGAATGATTATCCTTTTAATTGATCTATATAATCTAATGAAAATTAAATTTGGTAAACTTAAGCCTAATTAAAATATCAAAAATTGAGATAAAATAGACCTGTTTCCAGAAAAAATTAATTGTACGAATGAATACGCAGTTTTTGAAAGTAATCAAAAATAATTAAAAATAATTGTTAATAATCGGATTAAATTTTGATTACTTTTAATTCTTTTTGATTATTTTGCAGTAATCTCTTGTACTTCTGATTATTTTTTGATTACTTGTAATCGTTATCAATTAGTAATCATGCAAAACCAAAAGTAATCGTAATTTTTATCATTACTTTACCCTTTAAAAAAAAGTAATCTAAAAGGTAATTATTACGATTACTAATCATTACTTAACAGCTATGCTAACAACACAAAAAAAAAAATGTCAAAATGAAACCAGAATGAATCGTATGAACAGCATGTTTGGCAATCTATTTCAGAGAGCGAAACCAGGGGTTTATAACGTCGTATGGACATAGGAAAGCTTAAATTAATAACTATTAAAAAATTATCGATTAATTACACATAAATCGATATATTTTTTCAATTTACCCATCCCTTCTATACGCTTGCATTGCTTTGCAAATACGGTGTGCCACATCATCTCTCGAGTCACCCGTGTTTGTTTAAACGTTGCTAGGATAGCAAACGTATATTATCGGCCATGTTCTGACAATCGCATGATTTGAAATCGCAAAACGCCAAATTTATTTTATGGTGTTCCTTAACCCGTGCATTTAGATTGCGATCTGCTATAGTTTCTTACAAATATTCTAGTTCCCTTTTGTAATTTTAAGTCGTTAAACTTCTTGCTATTTCGATTTACAGAACATCTAATTTGCGATTTTAAGTCAGAATCGCCAATGTTAAGCGTTTTGCGATTGTCAGAACATGCCCGTATATATGTTCTATTAGTGTCTAGAGCATTTTATTATTATAATATTATGCTAATTTACTAAAATAAAAAGGCAAACGCATGACTCTTTTTCCAAATTAAAAAAGTCATAATAAAAAGCCAATCTTGGGATATCTGTAAAGGCCCAACTATAACATGCTTAAGTTGGCTTAAGCAATTGTGTGAATACATGTGATTCATAAGTGTCGAACCATATTGAACTTTAGAAAACTTTGTGGTAAAATTTATGAAGCTGGCATTTGCTTAAGCAAGGTGCGAAACAAATCGCACTTTCCGTACGTAATTAAATATTTTTTAATTTTATTTGTGTTTTTTTAAATGCTTTTTTTTAATTTTTGACAGTAGTTTAAGCCAGCTTATGCATATTATAGTTGGGCCTTAAGTTGGATTTCTGAACTTTGTTTTCTTATTGTTAAACTCTTATTTCATTTTACTTTTAATTACCTGTGAGTGTAAGTACCGGTTCACACACGTCAAGTCTTGAGTTTTTAGGAGAGAAGGGAAAAGAGAATGCCATTTCTTTTCCCCTCTCTTCACAAAAACTCAAGACTTGACTACTTCTTATAGTTTCACTACTTCTTATAGTTTCATCCATTCTGCAAAAATTTGTGAAAGTATGCATGTGACTGTGTGTGTGTGTGCGTGCGTAATTATTTATATACATAAATTTGTTTTTGTGTAAGATTCTATGTTTGGGTTGATAAATAGTTTTAAATTTATTTAGCTTATGCAAATGAAAGTTAAACAAATATTTATCTTTTTAAACAACCATCACAACTGCTACTTGTCCACTTTTTCTTTTGTTTAGCATTTCATTTAGTCCTTTTTTACTTTATCGTTTTTTCTTTCTCTATAAAATAATTGCAATTATTTTTGTAGCTTTTGCTTATTGCTAGTGTTTGCATTTCTGCTTAAGCTTTAGGACGGACGGACCATTTACATTGTGGACCAGTAAACCAGCATTTGTTAAATTAATCTAAGGATTTGGTCTACAGTTTGCCAGCTTGTTTGAAGGAAAAGTACACTGAAAAAAAATTGATTATATATTTTACGAAAGAAAATTTTGTAGCTACTTATTTTCGTATTATTTACGTATTTAAAGTTTGATAATATAACACGAAAAAGTTTACTTAACTTTTTTGAAATTTTAAGAAGCTAACGAATTCGTTTTTAGTTTAATTTTTCGCAAATACATATAAAGAAAGTTTAATCTATATATATAAAAAGAAGTGTACACTTTGATGTCACCACTAACTGCGAAAACAGGTGGACCGATTTCAACAAAAACGTTGAGGAATGTTGGGGATAGTCTGTAGATGGTTTACTAAAAGTTTTCATGAAATCGGCCCAGTTCCGGAGATATGGCATTTAGATTTTCCTATATCTGCGGCTTGGTGCTAAAAGGGCCAATGTCAAAATATTTACTTTTGAGAAAATTTAAATTAAATTGTTTTTACTTAAATTTGCAAGCAAAGCCCTTATGAAGCTGTTCTGGGCTAAAATATTGGCTGTTTCATCAAAAAAAAAAAAAAAAAAAACAAAACAGATGTTAAGAGAAAACACCTAATGGAACGATTAAGTCAAAACAGAAAAATATTGACATTGGCCCTTTTAGCACCAAGCCACAGATATATTCCCATACAAATATGAAAAAAAATGTCCTCCATTTTTCTATGAAATTTTGTATGTATTTTTGTTAGGTATGAGAATAGGTCGTAGAGTATATTTTATATCGCTAGAGGGCGCAAAATAGTGCATTAGCTCCCCCACCCTATATCTTCTTAGCTAATCAACCTGTTTTCTTAAAATTTGGCATGCAGGCACTGTAACATCTGAAAGAAAATAGGGAATAGTTCGTGAAATAGGGCAAGAGGAGTAAAAGCTCCCCCTCCCTATATCTGCTAAACAAATCGACCGATTTTCTTGAAATTTTGCAGGAAAACAGTGTAACATCTGGAGAGAACTATAGCCTCAAATTTTTTGAGGGCGTGAAATAGGGCAATAGAGGTAAAAGCTACCCCTCCCCAATCTTTTAAACTAATCAACCTGGTTTCTTAAAATTTGGCATGCAGACACTGTAACATCTGAAAGGAAATAGGGAATAGGATGTGAAATAGGGCAAGAAGGGTAAAAGCTCTCCCTCCCAATATCTTCTTAAAATTTCGCAGCCAAATAGTGTTACAGCTGGAAAGTACTATAGCCTATAGTTTTTATTATTTAGAGCGTGAAGCAGGAGGGGTAAAAGCTCCCTTCCCTATATCTTCCTAACTAATCAACCGGTTTTCTTAAAATTTGGAATGCAGAATGCACTGTAACATCTGAAAAAACTAAGTTTTTTTGCAAAACAACGTTTGCCGGGCCAGCTAGTGTACTATAAAAGAAAATTAATTAAAAAACAAATTTAACTTGTTTACGGACGCGGAAAAAATTATTAGTTTTTTTTTATCAATTAACAAAATTGTTTAAAAAGTATTTCAATTAAATAAACTGAATCAATTATTATTTTTTTTTTTGGTTGACAGAAAATGTTAAATATACAGGGGTGTCATGGAAATCGAAAACGTAAAACGAAAGAATTTTAAGAGTCGTTTTTCAATAAGATTTCTGTAATAAAAAAATTGTATGACAATTATTATACAAATAATGATCTACTAAACAGAATTTTTTAACAAAAATTGTAAAAATTAGATTTAAAGTTTAATAAAAAGAAATGCCAAATTCTTTCGTTTTACGTTTTCGATTTCCATGACACCCCTGATAATTTTGATTTAGTTAACATTTTAGTTGTTTTGAAATAAATTTTTAATTAATATATTAATCAAATAACAAAAAATCTTAATTGATTTTGTGGCTTAAAATAAAATAGCTAAAACTTGTAAAATTGTTTTTAGGAATTGCCAAAACCTGAGCTATATTTAATTGAATCAATTAACATATTGTTTGAAACACAAAGTTTTTTGATAATTTTTTAAAAAAAATTTATTGAAAAAAAAAAATATTTACAATTTTTAATCCAAATTTTTAAGTAGGCTTAAGTTCATCAAATTTAATTTTAATTAAATAATTTTTATGAAGAAAGGAATTTAACAACATGAAAATTAATTAAAATTGTTATTGATAATCTTTCATTCTTGACCGTGGCCGCGGCTCGAACCCTGGCCGGCAGGTTACCATGACATGTTTTGATCGCAACCACTCGATCGCTTCAGATGGATTTGCCGTCTTACACTCGCAGCCATCGACGCACTATGCTTCGTTCCCATATAACGAAGGGACAAAAAGAGAAGGAGTTGTCAGATATTTTTGAAATTTGGTACACTAGCATAAAAAAGCTTAGTTAAGAAAAATTTGAATTTTTGGAAAAATCGGCCCAAGGACACGCCTACCTCCCATATGTCCTGAAATTGAAAAATGTAATTTTAGCTTCAATAATGCCCACAAAATTACAAAAAGTGGTCATGCTGATACAAATGCAACTTGCAACGTGTGTGTAAATTTTTACTTAAATCGGGCTAAAGACTCAAGGTCCTGCTATATATCCTCTTTCTTAAAAACGCTATCACTCCTACAAAAAATTTCCGATCGTAATAAATTTTGATATGTAAGTTGATATTTGCAAGATATATATTTATTTGGGTAGAATCGGATTATCAATGTGGAAAATACAAAAACATCATTAATTGAAAAAAGGCTAAAACGGTTAAAATGCTCTTGCAAAAACAAAACTATAAGGATATTTGAAAGATAACATAAATTAAAAAATTAAAGAGGAAAACTAGCAATGTTAACGTCATTAAAAAATGATGAAAAAATGATGAAAAAATCATATCGCACTTGATCCATCAAAATTTTTATTCATATCCGCTGTAAAAATATCGTGCTATTTTGCCTACTTTTTGGTAATGAAGTGGTTGGTTTAAAAATTCTTTTTCATATGCCTTTAATATTAAATTTAAAATTTTTTTGCTTCTACTGAACATTTTGAGTTAATACCCTCCTGTTGAAAGTGCGATATATTTCCATAAACAAATTAAAATTATGGATTTTGAAACACTGCCACTGCGACTGGAGCATAGGGCGCCGAAATTTCATCATTTCTTAAAAATTATAATAGTTTAACTTAATAATTATTTTTATCACTCCTAAAATCAAAAAAGTTTAAAAAACATATAAAGACAAACTTATAACAAAGCATCATCGCTACTTGATTCTTCCCAAAACCAATTTTCGCTTAACGAAGAACTCATCTCGTCTTCTATTATCTCATCTTCGATTTCAACATTTTCTCCAAGAATATATTTCCCAATTACAGCATCTATTATTTTATTTTTAATCTTAATGTTTCTCTTTGATGATAATAATCCTAAAAATAGGAGTCATTTAATCCTAAAAATGGGAGATAGAGGGTTAGATAATATGTTAAGCTCAAAAGTAGATTTATTACATTTTTTCGAATTATTTCATACGACTTTGCTGAAACACAATTTGATAATAATAATATATGATAATTTACAACTTTACTGTTTTAAGCATTATGCTTATTTCACACGAACTTACAACCCCTAGTGAAATTCGATGCAGAAAATTGTTGTAGAATATTTTAACCCTTTAAACGTACGTGTTAGTGGTGTTCTATGAGGAGGGGCTGCAATGGCCCCTAAAAATGGCAGATAGAGGGTTAATTAGTGCTATGAAAAGAACCGTCATCAAATTTTATTAAAATCATCTATTAACCTTATTTAGCTCAGAACTAGATTTAATACATTTTTTTTGACTTACTCAAAACGCCTTTAAAAAAAATTAAAAATTTCAGTGGGCCATAAAAAAAGAACTCGAGCTAAATTTTGAAAATACTTCAGTGGTTTTGGTCTACCAATGATATAATAAAATTTTTTTTATTTTTTAACATTCAAAATATAAAATCGTGTTGCCTGATATTTGAGTAAAAATCATAAAATTAGGCATTTCAAAAAACGCATTTTTTTTAAGTTGTGGTAAAAAATAGGCACTAATTTTTGAATACCCTGTTACCTAAGAGTATAATCTTACAAAAACAGAAAAAAAATATCTAATTTTATATAATTTTTTTTTATACTCCATCAAACTTAAGTAATTTTTGGATTTTCAACAAAAGAAATGTGTTTTTCAGAGCAATAAAAAAAGTTATTTTGTAAGTAAATACTAAATTATAAATTTTAATTTAACTGCAAATATATCAAAGTACTTGAAAGCCAAATTTCGAGCGACTTTTTAAAAAAATTAATTTTTCAAAATTATTTTTGTGAAACAACTAAAACTCATTTTTCTGTTAAGTAATTTTTGCAAGAAATTATCTGCTTTTAACGCCCTCTCGTGGTTTGTTTGTTTCGCATAATGTACAAAATTTTTCCTAAAGCAAGGATTTTTTTCGGTGTATGTACGACTTTGAGTGATAAAATGTACATTTTTTAGGGTTGGAATAATTTTTTTTCCCCTTTTTTTGTTTTGCTTAGTTGAACAGATTTTTAGCAAAAAGCTGTTAATAAATGAGCTAATTTTTTATTTTTAAATTATATTTACATTTAAGTGTTTTGCTTCATAGTTTTTCTTTCGATAGTATTTTTCTTTTAGTTGTTATAAGTGTGAAATGGTAAAAATAAACAGTTTAAAGATAAATCTTTAAACATATTTTGGGAGACAAATTAAACTATAAGTAGAATTAAAATTACAGTCCAACTTCTCTATAACAAATCTGAATCGGACCAGAAAATAATTTTAATAAAAATATATTTTTACGTTCCCTGCAAATAATAGGACCAGTCCAAACACGCGTGTAAAGAGTAGTCCACAAGGGACCAGGACTAGTCCAAAACTAATCCAAACGTATGGAAAAAACCTGGTCTATTTAACATTACGATGTTCTAGGAGAGGACCATATAACCCACCTTTGGCCACTAAGGAGTAGTTTTAAAACTACTCCATGGTGTACACAAGAGGATTAGTTTTGAAGTCGTTTAAAAACGAAAGCATGTCGTTAAAAAACGAAGACATGTCGTCTCACTACAAACACTTTTTAACAATGACATGGTCCATGCTTGCATTACATCGGACCAGTCCATGGATTAGTCCATTTTATCAAGATGGATCAGGTGGTCCAATTTTATTTGCAGGGTTTATTTAAAAAAAATTTTGAATAATGAGATATTTAAGGAACAACAGCTTGAAAATTCAAGCCAGGACCACAATATAACGCCGCAGAGAAGGCCGTGAAAATATCAGCCAGGAATATTAGGCACAAATACATTGAAAGTATAGCCAGTGAAATAGGAAATAAAGGGAGCTTTCTTAAAATTTAAAAGAAACAAGGCACCAGGAGATAATTGCATTGCCCCAGAACTCCTTCAGACAAACAGTTCTCCACCCAGATAAATAACATGTTGTAATATAGTCACCTCCAAAAAAATATTTTGAAGCACATCTTAAACATATTATGATTAAATTAACCATAATAATATAATTTGTCCTCCCTCCAGAAGCCGCAAACATATTATGGTTGCCTCCGAACATGTTATTGTTTATTTTAACTAAAATATGTTTAACAATTATAATAGCGTGGTTGTGTTTCAACCATAGCATGTTGCTCTTGGAACAGAGGAAAATACTATTGTAAATTTAAAAACAAATTATGGCAGCAATAATATGGTTGTGGCTTCTTGATGGAGGGAAAATTTAACAATAATATGGTAAAATTACACATAATATTTTTAAAATTTCCTTTAAAAATAGTTTTTTTTGGAGATCACCATATTTTAACATATTTTTTCTCTGCGTGTAGGTAAGCAGAAATTTTACTTTCCTTTATATGGGAGGCATGGACAAAAGATCTGAGCCTGAGAAAAATGATTACTTTTACGCAAAAATGACACAGAGGCCCTTAATCTTTGGGGGCCCGTAAAAAAAAGTGTTTGACCTTGGGCAAAACTGTGAGACACGGGTCTTTTTTTTGTATTTTATCACGTAGTGGGGTCCGTATATGGTTATAGATAGCGTAGTATCCCAACGTTGACGTTAAGAAAAAACAATTGAAATTAAAAAATTTTCGGGAAATTTTTCACTTTTGCGGCTACCTAAGCGCTACCTAAACGGTGCTAAGAATAATTCCTAGGAAGTTGATATGCTTCATTCAGAAAGTTGTTTATTGAGATCTTGGGTACATTTTGGTAGTTGATTGTTTCCTTGAATTTTTAACGGTTTGCTACCTATGGACCTCAACACGGGAAAAAAGGTAAAAGAAATCGATTTTGTTAAAGTTTTTTGCGATTTTGATTTGGAAGATGAATTTTTTTCTTGATTTTATATGTTCACAATTTTTGTTCTTTATGACAAGAGCTACAATTTTGTCTCAGAGGGTAAATTTGCAAGATGTAATCCTAAGAAAATTATCACTTTTTTGTGAAAAAGACACCGAGGCTTGACTTTGGGCAAAACTGGGAGACAAGGGTATTTTTTTTTTTGATCTTTTATCACGTCGAGTTGTTATTTTTTTCGTGTTGCACTGTGTAAAAGCCTACAATGCACACACTGGTTGCCAAAACTTATTGAGGAAAAAATGCTTGATTTTGGGAAAAATGCTAAATAAATGCTAGAAAAAATACTAAAAAAAATTTTTATGAAAAATATAGAAAGTTCTGTAATAGGCTGCATATTGTCCTTCAGGTTCAGGTGCAAGCGAACTATGCACATAAACTTAATGTCGCCTCTGCTGAACATTGTAACAAATTCTTTAGAAGGAGACAGGATTGTTTTAAGTTATGCCCGTAACACTTTTGTGCTTTCTTATTTCTTTCGTGTTGCTCCAGGCCACTAATTTTAGACCATATCGCATTTGCAATAATTTCAAAAGGGTTTTTTTCTAAGTTATCGGTTTCTATCACCCCTTTTTTTATTTGAGGTGCTTGCCCCAATCTTTGCAAAACTTTTCTGAATACCTTTTTACTTATTTAAAAAAAAAAAATGTTCTCCTTTTTTGACTTTTATTTCAGTAAAACATTAATGAGCATTTACATTGTTGAATATCTCAGATATAATTGAATGTTAGAATCTTCCCTTATTTTCTTTATATTTGTATTAAACATTATAAAAATCGAAAATAGTGAGAATATCACAAGAACTAAAAATGCTAGGAATTTATTAATAATGCTAGAAAAAACGCTACTTGCTAAATCGTGGTTTTTTCATGACAATTGACTTTAAAAAATGCTAGAACGAGTATGAAAAATACTTAATTGGCAACACTGTACAGAACTAACACTCCGTGACGAACAAGCAGGAATTGCTTAGCACAGACAAACACCATCCGGGTCTTAATTAAACAGTCTGGATGCATTAAGGGCAAAAAGTGAACCATTAAAATTAATAAGACTTATGAATGCGATGTATGCAGCTGCATCACAACAAGTTCGTCATAATGACATGACAAGTGAGCCATTCAATACAAACGCTGGGATTACACAAGGCTGTCCCTATTTTCCTTTGCTAATCGAGGTGTTACTAGATGAGATTGAATATTTAAGCAATAAGTTTAAAATTTCTGGGGACCAAATTGAACATTTTCATAAAAATTTTATAAATAAATAAACACTTAATATCGCTTCTAAGTATTCGGCTCGGTAGATTTGTGGAAAACACAAACGCTAAAAGTATTTGTGTGGTAAATCATCAAACAAAATAACGTTTCCCTGTTTGTCATCTTTCGAACACAAAAATAATACTGTTCTTATACAACTCAACAAAAGGCTAAGAACATTTAATTCCGTTCGGTTTTTATTTTAAGACCACAAACTATACTGTGTTCGCTTCAGCTCATTAATGTTCGTCTTATTTGGCTGGTAAAAGAATCAAACAATTTTTACAAAAACAAAATACACATACGAAAAAAAACAAAAAGCCAGTAAAATAATTTTACACATACAAAACGTATACACAATACACGCACAAGATGTTCGTGCTGCGGTCGCTATTAAAATTGTTTGTTTGTTTGTTTCTTTATCAATGTAAAACAAGTTAGAAGGTATAGTCGGTCAAGCCCGACCATATCGATACCTTCCCATATGAATGTATTAAGCGACATTTCTAATATTGTGTAGGAAACGAAAAAAAAAGTCTCATCTAGTTATTTATTTGTGTATTTTATTGAAAGGAACATTTCAGAATACAAAACATATTTAAAAATGTGGCTTAGTATAATTTCTTTGGCGGATAATACAAATTACAGGGTGCAACCTTATTCCAGTGAGAAAACTTGACGGTTGATGCAATTTTATTTTCTCTCTAGTTTCCTTTGCATCTATGATAGGGTAGCAAAACCCAGGCCAAAATGTGGCGCTTAACTTCTAGTATAGTTCCACATCAAAAAGTCATTTTCGACAAAAGTGTCGCTTAATACATTCTTATGGGAAGGTATCGATATGATGCCCTACACCACAGTATTTAAAAACACATCATGCTTATATGTCCATATAAATATGGACTTATCTATGTTTATAAACTTCATTAAAATCGGTTTGAAAGCTTGTGAGAGACAGAAATTGCCCCCTAGCTCCCCTTGTGGTTCTATTTTTGGAAAACTGTATAGCTTATGTTTCCATATAGGTATAGATTTATCTACGGTTTAAATTTCATTAAAATCGGTTTTGATAGGCAGAAATCGCCCCTATCTCCCCTCGTCGTCCTATTTTTTTTTAAATGCAAACCATATATAGATATAGATATGGTCCTATCCATCGGTTTGACAGTTTCTGAGAGGAAGAAATTTCCCCCCATCTTCTGTCGTGGTGCTACGATTTTTAAAACGCTTGGTCCTTGTGCCATTATTACAACTTGAAGTTAGCTAAAGTTAAGATTAAATTGACAGATAATAATGTGTTATCTGTCAAAAAGCGCCTGTTAACTGTCGGATAACAGCTAACGCCAAGTTATAATAATGTCCCTAAAATATGATGTTTATCTACAGTATCACTACAATTGTTCGGTTTTTTAACGAAGAACAGAACACTATATAATGTTCGGCTCTTTCTTGAAAATAGCTACGAACAGTATCAAGGGCTGTGTTCGTCTACACAATCACTAAACAAATAGATACCGTTCCTGGCTGTGTGTGCCGAACGCTAAATAAGGTTTTGTTTATTTTCGAACACTGATTTAAAGGCCTTTAAAAGCATGTCTAAAAAAAAGAATATTGATTGATTGTTAATGCTTCCTATAGCTTAAACGAAATTAATGTTAATGTTTAAATGAATTTATGTTTTCATCGCATTTCTATAGAAGTTCTTTCTACTGTTTAGCTAATAAAACGTTTATAATAAAACACACATAATAAATATCCATTAGCTAATAACTAAACTGAAGCAAAAAGAAGAAAAGTTGGACAAATCCAATTAAATTCTGAAAACAATATAATCGAGTAACATATTGTCAATGTGTTGGCAATAAATACGAAATGAAATTATGTGCATTAAATTATAAAAACTGTTTAACAAAAGTGCTATAATTATTAGCTTTATTCAAAAAGAAACAAAAGAATAAAAACCCGTCTAATATATTGCTACTTAAATGAATGACTTCGAGCAAAAAAAAAAAAAAAAAACAAAAAAATACAATAAATCACTAACAAAAGAATTACAAATTATGGCAAATAATTAAGAAAAGAAACATTTTGTAATAAATCTTGAGAACATGAAAAAGAGAAAATTGTTGATTTAAACAGAAAAAAGTTTTCAGTACAGATTAAGTTTAGTACTCTTATTTCTAGTTTAAGCTCTAGTTTGGGTTTGAAATCTACTAGAGGTTTTAAGTCAGCATCTTTTTGAGGTTTAAGTATAGCAATAGTGCAAGGCTTATCAAATTTGCTATTCAGAGGCTCGTTAAAGGTCTAGCTTAAGTTCTTTTTTAGTGGTGGCCGTGAATATGAACCACACCTAAACGTCAAGTTTTTTTCTGCATTTCATTTGACATTTCTCAATTTCAGTCTAACTCAATTTGAACCATGGAAAGATAAACAATCGAGAGACGCGTTAAAGCTATTCAGGCATATTCTGAAAATGGATGAGAAATCTTCGAAGAAAATCATCTTCAGTGATGAGGCACATTTTCACCTTAGTGGATTCGTTAATAAGCAGAATTGACGCATTTGGGTGAATGATAGTCCAAGAGTGATTGTGAAAAAACCAATACACCCACAAAGAGTGACTGTTTGGTGCGGTTTATGAGCTGGCGGCATCATCGGGCCGTATTTTTTCCCAAATGAGGCCGGTCAGGCAGTTACTGTGAATGGTATTCGCTATCGTGAGATGATAACGAACTTTTTAAACAGGACGGTGCCACTTACCACACAGCTTACGAAACAATGGCTCTTTTGGGCGACAAATTCAATGACCGTGTTATCTCACGTGGTGGCGATGTCAATTGGCTGCCAAAATTGTGTGATTTGACACCCTTGGACTTCTTTCTTTGGGGTTATTTGAAAGAAAAGATGTACGTCGATAAGCCGGCAAGAATTGGGGGGATGCTTTAATACCATGGTAGATAAGGCCATGATGGCTTTATCTCTCATTCAATAAGGAAATAAAGCCTTTTTTGTTTTTTTTTTTCATTTGAATGGGAGATAAAGCCATCATGGCCTTAGCTCACATTAGCAATATTAGAAAATGGCTTTATCTCTCTTTTCAGTTCCGGAGACAGTAAAGTTAAGTATTGAAATCTGGCTTCGTATACTAAAGTTTTTCTGCGTGAGTTTTTTCCTCCAGTAGAACGCGGCAGGTGGCTTCGCCGAATAAAGTTTTCCTGCGTGCGTCACAAGAAGGTTTTTCAATGATAACTGAGGATTTTCCCTTTTACAGAGTGTTTACACCATGCACAACAATTTTCTGAAATTTGCGAGAAAAAAATATGGCTATATCTCTCATTTCGCAAAATTTTAAATATGACCTTTCCTCTCAATGATTGGGCAATTAGGCCATTATGGCTTTATCTCCCATTCAATTGAGCAATAATGACATCATGGCCTTATTTACCACCATGATGAGATAATTCGGCACATTAACGGCTTAGAACCTCAATTATGCCTCAGCGTCATCGAAAATTTGGACCATCGGATGGAGGTGTGCCGCCGAGATCGTGCGGCCATTTTTTGTTCCATACATAATTGAACCATGCCAATATTATCATAATAAAAAGAAATGACAAAAATTTCCTAAATAATTTGAGTTTTATTCAAAATCAACATCGGCCCTTATAATTTAACCAACCTCGGCAAATGGAATGCATTTGAAAAGCTTATCTTAATCCATCACCCTTCAAAGTTATGCTTGTTTCCCTAAACAAAGCAAGTCATAACGAAAATCTAGTCTAAACATTGTTTGAAGATGCTGCCAACAGAAAATTTCTCAAAAAATTTGTTTCTAAGCTAAAATGTAAAAACAATTTTTTCACAAAGTAGCTTTATAATTCACCTAAGGTCCAAAATAATTTACTATTGGAGCAGGGTATTACATGAAAAGACCTTTCCCATTTGCACTTGCCCACTTGTTTTTACCTTTTTTTATTATTATTTTTTTTTTTAGCTTAATTTTTTACCCAATTTTCTCTTTGTCATTTACCATGACAATAACAGCCATGCTTGCTATTTTTTGTATAAAAAACTGTAGCATTTTCAAGGGTGGCTTAACAAGGTAACCAAAAACTCCTCGATAATCGTATGAAAGAACGTATAAAACAAAAAATTGTTTTTTCGGTTTTTATTTGCTGCTTTCAAGTGTCTTTTATTATAAATAATGTTGGTAATTTTTGCTGACTGAACAGGAATTACGAGAGTGCGGTAAAAAAAAAGTATAAAAAAAATCATTAGACAAAATAATTGGATTTTTGTCTGCAGTACTTAAAAGTTTAAAGGGGATTTGGAAGCATATAAAAATAAATTTTATACAAATTTAATCAAAAGGAGTCATAAATATTTCAATTGATTGAATATGATTTTTTTTACGAAAATTTGTAAAATTTTTAGGTACAATTAAAGGTATTAATTTCAAATTAATTATTTCAGCGCTAGGGTATTTAGGTACTTGGTATTTAGGTTTAAGTTTAGGTTTTGCACTGAAAAAATTTTCTTCACAGATCCAATGAAATTTACATTAAAATTCAACCTATGTAACCCTTCATTGGATTAATGAAGGATTAATAAAATCAATGACAAAATTTTCATTCATTTTATGAATCCTCATTGAAAAAATGGATAAAATAAACGTTTGTCATTAAACTAATGCAAAATTTTCATTGATTTTATGAAACATTTCATTGATCCAATGAAGGGTTACATAGGTTGAATTTTAATGTAAATTTCATTGGATCTGTGAAGAAAATTTTTTCAGTGTGGTTTGAAGAATTTAAGGTCATTTTTATTAACGTCCAGTTTCATTGTATGATTTGCTGTTTCACATTTTAAAGGTGGGTAAAATACTGATGGATTTCCTTTTTCCTTTTTAAAATTATCATCATCATCATCATCCTCAATTATTACTTTTAATTTAAAACTTAATCATTTCATTAACTAAATATGTTTTATTTCCTTATTTCTTTTCATAAAACATTTTAAATTTTATTTAAATACTAATTTGAAATTTCCGTGCTCTTTTCATTAGTACCAACAATCTTTTGTATGAAACTTCCCTTCCATTTGAACATTTTCGTTTTCTAATAGAAAATAATTAATCTTATTTGAGTTAATGATGTAAAATTTAATAATAAGATTTAAGAGAAATACTATTGTTATCAACACCGAAAACAATAGAGACTATTAGATTGCAGCTTAATAGTACTAAAGGCAGAGCAATAAATAAATGAAATAAAATTAAAACTCATAAAGGTTTTATAACAGCAAAATAGGACATCGAAAGGATCGAATAAATTTACACTTAAACATACTTAAGCAGAGTACAGCACACACAGGCATTGTCCAACGACTAAATAATATACAAACAAATACATTTTAGACCAAAATTCTTGGACTTTTTGACGCTTTTAGAAGGGTGAAGGGGTTTTTTGGAATACTTTTTCGCTTAGTTACATTTTCTAATTATGAAAATAAGTGGAAAATATGAAACAGACAAAGTATCGGGTTTTTCAACCAGAACTTTGTTTTTAAATTGTGGTAACACCAGCAACATGATAGTTTTGACATTTTCGTAGTAAATGCATTGGTCAGTGTTAAAATGAATCAAATTTTGCTCGAAAATCGAATCAAAATAATTTAAATCCACTACGAAAACGGTGGTTCTGTTAAAGTTACATTTCGGAAAATTCGGGATTTTTTCGGACAAGATAGAGTCGTCCTTCTGAAACCGCTTATAAGAATTTGATCGTTAAATTTGAGTCGACAGGCTCGTTACAAAATGTGCCAACACCAACAGGACGGTGCCACATGTCACACACCCAATGATACTATCAATTTATTGCAAACCAAATTTTCCGATCGCATAATTTCACGAACATCAGCTCTGAAGTGGCCAGCCAGATTGTGTGATTTAACACCACTGGACTATGTTTTGGGGGGCTATATTAAGAACAGAGTGTATACAAAGCCAATTGAATCGATTGCAGCCTTAAAACTTTAAATCCGTGATTTGATTAACGAAATAGACCCGCCATTTTGCCAAAAAGTGATTAAAAACTTTGAAGAAAGAATCGACATCTGTCAGCGTGCTTGTGGAAGATATTTGCCAGATATAATTTTTCGTTCGTAATTGCCGAACTTTTCTCTTCGTAATACAATAACAATTTTAATCATCTTGATCTAAATTTTTGTTTTATTTTGTTTTAGAAAGGAATGTTAAGGAAAGAGCTTTCTTTTAAAGAGCTTTTCAGCAGCCAGAGAACAAATATGGTCACAGAAAACTTATTTTTCAAAAAAAAAAAAAAAAATTTGTAATATTAATTAAAAAAATTAATAGAAACTGGGAATTATTTCCTTCCGAAGGTTACTTTATATTATATTCAACATTTTGTATTTTTCGAATTTATTTGTAATAGTCCTATTCCTTCAATTATTCAGAAATGAATAAATTAATTAAATTTGCACAAGTAAACAAAATAATAGTATCAATTTAATGTTTAATCCACTTGATTAAATATTTAATTCAATTGATTAAATGTTTAATTCACTTGGTTAATTAAATTTGATTTTTGGTGAACAATTTTTGATAATTTTTTTTTCATAGCAAAAAAATACGAAAAGACACTATACGAGCAAACTTATTAACAGAGACGTTACACAATCATATCGAGCGCCAAAGGCCATTGTCGACGTGTTTCTCATTGCTTTACAGATGCTTATGAAGCATTGATGTTGTATATGTTGAAGAGGCGTTACGTGTACCATTCTAACGAGGCATACGTGAAAATTGGTCGTTATTCGCTTTATAAAGTCAGTGTGTCATCTTCGGACTTATGCCCCATTTCTAGCGGATCAACAAAAAAGAATCAATATAGGAAACTTAATAATATTTCTATTATTTTTACACAATATTTACTATACAAAACCAATTACTTTTTTAATGATCGTTAATTTAATTAAGAATTATTTTTCGTATTTGCAAATACAGCTTAGCACTGAGTTCTCTAATATTGACCTTAGGCTTTATTAATGACATATATTCTAAGTCCTTATGTGTAGCGAAGTTGAACCAGCGTGAAATTTGTGTCAACTGGTTTTGAAGCACTTATCCCGTGACCAGTTAACTCAGTTTAGAAATAAAAAGTAACGAATTTTGATCGAAAAAGACAGAACATAACACTTAATTGCTGACAATGTATTTGAAGAGTAGTTACTCCAGAAGGTAACTGACAAACAACTAGTCATATAACTGGATTTTGTATGGGTAGCGGCTGATCCTACCTGATTATATTGCTTTAAATGAGGGGATGATAGACATTTTAACATGGTTCACACGGGACAATATCTGCCACAGGCATTATTTTAACCCAAAATTAAATTTTTCCATTTCGGTCATTTCAGCGACCTGTAACAAAGATTAAAAAATATGCCAATTAACTTCCTCCTAGGACATCGCCATGTTAAAGTGACAAGTTCTCTTTATAAACAGTGTTAGAACTAGAATCGGTTTCTACCAATTTAGAGGTGGTACGTGACAAGTTTGGTGTAAGTTCCCTTTCCCCTTAACTTAATGAATGTTTTTTTTTATTAATTTTTAAAATTGTTTATAAAAAAAGTGTAATGAAGTGCTTAACAAAATAAGGGGGCTTTACTTATTGAAATAAATAAGAATAAAAAAGTTTTTAGGTTTCTAAGGATTAAGAACATTTTTGAAGCTAAGAAAACGAAAATTGATTTCTTATGGTGTTTTCTTTTCTACAAAAAAATGTGACATTTTATTTAAAAAAAAAATGCAATTTAATGTCTGTTTCTTAAAAATTTTGCTCCCGAAAAGGGTCGCTTGTTTTATTCTAAAGAACTCACCCTTTTCAGAAGCACAATTTTTAAGAAACAGACACCAAATCGCATTTTTTAAATAAAATGTCACATTTTTTTGTAGAAAAGAAAACAGCATTAGTTCATTAAACAAACAGTCTGAAAATGGTAAATGTTCATGTGTTCATGTGTTTTGTTAGGTATTCTAAAGTCATAACTTTCCTTAATTCATCTATAATATTTCCAGATTTTTGTATAAACTGTTTAAACTCTAAGAAAAGCTTTCAAGCGTGACTTGTTTCAGTACAGTCGCTAAAAACGTGCATCAAAATAACTTTACTTTTCTTTAAATTAATAAAAACAAATTAGATGTAAATAAATTTGCTATAAATAACATGTTTTTCATAGCTTTCCAATTCACTTTGATTTTAATTTAATTATCCTAAAGAAAAACATAAATTTTTTTTGTTTTTTAATTTTTGTTTTTATTTTTTTTTTGAACAATCATCTTTTAATTAAGTTGTTTACCAATTTTTATACTTTCAATTTTATTTTTTATTATACTTTTTGATTTCATTCAAGTCGGTTTAAGTTGAAAATAAAATTTCACTGAAATTTTGCAAATTTTGCAATTTTTTATGCTTTAACCCACAGTCATTGTTTAGGTTTATGGGAATTTTTCTTTTGATTTTTTTTTAAATAATTTTTTGTTGATTTTTTTTTTTAATTGAAAAACAAACAAAATATTGCAAAAAAGACGAAGACATGAGAAAGATAAAAGTAGATAAGACATTAAGTAAACCAGGCAAGACATACATAGATGAGATATTTACAGGGCAAGGAATTAATGTACATGAGATGTTTTTGTATTTTTAGGGAGAGGTTTGTATAGGACGTAAGGTTAATTATGAACCTACTAACACCAAACTATGCCATGACCTTATGTTGTTATAACAGTTATCATTGCTAATTATTTTGACATTAAAAGCTTTTTCGGGAGTGATGTTTGCCTGAAAGCTATTATGGACCGATTCTAATTAAATTAAATAAGTTATTTGTCGAACAAATTTAATTAAAATTCCAACATAATAAAATAGTTTTTGGACACAAAGACCCTATTCCAGAAAAACTTTATAAGGAGGACATGTGAAAATAAAGACCGAATCATACCAATTTCATTGTCCTTAAGTTTTATTGGCATTATGACAATTCAAAAGTATACACCAAATTTGATCAAATTATCCTTAAATCGCGACAGAAAACAATCCAGCCAAAAGGACAGACGAGCATCTTTAATTCAGCTCAGAAAGTGATACTGAGTCGATTTCTATACTAAAAAGAGGGCCTTAAAGCAATACTTTAAACACATCAGCACAAACGCATTATACCATCTCTGCAATGGAACTGTGGCTATAAAAATGTCCAACAAGCAAAATCGTAAGAGAAAATAAGCAAAACGAAAAACATTATCCGCCGATTACTCCAAGGAAAAAAACATGTTTTTAATATGGTTTCCTCCAACATAATTATTTTAACGAAAATTGCTAAACATACTATGGTTAATCAAAATTGGTATTGTTCGACATTTCCAATTTGAAATAAATAAAAATAAATCGAGCTCGAGGCTTTATTTATTTTTAATTATACTTTGGTTAATTTAACCATTGTTTTGCCACCGGTAACCATATTATCGGGAGATTTTTTAAGAGCTATAGGAAAGTTAAAAAAAAACACATAAAATTCAGAAAAATGCATGAAATCTTTATTTGAATCGATAGTTCGGTCCATATAATTTAATGTTTGAAGATTATTTCATGCAAATGTTGACCGTCACTGCGCCTCAAATGGTCCATCTGCTTAGTCCAATTTTGGCATACTCTTTCCAACATTTCGGCCGGTATCTCATGAATAAATGCTTCAATGTTGTCTTCCAATGCGTTAATTGAAGCGGGCATGTGTGTATAGACATGATCTTTAACATAGTCTCACAAAAAATAGTCTAAAGGCGTTAAATCGCACGATCTAGGCGGCCAATTGACCGGTCCCGAACGTGAAATAAAATGTTCACTGAACTCGCCTCTCAATAAGTCCATTGTTAAGCGTGCTGTGTGGCATGTGGCACCGTCTTGTTGAAACCACATGTCATGCAAGTCAAGCTCTTGCATTTTGGGCAAAAAAAAGTTGGATATCATCTCACGGTAGCGCTCACCATTCACAGTTACGTTACGATTCGCATCATCTTTGAAGAAGTACGGGCCAATGATGCCAAACTGTGACTTTTCTGGATGCATTGGTAGCTCTTGCAATGCTTCTGGCTGATCTTCACTCCAAAATCGAAATTCTGCTTATTAACGTACCCATTGAGCCAAAAATGATCTTCGTCGCTGAACACAAGAAGCGCGCGATGAACTTTCTTAACAGAGCACGCATTTTGATAATAAAATTGAATAATTTGCAAGCGTTGTTCGTTTGTAAGACAATTCATGGTTAAATTATAAACCTAAAAAGTCACCCGATACGGTTAAGTTAGTCATTCATCAAGATGCCACAATCATATTATTGATGCCTCCGAACATGTTATGGTTAACTATACCGACTACTGTAGCGTTTTCCATGCGGATATACTGGGGTTCAAGGAAGCTGAAGACTGGCTCAGACTATGGGCTGTGTCGACGACTGCTGTATATATTTACACTGAAAGCCTTCTGGACAAAATATCCTCTGGGTTGAGTTGCTTATGACCCTTTACATACAATCCACTGACAGCCATGCCGCCGTTATGGCTATGGACTCCCTCTCTTTGAGAATCAGAACTATCGCTTATCTCTGAGCGAGATGGCTGAGCAGTTTAATATCATAATCCAATGGGTTCTAGGGCAAAGGGATATACTGGTGAACATTAGGGCGGATAAGCTTGCTAGACTTGGTGCTTACTGGCTCTACTAGATTTGGAAGGCGTTGGGGTAGCTCCTCTCTCCTCCAAACTCAAGTTTTGGTTATCGATTATCAATATTGTTAATGGCAGATGCGCCGCGCAAACAGGATGCAGAATTTCTAGGCAAATGAAGCTCCGCTTGGCTGAAATGCGAACCATGTCGCTTCTGTTGAAGACCAAGAGCGACGTACATATCACTTTTGATATATGTTGTCAAGGGACACTGTCTTAAAGCTACTCATGAACAGGGTCAAGGAGCCGGCTACTATGATTACTGCTGTGATGACGAAAATTAGGATGTTGAAGTAGAGCCCCTTCATTGTTACTCTACAACGCTGGTGAGAAGGCGACTGACCGAAATGGGCTGCGCCACCTTTGATGGGCTAAATGATATCTCTGGCGTTAAACTAGAGCGCATTGTGCACTTCTTTCGAAGTTCGGGCTGGCTCTACGTTGGGGGTTCTGTTTTGTGGAACTCCATGTATGAAAGATGGATTATTGGGTCTAGGTATATCATCTGACACTGACTTCCATTTCTTCCTAATCATAGAAAAGCTGCAAAAATATGTTAAACGTGCGAACTTCGATGAGCAAGAGGGACGAATCACTTTTGGTATCTGTTGTCGCGGGACACTGCCTAATAGGAACGCGTAAACAGCTTCTGGGAGCTGGCCACTATGATGACGCAAATTATGAGGAATACGTATAGCACCTTATCTTTCGTTACACAGCACTGGCGAGAAGGCGACTGACCGTAATGGTATCCGCCACCTTTGACGGCTTATGTGATATATCTGGCATTAAACTAGAGCGCATTGTGAACTTTCTTAAGAAATTCGGATTGGCTCTACGGTGGGGGTTCTGTTTTGTGGAACTCCATGGTATTACAATGCAAGATTGGGTTTAAGTGTATCTGATGGATACTGGTTTCCATTTCTACCGTAACTGTGGTTAATTGTAACAAAATTATGTTTAACATTTTTTTAGCTTTGTTTTTTTTTATCAATGTTGTTCTTGGAAAAGAGGAAAGGTTTATTGTAAATTTAAAGCAAAACAATTATTAGTGGTAAACAAATAATAGGCATATCTAACCATAACGGGTGTAGAGGCAACCATAATATGGTTGCGGCTTGTTGACGGAGGACTTATTTAACTAAAATATGGTTGCCGGTGACAATAAAACGGTTAAATTAACCGTAATATGTTTCAAACTTTACGTTAAAAATAGAAAGAATTGGCGGTGACCGATCATATTTGAAAACTTTTTCTCTGCGTGAATTTTTACCTCTTTTTTTTTACTTTATCTAGACCATTTTTTTCATTTAGTTAAACCGGATATAATATATTGTAATCATATATTGCAAATTACTTTTACCATTTTTTTTTTTTTTTTGTTTGCTGTAAATAAAAATAAAGCCCGTTCCTTAAAATTTGAATATAATTTTCTGTGTAAATTTAATACAAAACATCGTGACAAATGCTTGTTTTCTGCTTGAATTTTATTTGGAAATTAAACAGATTTAAGAAAAACCAACAAAACGTGTTACATGGCAATTTGAAAATAGAAACCAAGGCGAAAAAACCTGCAATAAAAATGAAAATTCTTCAAACTAAAAATTAATCCGGTAACCCAGAGTTAAACACCAACTTAAATTCGTTTAAGCATAAAACCAGTGACTAGCAGGGCAAAGGAACGTTTTACCTTGAGTGGTAACGTGCATGATTTTAAAACATAAAAATTAAGAAAACCACATTTAAAAAAAAATCATAACAACACAAAAGCAAATCATGCTAAGACAGCGATTTAAAAATATAATTGAAAGATAAAGTTTCCAAACTAAACACAAAAACTTAAAACATTTTGTTTGCCCTCTCACAAAACTTAAATGCCCACAAATTCCATTAATCTTTTTTCATATCAGCGAATATTTGTCATTTTCAATATCTTTCAAAACATTTTTATCAAATCTCTTCACTTAACAACTTAATTTCGTTCGTTTGTTCGAAACTGTTGCTTTATGTCTCAATTAGTGAGACCCATTTACAGCATTTCTTTCATTAATTATGTCAACAAATTCTATCTAAAGAAATTTTTTTTCTCTATGTTTCTTAGCTAATTACATCATAATGTAACATTATTACTAATGACCCAAATCATTATTCACTTTTGCTGACACAGTGTCCACATGTGACACATATAGAAAAGTTTGAACTGATATGAAGATTTATTTCAAAGATATTGGGTAAGGAATTAGCTCGTCTTCGAGCTCAACAATAAGGATATAGAGGACGTGAACAAAATTTGCCTAGGAAGCATCACAACAATAGATATTGTAAACCGCATAAAGCCTGCAAAGGAAACAGTTGTACAATTGTCGAACGTTTGGAAATCAACCTTAATATCAACGAATATCAAAATCAGGACCTTTAACTCACACTTCAAGTCAAAATTTTTGAATGGTTGTAAGACCTGACACGCCGCACAATATGATCTTAAGGCTGTAGAGGTATATTTTATTAGATGCTTACGAAGAATCTCGAAAATTTTTGTTGCCCTACACAATCTCAAATGCCTATTGAGCAGGGAAATAGAAGACTTAGAATGGTACTGGATTGGGCATACTCTACGAAAGCCCCAAAATTACTTAGCTCATACAGCAATAGTTTGGAATCCAATATGTAGCCGCCGAAGACAAAGGCTTGCTCTCATTTGGAGAAGACAGATTGGCAAAGAAGTTGCCAAGACGATAAAAAACTCGATTAAAATTAAAATTATAGCAATGGAAAGATAAACCTAGATAGATGAAATTTTGACTCCCAAGAAAAACTTTGAAACTAGACATCATTTCTGGAGGTCCCAAGTCCTTACAGAAAACATAAGATTTTTGAATCTAAAGGAATATATACAAAATATATATAAAGGTGTTGGCGTCTTCAATCCAAAAATTGCCTAGGTTCTATGAGGATTTCCCTATAGGATTTTCGTAATCCTGCCGCCATTAGAGTCCTGCTAGATTTTAAAATATTTTTGTTGCCCCATAGGACTTTTGTAATCCTGCCGATTTCAACATATAGTATATGAAATGTCCATTTGTTGAGTTCACATTTGAATATTTTGTTTAACAGGTTTGTCGTTCTCTAGGTTAACGTTGTTCAGATATGTCGTCGTTTTGATTACCCTCTCCTCCTCTTCGTTGCCACTAAAGCTTTGGTTGCTCAGATCCCATTGGGTCCCTTTAGCGGCCGCTTTGTGATATCCTGAGCCAGTGACCAGAGTCAGCCAGTATCGAGCAGATTATTTCGTAGACATTACTGCAGTCTCGAACAACCCTGACTCCCTGCAAAACAGAGAGATCGATTTTAGTCCAACACTAGACACGATGTCCAAACGTAGGAGTTCTGGTCCCCCAAAAAACCTGGGCCCTGTTTCTCAAAACTACAAATTACAAATCTACAAGTAAATTGCATTTAAAACAAAAAGAAAATTGTGGCTTTTCTTAATGTATTTTACCTGTAGATTTGTAACTTGTAGTTTTGAGAAGCAGGGCCCTTGTCCTAATAGTCCCGAGATCGGGGCATTGGCAAAAAAAGTTAAACACCGTTTCCTCCTCCTCCTTCTCATCATGACAACTTCTACCGTTTTTCGTTACAACAAGACCCCGCAAAAGTCCCTATCACCCAGTGACCCTTCACGATATCACGGCCCTAATCTGGTCCCTACCGAAACCAAGTAGCATACACATTCTCGTCGCGCCACAGCTAGGACATAGAGTCCTGGACTGTGTATGGGGCAAATAAAACTATTCTCTCGCTCTCTCTCTCTCTCTCTCTCTCTCTCTCTCTGATTACATGGGGTAAGTGTCAATATCCATTTCGGATTATTTCAACTACGAAATTGAAATTACTCCAACTTAGAAATGATTGAATCAAGCACTGTTTAAGACAAATTTTCATCTCACTTTTACTTAAGCCGGTCCCGTTTTCGGATTACACTAGGTACTGGGCATTCTCTACTTGATTTAAGGAAATCCGACCTTGCAGTACTATTGACAACACTTTGGCTTGATTTAACTACGGATGGATTGACTTTTCTCTTTAGTGTATCCGTGAAAATATGGGTCGAAACTTTCTATTCAATTTCCTACATCCATCTTATTAATTCCGTAAAGGCCATAATCTTAGCCTGGAAAATAGTGTTTATGTTCGGGAGTAGGTAGTATTTGCCCATGTTCCGGCAGTTATAATAGAAGCCTTTTCATATTTTGGTCATCGATTTTTGACCCATTCTTTTATATATCAAGTTCCGAATTATTCCGTGATAGCTTCTATATCGAACTGATTCCCGAAAATCGTTTAACCGCAATTAATGTTAGCTTTTATGATCGAGCTTGAGCTCTTTTGCTAAGGCAACGCTGCTTCATTCGGCCTTCCTTTCACATTGCAGATTTCGTGGAGTAGTTTCTTATCTAGCAACTCCCATCGTTCGCCACTTATCTTCCTATCTTGATCAGTACGATCAATGACAACCGCTAGATTACAGAATGGAGACTCTCGAGTCAGTTCTCTCGCACGCTTCTCGTTTTTGTACTAAAATATTTAATTGAAGAGCTGCAACATAATCATATCTCAAAAATAATCATTCTTGGCAAAATGCCAGATTTAATGAAATATATTTTGCTTTAACTTTGGTTGAGTTTGAGATATAATACTGATTATTTTTTTAACATATAAAGAAGGTATGAAGGCACACGTTTGCTTAAGAAACTTAAAATTTTTGATTTTTCGAGATATGACTATGTTGCAATAAAGGAGCGATATGACAAAATTCGATTACCTTTCTTCACGGATTTTTGGTAAAACCTTAAATTGTTGCTCATCTTCGATCTTTTTCCCATACCCAATAACCCACGATGTTTTCTTTTCATAGGATTGCCTAGAACCATTAAATTCGATTATTACCACAATGGAGATTGCATTTTACACACATGTCTTTTATTTTTACTCAAATGGCCTTCATATATCGTTATTGTTAATGGGTTTTTTTACAACATTCTGTTTTTTTTTTCTCTCTTAACTTTTCCTTGATGTTGTTGCTGATGTTGTAAGTAGAAAAGTTTTTCTAACATTTCATTTAGTTTTTCTTAGGTTTTCTTTTATAAAGTTTTGTGTTTTCTTTTAAGTTTCTGGTTTTTTTTAGTTTTAGTTTTTTCTTGTTATTTTGTTGGCCTACAGCATTGTCATGTTGTCTAGTCCATATAACAGGCAATCTTAGAAATAGTATTCATTAAAGTTGTCAGCCGATTAAGATTAACTCGATTAATCGATCAAACAGAACCAAACTCTTGTTCGATTAATTTTAAAATGGCGATTTTCGAATAACGAATAAATCGAATAATTCATGTCGATTAATCGAACAATTTTTTTTTTTAAATAAATAAAAGCTTAGAATTTGATTTATTCTGATACGTTTTTAATGATCTTATAAAGGGCGGTCCAACCAAAACGCACGATGTTAATTGTAAATAAAGCATCAAGTTTTCAGAGAATATTTTTTATTGTTATAGAAAGATCTATGACAACTATGTTTGAAACAAAACATCAGCCAAATGCTCGTCACGTCTACGTTTGCTTACCTCATTCCGATTAGGGAATGGTATATCGATTTCGATTCCAATCGAAAATCGATTTTGTGGTTAAAAAAATCGATTTTTTGCAATCGAATCTACGTATGCGGTTTTATACTGAAGTCGATTATTGGGCTTTTAAAATCGATTTTATAATTTTTATCAAAATTTTGGCAATTTTTAATTTAAATCTTAATTAAATTGATAAATTATGGGCATGCACAATAAAACTTGAGATTTTTTTTGTAAGTACATACGTGTGTAGGTGGTTCATATGTTTATGCAGTTTTCTAAGTTTAAAGTTGTAGTTTTACGTAATTACGTGTTAGTACCAGTCTACTTTAAAACTTAATATAGGGGCTCTTGTTCTTCAGAAATTAAAGTCAATGGGCAGTAAACAAAACAGTCCAATCGTATCGTACGGAAACAAACACTGAAAGTCAGCTTTGTGATAATCAAGATTTAATAGAAACACAACAGGTGAATTAAACCATGGCACTACTGTGGAAATACGCTAATATTCAAACAGACCAGTGTGTGAGCGATATTTAAATCTAGTTATAAGCGGAGTGAAAAACAAAAAGCATGTAATCAATGACATGCAAATGTTTGTTTTCTAAATCTAACTTAATAGTAACTTAGCAAAGAAACAGTCGCCACTGATCAGGAACTATTGTCATAATCCTTTGAAATACTATCCATACATTCAGGCTTGTCACGATCAAAAGTGATTGAAGTGATGAAGATACGGAATCACTTTCGATCGGAATTGATTTATGTGACAGTTCTGATTGACTACACAAGAACACAATTTTAATGTGAAATGTACATACGCACTTGACTTGTTCCTCTAAAGGCCATCTCAAAATTTACACATTTTCACTTTTTGCAGGAAAATTATAAACCGTAGTCATATCTACCCACTGGGTAGATATGAGGGGGATGCTGGTGTATCCCCCTTTGTGATATAAGGAATAAGTTTGCAAATTATTCTTAAACGATTTTGAAATCGATTTTAAAATCGATTTTGAGGTTCGATAAATCGATTTCAAAAATCGAAAAGTCGATCGAAAAATCGAAAATCGATTTTGGAAACCATTTCCCAATTCCGATGGCCCATATTTTCAATGATTCTGAGTAAAAATTAAGGTTCTATATCGTTAATGTGCTTATCCTTTAACTCTTGAATTGTTCTTGGCTTATTTCTATTAACACGACCATTATATTTCTCGCGCAAAAGAGCCAATAGAGCGCAAAAGAGTTGGAACCACATATCTTCTTTTAACACGACCATTGCATTTTTCGCGCAAAAGAGCGCAAAAGAGTTGGAACCACATATCATCTATGTTCATAGATATCGTGATATCGAACACCATTGTCGAAGAAATGCGGCCCGATGCCGCCACCAGCCCATCAACGAGCTGCGCGAGCATGCACAGCTGTTTTCACATTTCCTACAGACCCGGTTTGCTGGAATAAACGCACAATTCTCCTGATTGTCGACACATTTAGTCGATTATGCTGACCAATAAAACCACGAAGTGGCCGAAATGCATTTGGATTTGAACGCCCATTTTCATAAAAGGCTTCAACATTCATAACGCGCTGCTCAATTGTGTACCTTTCCATGGTTGAATTTGTCAAACACTAAAACAGAGAAATGTCAAATTAAGTTTGTCAAAAAAATTTACAAAAAAGTGCGACTCACAATTGTCATCGTGCATTATGGTTGGACCACCCTTTAAAAAAAATTTAGAAAAGTTAAAAAATATTGTAGCCATAGCCCTGATTGTAATTAATCTGAATGTTTAGTAAGCAAAAACCGTGTTTAGTACTCATAATATTTCAAAAATTTATTTTCTTATTAAACAAATATTTGACAAGCAATCATAAAAATAGCTTGTCAAATAGTTTTTTAATCTTTTTTTATATAATATTTTATTCGTTATTCTCATCGATTAATCGAATAATTTTTTAGATTTAATCGTTTGATCGAACGAACAAAAACAATTATTTTAATTATTCGAACAAAGTTGAAAGGCGAATAATTGACAACTCTAGTATTCATACGAATATAATTTTCTAGTGTTTCCTTTTATTTCTGGGAACTTATAAATTTTTTTTTTAAGAGTAAAAAGTCGTTTAATAATGTTTGGAATAAAATATCTCTTTAACAAAAATTAAAATAAATGGAAAATGTTTTAAATGTCTTTAATTTGTTATTGGCACGTCCGAAAAAAGTAAATTATGCCTAGAATGATACTACAAGACATTTTTCTCTACCAAAGGCGAAACCCTGGTCATTTCCATAACTAGTCCCGCCAGATGCATGAGCTCATATTGAGCTATACTTCTCCATATACGCCCATGAACCTACCATGAAGAAATCTCAGCCTGCTATTTTGTAACCTAGGACAGCGCCACAGTATGTGTTTAACTGTCTCATCTGTGTCTTCGCACAACCTGCATTAATCCAACAAGTCAGATCCCATTAACCCCACCATTCGCGATCATGCAGTTGTAAATGATACTGCCTATAATGGTTCTAACACACACCTTACACCATATAAGGGAAACTTCTTAAACACCGGCCTTAACGTCCGTGATACTTCGCAATCCACTACATTCTTTCAGAACCGATTAGTCCTCTTTAAAATCCATTACCTTATCTTCCCTAGATAAGAGCCCAATGAACGAACACAGTCGTTAAAATTTATCGGCTGTTTCGTTACCGGTGATGCCGCAATGACCTGGTACCCAGCATAGCCTCAATTCATATTTCCCTAAGATTTCTCTTAGAGTTTCCCTATTACCATACACCAAGGTCCTTAGAGCCGCCTATTTATCTTCATATATAGTGACTTCGGAGCGCCCAGCAATATTCGTCTTCTTCTGTCATCCTTCTCTCCTACTACAGCATAGGGCCAGCAATATTCCCCTTATATTAATTGTATGGCCTTCAACATCCCTTGAACCACCACCTGAAAAATATACTGCAGCCATGAGGAAACCTCTAGGACCTTTTATTATCAAGATCCGCACAGAAGACTCCTGCAACCATGTGTCTCAAATTCAAGCCATTCGAAAGTATAGCAAATCGGACCTCATCCGACCAGCTTGCTATAGACGGTAATTCTAGCCCATGAAAATTACCAACGTCAACCCCAGTGTCCAAGTAAGTCGTGGATGCGGCTAGGCCAAGGCAATAGTCACCACGCATAATCTCGTCCAAGATCTTAAAATTCTTCCTGCTGCGTTTTTAGAATATTTTATATTTGACAGCCTTAAATTATACGATACATTTTTGGTTAACCATTTCTCTTCTTCAACTTAACTGTAATAAAAACTCTCGCAGAACATCTCTACTCATCTTAGCAGTTTGAATCTTAAACATTCATATTGCAAGGATTCTTAATAAATGAAGTGTCAATGCAAGTGGCAGGCCTTTTTGAAGGCCTCTATACTCCTTTCTAAAAGATTCGCTTCGCATGATATCCTGCCTTCAGAAGTATGCCTTCTAGAAGGCATAAACATCTTTTTAAAAGACCTTCTGAAATATTCGGTACACATTCGCTACTCCCTTCTTTGAGAAGGGAGAAAGGAAGGTGTTCAGTTTTATTTACTTTTTATTTTTAGTGACCTTCCTTACTCCCTTCATTGGGAAGGGATCGAAGTTGTTTTTAAAGGAAGTGTGGAAGGCTTTGCGCCCAATGACAAACTGTGTAAAAAATAAATATGTATGGAATGCGGCGAGAAGGGCTACTGACTGCTTGTGACTGCTAAATAAGGCCTTCTATTAGGCCTCTTTACTCATTCTAGTAACCGCTGGGTAGCCACATAAACAACAAACTTAAAGCATGCCTTAAGTACGCACTTCTATATAAATGTTGTGTTAGAAATGTCACTAAAATCTGCCATTCTATATTTTTATCTAAACAGATTTATTTTCTTTTAATTCTGGTGTTGTTATTATTTTAACATTGCTGATGTTTTCTCTTATTGTACGTATGTATTTATTTTTATTTTTTGTTGTTTTTTTTAGAAAACAAACATGCACATTTAATGGCCTAAAGGTTTTGACCTATTGACAGACAAGTAACAAGTGACATATATGTAGTTTTGTAACATGCTGCTACTTTCACTCTCAGTTTCTCCTTTAGATACACATTGTTTTTGCTTTTGGCTAACGAGAGGGTTGCATAAAAAAAATGGTTGCTTTAATAACCCACATGGTAACTGACACGCTTTAAATGTATAAAATATTGAAATGGTTAGATGAAAACAAAACAAATAAACTAAATGCGAAGATTTCGTAAGCTAAAGTTAAAAGATTTAAAGACCTTAGGCGTATGAGGAAAAAAATTTAATGAATAATCATATACATACATCCTTTATTTTTTTTAAATATATGTACGTAGTAAAATATTTATAATAGCTTTTTAATTCACCACATGAGAATTTAATATATATGCATAATATATAAAATTCGAATATCGATAGCTTTCTACGAAAAATTTTTATTTAGAAAAGTTGTGTCAGCTATAAATATTCTATACATAAGTTATGCCAGCGATAATTTTTCTATAGAAATGTTGTCTAAACAAGTTCAATTATCATTAAATTTGATAGGAAAGTTAAATCACCAGGAATTTTTCTACAGGAAGTTAAGTTATTGAAAACTTTTCTGTAGAAAAATAATATATTGTCTACAACTTTTCTGAAAAAAAGTTTTATTATCGATAACTTTTCCCTTTGTTCCTCTTGAAACCACATGATATGATATACATATGTATATATTTTTATAGAAAAGTCTTGTTCTTAATAACTTTTCTTTTTAAAAAGTTCGTTATCGATTACTTTTTTTTTAGAAAAATTTGTTATCGATAATTACTTATTTTATAAAAAAATTTTGTTATTGATAATTCTTCTATAGAGATATTTTGTTATGGATAACTTTTTATAGCAAATTTAAGAAATCGCTAAGTTTTTAATTTAAAAGTTCAATTATCTATATCTTTTTTATGAAAGAGTTCAGTTACTGAAACCTTTTCTATAAAAAAATTCAATTATCGAAAATTTTTTTTAAAAAGTTCAGTCATCGATAACTTTCTATAAAAAGTTCAGTTATCGATAACTTTTCTATAATAGTTTTAAGTTAACTGCAACTTTTACGTGGAAAAGTTCAGTGATCGTAAAGTTGTTAAAGAAAAGTTCATTTTATGATAACTTTTCTATAAAAAAGTTCAGTTACCGAAACCTTTTCTATTAAAAATTTAAGCTATCGATAACTTTTCTATAAAATTTTTAAGTTATTGGTAACTTTTACATAGAAAAGTTCAGTTATCGATAAGTTGTTATGAAAGGTTTCAGTTAATGATATCTATAGAAGTATTATATTATTGATAACTTTTTTATAGAAAAGTTCAGTTATCGTTACCTTTTCTTTAGAAAAGTTCAGGTATCGATTTTTTTTCTAAAGAAAAGTTCAGTTATTCATAACTTTGCTATAAATATTTCAGTTATCAATAACAATTGTAGATAAAATAAGCATAACAAATTTCAGTTATGTAAAACTCTTCTATATTAAATTTGCGTTATTGATAACGTTTCTTTAGAAGAGGTCAGTTATCGATACATTTTCTATAGAAGAGTTCAATTATCCACAATTTTTCTATAAAGTGCTTCAGCTATCGATACCTTCTCTACTCTCTACAAGAAAGTTCCGTAAGAACTTATCTTTTCTATAGCAGTTATCGATAACTTTTCTATGGTAAAGATAGTTATTCTTTAGAAAACTTCAGATATTGTTTAGATAAGTTTTCAGATATCAATTCCTTTATATAGAAAAGTTAACGATCGAAACTTTTTTATAGAAAAGTTCACTTACCGATACATTTTTTAAAGAAAAGTCTTGTTATCGATAATTTTTTTATAGAAAAGTTTAGTTATCGTTACCTTTTCTATAGAAAAGTTCAGGTATCGATTTTTTTCTATAGAAAAGTTCAGTTATTCATAACTTTGCTATAAAATTTCAGTAAGCAATAACTATTTTATAGAAAATTTCAGTTGTCGATAAGTTTAATATAGAAAATTTAAGTTATGCAAAACTCTTCTATATAAAAGTTGCGTTGAAGAGTTCAGTAATCGATATATTTTCTATAGAAGAGTTCAGTTGTCGATAAGTTCCCATAGAGGAGTTAAGTTTTCGATAACTTTTCTACAGAAAAGTTCAGTTGTCCATAAGTTTTCCATAGAGAGCTTCAACTATCGATACCTTCTCTACAGGAAAGTTCCGTTATCGATAACTGATCTTTTCTAAAGCAGTTATCCATAATTTTTCTATGGAAAATATAATTCTTTAGAAAAATTCAGGTATCGATAACTTTGATGTAGAAAATTACTTTTATATAGAAAAGTTCACTATCGAAACTTTTTTATAGAAAATTTCACTTACCGATCAATTTTTTAAAGAAAGGCTTGTTATCTATAATTTTTTTTAGAAAATTTTAGTTATCATTTAAACTTTTCAAAAGAAAAGTTGTTTTATTAAAAACTTTATAAGTACATATGTACTTTAAATAGTGTTTACATTTTCTTAACAGTACTCGTTACTCCTTTTTTACTTTTACACAGTTTCTTTTATTTAAAAGTGTTTTATCTAGTAACCCATTTACAAGTGAAACTCTCTTAATTGTGCCTTTCGTCCACTTGAAAATTGTTTATTAAATTAAATATTTAAGATATCAACAACAGCAAACACTTAAATGCACAACCAGAAAGATATTCAATCATGAAGAGTAAAAGATAAAATCAAAACAGAATATATAAAAACCTTCTCGTAAGTTCGTCTTCAATTAGTAGAATTGAAGAAAAATTTTAAAAATTCAATTACGTGTAACATAAACGAAACAAGTAAAAACCAAAAGGGAGAACATAAAAAGGAAACAGGAAATGCAGGAATATAACGATGACAACAAATATAAAATTAAACTACAACAGAAACTGATTCAATGGTATATAGAATGCAGGAGATACAGCTACTCCCACTAAAAGTGCGACACCTAATCAAAATACTTTATGTTAATTTTTTAGGTAGGTAGGAATTAAGTTGGGATAATTTAATTCATATAAAATGAAGGAATCAAAACCTCTTTAATTAAAATAAGGCTTTTATTATGAGTTCCAACCATAGAAACATAAGACTTTCTCTATGTGGCGTCTCACTTATAGTGTGAGTGGCTGTACATATCGAGACACATTGATTTGAAATATGCAACCATTAGTTACCTGTAAATATTAAAAAAAAAACGCCACACAAACGAATGTATTGAAAATGGAAAACATTAAAAAAAATGTATTAAAAGAATTGCTGGGAAAGGCATCTTGGTAAAAATGAAAGGATATTTAACTATGGGCTAGAAAAAATTATACATGAGGAAAAAAGTTTTATCAAACAACTTTTTAAGAAAAGAGTTTTAATTAATTAGAAATATATTTTAAACAAGAAGATTTTAAAAAAAGTTCTTGATAGAGAATTTTTCTTCAGAAAAATTTATTTGTTTGTCTTGACTATTTTATAACAAATAATAGAGTTTAATTTTCTGTTAAGCTTAAATCACACTGTCGAAGATATTTATCATGCTTCATCGTTACACATTTCTATAAATTGCACAATTAATTTTTGTGCTGTCACATTGTCGTCGCACATTGTTACGATTTTTTTCTACGCATATGGGCTTAAACAAAAACGAGAAAAAAATCTGTGCAATATGTTCACACTATCGTGCCTTTTTTTTGTGCTTTTGTAAAATAAATTACGTTCAACAAAGAAAAATTGCTGTGGTAGTACAAATATTGCTTTAATATTAAAGACGAAAACAAATCAAAACATTTGAGTAAGTTAACGATACCTTTTCAATAGAAAATTTAAGTTATCGCTTACTTTTCTTTATTAATAGAAAAATCCACATTGCGCTAGCTTTTCTTTAAAAAAGTTTATTTATCGATAACTTATCTTTAAAAACGTTATCGATTACTTTTGTATAAAATTTTGCAGTGATCGGCAACTTTATATAAAAAGTTCCGTTATCGATAAGTTTTTATAGAAGAGTTCAGTTGCTGACAAATGTTCTTTAAAAAAATTCAGTTATCGATAAATTTTCTATAGAAGTGTTCAGTTAACGATAACTTTACTAAAGAAAAGTTTAATTATCGTTAAGTTTTAAATGGAAAACCTCAATTATCGATATCTTTTCTAAAGAAAAGTTCAGTTATCCATAACATTTCTATAAAAAGTTTAGTTATCGATAACTTTTTCGTAGAAAATGTCAGGTTTAATTTTGAAAATTTCAGTTTTCCATAATTTTTCAATATTAAAATTCAGCTATCGATTACGTGATCCATAACTTTTTTATAGAAAATATCAGCTATCGATAAATATAATTAAGAAAATTTCAGTTTTCCATAATTTTTTTATAAACAAATATAACGATAACGTTGCTTTAGAACAGTTCGGTTATCGTTAAATTTACTATCGATAACAATGAAAAACAAATCACTTGAGACCAATATGTGCGAAAATCGTTCTTCAACGACTTGAATTAGTTCATACGTTGACTTATGTGTCAAAGAAGAATTAAAAAGTTAATTTTCTTTCGCGGGATAATGAGCTTTTAACACTTACATCCGTTTACAAAAGTACGTAAAATTCCTCGTCTTAATTTTTCCTTAGCAAATTTGCACACTTTAAAACAATTACGCACACAGTTTTCACGTTAATGTCTTTTTCTGTTCGCAGGTTTTAGAATTTTCTTAGCAATTTGTTCCCTTTCTCCCCATTTGTATACAATTTTTCAGTGATCGGCAACTTTATATAGAAGAGTTCAGTTGCTGACAAATTTTTTTTAAAACAATTCAGTATCAGATAAATGTTCAATATAAATGTTCAGTTATCGACAACTCTTATAAAAAAATATTTAATTATCGTTAACTTTTAAATATAGAAGTTCAGTTATCGATATCCATAACTTTTCTATAAAAAATTTTAGTTATCGGTAACTTTTTAAGGAAATTTTAAGCTAACGATAACTTTAATTTAGAATGTTTCAGTTATCCATAATTTTTCTATGTAAAAATGCAGTTGTCGATAACGTTATCCATAACTTTTTTATAGAAAATTTCAGCTATCGCTAACTTTTATTTAGAAAATTTCAGTTATCCATAATTTTCCTATGTAAAAATTCAGTTGTCGATAACGTTATCCATAACTTTTTTATAGAAAATTTCAGCTATCGCTAACTTTTATTTAGAAAATTTCAGTTATCCATAATTTTGCAAAATAAAAATTCAGTTTTCGATAATGTTGCTTTAGAAGAGTTCGGTTATCGATAAATTTACTATCGATAACAATACAAAAACAAATTATTTGAGACCAATATATGCGAAAATCGTTCTTCAACGGCATACGTTCATACGTTGACTTTTGTCTCCAAGTAGAAGAAAAAAAAAGTAAATTGTTTTTCGCGGGATGATGAGTTGTTTTCACTATCATCAGTTTACACAAGTTCGCAAAATTCCTCGTCTGAATTTTTCCTTAAACAATTTGCAAACTTAAAAACAATTACGCACACAGTTTTCAAGTTAATGTTTTTTTCTGTTCGCAGGTTTTAGAACTTTCTTTGCAATTTGTTTCCTTTCTTCCCATTGTGCTTCATACATAAAAGATTACTTCTGGCCTTGTTTGCGTTTGATTGTGAGTTTTGTTTAAATTTTTTTTTATTCAGTGTAACAAATGAAAGGAAAATTTGTAGTTGTTAAAATTTTACAACAATTTTTGGCCAACCTAAGAAAAAAAATGGTTTAAAATGAAGTGCATGTGCTCCATACGTTGATAAGCAACCCATGATGTCGGGTGTTTTGGAGAACGTTGAGGAGACTTGGAATACACACAGAGCTTAAATTTTTTGTTGTTCCTTGGTATGTGGAACATTTATGGACATGACTGAAAGTACACTACACTCCATGTCCAGTCTACATGTGCAATTGCCAAGATTTTTTGTGCAATGTTTTTTTTTGTTATTTTTTCAGCAAACCATTTTTGTTTTGGTGTTGAAAACATTTTTTTTTTTAATATTTTCGTTTTCCTGAAAAACGTTTTGTTGGTTTTGTTGCTAAGAGGGTTTCATACAAGATTTTTGCTTTTCATTTCATCTATAAATACACATGTAAACATGATGTTTTAAGTTATTTCATGTAAGTTTCTCTTCATTTTTTTTTTGTTATTTCTATCAAAATTATTTTCCTGATTCTCGTTCTACAATTATTTTAAAACATGTTTCAGGTAAAAGTAAAGCAAAATATCTAGAATTTTTGTCGAGTGTTTTAGACATGACTTTGTATTGTAGAAATATTTGTTTTGATAAAATCAAATATTTGTCGGGAAATAAGAGAAAATATTTAAAAGAACAACAAAGAATTTAGTTGACAATAATAATTGCAATTGCAATTTATGTTAACAGAAGTGTTCGAAAATAAAGCAGTTTCAAGAAAATTACAATCCTGCTTGACAAAAGTCTTGCAATTTCAGATTCTTTAAAACATTTTGTAACTGGCTAAAATTGAACTGGACTTGAACTAGAAGTGGGGGGTAAAACAGAATTATAATAGAACTAAGCTAGAACTGAACTGGAACTGAACTAGCACTGAACTACAAATAAACTAGAACCTAAAGCCCAACAATAATATGCATAAGCTTGCTTAAGCTCGTGCCAAAAAATAACATTAAGCCAGTTAATGCATTTTAACAAACAAAAATCTAAATCAAAAACATCTGATTCCGTACGGAATGTACGATCAGTTTTACCAAATTTCACGAATCTGGCAACTTTATGAAAACCTTAATTTTGTTGGATTACTTGCATTAATTTTAAAATTTACCCTCAATTTGGTTAAAATGCTGTATTTACTTAAAATTTTATTGTTATTTTATTGTAATTTATTTTAATAAAAGTTCAACATTCACTTTTTAGTTTTCCATACTGGTTTTCTTAAATCCAACGTTTTATTTGACAGTTTTCTATTGATTGTTTGACAGCTAACGAAATAATTCCTCTCTCTCTCTTAAAAGTTGTTAATCCAAAAATAGTATGTGTACATTCAAATACTTTACACACTTATACAAATTCAGTGTAAACAACAAGACAGTTAAATAACATGACTATTGTTAAGAATGCAATGGAATGGTTGAAAATGTCAACAGTGTTAACAATATTTTTAAGTGTGTTTAAGCGCACACTTATAAGGGGAAGGTCAGCTCAAAAGTAATAGGCACATAATATAAAAAAAAATGTAAATAAAACGCAGGGCAACTGTAATTAAGAAAATAAAATATTACTTAACTAGAACTAAAAATAGAAATTGCCAGAATCAATTGAACTATAACTACAAATAGAACTTTATCAGAAATAAACCTTAGCTGAATTGTTCAAAACCAAATTTTCGCTTTAAAAGGTGTGATGAAGTAGATTTTTCATTTAAAATTTTCTATGCTGAATTAACTTTTTAAGTTACTTTGTAGATAAAAATGCAGTAATTGCAAATTTTTGTAAAAATTTCTTTGCTGAATTAGAAAAATATTTAAAAAAATAATATGTAATTTTTTTTATAACCTAATATCTTAATTGTTTCTTAATCAATTTTTTCGCTGAATTAAAATAAAAAGGTTTTTTAAAAAAATTTGAAAGCTGTGATTATTATTTTTATATAAAATTAAACTTGTTTTTATTAGAAAACCTTTGCTGAATAAAAAAAATTGGGTTCTTATATTGTAAATGTAATATGCTTTTGAATTTTCGCTCAAAAAGTTTGCTGAATTACGTTTTCCAACAAATTTTCTTTGCTGATTATTTTTTTAAAATACATAACATGTAATTTTCATTATAGCTTAATTGCTTTTGAAAACATTTTTTGGTTGAATTAAAATAACTAAAATAAATGTTTTTTAAAACTATATGAAAGCTTTGATAATTATTTTTATATTAGATTAAATATGTTAATATGTATTAGAAAACCCCTGCTGAATTAAGAACATTTGGTTTTTATATTGTTAATGTAATTCAAATAAAATACACTTTTGAGTTTTCGCTTAAAAAAGTTTGCTGAATAAGATTTTTCAAAAAGTTTTTTTTTACAGAGTTGCCTTTTTAGGGTAATATGTAGTAATTGCATTTTTTTTAAATCTTGTAGCTGAATTAGAAAAATATTATAAAAATAATATCTAATTTGTATAAAAACTTAATTGTTATAGTGTTCTAGAACAAATTTTTAAGCCGAATTAAAATAAAATGAGTTTTTTTAAAACATTTTCAAATTTTGATAAATATTTTTATAAAAAAAAAAAAAAAAAAATCTAAAAAACCTTAGCTGAATTAAGAAGTTTTAAGCTGAATTAGAATTTTATGAAATTTTTTTACAAATTAAAAGCTTGTTTGGAAATTTTTCCTCGGAAAAAGTTAGCTGAATTAGACTTTTAAATCAATGTTCTTTGCTGAATAACATTTCTAAGTATACTTTGTGTTTAAAAATGTTGCAATGTTAAATGTTTTAACAAAATTGATTAGCTGAATTCGGTACGTTATATAAAAATGTATAAATCTTTTAATTAATATCGTGTTTCCTGGGATATACTTCCCTTTTTTGTTACTTTTTAGCTACTTTTAGCTTGTTTGGTTTTTTTGATTGTTCGCTTGTTTGGCTTAGCTATAAATAAATTGACTGATTTTATTAGCAGCTCATGTTGAGTTTTATTTTTTTACTTAAATATTAAGCAAATAATACCAAATAAAAAGTACCATTTACATGAAAATACCAGTTTGAGTTACATAAATGTTATCGCACACACTAAAACGTTACAAAGTAAATATTTTATTTTTTAAACTATGTATTGCCTTTAAAACTAGATAAGAATCTAGCCAATTGTTACAAAAATATTTTGTTTTTATTAATTAAAAATTTACATAATTTTTGACGTAGGTGAAAGGGGCACATGTTAAGATTATTGTTAAAAAAAACAGCTTAAAGCATAAGTTACAAAAAAGCGTTACAGCAATAATTTCATAATAAATTTTAAGGTTTGTTTAAGAGTTCAAATAAAACAAAAATATTAAAAAATATGTTTCTTTTTGTTGGAGATATGAAAATAAATGAGTTTTAAAATACCTTTTTTTTTAAATTTAACTGAATATAATACTTTCACCAATTTTCATAAAACTTTTTTAATTTCCGAATTTTCTATCCTTTTATTGCAAATTTACATTAATTTTATACAGACCACTGAACACATTGGCCATTTTTGACTTAACAATGTGTGACCTCGCCAAGGGCAGATCCAGCATTCAGTTTAGGGAGGGGGGGGGGGGGGGTTACATAGAAGTAATTCAGTCGGGAAAGCCTTGAAACTCAATGTAAGATTAACGAATACCAGTTCTCGCGTAGCACAGGAGGAGAGTTATGACGACCCTTACTTCCCCCCCAGCAGCCGCGCTTTTACTCCGCTGGAATACAATATTTTAAAACCCCTTTAACAAAAAATACTGAAATAAACAAAACCAGAACGAAATATAAAAAATAAAAATTTATCTCTGCAATATTGGCTAGAATTTGTTGTCACAAATTTAAGTTTACAATAATAATTGTAATTTACCAAACTTTGGTTTTTGTTTAAAACTGAAAGTAAGAGGGGGGAAAACAATAAACTAAATTAGTTAGAGTTTTAAATCTGCTCTAGCGGACTTCTGATACCCTACAATTCAGTAGAAAATAGAGAAATTAAGTTTAAAATCCGAAATCAACACAAAATTGGATCTGTTATGGTAAAACAACTTTTTCTTAATTTTAATAAATCAATGATTTTTGTGGCTTTTTTTGATTGAAACGATTTTTTAGAATTTATTACAATATTTATGAAATTATTGCTCTTTATGAAAAAGGGCGTTGTCATAATGGTTGTCTATTCCAACTGGGATTGAACTATTCAAAGGGGTGGCATCGCTTTTTTCATTTATGCTTTGTTTGTGTTACCATGTAATTGATACCAAAGCCTGAAAAACGCCAAAAAGTTGTAAAATATTATTTTAATTTTTTTTCTCAACAGTTCAGTAATATTAATGTCTATTCCACGATAAACAAAATCTCTCGTTCAAATAAAATTGTGCTGCAAGTAGAGTCGATTGTGATTCCGGTTTGACACCTCATAACTCGTCAAGAATAGGACAGAAGCTTGACACCAGGGCAATACTAAGGTGGCTAGAGCCAGCCCGTTGCTTTGAGATAATTGACCAAATTGCCGAGTTTCATCCGCAATATCTCAAGGAGTCCCGGTAGAAGGTAATTCCCAAATAATCTACTTCGTGTTAAATTGAACACTGGGCAATCACAAGGGAGATGACATTAGTTGTTAACTTAACTGACCTACAAATATGCTACAGAAAATAAAATAAAATAACAAAACCACAGTACAGCACACTGGGCATATTAAAGTTACAAGCCAAATAGAAATTTGAAAAATTTATTTTTGTTGCAACAAAACATTTTATAAAAAAAACAGCTTTATTTTATAGCAACAACAACAACAAAAATATCGACAATTTAAGTCAATTGTGCTATTGGCAAACCATATTCGCTTTATTCGCTCTACCATGTCCTTTTTGCTCTTTTATTCTTATTGTTGTTGTTGCTGTTGTACATGTTCTCAATATCCTTGCCAAAAAGAATATAGGTAACGGTGTTATTTGAACTGAAAATAAAATATGTTTGTTGTATGTTTGTTTGGAAGGAATATGAGTTGCAGAGTTTGTGTGGAATATGCAAAAATGTATTGAAATATTGGATGGCCAAGAAAGAGGTGACCAGCAGGTATGAAATTCGAACAAAAAACAAACAAAAGGTTATTAGAAAAAACAAAATTTGGTTTTAGAATTTATAAAAAATAAAATAACTTTAAGTTAAGTAAAGTCTCAAATAAGCTTAACTTGACTTACAATAACTTTAAAAATTAAATTTTTCATTTATTTTTCTTTTCAATATGGTCACCTTTTCCATTTTAGCAACACTGCTTTACATCTATTGTTGTTTTTGTTTTTGTTTTGGTATTTTTGTTTTTAAGACCGATTTTTATTGAGTTGGTAATAATTTGTTTATGAAACAAACAAAAACATGCCTACAGCTGCCAGGCTGCCAATGTACTACATACGTTTCATCTTTTCTCCCCGGTTGCCACAATTAGGAAAAAGACCTACATTTTATTTTATTATTAACACAATCTCATAGAAAACAAAATGAAAAAAACTGGTGGTAAAATTTTGCTTTTGTTACAATAATGTATAAAATAAATTAATTGAAAAAAAGTTGTAAGACTAAGGCCCGTTTTCACAACTTACCGATAGCTAAACGAAGACTTTAACCGGCCTTATGAAAAGTGTCCCATTATTAAAACTTTACGTTAACCTTAATTGAGCGAAAAAGAAAATTAAGGTTCATTCTACCTGGTAGGATAAAGTAATGCTGTAATAATGGAACACTTTTTATACTGCCGATAAAATCCTTCCTTAAGCTTCAGCTATCGATAAGTTGTGAAAACGGGCCAAAATGTTTTTTACAGAGGAAAATATGATAAAGTTTTAAAAAAGCCAGAGGACTACAGAACATTAGATGAAAATATAGATTAGTTTGTAATCTAATCTAACGATTGAAATTTAAAGTACGTAAACTTTACTAAAGTTTGGTAGCTGCGGTAGCTGTGGAAAATATTTAAAAGGATACCTACCGTAGGGTAGTGAATCCTAACCACCGGGTGGTAAGCAATGCGTTTGCCCGATGCGGCACCGAGTGTGAGCGCAACTAACATACAGAGATTCCGTGCATCATCACTTGCTACTTGTTAAGTAGGTGGAGTTATTAAATGCTAGCAGCTTCTAGTGAGTAGCAACACCAGCTATGAATGATCCTCCCTCAGTCCGAACTCTTCACACAAATGGTGAAAAATCAGCCCATTAATAGGATTTTTAGGACATCCCTTTCCGCAACTATGGGTAAAAAAACTACAACAATCACATGAAAGCCGAAATTATCTTTCCAACGGAAAAGCGAAGCCTCCGCGGAAACAATCTTCCTGAAAACTAGTTAATATTTTCCTTAACAAGCATAACTATGGAGTCGTCAACCCATAGTTAGACATGTGCAGTACCATGCAGAATAACTGGACAGCCGCGATCGCAAGAGATCGTGAAGATCTCTCGAGAACACAGGATTGACTGCACGTGATTTCCCCGGAGAATGTAGCACCAGAAGGTGAAATATCCTTAAGATGATGCTAGATGCTTACGAAACATTTAAGGAAAATGGTGGCCTCGAATAATTACCAATGATGAGCTACTCCTACTTAAACGTTTAGATGGCATTTATACTCAAATACGACCACGAGTGTTGAGGTCTTGAGCTTAGGTCACACCCTGAGAAACCCAAAAGATAAAATCTGCAATGCATTGAGTGGTCCACAAGGCCAAAAACTATATGGAGGCAAGCAATTCAAAGTGCAATTATTCAACGTATTATGTTTTTTAGCGTTGAATAAACAAGAATGAAGATTTTTTTTTATGTTTCAGTGGAAACTGTCTATGCTTTTAATGAAACTGTCTATGCTTTTAATGACATTCCACATTTATATAGTCTAGAATGTAGTTTAGAGTCTAAACTTTAGACTATAGTTTAGTGTAAGGCAGTTTTAAAATTGCATGCTTCAAAATAGCAAATTTTTACCCTGCTTACATTTTTTGCAGCAAATAAAAAAACTGTGTTTTTGAATGCTTACTTTACACTTTGATAGATAATTAGCAAAAGCAAAAAAAAAAAAAGAGAGAGTAAATAATTTGCCTAATCTCACTATGTGTATGTTCTCTGCTTAAGCAGTCAGCAAAGCAACAACATACTGTTACTTTTTTCCTCTAATAAACGCGTATCAGTTTATTCGCTTTATAATAAAACTTTGAGTTCTTTTAATTGCCAATCAAATAAAATTCACGCACTAATTTAACTTAACAAACATTTATGCCTGAAAGCAAACTAAAGTAAACATTTATGAGTAAGCCTGTATTTATAGTTCAGACACAAAAGTAGTAGTAGATTCAAGAACCATTTAGACGATTCTAGAACAGCGATGGGCGCTGGTTTGCCTGGATTACGAAGTTTTTCGGGTTTTTACATTTACTCATCGTGTTTTTTTTTACCAGAGCTGCTAAAAATGCAAAAATTGCCCTACTAAGGTATTCCTTTAAATCCCCAAAACATACCAAACAATTGTTTTATTATACTACTTTTTAACTTAAAAAAAGTAGGTTTAAAATAGAGAAACTGAATAAGAAACTATTTTTTAGCAGTCAAAACAAGAAGAAACAACAATATTTACATTAAAATCAGAATGTGAAAAAATTTACCGTATAACACATACACGTGTTTGTGTGATGTTGTTTTCGCTAATTTACTACTGCCCACAAACTGAAAATCTTGAATTCATGTTTCATGCATAAACAGTTACAAAGGCAACCCGAAAAACAAATACAACAGAACAATAAAAAGTAAAATTGTATTCAGTTACTTAATAAATTTCAACAAAGCATGACTGTTGCGCATGTTGTTATTTTGGCAAATTTGGCAATTTCGTAGTGGTACACTGACAATATATTTATTGTGTTGTGATCAAGCTGTGCTTAGGTATGTTTTTTTCAGCTTGTTTTAAAAACTTTTCAGCAATCATGTGGGATGATGAATTATATAATAATCGAGATTTTTTATTGAATTCCTTTTTTTTTTTTGCATATTTACATATAAATAGTACACATTTTGAAGTTTTTGTTCATGGTCTTTTCGATTTCATATATATATTTTACCGTTAAGGAAAACTTGATGAATTATATAATAATAATATTTTAACTAAACTTTTTTTTTTTTTTTTGTTTTGCAAATTCACATACAGTTTTTAAAACTTTTCAAAAATTTCTTTAAGTGTAAATCAACTAATTTACTCTCTTTTATTCAATGTTCTCTATCTGCCCTTCGCTGTTCTAGAACATAATGTTCTAAATCTAAATTCTACAATTAAATCTAGAGTCTACAATACAGTGGAGGAAATAACAATTTAAACAAATACGACATAAACTATAAATTACAAGAGTACTCATAACTAAAACTATAAATAATTCTAAGATAAATCTAATTTCGTAAAAATACTCTTCTTTTTTTGGCTTTGTTGTGTACTTTTCATTAAGTTTAGTTAAGCAATTACAAAAGCATTTAAAATACCCCAGCATTTTTAAACGCTGCCTTAAAGTTTAAACCATTGTTACAGCCACACCACAACAGTGGAGAGGGCATTATGCATTTGTGCTGACGTGTTTAACACCTTAAAATATTGGTCCAAGACCCACCTTAAGGTATACCGAACGAGTCAGAATCAATTTCTGAGTCGATCTAACGATGTCCGTCTGGCTGGTTGGCTGGCAGTCAGGCTGGCTGTCCATGTTACCTTGTGCGAAAAGTATAGGTTGCACTTTTGAAGATATTTCGATGAAATTTGGTACCTAAGTTCTAATTTGTGCAACTACCAAGCATGTTGAAAATAATTTCATATAGCCCCCACACAAACTGCTTTCCGGAATAGGGTCTTTGTCAAACCAATTTTAATGAAATTTAAAGCACACAGAAAAAATTCTCCAAAATTTTTCACCAATTAAAGCATTAATCAAAAATAAAATCAGTTTTAATTAAAAATTTAATCAAGTGAATTAAACGTTTAATCAAGTGAATTAAACGTTTAATTAATACTATTAACTGGTTTAATTGATACTATTAATTTGTTTGCTGGTGCAAATTTAATTAATTTTTTAATTAATATCACAAATTTTTTAATTGAAATCAATTTTTATTTTTTTCTGTGCATAGGTAGATCTACATTTATATTGACACATAAGCTATTCATTTTTAAAAAAAAATAGGATCACGAGGGGAGATAGGAGACAATTTCCGCCTCTCCAAAACTATCTAACAGATTAAAATGAAATTCAAAACATAGAAAGATCCTTCTCGAAAAGTTGTTTTTAAATACTGTGGTGTAGGGTATCATATGGTCGGGCTACGACCGACTATACTTTCCTACTTGTTAATACTATGTATAAGGCTATATCGAACCCTTACCGCAAAAAAGCCTTAGCAGCAAAAACACAATTTGATAGGGGGTTTTTTTATTGTATTTCATAAAAATTGTATATGAAGGTTGGCGCTTAAGCTAAATTTGTTTTTGCTATAAGATCGTAGCGGATCCTTCTGTGACCATGGCATTTGAAGAATTGATGATGCAAGTGTTGCTTTTATTAATTAAAAAAGCGCAAAGAAAATTATGTCGCTTAAGCTATTTTTGCGGCAAAGGAGCGATTTACTAGACTGTGGACTAATCTGTAATTGAAAATGTTGACTATACTGAAGACAAATTTTATGTTTTTTTTTTTACCAATTGTGCGCAATTTAAATTGCTATTGGATTTTTTTAAATATACATTCATAAGTATTTATACAAATTTTTCCATTTTCTAATTGAAACGTCATAATTAAGTCATATAAAACATAAATTATAATCATTATAGTCAATTTTGCTAATTTATGTCTGTAGTTGCACAAAAAAACCACATTCTCCAATTTAACGCTTCCTACTTTCAAAATTGAGTTTATGTTTCTTTATTTTTTGTAATTTATTTACCATTTTTCTCTAAGCTTCAAATAAATTTATGGCCCATTGCAAACATCTTCATCTTTGTTTTCGTTAAACTGTTATTTTTACCAATATTTTAGTTTTTTTTTTTTTTTTTTTAATTTAAAAATTTACCAAACGCCAAAAAGAAGAAAAATTATGTAACTTATAAACAATTTTCATATTGTGGCTGCTAATCAATACAATTTACACAAAATATTCATAAAACTTAGTAACCAAAAAAAGAAAAATACCAACAGCCGAATAAAATAAAAAAACAACAACAAAAATTTTAATTTGCATGATTTTACACCAACAGCCAGTCAGCAAACAAACAAATAATAACAAACACTTAATTTAAAAAAAAATATATTTGAATTTTTTTTTTCTTACAAAGATCAACAGCAACTGCTGTTTAACAATAAAAGTGTTGCTGCTTCTTTATTTTTTTCAGTTTCAGTTTTACTAAAAAATTGTGGAGCATTTTGGAGTCAAATGACTATAAAAATAAGTGAAAAAAAAACAACTGTAAAGAGAAAAATACAACAAATTGAAGCCAACAAGTGGCCCAATTGGCAGAAAGACACTTAAGTTTGAATAAATATGCAGCCAAAAATCGATTGCATCAGTTGTATTATTTCTAAAACTGCCAGATTGGTGAACATTTTGTATATAAATTAAGCCATTAGAGGAGACCTGTACATTAGAGTGTACCTGCAAGTGTACTTGCAAGGAAAAAAAAGTGTGCCGTAGACCCTCTAATATAAAGTATTTTTGCCAGGAGGTTTCGTAAAAATTTGTTTTTTTTCCGAACGTAGGGTTCGCCTTTTTAAATTTTTCGTTGTATCTTAGGCATTTACAGTCCGATTTAAAAGTGTGATATATCAATGAAGGTTTTGCCCTTAAGGGCCATTGAACACAAGTATCCTGTTCTGCTCGTAGCACCCTTATTTACGATCCTAATGTCAGAAAATTAAAGCTCGAAAGAAACTATTAAACTTATGCAAAGGAAGTTATTCGATAATTCCAGCAGAAACACTTTTTAATTAAGTGTGTGAAGTTAGCTCCGTTAGTTAGCTTCGTTTTTTTGCCTATCAAGTTTCCTGTACACAAGCAACTTCTGTTAACATAGTTCATACTCAAAGACTGTTAAGACAACAGAATGGATGTTTTTTTGCCAATAATAAATAATTTGAGACAAAAATAAATTTAAAAACGTTAATTCAGAATTATTAATAAAACATTTATTTTTTATTTAAACAATTTGGCCCGGAAATGAATTACAATTAAAAAAAGTCCTTCTTTCAGAACCCGAAAATGGGTCAAAATCGAAATGGTGCTCTAATATGGACTAATAGGGTTGATAGTTTAGGTATTCTAGATTTCAGAACTATATAGTTTTTATTCAGAATTTGTATAGATTTTTTGTAATAGAGCATAGCTGAAAGTGTATTTATGAGATTTCTACTAAAAAAAAGTCCTACTTTCAGAACCCGAAAATGGGTCAAAATCGAAATGGTGCTCTAATATGGACTAATAGGGTTGATAGTTTAGGTATTCTAGATTTCAGAACTATATAGTTTTTATTCAGAATTTGTATAGATTTTTTGTAATAGAGCATAGCTGAAAGTGTATTTATGAGATTTCTACTAAAAAAAAGTCCTACTTTCAGAACCCGAAAATGGGTCAAAATCGAAATGGTGCTCTAATATGGACTAATAGGGTTGATAGTTTAGGTATTCTAGATTTCAGAACTATATAGTTTTTATTCAGAATTTGTATAGATTTTTTGTAATAGAGCATAGCTGAAAGTGTATTTATGAGATTTCTACTAATCTTTCTTATCGAAATTTACCAATGTAACCACTAACTGCTGTATTCAAATTTTAAAAATGTCTTCTAGTTAGGCTCAAAGTATCGGTTTTTTTAGCCTCTGGTGAACTTCGAACTGAAGCAGACCCCGAGCGAGGTAGTTAAGGTGGGCCATTAGTTTATCGATGTAGCTGATTGAATATTTTTTAATTTCCTCCTGAATAGTGGGGACGTTGAGATCTCTGTGGATAATATCATTACGTATATACCATGGGGCGCAGACAATTTGTCGTAATATTTTAGACTGTCTTCTTTGAAGCTTTTGGATGTTAGATGCGCATGCAGTACCCCATAATTGGATGCCATATGCCCATATTGGTTTTATGATGGACTTGTATAAGAGAATTTTGTTGTCTAAAGACAAGTTTGAGTTTCGACCGAGAAGCCAATGTAGTTGAGCTGCTTTAAGTTTCATAGCCGTTATTTTCGCTTCAATATGACGCGACCAGGTCAAGCGTCTATCTATATAAATTCCCAAGCACTTAACATGGTTTTCTACCGGAACAGTGATGTTATTTATTTTTACAGCTGGGCACGTTTGTCTTCTGAGCGTGAAAGTTAAGTGAGCACATTTAGCCGGGTTAACCTATATTCTCCATTTTTCTAGCCAAGCCTCTAGTTCATTGATGTGGGTCTGCAGATTTGGCCATGCAACTTTTGGGTCATGGTTAACGCTAATAAATGCTGTGTCGTCTGGAAATGTAGAGGTATGCGTGGTCAGGTTTGTTGGCATATCCGCTGTGTATATTATATATAGAAGCGGTCCTAATATGCTGCCTTGGGGGACACCAGCAGTAATTTTCTTGAGGGGGGACTATTTATCTTGTGACCTTACTATGAATGTTCTGCCTGTTAGATAGCTTTCCAGAAGTTTGTGAGTGTTTTGAGGAAGCATTCGGGTTATTTTGATGAGTAGCCCATTATGCCAAACTTTGTCAAATGAAATGAAGAAATGGATATAGCGGGTAGTTATGTTAGTTATAAATCATGGAGATGATCTAAGAATTTTATTAAAACGCCATATAGTTGAAATTCTTAAATTTGGCCCTAAAATTTTTTTTCTAAACCTTGCAAAAATACTTTATATTAGAAGATGTACGGTTTGGTTATAAATTTATTTTTAGACTAAAAATGCGATTTTCTATACTTTAAAAGAAATTTTTTGTTTTTTTATTTAGCCGATTTTTGAAAATATATGAGACATTTGTGGTTCTAGCGATTTTAATGGGAAAAATTATAAAAAAAAACTTTATAAGGCTATTTTATGTTAAATTAGTGATTTTTTGTGGTCTTAATGCGTTTTAGAGCTAAAATTAACAATTATTTAGGGTTTAAGTAGTCTAAGTTTAAATATGTGTTTTTTCTCTAGTTTAGGCGATTTTTCCTAAAAATGTGCGAATTTCGCATTCTATGCAATTTTTTGGTCAAAATAACAGTTTTTTTTTTAACTTTATAAAGATTGTAGTATAATAAGAGCTTTTTTTTGACTAGGCGATTTTTCGAAAATTTGGTTTTTTAGGCTTTCGGCGATTTATTGCCGTTTTTCAGATTTTAGACGAATTTACCTTTTTTCTTGGTTTAGGAAATTGTTTTTTGGTCAAAACTTTGGTGTTTTTTTTTTTTTTTTTTTTTTTGTTTCGTTTTGCTTAGCGATTATTTACTTTTAAATAAAAGATTTTTTTGGACATTAAAGATTTGTTGTCAAATATCGCTTTTCACTTGTATTTTGGAACAAAGCACAGTGTTGGTGCTTTTAGGGATTTTTTTTTAGTGTAATCGTCTTTTCTGTTCAAGCTGATTTTTTTTAAGTTTATGATTTCTGTATTTTTGTTTCTTATACATTTTTGGTGAAGGTTTTGTTTTTTAATTTTGGCGATTTTTGTTGAAGTGTGTGTTTCTGTTTTTGCTGTTTTTGCTGTTTTATAATTATTAATAATGAAATAAGAGTCTTAAGTCCTTTAAGGTCTGCTGTGAAAGAGTAGTTTTAAAATAAATTTTTAGAAACAAATTATGATTTTAAAGCTTTTGGCGTTTTATAGATTTGTGTTGCAGCAATCGTTTTTTAAAGAATTAAGCGATTTTTTTTAATTAACTTTTTTTAGGTTTTTGTGATTTTTTGTTGCTCAAAGCGATTTCATTTTTCTTAAATGTTCAGGCGAAAATAAATTTAACTTCCTTTTTTACATTATTTGTGATATCTATGGCAGTGATTTTTGTGCTTTTAGCGATTTTAATGTTGAAATAAGAGATTTTTTCTGGCTCTTAATGTTTTGTAGTGAAATAAGCGTTTTTTTACATGATGAATACCTTATCTAGACATTTTAGTTCATTCTACCTAAAAGCTTCTTTCCATCTGGCATCTCTTCACCCTCATCCACACATGAACAGGTTCACATACATAAGTACATTTGAAAGTATCTACTTTAAAAGGCTCGAAAAAAACGACAAATAACTATTTGCAGACAATCTTAACGAAAAACCGCAACCAAACCAAAGAAAAAAAAAAGAACTGCAGTGCTTCGCACTTCACTTCACAAATGTGGAATGTGCAACTCCGTTTTTTATTTTCAACATTTTTTTCCAACTTATTCAGCTAAATGATTTATTTTTACAACAATTGCCTGATAACTTCGAGTTGCACTTGCTTATGTCATGTCATTAAATGATTTTTGTACTCAACTCAATGAAAAAAACTCTTCGGCAACAAATGCAGTCAGATGTTGGTAGATAGTAAATGGTGGTGATTATTATGATTGAATAATTTTCAATATTTTTATTTGATTTTTGGCAAATTAAACACTAAAGCGTGGGTGTAAGAGTAATTTTTTTTTTTTATTTTATAAAAAATTTGTTTGTCATATGTTTGCACTGAAGTCACTCTTTGGCAAGAAGGTGGTTCTTAAAACTCTTAAGTTGTTTGTTTACTTCAAAAACATTAAAAAAATGCTTTTATAAAGTGCTTAGTTAACCATTGACTCTAAATAAATTTAGGCGATTTTTTTTATCACCGAAAAATACATGCTCACAAAAGTATTTGCCTATACTATTTACAATTAAACAACGCAAATGTTAAAATTATTAAATCGTCATAATTAATTATTAATAACCTGCCACACTTTTGCTTATCTTATCATATCGTTAACAATATTCATTGTTTTAAGCAAGCACTTTGCTTAAACATCAATTATCCAGCCGCATTATTTATTAATTACTTAATTTTCAATTTCAACAAACAATTCAATGCAGATCTCTCCAACTGCACCCAGCCAACAACCAACCAACCACCTTAATAATATGAACCTACAAGCTGAAAGCGGAAAACAATTAGCTTTTAAGTGATTACACACATTCACCAGAGTCTGGCAAGTTAAGTAACGCAGCAACAATGCATTTTGACGCTTCAAATACTGATGTTGCAATAATTTAATGATTTATTGATTTACAAATGCTTTCAATAATTTGCTTTGTTTAGGCTGGAGAAAATTTATCGATGATTTAAATGGGTTAAAAATGTACTGGAGTTTATTAAGTATTTATGGAAGGGAGTGCTTAAAGTATTTATGTAATACCTTTTTAAGCAATAAGATTTAAAGTGCAATTATGGTTTTTAGGGTAATTTCAATTGTTAAAAAAAAATCGAATTTAAGAAATAATACAGAAACAAGGATCATATAAGACCTGGTAAGCCACCGGTAATATGTTGGATAGCCCATCCACTTACCAAAGTGTTTAAGTCATTTTACAAACCTTTATAAATGTTGAGTATACTATCTGCTTGCTAATAAGTTCAAGTCACTGTGCAGTCTTTTAGTAATATAAACAAATATTTTTAAATTTGGGAGTCGAACGCCAAAAACATTATGACACCGTAGAGTTACACTAGGGATCCCCCCCTCCCCATAGAACCAACCCAAAACTTCTAAAGAAGTTTAAATAAGCACCAGTACAATTCGTCAAATGTGGCGACTCGCCAGTGCAGTGTACAGTGACAGGAAAGTTCTCCTACGTCCTACTCCTTCACATTTTCGTTATCGTAGCTCCGGCAGTTACCAAAGTGTCCGCATCCCAGATGCTGTTCGTGCATACCTTTTAGAAAGTGTCCCGTGAAAACAGATACAAAGAGTGAAACAACCCTTGTAGTCGTCGATGGTAGATACGTACATTGTTCATCCGTCATCCATGCGGAACCACAAATGCCTAGAAATTCTGCATCCAGTGTTCGAGGCCCAATTGTCATAAGCAATATCTATAGCCGAATTTTGAGTTTCTAGAAAAGCAGAGATACTCCAACGCCTTTCAAATCTATTGGCGACATTGTTCGCCCATAATTCATGCGGGGCCAAAACTGCCTGACAATCCTCCATCCAGTGTTCGCAGGACAATTGTAATTAGCAATATCGACAGTCGATTGCCAAATTTTGTGTCTCTAGAAAGCAGAGGCATTCCAACGCCTTGTGAATCTAGTAGAACCGGTAATATAGTGCCAAGTCTAGCAAGCTCATTCCCCTAATGTTCAACAGTATACAGTATATCCCTGTGACCTGGGACCCTTTTGATATTACGGTCAAACTGCTTCAGTTATCTTATTTAGAAATGAGCGGCTAATATCTCCGTCTGAAAAACGCCTTATTCATCCGGTAGTCTTCACGATAAATTGAGGCTGAGCTCCCTTAAGGGTACTCCAAAGCCTAAGCCTTTTCTTGACTAAGAGCCTTGAGTATAGAAGTTCACCCTGCTCCTTCTGTCCGGAACAACGTTTCTACTTACATTCCGGTTTTGTATAGGCGTTCTGTTGTGACGGTTCATCTGAAAACTTTGCCTAAAATTTGCATTCCCTTTTTTCTATACTTAATTAACATTTTAAATGAAATTTTCAAAATATTTTGGTTTTTTCATTTAATTATTCATAATTAAGCCGTTACACACGCCACAACTCATTAACTCTTAACATGAATTATTAGCAAATTATATGGTGAACATACCAACTAAACGTTTTACCCACTTTATTAATATGCTCTAATAGTTTTGGGCATAATTTCGAAAATAAAAATTATTTGCTAATAAACTGTTTATTTAAAATTTCAATAAAAATAAACACTTCTAAACACAGGTCATTTGGGCAATTAGAGGGCAAAAATGTTTAATTAATAAAAACATTAAAAAAATATTGAATTAATAAAAGAGAATAAATATGGTAAAGCTAATATTATTATGGATTTAGCAATTAATAGGTCAAATTGATGGTGCGAAAAAAAATTTAAAATTATTGAATAATATAACAATAATTGTTGTAATTTTGTTGAACAAGTAAACCATTAATGTTAACAATATAATTATTTTATTAGTAATAAAATAAAAAAAAATATTTAAAGGCTCAACAACTTTCATATTTAAATCAAGTTTGGCACCTTAAGTTTGTCTAGCCATGAAATTTGATACCCAACACTACTGTATCTGCAGACAAATTTTTTAGAGTGTAACCTATTTGAGACCCATGAACCATCATGGCCTCGCCAAAGTAAAATTAAGTCATATTTAGGTTTCATATCTCTATTTTAAACAAACTCCTTCGCCAACTCTTGTTGCTGCTGCTTATTATCTCTACGTTTTTTCGCCATTATAATCTAGGCCTACCCTTTCTCTGTTCCGCTAAGGATTCCACTCCTTCAGTTCTCCCCAACTATTGTCTATGCCTTCTCTTCCTTTGTTCCACCGAGGATTCCATTCTATGCGAGTTCTAGTAACGTTGTTCGATTGCCTTTTAATTGTGTGGTAAATCCACTAACACTTGCGTCCCCTTATTGCAATCGATAAGGGATGGTGGTCTGTTATTTGTCAGAGCGAAGAATGAGACACAAATCTTGGCCAGAAAAGATCGTAGGGAACCATTCACCAGCATTTAAATATTTTGCATGCCAAAAATGCCAGCGTTTTTATATTACGCAACCGTACAAAAGCGTGGATTTCATATACATACGCATTAAATATCGAAATTTTTGTGCGTATAGATAATACAAATGATTTTCAAACTGTATTTAGGCGACCAAAATGTTTGACGTGTTTAATTTGCTTGACCGAATGTCCGTTTGTGGATATAATCCTTCCCTTATAACAGAATTAACGGACATCATCAACTTCGTCTTTTATAATTGCAAATAATTCCTGGGACGTCGTATTAATACGGAGGATTTCTTTGCCATCGTTATGTTATTAAGGTCCGAGATGGTCTCTAAAGCAGATATCATAAGCATTATCTAATTCCGTCGGTGGGCTTTGAGGGCCTTTATAATCCCCCTTACCAGCAGCAATCAATCAGAACTCACGTGGGTCCATTATTTAGTTCCTAAGGTTCCTATGTTACTTGGCTGCTAATATTCTCATTCAGCGAACCGGTTGATTAAATGAAGGAGTGGATTCTGTACAAATAAATATCAGAGATACAAGTTTTGTCCCCAAGAGTTCTTCGAATAAACTGTTCAAGTCTTAGATCTTCGAATGCCCGACAATGGCAGGAGTAGCTTCTCTGTCATTGTTAACTCTTTCTCCTCCTCATCGTCGCAACTTCCACTTCCATTTGACAATGGCAAGTTATAACCGTAATTAGGCTCCTGAGGAAATGTTTGGACAGTTATGGTTAAGCGAATAAGTTTGAGTGTCACGGCATTCTACAGATTGTTCTGTAATGACACAAAGGCTTTTAATGTGATATAGCCTTGAATTTTGTGGGTTAAGTCCAGCTTGTTACGGTTTCACTGCTGGTGTCATCCCATCGAATGGTCTTCAGAAAGTAAATCTGGGCGATAGCCTTATTTATCATACACAACCGAGTAATACCATGCCAGTTATTATGGTCCATTAGGTCACGCTTTTTCGGTTAAGGTATTAGCACTCCTTCAAAAAAGTTCACTGGACAAGCAAGTTCTTATCTTCCCAAAATTATCAAATGAATGAAAGTAAAGAGGGCTGTTTAATCGTTTGGGTTTTGCATAAGTTAAGTAAAAGTTTATTTGATGAATAAAGCATTTACTTTTTAAAGATAATTTTATGTTATTAATGCCTTTGGATACAGTTTGATGCTCCATCCACGAACTCCAATTCCGGCATACTTTTTCCAGCATTTCCGCTATCTCTGCATTGGCAGCTGTAATGCTTTCATTCAAGGCTGGAATTAGGGCTTGCCCCTTTAAAAGGGGGACTTCATGTAACACCACAAAAACTAGTCTAGTAGCGTCAAATTGTACAATTTTGGCGGAGGGTCGATTATGACGACCATAAAATAGATGTAATTTACGAAACACATTTCTCATACAGCACGATAATAAAATTAAATGGCTTGCAAGTGTTGTTCGTCTCTTCATGGTGAAATGGCAAACCCTAGTAGGCATTCAGCCTGACATGTTAGACGGAAAAAATTTACACTAAAACACCAATTAGCAAAGCAATACCCCTTCATAACGCCAGCACACATATTGAAATCAAACTATGTATTGATAAACTGAAGTTTTTTGTTGATGGGATAAGGTATTCGCATTTCACCGATTGCTTAAGCAAGATCATCAGGAAACTTCATCCAAAAATTTTAGAAAAACTAAAGATATCATCCAAATCAATAGCTCCACAGAAATCCCGTCGACATCTAGAGATTTGTTACTCTTAAGGAAGTAGTCGTCCAAAAATGTTCAATACCACCTTTAGCAAAGTAAAGAGTGATTTTTTAAGAGCTATATGAAAGTTAAAAAAAAAAATATATAAAATTCAGAAAAATGCATGAAATCTTTATTTGAATCGATAGAACGGTCCATATAATTTAATGTTTGAAGATTATTTGATGCAAATGTTGACCGTGACTGCGCCTGTAATGGTCCATCCGCTTAGTCCAATTTCGGCATACTCTTTCCAACATTTCGGCCGGAATCTCATGAATAAATGCTTCAATGTTGTCTTCCAATGCGTCAATTGAAGCGGGCATGTGTGTATAGACATGAGCTTTAACATATCCCAACAAAAATAGTCTAAAGGCTTAAATCGCACGATCTAGGCGGCCAATTGACCGGTCCCGAACGTGAAATAAAATGTTCACCGAACTCGCCTCTCAAAAAGTCCATTGTTAAGCGTGCTGTGGGGCATGTGGCACCGTCTTGTTGAAACCACTTGTCATGCAAGTCGAGCTCTTGCATTTTGGGCAAAATAAAGTTGGATATCAACTCACGGTAGCGCTCACCATTCACAGTTACGTTACGATTCGCATCATCTTTGAAGAAGCACGGTCCAATGATGCCACCAGCCAATAAACCGCACCAAACTGTGACTTTTTCTGGATGCATTGGTAGCGCTTGCAATGCTTCTGGCTGATCTTCACTCCAAAATCGACAATTCTGCTTATTACATACCCATTGACCCAAAAATTCGTTCGGCGCTGCATTTTGATAATAAAGTTCAATAATTTGCAAGCGTTGTTCGTTTGTAAGACTATTCATGTTTAAATTATAGACCAAACTGAAGATGTTTGACAGTGAACCAAAACACGAAACGTGCGTCAGCTGTTTAAACAAGTGTTGAAAAAAGATAATAGCTAAAAAATCACCCGATAGTTGTTAGATTAAAAGATATTTTTGGAAGTGGTTTTGGTGATATGGTCAAATGTGGACTGTTTCCAAGAAAAATTTGTAAACTAATTTATGATGAATAAGATATTTTTGGCTACATTTGCACTAAATACCAACATAATGAGATATTTTATGGGCCCAAAAACTCCATTCCGAAAAGAATTTTGTATGTAAATTATGAACAGATTATCACTCTCTTCGCATTTGTGACAATTTAAACAAATGTCGATCTGTACTTTGCACACAAAGTTTACATAAGCAACCAGCAATCAGGACAGATGGACATTGATCTCAACTTATATGAATGTGGGTATAGCAAGTTTGAGAGCATATGTTCAAAAACGTCTTAGCTTTAAATTGTTTATCGCTATTTCTGTTAACTAAAACACTTTAAAACAAGCAGCTACTAAACAGTTTTCTTTATGGTTTAGCAAAAAAAAAAAAAAATTCACTTAATTTTTAAACTGGTTTGTAGCTGAAAAAATATTATTTGTCTTGTAGACAGTTTAAATCCAAGTTGTTAGGCCGTTGATGACAGTTTTTTTTTCTAAATTACTACCAATTATTTAATTAGTCACCAATTTAAGCAAAGATACCAAAATGCGATGAAGTAATACAAATTTTTTTATGATTTTCAAAATCAAAGTCTTTAGGAAACCAAGTCACTGCCATGCCATTGGCCATAATATGCGTAGCATTTAGGTAAACGGCTATTGAATGAATTTATTTTTCTTTTTAACACGCTAGTTTTTTTGAAAATTTAACAATCAATTTAAGACATACATTTAAGTGCAGGGTATTTAAAATTTGAGGGTTTTTTAGCCAAAGACCCATTTTAAATGGATAATTATCATCTGTTTACAGGGTGGCCCAAAAGAAAGGTTGGGCTTGAATAATCTATGATTTCGTAGATTAACTTTTATTTTGAAGACACTTTTTGAATTAATTTGGATTTAAGTTAAATAGAATAAAGGAAAATAATGTCCCGTTAAGACCGCCCATGATTAGCTTTTAATAGTTGAGCTCTTTGGAAGATATTTTCCATGAGTTTTTATAAATTTTCCGATCTATCGCTCCAATTTCTTATCGATTATTGCTTAGGGAAACTTTTTAAGTTCTTAAGGTACCCAAGTTCTTTCAAAAAAAAAAAAAAAAAAAAAAAAAAAAAAACGTTTCTAAAGCAAGCTGTTGAGGAGTTGAGGTTTTTGTACTGGATTCGGGTTCGAAGTACCCACAAAAACTCACAGTTCCGACTACAAAATTTTTCGGCATTAAAAACTTAAAAAAAACTTTATTATATTTTCCAAAATAAAAGTTCTTCGAAAGTGGCGACGTAATCTTTAAATATCGAATTGAAATTTTTGCTGAATAATTTCTCTTAAAAAGAAGAGTTTAAAGTCAAATAAGTACCAGTCTGATAAATATTTAGCATTAATGCAAGAATTGGAGTCGGAGTTGGAGTCGAACTTAAAAAACTTCAGCGGTTGGAGTCGGAGTTAGAACAATTTTTAAACGGCTCCGCAGCCCTGTTTTAAAGCAAAAAAAAAAATGGAAACGGTTAAATGGCTGGTATTAAAAATCGCTGCAATTTCAAATAAAGTGTTCACCAAATATGTGCCATAACAGTGACACTGATTGACTTGCTGTAGGCGCTGTGGCTACTTTTTTTTCAACAAGACTTGTAAATTTTTGTTTTAAATGTGCTCAAGGAATTTTTCAAAATTCTGCAAAATGACTGCATTCCCTGAGAAAAAACAAACAAACAAACAGATCAATAATCCCTTGGGATGGGGTTTCCATATAAAAGTGTGAACTTAAAAGGGTTTAATTTCTTGTGATGAAGAGTCCTTTCAGCCGTACCTAAACAAGAACGAAAGGCAAACCGTTTTCTTCCGCTTAGCTTTTACGCTGATATGCCAGACCTAAACAAGAGCGTCAACGTTGTGCCACAAACAGTAGTGTTAACTTTCTTGTTTAATAAAACCCACAAAATAAAAATAAAAAGAAGAGAAAAAACCGCTAGATTGACAAAAAATAGCTAAATTGCCATTATTAATTAACAATAGCGGCCAACTTCACTATTAAACGCGCTGTCAAAATCGGATCTTCCAATTGTGAAGCGTTGAGGCCGCGCTATTTAGGGATGCTTCATACAAATTGTATTGGCATGAGAATTTTTGACAACTACGTACGTTGCGCTTAGGGTTTGCATGCCAGCCAGACGGATGGATGGATGGACATCGTTAGATCGATTAATAATAAAGTCCATCGGTATACTAAAAGGTGGGTCTAGTTCTTAAATTGTTAAGATGTTACAAACATCAGCATAAAAGCATAATACCCTCTGCACTATTGAGGTGTGGGTCTAAAAAGAAACTCGAATTAAAATGACCCCGTATTTAATACACCAATCATCAGATCGCCAAGTCTTATTAGATAAAAAATAACAATATAAATTTGCTTTACTTTAATCCTTAACTGTAGATGATTTCGCCAATAACAATTTTCTTAAATAAAATACACTTCGCTTATTTCCCAAGACATTTAATTTTCTTTTCTTGTTAAAAAGTGTAACGCCTGCCGTTTACCGCTCGCCGTATTAATTGTAACTTAATTGTAATTGCAATTGAGTCTTACATTGCTTTAACATTTGGAAAAGAAAATTTAAAGCACAACATTATTAAAGTTGTTGCATGCGTGCTTAAAATTTTTATTAAAACAGCATAAACAAGTTTCCCAAAAGCAAAGAAAATTTTTATTTTTAATGCATTTAAAATATGAAAATACTAATTAAGCTTAATGACTGGGCGGCCCGGCCCGATGAATGCTGATAAATCAAATAAACAAAAAAAAAATATAAAAAAAAACACTGAAATTCATTTAAAAAAAAGAAGTGTTGGAGAAAAATTCAACTGATTAAAAATGTACCCTGGGGGATAACTGGAGAGACATCCTAAAAATAATTTACGCTTTAGCGTTGGGTACCTTAGGGAAATTTGATGCAGTCAATACCTGAAATTCGCTAGAGCCTAAAATTGACAGATGTCTTGAGATTGCGGCTGACCAGAGGTCTTATCTGGTACCAAGAGAGTTATATAGTAGTAACTGGGACTTCGGTCCCAGTTTGAATATTTGTTGAAAAACCTTCGGGATTCTCGTTATGCACATAATAAATTCTACGAAATTGTTCAAAAATAAAATAAGTTTTACTTAAAAACTTAATCAAGTGAATTAAACTTTTAATTGATATCAATAATTTGTTTACTGGGACAAATTTAATTAAATTTTTTAATTAATATTACAAAATTCTTTAATTGAAATCAATTAAATTTTTTTTGTGTGGTTTCGGTTTGAACGAGCAGTCGCAAAATGGGAGATCTTAATAAGTCGGCTGGCTTAAATTAATTAATTTTCCACTACTTTTAGGAAGTTTGATCTGCTGGCGGATCTCTCTAGAAACTGTTGCAACTCATTACGCAGAAAAAATAAAAATTGATTTAAATTTAAAAAAATTTGTGATATAAACTAAAACATTAATTAAATTTGCACCAGTAAACAAATTAATATTATCAATTAAACATTTGATTCACCTGATTAAGCTTTGAATGCACTTAACTAAATGTTTAATTCACTTGATTAAATTTTTAATAAAAACTGATTTTATTTTTGATTAATGCTTTGATTGGTGAAAATTTTGGGAGAATTTTTTCTGTGTAGATGCCGCGAAGTTTTGATTGCTCCAGATCCTAAACGAAGTGCAGGATCATTATTCTGCCGAATTATTTACTCAAATTATTACCTGTGTAACAACAGGCGCTAACATTCAGGGCCGGTTGGTAAGCTCTTTGTGAGGTTAGGCCAACACCACAAATACTAACGTAAATCTTTTGCAACACTTGCCTAAAAAACGTTCAAATACGAGTACATTTAGCCGGAAAAACTTTATCCACCCTATTAGCAATACAATTCATTCATTAAATCTCCTATCAACATCAACCATCTCCAATTTTTTTTTCTCCACAGCACAATGTGCAGTAGTAACCACAATACCAATTGCATTTTACAACGAACACTTGATAGAAAATGTGCTCAACAACACTTGCATTCGTATGATAAATTACAAGTAGTTTTTGTATTAGTTTTGTGCTGTTGCTATTAATTTCTATATCTCTCCATTTTAATTTTAGTTTAAGTTTTCATTTATTTTTCACTTTCAAAAAACAGAAATGCTGTTTAAATATCTAATACAACAAATATTAAATTTTAAATTGCAAAACATGAAATTGTTACAGTTTTTGTGCAGCTTTAATGTGCCGTATTATTTAAGATGGAACTTATCTTTAAAAGAGTAGCAAGTGCCAGGGGTGGTGGGGGGTTTCAAGTCGGCTTTATTGTGTTTATTTGCTAAATGTTGAAATGTTGGAGTTGTCGCTGTAATATGCTCGTTTCAAATGTTGATAGTGAATTGTTGATAGTGCTGATGAAATATTAACAAGGAATCAAAGACTATTTAGGGCGAATAAAGGGGACCCTACCTACAGGCTGAATGCCTAAAAATTCCCTAGGAACAGATTATAGAATAGGCTATCGACTAGATTATAGTCCAGTAGACATATTGTGTTAGATAGACCTATTTTTATGTTCATAAAGGTGGACTCTCCCGAATTATGCGTGAATTATGTGAGATTCGTCTAAATATTGTGCTTCGACCACTTAATAGACGGGACTTTAGCCAAGGTCATGTACCAAAAAACTCAAGATCTTCTTGCAATTTCAAGATTTCATTTGAACTTATTATACTTACCTTTTTGCAGTACTGTACTCGTATTTCCTAATATATATTTCTGTGCTTGTTACAACTCGCATTTCTGTTTCATGTTCAAAAATTTGAACACAACTTTTGCGGCTTAAAAACATCAGAAAGTTGTGTTTGACAGATTTCAATGACTCCTTATTTAACTGGATATTACAAAATCGAAATTTTTGCCAAACAGAAAATATCAACTCTTTTTATTTCAATAAACTTTTCGCTACAATGTAAATATGTATTTATGTATGTGTATCATAACTCACTCTACATAACTAAATTAAATGATTGTATGTATTTATATAACTAAAAAAACTCCTAAAAGCTCACACATTTGCCGTAAATCATTACAACTGACAATGACCGCTAACTGTAGATTGTTTGCAACTGAAAGTAGTTTACTGGCAACGCCAAATATTGTTCATGGTACACACGAGTATTTATTGCTGCATGTGCAATTTTCATTGGAAATTTTTGTATTATTTTCTTTAACACGCGAGGAGAGAGAAAAAATAAGCTGGATTTTTATACGCGATTATCTTGTTAGGATTTTCAGCTTAGAGGTCAGTGTTATGGGTAAATGAACGTTAAGTAGTGGGATTATGGCAAAAAAAAAAATATATGTAGTTGTGTATATTTTAAAAATACGTTTATGCTAGTGATTTATATCACTTCATTCAAGCAGAAAATTAAACATTCGCAAGGAAAAAAATTAAGTCAAACTGGAATCATATATTTAAAGTCAACTATGTTGAATTATTAACTCGAAACCCTTTATTAAATGGTTTAGATTTGCGGTGGGCATTTCTGGAATTCCTGTCAACATTTAACATAAGCGACGTTGATATAATTGCTGTTTAGTATAAGAGATATAAAACATAATTATAATTTTTCATATAAACAGCTTGAACTCTGGGCTGAACATTACTCTGATATGCTTTCATCACGGCCACAAAATGATCTAACAATGTGTAATTGCCCATCCCACGATACACAATTAGATATCAGTACCACTACTCCCCTAATCACCGAGATCGCAGATGCCATTAAATCATTAAAAATCAACAAAAGCCCTGGAAGTGACAACATCTCCCCAGAGCTCCTTAAGGCAAATCCTTTAACTAGTGCTGAACTTGTTTTACCAATTATTGAAGAAATCTGGCAATCAGAAATAATACCGGAAGAGCTTAAGGAAGGTATTATAATAAAAATACCAAAAAAGGGGATTTAACGAATAGGAACAACTGGCGAGGGATCACATTACTCAGCATGGTCAACAAAGTGTTAGCTCACATTATAAATAAAAGAATTTCAGTTAATTTAATGCCAACACTAAGAAAACAACAAGCTGGCTTTCGTCCGAATATGTCATGTATTGACCACATAAATGCACTAAGGATAATCGTGGAACAATCTGTTGAATTTAGGTCTCCCCTGTATCTAGTGTTTATTGACTTTGAGAAGGCATTCGACACTCTTGCTCATAACGTTATATGGAAGGCACTTGAATGTAAAGGAGTACCAGGGAAATTGATTCAGCTAATAAAGAGTCTATACGCGGGGTCAAGCTGCCGCATTTTACATGATGGTACACTCTCCCGAAAAATCGAGATTGGTACAGGAGTCCGCCAAGGGTGCGTTATGTCACCATTACTCTTCAATATCATGCTAGATATTGTCATGAGTCACGCCATGGTGGGAAATCGCGGAATTTTATGGGGACTCCAAGAACGATTGGAGGACCTCGAGCATGCAGATGACATATGCCTTCTATCCCACAGTTACACCGACATGTCTATTAAGTTACAAAAATTATCAGAAATATCAGCGAAAGCCGGACTAAAAATTAACATCAATAAAACAAAGGTTATGAGAATTCGTTCTGGAAACACAAATCCTTTTCTGATAAATAATGAAGTTCTGGAGGAGGTAGATTCATTCTGCTATCTTGGCGCCTATTTAACCAATCCCGGCGGCTCCAGTGCAGACATCTCTAGCCGAATAAAAAAGCTACCCAATCATTTGGACAGTTCAGCAGAGTATGGAAATCGTCTGCGATTTCCCGCCGTGTTAAAATAAACATTTTCAACTCCAACGTGAAATCTACACTGCTGTATGGCTGTGAGTCCTGGAATGCAAGTGTTAAGCACATCCAATCACTTCAAGTGTTCGTAAATAGGTGTCTTCGCAGAATTCTAAGAATTTTTTGGCCACAGGCCATTTCAAATCAAAACCTGTGGAACGAAACACACCAAACACCAATAACTACAGAGATTCGAAAAAGAAAGTGGAATTGGATTGGACACACCATCCGCAAAGAACCATCAAACATCGCTAGAAATGCTATTGAATGGAACCCGCAGGGAAGCCGCAGACAGGGTCGACCAGCTCACACATGGCGGAGGCAAATCCATACCGAAGCCAGAAAAATGCAAAGAACGTGGAATGAATTGAAAACTATTGCGATGGATAGATCCGAATGGAGAACATTTGTTGAGGCCCTATGCTTCTTATAGGAACGCTACTCCAACTACTTCTGTTTACTACATTTCAATCTCAAAATAGTGAAATAATATCACCAACTTTTTCATTTGCCAGGCTTACAAAAAAAACAAATCCTTTAACAAATTCTTTTTAAAGATCTTCTTTGCATTGACCATTTAGCTCTCAATCTAAGAGTGAATTCTTTTTTAACAAGCTTAAACTTGGAGTACTATCGTACGTTTAAACAGTTACAGATCTAATCGTAATTTTCTTGGGTACCCAATTTTACGATTCTCCTAATATCGGCTGAACAATTTGGCCACGTTTGAGAATCTAACTTCAAAATTGCCAGTCTTTCTTAGTTAGGAGCTAGAGCCGTATAATCCTTACTATAAAAGCAGTTAATGTTGACTACTAACCACACAGAGGAACATCAATCATTAGGTCGAACTCCCCCAAGGTTTTCGGCAGAAGTTATCACATAAATCTCTTTCCTTGCCATTTCTTGCATTAAGGAACCTAAGCAATAAGTAGCCTAGAGCCTTTACTATCACAGCCACACACGTGACAAATATTTACATGGGTAGCTGTCGGGGAGGACCATATTGATCTTAACCAACGGGTGATAAAAAATACGTTTACCAACCGCCATTGTTTGTGAACGCAACCATCTCTCAAAGGTAGCACTTTGAGCTAATAATACATTTTCCCCATGATTAGCAGCTGCAGCTATCTAACCGCCGCTGCTTTTTGGCATGCCAGCAGCATCTGTTGAATAGCAACTGCACTTAGGGAGATCCGCCATTAGGCCGAACTTCTCAAAAGTGAATGGAAACCAGCCCTTGAAGCAGTGATGCCAACTTAGTGCTTTTGGCACTATTTATGGTGCTTTTTGATTCCTCAAAACGCCAAAATTTTATCCATAGTGCCAAACTAAAAAAAAGCACTAACTTGGTGCTTTTTCAATTTTTCGTTAGCACTAACTTGGTGCTTTTTCAATTTTTCGTTAGTGTCTTTAGTGCTTTTTATAATTTTTATTCTTTTTTTCAACCTTTTTTAAAACTACGATTATATAGGTAGAGAATAATTTAGTTGAACTCTGCTATTTGGGGTACAATTTGGAGAATGCTTGTAAAGATTTTATGATTTCAAATGACAAAAAAGTGATAAAAGAAAGTAACATTCGTTTTACGAGACAAGAGCCTAGGCTTCCTAGCAATATATTAGTAATAGTAATAAAAACGATGTATTTCGGTAAACATTTTTTTAAAGATGTAGACACTGTTTCAAAAATAGAATATGGATTCGAAAATATTAGGAATTGTTAAAAAACATGCAGTCGGAAACCGTACAAATAAAACGCAAAGACTTTAAAAACAAAAAAAAGAGCAGTAGCTTCGTATATGCAAAGTGTTAAATAAATTAAAAACAGCTGACAGAAAATACTTTCTTTAAGGCCAGTTTACACAGTAATACAATGTATTACGACATTGCAAAAAATGATGCTGAATGAGAAAAATCTTATCATGTAAATGCAAAATGTATTGAGTAAGAGAGAATACGAATACAAAATCTGACAAGCGGTCGGTAAATGGTTTTTTTCTAAACCATTTTAGAAACTTAAGTATTCTCATCACACCAGAGGTGTATTTTAACAGAGCATATCGAAGGTGGTAGCATTTTTATACAATTACAAAAACAACTAAATTCAACTCAGGAAATTTTCATCTTGTTTTTGTGAAAATTTAAAACTGCAACCATCTGCTTTTCTGTTATTATTTTTGATTTTACTTGTACCATCCGTGTAAACATGAATTATACTTACAAAAGATTTTTCTTTTTTTCTTTTAAGCACGGAGAGAATTTCATAATATTTTGATTCTACAAAGTCGTAATACATTGTATTACCGTGTAAACTGGCCTTTAACGAGCGTTGTATAACCTGCCTTTTTTCATGCGCTTTAGTTTTCGACGTGTTGTGCACTTATACCTTATGTGTGTTCTTTATTCAGAAGCGTACATATGTTTAAATAATTGGATAATATCAAAAGCCAATTGTTTCATTTAACTTTGCACAATTTTAATTTAGATTTATTTTAACGATAAAATTTAAAGATGTTTATTAAAATATATGCTGTCATTAAGTTTTATAAACAATGGTCGGTCATTGAAAATTTTCGGTAATTGCAACAGGCCAGATTTTTTTGAGTTACGAAAATCGAGCTTGCACTTAGACTCCAAATGATTTGGATGATATTATTTTCATTGAAGATAATAATAGTACATTTCAAAATTTAAAAAAATGTTTATATACAAATGTAAATATATTTATTATTTAATCTTAAATGAAAATGGGACCCATCACAGCCGTCGCTATTTTTTTAAATTATGGAGGTGTTTAATTAAATTGTAAAAATGCCTTAGTGATTTTTTACGCTTTTTGAGACTCGAAATAGTGCTTTTTAGTGTTTTTTTTAAATTTTAAAGTGCTTTTTGCCCTTAAAAAGTTGGCATCACTGCCTTGAAGCCTTTTTTTAACCTTTACTTGAGGCTTTATAATAATTTTCACCACCACGTGATTCCCTGGGGCCCTCAACTAATAGTTAGCTGGAACCAAAGTCTCAGTGGAAACTGACTTTCTTAATACTAGACAGAATCTCTGACCAGAGCGCTCTCTCAAAATCTGTAAGTTTTAAACCTTAATGAATTTCAAGTATTGAATGCACCTGATTTGCCTAGAGGATATAACACTACAGGTACAAATATATGGCTTAGATATAAGTGAATTCCTATCATAAGAGACTTAATTTCACGGTGGATCTTAACCACTAGTTCTAAAGCCCCTGTGCATGAAGGGTACACAATTCAAACACAGGTAGCAATTTCGGTCCAAAACGTTAATTCCAGTACCGCTTCTTATAAAGGAGTTGGATCCATCTAACCTCCGTTGCGTTTCGTACCCTAACAGCTTCTCAAGCTGGAATTGCAACAACGATCAAGCTTCTGCGTTCAGTCAACCAGGCCACTACGTGCACGCTAAGCGCACCCCAACAAAGGAGTACCAACAGAGTCCTCACCATATGTTGATACCAGTGTTGCGACCGGAGGCTATATGACTTCCCGTAGCGCCAAATGAGTTAACTATTGGCAATTTGGTAAATACCCCAGACTAAAGAAATCCGAAAACCTTATGAGCCCTGTCGTTACCGCGACCTTGTGGTATTCGTAAACCATCTGCACGCCATAGATTTTCAACGTCCGAAAAAATATAAACACAACAGTAAACTGCCATGCACCTTCGAGCTACAACTAATTCTCTGTTCTGAAGAACTCCAAGAAGGTAATTCTACTACAGTAGGGATAAATCCCCTAATACCTTTCGACGGCTTCTCCATGACCTGCAAACTGTTGCCGTTTTTGGATCCTTACGGATCCCGGGCGTGATTATTTCCTGATTGTAACCATAACAGTTACTTCAAAGGTGTTTCCCTCTTATAATTATGAACCCGGTAAAGGTGCTTCCTTCTATTCCATAACCACAATATAAAGATTTTAATATTTCATCTAAGTATGTTTACTACTCTTCCTTAGAAATTATTAGAAAAATTAGTGTAATTATCAGAAAACATATATGTCTCTGCTTGCCTACATATGGCTACGTTATTAAAATCTTTCTCCTCGCCATTGAATATATTAAAGAACTTCAGAAATAACTAGTCGATGACCTGTCCTATTCTCAATCACGTTTGGTAGCAGACCGTTGCTTGAGGTTACCGCTTTAAGATCTCCTTTCTCGATACTTACCAATAACTAAAGCCTCACCAATAACAAGCCCATATCCTATTCTGGCACTCTGTTGGCTATGAATTTCCGTGATACCAGATTGAGCGTTATATTAAAGAACTGATAACTTAAAGACCCGTGGACGCGATGCCCAATATAAGGTTTTCCTCAGACCTCACGACTTCCCGGTTGAGCCACCATAGAGTCAGATTTGACTTATCATATTATACCAGAGTGAGAGCATATTCACCATGTTCTTATCTATTTGTAAAATGATTTTTCCTATTTAAAGGGCCAAATACACTTGGAAAACGCTAGTTATGCAGGCGAGTTCAGTCGTGCACATGTGCTGGACGTAATATTCGCCGTCATTCTCTAAATTTTGTGATACAAATAGATTTATACTAATACTACCACAATGCTTGATAAGTATTTCGATAAGTGTATTTGGGATTCAAGACAGGGTCATTATTTGGACACAATGATTAGCATTTTTAAAGATGATAATGAAATATTTTATAGATTTTGCTTGTGCAACCCATTTCATTTAATAAGTTTCTTTGCCTCGATTTTATGTTTTAGTTTTTGCAAAGGAATTAAAATATAAAATTAAACACAATTTATAGTTAAAAAAAATCTCTGTATAAAACTTGACTCTCCAACCGCCTAGCTAATAAGCTTTTGTTGTCCCAACAAAAGCAAATGCATACAATGTATGTCATTGTCTAGAGGTCACTTTACCGAGAAGATGTCGTACTTATGTATGTCATGTAATCAATAGTTCAACGCTGGCAAAACAAACAAACTGAAGTGTTTATGAAAATGTTTGTATGTTTACACTAACTAATGATCTTGTCTTTGCACTATGCCAGGCCAAGAACATATTTACACACTGATTGAATACTGTGTCACTGCATTTGACAATAAACTACACGTTACACTAGGCACAAGAGCAAGCAGGGAGCTGGCGGCAGCTTCATGAGCAATACGGAAAATATTATTTATTTTATGATGATGACGTTTTTATTATTTTTTTTTAATTGTGTTTATTTATTTTAGTAATTATTATTAGTTTGTTGTATTTATTAGCTAAGTACGTAGTTATATTTAGTTAAAATACACTAAGAGAAATTATTTATAGACAAGATGATGGACAAGGTAATAGAGAAATTTAAAACTAAGACTAGGTACAAAACTATAGAAAAGACTTTAGACAAAACTATAGACCTGGTGTCTTGTTAGACTAAAGTTAGACACGACTACAGACGCCTATTCTTACACCTCACGCAGTTTCTAACCGGCCAATAAGGTAACAGAAGACACCTTAATCTCATTATGTACCAACCTGCCCTGAACATGACATAAATCTAGAATACTTTTCGTTCACTTGCAAGTGGGTCGGAGAAGAAAGGTGAAGTTTTGGGCTGTAGGAAATATCGCCCAAAGAAAAATGGCAAAAAAAAAAAATTAAAAATCGCCCAAACGAAGAATCGCCCAAGCGAACATGAAAAATGACCCAAAAAGGTAAATATGAAATTTTGCCCAAAAAAAACGAAAAAGGGCCCAAAAAGAAAATGAAAAATGACCCAAAAAGCAAAAACGAAAAAATCACCCAACAATAACGATAAATAGCCCAAAAATTTTTCATATGAAATCAGGCCCAATTTTACATGCAATTTTTTTGGGCGATTTTTAATTGTTTTTTTTTGGGCGATTTTTCTTTGGGCGATATTTCCTACAGCCGAAGTTTTGAACGGAAACTACAGCGAAATGTGTCTTTAGAAGATGATGAAATCGGAAACAAACTAAAGTTTGGTTCGAAACGTTTGTTTCAAATGTTAACAAATATTAACGAAAGAATATATTTTCAAAGACCGGTAGGCTAAAAAATCTCTGTGAGGGAAAGATGAGAGCGGCCAAACAAGACTTCCACCACGTGAAGTAATACCCCTTGGCAGTACCGCGGTGATGATGATGAATATAATTTTAGCCGGCAGCAACTCCAACATAAAAACTCTCCATAAAACTCCAACATAAAAAAAGCAAGAGACAAGACCAATGGCAAGACAAACGACGAAGATATAGAAAAGACTATGGCCAATACTAGAGGCAAGAAAATAGACCAGACTATAAACCGGCTAAAAACGAAACTATCGATAAAGCTATAGACGTGACATAGACGAGACTATAAACAAGAGTAAATACAAGACAAAAAGAAAGACAAGAATAAAGACAAGGCTATAGACAAGAATATAGCCAAGACTATGAAAAAGACTAGAGCCAAAACTACAGACAAAGCCTTAGGCGAGAAAATAGAAAAGTCTGTAGGCAAAACTATAGACTTCAGTATAGACAAGACTATAGACCAGACTATAGAAAACTATAGACAAGACGATAGAAAGACACGACTACACAGAAGGAAAAACACTCGGGATAATCAAGTTTTTTATGATTACTTTAAGTACGAGTCGTACTCAAAAATTCAAGTAGGAATAACACTTAAACGTACTCAAAACAATCCTAAATGGGAATGGGAAGTGGGAAAAATCAATACTGGAATTTCTTGAAATAAGTATAAAATTCTAAAATCAAGTACAAAAAAGATTAAACTTTTCGTTGATAGTGCCGCTCTGAGAGTAAAATTACAAAAAGATGGTTTTAATCTCATAAAACTTATTAGTCTCATCTCTTAGCATTGCGTTCTTTAATGCATGCGTACGTGTGTGTTTTTCAAAATTTGTTGTACAATTACAACAAAAACAACAGAACAAGAAGAAAAACATATACATAAACGTATTATTTTCATGTTTAACCCTCCGGCTTTCGCATGTTTTGATTATCTTTAGACATTAAACAAAGGAATGGCCAGACTCATGTGTACCAAGAAGGGTTAAAAAGTAAATTTGAAATCTTGCTTCTCATTTAGTTTATATTTTTTGTTAAATATGTACATAAGATTTTTAAAGTAAAACCCATATTGGTCATGATGTTGGTGTTTTACCATTCTTTAAGAAGTAAAACGGGTAAGTAAATCAATCATAATGATTTTGTCTTGCTAATTTCTTTTTTGGGTTTTTCAAGCAGGAATTGGGTATAAAATCAACTTTATAATACTTGAATCAAGCGCGTTTTGAGATTGATTCAATCTTAGTTTGACTTAAATCAATTTCATTTTCGGATTATTTTATGTTCGAAATCGTGATTGTATATGGATAATTTAAGTATTTTGGGATTGAAAATCCGTAGTTGAATCAATCTTTCTGTACTTGATTCAAGAAGATCCGTACTCACTGTACTATTAATACCGCTTCGAATTGATTTGAATGCGGATGGATTGATTTTTCTTTTGAGTGTAGACAAGACTATAGACAAGTCTATATACAAAACTTTAGGCGAGAAAATAGACAAGACCCAAGACAAATTTTCAATACAATGTACAAGAATTCAGACTATAATATTGCTACGTCTACAGACAAGACTAAAGAAAAGGCTATAGAAAGGACTAAAGATAACAGAGAAGAAATAACTGTGGACAAAACTTTAAACAAGACAACAGATACGACTAAATACTAGACTATATGCTTGTCCATAGACTTTACAAAAAAAGTTGTTTATGTAAAAAAGGAATTTTCAATTTACCTTTCAGTATGATGAAAAATTTCATTGTTGAATTTCGTGGCTACATTTTGCTCTACAGTTTTTTGTCCCAGTGTTTTGCACTCAAAAGTGTTTTTTAGAATTTGTTTGTTTGTTAATTTTAGATGGAGACGTTTTTATATCTAATAAATATTAATTGAAATTTGTTGTCATTATTCTAAACTTTTCCTCTAGAACGATTTTTATGCCAGTCTCAGCAATTCATAAAAAAGGATTGTTAAATTAAATTATTTTAAATGACTTGTTAACTGTAAACAATTAAAATTATTTAATAATATTTGTGTTTAAAGAGTTGAAAATAAAAGTATATTTAAGTGAAAAATTATTTAAAAGGAGACAACATTTTAAATAATTAAATAATTGTGTTGACTGAAAATTTTCATTAATAAAGAATAGAGATTGTAAAAAAATAAATACATAAAGAAATTTAAAAAAAAAAAGTAACCAAAAGGTTCACTTAATTTAAAACGTTCATTTATAGTTAAAATGTTCTTTATATATTTTGGAAAAGATAACAAAATTTCCTCTTCAGCATTTTTTGAAATTATTGATCATATTCAAGTCCTTTTTAATCCTCGGCACGATTAAAATAATCATTTATGAGCTCGTTTTTGAGTCGAAAATTAATGTTCATTCGATAAGTTTACAAAACTCCCTTGCAAATAGAAACTGGGAATTATTTCCTTCCGAAGGTTACTTTATATTATATTCAACATTTTTCATTTTTCGAATTTATTCTATGAGCTAAATTTCAGTTATGTATTTTATAAAGCTTTTTTGTAATAGTTCTATTCCTTCAATTTTTCAGAAATGACTTTATACACTACCAGACTATTATATTGTAGTTTCTTGTTATATTTTACCTTAGCTTTCCTTTGGAAAGCAATGAGGTATATTTTATGTAAAGAAACATTTACAATTATTAGGCACCAGCAGAATGTAATGCATTTTCTGGGCCGCTACGGCCTTAGTCAGCATTCTTTGTGTCACTGGATAGTTTCAAAATCTGTAAAAGAAATTGTACCGTTCGACATAATTGTTTGTTGACGGTACCTTTTATTCAGAAAACGGCCTCATTGCTTAATATGATTTCTGTGAAAATAGGAACACCCATTTTGATTGAATATTCGTAATTTTATCATTTGGACATACTGTTTGTTATATGCTATAGCCGTTCATGGTGCTTTGGCAAAAAAATTAAAAAGAATTTAAAAAAAGATTTTATTTTAATAAATTTTTTTTTAAATTTTCATTAAAACTTCGCCTTTCATAGTTGTGTTCAACGTTTTTTTCCCTCTTTATTTTTAAATTTCGTTATAAAATTGCATTTATTTAATTTTATTATTTAAGTGATATCGTCAGTTTATTCAATAAAATATTTATTTATTATTCATTCATTTCACTAACTGACTGTCTGTCTCTTCCTGAGTGAATTCAGTGGACATTGTAAGTGGTGTCAATTTAATTTATTTAATTTTTTATTACTTGTGGTATTTAAACACAAAAAGAAAAAACAAATAAGGAATAAATATTTTGCGTATTTTTTTATGAATCATAATTACTGTGAGACAGATGCAAAAGTTTACAGAATATTGTAAAACAAGCAATGACTTTTTTTTAAAACTAAAGTATGTATATTGTTACTGAAGGTATTTTTTTGTAAATAATTTGGCATGATAATTATTTTGGAGTATTAAACAAAAAAAAAAAAAAAAAATATTGATGATAAAAATAACAACACTGAAATTTTTGCACACAATTATAAATTATTTTCATATACTTTTATAAGTATTATTATGCTGTACAAAATTCTTTTAAATTTCCCTATGATCTCTACATAATGCTTTAAAATCTGTCTAGCTAAGATCCTCCTTCAGAGACTTTTCCTAGGGGAAAGGGAACTAGCACCAAACTTGTCACGTGACAGTTCTAAAGTGGTGTGCACAGGTTCTAGTTCTAACACCTTTTATGAAGGGGACTTGTCACTTTAACATGGTGATGTCCTAGGAGGGGTTAATTGTCACCTTTTCGAGACTTTGTAACAGGTCACTGAAAAAACCTTAATGGACACATTCAATTCTGGTAAATATATTGGCTGGTACAGATATTGTCCCGAGCGAACTACATTAATATGATTGATCACCCTTAATATAAAGTTATATAACCAGATAGAATCAGCATTTAGCCTAAGAAATTTTAGTCACATGACTAGTTTTGTGTCAATTACTTTTCTTTTGGAGTAACTACACTTTAAACCAGTGTTCAAAAATAAACACAAAATATCGTTTCTTACTGTTCAGTTCGGTAGATTTGTGGAAAACACAAATGCTAATAGTGTTTGTGTAGAAAACCATTAAAAAACCGTTTCCCTGTTAGTCATCTTTCGAACACAAAAATATTACTGTTTTTGTCAAACTTAACAAAAGATGTGAACATTTAATTCCGTTCGGTTTTTTTTTTTTGAAAATCCACAAACTTCAATGTGTTCGGTTCGGCTCGTTAATGTTCGTCAATTTAGGCTGGTAAAAAAAACCAAACATTTTTTTACAAAAACAGAATACACACACACGAAAAAAACATTATAGAACATTAAAATATAATGTTTGTCTACAGTATTACTACAATTGTTCTGTTTTAAAACGAACATAGTTAAAAATAGTTACGAATGGTATTAAGGGTTGTGTATGTCTACACAATCACTAAAAAAATAGATATCGTTCCTGGGTGTGTGAGCCGAACGCTAAATAATGTACTGTTTATTTTCGAACACTGCTTTAAACACATTATCACCATTTAAGTGATATGATTGTTTTCACCCATCACACTTCGTTCCTTTTTATTATAATATTGTGTCCAATGGTCACGGCATAAGTGCTTTAAGAACAATTGTCACAAATTTCCCGCAGGGTTATTTCACTAGTCAAACTTCTACTCCATAATCATCTAGGGCGTCCTCTCTACCTTGTCAGCTTGTCAGCAATATTGTTTAAAGATTTCCGCATTATGAGTCCAATTCATTTCTATTTTTTGCAAACCACCCCTCTACCAACTGGTTTTCGCTTGCATGTTCCGTGCCGTCAGAGTTATTGCTTAAGCTGTGGGGCCATGGCATGACTTATAAAGTGTTTATAAAGGCTAAGATTTATGTTTGTCATATAAAATTGTAGATTTTACATTAGAATTAAAAATTCTTATTTTTGTAGAATTCCAAAACTGCCCAGACCGCAATATAGACCGCAACGTACCTTTGGCTTTGGATAACCTGACTACGTTATCATCTTTGGTACCGCCGTCAGTTGTAACTTGGCTGCGAAGCTAAGTAAAATTCTTGAATTCTTCAATAAATTTGCCTACCAGAAACAAGTTATCAGAGTGCGATGCATTGACTTTCATGGACTTGGTCTAACTAGCTTTAATCTGCAGTTGAAATTGTTCAGCCTTTGCATTAAAGCCGTTTATCTTGCCCAGCATAAGACTCTGTCTGGTAGAATTTAGAGCGATGTCATCAGAATTTGTTAAATCATTTAGATATATTTTTATAGGGTGCCAAAGGATACCCCTAGCTGGCACCATCGATTCTACACTGGAATGCGGTGTATTAGGCTCTTAATAGATTGAAAATTTTGTGGGAACTCCTTTTTTTCGAAAACTTCCCAGATTTTTTAAGGGTTTCAACGGTCAAGGGCGTTTTTGAAATCAGCGAAGCCGTAGCTTAACTGTTACTTAAATTTGTTATTTTGTTAATGATCCGGAGGGACGCGATATGATGTACACTAGATGATTGTTGTCGAAAACCTGCTTGCTGATTGCGAAATTTGTTATCCATTTTGCTCGATATCTGGTATAACTGTTATGTTATAATGTAAATTTTTGTATTTCATTAGAAAGTCTATTACATCAGCATTTTTAAAAATGTCAAATTCTTTTTAAGATATTAATGCATCACTTTTGTTTAGATATATTTACTTCAACTTTTAATTCACAAAACCTGCCGAAAGAATAACCAACTCAAAGTTTAAGTCAGAGTTTTTTCTAAAAAATATTTAAACAACCTTTTTGTCTATCGTTTGATACACTATTACTTTCAATCTTTATTAGAATTTTAAATCTCAACAAGTCTTTACACTTTCTAACTTTTTTTTTAAATCCAACAATGACAATTTTACACAACCCAAAATGTGAATTAATTACATGTCAAACAAAAGATGTTTGAACAATTTTAATTACGTTGTTTTATCCGCTCCACACTTGAATAGGTTTTACTATTTGTTTAAATATTTAGATAGTTTTTTATTTAAACTTTTTAAATATTTACATAAAATAGGCATCAGGTTAAGGTTTCAAACAAAAAATTTAAAAAAAAATATTTATTTGTTTAATTTTAACACGTTTTAGGTGGGTTAAATAATTGTTAGCATAAATCTTCAGTAAATATTTTCAAGTATTTTGAGTCTACGAAAATAGGTATTGAATTAACAGTTGTTTTTTTCTTCTTTTAAATAAATATTTAAAATCCAAAGAAATTTACAAAGAAATAATAATAAATGTTTAGAACTTATTAAATAATTATTAAGAAAGGCATTTTTGCATAAACTTCTTAGTTATTTTGTCTATGTTTTTTTCGAAATCGAAATATTGAAAACTCAGTAAAATTTTTTAATAGAGATTTCAACCCATTTTTTCTAGCGAACTTAAAATCTGTAAAAAAAGGATAAGTTGAATAAAAACTTTTTAGAAAACGAATTTTACATACAATTTTTAGTCAAAACCTTTCTTCGAAGATTCGCAATAAGTTTAAAAATTATCAATTCCGGTTAAAATATAAAGAATAATACAAAATGTATTTAATTAAATGAAATGTTTCATTACCTCTTTAGTTTAAGCCATTTTTATCTGTGTTTTCAAATTCGAACTTTCTTCAAAACATTCAAAATACGCAAAAAGATGTCAACATTTACCAAAAACTATTTAAAGACAACATTTTGGTTAATTTATCTTTGAATTTTTTATGTTCGAAAATTCGAACTTAATTTCGAAATTTGCAAAATTTTAATAAATAGAAATAAATTTATAAAAATGTTGTAAAGAAAGCGTTTTGAAAAATTATTTAAGCTAGTGCCCTTTTTGTATATCTTCGAAAAGTAAAACTTAGTTTGTAAACTTTAAAACTCACAAAAAAAATAAGTATTAGTTAAAAAAATCTCTAACAAAACCTATTTTAAAATACACTTAAATTTCAAGCCACTTTTGTTTATATTCGAAAATTTTAACTCAATTTGAAAAAACATTAGAAGCTCGATACATTTTTTAAAAATATGTTAACGGAAATAGTAAAATCGAACTTAAGTTAAATGTAAAAAAAATCTAAAAATATACATAAAATTGATTAAATTCTTATTACGAAAATCAATTTTGAAAGAACTTTTAAGTCTAAAACAAATTTGTCTATCTTCGAAAATTCGATTTTAATTTCGGAATTTTAAAAACTTCCAAAGAAATAATAAATATTGAAGCAAACAAATTTTTACCTTAAATTTTCAGTTAATGTCATTTTCGACTATGTTCGAAATTCGAATTTATTAATAAAACATTAAATTCTATTATAAAAATAGTAAAATTGATTAAAAACTTATTAGGGAATACATTTTGATATAAACTACTATTTAATTAAAGCCAATTTTTCATAAATTCAAATCTTAGAAAATTTTAACTTAATTTTAAAATTATAAAAACAAAAAAATAAATCGGCAATATTGATTTTAAGCTTCTTATTAAATCAATTTTTGCAATAAATTGTTAGTTGAAGCCGTTTTTGACTATCTTTGAAAATTCGAAATTTATTTTGAAGCCATTTTTTAAATTCAATATTTTTTTTTTATTTTTGAATTTTTTAAATTCTCAAAGTAAAAATTGAGAAAACCTCTATAATAAAAAAAAGTTGCTTAATCAAGCCATTTGTGTTTATGTTCGAAAAATAAAATAATTCGCATATTATATATTTAAAGATCATATTTGTTAAATAAATATATAAAACCATTTTTTTATAAATTTTTAAATTTAGACCATTTTTGTTTAAGTTTAAAAACTTTGAACTTATTTCGAATTTTTTTTTATTTTTGAAAAACGTATAAAAAATTTACTAAAAACTGATTAAAAAGTAATATATTTTATTAAACGTTCCATTTTAACAAATTTTTCTTTTGTTCGAAAATTCGAACTTAATTTCGAAACTTTTAAAATTTGCTAAAATAATGAAAATTAATGTAAAATTTATTAGGAAAGTCTCTTTTACATAAACTTTTCATTGCAGCCTGTTTCCTCTATATTCGAAAATTAGATTTTTATATTGAAAATTGGAAAAATTTCAAAATGGTAAGAAAAAGTCGTTGAACATCTAGAAAAAACATTTTTAAAAACTTTTAATGAAATTAACAGTTTTATTTTGATAGTTTTCCTTTAGAGTTTTTGTTGCTTTAAAAAGACTATTGAAGTTACACTTATGTCGTTTTTGAAACCAAAGTTGGTCTAAAAAATAACCTTTAACAGCAGACAGTTACTTTACTTAATAAAATTAAACAATAATTTTAAAGATTTAAGCAAATTTATGAAAAAAAAACCTTAAAACAGAGTTTCCTTTTCACAAAAAAAATTATTTCAATAACGCAATGAACCCACATGAAGTAGCGAAAGTTATTAAACAATAAATTAAATTAACATAATGAAAAATATAAAATTTTACAAAAAGAAATAACAAAAAAAAAAAAAAAAAAAAAAAAAAAACAAAATCTTAAACAGAATGATGAATAAGTCAGAAATTATACAAAAACAGATTGAAGATGCCATATCGATATCATTAAAGCCATTAAGCGTAACAGCTGACCTAAATTACTTTTTTTTAATTTAACTATTTAAACCGAGAGTAAATTATATGAATAAATTAAAAACAAAATTATCTTGACAATCAAAAAAGCAGATCATTTAAGCCGCGTTTATAAATAATTTTACTTACTTTTTGTTAACAACTAAAATCTGTGTTAAATAAAATCGGCAAAATATTCTGGTTTTATAGGCCAGAATTTTTTTCGTATTTTTTTTATTGGCGTATGAAAAAGTATAAGTTACACACATAAATTGAATTTCGGTTTTAAGAAATTGCACGTTTAAACAATTTATTAACAATTAAATTCACGTTTAGACAGGTAAAAGCAGTTAAAGCTTAAAAAACAGCCTCAGCCGCTTTTTTGTAGTGGTCCAGATAAAAAGCCATTATTTAAATGTTAAATATTTTTGTCGCTAAACTGTCACACCTACAAGGAAAGTGTGTTAGTTCTTTTGAAAGAATATAATGATCATTAATAAAACGGCATAATGCTCTAAATTACCATCATAATTTCGTAGTAGGGCTTTCAATATTTAAAATAACAATTTCAGACCTGCCTGTTACAACAAAACAAAAAAAAAAAAACAAAACGAGAATTAAAAGTCACTAACCGGGAAAAGCTATTTATGTTATATTACTAGGGTTCCTTTTCGTGGGAAAAAAAACTTTCGATAATTCGCTGGGAATTTTTGCTTAAAATCCACAGCTTAAACTTAAGATTGTGTGACAAAAAACTTTTTACTTTATCGATATCGAAGAAAAGGTATATGAATTTATAGAATAAGGTATACACACAGAAAACAAATTGGTTGGAAAACGGTTGCAGTAATAAAATATTGATCAAGAAATACAATTTACTATTGCAACTATTAAAAATGTATAGTTCTAACTGATTTTTAATTCTCTTGATCATTAAAACGTTATGCTAACTGAAATATGATTCCTTCAATTCTTTTATTAGTTATGATAACTAATTTAATTTAGTTTTAAAAATTAGTACAAATGGTTATAATCACAACCGAATTTAATACAGGGCAATACTGAATATTGGTCTTTGCAATTAATAATTTGATTTCGTCCATAAATTTTGTAATATAAATGTTAATTCATTTATTGCAGCTAATAATCGATTGCTAGTATAGTTTCAATTCGATTACAACAACTGAAAATAGAATTATTTGGTATTCACAACCAAAAAAAAAGTTATATGTCCCAATTGTTTACTAAATTTTCTGTCAAAACATTAAATATAATAAAATAATTTTAATTTTATATTAAAATAAATAAGTTTGTGTTAAAAAATTTAAAATGTGCAAAAACTTTATAAATAGGGGTAAGTTATTTACGTATTTTTATAATTATGTACATTTGCACGTACATATGTGTGTATGTATTATATTTCTTACAAATACACACATATATGTACCCACCTAGCATTTTCAATCAAAAGAATCCAATGGGAATCTCATGAAGAGCATTCATCGTCGACGAGCGCAATTTTTAATCGTAAAAGATTCCTCGCACGGGAGAAACTTTTACACAAGCTGATTCCTCTGCGAGATACTTCTACAACACAGCGAAATACGCTTTTATCACAGTGCAAAAAAATTTGGGACATTGCCGCCAGCCTCAACACTTGCAACGCTAAATGAAACTAGAATGTTCTTGAGCTAAAAAATAATTTCAGATGTCTTCTTTTCTTAGAATATATTATCCCTCTAACACTCATTTTAAGGAGTAATTTTTGTCCTTTTTTAACTTCCCAACAAAAGTATACTAAAACGACACTTTAGAGGTTTAAAAAGTTCCACGAATATTTTCTGCATAAAATTTTACTAGGGGTCTTCTAAGAACAAAACATCGTGCAATGTATGTAAAACGGGTTTTCGAAATTCCTGGCCTTGAAATTTTTGAATTTCTTGAAAACCCATTTTGCATAAAGTGCATGAACTTTTTGTCTTAAAATTTGATGCAAAAAATATTCGTGGAACATTTTAACCCTCTAAAGTGCCGTTTTAGAATACTTTTTTTGGGAAGTTAAAAAAGGGGATAAATTACCCCTTAAAATGAGTTATAGAGAATTAATATATCCTAAGAAAAGAATCGCAATACGATTTTACTGAAGACATCTGAAATTATTTTTTAGCTCAGAAGTACATTAAGTATATTTTTTTTGACTTATACCAAACGCCTATTCAAAAAATTCAAAAACTTTAAAGGCCCATATTTCGGGAACTAAAGCTAACTTTTCAAAACCCTTTGGCAGATTTGCTCTAATAATGTTCTAGTTTCATTTTGCGTTGCAAGTATTGATGCTGGTTTTTTTGTTGCACAGTGTATTGATCGTAGGCGAATTCGTTTGAGATTTCTGTAAAGATTTTCTAATGAGTGAATGAATGAATCTTATGAGACTATTGGAGGAATTCCCTTACAACTTGTAGAATGCTTACACATATAACTGAGCCACCTAAACAAGAGCATCAAGCTTCTTTTTCATACAATTTATACGAAACAAACCTTAAGATAAGGAATTCAACAACAATCCTGTTGGAAAATCTTATTTGGCAGATCCTTACGTCGGCTTGTTTAAATAAAATTGTATTAACAAGTGAATTTTCATGTTTTGAAAACGCCCTTATTTAGGTAGCTCAGTAATTGTTATATGACTCATAAGGAGATCCGCAAAAGGTTCATTCCAAGTTTAAAAGACAAGCGTGTCAGAAAATGTATAAAAAACGAAGAAATAAAAAATTTTGATCATCAGAAGATTCTTTGAGGAGTTAGACAATCGTCTTACAAACATCTTATGCTATCTGGGCAATATCTTAGACCTACATGTACATATTGTTTATATTTTGCTCCGCGTGTACATTGGTCAAACAATTTTTTAGTGATTTTCATATTAATTTACAGCTTCAATCACTGTTCGTATTGTTAAAACCACATGTTAATTATTCTGTTTAACTTCAGACACTAGAACAAGACGACATTGAAGCCAAAGATGGCTTTTGTTGGTACATTAAGGTATAAGCTGTACAACTTTGGAAATCCGTTGGATGATGTGGAAAGCTGCATGTAGGTGTTTGTATAAAATTAAATAATTTGTTAACTATGTATACATAAAAATATTAATAAATAAATAGTTTTAACAAAAAATGGAGATTATGGGAATAATTTTGACTTTCTATCTAATAAATCGGGAAAATGGTTCATGTAACCGGCTAAAAAAATATATTGATAACGACAATCAAATCTCTTGTTATGAACACCAATTATGTGTTAATTCAGTTGCACCTATCATTTATTCGGGTATAAGCACAATTTTGTTTCTAATAATCATACTAACAACTAACAATTTCTGTTGTTATGACTGATTGTGTACTAAAATTCAAATGTTGGTATCAAAAATATTATGCCAAACAACGAAATTTTCAGTAATTGTAACCGAATTGTGTGATAGTACATGCAACCGACGAAATTCGATTGGCGCCAAATTCGGTTGTGATCACGAATCTGTTTTCTCTGTGTATGAAAACGAATTTCTAATTGAAGACTTAATTTTCGAAACAATATTCGAAAATATTCTATGCTTTCAAAAGCTTTTTGGGAAGCCTTAAATGAAGCGCGGTTATAGCATTCTAAAATCCTAATTGAGGTTTGGAGGCTGTCCTGACTAAATTTCCACTGTGTGAGCCCCCTGAACTCAGGGCTGGATCCGCCCTTGCCACGAATCCTTAGATTCTAAGTAAATTCTTAAAGATAAAAGCTCGTTTGCCACACAAACTCAATTCTCTTTATTTAAAATAAAGCGTTTTGCTTAAATCTCGAACAATGCAAATATCAAGATTAATTCCCGGTCCATTAATTCAGTGTAATACAAAACTTTTAAAAAAGAAATTTTTCCCCTGTTTTTTTTTGCCGCTCTGTACTTACAATCCCTTTAAGCCATTTTTAAGAAAGCTTTTTACTATGTGTTTCCTTTTTTTCTTCATTTTTTCCTCTCATTTAGTTTTTGTCGCATCTAAAGACACTTTTTTTCATGACTATCATTCTGACACGTTATTTAAATAAATTATATGAGATTAAATATTGTTTTTGGCATTTCTTTTTTTTATAGTTGGTGGTAAAATGCTGCAAATGCCCAAATACGATGGGTACATGGGAGTGTGTTTACACATGAACATTTTGTCACAGTTTCTTCTTTAGCTCTTGTAAAGCACACATTGTTAAATCTGTAAATACAAAAAGATCCATTTATAGAATGGAGGGGGGGAAGAAAGGAACGCCACACACCTCAGCTGACCACAATGTAAGCGTATTATAAGGAAGAAGCAGTTTTAAGTAGATTTTAGCATTTGTGCCTTCTTAATGCTTAACACAACCCGACCCTTCCAACACTCACTGAAAGAGCTCAAGAAATAGTTGTGTGTGTGTGCATCATGTACATATGTATGTATCTAAGTATGTTTGGTTGGGTTTGTGTTATACGGTTGCTTGCCTACGACCACAATGTGTCACGTATTGTTGGAATGGATAATTGCAAGTAACACGGTGTGTTGTGGGTCAGTTTAAGATAAAACAGGAAATATGTTCCATATAAATATTTTTTCTCTTTTTTTTTTTGTCTGCCAAGCTCGTTGCGGTGGCCACTGTTGGCCATCCGTAAGTATTCTGTGTGCCTTTTGCTTTTTGGATTAACAAAAGAAAACTAAACGTTACAGAACCATGAGTTAATATGTTTTTGGCTTATGGAATAGGAACCCAGGGATTTGTTTTATTTTCTACATATTCTCCCATGTATGCATGTTTCCGCTGTCGTACAAGTACAAAATGGTGAGATTTATAATAAACACCAAACGTTATTTTTTGCCTTATTTTTTGTTTTCTATTATTATTGTTCTATTTTCATTATTATTTACTGTTTATTTCATATGTCATGGTGACCTTTTTTTAAAACGCAAGACAACCCTTTATCAACAAAATTATCTAAAATCTTAGGAAAACTTAATTGGAAAGGGATTCAAAATAAGCATTTGGTTGTGTTAAAGAAATAAGGAAAACATATTTTTATAAGGATTTTCGAATATTAAACTGTTTTATAATCTAGTCCTAAAAATCAGCTTTAATCTATATTAAAGAAAATAAATATACTTGTGCTAGATTTACTTTTAGTAAGAGTCGTAGGCACTTAAAAATTGATGTACGAATAAAACCAAAAAGTACTTAAAACAAACCAAAATGAAACAACTTTTGAAAACCGTTGCATGCTATATGACTGCATACGCGTATGTTTGTTAAAGTCTAACAGCCGTATTCATAATGAAAATTTGGCATGAAGTTACCACAAAGTTAATTCATAATACACTACCGAACTCTGGCTAACGATTTGCTAGTTTCTTGTTAATTTATTGTTTCTTGTTTTAATTTACTGTCTGTAATTTGGTTTATTTTTTTTATTAATTTGATTTAAAAACTTTTGATGATTAATGTTAAACGTGATGCATTTTTGAGTAATATAATGTGGCATCATTTAAATTCAGAGTTGATTTATTAAAAGTTAGCAGATAAACAAATGTTTGTTATGAATAAACTTTGTGCTAATTAGCTGCTAAGCTTAATCGACGTTCTAGTTAGCAGCTCGTTGTACGTAGTGTACAAACTGTGGCTATATTTTTGTTATGAATACGGCTGTTAAACTCTAGGCTAGTCTTTTTTTGGTTAGTATAGGTGGGAACCATGCAGACGTCCCATATTGGATATTTGTATTTTTACCTCCATCGTCAACACCACTTCCCGCGAAATATCCAGAGAATAATACTTAGCAGGCTGATCAGTTGTTTTCCCCGATGTTTCCAAACTTGCTGGGTTTTTTGAAAGGCCTCGCTCTGTGAGTTTCGAATAATTTCATCCTCCCGCAATACATTGTGTATGGATGTTAGATAAGCATTTACCTTTGCTCAATTCTGTTAACATCTTCATAACTGACTGGTCAGTACTAACCGAAACATCTTCATTGCTGACTGGTCAGTAGTGACTGAAACATCATCATTGCTGACCGGTCAGTATTGACCGAAACAACTTCATTGTTGACCGGTCAGTACTAGAGGTCTGCAAGAATAAACAAAAAGCAATTTCAACACACTCATTTGTTTTTTAACTACAATGTGTCGAGCACCCAATAATAACGAAACAAATGAGGGAATAACCAAAGACAAAACAAGCAAAAACTCATTCGATTCAGTCAACTCAAATCAAATGAGTTAAATATTCAAATATAATTTGAATATAAAATATCTGTACCAACACATTATGTATGTATGTGTAAGCTTAACTCTTATAACCCAGTGGTATAAAAAGTAGCAATCACCACCAATGACAGGCGAAATAGTTAGCACTTTCACTCAATTTGTACCAGGGTGTACTGATGTGGCATTCAGATCATTCCTAAATATTTCTCTAGACACCAATATCTAGTGTTAACATTTGAAAATAGGTACCCACTTTTCGCTAGCTAATTCTATAGCTCCAAGTAATGCAGAAAACAATTTTTTTTCAACGACAACACAAAAAAATGTGTATCCGAAATAGATCCCGTTATTAGAACAACAACAAAATCGTTTGCTTTTTGCTAGCACGCTTTGAAGATATAAGTAGCTAACCCTTATGGTAGGTAGAGATTATGCAGAGAGGGATCCATCGCCACCTCGTAGGACATCCCCGTGTTAAATTCGCCACTCAAAAGCATGTGAGGTAGATTGTAGTGGGACTAGCGGTAGTTTTTAATGAGCTAGCGAATATACACGTTCAGAGCTAGTACGCCATACCACTGGGAAGTAAAAGAAGCCACAAGCTTACACACATATTATGTCAATGTATTCAAATAAATGTATGCACATTCAATTATTCAAAAATTATTCGAATGTTTTTTGTAAACTTGCTCTCTCTAACGGGTCATTCCAATGTTTTGTTTTTTATGAATGACTCTCAAACAGTGTTACCGTCGGATATTTTCAATAAGTACCACAAAAAGGGGATATCTACAAAAAAAGTGCCACCAAAAGGTGGATTTCTTTTTAAAAAGGGGCACCTCTTCAAAAATTAAAATAAGTACACCCCATCATGTTTTTTTTTTCTATTCATTTTAATTTTAAATAACATTTTATAAATGGTATAAAAACATAACAAAAAACAATATATTGTTACGAAAGTTAAATTATCTAAGAATTATTTATAGTTATAGGTATAAGTTATCTTGTAAGTTATAGTTTAATGTTATTTAAATTGTCATGTATAATTTTCAACACAACGGTTATTTTAAAATAATTCCTATATAAATTTCCCAGTCATTTCTAGAAATGGTTATAGAACATAATAAATAGTTTTTACGGGAAGGTTCAGGAAAAATCTAGAAATAATTATGAAATATAAAAAGGGGTGACTCATGTATAATTAGTTTAGTTTGTTTTGTGAAACGGTTCTGTTCGTAACTAACAATTGTGAACAAAATAATAAAGTTTGTAAACTTGAATAAGTGTGTGTACTTATTTTTATTTGCAATTAAAAGAACTCAACGGTTTATTATAAAGGGAGTAAACCGAACGCGTTTATTAAAGGAAAAACGTAACAATATATTAATTATAAGTATAAACTAAAAAACAATTGATCGTATTACAATAAGCAAACATTCTTACTAACAAATGGCTCATGTGTTGTAAAACTAAATTAAATATTTTGTAAATATTTCTCTGGAGAAGTTATTTTTATAAAAAATTTACTTTTGATGTTTTGGTAATTCAAAAACGTTAAACTTGCTTTCTGCCAAACATATTTATGTAATGTGTTTTATATATACTACATTTAGTAATATATATCTTGTACTTTTCCTTCTAAATTCGTTTTCTTTGATTTATTTAAGAATTGTATTGCACAGATATACATTTAAAAGCTTTTTAGATGTTTATTTTCCCGTTCCACCAGATTCTTCCCATTCCATCACGTCACATATATCAGATACACCAATTATTGTAATTTCGGAAGATGTTTTGTACCACAATTTATAACGAAATCCAGTTTTATAGGTTTGTTCAATAAACCTGATTACAAAAATTTTAAGTAATAATAGATAGATTGGATAAAAACTAATATCCTATAATAAAGAAATTAAAACACTAGCACTTAAATTTAGTAGCATGTATGCATTATGTGCATTTATTCGTATTAAAGTGCGAAACCGAATAAAAATAAAGAATTTGAAAAAGTGATAGTTTCGTTTTTTTTTTTGTTATAAGATTTCTAGTTTTTATCCGATTATATCTTAAAACTTTTATAATTAGGTTTACTGTCGTAATTAAAAACATTTTCCGAAATGACAGTAATTTGTGTATTTGATAAATACGACGTGATGTGTGAAAACTGTGGTCTTTAGCATTTCAAAAAATATAAGAATCAGTTGGAATGGTTGAACAAACTTTTCCAATGTCGTCCTGTGTTATTCATTAATGGTCAGTTTCATACATATTTTTTTAAATTAATTGTTCTTAAAACGACTTCTATACTTTCGTAAAATGTCTTCACTTGGAACCCAATCTTCAAGACTAGTATCTAACAAATTTAAAGATAAAAGCATGGATTCGCAAGTTTTTACTTTTAGCCTATTTGTTAAAAAAGATTTCATATAAACTTGCTTACATATACATATATTAAGACAATTTTACTTGTATTAAGCTGGGAGTTATAATAAAACAGAAAGAAAAAAGTATCTTTTCCTAACGTAAAAAGTATCAAAAAAGTGCCAAGATTTACAAAAAGTACCACATTTGGGTGCATTTTGTAAAAGTGGCCAAATAGTATCCAAGCAGTCGAAAAAGTGGCAAATTGCCACTTTAGTGGCACCAACGGTAACACTGCTCTCAAAGTCATTTACAGTAAACAAGTTTTTTATTCATTTCATTCTTTCTTAGTTTTGTATATGGTTTACTCTCTTCTTATCTTTTTGAATGTTTTATATTTGAATAAATGTTGTGCACTTTGAATAAAGGCAAACGAGTGAGTTCTAGTCAGTACTAATGTTAACATTGTCAAATGTTTAGTTTTCGCTATTGCTACCGTTTACTGCCCCTCTATACCAGAGATAATTATTGCGACATATATTGCAGTAAATGTCAAAATTATGTTATCTTTAATGTAGACAGTAATTGTTTGTACATATTTATTGCCAACAATTTATGTTGCAATAATTGTTAGTTAGTCCATTTTCGTTGACAATTATTGCTTACATAAAACGTCAAATTTGGTTGTCAATTGAAAAAAAAGAAGCATAAAAGCAAAGAAATTAAATTTGTGAAATGGTAACAAATTATAATTGTAGTAAAAGAATTAAATTAATGAGTTTAATAAACACTAAAATAAAATTACAAAAATTATTTTTATTAATATAATTTTTTTCTTTTTCGACCTTTATTATTTAAATTTATATTCATTTGTTTAAGTTTGAGTTCTTTTTTATATACAAATATTTATTTTTTTTTTTTTTTTTTTTTTTGTTAAAGCTAAATTAATATTTTTATATAAAAAAGACCTCAAGCTTAAACAAATTAATATACATATCAATAATAAAGCCGAATAAGAAAGAATTTATATCAATAAAAAAAATTTTTGCAGGATAACGCCAGTTTTTACACTGCACCTTCTTCCTTGATTTTTTTCAAATTATGAGTTAACATAAATGCGTGTTCCCATGCCTTTAACATAAGCTGAGCAATAAGAAATATTGCTCTGTTATTCTGCCGACGTTATTGCCAACTGGCTGAGATATTTGTGTTTAGTGTAGACCTAGGGTATGAAACTAAAGGCTCAGTTAGCCGGGAGTAATAGTAACAGTAACCTTACCGTAAAAAAGTAAGACCAATCTATTTCTTACAGATTAAGACGTAACATCTTACTGCTAACTGTAATCGTTCTAATTGCTTTATAGTATGTTCACATTTGGCTTCTTAAACGCGTTTAAGCAGTTCGAACGTGATTAAGCTCTAATCACTTCAAAATCGAGATGATTACCCATACATTGAAGTGATTTGTTAATCACTTCAAATCGACATGATTACAACTAAATCACTTCATAAACCACATAGAATCCACTGAACATACCCTAATAATGTAGAATCGCTCGATTGTGTACAACCGGCCAAGATGTCTGCTTAATATTTTTATTTTTTTTTTCCTTAAATAATTCATAAATTTTCACAATTTCATCATTAAATTGATTAAAATAATCTTCTGATAATTTTATAAAAGTGTTTTTATCCATTTTTAGTACTTTAAAGAAATTTAAATTTGTTTGTTGTTTTTTTGTGTGCTTGTGTGTGTGTTTTTTCTTAATCATCTGTCATCTTAATCATCTCAAATGTAATGTGAACGGCTTTGATTAGCTAAATCAACATTTTGCTTAAACGCGTTTAAAAACCCAAATGTGAACATACTATTACATACAACAAAATGAATCAGCTGATTTTCAACGTTACTGTTACTCCCGACTAACTGAGCCTTAAAGCCCTTATGACACTACATTTTTTATAGCCTTTTCACACTTGTCAACATATAACATCAATTTGCGAAAATGTTGGAATTTTCCCATAGGAAATACATATGGCTAAAAATCAAAATTTTTCAACATTTTTACAGAATGTTACTATCTCATTTTGTTCCCTTTTACATTTTTCGATTCTTTTAGTGTCATCACTAGAAAAGTGGCAATAAATTCTGTTATTATTGTGGCATCACTGACAAAATAGAAGTTGCTTTGAAAGCAGCGTTACCCTTTCTCAAGTTTTTCCTTTTTTGCAAGCCTTATTTTGCTTAATTTTGCTAAAATACATTTTGGTGTCATCTTTTGAAATGTTGGCACTTTTGTAGAAAAAAAGTATATAAAAAAATAAAAGTATTTTTTCTCAGAAATGGTGACATTTTTTATTGATAGTAGATGTTAGATGTTTCAAGTGTGAACGCGTATTTCACATTTTCAACATATTCCATGCGTTCCTCCGAAATGTATGCAACAGTGTTCGAAAATAAACACTAAATATCGTTCTTTAATGTTCGGTTCGGTAGATTTGTGGAAAACACAAACGCTAATAGTGTTTGTGTAGAAATTCATTAAAAAAAATAACGTTTCCCTGTTTGTCATCTTTCGAACACAAAAATAATGCTGTTTTCATAATACTCAACAAATGATGAGAACATTAAATTCCGTTCGGTTTTTTTTTGAAAATCCACGAACTTCAATGTGTTCGGTTCGGCTCATTAATGTTCGTCGCTTTTTGCTGATAAAAAAAAAAATCAAACATTTTTTACAAAAACAAAATACACACACGAAAAAAACATTATAGAACATTAAAATATAATGTTTTTCTACAGTATCACTACAATTGTTCTGTTTTTTAACGAAGAACCGAACATTATAGAACATTATACAACTTAGCCATCCCTGTTCTGTTAATTTAATTAAATGTTGCCAACTTTTTGTTTATGGAAAACCTAAAAACAAAAAGCGGTAAATCGCTAAATTAGCCCATAAACCGCTGTTTCAGCAAAACTTTTAATATTTCAAGCTTGAAATGTCAATTTTAAGTTGAACACTTTTACATTTTTTTTTTGACATAACTTCATTTTTTATCGATAACTTAAGTAAAATGTTTGACAGCTTGCCATTTATCTTAATACAGCTGAACCCTTCGCACTTGGTAAATTTTTCTATTACTTTATTTTTGCACTGTTCCCCAAAACTTGAACAATGCATTAAAAATGTAGTGTCATAAGGGCTTAAAGGAATAGAATAACTTTTTTAAAAATATCTAAACTAAAAAACACTAAGAATATGTGTCTGGACTTTAAAACAATAACAAAGTATTGTACGTTATTTCGGGCAATTTTATTCTTTACTTTATGAGAACAATGAAGTACGCGAAAAAAACTTTATTTCACATAATTTGAATTGTCTAGATTTGCGGTTATTTCCTAAGATCATATCTATATCTAACATAAATTGCTGCTATAGGTCATCAACATGACAACAAAATCTAGTAGGTTTCATTTTAAATCTTCCTCAAAATGTATTGCATTTACATTGTACATTTTTGAAATTTTTGACCTTTGCGATATTTTGTTTTTATAAACAAAACAGCTGCCTGAAAGATTTTTATGTAACACATACTTACATACATGAAAATAAACAGGCATTTTAAAATTTGCATTAACTTATACTTTATTACGGTGATAATAATTTGGTAAAGTCAAACATAATATGGCTAAAATTTTCTTTAAAAATTGTTTTGTTGTTTTTTCTCTGGGTGTCTATATTAAATATTAGCGCAGCCGGTATCTGTTAAGCCATAGAGGGGAAAATCCTTGCGCCCAAAATTGTTTTCGTTACATATTTAATATAAAGAGAAGAAAATCCTTCCACCCGGGCGACGAAGGCCGGCTATTAAGAGAAGCTTTAGTTAGCGAAGCTGGTATTTGTTAAACCATAGAGGAGAAAATCCTTCCGCCCGCCGAAGTCCGGTTATGCTTTTGAGTTTGTAAACATGTTATGGACATTATGACACGCGGACATTACGACAGTGCTCTGATGGACACTATGTCTGTGGACGTTATACCACCTATAAAAAGCATTAATCTTCTAAATTTGAAAAACCCCGAAACCCGGTATCCCAAAAAATCCCGGGATTTGATTTTTTTAAATCCCGACTCCCGGGATTTACAAAAACAAGTCCCGATTGGCATCGCTATTATTTAAGTATCGCTTTTGATGAGTTTCGATGAAAACTATTATTTCGCGTTCGTGGGGAGTATAGTGCTCCTTTTCTTGATGAGGTGTGTATTATGTTATTGTTTACTTTACAAATGTCAGAGTAGAACTGATTTTCGCACCATTTGCAGAGATTATATCATCTTTCCATAGGGTGATAACTTTTGCGCCAAATTTTTTTACATGGTTTATTTTATAGACTAATTTTCGGACTCTTGAGAAAATTTTTGGTAAAGGGAATTTTCGTCAGGCATTGGCAGCACGTAAACTTATTATTTAGAATAAGATTTAATAAATTATTGTTAGTGCATATTAAAAGTACATATAAATAAATTATGAGAAACTTCTTGTCTTTGCTACTGACGCCATTATTAACATTTAATTAAGCAAAATAGTCTTGATATTTTAATCTTAAGCATTAAATTAACCTTAATAACAAACTTATACATTTTTCATTCAAATTTATGAAATTTTAGATAAATATACTTAATTGCAAGATTCAATTACAATACATTAAAATTAATTGTCAGCACAAAATTTGTCATATATTTTTTTTTAATAGCAGTGCTGTCAACTATTATATATTGACTTACTGACTTTAATTTCTTGTCATCAATATCATCACCTTTGTCATCAACATAAAGAATCATGCAGAATAAATATTTAATGCATTTAATTTAAACTTCTTATGTATGCCCTTCTAATATTTTGCCAGACAAAGAAAATTTATAATGAGTATTGAATAAATAATACATACATACATACATAAATGAATTTTGTAATAATTTATTTCTTAACTCCAAAATCGATATAAATAATTATGAACTCCAACACTAAGAGGTCAAATGTATTAAAGACATACCCATAGGTGTCTTTAGTATCTTACGAAACTGCAGCATTTTATAAACATAAATATTTTGTTTAATGATTCAATGTATTTAAGTATGTCAGGGATCAATAAGTTTGATACAAGGTGGCGCAAAAGTCATGTCCCTTTCTTAAGATGTGCGAATAATTCGTTCTGCTTTGACATTTGTGAGATAAACAGATACAAAATAAAATTAAGCAAAATAATTGTCTCGACGACGAGGAAGATAACTTTTCAGCGGAAATCATCATGAACGACTGGGTCTACTTCGATCTCTGTGGATACTTATATAAACAGAATTATCGTTGCTGGGGAATCAGGAAACCGCGTCTAACACACGAAGGGTCATTGCAACCACTCAAAGTTACTTAATTGTGAGGTTTTTACAGGGTTTATTTTTGAAAAACACCGGGAGTGCTGTAGTCCTTAAGAACGCACTTTGTTGTCTGAGACCCTTTCCTATTTCTGCGGATAAGTGAATAAACAGAGTTATGCCTTCTAGGGCACCGAAATTTCGCTTGAGGCTTCGTCGAGTCCTGTTTTTCCTAAAACGCCGCGGGACAAACGGCTACTGTGAACGGCAAGGGCTAAAAGTTTATGATCAAAGACTTTTTTTTTTTTTTTTTGTTTATTAATTTATTAATACATTTTCATTACAATATTTGTTTTGCCCCAGCGTCATATGACATTGTTGAGGCGAGTTGGCACAAATAAAATCAAAATAATAAATTAATTAACAATATGAGATCAATAATAAATTGCATTTAATATAGGTTAAATAGAAAAAAAAGAAAAGGAAAAAAAAACAAAAAAAAAAAAAAAAAAAAAAAAAATAACATTTACATTAAAAGCATTTCTAAACTATTTAACAAGTATGTTTTCAATGTTTTTTAAATCTTCTGGCAAATTGTTAAATTCCAAACCACCAATATATTCTATCTTCTGCTAAGTAGTTTCTAGCCTGCATCTTGACACCCTTAGATTTTAATTGTTTCTTGTGTTGAAAACTGTTTGGTTTCTTCCAAATAATATCGTATTATGACCAATATTATGTAGTGCTTTAAACACGAAAACTAGCAGTTGCATTTTATACAATCCATTTATTGGCAAAACATTTTTAGACACATCTTTATATAATAAAATCGTAGAATGCATAAGTGGTAAATTAAAAACAGTTTTGAGTGCTTTGTTTTGTACTCTTTGTAAAGCTTTAAGTTCATTAGTTTTTCTGCTACCATATACCAACACTAAATAATATAATTGACTATGGATTAATGCTTGATAAAGTATAAGTTTGGTTTGTTCATTAAACTTGTTCTTGAATTTATATAGCAACCCAATAACTGGAGATATTTTTGATTTAAGCTTTTCCATATGTATGCTCCACGATAGATTGTTTTGCAAATGTACTCCCAAATATCTAACAGATTCGCTTTCAAAAACTTCCTCACCTTCCACAAATATACTAAAGTTGCCAGCATTACTATGCATGTAAGGCTTGAACCTTACAATTTTTGTTTTTTTAGTATTAACTATTAACTTGTTAATTCTCGAATATTCAAAAATAAGCGATGCATCTCTTTCCATATACGCCTTCACTACTGCTTCATGTTTGTAGGGATAAAACAAGGATACATCATCTGCATACAAATATACTTTTCCACAGAGACCAACATTCATAATATCATTTACATATATCGAAAACAACAGCGGACCCAAAACACTACCTTCAGGCACACCATGCTCCACATCACCAAGAAAACTGCGACTACCGTTTATTTCAACGTATTGTTTTCTATTCTTTAAATAGCGTTTAAAAAGATTTAGCTCGTTACCGAGAATTCCATAGTATTCAAGCTTCTGAAAAATTATGTCATGATCTACAAGATCAAACGCCTTCGAAAAGTCATAAAAGATACCAGCTACAGCGTAAAAACCTTGATCTAGACCCTGACAAATGTAGTTTACAACGTTCACAACTGATTCTCAGTTCCACTTCCCTTTCTGAAACCATATTGGCCATCATAGAGTAATTTATTAGTTTCCAAATATGTTAGTAGTTGCTGTTGAATAATTTTCTCGAAAATTTTATCAATAATAGACACTAAAGGCACTCGTTTCCTTGGGTATTGGCACAATTTTCGATATTTTTAAGATATCAGGATACTCAGAGGATTCAATAATACTTTGAAAAATGCTTTGTAAATGTGGTGGGATTTCATACATACACTTAACAAATTTCTTTGATGATAAATTATCATGACCTGGGCTTTTATTTACAGAAAGATTTGCAATAATCTGTAAGACTTCTTCTTCGGTTGTATTTGTCAAATGAAGGCGGTTATTATGATACCTTAGAGTTCTTAGACTATTAAAAAAATTTGTAGGAGAAGTATATATTTGTTCCTTCATAGCTTTAGGAATTTGCAAAAAATATTGATTAAGACGTTGACATTTAACAGCATCATTATATATCAGCTCACCATGGGCATTTCTTAAATTAGTTTGAGATTTAGCCTTCCTTCCTAGACTTTCATTTAAACCACCTTTTTTTTTATTTATTATTTAAGGTCTACGGAATAAATCCTTACAGACCAATTATAAAAAATTTTTACATAATATACAAAAAAAAAGGATTTAGACATCCATTTAATTACACTGATTTAGGTGCATAATAATATAACGTTTAATGACATTGACATTAACAGAAAAATCAATAAGGAAATAAAAATCATTATAATGTTTACACAATTTTCTTAGAGGATCAGAATTAGCATAATTAGTTTGTAAAACTTGTATGTAGAAACTTGGAATGTAGAAACGAGTTGATCGATGAGGTACATTCAAATTTATGTTGCTGAGTAGGAAGTCAGAACAGACTGCACCATTTATTAGGTTGAATAAAAATGAAACGCTAAGCATAGCTCTTCTGCTCTCCAACGTTGGTAATTTTATAAATGCAAGCCTTGTAGTATAAGGAGGAATAATGACGTTAGGATTCCATTACCCAAGCAAAAAAGAAGGAATTGTTTTTGGACTGATTCAATAATGTTTTTAAGGTAATCCGCACTAGGATCCCAAATAACAGCTCCATATTCCAAGATTGGTCTGACTAAAGATGTATATAACCGCTTAGTAATGATTGCTTCAGTAAACTCCTTAGCCCATCGTTTTATAAAAGCAAACATACCTCGAGCTTTGTTTACCATCATATATATGTGTTTCTTGAGATTTAATTAAGGATCTAAAAGTATTCCAAGATCTAAAAATTCCTTAACCAGTTCAAGTTGATGTCCTCCCAGTGAAAAGTTAAATAAAGCGTTATCGTTTCTTGAAAAACGCATATGTTTACATTTGTTAAAATTGAGTTCCATTAAATTAAGCATGCACCATTGAAATATTTCATCCAAATCATGTTGCACCAAATTTTTGTCAATGTTATTGTCATAACTATGAAATATCTTCACATCATCAGCATACATTAAGACGTTACAATATGTAATTACGCACGGCAAGTCATTGATGAATAAGGAAAATAAAATTGGACCAATATGGCTTCCTTGGGGCACTCCAGAACTTACGGTAATGTTTTTTGATGTAGTATTATTAAAAACAACATTTTGTTTTCGGTTTGTTAAATATGATTTAATCCAATTTAAAGTCCCGAGTGTAAAGCCCATAGCATGATAATTTATCAGAAGTAATTTATGATTGACTTTATCAAAAGCTTTACTAAAGTCCGTGTAGATACAATCTGGAAATTTCCTCTTAATAAGTCCAAGATTTACTATAGTAGTCAGCTGCATGAGATTAATAACTGGTGAACGACCTTTTCTAAAACCACGTAGACAGGAAGATAGTAGGGACGAGATTTGATGAAGGAGATTGTCGGTAACACACTGTTTAGGGATTGCACTTAACTTTGCTATACCTCCATAGTTTGTCACACTGCCAGATTTAAATAGCGGAATAATGAATGAGTCTTTCCACAACTGAGGAAAGTAACCATATTTTAAGGATAAATTAAATATTATGGAGTAGCTATTGCATGTGCGCAATTCTTCAGAACACAACTGGGAACACCATCAGGACCCATGTGGTATGAGGACTTAACAGATTTTAAAGTGTCTAAAATCTGGTTTGTGTGGATTGGATAGAAGTGTATCATTTGGTGGCATGCAATTGGATGTGGGTATTCATTTAAATCATATTGGAAATCAGAGTAAGTGGTGGAAAAAAATCAGCAAACAAGTTACTTATTATCTGATCGTGACTAGATTCGTTAGCTCCGTACTTCATTGTTTTTGGGAAGCCACGAGATTTCTTTTTAGAATTAACAAATGTATAAAAAGATTTCGGGTCACAGTTAAAATTTTGTTTCATATTAGATATATAATTTTTGTAAAGCTTTGTGTTTAATAAGTTATATTCAGCACGTGAAATCGCAAATCTGCTATAATCAGACAGCAAGCCGGTTATTTTATATTTATACCCACACCACAATAGTGGAGAGGATATTATGCATTTGTGCTGATGTGTGTAACGCCTTAAAATAGTGGTCCTAGACCCACATTAAAGTATACCGATCTAATCAGAATCACTTTCTGAGTTGAACTAAAGATGTCCGTCCGGCTGGCTGGCTGGCTGGCTAACTGGCTGTCCATGTAACCTTGTGCGCAAAGTACAGGTCGCAATTTTCGAGATAATTTGATAAAATTTAGGTTCTTATTGGCACATGGACCAAGCCTATTGAAAATGGGCGGAATCGTAGGACCACGAGGGAAGAAAGGGGAAAATTTCTTCCTCTCAGAAACTATCAAACCGATTATAATGAAATTCGAAACATAGATAGAACCATATCTATATGGACACAAAATCTCTACATTTTTAAAAAAATTAGACTACGAGGGGAGATAGGGGCAATTTCTGCCTCTCAAACCGATTTTAATGAAATTTAAAACATAGATAGCTCCATATCTATAGGGACACATTAGCTACACAGTTTTTAAAAAATAGGACCACAAGGGGAGGCAGGGGGCGATTTCAGCCTCTTACAAATTTTCAAACTGATTTTCATGAAGTTTATAAACAAAAATAAATCCATATTTACATGGACCCATAAGCATGATGTGTTTTTAAATACTGTGGTGTAGGGTATCATATGGTCGGGCTTGACCAACTATACTTTCTTACTTGTTTTTAAAGCGTTTATTTTTTATGTGTTTAAGTCTGGATAATTCTTTTGTGCACCACGGAGGACCAGATTTTGTACGCATTGGTAATTTGGGAACACATTCATTAAAAAAATTTGATAAAGTTTCATAAAATTTTGCTATCACGGAATCAATAGCTGCTGGAGTATAACAAGGAATTGATAGAAGATCATGCCAATTCGTATTATATAAAAGATGCTTAAAGTCATCGTAGTTAAATTTTTTGAAACAGAAAACCTTTTCGTCTTGATTTGTTGAGTAGGAGTTACTTTTTAATGGAACATTAAGGCTGGTATCTAGAGAATGGATGAAAGCAACTGAACGAATTGGATACTGTAGAATATGTGATTCTAACAGAACGAAACGAAAACGCCACGGGACAAACGACTACTGTGAAAGGCAAGGTCTACAGAGTTATGATGAACGACTGTCTACTACCTCAACTGAACGAATTGGAAACTGGAGAGAATGTGATTTCAACAGGGCAGAGTAACAGCATGCACTACACAACCTATAACCGAAATTTCGAGGGCTGCATTTCCGGGTTGCCTAAACTCTCCTTTAACTAATTTGCACTGAATGGCAAAATCGCCTGATTTAAATTATCTAGATTACGTTTTCTTTGTTTTCTTAAAGTCACGAGTCTATGGCAACAAGCCTCAGACTCTTGAAGTCCTCAAAGATAATATCCGTCAGGAATGCAATTACCTTTCACTATAAGCTGTAAGCAGGGTAATGGAAAAGGCCATCGATCCGGCCCATTTGATCATCAATTGTGTAGGCAGCCACTCTGCCTTTATCACTTTTTGCATATAAAGATAAAAATATTTTCTCTTCAAATAAACACAATCCAGAAGCAAAACCCAAGTATTTTATTTAGTAAAAAAAGAGAATGTCCGTCAGAAATGCGGCAACCTATCGCTAGAAGTTCTGGTCAGGGTAATGGAAAATGCCATAAATCGGACCCATATGATCAGAAATTCTGTCGGCGGCCGTTTTCGTTTTTTCTACTAAATGAAAAAAAAAAAATTTCAGACATCAAATAAACAAAATCCAAAAGCAAAACTGACGAATTTTCTTTATTAAAAAGTTACAGTCAAAACACATCGCTTACCAACTTTTGCCCCACCTTGTCTCAGAAATTCAATTGCACAATTTTCAAAGAAAACTGCTTGAGTAGCAAAAAAAAAAAAATAATTAATTAAATATGCATTTTTTAAGTTTTCAAAGTTAATGAGTTGTTGCAAAACGTTATCTTTAGGAATTATTTTATTGTGTCAATTACTAATGAAGTGTTTTAGCAAAGAAATATTAATGCAAAAAATTGCAAAATAAATGAATGATAAATTATTTAAATAGCAAATATTGAGTAAAAAGGTTTTTATTTATGACTTAAAAATTCGGGTTTTACAACAAATGGTCTTTGCACTTGGTTCATGTCTGTAATAACTTCTATGCCATTTCGGGAAATAAGCACTTACTTAATAAAGGTTTACTAAATTAAATAATCGTTTATGAGTATGGCGGTAAACATTTACACAATTGTATAAACTACAAATTAAAATTTATTGTTGATGGGATAAGCTATTCCTATGCGCATTTCACTGGCTGCTTAGGCCAGATCATCAGGAAACTTTATCCAAAGATTTTAGAAAAACTAAAGATATTAAACCAAATAAAACTGTTAAGCGAATAAGAATTATAAACACTAGTTTTATTTGTAACAATATCAAAGCTTAAACAAAAACAACAACAAAATAAACAGTGAGTTTATCTTTTCTTAAGGCCTAGTTAGGCGAACGTTGCTGTACCCGTAATGTACCGCACCGTACTGTAAGCACGTTGGTGCACTTATAGAACATTTAAAAACGTGGTTTATGTTTTTTCTATACATAAACAAAAAACAATAGAATACATAAAGCAAATCACACAGTGATGGGAATCAAAAATGTTTTAAAAAGTACCAAGTTATTTAAATGGTATTAAAAAAGTATTTTGTGTATGTAAAAAACGTTAATAGTTTAATGTTTATATTATAGATTTTCAATTAACAAATTTGTATTTTAGCATATATATTATAACAATAGATATATTGTATTGTGGTGTATGCACAAAACAAGGTTTTGCTACCATTTAAAGCCTTTAATTCTTTTCACATTTCCATTGTATGTGTATATGCATTTGTTTATATGTATTGTACATCTAAACATAAATATATTTGTTTATATGGAAATATGTTGTATATTAAGTTGTTTTGTCTCAATTCCATAGCTTAACTGAAAAAAGTACCAAAAACGAGCAAAAATACCCGCATTCAATTTAACATACAAGCAGCCCATCACTGCTTTACAACTGTCACGTAACAACGGCATACAAATCTGTTTAATACAGATCGAGACGTTCCGTCAACGTGACATTTAAATTCAGTAAGCATTTGCATTGTTTGCAAATGACAAAACGAACCAGACGTTCCATTAGGGGACGTGAACGTTCGGCTAATTCTGCCTTTACAGTCGGGACTACAATTGGTTGATTTTTTGTCAACTCTTAATGTAGTTGTAAGTGGGTAGAAAAAAGCCAAATAATTTTATTTTATTTTGCCAGCTCAGCTTTATTTACACTGCCACGCGCATATTAGTTATCAAAGTTTTTCTTGGGAGTTAAAAAATTTATTAACAAGGTTTCTTTTAAATGTGATAAATTCTTATTTCATACTATTGATAAGTTAAAATTAATTGTTGATGGGATAAGCTATTCCTATGCGCATTTCACTGGTACTTAGGCCAGTTTATTTATTTTTTAGTTGCTTCTTTAGTAAAGAATAGTCTGTAAAACTCTTTATTTTTTAATGGCAATCATGCCGTTCTAGTTTACCAGGCCTCGCGCTTTTTATGTTTCGCTCGCATTCGTTAATGATTTGGTGTCGCAAACCAGTTCCGTGTTAAAGTTTTTCGCAGTTCGAACTTACCCACATGCCCTCGTTTTAAACCCTCCTCTTTGATCTCGTTAAGAACCAATTTAAGCTATAATTCACTTAGTGGAGTACCTTTTATATAATTCAAATTGATTAGTGGTTTGGTACTGTCTACTATGTGAATAAACGTAACTAAGGATAGGACTTCCGTTATCCCTATTTAGAATACGAAGTTATTTTTTGCTGGACAGATCGTGAAGAATTGTTTTTGTAGGATACCCCGGCTCCTAGTCTTAGTTCTATAGCGGTAACCAGTAAACAAATTGAGTTTCAAACGCAGCAAGTTTTAAAGGGAGAAATGTAAAGATTTCGCTAAACATCTCGCTTCCGGGAGGCATGAGTTTTATATGACGTATTCCTATTTTGAAGCAATACATTTTTTTGACACAAAAAGCGCTTTATGAATTAAAATTCCCCGGGAGTTTTACCACTTTTTCCAATTTTACCACTGAATTTAAATTAAAAAAAAAACGGGAAAAAACTCCCGGGGAATTTGAAAATATTCTCCCTTCATATCTGCTTTGTAGTAAGGGATTACCGTGGCCCCTTAAATGCTAACATTTTTTTTTAAATTTTTAAAAATTCGTGCAGCTTCTTTACTGTAATACTGTATATTCTATGGAGTAGAGCTTAAATGTGCGCTTAATTTTCAAAATGTGCTACTAGTGCTTCGCCAGTTTAAATCGCCTTCACGAGAAAAGACCATGCCCTTAAATAGTTCGAGCAAAATATCCAGTGTGGCATGAGGTCTGCAGCATTTAGCGCTGTTCTGTTGAAGGCATATAAAGTGAGCGATTATCTACCGATAGCACTCGCTGTTGCCGTTGATAGCCTGCCCAACATCGCTCCCAAAGAAATATGGTCCAATCAGCACTTTTTTCGGAATGCATTGAAAGCTCTTGGATCACATGTTAGTATCGTCCCAAATACGACAATTTAGCTCGTTGACATTTATCCAAAATGGGTCTCATCCCTTAAGATGATTTATTTTTAAACAGCAGGGTCAGGTAAAACTTTTTGAAATTTAAAAAAAAATTTTTTTTTTTGGTAAAATGCTTGTTTGACCGCTTTTTACTCAATGCAAATGGATGAAACTTTGCAGGCATACATATTCCCGATGACAGTACACGAATACATGGGCGTAGCCAGGATACAATCTAGGGGGGGAGGGGGGGCAGGCAAATATTTTTTTAAATGTTCTTTTTTAAGAAAAGCGTTTCTTATTTCGAAATAACCAAGATACTTGGACCGAGCTGGCTGAGTTTCAGTAGCACACTTTAGTGGAGTAAATGTGGTAGAAGTATAGAACAACAATTCTTTGGAAAACCAATTTCAACATACACACGGAAACTTTATAAGTTCCCATCTTAAAACTAAACTTTCAAACCACTAAATCGTTCCTTTAAACCACTGCTTAGGTATTATTATTGATTGTTTTTCTCGCAGCGAGTTATTATTTCTTTGTATATGCAATGCCTTTTTTGTTACTTGACTTTAGAAACTTCTATTCAGGAAATTCCCATTACCCTGTTTTTGTTTCATTTATTTTATTTTAAAATGCTCCACTTTAATTTGCAAAGTTATTACTAACTCGAACTCCAACATGCAAATTTTCCTTTTAATTCTTTTCAAGTGTTTCATTTATTTGCTTTTAAGTTTATAAAGTCTTTACTGTCTAACTCCACCCCAAAGGAAACTCACTGAACTGACAATCTAGTTTGAATTCAGTTGATGAAAAGAAAAAAAAAAACGCCACAAAGACAAGAAGTCAATTTAGTTGCTTACATCCTGCTTTACAGACAAACCCAACTATCTTCCTATGATCCGTTTAACATTGAAACTGTGAGCTGCCAAAGCAACTGTGGTTTGTTGTAGTTTTGGTGAAATTTTCTAGCATTTGCTTGATTATATGTCTTTAATTTCTAAAAAAAAAAAAACTTTTTTAAATGGGTTTCCTTTAGTACGATTAGAACACTAGAACACGTCTTTATTTCTTTATGTGAAAATTGAACTGAAGGAGTTTTTTTTTTTTATTTTATGTAAAATTTGCAAAGTAAGTTTGTGCGAGTGGAAAAATAATATATTTTTACAGCAAATTAATTCAATTGAATATAAATAATATCTTGTATTTTTATTGCTCTTTTAATTAAGTTAATTTATAGCAATTAGACAGTTGATTTCGCAGCTGCTAAAGGAGTCTAGAGCATGGTGTTTTTTAAGCTCCTTTCACACTTTAATACTGAGTATTTCGACATTTCAAAAATCTAAAATATTCAAACAAATTTAGCATGATTCTCGTCCAAGCCAAAAATTACTTATCCTTAATAAATAGTTGGCTTGGTTTAAGTAAAATATTTCTTTGTTTAAGAAAATTTAACTAAATACGAACAAAATATGTAAAAATCAAGAAAATATTTTTGGATTTTCTTGTTTTAAGGAACGAATTTGATAACTTTAGAAAATAAACTTCTTTCCGTGTACAATAGTCTGAAGACAAATTCTTTTGAAGTGTCACGAAAGAAATTACGTAAAGAAATTTGGCGGTGTCACCATTTTTTGAAATTTGTCTGAACAATAAATTTGTGCATTTATCAGAGTTTTATTTTTACGAAAGCACAATAAGAAAATCAGGGATGGAAAATTAAAATTTTGTTAAAAAATTTTCACTACTATTTTTTTTTCTAATTACAATTGCAACTTAAACAAAACTAATAAGAGATGTTTTTAATGTTGTAAAAAATAATTAAATACGGAACACAGACAAAAAAATACGTTCGTATCAGCTTTTCTAGCCTTACAAAATAAGCCCAATCTATATAATAAAAATGAAATGTTGTCTGTTGCTGATCGCATAACTTGAGAACGGCTTGACCGATTTGGAGATTTTTTCTTTAAAATAATCGCCATCGTTTTTACGGAAAGAATATTTTGCCCCGCCCACTTTTTTCCATTAACCTAAAATCAGAAAACGGCTTCATCGATTTGACTAATTTTTTTTCAAATGTTCGTATTAATTTATTTTAAGTTTTCATCAAAAAAAAAAATTTACTACGCCTACTTTTACTCCCACTTTTTCTATTTATTTCACCGATTTGGACGATTTTTTCTTTAAAACGATTGCCATGGTCCAACTTAGGTTTTTACGGAAAGGAAATATTGCCCCGCCCACTTTTTTCGATTTACCTAAAACCAAAAAACGGCTCCGTCGATCATTTGTAATCAGCTACCGAGCGAAGCCGAGGCGGCCAGCTAGTTATGAATAAAAATTCTTCGGATTACTACACAGCAAAAATAAAAATAGATTTCAATTAAAAAATGTGTGATATTAATTAAAAAAGTAATTAAATCTGCACCAGTAAACAAATTAAAAGTATCAAGTAAACGTTTAATTTACTTGATTAAACGTTTAATTCACTTGATTAAACTTTTAATTCACCTGATAAAATTTTTAATTGAAACTGATTTTATTTTTGATTAATCCTTCAAATAGCGAAAAATACAGTATAGAAATTGAAGATTTTTCAATGATCCTGAATGTGCGTTCAAAGGGTATAGTGCAGTCTTCATCTGTTTACATATATTTCCACTGAATTTTAAGCCGAATTGTTTGCATTGTTGTCCAAACTCACGCCAGCATATCATATACTGCAAACGAGCTTTCGAATTTCGAAAGACTCATAGGAAAGAGTCTTAACCTAAACAACATCGTGAAAGTCTCAAGGTATGTTCACACTTAGCAAACATTTGACGAAAACCACTAAGTTGGTCAGATTAAAGCTCTCGTTTTAATAATTTTTGTTTATCTACAAAACTTTATTATGTACTAAAAAAAAAATAGAATAATGGAATTGATAATATCGAGGCATAACCGCAAAAAAAGCTTAAGTAACACCTTTTTCCATTTTCGTTTTTTTTAATAAACGACTTTATTGGCAACACTTGCACTATGTCCTAAAATGTCATGGTCACATAAGGAACCGTTACGATTTTATAGCAAAAACAATTTTATCTCAAGCGACAATATTCATAAAAAAATTTTATGAAATAATATATAAAAAAACCTTCTCCGGTAAAATTTTGTTTTTGTCACTTAAGCTTTTTTTGCGGTAATGACTCGATATGTTAAGTGCCTTTTTATCTAGCAAACGTTTTGCAAGATTAAACAAACGTTTAATAAAAAAAAAAAAAACGGTTACGTGTGGGGCTTCCAAATGTTTGTTAAATGTGACCATCGCATACCATAGTTAAGACTTAGATTTTAGACTACATCTTAAAAAAAATTATATTCAATAAAGAATAGAAAATAAATTGGTTTAAGTAATAAACTAGACTATAAATGAAACAAATGTATAGATTTTAAAATAAACCATCCGTCGTCCATTGCAGTGAGAGTTAAACGCCAAACCCCTCTGAAGAGATTGTGTGGTTACTATCGAAACGTCAGGGCAACGTGTCCGTGAACACCTGGGTTCGATTCCTAGTCTAGTCAAGAATGAAAAATCATCATTTAATTTTAATTCATTTCATGTTCTTAAATTCATTTCTTCATATAAAAAATTAAATTCAAATGAAATTCAATAAACTTTAGACTGATTAAAATATCAAAATTTGGATTAAAAACCATAAACAGTTCAATAAATTAATTACAATACTTAACCATATATATTTTAATTAGCTTGAAAAATTAGCCATTATTTTTTTTCAAATGTGTTTAATGAATAATAGACCTATTCCCTCGATATTTCAATTACTTTTTGCTTAAGCGAACCTTTGCTTAACAATGTGGCTATAGATACATACATATGCAGATATAATTAGGAATAATTCGATTACACTACCCGAATATCTTTTATCTTCATGTCTACTATAATAAAAATAGTTCTCACATTCTATTTTAAAAAAGGTTTATTTTATTTTAAGAAATCCCCTCTCCTCTTCAAAGGTAAAAAGCCATCTGGTAATTTGTTTTTAATACTTTCAATTAGAACACATGGCTAAATTGCTGTTTGATATAAAATTTTTGTTTTCCAGCCAAAATTCATTTCAACTTGTGCTTTAATTCTTCTGTTTTGTGTTTTACATAGACTTTTACGCGTTTAAATGGTTTGACTACAAAAAAAAAAAAAAAAAAAAAAAAAAAAAAAAACAAATCACTTGTTAATTTTACGTGCGTATTTAAGTTGGAAGGAATTTCAAGTTGTTTTTTTTTCTTCAAACATATCCAACTTGACGGTCTCTTCTACACTTTAAATTGTTTGTAGACAAAAATACACGTTATTAAACACACTATGAACTTGAAAGACGCCACTCGACTTGAACATTTCATTGATAAACAATTTTTTAAAATGAAGGGGCTAATTCTGGCAGTCGTAAACGAATACTTTAACGATTCGAAAGCAATTTTATTTCTAATTTTTTCAGTCGACAGCATAGTAAAGTACATATTTATCAGAGTTTTTACAACACTGAATAAATAATTTCGATTCGTTGAGCATCGACTGTAAGAAATGTAAATAAAATTTCATTCGAAACGAAAAAGTATTCGATCACGACTGCCAGAATTAGCCCTTAGACTGAAATTAAGAATTCGGGATCCAGTTTCCAATATTAATAATACCCCAGGTCTCCAACTTTTGGAACCTATGGCTGCCCTTCTGATTTGTCTAGGACCCTAAATCCAAGACTAAAACTCGAAAACAAGTACTTAATGCCACCTTAAATTGTATTCCAAACGGACTTACCGCTTTCAATATCCAGAATTATTTCAAAAATCTCCCACTGTGTGTCGGGTGATCCAACTGTCGTAGGTCGACAAACTTATTTTCTAAATTCGTGTCTCTATTTAAGAAGTTGTTTAAGGAAATTTCATAAGTGGAATTTATTCTCCCGAAATAAATTATAACATTATCGAAGCAAAATAAACACAATTGGGGGATTCACAAGTATTCATTAAGTTGTAAAATAATAAAAAATAAGAATAATTACAAGAACTATATATGACTGCTGTGGGCATCCGCTTATAATTTAGATTTTTACTGTACAGTTATGACCAGGGAAACCATAAATATGCAATTGCATGTTTTTCCTTGTGCGACAAAAGAAGGCACAAATAATAGATTTATCCGTTTAAGAGCCTTTTTTGAATTTTGGCAGCAATTTGTTAGTGCATATTTTTGCATATTTTGGCATATTTTACCGTTTGAAGCATTTTTGTGCATAACGTAGTTAAACGAGCAGTTTTGCAGCATTTTTTAGTTAAAAGCGCATACTTTGCCTTTTTAAGGCATATTTTCGAGACATGTTAAATTTTTTTGTAGAAATACATTTTTTTTTTAAATTCTGGCTTACAGATGCATTTTCTGTTTTAAATATGTATCTGTATACCTAACGTGCTGCTTCGAATTCGCCATTTTCATATAATTTTTACTCTAAAATTGTTAAACAAAACAGGTTGTCATTAAAGATAAATAAACAAACGAAAATTCTGATGGTGCATAGAGGGTATTCCTGGAAAATATTAAAGGAATAAGACTTTTAAAAAAGTATAAAAGCTTTTAAAATTGTTATTTGCCTTAGAATACACATTCGAGTTAAGATAAAATTTATATATTAAAAATAAATGTTATGCGAAGTGTATAATACATAGAAATCTAGACCAATCTTTAAGTATACCGATCGACTCAGAATCACTTTTTAAAGAAATCTAACGATGTGCATTCGTCCGTCTGGCTAATATAATTGGATCAAATATGGGCGAAGTCTATGTAAATGGTGAGAGTCGGTCTATAATTTCACCTATTCCCCAAAAAACTTCTTTCCATATAAGACTCTTTGTATTCGTAAACTATCTAATTATGTTGTTATTTAAATTAAATTCGCCCCAAAAATATTTTACTGCGGGACTCTAATTTTTAAGAAAATTTTTTTATATATTTTTTAAGTCCGTCAATCGAGTCTTAGCTACCTGCTATATTTAGCTTACTCTAACATTTTGTATTTAATTCATAAAGTGTTGCTTATTTTTTTCATTTCGCCCCTTCATTTCGTACACTTTCAGCAAACATGAATACGTATTTACAATTTGCGCGCCGGATGACTGGCTGTTTGGCTCTGACTTCACAGTGTGTTGTATTAACCTTTTTTGTTTGTGTTTATTTCTTTCTCCCTCTCAAAACTCACCATCTTAGTACGCTTTGTGGCAAGACCAGTGTTACCGTTCGCCTGACTAAAGTCGCAATTTGACCCTTTTTCAGCGGTCTGCGACTTTTTGTGAGACTTTTTTTTATCACCGACTTTTGCGACTATTTTAATTTTTCTGCTACTTTTTACCCTTTTTGTTAAGATTCTTACAAAACATTCAATTTCCTTATTATTTGTATCAAAAAAAAAAATTCGTCAGAATAGCCTCGTCAAAATTTAAAAACAATTCATAAATTATGGTTCATTTGGCAACACTTTTATTACATTTTTGCAACCTTGTCATGTATACAACGTATTTGAGGCGAATTCAGTTCAAGGTGGTGGCAAGTTTTGACAGTTCGGACCAATTTGTTTTAATTTGTCAGTGTTTTGTTAGCAATGCAATGCAAAAAACCTCGAATCGTAAACACTAGCAAAGCAATGTAAAAACATGCAATTCAATGCTGTCATCTTTAAATTTAATAGACAAAGATATAGAAGACTGGATTCCCTGTGATGAACTTATTTCTAAATATAGAAATAAAATTTTAAAAAAGTAGTATTTATGTAGGTATGTTAAGAAAAAGAAATATTGCGCCAAGATCAAACGATCGGAATTAAAGTAAAATTTTCAAGGGGCTTTAATTGGACAAGTTTAAATTTTGTCTAAAATATATTAACCTTAACTTTTTTGGCTTGTTTTTAAACAGAAATTCTACTCCTTTGACCTTGGCAGCATACGACAAATTTATTAAACTTAAGTAAATGTTTTCCCTATACATGAAAACATGGACAAACATGTACATTGTTATGAAATATGATAAAAATGAATTCTGCAATAAGCTTTTTGTTTCAATTGTTTTGTTATGCTTTTTTATTAATAAAAAACGTTAAAAAAAAGATGTGCGACTTTTATTTTCTGAAACGACTTTTTTGTGCGACTTTATTTTTATAAAACAACCTTTTGTGCGACTTTTCAAAAATTCCTAACGGTAACCCTGGGCAAGACCGTAAGCAGCATTGAGTGTATATTTATGCACTTGACATTAACATTGAAAAAAAGTGTGTGTGCGAGTATTTTGAAATCTAAGACATGTTGGTATCAAACGTCTGTAATCTTTTTGCAGTCTTTCAAATACTAACTAACAAACATAGATAATTGGGTTTAACGGCGAGAGACGCTGACAGAGACTGACTGACTTACCAACTGTGGCTTCATACTTTTTTTTTGGCACTTGAGACTTGTAACCTACTCAATATTTTTAAATTAAAAGGGAATTTGTTGCAGAAAAGTACTTTTTATGGTCAAATGTTTATAATTTGTTTCAAGTAGTTTTATCGTCGTTGAAAAGCTGCATTCACAGCAGACAGGCAACTCCGCGAAGTTATCTCAATTTCCTAAATTAAACACTCATCCTCCTCCCGATGGTATAAGTGGGCAATGGCAATACACACACCACTCTGACAAAAAACGCCGAAGAAGAAATCAGTTACCGAAAGCGGCTAGAAAGGAACCAATGGTATGATGAGGAGTGTAAAGCCGCCGCCGAAGCTAAGAATTTGGCATACAGGGCGACACTTTCGCCTATAGAAACGACTACTGTGTTGGAGCGATACCGAGAGTTGAGGAGGAAGGAAAATCGTATATTCCAAAGAAGGTAGTACAGGAATGGGAACACGGCAATTCGAGGAGATTAAGGTTTAAGAAAACAGGAACGACACCAGAAAATTCTACCAAAAACATATATTAAAAAACATCAGCTGAAAGACTAGCCCCACTGGCATAAATTCGTGTAGAGATGCAAAAAGGAGTTTGGCGACTTACACGCCGACTCTTCTGCTAAGGATATGCCAGTAGAATTTATCCAGCTTGTAAGCGTCCGAAGAACTAAGTGAAGTAATAGAACCGAAGCTAATCAAAGATGATGTAGTTGAATATGCACCCCCTAACCCAGATGAGGTCAAAGCAGCAATTGGCCGGCGTAAGAACAACAACGCCGCAGGCGCAGACGGAATACCGACAGAGCTTTATAACACCGGAGGAGAAGAGCTGCTAAGGTACATGCCACAGCTCGTCTAGGATTGTAAAAGCATGCCTGATGATTGGAACCTCAGCGTACTTTTTCCAATTTATTAGAAAGCAAAGGAAACACGGAATTAGTCTCCTATCCGTCGCTTATAAAATCCTATTTAGCATATTGTGAGAAAGATTGAAGCCCCAACTAGACGAACTGAATCAGCCCGATCAGTGTGGCTTCAAGCCGACTAAATAAACTATCGACCAAATATTCACAAACCGCCAAGTCCTAAAACAGACCCAGGAAAAGCAAATCAATACATTATACAGCACTTAAAACCACACAGAAGAATATAACAATTGATTTCAATTAAAAACTTTCTGATATTAATTTAAGAATTAATTAAATTTGAATTGAATAAACAAATAAATAGTACCGGGTTCTCCAATAAGAACTTGACAACTTTTTTAACGCGTGCTGTGTGGCTTGTGGCACCATCCTGTTAAAACCACATGTCGTCCAAGTCCATGTTTTCCAATTCGGGCCAAAAATAATCGGTAATCATAGCGCTTTAACGATCGCCATTCACACTAACTTGAAGATAGTTATTGTTGTGGAAAAATATGGCCCAATGATAAAGTGTGGATGAAGTGGTGATTCATGAAGCACTTGTGAGCCAAAAATGACCTTGAATCATCTTCTCCAGAGCCCAAAGAGCATACATTGTTCGTTCGTGTACTTTACTATGATGGAAATATTTAGTTTATTGTAAAAAAGGAAACTAAACGTAAGATGATCAGTGAAATAGTGCGTTCACAAACTAAATTCAAAGTTGTCAAGTACCTCATGCAAACCCCTACATTAATAAACTATTTTTTTATTTCATATCAACAAAATTACGTTTATGTAACGTTGTATATATAAAGAAAAGTTTAATACACCTGATTAGATTTTTAATTAAAACTGATTTTATTTTTGATTAATGGTTTAATTGAAAAACAAATTAGCGAGAATATTTTCTGTGCAATAGTTTACTCGACATTTGGTAAATTAAATTTTAAAACCGATATACCTTTACCGCTATAAAAGTTTCTGTAACAATATTCCGATTTAATTAAAAACCGATACCGATAGCTTATTACCGAAATTCGTTTGGGATGCCAGCCTTATATATTATTATTTATATATTAAGCTGAGCACTAGTAACATAGACATTTAGACAATTGCAGTAAAAATTACCAGAGTTTTTGCCAGGAATCGAACTCGCAATTTATGTTCTGATAGACTAGCACACTACTTATTTGCCTACCGGGAAATCTCAATAAATAAATAAAAATTATGGATACATCTTCACTAAAGTTCCTAAACTTCGTCCAACTTCATTAGTTGTGTGTCTTGTGAAAACCACATGGCGTTAATGTCCATATCATCCAGTTACGGCCAAAAGAAGTTGCTTGGAATTGACCTATAACGTGCTTCGTTCTCAAAGCAATATGGACAGGTGTTGAAGTCAGCCTAAAATTCTAACTAAAGAGTGATTTCTACGGTATGCTTTGGACCTTCATGGATCTCATGTGTATTGTCAGGGTTGTCAGATTTTTTTGAGCTCCATCGCCAAACCGAATGTCAGAAATCGCCAAACATTAATTTTGTTCGGCTTTCGTACATTTTGTTTTTTTTTTTAATTAATTCAAAATCTCCACGTTTGACGAGAAATCGCCATAACTGACAGCCCTGTGTATTTATATTGACTAAAGCTTAAACATACCAGATAATCAAGAAATGGGCCGCATTTTTTTGACAGATCTTGTGTTTTGTGGACCACACTGGTAGGACGTAACATGGGAAAATCGTTCGAAACATTTCCCAAACAAAACACTCATTTTTATTTAACAATTTAATAGTTTGTACGTGTTGTGGAACGCTCTTTCTCTAACCATCTATGTTAATTCGTTAACCAATTCGACAGATGTGGCTTCAACAATATGGCTCCTTTCAACTGCCAAAATTCGTAAGTACCTATTGGAAGACTCTTTTGCACCATGATTTCTTATCCGCCCCTAAGCCTACTCCCACTATTCTCTTCTTTATACAATTGTAAGGTTCATTTACTTTATTCTCCTAACAAAACTGATGGCTGAATTACACGATTTTTAATGATAAACAGCCCAATTATGAATAAAAATTCCCCGGGAGCTTTTTCTCTTTTCTTAATTTTACAATTGAATTAACATAGGAAAAATGGGAGAAGTAAGAAAACTCCTGGGGAATTTTAATTTATAATTGGGCTGAAAATTTATAAATTATTTTCACTTATTATGATATGACTTACTTTATAGCATTACTAAATAAATATGTAGTTTAATGACGGTAGTTGTTGCTAAAATTGCCTTTGTTTATGATCCATAAAAGGTGCTTTGGCTTTGTTTGATTTTGTGTTACTCAAGGTATCCATTTCTCTCTGCTTAAGCTTTTGAAATAAGAATTTTTGAAAAGCTGCCTTTCAAACCTTTTAGTTTTTTTTTTCTTGGTTTAGGGGAATGCTGGGAAAATAATAACATTTTGTGTAGTCTACCATAAAGTATTAAATTTAATTAAAACTGAATAAGAAAATATAGAAAATATATTTAGAAATTTGAGTAGCAAAAGGGTGATGTTAGTAGAGAAATTTCTTAAGATAATAAAATAGAAAATTTTGCTTATAGATTTTAACACCCTTCACTACAGGTCAAATGGGATTATAAAAGCTTGTCAATCAGTTTGCTATACTTAAAATGTTCATCTTAGAATCTGAATCTTATAAGTAGCGGAGTTGATTTAACGATGTTCGTCTGTCCGTCCGCCCGCTGGTTTGTCTATCCATATGAATGCTGAAATGGGTTTTCCGAAGGCCTTATATATGATGGGGAATCGATTGTCAGATATTTTTAACGCATAAAGTCTACAATAGTTTGCTATTGAAATGCAGACAGTTCGGCTCTCAAATGACTGAGATCTGAGCAAAAATCAACGACTGCCTTTAATTTTTACCGAAAAACGCTTACCAATTAACATTTACATCTTTAATGGCCATTTTCTCAATGTATCGACAAACTGTCTGTTACTTAATGTCAACATAAATTTATTGGACCGATAAACTGTTCGTTAACGATTTTGGGTTTCTCAATATACCGACAAAAAACAAAGTTTTCAGCTGGCAACGCCACTCAAAATACATGTAAAAGTTGGGAGTCAGCTGATTGAATTTATCTGAACGGCAAATAAAAGGAAAATAAATAATTGGCAGATGAGTGCCGTTTAGCTTTGCGATAAAGTCGAAGCAAATGAGACATTGAGAAAACCAAATTTCTTTAATGTGCAGTTTTTCGTTGGGAAAAAAGATATTCGCCTAATGAGAAAATGGCCATAAGTCTTCTTTTAAAGTATGTCCATTGTTTTTTAACATTCACCTTAAAAAATTAGTAAAATGCAATTATTGATAATCAGTTCATTAATAATCTTTTTTTCCTAAACTAATCCCAAGAAGCTCTATTCTTGTCTGCAGACAGACCAGAGTCTCTGGCAGGAATCGAACCCGTAACCACGAAACTGATAGATAAGCTCCCTACCAGCTAGCCTACCGGCGCACTCTAGTTATAAACAGATGACCTTAAATAATATTAAGTATTGAAATTGAGACATATCGTATCATGTAAGCGACGGCCAGGGAGCGATAAATATTTAATCATTAGAATCGATAATCATATTTTATGAAAGCTTTAATGATTCTTTAAAGCTTATTTATAAACCTCTATTCGATTGTTGTACACTGAAAGAATTTTCTTCGCAATACCAATGAATTTTGACATTAATCCCATGAAAAATTGCATTAAAAAGGAACCTATGCAGCGCATCGTTGGATAAATGAAACCTGTTTCATTAAAAGGATTTAATGAAACATTACATTAGATCTATGAATATTATTCATTGGCTGAATACTTTCAATAAAGTAAAAAAAAAATTTTTTTTTTCTATTTTTTCTTATTTTATTTTTATTTTTTCTTTCTGTCTCTGGCGGGATTCGATCGCGTAACCTCGGTGCTGATAGACTAGCTCACTACCAGCTTGTCTACCGGGGCAGTGTAGTTTTTCTATAAAAAAAGTATGTTTTTACTCAATTAAGAGCGTAAATATGAGATTAATTTGTCCATAATAAAAATAACAACGTGGATTGAAAGTGGATTGCAAGTTTTTGTTTCATTACTATAATGAAATTTTTGTATTGTCATGATGAAAATTTAAATACAAGGTGGCGCAAAAATAACCTTCCGATGTTTTTTGGCTGTAATTTAAAAAAAAAAAATGAAAAACTTTGATTCTTCCGATAACTCCTCCAGCGAAAGCAGCACACCATACAGTGACTTGGAGCGGGTGTAATGGCTCTTCGTGGGTTACACGCGGATTTTCAGTGCCCCAGAAGCTTAAATTTTGCTTATTTACGTACCCGCTAAGATGGAAATGGGCCTCATCACTCATAATTATTTTTGATGAAAAATCATCTTCCTGTTGGTGGTGATTAAGGATGGCTTGAGCGTATGTAAGACGCGATTGGCGGTCAGCAGCTAACGGCTGATGCACCGTCTGGACTTTGTACGGAAACATCTTCAAATCTTGTACCAAAATTCGCTGTAAAGACCGTCGACTGATACCCATTTGCGTGGCACGTCGGCTGGTCGATGTCGACGGAGCTTCCATGACATCCTCGGCTACAGCAGCAATATTCTCTGCAGAACGGCTACTCCGGGGTCTGCCACGCCTGGCAGCATCTCGTGTTGTGCCAGTCTCTTCGAGGCGAGCGGCTAAGCGTCGCACTGTTTCACCAGTAGGCGTTGGACGGATAGGAAATCTGCGACGAAATTCACGTTGTGCCAAAGTCACCGACCGATTATTGGTCAAATAAATAGTCACAAATATTCCGCGTTCTGGAGCAGTGTAGCGTAACATTGTTTATTAACGTGTATTTCGCATGTGTTTACTACACAAATGTCAACACAGAACTGACATTAGGGGCAAATCGCAAAATTTATAGCATTTTCTGATAGGAGGATTACTTTTGCGCTACCTTGTATATGAAGGCAATTATTGAAATATGTTGCTTTTATAAAGAAATTTTTTGATTTCATAAATTTAATGGCATACGTGTAACATTAGATTTATGAAATTATTAAATCTTAAATTTTTAAATTAAACATTTTTTTTAAGGAAACTATAATTTTGTATTAATTTATGAATATAGTTATGTTTCTTTATTGTTTTTTTTTATGTTCCCAATTAAAATTTTTTGTTTAACTTGGACAAACTAAAGTTTTCATATATCCAATGGAAATTTTTAACGTAATTACGAAATCCAATGAAGCGATTTTAACGAAAAAAATTCATTATAACTATGAAATTCCATTTAGACAATGAAAATTTTCATTTACTATATGAAGCATTTTTCTTTCAGTGTAGTAGTTTAAAAGTTATAAACATTTTAATAATAAGTCCTTGCAAAACTCGGCGCAGGTTTTTTATTAACAATATCAAAATTCTAGTTAAAGCTTAAAAGATATTTCATAGATATTATCAAAAGCTTTATAGCATTTTATCGGGCTTTTTTCCTTAACTTTTTTTAACCATTTTTAATAACTATTGCGGTTGTTTGCTCTCTTTATCCAACTTCTTACACCTCAATCGGCAACACTGATTTTTTTAAGGTTTTCCGAGTATTGGATTTTTGTTCCTTCATGGTTTAAATTTTATTTGGTATTATCTTAGCTAAAATGCTTTATTTTATAAAATTTGCTTCTTTTTTTTATTATTTCATTATAATTCTATGAGTATTTCCCTTCAATGTCACGGTTTATAAAGTTCTTGCCGCTTAAGTAAATGAAAAAATAAAAATAACAAAATATAAAATAGACAGAAAATAAAACCCGTTGAATTTTTAATTAAACTTGGGTAAAATTGAGTCTTAGCTAAGCAAAGAGAAAGACAAGACGAAAAGACAGACAGACAGACAGACGAAAATGATTAAAGAAAAAGAAAACGTCACGCCTATTCAAGACTATTTATTACACGAGACTTCCAAGTCAAATTGGTTTCATAAAAGAACTTTTTTTTTTTGTTTTCTTAAAGAAAGAATAAAGTTTTGTGTTGCTACTTAATTCTTTTTAAATTGTTTCCTATTTTTTTAGAGGCAGCATTTTTTTCTAATTTATCAAAAGATCTTAAGGCAATTGCCTTTTTATTAATGAATCTTAATAAGAAACTTGAATTTTTTTTAATATTCAGTTTGTGTACAAACACTTTTTATCGCTTAGTTTTGATCAGAAATTATTTTTTTGAAATAAATTATGAAAAATATTAATAAACGTATAGTTTTGTTTCACTTTTAAAATATTTATGGGTTTAGAAAATGTTAAGAATAAAAAAATGTATATCTATTAAATGGCCACATGTGAAAAGAATATCGAGTGTTTCTTTAAAGTGGAGTTAGTAACAAGTTAGAAATTGATTCAAACAAAGAAGAGCTGTAAACATATTTTGGTACTTAATTCTAAAATTATTAATTTTAAAGAGAAAGAGGGCACAAAAAAAGATCTATACAAATCGCATTAACAGATTAAATAGAAAATTTGTATTGGAAATAAGAGCCGACACTAGAGACGTGATTTTAGACAAGACTTTTAATGAGTTTACAGACAAGACTATAGAGAAGCCTATAGACGAGATTCTTCACAAGAGGATAGAGAAGACTATTGGCTTGATTCTAAAGAAGACTATAGACGAAACTATATTCAAGACTAAAGATAAGTCTACGAGCCAATTCTGTAGACGAGGCTATAGAGAATACTTTAGTCGAGACTACAGAGTATACTACCGACGGGACTGTAGAAAAAGCTTTATATAGAACTTTTTTATAGGACGTAGCGATAGACAGCTTTAATCAAATGGTTACTCGATCTTAACCTGCCCACCCAGGTACAAATTTCGCATTTCATCAGGGTGAATGGCTAAGTGACAATTAGTCGTTATACATTCAGTTGACCTACTCCCCCGTCCTCATATAAGATAAGGGGTGGTGTCCATATCCTGTAGCTCCTGTATTCTTTAATATGTAAAAATAAGTTTTCACATTTTTTTAATGATTCTTCGTATTAGAGCATCCCTTTCCTCGTTTAGTTAAATTCTCAGATTTTCGCAGTGTTTTCTGTAAAAAATGGATGTTCTTCGTTGTCCCGAGTCAAAATCCACAAAAAGCAAATGGATTTTAAAACGATGTAGGCACGACTTAAAGTTTTAGGACCCTGTAAATATAATTTCCCTATTTAAGGTTTCTTGGGCAGCCATCGAAAATGGCGTTACTGTAGAATTTAACTAATTTGCCTTCTAATAATGAAAAGAGCCGTACCATAGTTCTATTCTAGATATATCATCCAAACAGACAAACACCGGTTTTCCCAGGTATTGCTGCCAAATTAATGAATTTCAGACCCTGACACAGAAAATGAAACACAGTTTCCTTTTCCTTTGCGCCATGACAACTTCTGCAGTAGTCATTGTTATCCAAAACTGCCAGTGCTCAATTATCACTGATAACACTGTTCTAATTTGGTCCCAATTTAACCCAAGTCGAGAGCTGGTTCTTCGTTCATCATAGCCAGGCCACAATGCCCTCAATACAAAGCACGTGGATTCGCAAGACCACCCCAAACTGTGAAAGTATATAAGACTCGCGCTTGATAAGTGACTAACAGTGAGCCAATGGAAAGCCAAAGAGTTGATCAATGAAATTGTCATCCATACGACCACCTTGTTTGTAAAGCACATTTGCTATCTGGTTACCTAACTAAACTGAACTTCAGCGACATTAGTTCACATATCCCTGATATATCAGCAAAAACCACGGCTGCCTCTAACTTTAACCTAAAATCTCAGTGAAAATTGAAAAAATCTCTTTATAAAAAAATCGTGTTATAGACATATAACAACTTAGACATATAAAAAGTTATTCTTGTTGTCACATCTAGCTTAAAATAATTGTAAATAAAAAATTGTGCTCAAATATTATCTTTATGTGAGTATTGTTGAGTTTTAAAAATCAGTGAAATTGAGCTATAATACACTGAAAAAATGTTCTTCACAGATCCAATGAAATTTACATTAAAATTCAACCTATGTAACCTTTCATTGGATTAATGAAGGATTAATAAAATCAATGACAAAATTTTCATTGATTTAATGAATCCTCATTGAAAAAATGGATAAAATAAACGTTTGTCATTAAACTAATGCAAAATTTTCATTGATTTTATGAAACATTTCATTAATCCAATGAAAGGTTACATAGGTTGAATTTTAATGTAAATTTCATTGGATCTGTGAAGAAAATTTTTTCAGTGTATCGCAAATTTTGACACGATAGCGACCATAACTTAAGAGCCCAGGAACTATTGGATTTGCAATATAATGATGATGGGAACTGAAATATTTGGCACTTCCGAATATATCACTCTTGATTTTTCTCTCTTTGACTACCAAAGCAACTTCTGCATCGTAAAGCAATTGTAAAAGAATAAAGGCTCAGTTAGCCGGGAGTAACAGTAACGTTGCAAATCATCTGCCTCATTTTGTTGTATGTTAAGCAATTAGAACGATTATAGATAGCAGTAAGATGTTACGTCTCAATCTGTAAGAAATAGATTGGTCTTAAATTTTGACGGTAAGGTTACTGTTACTCCCGGCTAACTGAGCCTTAATACAATTAACAAATCTCCTAGTAGAGTTTATTGGTCCAGCCTTGTACAGCTTTTCATTGCGAGAGTATTTGCAATTATAGTGGCTTTTTCTCTTTTGATGTGAACATGTTCATTAAAATTTAATCGAGAATAAAATAAATTAATTGATATTTAGTTTCACTTCACATTTTTTAGGACTAAACATAAGACTATAGATAGAACTGTAGACGAGACTATAAACGAATTTACAAACGCGACAACAGTTAAAACTATTGAAAAGATTCTTACCAAGACAACCCAATGTTTATTTGGCTTTGTTCTTCAAACACACTTTATAGCTTCGGATTCTAGTAAAAGATTGATTCATTATGCCCAGTCATGATTCGATGCGTAAAAACCCTCTGTTTTGTAACGCTAAAGCTGAATTTCATCATGCAAAATTGTTACTGAATGTCTCTTGGCTAATATACTCATATTAAATTCTTCAACTCCTGCTGGCACACAGCGCCGTCCCAAATGCTTTCCATATTCTTATATCTGTCGCAAGACTTTCTAGCTCCTTGTCTAATTGGCGTTGCCAGCTGTTAGTTGGTCTTCCAATACCTCTCGAGACTTGTGGATTATATTCGACCAGCTGCCTTGTTATGTCTTTCGTAGTCTTTCTCATGGTGTGACCAAGCTATTGGAAATTTTTTTCTCACTGAATTGTAGACATATCCCAAAGTGCTGTTAGTTACTGTTAAAGTACTTTTCGTTTATAGTCACTACCGTTTTTAGTCACATTAGCGATATAGTCCATATTATCATTATTTTCTGCCGCTTTTAGTCAATTTAATAGAAAGTATTTACGGTATAGTCGTATTAGTGATATAAGCATATTTGCCATTTATATTTTTCATCTATTAGCAAAACGTACTCGCAAAACGTACTAATTTCTTTTTACTTTTCAAAGCCACAAACCATATAAAAGAATTTTGAATTAAATCATTTAATTTTTGTCATCAACTCTATCCTATTTTTTATATGTAGTAGATATTCAACTCTGAGGCAAAAACATACGCCTGCTGATTATATTCGAATTCAGTTATATGCCTAATAGTCGCATTTATTTGAATAAGGCATATAGCCACACTGGCGATCAAGTCCATGATTTCGCTGCAACTACAGTACTTTTCGTTTATAGTTACTACCGCTTATAGTCACATTAGCGTTATAGTCCATTTTATCTGTTTGTTTTGCCGCTATAAGTTAGTTTAATATAAAGTATTAACGTTATAGTCCATTTAGCGATATAAGAAAATTCGCCATATATGCCATTTATCAACAGACATCAAAGGGAAAAGTGAAGGAAATTATGGCGTTATAGTCACAATAGCAATATTTACTAATTTTTTTATTTTCTATTTTAACAACTCTATTGCAAAACTATAAGCCTGATATCGGTGTAATTTGTATGAATTTTTTATTTTCTATATTCACATAACTTCATTATATTCGAATTCGGTTGTATGCCTCCTAGTGCAATATATGTGAATTAGCCTTATAGTCCCATTAGCGACATAGTCTACGTTTTGTCTACAACTAAAGGATGTGACTATAAGCGACAAGTACTGTAGTATATTAACGAACGATTGAATACCTTCTATTTGACGTTTTGCAAACGTATATAACCACATATTTTACGTTGCTGCTTAAGAATTTAAGTTTTGTTTGTGTGGATATTTAAATGTAGTTCTAGATCTTCAAAATTTATTCTCTCGGCTATTGCTAATGTTTTATTTCTTAATTATTTTTCAAATAAATGAATGATTCTATTACGCAAGATCTCTTTGGGTTTCCGTAACGGATCTTTATAGAGTATGAATTTAATGACTTTTTGCTTCTAAGAATATTTCATCCACCAAAAAATCAAACAAAAACTTAAAAACTTGAATTACTTTTATTTGCTTAAATTTTTGTTTTTTATCGTAAAATTTGTAGTATCGGCACAAAATTTTGCATTTTATTATCTTAAAATTATACTTCTTACGGCCATTTTCACCAAGTTCGGTTAAAACTTACTTTCAATTAAAGTTCCGGTTACCAATATGTTTTGACAGCTATAACCGATAGTTAATTATAACCGAACTTGGTGAAAATGGCCTTTAATGGTTTTATTTGTGATTTTTTGTTAAGAAAAAGTGCCAAATTCACTAAAGGTATAATAAAGGGCCCAACCAGTCACGAAAATCCCTTTAAATCATGTAAAAAAGTACCGATTTCTTAATTAAAATTTTACTCTTTAAATTATTTGCTATAATTTTGTTGTCTTCTGTTAAAAACTTCTTTGGTTGCTTACAATATAAGTATGTATGTATGTATGTTTTAGAATTAGTACGGTAGGTTAGGGTTTTACAACAAAACTCGAAAATATTTAAAAAAAAAACCAACAACTAGGTACAACAACAACAATAAAATATATATTTTTGTCAAAAAAAAAAAAAAAAATAACAGCACCCACTTACACAATAGTAGTGGTCAGGGCTAAATAAACACACACAATTATAACATAAACAACAGCAAATAAATGCATAATAACATTTTTGATTTGCTTTAACCTCAGAAAACAAGATATAAAAACGTAAAACGAGGGAGAGCAAGAGAAAGAAAACACATAACGAACATGTAATTTAAGATAAACAGCTGTGTTAACATTTTACTAAATTTAATAACAGTTAACATGTCCTGTAAAATAACAGAGGCTAGAGAAAAGTTAATAAGAGAGTGAGAGAGCAAAACTAAGATATTAATTGTTGTTTTTATTAACATTTTTGTGGATTTTAATGTTATTTTGCAATTTTATTAACATTTACCAGAATGTGATGTTGTTAAAGTGATAGATTTTATGTAAAAAGAGCTAATGAGATGTTAAAGCAACGTTAGTTGAACGCCGGCATTTAACGTTAAAACAACGTAGAACGAATAGGAAGCGCGTCATTTTTCCGTTGAGAAATGTCCATAGAAAAAAGAAAATCTAAACTAAATAAAAAAGTTAAAATAATCAAGTAAAAATTGTAAAAAAGGAAATACCTTTAGAAAAGTTATATAAAAAAAAACTAGAAAATTTATAAAAAAAAAAAAAAAACATAAAAGATTAAGGAAACATATTTAATAGGTAAAAAATTAGTTTTATAAAAATGTATTTTATTATACAACAAACAAAATTATTATCAAAATAACTTGTGTGGAAAAGTTTACAATTATTCTTTTTTTTAAGTGATTTTTTAATTGTGATAGTTGGCTTTATTATTTTGTAGCTGTTTGAAAACTAAAATATTAATTTATTTAAAATATATTTAAGAAAATTTTCTTTTAGACCTCCTTCCACACTTTTTTGTATACATGTTGTTATTGTGTTTTACTTAAAATGTTTTCTTGTTTAAATATTTTAAAACCGGTTTATTTTATACAAAGGGAATAATTCAACAGTTTATATATATCGTCATCATCATATTTTTCATCATCATTATCATCATTATCGACTCTTCAAAATCTGTACTTTACAGAGCAACAAGAAATAAAACAACAAAACAATGACAACACTAGCAGCTCTAATAAAATCCATTCAAAACAACAAAAGAAAAACGTGCAAAACCAAGACCCAAAGAAGGAGAGTCATGTGTTGAGTTTCAGTGATAAAAATAATTTTTTCAAATCCCTTTACTTGTTTAGACGTGTTTGTGTGAGTGTGCTTAAAAATATAATTTTAGAATACTTACGCGAAAAAACAACAAAAACAAATACTGAAGCCCTTTTCGTTAAATAAACACCCGAATCAATAAATAATATTCGTAATAAATAACAACAAAAGCAAATAACTTAAGAATGATTTTACAAATAAAGTGCATAAAATAACAACAACAGCAAACACTAGCTAAACTGCAGCTCATTTAAAAGAAGTACATAACAGGAATTTAAAATCCCTGAGAGAAAAAACAAGAGCCTATTGTAAAAAAAAACAAGCAAAAAAGTAAAATCAAGGAAAAAACAAAAGCAATTGCAGTGTTAATTTAACTCTTTAATAAAAATAAGACAAACAAGCAGTGATGCCAACTTTTTGAGAGCAAAACGCACTTTAAAATTTAAAAAAAAAAGCGTTAATGAGCACTAAACCATTTTTACAATTTAATTAAACACAAAACAAGTTGCATTCGGCTGTGCAAAATAATACATACCTAATAATACATTTAAAAAAAGGCGACGGCTTTGATGGGGGATTTTCATTTAAAATTTAATAAAAAAAATATACCTATTTAGATTCGTAGGTATATAAACATTTTTAAATGTATTATTATTATCTTCAATAAAAATATCATCCAAATCACTTGTATCACCATCAGCTCAGTTTGAATTGGCCATAAAACAGTTTTAAAGTAATACAGTGCGAGCTCGATTTTCGTAACTCGTAAAAATTGTACCTGTTGCAATTACCGAAAATTTGCAATGACCGACCATTCTTTATCTTAATAAAAAATCTTATATTTTATCGTTTAAATAATTCTATATTAAAATCGTGCAAAGTTTAATAAAACAATTAGCGTATGATATTGTCCAATTATTTTATCTTATGTACGCTTCTGAATGAAGAACACACATAAGGTGCAAAATAGAAAAACATGTATGTTTGTATTCTAATACTTAGTCAACCTTTTTACAATAGCACTAGAGGTAGAAGTGTACAATACGCAGTTACACAATGCTCGTTATAAAAGCATTTTCTGTCAGCTGTTTTTAATTTATTAAACACTTTGCTTTTATCAAGTTACAGCTCTTTTTTGTTTTTAAAGTCTTTGTGTCCTTTTTCTATTTTTGAAAAAGTGTCTACATCTTTAAAAAATTTTTTACTGAAAACAAATACATAATTTTTATTACGATTGCTTAATATGTTGTCAACACTAAAAAGTGTGACGTTTTGTAAAGTTTCCAAATTGCTAGGAAGCCTAGCTCTAACCTCGTAAATAACCTTTTATCACTTTTTTATCATTTGAAATCTTAAAATCTTTGCAGGCCTTCTTAAAATTGTACCCCAAATAGCAAATCTCATCTAAGTCATCCTCTTTATAATTAAAGTTTTAAAAAATTATAGAAAAAAATAAAAATTGTTAAAAGCACTAAAGTTAGTGCTTTTTCTTAGTTTGGCCTTAAGGATAAAATTTTGGCGTTTTGAGGCATCAAAAAGCACCATAAATAGTGCCAAAAGCACTAAGTTGGCATCGCTGCAAACAAGCCTTTAAAATGGATTTTAAGTAAAATTTAAAGGAATTTTTAAGCAAATTTTTTCTAAAATTTTAATGAAAAATAATAAAAAAACCATACAATTTATAAAAGTTAAAAAGAGTTTAAGTAATTAAATAAATAATGTAAGAAAAAACAGAAACTGAAAAGAAAAAATAATAGAAAATGAAATAATCTTGAAAAAAAAGTTTTTATAAAGAAATTTTGTTAAAGAAAACTTAAGACAAACACTAAGAACTGCCAAAAACAATAAAAAATTATGAAAAACTTAGAAAAGAATAAAAGAAAAACCTGAATTTTAATAAAAACTGTAAATAAATTTAAAAAAATCCAAAGAAAAAACTAATTATCAACAAAATCTCTTATAAAAAGTTTACGTTGAAAAAATTTTAAGAATTGTTTTTATACATAAAATAAAAGAAACTTTCAGAAAGTTTTTATCAAAAACTTTAAATAAAATAAAATAATAGCAATGCAAAATATCGTAGGTAGCTCTTTTGTTTATTCCTGGAGCCCGCTAAAAATTAACACATAATTAAATGTTTATTTATATAAAATAGACAAATTGAAACATTAACTACCTATAAAAAAAGGAAAAATAAATTATAAAAAAAAAACAAATTAAAAACAAAACATTTTAATTTAAAAAATAAAAATAAAATAAGTTTCTGGGCAAAGCTAAAAAAAAAGATAATGCAACTTTATATTAAGGCTTTTTTTTGGATTTTCGTAAATTTAACGATTTTTTACATTTCTGCAATAAATTTTATAATTATTTTAAAGCCAACGCACAGTGGGTTAAAACATATTTTAACAAAGGATTAATAAATAAAAGCCCATAATTATCGATATTTTTATACCTATGTATATGGGTAATTCCATAGTGTTGAACGTGACAATCGAACGCGTCAAAAATTCAATTACATTTTAAACGACAAATATTTTATGTTCTTGTAAGTTTTAAATTATAGATAGCACCAAGAAAGCCCTGTTATCTATGCTAAGGTTTATCGAGGACGTGATAAGTAGCGGTTAGAACGTGAAAGAAATAGAAGTAGATTTTGTGGCCATGTATAAAAAGGCGTAATTCAGCGAAACCGGGCACAATTTTTAAATCCAACTAATTTCAGAATTTTACGTAGCAATGTAACATTAAAATGTCTTTGGTTTGATTCCAAAACTTCTATATTTTTTTCAAGCCAAAGTCTGTGTCGTTACGCGACATTTCGAACGTGAAAATTTTTCCATTATAATTTAACTGAATAATGATTAAAAGAAAATACAAACTTATCGTTAATCCGAATAACATATTTATCTTCGAACCCTTCTTTAGATTACAGACCATGTAAGAAATTGTTTTTGGAATAATTTTTTATCAAATATCAACTCTTTTAAGAAATTACGTTTATGTACAACTTCGTAGTCTGCTTGTTCGTCTTAGTGAACGAATTTGTGGAGGAATTTATAAAATTAGTAAAATCTAAATATTTCAATTTCAAAAGATTTTGTTATTCGTGCTTAATTCCCAGTTTTTATTCTTGACAAAAACACTTGAAATTTATTGTTAATGGGATAAGCTATTCCTATGCATTTCACTGGTTGCTTAGGCCAGATCATCAGGAAACTTCATCCATAAAGATTTTAGAAAATCTAAAGATATTCAACCAAATAAAACTCTTAAACGTATAAGAATTATAGCAACAGTTCTACTTGTAACAATATCAAAGCTTAAACAAAACACATCAACAATAGACAACAGAGGGTTTATCTCATCTTACATTCCCCACTACAATTAGTTGAAATTCTCTCAACATTAATTGTAGTTGTAAGTAGGTTAAGAAAAACAAAATAAAAACAACACAACAACTTACAAAAGATGTTGTCAATTAAGTGTTTTTTTAGGCTGTGCACTTGCCTGTTGTTTATTGTTGATGTGTGTTGTTTAAGCTTTGAAATTGTTACAAGTAGAACTGTTGCTATAATTCTTATACGTTTAACAGTTTTATTTGGTTTAATATCTTTAGTTTGTCTAAAATCTTTATGGATGAAGTTTCCTGATGATCTGGCCTAAGAAACCAGTGAAATGCATAGGAATAGCTTATCCCATCAACAATAAATTTCAAGTGTTTTTGTCAAGAATAAAAACTGGGAATTAAGCACGAATAACAAAATCTTTTGAAATTAAAATTTTGTATTCCCAAAAATTTAAATTACTTTCTAAATATTTTTCTATAACAAAATCATAAAAAATATGTTTTTAATAACTTTTAAATCTTCGGTCACGGTGGACCTTTAGAGAGAAATGCCCATATGTACATTGTACATATGTATATCGCACACCTAGCTCAAAAGTGACTCAACTCAAAAAAAATAGTTTTTTTAGAAATCGAAAAAACTGTTTTTGACCAAAAAAAAAAAAAACAGTTAAACACAAATCTTTGGACCATTTAGTAAAAAAATCCATACAAATTATGATCTGAAAAGTTCTTTTTTTATATATTTATGCACTAGATAATGAAATATTTTGCTAGTAGTGTAATTTTTAATGATGTCTTATTTGCACAAGTTACCGAATTATTTTAAGTTATGTCACTTTCGCTGAATTATTTTCAAGTTTTGACACTTTTGCAAAATTCTAAACTGACACAAGTGCAATTAATGTAAGACAAAGATTTATTTTATGAAAAGAGCCACAATTCGAATTATGACTATTTTGCACTATATTTTCTGATACAACTAAAAATAAGTCACTTTTATAAATTTCAACTTTATACCAATTGAAACATCTAGAAAGACATAACTGGTTTTTTTTTAGCAGCAGTAAACAACCGAAACTCTTGTGTACATGTGATTTTGCCTCTCTTTCTAACTAATGAATTCCACTCGCCTAAGTAACATATATCTGTTCTGCTCTCTGCTGCTTTTAAATGATAACTATGATAACCTAAGTAATTTTTAACGCTAACTAGTTAGTCATAACGTAAATATTGGTTAGCACTAACTAGTTATTCATAAAGTAAATATTGGTTATAAAATAATACATTTTTTTTATTTAAAATGAAATTTATTATTAAAAAAATTATAATCCACGCATCGTTATTTCTGTGGCTGCTTGATAACGTTCCACTTCTTACGTGGGTCTCGAAATGGAGGTAAACGTACGTGTGACCATTTAGTTTATTGTAGATCTTTAAAAGAAATTATATTTTGTTAACAGCTTGTGACCAAAAAATCAAATACATACTTGAAAAGTCATCAGGATCTTATATGATTTATTCCTTTATTACCACCAACAAATCTTAAACGATTGTCCTGTCCAAAACCACCACCCGACCGCTACCTGTTGGACGACCACTCCTTTCAAAACGACCGCTTCGAACAAGACCTCTGTTGTTTCCAGAGAATCCACCACCGAGTCCTCTGAAGCCGCCATCAGTATGTCCTCCTTTACCACTAGCATTCTGATTACCGCGGTTTGGCAGTGCCACTTTTTCTTCAAGACAATTTTTTAGCTCTCTACTTTAATATGCAATCTAGTTACAAATTATATAATTTCTTTTCTTTAACATCGATGGTAAACATTAGATTAAAGCAATTCACAAATTTTAACAAGCTTATGACAAAAATATATTACAAAATTGACATTTTTTAGGAAGTGTTTTTAGTTGTTCTACTCTAACACACATGTTTAAGTAGAAATACTTATGTAAAATTGTTGCAAGTGTGTAAGTAAAATTTTCTTTTTTTTAGTTTTGGTTATGAATTTCTTGTAGGGAAGTGTATTGTGCAAGTTTAAGCATATAAAACCAAAAATTTAACATTTTGAGTTGAGTCACTTTTGAACTAGGTGTGCGATATGTTAAAGCAGTGATAGCCACTCCATAGTCTCGCGAGTCAGTCAATAATCGTATTTTTCACACAGACACGGTTGGCAATTCACATGTATACAACAAATCGTCGTTTCATCAGTCTCTGAGACTGCACACAAGTACATAATATCTTTGTGTGCGTGCGTTCGGCGCTTGGTTAGTTCGGGGCTTGGTTATCATTGTGTTAAAGCATTAAGGTGTTCTAAAAATTAAGTTGCAAAAGTCACATGCTAGAATTAAAGATTAGTTTAAACTAGAGCTGTTCGATGTTAATCGATGCATCGTAAACATCGATGTTTTGGTTGCGATACATCGTATAAATGTCGATGTATCGTATTATACGATGTTAATCGATACATCGATGTTTTTTATTCGATGTATCGAAAAACTGAATTTTAAGTTTTACGAATTCAGCAGCTTTTGTATAACTGGATACCCACCAATAATGAGTTCTAAAACGTTTTGTTGAACCTAAAATTGTTTTTAAAATCGCTTAATGTAACAACACAGTACTAAAAATACTTTTTGTAAACTCTCATAAAGCATCAGCGAAGCAACAGCATCTTTACAGAGCAAAATCCAAAAATATATTTTTATTGCGAACAAGATTTTCTTGGTATCATATGGTATTATTCGTCAATGTAAGTTGTTGGAAATGTACATTTTTGGAAATTACCAAAGTAAAAAAATCAGAAACGCAAAAATTAATAAATACAAGTTTTGTGAGAGTGTTAACCGAAAATACTCCAGATGTTTCAGATTCTTGTGTGCCGTCTACGAGTAGTTCATGAAAGGTACGTTCTGATACTGAGTCATGTATTGAGGTAAATGAAGACACTGCTGAATTAGTACTTTTAAGCGTCAGAAATCTGTGCAAAAAAGGTTTGAAGATATTGCATCGTATCCCAGTGGTGACAAGGCAAGAAAAATTAACAACGCTATCAGGTATATAATTTGCAAAGACATTCACGCATTCTCACTGGTAGAGAATGAAGGTTTTAGACACATAGTGAAAGTTTTATCACAGCATTTTAAAGTTCCAAATAGAGCTACAGTAACACGTTGGGTTGATTAAAAATACGACGCTTTATCAGAAACATTGAAAAGTAAATTACCCACAGTGGAAAATATAACATTGACAACTTATATTTGGTCCGATTTGCAAGTTCGAAGTTTTTTGGGTGTCACTGCCCATTTTGGTATTGCAACTGAATTTCAGTCGATAACGTTGGGTGTATACCACCTCGGTGAAAACGACACTTCTGAATATACACATATCAACAATTATTACCAAGGTATGCAAAGAATGGGGGTTTACAGCTGATAAAGTTACCGCAGTAGTAACAGACAATGCAGCCAATATGATAAAAGCTGTAGAATTAGCCTTCGGAAAAAAGAAGCACATTCCGTGCTTTTCACACACGCTTAATTAAGTTGCACAAAAAGTTCTAAATGTCTCAGAGTTGCAGACATTAGTAACTAAAATAAAAAATATTGTTACTTTCTTCGAACTAAGTTGTGCAGCAAGTGACGAATTAAGAAAAACAACAAAAGCTGATGCAAAACTTACTCAAGATGTACCTACTCGTTTTAACAGTACGTTCTATATGATCGAAAGGTTTCTTGAACTTCGAAATGCTATAAGTGAAATCTTACTTCGTCACAAAACTGCGCCGCCAATGTTGACTGGTATGAAATTGGCCACATTGAGGCAGCCACAAAAGAAATATCCGGTAATACGTACTGCAATAGCCACATTGCTAGATCCACGGTTTACAAAAATGCATTTTGAGGATATACTTGCATGTTCGAAAGCCGTTGTGAAAATCCAAGAAATGTTAACAAAAGATAAGGCAGATGAAAATTCTGGGGATTGCGACTCCGATATTTCAGACAAGACGTTGGTCGATTTTAGTCTTTGGAGTAATCACCACAAATTAGTTGAAAAAAATTGGAAAACAATTAAGACTGAAGGAAACTTTTCTGAAGAACTCTTCGTTAACTTGCGAAGTCCGGTAAGTCGGTTTAATGAAAACCCCTTAGAAGTGTGGGCCGACTACAAAATTCAATTTCCTAGACTGTACAATATAGTATATAAATATTTAACAATGGTTGCCAGTTCCGTGCCATCTGAAAGGCAGAAAAGAAGCAGTTTGCAAGCAGAGAGGGTCAACAAAATATGGTTTTTGCAAAGCCTGAATAAAAAGTATTGGGACATATAATAAATAAAATTCTTTATAAATTATTAAAATCGACTATTATTTATTTGATAATTTTTTTCAGTTCCAATTAGAATCAATACGATGCATCGCAAATATCGATGTTTTTTTTAATTGATACATCGAATAACATCGATGTTTTTTTACATGAGCGGCTCTAGTTTAAACCAGTGTTCGAAAATAAACAGTACATTATTTAACGTTCGGCTCACACACCCAGGAACGATTTTTTTTCTGTAGAAAAACATTATATTTTAATGTTCTATAATGTTTTTTTCGTGTGTGTATTTTGTTTTTGTAAAAATGTTTTTTTTACCAGCCAAAAGGGACGAACATTAACGAGCCGAACCGAACACTTTGAAGCTTGTGGATTTTCAAAAAAAAACGAACGGAATTAAATGTTCACATATTTTGTTGAGTTTGATAAAAACAGTAATATTTTTGTGTTCGAAAGATGACTTACAGAGAAACGTTATTTTTTTTTAATGATTTTCTACACAAACACTATTAGCGTTTGTGTTTCCCACAAATCTACCGAACCGAGGCTCCCAATGCCAACATAACTTGCACCACTTGGCGAAGCCTTAGCGGACATTTTCAATAAAATTTAAGTTCCGCAAAATTTAGAAAACTATTCCTAAATAAAAAAATATTTTTAGAAATGATTAAGAAATTCGCTTTTTTTTTAATTATTATGATCGTCGACATTTCCATAATATCGATTATCGAATGTTTCTTATGAGAAATCTAAGAAATGGAGATATTTTTCTTTGTTCTAAGATTTTAATCTAGTAAACTTTAATTCGCAATATTTTGATTTATAATTCTTATTTTTTTCTCTAAATTGTATGTATATTTTTTTTTTGTATTACAGGCAACCGAATTACACTGGAAAACAACACAACTGATTATAATTTACAAAAAGCCAATAAATCACAAAAATTTACAAAAATATTTAAAAAAAACACAAAAAAAAATATAAAAAAATTCTATATAAAAACGTGTAATTAATAAGATTTAATAAAAAGTTTAATTAAAATACAATCATTACGTGAAAATAATTCAAATTCAATATTAGAAAACCAGCTACATAGAAATAAACATATTTAAGAAAAAACATCAGGATGTAAAGTAATATTTAAAAATAAAAAAAAATAAGCTTAAAAATTGCTATTTTTAACAACAATCGAAAAAAATTAAAAATATAAAAAAAAATTCAAACACAAAAAAAACGTATTAATTTTGAATAATCGTTTAAAATCTCAATGAATTTTTAAAAAAAACAAGTCACAAAAATCTTGTAAACTTCAACAAATTACATTTTTAAAATAAATTTCACAAAAATATACTTTTAAAAGTATTTAAATAACAACAGTTTTGAAAAATAAATTGCTAAATAAAAAGGTAAGAAAACTTTCAAATACTTTTAAATTTCTTTAAATACCTATTAAAACATTTATTAGGTTTGTTTTCTGAAATTCTGAAAGCGACATTTTTATTAATTCAATATCTTAAAATAAAATACAAATTTTACCTTATGGTGTGTTCATTTCTACAAAAAAAATGAAAATTTTGCTCCCGAAAAGGTTGGCTTGTTTTATTCTTAAAAAACACACCCTTTTCGGGAGCAAAGTTTTTAAGAAACAGACAGCAAACTGCATTTTTATGCCCTCCACTACAATTAGTTGTGAAGAGGGTATATTAAGTTTGTCATTCCGTGTGAAACTTTTTTATTATTCATCTCAGACCCCATAAAGTATATATATTCTGGGCCCTTGAGTAATTCTAAGTCGATTTAGCCATGTCCGTCCGTCTGTCCGTCTGTTGAAAACACGCTCACTTTCGAGCAACTTAAAAGAAATGAACAAACTTGATGCCAAATTGCTTGTAGTTATCCTAAGCAGTTTGGGATTGAAATCCAGCAAAATCAGTTCAGTAGGACCAGAGCTATAAATCAAAATGTGGAACCACCACCTAAAAAAATTGATAATTTTGTTACAAAAAAATAACATAAATGCTGGAACAAGGCACGGAATGAGATAAGATTTTGCAAAAATTTGTTTTATTTGACTGAAAATCGCGCTGTTAAATTTCGTGAAGATCCGTCCATAATTTACCCTAAGCCCCATATAAACACTACTCCCGGAAAACAGTTTAGTACGCATTAAACCGTAAAAAATAACGCTAGCGTAACAAAATTTGGTACGTCACAGTTTTAAAGGACTAGAAATTACACTGTGAAATTTCGAAATGATCGGTCCATAGGTCCATAGGCCCCATATAAACCCTACTACCGTAAAACAGTTTAGTCGCCTAAAACCATAATTAATAACAAATCGTCACAGTTTAAGATAATAATAACATCATACAGATATTACCCCTTAAACATGCGAACTGTCGGTGGAGGGTATCAAAGATTCGGCACAGCCGTATCTAGCACTCTAACTTGTTTTAAATAAAATGTCACATTATTTTGTAGAAAAAAAAACACCATTAGTTTTCTCAATTTATGTTTGACAAACTTTAATTGACGATCACCGCGCTTTTGAACAATTTTAAGAATGGCGAAATTACAGCTTTCAATTAAAAAATGTATGTAGTATGTATGTAATTAAATTTAGTACAAGTAAAAAGAATAAACTAAATTACACAGTTGTAAAAGGGGTTCACATTACATTTACGTGTATTGAAATGGGAATTGCCGAATTGCCGTTAACTTTAAATAATTGTCGGTAACAAGGTTTATAGCTTGAAGAAGGGATTTTAGTAAAATTCAGAACATTTATTATAAAACATTTAAACAAGGTAAATTAATTGAAAGTGTCGACCGTTTTTTGCCATGAACTTTTTAATTAATAAGATTTGGTTTCTCGTGCTTAATTCCCAATTTTTATACTTGATAACTACATTTAAATTTATTATTGGATTATAATTGGAAATAGGGCTGCCAGATTTAAAGATTTATCGTCATTTTGACGGTTTTTTGTTTCGAAATTAGCAAAGTGCCGATTTGCTGATTTTTTTCTAAAAAGTGACGATTTTATTCAGTTTAAATGTTTAGATATTAAGCAGCAAAGAAAAAATTTTGTAAACAAGACAGCTTTAATTTTAAAGTTTTCTATTTCCTAAAAAAGTTTATGGGGAAAAGCAAAATTTTAAAGGAAAAAGCTGTTTACTTTTTATTCATGATAGACGTGTTTTTCAATGCATACATCATGCTTATGTGTCCATATAAACATGGATTTATCTATGTTTATAAACTTTATGAAAATCGGTTTGAAAGTTTTTGAGAGGCTGAAATCGCCCTATACCTCCCCTTGTGGTCCTATTTTTTAAAAACTGCATAGCTTATGTATCCATATAGATATGGATCTATCTATGTTATAAATTTCATTTAAATCGGTTTGAGAGACAGAAATTGCCCTTATCTCCCCTCGTGGTCCTATTTTTAAAAAATGCATATCTTTTGTGACCATATAGATGTGGTTCTATCTATGTTTTAAATTTCATTAAAATCGGTTTGTTAGTTTCTGAGAGTAAGAAATTTTCCCATATCTTCCCTCGTCGTCCTACGATTCAGCCCATTTTCAATAGGTTTGGTCCTTGTACCAATAAGAACTTAGGTCCCAATTTTGATCAAAATATCTCCAAAATTGCGACCTGTACTTTGCTCGCATAATACCCTCTCCACTCCAAATGCGATCGCCCTATTACAAATGAACGCTTCTGTGCCAAATTCTTAATGAAAAAATAATTATTTGTCCTAAATCGGTCATTTATGAACCGATTTTCTTAGTTTTCACTGTCAGGACTACTAAAATTATTTCAGGTGAAAAATAACAAATAAAGATCATAGATTATAAAAGGACACCAAGATGTTAAGGTTTATAGGTAAACATTAGCGCCTGTATTTATAAAAAAATTTAAAATTTAAAAAAGGTTTACAAAACAAATTTTGTATGCAAATTCTCCTTAATAAACGTTTATTAAATTTAATAATCGTTTATAAATACGGGGGTAGAAAATTATGGGTAACAATTTAAAGCAATCGTGATCCTTTTCAAATACCTCAACAACTTGTGGAGCGATCTTATTAAATTTTAATGGCAAACTATTCCAGTCTATATATGAAAAAAAATATGAGAACCTAGTTACCATATGTGGTCTTCGGAACAAACACGGCTATATGGGGTGCATGGTTAATATTGTAGAAGTTATAAACGGAATGATAAACGTTTTTTTATATATTTTGATTTTGATCTCGTATATAAATTAAATAAAAAGACGATTGGTTGATTATAAAACACGATGGGCATGTGGTTATTATGTTCTTCTTTTTTTTTTATTGACTAAGTCTGAGTTCATACGGCTCATGTCTTATTGACAAGATTCTTCCTTTTTCTTCTTTGAACATGAATTGTCGTTCAAATGATTCACATGTTGACGACATGTGCTTTTTTGATATTGAAAACAATAACAAAATTAAACAACGAATGAAAAAGCAAAACGTAAAGACAGTAGATGCATTTGTGTACTCGTTTCTTTTCCCCTCGTACCTCTCGCCTATAAAGTAGCAATCATATCAATAAGACATGAGTCGTATCAACACAGACTAATTAAAAATTGAACAAAAATTATTAAAAATCTAAATTTTAAGAAGTCAGATTTCTTTGATGATTTTTCAAAACGAGAAAGACGCTTTTTTATTTTTTCTCAGGAAATTGACGATTTTTTTAACAAATTTACCTGGCAGCCCTGATTGGAAATTAATCATAACAAACAAAATCTTATTGATTAAAAATTTTGTATTCCCAAAAACTACTTTGATAATAAATTTGCAAGTGCACGGCATAAAGAACTGAACTAGCAAACTGCTTTATTTTGACATTTTTGCGAAAACAATGAGGCAATTTGTTTTTATTTTGTTTTTTATTAACCCAATTCCAACCAATTGTAGTGAGGAATGTAAGAAAAGATGAGATCGCTGTTTATTGTTGGTATTTTGTTTTTGAGTGTTTGCAAGTCTCATTCACTCGGTAGTTTTATTTGCTAATATTTTTGGCTTTTCTAAAAATTTTTTGGGAGAATGTTTCCTGATGATCCGGCCTAAGCAACCAGTGAAAAGCGCATAGAAACTAGCTTATCCTCCAACAATAAATGTCAGTGTTTTTACCAAGAATAAATATTGGGAATCTTATTACTTAAAAATTTTGTATATCCAAAAATTATTTTGCTAATGAACTTTTTTATCTTTCTGGCAACATAAGGAGTCTGCGCCAAAAACTATGTTAGGTTAGGAAAGGGTTAAGCTAACGCTTTCGTATATCAGGTCCAATCGTAGGCCGATGAGGTCAACTGTTAATACCTTTTCAGTAAAAAAAATAAGAAGAAAGAAAAGAAAGAGAGAGAATTGGTTTAAAGGGCAAATTTAAGCTAAAAGCAGAGGAAGGTGGAGGTCAAGGTACATTTACACAAGGTAGGCTCATTAGTGGAAAGACATAAACCCCAATTGACACATTTCGTATGTATAAGCAAAAATATGTGCATTTTAGCGTTAAATTTTTTTGGTTTTATATGTAGACAATTTTGACATGTCGCATATTTTTGTAATGCTCTCCCAAATGGATCTCCCTGGGATCTACTCTCTATTGCGATGTGAAAGCTAAATGCTAAATGCCAACTTGGCAAAGTTTTTTGAAAATAAAGCAAAACTGGCAATAAAAATTGAAGATGTCGCAGATTGACTGCAATGAATTGTCAAAATATGTAAAAAACAAAAAAAATCCAAATTTTTAATGTTTTTAATTAGGCTTAAGTTCATCAAATTTAATTTTTATGAAGAAAGGAAAGGAAACAACATGAAAATTAATTAATTATTGACCGTGGCCGGGGCTCGAACCCTGGCCGGCAGGTTACCATGACATGTTTCGATCGGAACCACTCGAGCTCTTCAGACTGATTTGCCGTCTTACACTCGCAGCCATCGACGACTGCTGACGTCAATAGTCAAACATCAATCCTTGAACCAAATTGTATTTTAACTTTTGGTAGATCGAAATTTGCTTTTCTGAATGATTATCTATTTTAATTGATTTTACATGTTTTTTCCTTACTTCTGAATTCTGAAGAATTCTTCTTGAAGTTCAAAGTACATTTTTTGTTTTCATTTTTGTCTTTCTTTTTTCTGTTGACCTTTTTCAGCACAACTTGAAGGACACATAGAGCTCGTGCCTCAGCTTTAACAATAATTAGTATTGTGGTTATTTTGTTGAACTGTTTATGGTTTTTAATCCAAATTTTTAATATTTTTAATTAGGCTTAAGTTCATCAAATTTAATTTTCATTAAATTTTTTTTATGAACATGAAAATTAATTAAAATTGTTATTGATAATCTTTCATTCTCGACCGTGGCCGGGGCTCGAACCCTGAAAATTGAAACATTTTAATTAAATAAATAAAAAGTGATGATTTGGAAAAGAGTAAAAGAAAACGATACGAATGACAAATAAATTAAAGAGTATCACTCATTAGATTTGCTACCATTTTTTTGCGCATCGCAATATAGAGTGGCCCCTCTAGTGTACATGTACCTTGGGTGGAGGTCATTATATGCCCTCGCCCCTTACAAATTGCCTGTCGGTTAGCGATTTTATAACCTTGATAAAGCAAGGATGTCTCCAACTTTTTACCCTGATAAATTTCTAAGACAATCGTAAAATAGCTGCCTAGACATTTAGCCCTGCGTTCCACTTAACTAGTGCAGCGAAATTCAATGAAATTGATTATGCGCCGATCTAGGTAAAGCAAAATTTCAAAAAAGTTTTTGACTTGTCTGGCAACATTCGGTTAATGCTCGCTGTAAGGAATACAATTTCATAGACATATAATAATAAATAAATTAATAAATTTAAAATCCGGAGCAAAAGAATTTCTTAAGTTTTTAAGGCCAAGAGCGTATCAAGCCAATTTTGGTTAATTTGTTCCAAAGTGAAGCATATTCCTTTAAGAGTGTACTGCATAAATCCAAACAAATGAAAAAGTATAAGCTAAAATGCGAATAAGGCAAAGCTTCGCTATCCTAATTTTCTAAATAGTTTTTAACATTTCTTGTAGTATTCGAACAAACCTCGCCTTAAACGAACCAATTGTGTTCGTTTCAGGTTACCCATGATGATCTGCACTGATTTCAGCAGCCTTAAATATATGCGAACTTTTTGTGCCTACCAAATGCAAATTATGATCCTGGCGCCTTGAATCGCCGTTTTGGCGTTGATTCGGCTGAATTTCATTGCATAAGAAGTGAAACGTTCACTTTTCCAATTTCGCCCACATTTTCTCGGAAAGACAAACTTATATATACGTTTAACCTTCGATGAAGGATATAAAAAACTATGATTCCATACGGAATGTGCGATCAGTATCGCACTTTGCAAATGACAGTTTCATAAAACTTAACAAATAGTTTCCTTATGTTCAGTTTGGTTTGACACACATTATTTTCGCACAGTTGGGTAAGTCAGTTCATGCATATTCTGGTGGGGCCTTTATTCTTTCTTTTGTATTAAAATCACCAGTTCTAAAATGCACAAACCACGTCGAAGTAGATAGGGCATATCCAAGATCTAATGCGGTAAGCAATCGATTTGCTTTAGTAGCCCTTCTTTTTAACATTGAAAAGGTCAACCAGATCTTCCGGAAAATAATAGCTCGACATTCTCGAAATAAATAAGAAAAGTTAGTTAAGACTCAAACCATGTGACTGACGAGCTACGCCATTTGTTGGGAGTCCAATATTTATTAATATTAAAAAACTAAAAAAATTATGGATTTTAAAAGCCAAATCGATATTAAACTGGTCCTAAAAAGTAAAAATATTAAAATATCTACTTTTTAAATATATTGTTTAAATCCTTTCAATGCTTTCGAACAAACCAATAGACCGTTAATTTTAAAATAATTATCTTAATACGCCAACAAACTTTGCACATTTTGTAAATTAAAGCTTGAGAAATTTTTTTTTTGTACTTTAATTTCATTATTTACAAATTAGTTTTTAACTTTTTCAACCAATTTTTTTTTTTTTTTTTTTTTGTTGTAATTTAATTATTAAAATTTCACATTCTTTTAAATTATTAATGTGTTAATTAATTTAACCATTTTTTTTATCTTTCAGAGATTTAAAAACTTCAGACAGCTATAAAGCCAACCAACACACGACGAAGCAAATTACTGGCATGCAAGTCAAGCCTCACTGGCAATTTAATTACCCTGTATAATATTAAAAGCAAAATCAATTGGATTATTAAATATTGAATTTGTTAGAGTTAAAAAAGAAATAAATAAAATAAAACTCACAAATAACTGTGTTAAGGTAAGTTTGTTTAATAAATTTTATGATTTAAAGCAATTGATTAAAAAATAGTGTAGAGTATTACAAAAATATGTGTTAATTTTAAGAAAATGTTAAGACTTTTGATTTTGATTATGGCAATTTAAACTATAACCCGATTCTCATAAAGTTAACTTCTAAAATTTCTAGTCTATAATTCAACCTTTAGGCCATTATGTGAGCTTGGAGTTATAAAATTTGTAATAGCAATTGCAATATTAATTAGATTTGCACCAGTAAACAAATAACTAGTATCCCAGCTAGCATTTGGCTGATCATTTTTTGAAAAATCACACAAATGATTCTTTTCAGATCGGTTTTGATGATTAAAAACTGATTTATCACTTTAGTGATTAAAAAAAGATTCATATATGATTCATTTATATGTTTAAATAATGATATTTAAATATTTTGAATTTTTGTTTTTTCCAAATGAAAATATTTAAACATAGAAACTTTCATGTAAGCCAAACAAATAAAAAGCTTGGCTATAAAAGAAGATCAAAAATTATTGACAATTTATAAACTTAAATGTTAGTGCAAGTTGTTTCTTATCTTCTTTGCGAAAAACCAATTACTTTTGTTTGGTTCAAAAGCCATAATGGTGCTGATTTTTCGGAAAAAATTAAAAAAACATGACAATTAAAAAATTATATGAAATATGAATATAATCAAAAACTATATAAATTTCAATTAAAAAATGAGACAAAAACGATTCAATTATGATTAGAAAAACTAACATTAAATTGATTAAAAAGGAATCAGAAAACTGTATCCCAAATGATTTTTTCAGGTGATTCATCGGTAGTGTACCATTTTCTCACAACGAGAGTATCATTTATGATTGAAAAATGAGCTCATATACGGGTATTTTGCCCTTGAAGCTGATTCCTAAATGATCAGATTATGATACGAAATGCTAGCTGGGATGAATTAAATATTTTTTTATACTAACAACATTTTCTGTAATAATGGTGTTAATTTAAGTAAACGTTTAATTCCCATGATTAAATTTTTAATTAAAACTGATTTTATATTTGATTAATGATTTAATTGGAAGAAAATTGGCACGAATATTTTCTGTAAACCTAATAAACAGAATATCAATATTGATTTTATCCACATAATGGTTCATAGCTCATTTTTAACCGAACATATGGCTGCACTTCACTCTTAAACCGCTCAGTTTACTTAGAAACAATACGACATCCAAATGCTTATTTTCTGTTATGTCTTTTGGAAGTGTTTTAAGCAGACAGGCGAAACATTATGTAGCCTTTTTTTTTACTTTTTCTGAAGATATATTTTTGGTTTTTATGTGATTTTTATGGAGTCACCTATATTTTAGTTTGAATATAAAAAAAATAATCTTTTATTTATTTAGCTTTCCAATAATAACGAGAGCTTTGCAATTATATCTTCCTGATGAAAAAAGTATATTCTTTTAAGTTTGATTGTTAAATACTCATCTAGTTTTGCTTAAAATTTTGCTAGGATTCTAATGGAAACTCCCATAAGTTGTTTTTTTTATAAAACCGCTGAAAAATCATTAATATTAATATAAAAACAAATTTTTAACTAATTAAAGTTTTGAAACAAAAATTAGCAAATTAAAACTAAATCTTATTAAAGAAACATTTTTTGACTTCCAAGAAAACCTTTGATAAAAAATATGCAAGTGGCAGTGCAAAAAACTGAACCGGCAACAATGAAGTAAAGTAAAGTGTTTATTTTAGATTTTTCTTTACAATTACAATTAGAGTTGACGAAAAATCAACCAATTGTATTAACAAAATTTTTAGTTTAAAACGATTTTTATGGAGTCGCCCATAATTTTCATTTTTTTTTTTAACAAAATTATTATCTGGTTTTTAATTCTATACAATTACCTCTAATAATCCTATTTTTTTCTAATATTAACATGTCATGCTTAACATTAGTTTTATATAAAATATTTTATTTTGCAACTGGAAATTCCAAAATCGTGCTTCTGGTTAGATCAGTGAAATTATAATAAGTTGAATTATAGTAAAAGTTAGGAAAATTTCCTTTAAAAGTTGTTAATATTAAAGTTCTAACTCTTAAACAGTGAATGGCACAAAAAAGAAAATAGTGTTAAGTTAAAATAATAGAGCTCTTAAAATACTAGTGGAATACTGAAACGAGGTTTTCCAACTTTGATGTGAACATACGCCATGACTTAACCACCATACAACATAAAATTATAGTTTTAGAAGATAAGCCGTTCCTGTCTAAAATTCAAATTGGAAGGGATATAATCTAAACCGCTTTACAGTTTGAAAGCATACAGAGATACGCCTTTATTTTAATTAAACTCAAATCTGATTCGATGTGTTTTAAGCTGGATCAGAATTTAAAAGCATACAAACATACACCCCGACTACCACATAGATAACTCGTTTTTTTAAAAACTTGGGTCAGATATTTAATGTACACAGTCTGATTTCTCTAACATCGAACTTTTGAGCTAATAGCCAGATAAGAGTTCTGATAGACGTTCCGTGTTCCACACCGCAAAATAACACAGGCCAACACTCAATTTGCTTCTTTGAATTTATCAACTGATTCTAGTTAATTTTGGTGCGCTGAATTCAAATCTGTAATCAGTTTGTCTCTATCAGCTCTAGTTTTCATGATATAGCTTATTTGTGTTTTTAAAAAAGATGATGTGACTGAAATGCAAATATCTTCAAGAATTTTAAAGGGATTATGTAATTCTTTTTTTCTAGTGAAAGGTTATAAAATTTCTAATTTTTAATTTTGTCGGGCTGTGTAATTTATGTTCTCCATCAGGTTCTAACATCCAGTTTTGGGTTTGAGTGAACACCGAAATTCGCATTGCTTTTTTTACCAGCAGTTTTAGGTTTTAAACAGTGTTTGAAAATAAACCGAACATAATTTAGCGTACGGTACACATATCCAGTAACTATATCTATTTTTATATTGTTTGTGTACAGAACTATACCGTTTATAACTAGATATTTTTACAAAGAAACATATATTATTTAGTGTACTCTTTTCGTTCCACCAACTATATTTTTTTTAGTGTTTGTGTACAGAACTTATAATACCGTTCATAACTATTTTCACAAAGTAACAAATATTATTCAGTGTACTTTTTTCGTTCCACCAACTATATCTATTTTTAAGTGTTTGTGTACAGAACTCATAATACCGTTCACAACTTTTTCCACAAAGTAACAAATATTATTAACTGTACTGTTTTCGTTATAAAACAGCACAATTATAGTGCTTCTGTAGGATTATTTTATTAGATTATATTAATGCTTACAATGATTTTTTAGCATAGTTTTTAAGTAGCATTGTTGTTCTTGCTTAGAATTATGCTGAACCGAATACAACGAAGTGTGTGATTCTTAACGAAAAATAGACTGCAATGAAATGTTTTAATTTTTATGTTGAGTTGGCTTGGTACAGTATTCTTATTGTGTAGGAACAGCAAAAACCGAGAAACGTTATTTAATGTATTTACTACACAAACGTTTGTGTTTTCCATACTTTTACCGTACAGAACACTTAAAACCTGTTCATCGATTTCAAACGTTAACGTTCGCATTGAAAATTATATGTAAAACAAAATTCGAAAATTAGTTTTTGTTTTAAATGTAATTTTCTATGCGAACGTTAACGTTCGAAATCGTTATACTGGCAGTTAACTGCAGTGTATAATGATTATTTTCGAAGAAAAAAAAAAACATTTCGGTTTTACAGTCATTCAGATTCTTAACCGCCCAATCCGTGTTTAACCGCAGACTTAAATACGCTTTGACTTCTCCATTAGCGAATTCAGGTTGTTCAAAGCAGCAGTACAAAGATTTGGGTAGTGGATTCTCTGTCGAGAAAACGTTTGCCACTATCGAGCAATTTAAGTGTTAATAAATTTTAAATTCAGTGAAATAAAACAAATAGTAAAAATAGTTGGGGTTGGTTTTAGAAATTAACCCACTTAGTCCCTTAAAATCCAAAAAAAAATTTCAGCCCATAACGGGGTTTTTTATGAACGCAATGTTAAGATATCGAGATAGTTCACTGGCATGCAGGAAAACAAATTTAATTTTTTTTTAAATAATAGGCCCGAGGAACATTTGTGCTCGACTTTAAGGGCCTGGCGCCTGAAAATTTACACACTTTTCTTTATTTCTAAATAAAAAATCATTGTGGGTGAGACTTTAATATTTACAACTTAAAATATAAAAACCATTCTATTTTGCATGCAAATGTCATTTTGAATGCCGCTTACGAGGTTTTCAAAATGGCTTTAACTTTTTTTTATACCCACACCACAATAGTGGAAAGGGTATTAGGCATTTGTGCTGATGTGTGAAACGCCTTAAAATATTGGTCCTAGACCCACCTTAAAGTATATCGATCGACTCAGAATCACTTTCTGAGTCGAACTAACGATGTCCGTCCGGCTGGCTGGCTGTCCATGTAAACTTGTGCGCAAAGTACAGGTCGCAGTTTTGGAGATAATTTGACAAAATTATGGACACAGGTTCTTAATGGCACAAGGACCAAGCCTTTTGAAAATGAGCCAAATCTAGGGAAAATAGGGGGAAATTTCTTCCTCTCAGAAACTATCCTACCGATTTTAATGAAATTTAAAACATAGATAGAACCATATCTTTATGGACACATAAGGTACGCATTTTTTTAAAAAATAGGACCACGAGGGGAGATCGGGACAATTTCTGTCTCTCAAACCGGTTTTAATGAAATTTAAAACATAGATAGATCCATTCCTATATGGACACATACGGTATACAGTTTTTCAAAAATAGGACCACAAGGGGAGGTAGCGGGCAATTTCTGCCTCTCACAAACTTTCAAATCGATTTTAATGAAGTTTATAAACATAGATAATCCATATTTATATGGACATATACATAAGCATGATGTGTTTTTTAATACTGTGATGTAGGTATCATATGGCCGGGCTTGACCCACTATACTTTCTTACTTGTTTTTTCATACAAAGTTGTTAAGAGGAGAATACAATCGGGGGCAAATGTTATTTTCTACCAAATTTTTATAATTGTTTTTTGTATTAACTGACTAAAATTTGAAATAGCGCACTCATCTATGAGGGGTTTCTCATATCAGCCATATTGTTTTGTTTTATTATTTTAAGTTTTATGACTTCTATGTGAATTCCCTAAATGAAAACAAGTTTTCCCTTTTATTTTATTAGTCTTTTTGCAAAGAATTAAATATTTACCTTGATGCATATTTTTAGAACAAAATATTTGCAATGATTAAAATAAACAGCAAACGTCATGCAAGTAACTGAAAAATTTTTTTCTTTTCTTTATTTTAAATTTAGTGGAAATAAGATAAAATTTTTGTTTAAACGTAATAACAAAAGATAGTACAAAGATAATGACTATTTTATAGAGTAAACAAGTTATTAAAAATTTATATATGTTTTAAACAATGAGAACTGCATTCAAGAATTTTAGGATTTTAAATGTTTTAAACGTTGAAAATGTTTTCTAGATAAAAATTTTTATTATGATGAAAATACGTTAAATATTTCCTTAAGATAAAACATTGTAAACTTTTAATACAAAGAAAAATGTTTTAGAAAACTTTCAACAATATTTTTTTTAACCCAATATTAGATTATATCTGTCTTCACAAGTCATAACAGCCTAAGTCTGTTTTCAATATTTTCAGTACAACAGTTTAAAGTTTGGAATTTTCACTGAAAATCAGGGGACGACATTTTTTGGAAAACTTTGCTACAAAATCCCAAAGAAACGAATTTCTTTGCTTAGTTGTTAAAAAATTGGTTTTTATTTTTAGTCAAAAGATATTACCGAAAAAGACACTAAAGCTCTTGTGAATTGTTGAACGAAAGAAAGTCAAAGACCGAATTTTATTCGAAATCCCGAGCTCTATTCAATTTTATCACAACACAGTCTGAGTAATTTAGTTCTAGGCAAAACTAAAGATCAAAATTAACTTCGAAGCCAAATACGAAAGGCACAATTCCAATATTTTGACAAGAAAACCATGCCTGTGGCTTTATGGCCATATTTTCACGGACCCAGTCAATTTTCTCGCCCGAACGAATCTGTGTTGGGTACAGTTGGGTGAATTAAGGCCTTTAAAAGATCCAAGATCACATTAAGGCAGGCTTTTGTATAAAGACAAAATAAACTCTCAGGGCATCAAGATAAAACACAACGAATACTTTTGTTAACCCTAGAATATCATACTTTTTTGTATGTATGACGTTAATACTTCGTCGAATCGACAACGATGATACTCACAAGAGCAAAAATGATAAAATACGTACAAAATTTAATTGAAATTTCGTTGGTTTAATAACTTGTTATTGATATTAATGAAATAAAAATACTCTTATTTTAGTACAGTATTATTCCGATATAAGAACATCTCATATAAGAACAAAACGTTTATAAGAAACATTTTCAAATACACCATGTCTTTTTTGCGATTTCTCTAACAAAAAAGGTTTCATATAAGAAAAACGCTTATAAGAAAAAAACTGATAAAAGAACATTTTTCTTAAACACCAAAATCACAAATTGTATAGAAAAAGAATTTATATAAGAAACTTCCAACGGCAACACAGAATTTATGTAGCTTGCATGGACAACTCTGTTTTCTGACCGTTTTACAACAAGAACAAAGTTTTTTTTTTAGTTTTAAGCTGGAGGTCCACACCACGCGTTACTCGCTTTTTCGCAGCATACACAGCTGTCAAAAAAGGAGAATCTGTGTAGTTATACGTAGTAAGTTACATGCACAAAAGCGTAGATGCCTTGAGGCGAAAAGAAGGTTTACTTTCTACTTTTGTAAGCGTCATAAGCTGCGTTCGAACAAATCAGCTGATTTTGACAAATTAAATTTTATTTTTACTTGTGCTGCTGCTGCATAAAAAGCGTTGCATATAACTTAAAACGTAGAACGCAAGTAAGGTTATAAAAACATGCGCTGCGTGGAGGCGAAAACGCGTGTTATGGACCTCCAGCTTTAAGGTGGAAGTACATAACACGCGTTAGTTCGTCGACGAGTATCGTGCGTTTAAAATCTTTAGCGCGTAAAAAATTGCAAGTTACACAACACGCGTTACAAAAGCCATTCCTGTCAGCTGTTTTTTTATTTGTTTACTTATTTGTGCATTAAAAACGGGTGCGAAAGTATATCAAGATTTTGTTATTTTATTGAATTTATTATTTTTATATAAATATTGTATGTTTTTTAAACTCTTCAATAAGTTTTTCTTTCATGATTCACAAATTTGTTAAATTATTCCTTTTATTGTCAGCTGATTACTTGTCAAAAATATGCAACGCGTTAAAAAGTTCAAAGTTAACCAACTTTCTGGCGCAAGCGCGTCAAAATATTTTGCATGTAGCTTGTTCTATGAAAATACACTAGCTTAACTTTTTTTGACAGAAGACGACAGAGCGCGCGCGCCCTAACGCGTGTTATGTACATCTACCTTTAGTTTTTGATGAGCGCGCTGGTACTCATGAGAAGCTTTGTGTTCTTTGTCAATAAAAACAAAAGTTAAAATTTTAAAAGAAATACAAAACGGTATAAAAAGAAGCGAAATTGCAAAAAATATAATATTGGACTTTCAGCGTTATCTAAAACATTGAAAAACTCAAAAGACATAGACAATAATTATTTAAAAGTTAGAAACGTTAATATGGGGTCTTCACCTGACAATTTTTTGTCATACCAAACGTCAAAGTCCATATAGAAAAACTTAAAAATTTTTGTCAGCGTTTTTTTTTTTTTATATGAAGTTTGACGTTTATTATAACAAAAAATTGTCAGGTGATGACCCTATGTAACAAAAAAAGAGACAGAAAACCAAAATATGAAAGTCTTATGGCCATAGCTACTTATATCGCAGGCGATTTCAACTCTAATCTGCTTGTTGAATCAAACTTATCACAGAATATGAAATTATTCAACCTTATTTCCGCAAATACTAGCAGCGCTACACACTTCACATCATCTAGTAACACTTTGATCGATTTATTTTTTGTCTCCGATAAGGAAAAAATTTTAAAATATGACCAGTTATCTGCCTCCTGCTTTTCTAGGCATGATCTCATTTTCATGATATTTGACATTCCTTTGCAAACCTGTATTAATACAATTCAATTTCGTAATTTCAAACGAATAAATTATGTCACCTTAGAAGAAGAGTTTCTAAATATTAATTGGGAGTGCATTTACTACATGCATTCAGTAGATGATCAGATTGGCTTCTTGGAGGAAAACATATTATCTCTGTATAACGCAACAGTACCTATTCAATCGAAAAAAATTAATAACCGCAATAGACCATGGTTTAATGAGGAAATAAAACGTCTGATAACAGCTCGAGACTATGCATTCTCTAGGTGGAAGCGCTTTAAAACATCTGATCTGCATAATACATATCGTGGAGCTAGAAAATCTGTAACTAGAGCAATACGAATAGCAAAATCCAATTATTATGCTGAGAAATTCACAAATTCAGTTTCTACAAAGACTACTTGGAGTGCAATTAAGGAAATTGGCATTGTGAGTACTAAAAGCAACCAACATAACGCTAGCATGCTTGATCCAAATCAAATAAATCAAAATTTTGTTAATATACCTATGAGACAAGCGAATCATTCATATTATGTCAACCATCATAATGAAGATATACCACAAATAAAGTTTAAGTTCGAGTGCGTAAACCAGTTCGACGTTTTTAAAAGCTGTTGTTCTATCAAGTCGAATGCAACAGGTATTGATGGCATTCATCCAAACTTCATAAAAATTATTCTTCAACCACTATTACCATTTATAACGTACATTTTCAACACAATAATAACAAAAAGCAGTTATCCGCTAAGATGGAAGAAAGCCAAAATTCTACCAATACCAAAATCTGCGACTGAATACAGGCCAATTGCTATTTTACCATATCTGTCAAAGGCATTTGAAAAACTTTTACGTATGCAGATAGTTCAATATATAAATAATAACAATCTACTTACTGAAAAACAATCTGGGTTCCGAGCTAACCATAGCTGCATTACTGCTCTGACTGATGTTTCCGAAGACATTAGAAAGGAAGTGGATGATGGCTGTTTAGTAATGCTTATATTGTTAGACCATTCAAAGGCATTTGATACAGTGGACCATACAATATTAGCTCAAAAACTTGAAAAAATTATGAATTTTTCAGTAACTTCGGTTAAATTGATATCGTCTTACCTTGAAGGTCGAATGCAGTATGTTGAAACTAAAAGTTTGAAATCTTCACAGTTTCTGCCAATTATAAGGGGCGTTCCCCAAGGTTCCATTCTCGGGCCGTTACTGTTCTCAATTTATGCAAATGATTTACCTGATAAGTTACACCATTGCCGTATTAGATTGTATGCTGACGACGTACAATTATATATAAGCACAAAAAAACAAAACATGGAGGCATGTACTGCCAAGTTGAATGAAGACCTCAAACGTGTTGCGCATTGGGCAGATATAAATGGTTTAAGTTTAAATCCTTCTAAATCGAAATGTATTATAATACGAAGGAGAACCCAGAAAATAGATCAACGTCCTAAAATTTGTATCAACGACCAACAAATTGAAATAGTTGATAAGGCAAAAAATCTTGGTCTAATTTTTAACAATACACTCACTTGGTCAGATCATGTAACATTTGCTTGTGGCAGAACTTACTCAATACTTAGAACACTATGGCAAACACAATGTGTAACACCAATGAAGATTCGAATACTAATTGCGAAAACATATCTAATACCAGTCCTTACCTATGGATGTGAAATCTTCGCAAGTTGTGATTCAAATAGCAAACATAAGTTAAAGGTAGCGTTTAACAACATTACGAGATATGTTTATGGCATAAAAAATTATGTCAGTGATGGCAATTATATTAATATTACCCCGTTTTCAAAAAAAATATACGGTGTGCTATTTGAAGACTTGTTGAAAATACGAACTCTTGTTTATCTGCATAAAATTATAACCACTCGTGAACCAAATTATCTCTATAATCGTTTAAATTTTAGTCGCCTCGGAAGGAACAAGAATTTTATTCAATTTAGACACCGCACGCTAGTTTCGGAATGGCAATTTTTTATAACTGCAATACGTCTCTGGAACAATCTTCCCTCAACAATTAAAGAAACCAGCAGCGCCCTGCATTTCAAGCAACAGTTATTTAGATTTTATTCATAAATAACTAACGTTATTATTATCGCTCTCAATATTGTTTTCGTATATAAAAATGTATTTCACTATTCTTTTTTTTTCACTTTTGTTATATTTTATACCAACATACCTATTAATTGTTTAAATAATATACCTGTTTTATGTTATTATTTTGTATATTTTTATGTTATTGATAAATACTTTTGATCATAACTTCATTAGATTTCTACTCACTAAAACCCATGTTTTGTTGTAGAAGTTCCAAATAAATGAAATAAATAAAATAAATAAAAATAAAATAAATAAGAAATAAGTTTCTTATATAAAATAGTTGTATATAAGAAAGAAACGCTTATAAGAAACTTTTTTCCTGGATTTTTTAAGTTTCTTATATCCGATAAATACTGTATTATATAATTAAAAAAAAGGTTTCAAAGTACTAATTTGAATGGCTTGTTTTCCAAAATATAACAAAAACAATTTATGAAAATAGTCAACTTAAAAATATATAATCCATTAAATTTGTTTGCATCATAGAACTGACTTATTAAATAAAAAATAATTACGGGTTTCCGTATGTTTAGTCTTAAATTTGTGCAAGAGGCTCAAAGTTGTATTTTGTGCTCCGCATATAGGCTTTTTTCCAGCTTAAGCACACTAATTTTGTCATTTGTCGTTTAAACGGATGACAAGATACACAAATACTGAAAAAGAAATACGAAATTAAAACATGTGTCGTCGATTCGACGAAGTATGACGTTCTAGGATTAATAAAAACAGGAACAATTTCCTTGTTTTGAATAGATTTTTTTACATATCCAATCATCCATTCTTCTATAGCACAAAACAGTTGAAGTGATTAAGATCTTGTCACAATCGAAGATCAAAATTTACCTCAACGAGGGACTGTGGAATCTAATTAATCGCAATAATTTTACAAACCCTATAAATATTCTCGCTTGAAAGACATGGCTGAGTACAATGAGCTTTATAACGGTTCTCTATGTCATTAACGACTATTTAACTCGTTTTCTTGAAGTAGATTAAATAAGGCAGGTGGCGTGTTACTTTAATCTACTACAAAAAACGATAGGGATAAGAAGTTAGGTAAAATTTTAAACTTTGTTCCAAGAAAAGTAACTCGAAAGTCGAAAATCCGAATCCAAAAAACTTTTGTTTGAAAGAACTTCTTTATAAAGGTAACAAGCCTACTGCTCTCCCGTAAATAACTTTGATTAAAGTTGAGTTAGGCTGTTATTCCAGATAAAAAAAAACTTTGAATGCGCCTAAATTCACATAAATTATTATTCTATGCCAAAATTTTTCAGATTCGATCTCCTATGTTGAGTTAGGTTGTTATTCCTATATTATAACTCATACATTTCAAAGAATAACGACTTAAGTTGTTTTAGGCAATAATGAAAAAATAATATTTATATATGTTGTTATCCTAAATTGACAAAGACGGTTATGCCAAAACAGTAATTTAGAAAATAAACTTAAGCTTTTAGGTTTTTTGGGGTTAATTGCCTTCCTATAACAGATATAAAAAATGAAAAATTTATAGCAAATTGATTGAGACACGCTGAATATGATGGTACTAATAACTCAATTGTGTCCTAACTCGAGTTAGGGTGTTATGGGTTGTGACAACAGATATAAGTTAAAGTTTTTTAATAGTTCCACATTTTGTTAATAAGTGTAAATGTTATATTCCAGTGTTCATAAAAATTCATATATGAACGTTAAAAATTACGCATTCATGAATTTCCTCATGAATGAGAAATCAAGAATTTATCAACTTTTTTCACAGATAATACTCTGCAAATAATATTGGACCACCTGATCCATTTTGATAAAATGGACTACTCCATGGCCTGGTCCGATGTAATGCAAGCATGGACCATGTCATTGTTAAAAAGTGTTTGTAGTGAGATGAAATGACTTCGTTTTTTAATGACATGCTTTTGTTTTTAAACGACTTCAAAACTAATTCTCTTGAGTATAGCATGGACTAGTTTAAAAACTAATCCTTAGTAGTCCAAAGGTGGGTTATATGGCCCTCCCCTTCGTAAAGTTAAATAGACCATGTTTTTTCCATACGTTTGGGTTACTTTTGGACTAGTCCTGGTCCCTTGTGGGCTACTCTTTACACGCGTGTTTGGACTGGTCCTTTTATTTGCAGGGTAATAATAATTAATTTTGCATTTACTCATAAACGTAAGGAATTACAAAAGTTTTGCATTTCCTCACTTATGAGAAATGAGCAAACAAAAAAATTGTAGTTAAGTTTTTCACTGTTCAGTATTGTTGTTATTGCTCGACAATTTGAACGACAACAGCGCGAATAGCCTGTGTGTGCATTGCATACATGTTTTGATTGTTTTTGTTCTCCTTGTGAAGAATTTTAATATGAGTAAATCAAATTTTTCATATCTGAAAAAATATGAATTTGTTTGATTGCTTTCAAGGCGAATTGACTAGAAGGTGAGGTCAACTCTACAACTACAATGCTTCTGTGGTCGGGTTGTCAAAAATATAGCAAGTAAAAATAAACAGGTTTGTTTACATAAAAAACTAGTTTGTATACAAACTTTGACAAGTCGACCACCGAAAAAAAAAAACACCACATGTTGACTTGACCCCACCTTCTAGTCAATTCGCCTTGATTGCTTTCTTTTCATTAATGAGAAAATTCATTTTTTTCATGAGGATGAGCAGCAAAATATTTAAGCGTTAAAGCTCAATCATGAGTGAATAATGAGCGATCATTTCGCCACTCTGGTATATTTCTTGGTTTGTTTTCTTAAAGCTAATTTTATAGTGGTATCTTGTCTGCTGACAAAAATGTTCCATGTATGCTATCATTCGCCCGGGTATTTGTTCCAGACTTAAAAAAAATATTAAAAAATTTGAAAAGTTGCCGTTTTCCTTCTAAACAATAGCAAATTGTATGTTCCATTACTTATCCCCAGTTATATTTGAGGGAGATTAAATCTATATGTATAAAATTGTAACGTTACTGACTGATTCATCATTGCACAGCCTAAACGCCTAAAGCTAAAAACTTGAAATTCGGACCGGAGGCGGGACTCTCCCAAATCGTTCCACTAAGACGGAAATTCGATGGAAATTCGAATGTTTAGGGGGTAAAACAGGTAAATTCGATAACCTTATATCTCCAAAACTTTCTTTAGAAAAATAAGGGCACAGGTGTCTGGTAAATTTTTTGAAATTCGGCTCTTTAAGGGAGAAAACGAGTAAACCCTGAGTTTTGGTACTTTTTTTGTCATCTATCTTTTGAACCAATAAACCTATAAATAAAATTTATACCACATTCGAAACTTATTAAAAAAAAAAAAAAAATACAAATATAAATTTGGTACTTTTTCGAAATTCGAACGTTTAAGATGTGAAAATCGTAATTTTTTTTGGTACTTTTTTTTAAAAACATTTTTCTCCATTCATTGACATACTTAATTATAGGCCCCCACTACAATACTGCAATTTTTGATGCTTTAACGGGGGGAAATAATAGTACCAAAATGGGAAATACGGGAAACTTAATATCTTTCTTCAGCATTTTGGTTCTGTAACTTTTTTTGATTATCGTTAATATTGGACCTTAAAACATAAAATTCAACATGCAATGTCCCGAGTGGACACGAATCTATGAGGGAACTTTTTGGTACTTTTTTGTATATTAACTGGTACTTTTTGAATTTCCGGAATTTAAGCAAGTTAAAACCTAGAAAAATTAACTTTGGCATACAGATACAAATGTCCACGAAGAAAAAGGAGACGCTAACGAAGTAGCGGGTTAAATGCTAATACTATATAAAACGAATGTCTTTTTTATTAAGTTAAAATGAAATGGATAAGTGGAAATATAACTAATAAAATAAATTAAATCAGTACTGACTGAAACATCTTCATTGCTGACCGGTCAGTACTGACCGAACGATTTTGATGAAATTTTCAGGGAATCTTTAGAATATTCAGGCGGGTGACACTGTGAAGTCTTCTTTCGGTCTGCAGACGGAGGGGCGTGGCAAAATCCAATTTTCATATTGCACCACCAATGACTTCTAAATAATTTAGACGATTTTTTCTTTAAAATTATCGCCATGGTCCAACTTAGATTTATACGAAAATAAAATTTTGCCCCGCCCACTTTTTTCGAATTACCTAAAATCAGAAAACGGCTCCATCGTTTTGACAAATTTTTCTTTCAAATGTTCGTATTATCCACTTTACGTTTTCATCGGAAGAAAAATGTATCACGCCTTCTTTTACGCCCACTTTTTCTATTAAGCGCATAACTTGAGAACGGCTTGACCGATTTGGACGATTTTTTCTTTAAAATCATCGCCATGGTCCAACTTAGGTTTTTACGGAAGGAAAATTTTAAAGGCCGTAAATTTCGTTTAAAGCTCAATTTAAATCGTCTGGTAATACAACACTAATGTTTGCTAAGGGCCAGCAACGCGGACCGGGTCAGCTAGTTGCCTATAAAAAGCATTTATCTTCTAACTTTCAAAAACCCCGAATCCCGAAAAATCACAATATCCCGAAAAATCCCGGAATTCCGGGATTTGCGAAAACCAGTTGCGAAGGTGAAAATTTACTTTCAGAGCACAGACCAAAAATTTCAGAGTTTTGAATTAAATTGCTTCTATCTTGTTTTAAAATTTACCACTTCCTCTAAATAACCCACATAGTTATTTATTCGATTATTAAAATTGATCTTTGAAATTTATTTATTTTTATATTTAAAAAGAAACTTCACTTTTTACTGCTAAGTTAAACAAGGTTATTACATTTACTTTTTGTAAAAAAAAAAATCTGAATATTTTTTTTTAGTTTTTGCCTGTTTATAACCAGCTCACTTTGAATTCAATTAGGAAATATAATATTTTTATTTAAATTAAACTGTATTTGTGGTGCAATAACTAGTCTTACTGTTTAAGGTGACAGTTGCTATAATAGAATTAAGTCATAAAGCCGTCAACTTAAAATTACAAAAATCTTTGAAAATGCTTTTGAAATTTTTATTTTTTAAAGAAAATTGTTTTTTATTTATTTAAATATATTTTTTGCATATTGCTTTGACTTTCTCGAGCAAGTCTTAAGTTTGTAGATGGATGGTTAGGTTTAGTGTCTATTTCCCTATCCTAATGTAAACATCTTTCTTCCTAAATAATTTTTAATTATGTAGGTATGTATATGAAAGCTAATAACATAAGCTTTCAGTAGCATAGCAAATCTTTCACAGCTTTTAATAAAAATATTTTTAAAAAATCATTAGAGATTAGAGAAATTTCCTACTTCTAGAGGTTCTTAATATTGATAAGTCTTGGTTCACATGATTAAAGTTTTCTTACAGAAAGTCTGAGTTTAGCGGTGAGAGGGGTGATAATGAAAACATGTTCCCTTCCCTTTTCATCAATAAACTCAGACTTTCTGCAAGCGAACTTTAATAGTGTGAACCCAGATTAATCAATGGTTTTAAAATCTTACCCCCAAATTCATAAAAAATGAAGCAGGTTTATAATAAACCTTTTATGCAAAATTCATTTCATTAACCTTTTATAAACCTTTTATATACTGAAAAAGAAATACGAAATTAAAACATGTGTCGTCGATTCGACGAAGTATGACGTTCTAGGGTTAATAAAAACAGGAACAATTTCCTTGTTTTGAATAGATTTTTTTACATATCCAATCATCCATTCTTCTATAGCACAAAACAGTTGAAGTGATTAAGATCTTGTCACAATCGAAGATCAAAATTTACCTCAACGAGGGACTGTGGAATCTAATTAATCGCAATAATTTTACAAACCCTATAAATATTCTCGCTTGAAAGACATGGCTGAGTACAATGAGCTTTATAACGGTTCTCTATGTCATTAACGACTATTTAACTCGTTTTCTTGAAGTAGATTAAATAAGGCAGGTGGCGTGTTACTTTAATCTACTACAAAAAACGATAGGGATAAGAAGTTAGGTAAAATTTTAAACTTTGTTCCAAGAAAAGTAACTCGAAAGTCGAAAATCCGAATCCAAAAAACTTTTGTTTGAAAGAACTTCTTTATAAAGGTAACAAGCCTACTGCTCTCCCGTAAATAACTTTGATTAAAGTTGAGTTAGGCTGTTATTCCAGATAAAAAAAAACTTTGAATGCGCCTAAATTCACATAAATTATTATTCTATGCCAAAATTTTTCAGATTCGATCTCCTATGTTGAGTTAGGTTGTTATTCCTATATTATAACTCATACATTTCAAAGAATAACGACTTAAGTTGTTTAAGGCAATAATGAAAAAATAATATTTATATATGTTGTTATCCTAAATTGACAAAGACGGTTATGCCAAAACAGTAATTTAGAAAATAAACTTAAGCTTTTAGGTTTTTTGGGGTTAATTGCCTTCCTATAACAGATATAAAAAATGAAAAATTTATAGCAAATTGATTGAGACACGCTGAATATGATGGTACTAATAACTCAATTGTGTCCTAACTCGAGTTAGGGTGTTATGGGTTGTGACAACAGATATAAGTTAAAGTTTTTTAATAGTTCCACATTTTGTTAATAAGTGTAAATGTTATATTCCAGTGTTCATAAAAATTCATATATGAACGTTAAAAATTACGCATTCATGAATTTCCTCATGAATGAGAAATCAAGAATTTATCAACTTTTTTCACAGATAATACTCTGCAAATAATATTGGACCACCTGATCCATTTTGATAAAATGGACTACTCCATGGCCTGGTCCGATGTAATGCAAGCATGGACCATGTCATTGTTAAAAAGTGTTTGTAGTGAGATGAAATGACTTCGTTTTTTAATGACATGCTTTTGTTTTTAAACGACTTCAAAACTAATTCTCTTGAGTATAGCATGGACTAGTTTAAAAACTAATCCTTAGTAGTCCAAAGGTGGGTTATATGGCCCTCCCCTTCGTAAAGTTAAATAGACCATGTTTTTTCCATACGTTTGGGTTACTTTTGGACTAGTCCTGGTCCCTTGTGGGCTACTCTTTACACGCGTGTTTGGACTGGTCCTTTTATTTGCAGGGTAATAATAATTAATTTTGCATTTACTCATAAACGTAAGGAATTACAAAAGTTTTGCATTTCCTCACTTATGAGAAATGAGCAAACAAAAAAATTGTAGTTAAGTTTTTCACTGTTCAGTATTGTTGTTATTGCTCGACAATTTGAACGACAACAGCGCGAATAGCCTGTGTGTGCATTGCATACATGTTTTGATTGTTTTTGTTCTCCTTGTGAAGAATTTTAATATGAGTAAATCAAATTTTTCATATCTGAAAAAATATGAATTTGTTTGATTGCTTTCAAGGCGAATTGACTAGAAGGTGAGGTCAACTCTACAACTACAATGCTTCTGTGGTCGGGTTGTCAAAAATATAGCAAGTAAAAATAAACAGGTTTGTTTACATAAAAAACTAGTTTGTATACAAACTTTGACAAGTCGACCACCGAAAAAAAAAAACACCACATGTTGACTTGACCCCACCTTCTAGTCAATTCGCCTTGATTGCTTTCTTTTCATTAATGAGAAAATTCATTTTTTTCATGAGGATGAGCAGCAAAATATTTAAGCGTTAAAGCTCAATCATGAGTGAATAATGAGCGATCATTTCGCCACTCTGGTATATTTCTTGTTTTGTTTTCTTAAAGCTAATTTTATAGTGGTATCTTGTCTGCTGACAAAAATGTTCCATGTATGCTATCATTCGCCCGGGTATTTGTTCCAGACTTAAAAAAAATATTAAAAAATTTGAAAAGTTGCCGTTTTCCTTCTAAACAATAGTAAATTGTATGTTCCATTACTTATCCCCAGTTATATTTGAGGGAGATTAAATCTATATGTATAAAATTGTAACGTTACTGACTGATTCATCATTGCACAGCCTAAACGCCTAAAGCTAAAAACTTGAAATTCGGACCGGAGGCGGGACTCTCCCAAATCGTTCCACTAAGACGGAAATTCGATGGAAATTCGAATGTTTAGGGGGTAAAACAGGTAAATTCGATAACCTTATATCTCCAAAACTTTCTTTAGAAAAATAAGGGCACAGGTGTCTGGTAAATTTTTTGAAATTCGGCTCTTTAAGGGAGAAAACGAGTAAACCCTGAGTTTTGGTACTTTTTTTGTCATCTATCTTTTGAACCAATAAACCTATAAATAAAATTTATACCACATTCGAAACTTATTAAAAAAAAAAAAAATACAAATATAAATTTGGTACTTTTTCGAAATTCGAACGTTTAAGATGTGAAAATCGTAATTTTTTTTGGTACTTTTTTTTAAAAACATTTTTCTCCATTCATTGACATACTTAATTATAGGCCCCCACTACAATACTGCAATTTTTGATGCTTTAACGGGGGGAAATAATAGTACCAAAATGGGAAATACGGGAAACTTAATATCTTTCTTCAGCATTTTGGTTCTGTAACTTTTTTTGATTATCGTTAATATTGGACCTTAAAACATAAAATTCAACATGCAATGTCCCGAGTGGACACGAATCTATGAGGGAACTTTTTGGTACTTTTTTGTATATTAACTGGTACTTTTTGAATTTCCGGAATTTAAGCAAGTTAAAACCTAGAAAAATTAACTTTGGCATACAGATACAAATGTCCACGAAGAAAAAGGAGACGCTAACGAAGTAGCGGGTTAAATGCTAATACTATATAAAACGAATGTCTTTTTTATTAAGTTAAAATGAAATGGATAAGTGGAAATATAACTAATAAAATAAATTAAATCAGTACTGACTGACACATCTTCATTGCTGACCGGTCAGTACTGACCGAACGATTTTGATGAAATTTTCAGGGAATCTTTAGAATATTCAGGCGGGTGACACTGTGAAGTCTTCTTTCGGTCTGCAGACGGAGGGGCGTGGCAAAATCCAATTTTCATATTGCACCACCAATGACTTCTAAATAATTTAGACGATTTTTTCTTTAAAATTATCGCCATGGTCCAACTTAGATTTATACGAAAATAAAATTTTGCCCCGCCCACTTTTTTCGAATTACCTAAAATCAGAAAACGGCTCCATCGTTTTGACAAATTTTTCTTTCAAATGTTCGTATTATCCACTTTACGTTTTCATCGGAAGAAAAATGTATCACGCCTTCTTTTACGCCCACTTTTTCTATTAAGCGCATAACTTGAGAACGGCTTGACCGATTTGGACGATTTTTTCTTTAAAATCATCGCCATGGTCCAACTTAGGTTTTTACGGAAGGAAAATTTTAAAGGCCGTAAATTTCGTTTAAAGCTCAATTTAAATCGTCTGGTAATACAACACTAATGTTTGCTAAGGGCCAGCAACGCGGACCGGGTCAGCTAGTTGCCTATAAAAAGCATTTATCTTCTAACTTTCAAAAACCCCGAATCCCGAAAAATCACAATATCCCGAAAAATCCCGGAATTCCGGGATTTGCGAAAACCAGTTGCGAAGGTGAAAATTTACTTTCAGAGCACAGACCAAAAATTTCAGAGTTTTGAATTAAATTGCTTCTATCTTGTTTTAAAATTTACCACTTCCTCTAAATAACCCACATAGTTATTTATTCGATTATTAAAATTGATCTTTGAAATTTATTTATTTTTATATTTAAAAAGAAACTTCACTTTTTACTGCTAAGTTAAACAAGGTTATTACATTTACTTTTTGTAAAAAAAAAAATCTGAATATTTTTTTTTAGTTTTTGCCTGTTTATAACCAGCTCACTTTGAATTCAATTAGGAAATATAATATTTTTATTTAAATTAAACTGTATTTGTGGTGCAATAACTAGTCTTACTGTTTAAGGTGACAGTTGCTATAATAGAATTAAGTCATAAAGCCGTCAACTTAAAATTACAAAAATCTTTGAAAATGCTTTTGAAATTTTTATTTTTTAAAGCAAATTGTTTTTTATTTATTTAAATATATTTTTTGCATATTGCTTTGACTTTCTCGAGCAAGTTTTAAGTTTGTAGATGGATGGTTAGGTTTAGTGTCTATTTCCCTATCCTAATGTAAACATCTTTCTTCCTAAATAATTTTTAATTATGTAGGTATGTATATGAAAGCTAATAACATAAGCTTTCAGTAGCATAGCAAATCTTTCACAGCTTTTAATAAAAATATTTTTAAAAAATCATTAGAGATTAGAGAAATTTCCTACTTCTAGAGGTTCTTAATATTGATAAGTCTTGGTTCACATGATTAAAGTTTTCTTACAGAAAGTCTGTGTTTAGCGGTGAGAGGGGTGATAATGAAAACATGTTCCCTTCCCTTTTCATCAATAAACTCAGACTTTCTGCAAGCGAACTTTAATAGTGTGAACCCAGATTAATCAATGGTTTTAAAATCTTACCCCCAAATTCATAAAAAATGAAGCAGGTTTATAATAAACCTTTTATGCAAAATTCATTTCATTAACCTTTTATATACCTGTTTTATTTTTTATGAATACGGGGGATAATTTTTAATATTTTATTTTTATTTTTACCACAAGCTTTATAAAACATCGTTATTTCAAAATTGTGTTTAACCTTAAAAGCCCGAAAGCGGTTTCCCATCTATTTTAAAATTGTTTAAAACGAAACCTTAAAACTTTATTTTTGTTTGTTTTTTACTTTTTATATGATAAAAGGAATATAATTTTTCAAACAGCAAGAAACTTAAAAAAAAAAAACAACAATAACAAAATTCAATGAAGTAACTGACTGACTGACAGAATATTACACTGTTTGACTGACAGCCTAAAACGACTGTAGTCACTCAACCAGCTCAAACATTTCAAGATTGTTGTAAAATTTAATGCAATCAAACATTTTAAAAAAGTCTTGTAATTCCAAAAAAAAAAAAAAAAAAAAAAACAAAGAATTATAGAGAGAAAGAGAGAAGAAAAGAGAACATATTTATAAGCAGTTAAAAACAAATTACAAGCACAAAAATTGTTAAAACTTTAAAGGGCATCACTTATCAAAATATCGAACGCAAACCCAGAAAAAAACATGTTTCAATATGGTCACCTCCAACCAAACTATTTTTAAAGAAAATTTTAAACATATTATGTTTAATATAACCATATTTTTGTCAGCGGTAATAATATTACGGTTGAATTAGGCCTCCATCAAGAAGCCCCACCATATTATTGTTGCCATGTTATGATCAATAATAACTTAAAAGTGTTAAGCACTTACAATAGAATGGTTGGTTTTTAACCATAGTATGTTGCTCTTGAAAAACAAAATATTTTCATATCTAGCCATAACATTTTTAGAGGCAACCCTAATATGGTTGTGGGTTCTTGATGGAGGACTAATTTAACCATAATATGGTTGACGCTGATAATATGTTTAAAATTTTCTTTAAAAATAGTTTGGTTGGAGGTGACCATATTTAAACATGTTTTTTCTCTTCCTGCATAAAGTAGGATTAAGGCCCATCTAGGTATAATATGCTTAAGTTGGCTTAAAAAATTGTGCGAATACATTTAATTTATATGTGTCGAACCATATTGAACTTAAGAAAACTTTTCGGTTAATTTCACGAAATTGGCATTTGCTTTAGGAAAGTGCGAAGCAGATCGCATTTTCCGTACGGAATAAAATATTTTTTGATTTTATTTTTGTTTTTTTAAGTGCTTTTAATAGGCTTTTCATTAGTTTTTGACAGTAGCTTAAGCCAGCTTATGCATATTATAGTTGTGCCTTTACTTTTGCAAGAATTGTTTGTCGCAGCTTAGAATTTTCTTCAATAAAAAAAATATGAATGACTGTTTTAAATGAGCACATTTGCATTTTGTTTTTATCACATTTTTGCCTTTTAATTTCAAACTTATCAATTATGCCACGTACTAACTGTCTGCTTTGGCGTGTACTGAATTGGTTTTTTATTGCACTCATCATCTTCTTATTTTGTTTTTAGCTGACATTGTTGTAGTTGTTGTTATTCGTGGTTGTTGTTACTAATTTAATTTTGGCCTGTTTTGTAGTAAAGACAAAATAAAAACCAAGCAAAAAAATCTATAGAACCAACACAGCTGTACATTGAAAGAGCCCAAGAGTTCGGAAAGGGAAACCTTTACTTGGCAGGATTTTTGTAATTTGGTAATGAGCCTTATATTTGCTTTGCAATGCAAAAGGACTATCGGCTCGGCGAATTACTTAATTGGCACCCCTATACATTACTGTGTGGCCCTACGCTTCACAAGGTGTATCAAACGAGACTAACACTGTTTTTTCCCAGGTATCTCTTCTTAATTTTCCTATTTCCAGGATACTGACACTTAAAACGAAACAGTTTCCTGATCAATTCTCCTTGCTTGAGTCTCTGCCGGCTAGTGCCCAGTTATGACTGAAATCACTATTGTAATCTGTTCAATATTGAACGTAAGCCGAGAGAATTTCTCTTAATAGCCAGGCCAAAATGCCCTGGGGCGTAATTCTTGCAATGGCGATCGATGTTCTTTCTTAATTCGAATGCAATTTTATTTCTAAATTTCAGTCGATACTGAACGAATCGAAATAATTTTTTCAGTATTGTGAAACTCAAATTAATAATTTACAACACTAAAAAAATAGTTCCGATTCGTTCAGTATTGACTGAAATAATTAGATATTAAATTCCTTTCGAATCGAGAAAGTACTCGATCACGACTGCCAGAATCAGGCAGATGAATTCACGAGACCACCCCAACTGTGAAAGTCTATAAGACTCGCGTTTTATAATTTATGAGTGTCTTACAGCGCAACATTGAAAAGCTAGCGAATCAATAAATCTGTCATCCAGACGAACACCTCGTTTGGCAAACTCTTCTAGGTAACCCCGGCAGTAAGCATGACCTGGTATCCATATTAGCGCTACTTTAGAATGCTTCTCAAACTCATTTAAAGGCATCCGAAATTCTGCATTTGATGTCGTATAGACTCCGGCTATGGATGCAGTGGCAGCTCTGCTATCAGGAAATATTAATTTATCCATCGATATACGATAAAACCTTAGCCAGTAACCATCCACCTTAATAGAGATTTTCGCCTGCAGGACACTACAAACAGCCGGCCGACGAAAGGGAAGCTTTAAATTTAGTTCATCTGTGTAGAAGTCTCCCTCAACTCAACTTCCTTGTTGCGAACCGTCAGAAGAGACCCTTAGGGTCGGTTCGAGGCAAGCCATCTCAATAGCCAGCCCACTTAACGTATAACGTATGTGCTGCGTTTCTTGCACCGAGCAAAAAATCCCGGTTTGCAGTAAATAGTCCAAACTGTCCGGAACAATTGAGTTATTGATTATCCTGGCATGGCCATAATCACAAAAACCGCGTTAGGCCGCATCTACGAGCAGATATACATCTGTCTAGCCGTCATATCCGTCGATAGCCAGATAAATTATGTAAATAGCGCCTTCCTAGGATTAGAACGCATTGATCCAGAACGCGACCAGTCTGTATACAAGCATCAAGCATCGCAAGATAAGGGACTTAAGTTACTTAGTTCTACATTAGTTCCCAGAACTATAGGGTTATTTCTCATTTACAAAAAGCCATTCATTTAGCACTGTGGTAGCATCTTATTCTTTTTGGTTTTTTTTTATGAATGTGTAGGTACCCCATTTGTTTTTTTTTTTTTTTTTGGTATAGATGGCACAACATGATTGTTTTTGCGATTTTGTTGCTCGCCCCATAAGTTTTTTTTAGTCAACACTCATGAGAATGTGTCAGGGATGGAAAATGGGGTTTCGAAAACTGGACGAATGTTACACATTTTAGATTTAAATTTGATTCAACGTTTTTTTTAACAATAGAACATTTTTACAATTTTAAGTTTCAGTACAACGGCAAGGGCCTTCTTACCTTAATCCTGCAACTCCAACGCTATTTTAACCACCATATAGGTACTTATATTTTATACGTCACAAAGGGCGTTAGGTCAAAACGCCCAAGGTCGTAACGCCCAAAACCAAAATTGTCATAACGCCCAAAAATTTTATCGTTTTGACATTTGGGCTGTATGACATTGAATTTGGGCGAAATTTTTTTTCAAATTATAGTCTAGGTCTTAACGCCCAAAAGAAAAACTGTCATAAAGCCCAAAAAAGTAAAAAAAAAATATGAAATATTCGTCAACAATTTTATTTTACTTCTATATGTACATACATATAAAAAACAAGTAAGAAAGTATAGTCGGTCGAGCCCGACCATATAATACCCTACATCACAGTATTAAAAAACACATCATGCTTATATGTCTATATAAATATGGATTTATCTATGTTTATAAACTTCATTAAAATGGGTTTGAAAGTTTGTGAGAGGCAGAAATTGCCCCCTACCTCCCCTTGTGGTCCTATTTTTGAAAAACTGTATACCTTATGTGTCCATATAGATATGGATCTATCTATGTTGTAAATATCATTAAAATCGGTTTGAGAAGCAAAAATTGCCCCTATCTCCCATCGTGGTCCTATTTTTTAAAAAATGCATCCCTCTTGGGTCCAAAAAGATATGGTTCTATCTATGTTTTAAATTTCATTAAAATCGGTTTGATAGTTTCTGAGAGGAAGAAATTTCCGCCCATCATCTGTCGTGGTGCTATGATTCCGCCCATTTTTAAAACGCTTGGTCCTTGTGCCAATAAGAACCTATGTCCCAAATTTGATCAAATTATCTCCAAAATTGCGACCTGTACTTTGCGCACAAAGTTACATGGACAGCCAGCCAGCCAGCCGGACGGACTTTAAGGAGGGTCTAGGACCAATATTTTAAGGCGTTACACACATCAGCATAAATGCACTATTGTGGTGTGGGTATAAATATGTATAGCAAAAAAAGAAAATACAAAATTATATCTTACAAAAATATTGCCTCCGACATAAAGATGCAATACGAAAATGACGGCTCAGAAATGCACGCTTTATAAAATGGACAAGGATTATTTGGTGGCTTGTTAAACCATAGGTTTTCCAAATAAATTCGTGTTGGAATGATTCAACGACATCTAACGGAGTTCGGGGTGATTTCAAAAATATATTTGACGAGAGTCTTTTAAGGCTTCGTCTTAGCTAACTAGATTTTGGGTAGCACTCTGATTACTGCAGTTACAAAAAATATATATACATTTAAGAAATAAGTTAAAATATAGCAAAAAATTATATTATATAGCGTTAGATAGATAGCGGTGTGGTAGATAGCGCGCCGCGTCGCGTCGGAGGCGAAAGCAATCCGCCCCCTCCTCGCGCCGGGTAATATTCTAAATCGACTAAGCTCTCGCATACTCTTTTAAAAATTTTTCTTATACCACTCGAGGCATTGGAGTCACTCAAAAGAATAGAAGAATTGCTGCATTGTTTCTTAATGTCCTCAACTGCTTTCAACTCTTTGTAAATCTCTTCCTGCTGGAGGTGATTTGTATGTTCTATTTTTTGTGATTTAACACGCGTTCTATCCTCTAAAATTTCAGCACGTGCCTTACAATTGGATGCATAACATGCATAAAATGTTTTGCCTTTAAAAAATGATTTTTTTTTTTATAATTGTTTTTCACTTGTTAAATACATTAATTTGGAGTTACACCGCTTTCCACTCACGAACTCAAGACTTTCCGATTGCATTATGTTTAATTTTTAACTAACGACCGCACTCTGTGAAGGCTAAATAATTGTGATTGTTTTGTTAAAGAAGTTTCAAAATCTTCAAGTAAACTAACTGTTTTTATTATACAATTTCACTTAAATGAATAGAATTACTTAAAAAATTCATATTTGAGAAAATGTCACAACACCCAAACTTTTTAATTTGGGCGATATAACATAGCATTTGGGCATTTTGCCATTATTATTTTTGGGTTTTGGGCAATACAACAAGATTTGGGCGTTATGACATTTTTGGTTTTGGGCGTTACGACCTTGGTCGTTTTGACCTAACGCCGTCACAAAGGACCATATTGGTCTCTGGTTGAGGGTCTGAAGTTGACTTCACACCAGCTTTTCTACCTACCTGTAAATTTAAAATTATTTCCTCGTACAACTGACGTTTATAAAGCGTCCAAGATTTAATTAAAATTGAGACTTGGAAAGTTTTCTTCAGAAATTTTTTAAATTAATAATTGCTTTTTAATTATAGTCCACTTTTGCTCTTAAATATTCTACAATAAGCAAATTATTTGCTTACAAATTGGATAGTATCTCGGTGTCAACGAAGGCTAAATGTACCAAACAAACAAAAAGTACAATTGTACCATGATTTCCAACCCCGGTATGTGCTCCTTTTTAAGTTGGCAACAAATTTTTGTTGGTTTTTTCTCTGCCACTGCTGTTCTCTTTTAACTTGTGGCATTTGCTGTGTTTTGTTTTTCTTCGTCTTTTTGGTTGTTGCATATAATGCCAAAAATTTCCGTTGCTGTTATTTTTGTTTTGTTTTCAACATCAAGTTGAACCAACTTAAAATATTTTTTTTCTTGTCTACGACCACTGTCATCATGTTAACCATTTTTTTTTTTGGGTGCGGACGAGGGGGTTAACTGGGTGTTTGATTTTATATATTGTTTGAAATATGTATATTTTTTTAGTTATTCAAACTTATTATTGGGTGCAAACCGAAAATTTAAGTTCGCTTATAAATATTTTAAAAAGTGCTTAACTTCAAGTTAAATACATATTTTTAATAAATTTATTAACTTATTTGCCTTGAAGTCTACTACATAATAACAGTAATTTTAACTTAGCTGCACAGTCCACTTTGCACGATTTTTTGCAGCGTTTAAAAACAGCAGTCAAGGTAGAAAAACTGCCATTTCATCCACTACTTCATTTTTCATTGGCTAAAAAAAAAACTGTTGCTTTTACTTGCGATTCATTAAATGTAAACATGCGCTTCCAAACTGCCTCAAAAACCGAAAAGTTGAACACAAAATTTTTATTTTCTGTTCGACAGTTTTTAGTTCCGAATGCAGTTTTTTAAAGCTTGACTTTTTGTACACCCCAAAAATTAAATTTTTAGCAAACAGACCTGTTCTGAAAATCACTTAAATTTAAATCACGTAATTTCAAATGGCATGTACCTCTTAAAATCACACGTTTGATATTATGGTGTTCCGTTTTTGTGTTTTTCGTTGTGATTTTCAATTATCGAAAGTACCGTGAGAAATATTAAAATCGGTGTGATTTTCAGAACACCACAAAATCATACGTGTATTTAAAATGCAAGTGATTATCTCAGAACAGGCACGTGGTTTTCAGAACAGATAATTTTGTATACAAAAAATCAATACATGGTTTTAATACTTGAATAAATGGGCGCCGCTACCGCAACTATTCTAAATAAAGCGCATTTTTGGCGTCCAATTATTCGAGCATTGCTGCCGGTATGTCGTAATATTGGCCTCCAAGACTCCAATTGTTGCTGGCTTATCAGAATGTATTAGTGAATTGACGTAGCCCTACAGACAATACTCTAGAAGTGTCAATTCGCACGACCTTGGAGACCAATTGAAACACACAAAAGAAAAATCAATCCATCCGTACTCAAATCAATCCGAAGCGGTATTAATAGAACGGAGAGTACAGCTTTTCTTGAATCAAGTACAGAAACATTGATTCAAGTACGGATTTTCAATCGCGAAATTCTTAACTTATTCATATTTAATCCCAAATTCGTACTTGAAATAATCCGAAAATGAGATTGATTTAAGTAAAACTAAGATTGAACCAAACTCAAAATGCGCTTGATTTAAGTACTATAAAGTTGATTCAATCCTGAATTCGTAGTTGAAATAAACCAAAACTGAAATTGAAAGCACAATTTTATTATGATTGATTTACTAACCCGTTTTACACCTTAACGAATTTCAATTAATTCCCGATATGGGTTTTACATTAAAAACTTAATGTACATATACTTATAACTGAAAATATAAACCAAATGAGAAGCAAGAGTTCTCTATTTTACTTTTTAAACATAAAAATAATGTGTTTTCGTCTTGTTCTGTTATTTTTGTTGTTTCTATACAACAAGCAAATCGTGTTTAACTACTTGTGTGGTGTTATTGTAATATCTACAACAAACTTTGATAAGTTAAATGAGATTAAAACACTCACTTTGCAATTTTACTCTCAGAGTGGCACTACCAACGAAAAGTTTAATCTTTTTTTTACTGGGTTTAAGAATTTTGTAGTTATTTTAAGAAATTCCGGGATTGGTTTTCGAAAGTAATCGCATTTAGGATTGTATTAAGTACGTTTTAGTGTTATTCGTACTTGAATATTTGAGCGCGACTCGTACCTAAAGTAAGTATAAAAAACTTAATTGAATCGTTTATTTCAGAAACCCGTCAAGTGTGCCTATTCTAAATGTGAGTTGACCGGTTTTTGAAATAAACTATTTAAATTATCCCGAGTGTTTTTCTTTCTGTGCAGGCCCATTTAAAAAAAAATCAACTTATGGCCAAATTTTGATTGAAATAAGTCAAAATTGGTGTTTAAATTACATCTCGCATCAATACTTTCAACAAAAAAAAAAAAAAAAAAGCGATCTCATTTGGTCGTAATGAGAGATCTGGCTACAGTTTTAAAGGAATAATGTCCGTATCAAACGGTGCATTTTTCTGGATACCATGGAGTTTAATCTGTTGTGGATTGCCATATGTGGCAATGTTGTAATAAACAAACCCGTTCAGATAGACAATTATGTGCGGCATTCAATTTAAAAATTCGTAAATAAATTGCGCTAATCAATGATTGATTTTTAAATTAAATTTGGATAATTTGGTGGCGTTGTTTAAGCGTGAATCTACAAATGAAAATTTGTAAATGCCAAAAAGTAAGAACAGTATGACAGTTCGTTTGACAGCTAAACCTTTCGTGAGAATAGGACGTACCAAAGCTGTATATTTATAGCATATGCTATAAACTTATATCAAGACATATATAAAATATAATTTACCATTTCCTTTAAGTTAAATACTTTATTATTTATACTATTTTATTCGCATATTAAACTTTATTATGTATACTAAACACAGATATTTTTTTTATAAATATTTGATGAGTTTTACAACTTCCTTTTCAAGTAGAAGATTAAAAAAGAATTCATTAGACAGATGACTTGCAACATTTTTTTTAATTTTTTTTTTTTTAAAGAACATTTAAAATAAAAATGTTTCAAATTTACTTTTTTAATGAAGGGTATTGTCTTTTAACATTTCAAAACAAGAAACATTTCTTTATTTAAATACGGAAATTCTTTTCGCTCAGTTTCGTCTTTATTTTCCAATGCTCCATCTTCTTTTTGCCCTTCTTTTTAATCTGCTTTTAAGAGCTTTAGCCAACAATTACTTTATAGAGATAAAAGAATTTTGAAATATATCTTTAGTACTTAACACTTAAATTGAATTGTAACATGTGCATTTTTGCTTAGACTTTAAAGTCATTTAAAATTTTCCTCAAGAGTTCAGACCAGGCACAGACAACTTAAAAAAAAATAGGAAAATGTTCACTTTAAAAATAAAAAGTATAAAATTAAAAGAATGAACAAAAAATTTCAATGTATCTATTTATTGTTTTGCAGTACAGCCAGTGGCTCAATGTATGTATGCATGTAATAGCTGTATCTAGAAAACACATGCCAACTGTTGTATCTGTGTGCCTCTTGTAGAATGCTAAACAATGTTCAATGTTGAAGACGGCAAAAAGACAAGCCATTCACTGTGTTATACAAACAAAAACAAAAAAAAAAAACAAAATACTTTAGTATATTTATTTTATTAAAAAAAGGGAAAAATAAAAATCATTTTCAACAACTACCAACATAGACATTATAATTTATTAAAGGAAAATAACTTCAAATAATGAATTCTTAAAAGCATTTTAAAGAAATTGGTTGGTGGCTATTCTAGAAAACGCGTTGAAGTAGTGAAAATTTACATGAAAACAAAAAAACTTTTACGAAACTTGTTTTTGCTTATCAAACATAATTTTTAAAGAAGAAAGCTGTGTATAGATAACAAAAACAATTTGAGTAAATTTTGTTTTATTTTCAGGTAGATATTAACCCTTGGACGCTTTTTCCAGAATGGTGACTATTATTAATTTATTTTATGTTACATATAAAATTACAAATTATATTTTAAATATATAGATATAAGAGCACTGCGATCTATATTCACCATGACAGTTATTACGCTACGTATAAGGCCAATTATCTAGCAGCATAAATTTCAGTTGGTTACACGATTGGCTCCCCAAGAAATTTCGTAGGGACATAACATAACATTACACTACCGCACATTACATTGCATTGCTTTACATTGCATTACATTACATTGCATTACATTACATTGCATTGCATTAGATTACATTTCATTATAATTTATTATGTTACATTACAATTCATTACATTTCATGGCATTACATTTCATTACATTTGATTGCATTAAATTACATAACATTACATTATGTTACATTACATTTCATTGCATTGCATTACATTTTATTGCATTACATTTTATTGCATTACATTACATTACATTACATTACATAACTTTTCATAACATAACATCACATTACATTACATTATATTACATTACATTTCATTATATTTCCTTACATTACCTTACATTTTATTGCATTACGCTACATTTTATTACATTACAGTACATTACATTACATTATATTACACTACACTACACTACACTGCACTACACTACACTACACTACATTTCATTACATTACATTACGTTACGTTACATTACATTACATTACGTTATGTTACATTATATTACATTTCATTACATTACGCTACATTGCACTATATTACACTGCATTAGATTACATTACATTATATTACATTATATAACATTACAATACATAATTACATTATATAGGGGTTAAATCCCTAATGAAACTAGCAGGTACATATAGATAAAGAAAAGGGGCTCAGGATCTATAAAAAGGCGGCGAGCGCCTCTTTTTCCTCAGCAATTTCTCCTATTAATACATGCATTTACCTTATAACCAGGCACCTAAAATAAAGGCAAATTATTTTATTTACCTACACCATTTATATCCGTTTGCACAACTTACCGATAGCTAAAGTTAGGATTTTATCTGCCGTATAAAAGGTGTTCCATTATTACAACTTTACTTTAACCTACCAGGTAGGATGAACTTTAAATTACTTTGTCGCTCGCATAAGTTTAACGTAAAGCTTTAGTAATGGAACACTTTCATAAGGCCGATTAAAGTCTTCGTTTAGGTATCGGTAAGTTGTGAAAACGGGCCTAAGAGATGTAGTAAGACAGTCCATGAAAACCTTTGACTTCACTTCAAAAGAGGATAGCGCTCTAACAGCAACCTGACTATCTGACATCTCAAATAGCGTTAAACAGTTTAGAGTTTCTCCTTCAACATTTAAGCATTACGTAAAATCCATAGGGATCCGGAAATTTGTACCAAAAATACCGGCCCTGGTCTGTTTTATATTATCCGTAAGCTACACTTTATCTGCAAAATAATAACATTTTAATAAAAGAAGACCAGTTGAAAACTCCCAGTTAAACCGGTTAACTTTTCTTAATATAATTTTGCTATTGTCCAAATTAAACAGCCGAAACAGGCTGAAATCACCTACAATATCCTTTAATTTCCTTGCATGATATAAAGAGAAAGAGAAAGAAAACTTCTACATTTGGGACTAACTTCTTTTGCTACATAAAAAGTTATACCGTTAAAACCAAATTGGCTAAATTTCATTTATAAAATAAAGAATTTTTTTTTTTAATTTTATTTATTTCTTAAATTGTTTTCTATTCAAAAACATTGCCAAAAAACAGTACAAGATTTAACATGTTTACACTTCTGTTTTCATCTACTTTTAAATATTTGTGCAACATACAAAATGTAGGATGTATTATGTACATATAATAAACATGTGCAACATGTGCTCATAATAATGAAACATCATAATGAGTTTGTGTTTTAACTTGTTGTTGCTGACTTTTTGCTAAAAACTATTTTTTGTTCTTCTCCTTCTTTTCAACATTTCTTTCTTTTAATTTTTTTTTTTTTTTTTTTTTTTTGTTGTGTTTCACATAAATATTTTATTTTATTTATATTAAATTCTAGTTTTTTATGTAAAATTTTTATATAAAGAAAAAACGTTGTAGAATTCACTTTCAATTATTTTGTTGTAGATATAAATTTATAACAAACTTGTTGACTTAAGACTTTAAGCAAAAAAAAAAAAAAAAACAATTGAGTAAAACCAAAACAATTTATAGTTTATTAATTTAACTTTCGAATAAAATAAAGAATTTTTATGTTATTTTTAATAATATTTTTTAATAATTCAATTAAAAGAATATGATTTTTATAGTAAACGATACCTTGTAAACAAATAAACATTTTAATTGTCTTAAGTTAAGAAAATAATTAATTTTTATTTTAAACATGAATATTGAAAGTTTATCAAATAGTTAAAAAAAAAAAATAGAATTAAATAAAACTGCCACTTTTAACTGTGTCGGAACTTTGATACCCTACACCGAAAGTTGGAATATTTTAGGAGACTTTAAATTTTTTATTTATTTTTTTTAATTACATATTCATATTTATTTATTGAATTTTAATAAATTATATGAACTTACAATAACTAATCAAATCTTAATCTAACTTTTAAGTTTGCGTACTGTCAATGTCAGACGAAAATTCTCCTAAAAACTGCAGCCGTATTCTGTAATTCGCTAAAGCAAAATCTCCATCGCTAAGAATCTATAAAGTTGATTTACCGATTTTTGGTTACGAATGAAATTCTGTAACGTGCATTGCTAAATTTTGCAATGCCATAAAAATCTAATTCGCCGCAATTTAAGCTTTTAATGTCATCGCTAAAATTTTCAATTTTTGTATTCTCTAAGGCATTTTAGCGATCGAGATTAAGCTTTAGCTAAGCGAATTACAGAATACGGCTGCTGATCTCATTTACATCGGTGTTTATTGCTGTTCTGATTGGATAAGTGCTGAATAACCTCTTCTGCTTAAGCGAGTGTGGCCGCCATCATTAAATATATTTCGAGCTAGTGGGTGGCTTTAAATGGGATCTATCAGGGGTGTGCTGGAAATCGAAAACGCAAAACGCAAGAATTTAAAAAGTCGTTTTTTAATAAGTTGTCTGTAATAAAAGAATTTTATGGCAAAAATTATACGAATATTTCTCTATTAAACAGAATTTTGTAACAAAACTTATAAAAATTAGATTAAAAATGTATTTAATACAACTTCAAAACTCTTGCGATTTGCGCTTTCGATTTCCAGCACACCCCTGTATGATTAATTATAAACGCCAGTGTTTAAATTTGTGTCAATTTAAATTCTATTAAGTTTTATTCCGAAAAATTATGGCCTGATTATTTTAAAAGTTTATTGATTTGATTTCTTATAATTTAAAACTTAATTGGCCTAATTTTAATTAAATATCATAATTAGTTTTGGCTTAAAGCGTGTATTAAAGTGTTTTTTAACAGGTGGTTTTATGTTCGCCCTTTTATAATAATTGCACCATCCTTAAATGTTCCGCATTTCAGCCCATTACTCTTATACTACATTTACACCTACGCCAAATCTAGTACTTACGAGATTTCGAGCCAAATCTAGTTGCTTTTGACTAGATTTCCCATACAAAACAAAATCTACTTAGTGATGTGATTTCGACGAAATCTACTCTTTTTTTTCATCACTAGTGGTGACAAGAGCATAACGCACACCTAGTTCAAAAGTGACTCCACTCGAAAAAGCTTATTTTTCAGAAATTAAAAAATAAACCCAAACAAATCAAGTTGTGAACGAAATGCATTTTGATTTGAACGCCCATTTTCGTAAACTGCTTCAACAATCTTAACGCGCTGCTCAATTAAGTACCTCTTCATGGTTAAATTTGTCAAATACAATTACAAACACAATTTACATCGTGCTTTTTATTTGGGCCACCTTATCCAGCTTATAATATAGGCCAGTTTAGTTGATTCATTACAGATAGTTTGCGTTTATTTATTTTAATTTTACAAACTTAATTTCTTTAACTGAATTTTTATGATGACTTTTTTGTTTTCCCAAGAAAACACTATCATTATGTGTAAAAACTCAGTCTAATTAGAATTTAAATTCCTCACTAAATTCCATTTACATAATTACAATTTTATGGTAGGTAACTAATTACGTTTTTAACTGCTTTAATCTATGATCTTTTAAAATGTTCCCGTTTTTCTTGTTCTCTTGCCTTAAAACTTTAATTCGCATTAACTAAACATTTTGTCAATAAAAATTAAATTTTTAAAATAAAACATTTTGTTTTTCTAAATTTCCCAACCTTTTAAAATTGCTTTACATTTAAATATGTATGTATGTACCCATGTCGATAGTTTGGAATTTTTATGATAATTTTATGCTGTTTCTTTAACAGTTTTTCTCTTATGCATACGAACGAAAACAACAACAACAATAAAACATCTATACAAAATCTTTTTCATCATTACATTAAAATATAATGAACAGTTTATGCTCCTCTTTGTTAATAACAAACAACTCCAAATTATACCAACAAGTTTAATAACAGCGACAACAAGTAGAAAACCCCCTCAAAAAAACAAAATCATACTCACAACTTGTTTTTTTCTTTTAGTGATGATGATGAGAGGTTTTTATGGTTATTTGCAAGTGTTTGTGTATGATTGTGTGGTATATGATATTTATTATTGCTTTTGCTGTTGTTTATGATAATAATAATGATGATGAGCAATGAATAACAACAGCATTTACATCTCTTGAATGCTTGCGTTTTCTCCTTACGTATGCATGCACAATCAAACGAACCATTATACATTCAAACATCCAAGCCCCAAGTGAAAACAAACATACAAAGACACATATTAATATATATTTAATCACTCTCATCACAGTTCAATGGGGGGCCTACTGCATAACATGTTTGGTTAAATACGGTTTTTGTTGCTGTTAATAATATTGCTCATGGTTGTTGTTGGTTTATCTTAGTTCTTTTTTCTTTTACTCTTGCATTTTTATTTAGGTATGTATAAAATACTATGCACGTTTTGAGAGTTGTAAGAGTTTTTGTTTTATGAGAAAGATAATGATGGATTTTCGTTACGATGGGAAGATAACAGTGTTGCCACTTTGCGGGTAATTGCCTCAAGTAGGTGTAAAGTAAATTAAATTTATATGTTTTTTGTATTTCCTGATATTTGCCTTTGCCATTCTGTTCCAGTATCAAAAGGTCAATTACCTATTTATTTAAAAAAAAGATATTGTAGAAAATCTTATATTGACTTAGTTACCCAAATTAAATCAAGATTTAACATCAGTGATGAAATGTATACCATTTTAGATGTTTAGTCTTTTCAACCAAAAACACAGTTTCTTTTTCAAAAGTGATTTCTTTTGTATAGATTTGGAAAAGCTGAATGACGCCAGCATGGACTCTTATTGAATCTTATTGGAGAAAATTATTCAAATTATAAATAACAAAATTGTTCTTGCCATTTTAAATGCTTGAGTTCAAAAAATATTAGGCAACCTTAATCTTTTAAGGAATTTTATATACAAAAGAAAGGCAATGAATATTTTGAACCTTCCCTAGATATCTTTTCTTATAGCGTATCAGCTCGCGATGAGCTTCAGCTTGTTCCACTGGTTTCCTTTATTCTTCTCTGATTTCGGCTTTTTGTCTGCAATTACGGATACTTATAAATTGCACTCTTCGTCTAGAGCATCTTATGTCGTCTTTTGGCAGCACCATCTGTGGTCTGGGTTTGCGCAACATGCCCAGCCTAACTTTATTGTGGAGCCTAATAAATCTTGTTGATCTGTTTGATCTTCTCCTCTTGTTCCTTGAATTTAAAATTATCGAGAGTTGACTGTTATTCTAAATAGTATGACTAATAATGATCTCGTTTAAAGGCCGTTTTGCACTGCAATACAAGTCTAAAGTATTTTAACGAAAAATGTTCGTATGATCTAATTATTGTATGAAAATTTTCAGAAGACAATAATAGTATATCATGTCAGGGTTGTATTTCCCTCAAAATACTTAAAACTGGTTTAATAGTGTGCAGCTGCCTTAAAGGGTAGTTTACACGATCACACAAAAAATACGTATTTTGACGAAAATGCATCTCTGACCAAATTTTCGAAAAACAATTACAACTTATCATGACAGGATTGGATTTTCCTCAAAACACGTACGACTTGTGTGATCGTGTAAGCTTCCCTTAAATAAATTTTTTTTTTTTTTGGAAAAAATTCTTTATAAAATAAAATGCAATTTGATATTCAGGTGTAATTAAATATTAAAACTGGGTAATTTTGCTGCATCTTAAATGTAATTTTGAATTTTGGTGGTGGGAACACTGGAAGAGAATGATGATGGTTAAAAGAAAAATTTAAGAAAATAACAACAAGAATAGCTACATAAATAACGCTGACTGAGAGTTTGTGTAAACCTGAAAGTCTTTAGACTGGATTAATACAAAAATGTATGAAGTATGTACATAAGTAGGGAAAAAGTTAGGTTCTGTTAAAAAACTTTGATGAAAATGAAATTTTAAGTAAATAGAAAAAATTGACAGATTTTTTAAAATAAGTATTAATAAATTGTTGTTTAATAGTTAATATTTTTATAAATAGAGACATTTGTCCAGTTTTCCAATGAACATTTTTTGTTAGTTAATTTCTTCTCAGTTTGGTTGTTGTATTTGGTTGATCTTTGCATATTTAATGCTTGTTGTTAAAATTATAAATACTTTAATAAATTATTGCTGGTTTTGTTGTAGTGCTTGCTTGCTATTGTTTGCTTTAAGTTTTCAGCAATTTATTATACAACCTAAAGGCGCCACATTTTTTTTTTTTGCAGTGTTGTGGGCAAAATTCCCAACAAAGACTTAAGAGAACAAATAATTTTTTTTGTTTTTTCTTTTAGATCTAAGAAAAATAGACTTAATAGTAGAATAAAATGGAAAAGAGCAAAGAAAATAGTTTTCTTTATATTGAAAAAAAAACTACTTAGAAAATTGCTTCAGGGTTGATTCTTTAGTTTCTTTTACTGTTTTTTAAGACTAATTAAAGCTTTAGTTAATTTTCTTAATTGGTTTTTAAAAATCTTACAAATATGTATATGTTTTTTTATGTCTGACATAAATTTGTAATTATAATTTTCATTAGTCATTACAGAACAGTTTTGAAGGGGACTTTTCATAAAAATTATCAAAGCAAACATACAGATGAATGCAAATTGAAAAGAATGTATTTTAAGAATTTTTTTCATTTAAACAGGAATTTCTAATAATATGTAATTTCTTGTTACATTTAACTTTCTGTGAAATTATTTATTCTTTACCTTGTTTACATGATGTCAACAATTAGGAAATTAAGATTTTTGTGATGGTTGTTTTTTATAAAATTAAGATTTGTTGATCAGTATTTTTATAAACAATATTTTTGGTAGGTTTTTTGATTCTATACATTATTTACATGATGTCAACAATAAGAAATTAAAATTTTTAAACTGTTTTATTTTTTTATTAAATAACGATTTGTTGAGCAGCTTTCTTAAAAAAAATATTATTGGTATGTTTTTAATTCTTTACATTATTTACATGATGTCCACAATTAAGAAATTAAGATTTTTATGCTGGGTTTTTGTATAAAATAAAGATTTGTTGAGCAGGTTGCTTATAAACAACATTTTTGGTATGTTTTTTAATTCTTTACATTATTAACATGATGTCAACAATTAAGAAATTAAGATTTTCAAAGGTTTTTTGTATAAAATAAAGATTTGTTTAGCAGCTTTTTTATAAATAAAATTTTATTGTATTTTTTTTTTAATTTTTAACATTATTTACATTTTGTCAACAATTAAGAAACTTCGCTTTTTAAACAGTTCTTTTATAAAATAACGATATGTTCAGCAGCTTTTTTGTAAACAATATTCTCGGTATGTTTTCTTTTTCTTTACATTATTTACATGATGTCAACAATTAAAAAATTAAGATTTTAAAATTGCTTTTTTCATAAAATAAAAATTTTTTAAACAGCTTTTTTAGAAAAAAATAGTTTTGCTATGTTTTTTAATTCTTTACATTATTTACATGATGTCAACAATTAGAAAATAAAGATTTTTAAAGGTTTTTTATAAATTAACGATTTGCTTAGCAGCTTTTTTTAAACAATATTTTCGGTATGTTTTAAATTCTTTACATTATTAACATGTCAACAATTAAAAAATTAAGATTTTTAAATTGCTTTTTTCATAAAATAAACATTTTTTAAACAGTTTTTTTACAAAAAATAGTTTTGCTATGATTTTTAATTCTTTACATTTTTTACATGATGTCAACAATTAGGAAACTAAGATTTTTAAAGGTTTTTTTTTTTATAAAAGTACGATTTGCTTAGCAGCTTTTTTATAAACAATATTTTCTGTATGTTTTTAATTCTGTACATTATTTACACGATGTCAACTATATAAAAATTTAGATTTTAAAACAGCTTTTTTCATAAAATAAAGATTTTTTTAAACAACTTTTTGTAAAAAAACAATTTTTGGTATGTTCTTTAATTCTTTACATTATTAACATGATGCCAATTATCAAGAAATTAAGATTTTAAAACTGGTTTTTTTTATAAAATAAAGATTTGTTGAGCAGGTTTTTTAAAAACAATATTTTCGGTATCTTTTTAATTCTTAACATTATAAAAATGATGTCAACAATTATGAAATTAAGTTTTTTAATCGTTTTTTTTATTACATAAAGATTTGCTCAGCAGATTTTTTTAAAAAAAAATATTTTCCGTATGTTTTTTAATTCTTTAGATTCTTTAATTGATTCAAAAAATTAAAAATGGATAGTTTTGTTCAACTTTTTTTTAGTCCATGATATTTTGTTGAAATTTATTTACATTCTGTACATAAGAAATTTTCTCTTATGATGTCGACAAACTTTCTTCAACTTATTTAACAAAAAAAATTGTCAAAAAGTTTGTTTAAAATACTTTTAAAGATTTTTTTTTTATTTTTTACATTGTTTACATGATGTTTACACTTACAAAGGTAAAATTTTTTACTTACTTAAACTTTCTTCTAAGAATTGTTTATTTCAAACGATTATTGAGGATTTTTTTATTCTTTACGATTTTCAACATGATTTTCTTATTCGTTGCATATTTTGCATTACGTCAATAGTTTCGCAGCGTAAAATTCTAGAATTTGGTATAAAAAATACAAAAAGTTTAAGAAAAAAGTAAATCTTTACAAAAATGTACTTTTATTTACATGTCTATTATATTCTTTACCTTAAAATTAACATAATTTACATTGATTTCAATAAAAACCAATACCAGATTTTTAATTTATTTTCCAACAGTAAACCAAAATTCATATAAAATTGAATTGTTTACATGATGTCAAGAATTTAACAGCCTTGAAAAAAAGAAAAAGAAAAAGAAAAAAATATGCCAAAAGATTAAAAAAAAACATTCTTACCTAATTGAGAATAAGTTATCAGATTATGCATTATTAAATTCAAAATAAATAATTATATGTATGTAAGAAAAATGTAGGTACTAAATTTAGATTTTTCTCAATTATTTTCTTTCTTTACCTCATGTAAACCTTCCAATATTTTTAATACAACTCGAAATTTAACGGAAAAATGTGAGTAATTTGCTTGAAAACGTTTTCAACCTTTTTTAATTCAACAATGTAAGTATGATTGTCATTGTTTACCTTTTATTTACATTCCCTAGATAATTTTCTACATAACGATATTAGTTCAAAAATGTTACATTGTGTTTATGGAATTATTAAAAAAAAAAATTGTTAATACTATTTGGATTTTTTTCTGTTTTGTATATTTGATTAATAATGGATATTAACAATATTTACTTATGGTGTTTTCTTTTCTACAAAAAAATGTGACATTTTATTTTAAAAAAAATGCAATTTGGTGTCTGTTTCCTAAAAATTTTGCTCCCGAAAAGGGTGGCTTGTTTTATTCTAAAAAACTCACCCTTTTCGCGAGCAAAATTCTTAAGAAACTGACACCAAATTGCATGTTTAAAAAAAAAATTTCACATTTTTTTAGAAAAGAAAACACCATTAATGTAAAGAATTCAATATCATCAATATTTTTTGGAATTTTAAAATAAAATTTGTTAAATATGTTTTAAAACTTTGTTGTTTTGGCTTAAATTGTCTGAAGCAAAATTAAGTGTAAATTTTAAGTTATTTACATTGTTTACCTTACATAAACAATTTAATATCTTTAACATTTCCTTGAATTTTAAAATAAAATTGGTTTAACAACTTAGTTGCCTTGGCTTAAATTGCCTTTAAGCAACAGTTATTTACATTGTTTACCTCATGTAAATAATTCAGTATTTAAAACATATCCTGAAATGTCAAAATAAAAACACATATGTTTTAAATTTCGAATTACGTTTATTTTAATTGCTTTAGTAGATTTTTTAATTTTTTAATTAATTACTTTGTTATCTTAAAGTAAATAATTCAAAATTTTTGGAATTTTGATATCAAATTTATCAGATATGTTTTAAAAATTTGTTGCTTACCAAAAGCAAACTAAATTTTTACAATTTTAATAAATTTACATTGCTTACTTTATGTAACATTTCCTTAAATTTTAAAATATAATTGCTTACTTTGTTATTTGTTTCATAAAACCAACAACAATTATCATTTTTTTATTATTTACATTGTTTACCTAATGTAATAAAACAATTCAATACTTTCAATTTTATTTTTTGTTTGATTTTAATTTATTGTTTTAATTTAAATTGCCTTAAGCAAAGTTAAGTCTCAAGATTTGTAACTATTTACATTGTTTACCTTATGTAAAAAATTTAATACTTTTAATATTTCCTAAAATTTTGGACTTAAAAACTTTGTTGGTTTAATTTACATTACCGTATACCAACCAGAATTTTGAATTTTTTCATTATTTACATAGTTTACCTTATGTAAACAATTCAATATTTAAAATATATCCTGATATTTGAAAATCAAATTTAACTGGTGTTTCTTAAATTTTGTTTTTACTTAGTAAATTGCTATTTTTTAATTTTTACATTGTTTACTTAATGTAAACAATTCAAAATTTTAAGCATTTTTCGAAATTTTTCAATAAAATTTGTCGGATGTGTCTTAAAACTTAGTTACTTTGATAAAGATTGCTTAAAATCAACAAAAATTCTTAATTTTGTATGATTTACATTGTTTACCTTATGTTAACCATTTAACATTTTCAATATTTCTTTTTTACAAAACTTTTTTTTATAAAGCTTTGTTGTTCTGATTTAAATTGCCTAAAGAAAAGTAAAGTCTCAAGTTTTTGAATTATTTACAAAGTTTACCTTCTGTAAAGAATTTAATAAGTAAAAAATTTCTTGAAATTCGGAAATAAAATTTGTTAGATATGTTTAAGAACATTATTGTTTTGATTTTCTTTGGCAAAAATGACTAAATTTTTCTATTTTTGAATTATTTACATTGTTTCCTTAATGTAAAAAATATAAAATATTAAAAATGTTTTTGCAATATTGCAAAAACATTTGTTTTTTACTCTTGAAAACTTTGTTGTGTTGATTAAGGTCTCTAAACTAAGTGAATTTTTGAATTTTGAAATTATTTACATAGGATACCTTATGTAAACAATTAAAAATTTTAAGTATATTTTTTCTAAATTGAAATAAAATTTTTAAGGAATTTTCGGAAACTTTTTTTCTCTAAATTGTTAAAAAAAAATTTAAGCTTTTAAATTATTTATTTTGTTTACCTTATGTAAATAATTCAATATTTTAAAAATTTCTTGAAATTTTAAAATAAAACTTAATAATTCTGTTTTAAATTTAAGTCTTCCTTGTTGTGAAATACCTAAAACTAAGAAAATTGTTATTTTTTTATATTTTTTACATTGCTAACCTTATGTAAACAATTCAATTTGTGAAATATTTATCAGAATTTTGAAATAAATTTTGCAGGGCAGATGAAAAAACTTATTTTTCTATTAAATAAACATGTAATTTCTTAAATATTTAAACAAATTTTGTACATTTTTTTTTTTATAAAGAGTTGTTTTTTCTCTAACACTCCCTTCATAACAATATGACAACACTCCTTTTTTTAACAAACATTAAACAAAAAATTGTTATTTGAATTGGTGTTTTACATATTATAATACATTTTTTAATTAAAATTATTGAAAAAATTTTTCTGTTGTTTGCAGAAAACTGTCTAAACATGTTAGTTTTATTTACCTTAAAGCAGGCTAATCAAATTTTGCTGGCTAAAATATTTTTCCTTTCCTTTTTTTGTTTTAGTTTTTTTTTACTCTAATTGTATTTACTTTTCGTTTTAACATTTTCCATTTAGAAATCAGTTTTTTTTACCAAAAATAAAGCAGAAACATTCTTGTTAAATTAACCTTGAGTAAAAGTTTACTTCTGCCCTGAACTACTGTTCTGTTGCTGATGGCTGGTTGGTCGTTACAGCGTGTGTGAAAAATGAAAGAAAGTGAAATAAATATTACGTTTTACAAGGTCATTAAAAGGGAAAAATAGCCAAAAAAAAAAAAAAAACGGAAAAAACCACTGCCAAAGTTATTAAACAAGTTTATATGGTTTTAGTATTTTGGTTTAGAAATTGTGTTGTTAACAACAGTTATGATTGTTGTGGGCTAAACAAAAAGTAATAAAAACCAACGAATATGTACATGACCACATACACACGAACGTCAACAATGTAAATTTTAAAACAAAATTAAAAGTGTTTAACAAAAAAGTTAATTAAAGTGATAAATGTCAGAGCTGAAAACGAAATTTGTATAAAAATTAAAACAAAAACTTTAAGTTAAAAAAATTTTTTCAACAATTTGTGAAAATAAAGTTAATTAATTATGAAAAATGTATTTTTACATTAAAAGTTTAAAGAAAGTCGAAATCACGTAAAATTGAAATCGAACTAGGTTTGAAAACTATCCTGTGATAAAAGTTCATAAAATTTTTTTATTTTATATATCTACCGCATACTTTGAGGACAAATTTCCTTCAACAAAAATACTTTCGAAATCAGGAAAAGCTTGATTAATTTTCACAAAAATTAATTAAAAATCTCGTTCGATCGCAATTTCAAGCAATTTCGACTTCCACAACAAGGGCGATTATTTAGTTTCTTGACCTTATTTTGATAAGTCGTCCAACCAAAACGCACGATGTTAATTGAAAATAAAATAAAAAAATTTTCATAAAATTACCTTAATATTTTTTTATTGTGACGGAAGAATCTATGATAATTACATATGTGTGAAACAAAATATCAGACAAATGCACGCCACAGCTTCGGTGGCATATCTCTATGCGATGGCCCATATTTTGGTCTGAGATAAAATTGAGGTTCTATGTCGTTAATGTGCTGAATTATTTCATCATTTAGCTCTTGCATTATTCTTGGATAATCGACGTATACCTTTTCTTTTGAATATCCCCAAAGAAAGAAATCCAACGGTGTCAAGTTATAAGATCGAGGCGGCCAATTAGCAATGTCATGAAGTGAGATAACACGGCCATTGAATTTCTCGCGCAAAAAATTCATTGTTTCGTTGGCTGTGTGGCAAGTGGCACCGTCCTGTTGGAACCACTTATTGTCCAGGTCCATATCCTTAACTTCCGGCCACAATAAGTCCGTTATCATCTCGCGATAGCGAACACCATTCACATATAACTGCTTGGCCAACCTCATTTTTAAAGAATTACGGTCCGAAGATGCCGCCAGCCCATAAACCACACGTTAAGCATGCACAGGTATTCTTACATTTCCTATAGACGCAGTTTGCTGAAATTTGCGCACAATTCTCCCGATTCTGGACACATTTGGTCGATTATGCTGACCAAAAAAATCACGATGCGCACGAAATGCATTTTGATTTGAACGCTCATTTCGGTAAGAGGCTTCAACAATCTTAACGCGCTGCTAATTAGTGTACCTCTCCATGGTTGAATTTGTCAAATCCTGAAACAAAGAAATTTCAAATTAAGTTGGGCAAAAAACTTGACGTTAACGTATAAGTCACAACTAACATCGTGCATTATGGTTGGACCACACTTTGGTTATTTATGTTATTTCCTAACATAAAAACTTTTATATCTGATATTAATATTACTATTTCTTTTGATTAATTATTAATATTTAAAAGCCGATTTTAAAAGCATATTTTTGCATATTTAAGCATTTGCGCTATAACTTAGCTTAATTTTTACATTCACCCTTTCAGCTGTCCACTGTCAAAATTTCAAAATCCAATTATTATTAACATTTCAGTTTAGGTGCTTTTAAATATTTAAATTAACCGTTTAGCTTAATTTATTTCATTCAACACTTTTAATAAGACTGTGAAAATATTTCAAAAGTCTATTTAGACTAATATTTTAGAATTAAAAGCTTAAATTTTTTAAATAAGACTGTTGCCTGACAGTTAATTTTGAGATTACAATATGATTTACGATTTTTTTTTTACAAAATGCTTATTCTACCGCCTGCTTTTTCTTTACAAAATGTCTTAATTTATGTTTCTTGTAGGTCTTTTATTTGCCTCATTTGACTAAAAATTATAATTTTAATTCACATATTTTGTTTCGTGTCTTAATTCATTATTATTAATGATAATTTTTCTTTTTTATTACTTTGTCTTTTTTTACAGATTTTAATAAACACAAATACACAAAAGAAATTATTTCACCGTTATCAACAATAGATTTGAGGTAAGTTGACTGGAAAATTTATTAGAGATTAACCCTTGAAAAACCATGCAGAAAGTTTTCACAATTAAGAATTTTAGTTTAAGTAATTTATGGGACTGGGCAATAGATAGATGAGCTTATACATATAGTTTAGAGCAGTGATAACCAAGCAACAAAAAAAGTTGTTGTATACATATGAATTGCCGACCGTGTCTGTGTAAAAAATACGATTATTGACTGCCTCGCGAGACTATGGAGTGGCCCGAACAAAGTTGTTGTATACATGTGAACTGCCGGCCGTGTCTGTGTGAAAAATACAATTATTGACTGCTCGCGAGTCTATGGAGTGGTTATGACTGGTTTAGAGACTAAGTAGAAGACTACAGATTATACCATAAAGTTAAGTATAGAACCGACTAAAAATAGACCGTAGACTAAGCTGTAGATTAGAAAATACACTAGACTATCAACGTAAAGATTTTTTAACGGACTAAATGTTTTACTATAAAACTACTACAGATTGGAAATAAATGAAAGCTAGACTTGGGAGAAGACTTTAGTTTATTTTCGAAAGAAATCTTTATATAAGACTTTAGTCAAGACTATACATTAGACTACACTATGACTACGGAATCTAGTAAAATATTCTTCATAAATGTCAACGAAGTATTGAAAGGGGAGCATTTAATTCGCAAAATACGGTTAGCTAAACAATCACGAAGTCAGTAAGGGAAATATGAGAATGGACAAAATGAGCCCTCCACAACGCAACGGTTCACTTTATCGTTGTTCCCATATAACGATTTGACAAATAAAAAGAAGGAGTTGGCGCTGAATTTTGAAATTTCTTAATCACATTTACCTTAGTAAAGAACAATTCAAGTTTTAAAAAAAGCGGACCAAGGACACGCCAAAAAGTAAAAGGACGCACATAAATCCTAGTCTATAGACTAGACATCTCTTTACTTACGTTTTTAGACCCGTCTACAGTCTTATCTATAGTCTTGCTTAAAAATCTAGTTAATTGTCAATTATCTCTTTTAAAGATTTTTTTCTTTTTCTTTTATTATCTAGTGTTATTATCTATTCTATAGTCTCGCTTATAAACTCGTCTAAAGTCTCGCTTATTAACTCGTCTAAAGTCTCACTTATAAACTCGTCTATAGTCTCGCTTATAAACTCGTCTATAGTATCGCTTATAAACTCGTCTATAGTCTCGCTTATAAACTCGTCTATTGTATCGCTTATAAACTTGTCTATAGTCTCGCTTATAAACTTGCCTATAAACTCGTCTATAGTATCGCTTATAAACTCGTCTATAGTCTCGCTTACAAACTCGTGTATACACTCGCCTATAGTCTCGCTTATAAACTCAGTTATAAACTCGTCTATAGTCTCGCTTATAAACTTAGTTATAAACTCGTCTATAGTCTCGCTTATAAACTTAGTTATAAACTCGTCTATAGTCTCACTTATAAACTCGTCAACAAACTCGTCTTAAGGGTCGCTTATAAACTCATCTATAGTCTCGATTATACACTTGTCTATAAACTCGTCTATAGTAACGCTTATTAACTCGTCAATAGTCTCGCTTATAAGCTCGTCTATGGTCTCGCTTATAAACTCGTCAACAATCTCGTCTATAGTGTCGCTTATAAACTCGTCTATAGTGTCGCTTATAAACTCGTCTATAGTCTCGCTTATAAACTCGTCTATTAACTCGTCAATAGTCTCGCTTATAAGCTCGTCTATAGTCTCGCTTATAAACTCGTCAACAATCTCGTCTATAGTGTCGCTTATAAACTCGTCTATAGTCTCGCTTATAAACTCGTTTATAAACTCGTCTATAGTTACGCTTATTATCTCGTCTATAGTCTCGATTATAAGCTCCTCTACAAACTCGTCAATAGTCTCGCTTATAAACTCGTCGCTTATAAACTCGTCTTTAGTCTCGCTTATAAACTCGTTAACAAACTCGTCTATAGTTTCGCTTATTAACTCGTCTATAGTCTCGATTATTAACTCATTTATAAACTCGTCTATAGTTTCGCTTATTAACTCGTCTATAGTCTCGATTATAAACTCGTCAATAGTCTCGCTTATAAACTCGTCAATAGTCTCGCTTATAAACTCGTCTATTAGCTCGTCTATAGTCACTCTTATAAACTCGTCAACAAACTCGTCTATAGTGTCGCTTATAAACTCGTCTATAGTCTCGCTTATAAACTCGTTTACAAACTCGTCTATAGTTTCGCTTATTAACTCGTCTATAGTTTCGCTTATAAACTCGTCTATAGTCTCGATTATAAACTTTTCTATAAACTCGTCTATAGTATCGCTTATAAACTCGTCTATAAACTCGTCAATAGTCTCGCTTATAAACTCGTCTATTAACTCGTCTATAGTCTCGCTTATAAACTCGTCAACAAACTCGTCTATAGTGTCGCTTATAAATTCGTCTATAGTCTCGCTTATAAACTTGTTTAGAAACTCGTCTATAGTTTCGCTTATTAACTCGTCTATAGTTTCGCTTATAAACTCGTCTATAGTGTCGATTATAAACTTGTCTATAAACTCGTTTATAGTATCGCTTATAAACTCGTCTATAAACTCGTCAATAGTCTCGCTTATAAACTCGTCTATTAACTCGTCTATAGTCTCGCTTATAAACTCGTCTATAGTCTCGCTTACAAACTCATGTATATACTCGTCTATAGTCTCGCTTATAAACTCAGCTATAAACTCGTCTATAGTCTGGCTTATAACCTCGTCAACAAACTCGTCTATAGTGTCGCTTATAAACTCCTCTATAGTCTCGCTTATAAACTGCTCTTTAAACCCGACTATAGTCCCGCTTATAAACTCGTCTATAGTCTCGGGAATAAACTCATCTATAGAGTCGCTTAAAAACTCGTCAATAGTCTCGCTTATAAACTCGTCTATAGTCTCGCTTATAGCCTCATCTATAGTCGCGCTTATAAACTCGTCTATAGTCTCGCTTATAAACTCGTCTATAGTCTCGCTTATAAACTCGCCCATAAGCTCGTTTATAGTCTTGTCTTAAGCCTCGTCCATTGTCTTATCTATAGTCTCGTGTATAGTTTCGTCTTGAGTCCCGTCGAAAGTCTCGTCTATAGCCTCATCTATATTATCGTCTATAGTATATAGTCCCGTATATCTTAAGTCTCATCAATAATCTCTTATTTGGTCCCGTCTATAGTCAAGTTTACAGTCTTTAAAATTGCCATTCTGCTATTGCTTAGTTTATAGTCGAACATTTAGCATAGTTTGCTATATTTATTTAAGGTTATGTATTTTCTTTTTTTCTTAATTACAGTTTCTCCCAAAAAAAAAAAAAAAAACAAACAGCAATCATTTGTCAGGCGTAGCTAATTTTTTACATGTGTATCTTAAATTAAAATTACACACGCATTTCTTTAGCATTAAAAAAAGAAGTAAAACTAATAATTAGTAATTTTATATATAAAAGAAAAAACAATCTTTAATTTCATACGCACACTCTAATTGGCAAAGAAAATTTATTTAATTACAAATTATATGCACACGGAAAGAAAAGTGCCTGCAATTAGATTTAAATTGTAATTAGATTTAAAGGAAGAATTAAAGGAATGAATTTTTCTGGATATATTAAGTAATTCAAATTGTTGTTATTCGGTAAAAAATTTAATTTATTTAAATTTTTTTTATTTTTGCGTTTCCTTTTCTTAAAACTCCAGAATAAACATTTAAAAAAAATCATGTTAAAAAAGATTTATTTTCTTTTTTTATACACCGTTATGTTTACCTTGTTCAAAGCACAATCTAGTATTTCAAAGTTTGTTTAAAAAAAATAGAGTGTCTTGAATATTTATCTATTATTGTTGGAATTGTGTGTTTAAATACGAGCAAATCTGAGTAGACATTTAAGATTTAAGTTTTCATTTCTTTTGTTTTTTGTAAAAAAAAAAAAATATATGATGAAAGTGATAATGTTGCTAAATTTAAAGTTACAATTTTTTGGACTTAAAATACACACGTATGTATGTATATAAACAAAAGATAACATGAAAATTGCACAATGGATCGGAGGTTAACAAATTGTAAACTCTTCACTTAAGTAATAAAATGTTGCAAGCATTTTACCAACCATGAAAATGGCCTTAAAATTAATTATATATAAATAATTGGTCAGTATAAACGCACTTCAAAATAACATACTACTTACTTTTAAAAAAAGGAGTATAATTACTACTTTTCATAAAGAAGTTAAAATTTTTTAAAGAAAAATAGTTAAAAAATTTTCGAATTGCTTTAAAATACGTTTCATCAATTCACAAATTGTTGATATGTGTCATATTGGTTGTCTTTGCAATAACTTTATAAATGTGATATTCATAAAATCATAAAAAATACAACAAATATGACACAATAGAACCCTCGAAAAAGTAGTATCTAATAAAAAAACGGCAAGAAATTCTTCAAAAATCACAGTTTTTTCCGATTTATTCAAACTGTTGTGGTCACGTTGTCCTTTAGAGAAGTAAGCGTACAGGTGTCTGGTATTTTTTTTGAAAATTCTGCCCTTTAAGGGCGTAAACGGGTATAACCTGTATTTTGGAACTTTTTTGTCCCTCATTTATTTTTTAAATTAATAAACAGAGACATAAATATTAAAACAAATTTTAAACTTATCTAAAAAAAAACAAATGTAAATGTGGTACTTTGTCGAAATTCGAACGCTGAAGGGGTGAAAATGTACTCTATTTTTGGTACTTTTTTAACAAAACATTTTTTTCTATGTATCATCATATATGTATTAAATTATAGGCTCCCACTTCTATATGAAAATTTCGATAGTTTTTGGTACTTTTTTGCTCTACAATTAGTACTTTTTGATTTTTTTTTTATGTTATTTTCCTAACAAAATTAATTGAATAAACATAGGAATAACAATTAAAATACACTCGTAAGTTAACTATAAAATTCATATATTAATTTGGTATTTTTTCGAATTTAGATTGCTTAAAGGGTTGAAAATCGTACCTATTTTTGGTACTTTTTTTTACAAAACATTTTTCTCTATGTATTAGATTATGGGCCACCACTTCAATATTAAAATTTTCGATAGTTTTTGGTACTTTGTTTGCTCTTCAATTGGTACTTTCTGATTTTTTTTATATTATTTTCCTGACAAAATTAAATCAATAAACATAGAAACAACAATTATATCATATTCGTAACTTATCTTAAAAATAAAAATATAAATTTGGTACTTTTTCGAAATTCGAACGTTTAACTGGTGAAAATCGTACCAATTTTTGGTACATTTTTACAAAACATGTTTCTCTTTGTATCGACATATACATATGTATTAAATTAAAAGATCCCACTTAAATATAACTTTTGTTAATTGTTGGTACTTTTTTATTTTTAATTGGTACTTTCTGATTTTTTTATTGTAATTATATAACACTTGTAACTTATCTACAAAATTTTGATATAAATTTGCTACTTTTTCGAAATTCAATTGTTTAAAGGGTTGAAAATCGTACCTATTTTGGGTACTCTTTTAACAAATCATTTTTCTCTTTGTATCGATATATATGCATTAAATTATTAGCTACCACTTCATTACTAAAATTTTTGATAGTTTTTACTACTCTTTTGTTTTTCAATTGGTACTTTTTTATTTTTTGTTTCTTATATTATTTTCCTAACAATATTAAATCAATAAACATAGAAATAAAAATTACATCACATTCTTAACTTATCTATAAAATACAAACATAAATTTGGTACTTTTTCAAAATGTGAACGTTAAAGGGTTAAAAATCGTACCTATTTTTGGTACTTTTTTACAAAACATTTTTCTTCATGTATCGACTTATACATATGAATTAAATTATAAGCTCCCACTTCAATATTAAAATTTTCGAAAGTTTTTGGTACTTTTTTGTTCTTCAATTGGTACTTTTTGATTTTTATACCCTTCACCACAGGTGTAAAAGGGTATATATAAGTTTGTCATAACGTTTGTAATTTCCACAATATTGATTTTAGACCCCATAAAGTATATATATTCTGGGTCCATATGAGAAGAGAAGTTGATTTAACGATGTCCGTCTGTCCGTCTGTCCGTCTGTCCGTCTGTCCGTCTTACGTTTGATATGTGTTTTCCGGATAATCCAGACATGATAGCGGCTAGGTTGTTTTACATTTATGTCACATATAGTCCACTATTTCTTGCTATTGAAATTCAGCAAGATCGGTCCACAAATGGCTGAGATATGATCAAAAAACCACGACTGCCTCTAATTTTTTCCAAAAATCCCTTGTTGTTGTTGTATTTTTATTGCTTTTTTCTGTATATCTGGAGAACGGTAAGAGCCAAAGTTTCCAAATTGGGTACACACATTTGGGTTGTCAATACACACCACCCTACAAAATGTGGGCGGGATGGGAGAAGTGGGCGTGGTACCTCCCGTACAAAAAAAAGTAAAAATTGTTAATTTTAGGGCTGTCATATGTCCTATGGATATGACTTATATACCAAAATATCGGAAATTTTTAGTAGAACATATTTTATAAAGTACTCGGGAAAATCGGTTCAGATACAAAAAAGTTATGACCAAAATTATTTTTTTTTTTTTTAAATACCCATTTTCGGTAACCATGGATCTTCCCGAGTCCAAGTTTTATAACACAAATAAATGGTAAATTTCTTGCTCAACACGTCGGTATATAAATCTGTCAAATCGGTTAAAAAATGGCTGAGTTATAATCAAAATACTGAAATCCCAAAAGTTACTCTTTTTTATAATTAAGTTTGTTTTTTTTATAATTAAGTTTGCTTAAATATATGTACACATATGTAGGTATATATATATATATATATGCCTAAAAGCCAATTTAATGGAAATGTTATTTTTAAGCACGTTGGTATATAAATCTGCCAAATCGGTTAAAAATGGTTAAGTTATGTGCAAAATACTCCAAAAAAGGACTAAAAACATTAACATTTTTATAAAAACTAAAATTTTAGAGCTGTATTATGACCTATTCATACGTTTTAGATATCAAAATATCGGAAATCTTTAGAAAAACTCGGAATATCGGTAAAAAAAAAAGTAATGTCAAAAATATAGTTTTTTTTTAATACCTATTTTCGTGAACCATAGAACTTCCCGACTACAAGTTTTATCACCAAAGTAAATGGTAATTTTATACTTTAAGATGTCGGCATGACCAAATACTGAAATTCGATCAAAACTTAACGTGCTATATATTAATTAAACTTTTAATATATTTAATAGCACGCAATCATGTGCAAATAATTAAATAAAACTAAACGATATATATTTTATAAATATACATGTATATATACATGTATTTAAATATATATATAAACTTCTGTTCTTTCCAAACCATGGTGAAGGGTATATAAGATTCGGAATAGCCGAATATAGCACTCTTACTTGTTTTATATTATTTTCCTAACAAAATTGAATCAATAAAATAGAAATAATAATTATTTCACATTCGTAACTTATCTATAAAATTCTAATATAAATTTTGGTACTTTTTGGAAATTCGATTGTTTAAAGGGGTGAAAATCGTACCTTTTTTGGTACTTTTTTACAAAACATTTTTCTCTATGTATCGACATATGTATATAGTTTTGGTACTTTTTTGTTCTTCAATTGGTGCTTTCTGATTATTTTTATATTATTTTCCTAACAAAATAAATACGTAAAACGCACCTGTTTTTGGTACTTTTTCCCCATTAGGGTTCTGAGTGAATGAGAACCTATAAAATGAAAAATGTAGGTACTTTTGTTCTTTAACTGGTCCTTTTTGAATTTTCCTTAACATTGGACCTAGAAACATTAAATTAAACATGCATGTTTTTAAGAGTTTTTTTTCACTAAAATGTTGTACTAGATCTTTGTTAAATCATTTATTCCTCCCTTAACAATAAATATTGTGTTTTCATTATTAATTTTTGTTATTAATCATAAATAGCTGATTACGCTTTTAATTTATGTAGTTTTCCCCCAGTTTTCATTTTCATTGCTATTAAAATCTGCTAGTAATACTTTTTCATTTAAACAATAGATTAATTAATGTATAACCGACTACAACTTGATTTTTTTCTTTTAATTTTCCAAATGAGTACCTTTAATTTACAATTTATACTGCAATTTTCACTTTTTTCCAAAAGAGTGTAAGTGTGTGTGTGCTTGTGTGTCTGGGTACGTGCAACATGCCGACCATTTGTAAAAGATTTTTCCATTTTCATTTCGTATGAAATTAAAAAACTATTTACTATTTTCCAGTGAAAACTTGTTGTGGCCAAAAAACTCTTGTATACACACCCAAACTTAACACACGCATACACACACACATTAACTTACTCTATTGTTTTGGAAATTGTATATGTGTGTGCAAGTGTAAGTAAAATTTATTTAGAGCAGAAACATTGGTTACTAGTTTTTTTTTGCAACTATTTGCTGCAAGGCTCTTTAAGCCAACATCTTTTTTTTTTTTTGTTGATTTAAACAAACTTACACACTGTAGAAGAATTTTTAATTACAATGGAATTGATGAATTGTAATTGCAATGGCTGAGGAGTAGCAGGAGGAGGCGAGGAAGGATGTTGGTGGGCGGCAGTAATTTGTAAGTCATAAGTAAAAAGTTACTTTTTTTAAGCCAAACACTGTAAAAAAGTGGTCACAAGTTTAAAGTACTTTTGGTTATGGTTTACTTTTCTAGTTTAAAAGTTTAAAAAAGTTTTTTTCAAAATACTTAGATTAGAAAAATTTTATATTTACATAAGGCAACATTATGGAAAAAGTGTACAATGTTCTTGCAGTAAATTGCCTAATATTTGCTAAAAAAGTGTCAAAAGCCCATTTTTTATTGTAAGTTTTAAATTTTATCTGTGGCAAGAATAATTGCAATGAAAATATATATCATAAAAAGTTTTACAAGTTTTTAATATAAGAACGAATTTCAAAAATGGTTTCTTTTTAATTCATTAAAAAAGGACAAATTCCTCTAAATTTTTCAGTCAAACCACAATTTTTCAACGTTTTTTTTAAATTGTCAAGAAATTTGTTTGAAAAATTTCATTTGCTTAACACTTATTTTCAATTAAAGAAAACCTCAGCTGCCACATCTTTAAAAAATTTTATTTAAAATAAAATTTAAAAAAATTCCTAAAAAAATTTTATAAATACCCAAAATCCCGAGGTCTGGGAATTGCAACTACATTTAAAAATTTTATTTTTTTAATACTTATTTAAAATTAGAGTTAATTTAGCTACCACATCATTAAAAACACAAATTCCTAAAAAAAATTTAGAAATACCCAAAATCCCATATGCTTTTTTTTTAAATAATAAAATATTTCTGAAAAAAATTCAAAAATTTGTAAATGTTAAACAAAACTTTTTAGTTTTGAAACTGCACAATTGTTTTCATCCTTCTCATCTTGTTAAAAAGAAGTGATTCCTCGGATTTTTTTATAAATAATCAAAAAACATCGAAAATACGGTAATAAAACAAAAGTCTGGCAGCTTGCTTAAAAAATTTGATTTCTGTAACACTTATTTTAAATTAAAGTTACTACAAAAAAATATAACAAATAATAAAATTCTAAAAAAATTTTAAATACCCAAAATCCCAAAGTCTAGCAACTAGTTAAAAAAAATTTATTTGTATTACAATTATCATTTATTATAAAAGTTACCTAACAACCAAATCTTCATGAATTAAAAATTCCTAACAAAATTTTATAAATACCCAAAATTCCATGACCATTTTTAAAAAAATTTCATATAATATTTCTCAAAAAAAAAAAAATTTCTAAATGTTTAACGAAACTTCTTAGTCTGAGTTCATACGGCTCATGTCTTATTGACAAGATTCTTCCTTTTTCTTCTTTGAACATGAATTGGCGTTCACATGATTCATGTCATGTTAACGACATGTTTTTTATTTTGTATAGTCGTGCATTTGCATGTGTGCTTTTTTGATATTGAAAACAATAACAATATTAAACAACGAATGAAAAAGCAAAACGTAAAGACAGTACATGCATCTGTGTACTCGTTTCTTTTCCCCTCGTTTCTCTCGCCTATAAAGTAGCAATCATGTCAATAAGACAACACAGACTTAGTTTTGAAACCGCAAAATTTTTTTCATGCATGCCATCTTATAAAATAAATCAATTCCTCGGAATTTTTCATAAGTAAACAAAGAAAGTCAAAAATATGGTAATAAAACAAAAGTCTGGCAACTAGCATAAACAATTTCGTTTCTTTAACATTTATTTTAAACTAAAGTCACCACATCTTTAAAAAATACAAATTCCTAAAAATAATTTTGTAAATACCCGAATTCCCAAAGTAAGGCAACTGGTAACCATTTTAAAAAATTTAATTTGTTTTACACATATTTTAATTAAAAGTAACTTTAACTACCACATTTTAAGAAAATACAAATTCCTAAAAAAATTTTATAAATACCAAAAAGCTCTAATGCTTCTTTTTAAAAAACTTAATTTAATATTTCTCCAAAAATGTTCTAAATGTTTAACAAAACTTCTTAGTATTGAAACTGCAAAATTGTTTTTATCCATCTCATCGTTTAAAAATAAACCAATTCCTCGGAAATGTTCATAGGTAACCAAAGAAAATCAAAAATATGGTTATAAAGCAAAAGTCAGGCAACTCTAGTTTTAATAATTTTATTTATGCTACACTTTTTTAAATTAAAGTTATTTTAGCTACCACATCTTTAAAAAAAAAAAAACAAATTACTAAAAGATTTGTTGTAAACACCCAAAATCCCATAAGGATTTTCTCGCCTCTTTGTAATAAAATTAAAGTCTTTCAACAATATATGTAATTTTTTAAATTAAAGCAAAGAATCTGGGGGCAAATTATGGCAGTCGTGATCGAATACTTTTTCGATTCGAAAGCAGCTTTATTGCTAATTCTTTCTGTCCATACTTAACGGATCGAAATAATTTTTTTGTGTTGTAAAGCACTTATTTGAGTTTTCACAACACTGAAAAAATAATAACGATTCGTTCAGTATCGACCGAAATAAAATTGCTTTCGAATCGAAAAAGTATTCGATCACGACTGCCATAATTTGCCTCTTGGTTTGAAACGTGGAAATTGTTTCCGTCTATTAAATTTTGTTAAAAGAACCAAATTTTTCATTTACATTTACAAAAAAAAAAAATAAATGTATGGTAAAAGTGCAAAAGTCTGGTAACTCTTTTTGTAATACATTGATGTGCCCCGGTAGGCTAGCTAGTAGTGAGCTAGTCTATCAACCCCGGGGTTGCGGGTTTGATTCCCGCCAGAGACTGTGGTTTCTTTCCTGCAGACAAGCGTCAAGCTTCGCGGGGATTATCATAGGGAATTAAAAAAAAAAATTTAAAAATTAATCTAATGAATCGCTCTTTCTTAATCATGGTAACTAAGAAATTCCTTAACCATTTATGCCCACATTGATTTGTGTAAATCAAATCATCTAATTAAATACAGTATTTTTCGTTTAGCTGCATTTCACTTAACTACATTTTTTGCCCATCTGCACGAAATACAAATAATTGTGTATGAATGCTAAATATTGTTAGAAAAAAATTCTTGTACGTGCATTTTGCTTAAGTGCAGATCTTGGATAACAGCATTCGATTTTTGGTCAACAATTTTTATTTTTAATACAAAATATTATTTTTAAGTGCCTCATAAAATAATTTTTTTAAGTGCCTCATAAAAACAAAAAAACATTATTTTATCAATCGCTATTTTATGAAAAAGAAAGGCAAACAAATTAAGTTTGCTGATATGGTAACACAAATGGCTGAATTAAAAATTAATTTGATCTAGCAGCTGTGATTGTGTGTGCACATATAACATAGGGTCTTCACCTGACAAGTTTTTGTCGTACCAAACGTCAAACTTCATATAAAAAAAAAACGCTGACAAAAATTTTAAAGTTTTTTTATATGGACTTTGACGTTTGGTATGACAAAAAATTGTCAGGTGAAGACCCCATGTAAACATTCAAAACATACATGTTCTGCTAAAAGCAGAACCACTAGTGGTGAATGAGGGTAAACTAAGTTTGTCATTCCGTGTGAAACTTTTTTATTATACATCTAAGGCCCTAGAAAGTACATATATTCTGGCTGCTTGAGTTATTCTAAGGCCCGTTTTCACAATTTACTGATAGCAAAACGTAGGATTTTGTCAGCCGTATCACTCACTTAAAGTAAAGTTTTTCAATCAATTAAAATTATTTGTTATTTAAATTATATTTTAATAAAAAATTTACTTCCAAACAACTAAAATGTTGATTAAATCAAAATTATATTTTTAATTTTCTTTCAACATAAAAATAAATTAATTCAATTATCATATATTTTTTTCTGTGTAATCAGTTTGGGATTGAAATCCAGAAAAATCGGTTCAGTAGGATCAGAGCTGTGAATCAAAATGTGAAACCATCATCCTAAAAATATGATAATTTTGTTACAAAAACTAACATAAATGGTGGAATAATGCATGGAATAATATAAGATCTTGCACAAATTCGTTTTATGCGACTAGAAATTTTTCTGTTAAATTTCGGGAAGATCGGTCCATAATTTACATAAAGCCTGCTCTGGGAAATTAATTAAATGCGCCTAAAACTGTAGCAGATATAGATATTGCGGTAAAATTTGTTGCAACTTAGCTTAATACGGCCTGAAAAATGTCATGCAATTTTGTGATGTATGGTCCATAATTTACCTTAGATCCCATACTAAGTAGCCCTCTGAAATTCACTGTAAGCTCGAAAACTAATTTTACTGCTGCATTGAAATGTATTCTAATTTATGTTTTTTATCCCCAGAAATCACACTACAGAATTTTGGGATGATTGGTTCATAATTTATATGCTGATACCGTTATTTTTTTAAAATTAAATTAAATTTTTTAATTAATAATATCTAGATATCATATAGGACGCACTCCTAAAATTTTAGAACTGTCGGTGGAGGATATCAATGATTTAGCACTTTAAATTGTTTTTAAATGAATGGTTTTATATACATATAGGTATTACTTTCATTCAAAACTGTATTAAAATCTATTTTTGTAATAAGAACAACATTTTACATAAGGGCACATTTATCAGGTAGGTGAATTCTCTTAGCAGCATTATGTATGCTGCTAAGTGAATACTGCGTAACAGAATATTTTGCGTATCTGCACGAATTTTCGTGCAAAATTGAATGTGCAGCTAAACGAAAAATACTGTAAATGTAAAACTTCTCAAATTTTTTTTTTATAAAAACCAAAAGACTTTAAAAGCGTTTTAAGTTTTGATAAGAAATTTGAGTATATCAAAGTCTGGAAACTTAAGTTTTAATAATTTCATTTATGAAAAGCAAATTCCTACAAAACTTTAATAATATACAAAATTCCCTTTGGCTTTTTAACATTAAAAAAAAAAATTATTTTAATTTTTCTCAAAAATATTGGAAATTTTCTTAATGTTTAAAAATAAATTTCAGTTTTAAAACTGTTAAAATAATTGCCAGCCATTTCATTCGGTTTAAAGTAACTAATTACTGTTATTTTTTAAGAAAGTACACCTAAAATATGGTAATAGTAGCACAAAAGTCAGGCAACTCCATTTTTAATAATTTAATTTATTTAACAAATTTTTTTATTTACTAAAAGTATTTAAAAAACCTCCTCTTATAAAAAAAAAAATTGCCAAAAGTTTTCTTTAACACCCAAAATCCCTTTAAGGGGTTTTAAGCGATTCTGCCAAAAAAATGTCTCAATAATATTAAAAACTTTCTAAATACTACAAAAATTTCTTTGTTTTCCTTGGTCTGGGATCACACTATGAAAGTTTTCTTTGTCTTTCTTAGTCTGAGTTTATGGGTGAGAGGGGAAAAAGGAACAGCATCTCTTACCCTCTCACCCATAAGCCCAGACTTGGTTTCAGGAAATCCTTTATGCGCTTTATATAATCGTTAAGGCTTTAAAGGCCCAATATTTTTCCCTCAACAGCTGTGTCTGTTTAAAATAATTTTTCCATTTGAATAAATATTTTTCTACTTGTTGACTGGTCTTTTTAACAATTTTCTCAGAAAATTTGTTTGTTTAAATATTTTTTTTTTTATATTATTTAAAAATATTTACATATAAGTGGAATTTTTTTTTTATATTTTTAGCAGACATTTGTTGCAATTACCTAAAACTAATTAAATGGAAATTCTACAATATTTCTTTTCTGTACTTTGCAATTATTCTAAAATAAAATTTATATTTTTTGCTAAAACTTTCGAGCAATTTGAACGAGTGCTAGCTTGTTTAAGGAAAACCAGAATTACACGAGGGTCGAGTGAGAAACCTTATAAAGTAAGTTTACAATATGAATCGGGTTATGACTATTATAATATTGATAGGACTTTAGGGGTTAATCTAGATCCTATACTGTACTTCAGACTAGCCTTTCAATTAGACTAAAATTTAGTCTACACTATAGTCGAGACTGTACCTAACTTAAATTAATAAATAAGATTATAAACTAGACTAAAGTCTAGTATAACGATTGGACTAAAAACAAGCCAAAGTACTATACAACCCCTTGTTAAATTACCAATTTCTAGACATTTAAAACATTAAGAAGCACTTTTCCCCTTAAACATTATACTTCCCTGCCTTTCTTAATTTTTCCGGTTTTAGGACATTGCGACCTATACTTACAGTCAGATTAAAGTGGCGATTTGTGTGCCGCTGTAGCTTCTTTTTATACTTTTAATATGCAACATCTTTAAATCAGTAGTTTCAAGCATCAGCGCACATCTCTTTTCGCCTCTTTTCATACACAGATTGCAATTTTAGAGTTTAACCAATAAAATCCCACCCTACCCTTGCTTAGGGGCTAGATTTATCTAACATCCACTGTAAATCAGATTTTTGGCAGTTTTCGTACTGATAACAATAGAACATTACGATGATTTAAACATCATAGCAGGTGCCCACTCCACATGGGTTCCCCTACGAATAATGACACCCCTTATTTACCCTCGATGTGGGTATAACCACAGCAAACCCGTGCTCTCCAAATGTATTTCTTTAAAAAAGTATAATATTATCTTCCGAGTCCTCGGGATTCGGGGAACATTTCTTGGAATCGCATTTTAAACGGAGGCTTTCAACTCCACAGGCACCATCCGTTAAGTACTGAGGTACAACTACGGACTCCTAGATATCCTTAGACCCCAAAAAGCCCTGTTATTCAGGATGTTAAGTCCATCCTAAGTATGCATACACCTTCCATGTTCATAGATTTTCAATGTCCGGAAAGAATATCGACACAAACAGTAAACTGCCATGCTTCTCTAGCCCGCTGACATATCTCTGTTCCGAAGAACTCCATTGAAGTACGACCATTAAAAGGAAAAGATAAATCTTCCGATATCTATCCGTGGCTTCTCTATGATACGTAAACTGTTGCCAATTAGCCATTTATTGCTCTAATTGAATCCTTGTGGATCCCAGATTTCTCCCGGAGGACGTACCACCAAATGGTGAAATATCCTTTAGATGATCCCTTCAACCCCAGAAGTACCTTCTATTGCAGCCAGGTGTGCTACGAGAAAATAAGTACAACATTAATTTGATATGGATAAATAAGAGCACACCTTCTCTCTCTCTCTCCCTCTATTTAGCTGTTGATACTGGGTTTTTAAATCCCTGCACCGTAATCTTAGTTTTGTTTTATTCCATATTCAATTTCTGAAATTTTCTTAGGTTTAAACTACAACATATATAGATCTGACTAAAGACTATTGTCAAGTTTATAGATTTGACTATAGACTATTGCCTCGTCTATATATTGGAGTAATAACTGAAGTAGATCAGCTAGATTTATTTAAAATAAAACTGAAAAAAACGTTTTGTTTTAACTTGTTTCTACATTCGAGGAAGGGTTATTAAGTATGATCAAAATAAGAAACCTTATTTCTCACTCGACCTGCGTTTTTTAAACTTCTTCTTTGTATTGACTCTTAGTACTTTAATAATTATATTTATTTTTAGTAAAATATCTTTACAACTACCTATTTAGATAATATAACTGACATTATTTGTTTTTAAAACTACATTTCTAATCATAACCAAAATATAATAAACCTTATCGTTTGACACTTTTGCGTCTGAGACTAATGTTAACTGCGACTGTTAATTATTGATAATGGAAAAAATAGTAAACAAATTATTTGTTAGTATAATTACCTAAACAATTAGTGGCTATCAACTGTAAGTTAACAGATAAATTGATGTGTTTTAGCTTGTAAACAGAATTATGTCTTAACAAATATTGAAGTTGTTAAGACATATTTGTGTTTACAATCGAAATATTTTATCAAAGGCAATAAACTAATTAATGTTTAGTGGTGTTTTAAGACAAACTTCAAATTTCTTTATGATCTGTCCAAATTCTTGCACAGCATGTCGATTACGAGGAGTATAATTACCCCATAAAGCTCTTAAAGTGTGCCACGTTAGTACCGCTACTTTGGTAGTAAGTTTGATTTTTTTTACGTCATAATTGGCAAAGATTTCACTAAATAAATGATGCTTCAGGTGACAGATATTTAACAGCTTACAGCCTTGCCAGACCTGGGGGCTTAAACCACTAAATCAATAACCCTGTGCAAAATGTCCTCTTAGCGATACACCGTTTGTGTTTATCATTTTTGTAGTTCTTCTAACCGTAATTGTTTCTCTTTCATGTTCCTTTGACTATTGCAAAACTAAAGAATTTAAAAAGCAAGCGTCGTTCTCATTTTACCCACCTCTGGCAATATATTTTTATGTTTTTTTTCAATTGACTATATCAGAAACCCCTTAAAATTAAATTACAACAAATTATATAATTGGTTAAATACAAACAGAAAATAAACTGAAAAAGAAACCTGGCAAACTGTTAAGAGAGAAAAAAAAAAGAATTATTACCAAAAGAGAAATGGCAAACGGCATGAGGTAAAGAGGACAATCAAGTGTAGTGCCCTTAAGAACAAAAATAAAACAATTTACTTTAACCAACTTACCTTTAATGGCAGCCTTAATAAGGTTTCTTAGAACAAAAGAAAACGGAGAAAAATTTAGAACAATTTGTGTTATTAAAAATGTTCCTGGTTAAACAAACAATGCGGGAAAAGGTTTTGACGGCGCCATAAAATCGTCTTAGAGCCGGCTAGAAAGAAAGAGCTAATTAGAAAAAAAATTAACGGTTTTGAAATATAATTTATGAATTTAATTAAATATAACTTAAAAAATAAACATTTTAAAAACCAAAGGTTATTTAATCAAGCCGTTTTATATTTGACGGCGTTGGCTTTAAACTTTCTTTGGCGACTCTCCTTAACTGCGTTCAGTCTTTTAGCCTTAAAACTTTCTGTCATCGCTTAAAGAGCAACCGAATTGTTAAATGTTGCAATATGTAGCGTTAGTAACCATATCGTTAGTTTTCTGCTAATTAAGCTGCATATTGCACCATTTGTTTTTGCAACAAAGTACACGAGTTTCTTTTGTAAGGTTTCTTATTCTTTTTTTCCTTCTATCTTTCTTAAAATTCAATATAAAAGAAAATAAAAATAAATATGTTTATAAAAATACCTTTATTTCTCAGAAATTCTTTAGTATGCACAACAAAAGGTGCAATAGTTAACCATAAACAGCTTTAAATAAGGCGGCTGACAGGTACCAGCTTGCCTCAATACTTTGCAGACAAGAAAATTACATACAATTTACAAATTGGAAGGAAGAGGGGAAGGTAAGACAACTAATTAAAGTAAAAAAAAAAACAATTTAGAAATCTAAAAATATTAAAAAGTAAAATTTTTTTAAATTAAACAATTTTGCTAAGTCCCGGGAAGTTTTAAAGCAATGTCAATATAATTTTTTTTAAATTTTATGTTGCAATCTATAAATTAAACTTTATTTTTACCAAAAATCTGTTTTCCCAAATAAATTTTAAAAATACCCAAAATTCCAGAATCCTTATTATTAGTCTGGCAATCGTAATTATTATAAATTTGTGCAATAAATACAATTTTTATTTTTAAAATAAATAAAATCGGCAGTTTTTATAAATTTTATACTTAAAAATACGGAAAATCCCTGACTCTGTTACAAAAGTCCGGCTATACGGATTTTCTTATTAAAAAATATTAATATATAAAATTATTTTAAATAAAAAACTGTATTAATTATATCCCACTAAACCAAAAATTCAAGTTACAAAAGAAATTCCCGAAATTTTATGTAAACATTTACAAAAACCAAAAATTTTCTTCATAAGTCTGGCAACTATAATTTTGATAAATTTTTATAACCAAGCACAGATTTAATAAATAAAATTAACTTTAAATTGCACCACACATTGCCTATAATTAAAAAAAAAAAAAAATATTTCGCAAATATATCAAAAATACCCAAAATCCCAAAAGTATGTTTTAACAAATTAGGTTTTCATAAATTTTGTATTATTTAGAATACAAGCTATTAGTTTAAATAATAACACACATTTCTAGTAATTTTTAAAAACCCCGAAAACGTTTTAAAAATACCCAAAATCTTTTTGTCATTGGTTTTGGCAACCTTAGTTTTCATAAATTTTTCTTTTAAAACAGAAATTTGTCTTATATTAAGAATTTAAACTTTAAATGTTAATAAATAGAAACTGGGAATTATTTCCTTCCGAAGGTAACTTTATACCACATCTACATAAAACAGTTTTTTGCTATTTCTAGCAGTATAATTAATTTTATTTTGAGATATTAGGACCATGTTAAATCTCACCAATTATTCACAAAAGAAGTGGTTATGCTTATTTGATCAAATATCTAATAACATTTAATTTAATAATAATTACAACACACTTTCCTAATATTAGTCAAATAAAGACCCCGCAAAAGTTTAAAAGATTCCCAAAATCCCAAACCTTTTGGCATAGGTTTTGGCAACATTAGTTTAAATAAATTTGGATTTTAACCCAGAAATTTGTATTACTAATAATACGAACTATAAATTTTAATAACAACACACATTCCTTATATTTGTTGAAAAAAAACCCCGTAAATGTCTTAAAAATACCAAAAATCCCAAAACTTTTGGCATAAGTTTTGGCAATCTTTGTTTTCATAAATTTATCTTTTAAAACAGAAATTTGTCTTATATTAAGAATTTAAACTTTAAATGTTAATAAATAGAAACTGGGAATTATTTCCTTCCGAAGGTAACTTTATATTATATTCAACATTTTTAATTTTTCGAATTTATTCTATGAGCTAAATTTCAGTTATGTATTTTATAACGCTTTTTTGTAATAGTTCTATTTCTACAATTTTTCAGAAATGACTATATACACTACCAGACTATTATATTGTATTTCCTTTTTTACATTTTACCTTAGCCTTCCGTTGGAAAGCAATGAGGTATATTGAATGTACAGAAAAATTTACAATTATTAGACACCAGCAGAATGTAATGCATTTTCTGGCCCGCTACGGCCGTCGTCAGCATTCTTTGTGTCTCACTGGAAATACAATATAATAGTCTGGTAATGTATATAGTCATTTCTGAAAAATTGTAGGAATAGAACTATTACAAAAAAGCTTTATAAAATACATAACTGAAATTTAGCTCATAGAATAAATTCAAAAAATTAAAAATGTTGAATATAATATAAAGTTACCTTCGGAAGGAAATAATTCCCAGTTTCTATTTGTTAAAATAGTTGAGTTAAATACATTCAATTTATAAAGTAACACTATCCAGTGAGACACAAAGAATGCTGACGACGGCCGTAGCGGGCCAGAAAATGCATTACATTCTGCTGGTGTCTAATAATTGTAAATTTTTCTGTACATTCAATATACCTCATTGCTTTCCAACGGAAGGCTAAGGTAAAATGTAAAAAAAGGAAATACAATATAATAGTCTGGTAGTGTATATAGTCATTTCTGAAAAATTGTAGGAATAGAACTATTACAAAAAAAAGCTTTATAAAATACATAACTGAAATTTAGCTCATAGAATAAATTCGAAAAATGAAAAATGTTGAATATAATTTAAAGTTACCTTCGGAAGGAAATAATTCCCAGTTTCTATTTGTTAAAATAGTTAAGTTAAATACATTCAATTTATAAAGTAACACTATCCAGTGAGACACAAAGAATGCTGACGACGGCCGTAGCGGGCCAGAAAATGCATCACATTCTGCTGGTGTCTAATAATTGTAAATTTTTCTGTACATTCAATATACCTCATTGCTTTCCAACGGAAGGCTAAGGTAAAATGTAAAAAAAGGAAATACAATATAATAGTCTGGTAGTGTATATAGTCATTTCTGAAAAATTGTAGGAATAGAACTATTACAAAAAAGCTTTATAAAATACATAACTGAAATTTAGCTCATAGAATAAATTCGAAAAATTAAAAATGTTGAATTTAAATGCTAATTATTACAAACATTCCCAGTAATTTTAGGACAAATCCGCAAACATTTCAAAAATACAAAAAAAAAACATAAATTTGAATTTTCAGAAAATCCCGCAAATGTTTTAAAATAGGTGAAGCTACTGTATATTTTACAATTATGGTTTGTATTTTGTTAAAAATACCAAATGATGACTAAAAAATTTAATTCCTAAAAGCTTTTCTATAATTCCCAAATTACCGAGATCTTTGGCTTAATGCCCCTAATAAAACTGTTCATAATGTTTTTTTTTTTATTTTAAACGAAAGTTTTTATCATACAACATAAATTATAAATTATTAAACACACAAAAATATATAAAAAGTAACTGAAATTTTTAGTTTCTTTCAAAAAAATTACATCCCTAAAATCTGTTTCAAAAACCCCATTTTTAAAATTATTTATGAAAACACCCATAATTCCATTATACCAAAAAGCAATCTGATTAAATATTTTTAATCATTTAACATTTTTCATTCTTCGAATTTATTCTATGAGCTAAATTTCAGTTATGTATTTTATAAAGCTTTTTTGTAGTGTATAAAGTCATTTCTGAAAAATTGTAAGAATAGAACTATTACAAAAAAGCTTTATTATGAAAAAAAATTAAGCTTAAAGTAACAAAGTTGATTTTTTTTAGTGAAAACCAAATTCCCAAAACATTTTTTGGAAATACCCAAAATCCCACAATACAAAATATTAGACCTATAACATACTAAAATAAAATTCTTAGTCCCTATTTATAATATTTTAGAGTTATAGCATAATTTTAATAAACAATAACTTCTTTGTAAAGCAATTGACATTCCTAAAAAATTTTTGTGAAATAGCCAAAATTCCATAAATTTTTCTTAACTCAGATAACAGTGCTATAGATTTGATTTATGTTATTTTTTGTAGCTTAAATGTTAAAAAAGGTGATGTTTAATATATATAAAACAATCCTAATTAAATTTTAAATTTATCCAGAATCCCTTATTACACTAAAGAAGTCTACAAAGCTATAGATTTGATATTGTTTTAAGCTAGGAAATTGCTTTCAATTCTGAATAACTCCGAAAAAAAGAACATTCAGTTTTTTCCATACTTACCACATAGTTTACCTTCTCCCTTACTTATCTACAACGAAAGCCAAACACACATTTGTTAAGTACTCTTTATGAAATTCTAAAGGAATTGTTATTAACATGTTAATTATATGCGTCAATACAAGGTTGTTTATGAACAATATTTTTTTTTTTTTTGCTTTATGTTGTTGTTATTAATATTTTTGTAGTTGTTGTTATTAACATTGTTGTTGCTGCTGTTTATTGTTGAGTAATTATAGAAACAATGAATGTCATGTCTACAATGGTTTTAATCATAATTATGTGGCAACAATCAAACTGCGCTTAAATTGCTGTTTAAAAAGAAAACAAAGAGAAAAATTCTTTTTAAAAAAAATTATTAAAATAAATAATTGCATGTTTGATTAAAAAAAAAATTATATTTTTTAATTATTTTTAAGTTGCGAGGAATGTCTAATTGATCAAATATATGACAGGGGAAATAAATTATTTAAAATATGAAATTTGAAACTTTTTAAAAAAAACTTAGGACATTTTAAAGAATATTAAATGTAAAACCTTTAAAATGCTTTTAATCAAAATTAAAGCGAGAAAAATAATTTCCCAAAATTTCTATTTCAAAAATATCCAAAATTCCTTCTTAGTTTAAATTAGTTTTGTCTGCCTTAATTCTTATAAATTTAACGTTTTGTATAGAAAATACTACAATTTGTTTATGAAAATCTAGATACCCAATTTTTTTTGGAAAATACCCAAAATCCCGCATTGGTACCGCAAGCCCAAAATTTTTTAAAAATTCACCTTTTTGTGTATAAAATAAAGCTAAGACACACAAATTTCAAAGAAATTCTAGATTCCCATTTATTTTGTTGAAAATATCAAAATCCCATAAAAAAAAATGTTTACATCTGGCAATATATTTTAAATAAACTTTATTTGAGTTTATATTTATTTGAAACCAAATTTATTTTTTAATGAAATCAAATTAAAAAATTTGGAACCAAATTGATTTTCTTGAAATTAAAGATGGAAAATTGTATGTTATTTTCCTTGTTTGGAATGAAGTGTTGCCATTTTATTTAAAAATTATTAAAGTAGCAAAAATATCTTATAAAATAAAAAATTTAAATAACAACTTATATTAGAAACTTAGAAGGTTTGTAAAACTGTTATTGACTGGGAACTTGTATTTCCCAGTCAAACTTAAGCAAAACCCAAAATCCCATAATAATGCAAAACAGACCGTCAGTCTTATTTTTAAAAATATAGTTTTGTTAATTAAAAAAAACTTATTTAACATTAAATTTCCAAAAAAATATAAAAAATATCCAAAATACCAGAACACTAATTGTGAGCTGGGGAACCAATTTTCGAAAGAAAATTTGCTTAGGAATAGTAATAATGTTTAAAATTTTGGCAATTAAAGTTGAAAAATAAAAACAACATTAATACAACAACAATAAACTTCAGCTTATCAAAAGTACAAATTGGGAATTTAGCACATTAAGCCAAAACCTTGTAACAATTTTGTAAAACTGAAATTTTTTTTTTCAAAAAATTAAGTCTGGCTATCTGGTTTTTTTATTTAATTTGTGGTAGCTTTCTAAAAATAACTGATACAGTTGTTAGGATGACAAATGTATGTAATTCCCGAAAAATTGCCAAAAATGCTAAAATTACTAGAATTAAAATTTTAGTCTGGGAAATAATTTTATGATTTTATGAAATTTGCTTAGGTAGAGTGATTTTATCGAACAAATTTGCGATTTCCGGCTTTTAATTGTAATTGTTAGTTAAACTAAGGAAATAGTTAAAACTTCCTTGTGAGATAAGATTAACAACTTAAATTTTTTGTTATAAAATTGTATATTTAATAACTTAGTTAAGTTAATATTACTGATTTTTTATAAAAAAAAAGGAATTCCCAAAAAATTTTAAAAAATACCCAAAATACCAGAACACTACAAAACCATAGAAAATGCATTTTTTAAGAAAATTAACTTAAAAATAGGGAAAATAATATAAAAGTTTTATAAATTTGTCAAGATAATTTTTTTAAATTTTGCCCGTTTTTTTTGTAGAATTAAAAGTTTATGTTTATTTTTTATAAAATTTTAAGAATATTACCTTAATTCTATTCTACATATGAAGGTTCTTTATAATTTACTTTCGCTTTTTCATTCATTATTAAACATACAACATTTCTTATTTTCTCTTAATTAAGGTCACATTGTACTACCTCAACACATATTTGTCAAACTTTTCAATCTCAATATTTTCTTTTAAAAACTCAGCCATCTCGTAAATAATAACTATGTCACTGCGTTTTTCTATAGCTTTTATTTTTTAAATATGTATTTCACTTTTTTTCATTTGTTTTATGAATTTTTTTCTTTTTCAATGAAATGTTCTATGCTCTAAGGCTGCCAGCCTACTTTTAAGTGTGTAATTATAGAGAGAAAAAAAAATTTACTTTTATTTACTTTTGCTTTTTTCTATTCTTTCTTTTGGTTATTGTTTTTTGATATATATATAAAGTTTTTACAAGTTTTAGAGACTTTGTATGATGGTCCCCAGAGTACCTCTTTGCCTTGCTCCCCTTTAAAAGACAAAGAATTGAAGCATTTGCCAAACCAAACTCAGACATTTAATGTGCAACAAAAATATGTTTATTAAGGTTGAGTTGACAAAGAGTTTTAACTTAAACTTAACAATATTAAGATGTAGAAATAGTAAGTTAATGATTATGAAAGCAAAGGAGAACCGGGGAGAACCGTGGAGAACCTTAACGAAACAGGCCTTGAAATATCGGGTCATTAGATGAATATGTTTAAAAAAAACGCTTTAAAAAACTAAAGCCTAAAGTCTAATCTAGATTTTTAATAAAAAAAAACTTAACATCAATAACTTTTAAAGTTATTTAGAACAAATGATTGACTAGGTTTTGGAGAAAGGGAAACCTGCAAAAAAATTGTGTAAAAAGAAACAGATAATTGGTATTTAATGCTAATTTCTACTGCAGTTTTATAAATTTTCCTTAATAACTGCTTTAATTTCTGGTAGCTATCATTAAGAAAATGTAAATTACAAAAACTTTAAAGCAACTCTGTAGACTGGCGTCAAAGGCTAAGACCATCTCGCCAAACCATACAAATTTGTTTGCTTTAATTTTTCAAATACCAGACCGAAAAATTCAATTTGATGCCATCAACTTTGTAAATGACTTGACATAAAATGTTAGCGCGTAAAAAAAAAAACACAAAACCGTGAACGTCACACAATGAGAACTTTAATGCCAGCAATTGCATTTAGAACCAGACGTCAAGGCAGCCGAAAACTTTTAAGCTTGAAACTTTAGGAGACAAATTTAATTTTCCTATTTTTCCTGCAACAAACTGCATTAAAAGTTTGAGTTGTTGGATCTAGGAGGAGGGGTTAGTTTTAATAGTCAATAAAAATTTTTCTTTTCCTTTTTAAAAAAGTGGCTAAAGTTTTCTCTCGTAAATTTACATGTAAGTGTCATACCACATGTCACAAAGTATTTACGCCGAACAAATGACAGTTTTGGTTAATTTAACTAAGAGTTTTAGTGCACTGCAAATCGATGGGAAAATTTCTTATAAAGGCTGGCAGAGAAATACAAGAAAATTTACAAAGGGGGTGAAAATTGGGACGAAAAGTGAATCCAGAAATTTTGTCTAGATTCTTAAAAAATGTTTTAGAAAACCCCTTATGTGTAATAACAATTACAAAAGCTGCTAAAGGATACCCCTTTAAGCCTATAATACAAACATATCAAAAGGATTCCAATAAAAAGGCCAAGGAGTGCTCGGAGATATATAAATTTTTAAACAAACATTGCAAAAACTAAAATATGAAAAGTTATTAAAACTTATCAAAAAGTGTGCGTTGAGATATAAAAACCTAACTTTCTTAGGAATAAAAAAGGATAGCTAAGGGTTACCTTAAGGAATAGAAAAGATAGCAAAACAAAACTAGGGGACAAGGCGTCCTGTTGAATAAGAAACTCAATTGGTTTGTAAAAGTCTTTCCAACAAAAAAAGAGAGCCACGGGATTACCCACTTAACAAAATAGTAAAAAATATACAAACAAATTATATGAAAATTGAGGGTTAATAAAAATTCTATATGGCTGGAAGCTCCTTCTCTGGAGTAGCACTCCTCGATCTGTGGTAACTAAATATTAAAAAAGATTCTTTAAAATCGTAGATATAAGTAAAGTTAAGTAAAGTAAATACCAAAAATAGAACCATGGAGTACCTCACGGAACAAAAAGTAAAAAAAAAGAAAGAGCAGATCAAAATGCGGATCAAGAGGATGCTAGGACAAATTAGTAGGTCTTCAACGATTTTCAAAGAATTTTCTTTATTGCAAAGCAAAGCTAAAAAGAATGACAAGGTATCAACGCCCTTCAAAATTATACGAGGACGTTACAAAATATAGACAAGGGGTATCTTATAAAGCTTTGGATATTTAAAAGTCCCTTAAAATAACAACAAAAAAGGCAAAAGCAGACAAATATTGAGAGCAAAAAATATGCTACACTAGAGAGCAATTATTATATTCAAAAGCAAATCCCAAAAAGCTAGCGATACCTTATTAAGCTCTGGACAGTAAAAAATCACTAAATATTAGAAAAATTATAGCTAAAGCTGCCAAATATTTAGAACCGAGGTACCGCACTAAAGGGAAATTACTGTAGCCTTTAGAACCCTTTTAAACAAATTGCATAAAATATTTAATAATTTATGCAAAAGCAAATTTCAAAAGGGATACTCCACTAAAGTAAAATATAAAATATAGTAAAAGCGAGCGCAAGGGGTACCTTATTAAACTCTGGACAATAAAAAGGCACTAAAAATTAAAAAAAAAAAAGAAATAGCAAGCTGCCAAATATAGAGGACCAAGGAGGTGCCGAACTAAAGGGAAATTATTTTTGACTTTAGAAGTCTTTTAAACAAATCGCATAAAATTTGTAATAATTATTCCAAAGGTCATTCCTTAAAGGTGGTCTGGCTTGGGATATCCTAATAAATTGTTGGACAAGGGCGAGGGGTACCTCTAGAAACCCTGGACATTAAAAAATCTTGAAAAATTATTGGTATTGGTAAGGAATATCCAAGATTAATTAGAAGTACCTAGAAAAACAATGAAGTAACCCGGAACATTTAAAGAAATTGTCTTTAAGCTACTCAAAAAAAAATATATATGATAAACATGAAAAATTTGTGGCAGGAAAGCAAAAAGCAGTAATCAAAAGGAATTATCTTGGTCCATAAATAAAATATCTAAAAAGATTTTCAAGCAACTTTACTAAAAAATGAGAAACATCGGGTGCCCGGGGGGCTAGTTGGTAGTGAGCTAGCCTATAAGTGCGGGGGTTGCGGGTTTGATTCCCACCAGAGACTCTGGTCTGTTTTACTACAACGGGATGAAGGTCTACGTTAATTAATTAAGTTAAAATATAATTTGTAATTGTATTAGTAACTTAAATTAAATAAATAAAGAAATAAATCAATGAGAAACATCAAAACAAGGCTTAAGATGTCGAACATAAGGTACTTCTAACAAGAACATTTACCATCATAGTTCTTGCAATAGTCCTTTTTCTACCCAAAAAATTACAAGAAAAACTTTATCAGGCTAAAGTAGAGCCAAACTTGGTTCTAAAATAATTACACAAATACGGGTACGTTCGTACATGCATCAAAACTGTGCTGCAGTGATGCAAAATTTTGTTGCTGATGCGTGATCACCAGTTGCGCTTGTGATGCTGATGCTTTTTTACTGCACAACAGCTGTGCAAAGTTCGAATTTTTGAACACAATCTAAATTTTAAAAGTTTTATGAACAAACATAAAATAATAAAAAAAAGTGTTATCAACAATAGCGATTGCAAATTTTAATGAAAATATTTAACCTAAAAGTAATAGTTTTCTTATAAATTACAAGAAAAAGCAACAAAAAAGAAAAATAAAACTATTTTTTTATGTTTAAAGTTATTGCATCAGAAAATTAGCTCATGCAATAATTGCCAATATTTGATGCAGAGCTGCGGCATCACTGCATAAAAAAACTTTTGAAATATGAAAGTAATGCCAAGTTTCTTACAAGTGATGCATTTACGAACATTCAACTTTACTAATGCGCAACTGATGCGCAGCAACTGCATTTACGAACATACCCTACCTTGTAAAAATCAGACTTAAGGCGAGGGCAATTGGTTCAATGGAAACCTGAAAAAGCTTGAAAACAAATAAATTATAAGCAGAAAGATGACAAGGGGCTCCCTCTTAAATTTGGAGAAATTATTTTAATTTTTTGTTACTTTTGAATACAGTTAAAAAACTTTACAAACTGTCCTTAAAAATCAGAAAAAAACTATCCAAAAAACCGACCACATAATGTACACCATAAATTCTTTTAAAAGGCAAAAAAAAAAAAAAAAAAAAAAAAAATAAGAAGACTCTTAAAAGGGTAACCCCTGCTAAGGGACAAGATATAGTCCACTAGCTAAAGGCCATTATACACTATCCCACAAAGACGTAAGAATTTTTTTAACGAAAATGCTTCCCTGATCTAACTATTGTTTGAAAATTTTCAAAAAACTATAACAACTTATCATGCCAGGAATAGTGTGGGATAGTGTATAACGGCCTTAAGAAATATTTAAAATTTTCTTTAAATAAGTTTTATATGAAAACAGCGGAAAAATAGAAAAAAAGCAAAAGAAAACCCTACAAGAAGAAGGTGTTTTAGGGAGTACCTCATTAACCGAAATGCACTAATATTGTAAAAAAAAAAAAAAAATTAAAACGTTTTTTTTTCCATTGCAATGAAAGTAAATGAGGCAGTTACTCAAAACAATTTCTAAAACAAGACATTTGCACATTGATTATGTTGGAGTCCTTAGGCAACTTTTAGCTTAAGCTGGAGGTCCACACTTTACTTGTTTTCTTACCTTAAAGTTACATGCAACACTTTTTAAGTGCCAAGACGCCCTACGCTTTTGAGAACGTTAATTGCTACGTATGACTGCACAAATTCTGCTCTTTTGACAGCTGGGAGAAAGCCTAAAAGCGCCTTACCCATGGTGTGGATATCCAGCTTAAAAAATAGAAGAGGAGCGGGATATACCCCATTAAATAAAGCTAATAAGACGATCCATGGTAAAATGAACAAGGTATTCTCGTTAGGGAGAGCAATAATACCAAATTGTTTAATATTCGTATTTATGAGTCAGGAAATCTGCGTTAAATGGTTTTTGCCTTATATGGAGACGACTTTGATAATACGGTTTTTTTTTTGTGGTGCTCTCCCAAATGGTATACCTTATTAAAAGTGCCTTGAACGGATCTCTAAAACAAATATTTTTCGCTCCTAAAAATATAAAATTATTTTCGCAAAATGTTTAAGTATTTAAAAATGTTTCCTCCCTCTAGCTCCACGACTGTTAACCACCCTAAAACTATTACCCTTCTTAAAAAAAAACCATTTCGTATGAAACCTTAAAAATGTTAATGAAAACATTGTTGCCTTTGTATGTTAATATCTGATTAGAAGCTCTATAAAGAGACACAAATGTCTATAAAAATTATATTTTATGCGATTTAAGGGGGCAAAGACCACAGAGAACACATTTTGTGTAAAATGTGATATTTTTATAAGATTTTGTTTTCCTTTGCAGTAGGAAAAAACCCCATATGAAAGGCAGAAAATAGAAAATGTAATCGAATAATTTAAAAGAGAATTGAAACGTAAAAGAGATTTTAAATTTCAAAGGAATTTGAATCATCTGGAATTTTAAATTAAAACATGAAATTAAAACGTTAAAATTTTATCAAATTACCTAAATTTTGACCCGTTGACAGCGATGACCCGGCCAACGTCGTTCTTGAAGGATTAGAGATCGACGAAGCCGGCAGTCAAAAAAAAAAATAAACACAAAGAACAGTGACTTTTTCAAGCATATTTTGAACACTATTGGATCTCAAGTGGATTGCTGTCCTCTCAAATTATAAAATTTTCTCATACATCCAGAACTAAACCTCTTTGCTGAAGATGATTTTTTTTTTGCTGAAAATTCTCTCCAATTTTGTTTCTCAATTAAACTATTAATCAATAATAAAATCAGTTTTAATCAAAAATGTAATCAAGTTTTTAGTACAGAAAATGTTGTTGATATCAAAAAATATCTAAATGATATTATTAATTTGTTTAATGATGTAAATTTATTTAATTTTTTAATTAATATCACAAATTTTTTTCTGTTTAGGGTGAGTAAATTTTTTTTTTTAATTTTATCATTTGCACGTGTTCTTGAACGCTATACCCGACAATGGTGATTTGGCAAAACAGACGGAATAAGTAGCAGCCTTTTCGATAGATGTAGCTTTTTAATTTTTTAGATTTTTAAAATTTTTTTTTTAAAAATTTTCGCAATTCTGTTATTGTTTCCATTACACGTCCATATTTTATAATTTTTAATTCAATAATTATTATTTTTAATTAAGTGCAATCAATTAATGGTTTCAATTACAACACTTTCAATTTTAAAAATGTTATCATAAATCATTTACATACTTGTGCATAAATAATTTTTCCAATACTTAATATAATTGAGTATTATTTTTATGTTGCAGTGTTGGTTATTTCCTTTTTTTTTAATGGCACAAACGTTTAAGTAAAGTGAGTTTTTAAAATATTATAGGAAAATTGTGGTGTGATTGTTAAGGTTTTAACAGGGGGGTAACTTGTTAAGGAAGTTATAAGATTTGAAGGGTACTAAACGGTTCAAAGTAAACAAAAATTATAATTTTTCAGCAATTAATAAGAACTTTCAAATCGTATTTAAGTGTTTTTACAGGGGTACCTTTGAGTATTCTTCTAGTAAAAAGTAATTTAACATTTCAAAACTTGTAGATAAAGTTGGAGTGTTTTAAAAGTAGGCAAATCTATAAGTATGGGTCGTTCCTAAACGCATCACTGCACTGCAAATAAAAATTTAAAGGTCCTAAAATACTTTACTAAAGCAGAACGCCCATAAGGAAAAAAGTCTTCCGCAATAAAAGATTATCAGCAAACTTTAATTGACTGTATAAAGCAGTGTTTACTCCTATGATACACAGTCCTAATGCATTTACGTTCTGGCCTTATTATTTAGTAATTTAAACCTGCACCCGTATTCTGTAACTCGCTTAGCTAAAGCTAAATCTCGATCGCTAAAATGACGTAGAGAATGCAACATTTAACAATTTTAGCGATGGTTTTAAAGGCTTAAATTGCGTCGAAACAAGTTTTTATGACACTGCCAAATCTAACAAGGCACGTTACAGTATTGCATTCGTAGCCAAAAATCGCTTAATCAACTTTTTAAATTTTAAGCGATAAAGATTTAGCTTTAGCGAATTACAGAATATGGCCACAGGATATGAAAATTTTCCTAATTTTTGGTTGATTTTCTACTAACTTAGACTTTGCAAATGTTGTGTTTTAAAAGGATACCTCCGAGTCTCCCATAATATTAAAACATAATATCAGGCACGCCCTTAATAATATTTACTATAAATGTAAAAATTTGATTTTCCTTTTTGGTAATTAAATGATAATTTACACCTTTGTGGCCTAGATTTCAAATTTAAGTCACTCACAAGGCGTCCCTTTATAAAGTCTGACCTTAAGACAAGAATTGAAATTTGTGTACACTTATGTTTGGATTTAGGCTCCAAAAGCTTAGTAGTACCTTCAATTAGCCACTTACTTATAGACTGCGAAAAGCCCCGTCTTAAGCAACTTTTCAGCGATGCAAACGTTTCATAAAATAAAAGTTATTTGAAGGGGTTCCCTCAAGTAAACCTTTAATCAAATATGACTTGTATTTGAAAAGAGTTTTTATTCTTGGATTTGTAAACCTTTAAATTTTTGGGGCCATAGTATCAAATTTAAGTTATTTAAAAGGGTGCTTTTCAGGCGTCTTAGAGTACTCCTTTGATAATATATGATTGACTTGTATTTTAAAAGATGTTGTAATGCTTAAGACTTATTAGCACTTAATAAAATCTTTTTTTATAGGACTCCTTAAAGTACCCACTTGATGGACTTGCTTTTTACTATGCCGCTTTAATATGATATTTTCCATTTAATTCACAGGGATACCTTCGAGTGCCCCTTTAATAATAAGCTTCGAGTTCACACATAATAATGGATAGCAAGAAATTCTTAAGTTTACTCATTCTTGGATAACTTTACAACAATTTAATCTGCTTGAACCTTACACCGAATTAAATATTTTAATAATCCTTTTCTATCAACTATCTTAAATTCATCTGTCAACTCATTTCTTCTTCACTTTTCTCTTTCTTCTTCCACAATATTGAAGGGATTCACAATGGAGTGATTGGAATTTTCAAACTGTTTGGACTAATATAATAATAATAATAATATAATAATTTTTGAACTTTAAAGAAACTTTTCAAGAATTTTTGCATAAATTTTCAGTATTTCAGGGTTGAATCTTTCCTATTCACCCTTAATCCTTAACGCCTTTCAACTTGTTCTTTCGACGATGATATATGACCATAATGTAAAGCAAAAAAGAAAAAGTATATATTTGGAAAATTTCTATTACTGGTTGAAAAGCAGCAGTAACTAGAAGCCAGGTGTGGTGGAAATGTCACAATTCATTTATACGAAAACCCCGACCAAAAATAGTTTTCTAGACAGTGATCTCAACATACAAATAAAAACAAAATCGAGTTGTTATAATAGAATTTCAGCTTTTAGAAGAAATGGAAGAAAAATACCTGCAAAAATAATTTTTTTTGTTTGATACAAAATTAAGGTGATTGTCACACATGTTACGTGCAGCAAAAATACCAGAGCTGTAGGATAATGGCAAACATGAGCGAGTGTATAAAAGTTGTTGTAAAAGGCAGATTCGTTTGCCGGTTGTCAAAGTCTGGTTGTACGTAGGAAGGTTTTGTAGCCTTCTGCCTGGTTTAACACACAGTTAGAAAATTTTTTTGTAAAGTTGTCACTTTTTTCCACTGTCATATTGAACATGTTGTCATTGCGCAATTTTCCATGAAATATGAGGGTGTTTGTTACGAAACGGGTTTTAATATCAAACAACTTTTTTCGCAATTTGTTTTTTTTTCTCTCTTTTTGTGTTTTATTTTTAATTCTATAAAACATTGACTGTATAGAATATTAATTTTGTACTTTCAAAGTCTTGTTTTTTTTGGACAATAAAATTTATCAGAATTATTGGCAGTTTGAAAAAATTGTACGCCATTAAAATTTTAAATTCAATGCGATATTGCAAGGCAAAGTAAAATATTTAAATGAAAATCACAGTTTTAATAAAATTAAAAAAGTGCTTAAATTTATCAAAAATAAAATTAAATATAAAATGCGAAATCTATTATTAACAAATTAGAAAACAAAATGCATTAATTTTTATAAAAATTATGTTTTAAAGATTTTAAACAATATAAAAATACTAAATCAGTTATAAATTATAACAAAATAAAAATAATAGAAAAATAGTGTTGTATATAGACTATATAATAAAATAGTTTAATTTTTGAAACAAATTTGAAACAAATTTACAAAAATCTAAAGTATTTTTGATCATAATTTAATTGAAACGGTACAATTTCTGATAAGAAAAACCTTAAAAAAAAATAAATTTTGCGATATCGAAAAAATTTAACCAACACTGTTTTTCCAAATCTTTAATTTAAAAAAAAATCTAAGCGTTTTTGATCATAATTTTTATTAAACTATGCAATTTTTGCTCAGATAAAGCTAAAAACTAAAATTTTACGATATTAAAAAAATTTACCAGCACTGGTTTCAAAATTTCTTATTATTACAGAAATCTTAAATATTTTTTATCAAAACATTACAAAGGCACAATTTCTACTATTTCTGGTAAGAAAAACCTAGAAATCGAAAAAAATTAACCAACACTGTTTTCCAAAATTTTTAGTTTTCCAAAAATTTTAAGAATTTTCTTAAAATAATTTTATCGTACAATATCTTGTTAGAAAAACTTTGATAAAAGAAAAATTTTGCAGTATTGGAAAAAATTAGCCAACACTGTTTTACAAAATTCTTAGGTTTTACTAAAATCTTAAATAAGTTTTTTTATAATAATTTTATTTAGACCGTACAAATTTTTGTAAGTAAAACCTAGAAAAAAAAGTTAGAAATTTTGGAAAAAATTAACCAACACTCTTTTTTTATACTTTAAAATCTTATAAAATCATTAACATAGTTTGATAACTACAATTTCTTGTAAAAAAAAAACTTTGGAAAAATAAAAATTTTGCGGTATTGGAAAGAAATTAACCAACACTGTTTTACAAAATTCTTAGTTTTTACAAAACCCTAAAAGTTGTTTAAGTAATTTTATTTAGATCGCACAATTTGTTGTTAAAAAAGCCTAGAAAAAAACTAAAGTTTGAAATTTGTAAAAAATTTACCAACACTGTTTTTTGACATTCTTTGTTTGTATAAAAATCTTAAGTTAGCTTTAATATAGCTTGATTTGTTACAATTTCTTTAAAAAAAAAAAAACTTTGAAAGAAATAAAAATTCAGCAAATTAAGAGAAAATTTACCAACACCTTTTTTTTTAATCTTTTTTTTAAAAAAATAATTTTTGATCATAATTTACTTTAAACTATACAATTTCTGGTAAGAAAAAACTAAAAAATAATTTGCGATATTGAAAAAAATTTACCAGCACTGGTTTTCAAAATTTCTTATTGTTACAGAAATCTTAAGTAATTGTTATCAAAACATTATAAAGGTAAAATTTCTGCAATTGCTGGTAAGAAAAACCTAGAAATTTAAAAAAATTAACCAATACTGTTTTCCAAAATTCTTAATTTTTACAAAAATTTTAAGCCATTTTTTTATAATATTTTTCTTGTACAATTTTTTGTTAGAAAAACTTTGATATAATAAAAATTTTACAGTATTGGAATAAATTAACCAACACTGTTTTACAAAATTATTAGTTTTTACTAATATCTTAAATAACTTTTTTTTTATAATAATTTTATTTAGACCGTACATATTTTTGTAAGTTAAACCTAGAAAAAAAGTTAGAAATTTTGGAAAAAATTAACCAACACTCTTTTTTTATACTTTAAAATCTTATAAAATCATTAACATAGTTTGATAACTACAATTTCTTGTTAAAAAAAAACTTTGGAAAAATAAAAATTTTGCGGTATTGGAAAAAAATTAAACAACACTGTTTTGCAAAATTCTTAGTTTTTACAAAAACCTTAAATTTTTTAAAGTAATATTATTCAGATCACACAATTTACTGTTAAAAAAAAAACCTAGAAAAAAACTAAAGTTTGAAATTTTTAAAAAATTTACCAACACTGCTTTTTAACATTCTTTATTTTTACAAAAATCTTAAGCTATCTTTAATTTAATTTGATTTGTACCATTTCTGGTAAAAAAAAACTTTGAAAAAATACAAATTTTGTAATTTTGGAAAAATTAACCAACACTGTTTTTAAAATTCTTTAACATAGTTTGATTTTTTGCAGTTTCTTGCAAAACAACTTTAAAAAAATAAAAATTTAGCAGTTTAGAAAAAAATTAACCAACACTGTTTTTCAAAATTATTTTATCTTTACAAAAAACTTAAGTATTTGTTTTTTAAATAAATTAATGTAGGTCGTATAATTTCTTTTTAGAAAAATCTAGAAAGAAATTAAAGTTTGCGTTTTTGGAAAAAATTAACCAACACTGTTTTCTTATACTGTTTATTTTTCTAAAAATCTTAAGTAATCTTCAACAAAGTTTGTTTTTTTACAATTTCTTGTTAAAAAGATTTTGAGATAAAATAAAAAATTTTTAAGTATTGGAAAAAATTAACCAACACTGTTTTTCAAAATTCAAGAGACTTTTGCATATTTAGAGAAAAACATTCACTTTAAGAAAATTCATTAAATGTTTTTAAATAATAATTGGCCCCCATTTGTGACCAATGCTTAACGTAATATAATACAAGCAGCCCATCAGTGTCAACAACCTCCCACATAACCTCGTATTGATATTATATTTTCTACAGGTTGGTAGGTTTACACTGGCTTTTGTATAACAGAAACGATTAGCGGACAATGTAACATCAACATTTATACTGTAACGTTCGGCTAATTCTTCCTTTAGTCAATAAATACTATTGGGAAAAGTTCATTTTAATAAAACTTAAAACACAACAGTTTCTTATCAGTGAATATTTTTTTATAAAAGTTTTAAATTAAATTTACGAATTATTGAAATAATTCGTTAATTTGATTGTTAAGAACTATTACCTCATGCTACTTTTTTTTTTGTGCAAACCTAAAAGTAAATACTAGTTAACCTTGATTAATTCTTTAAACAAAAAAGTACTTTATTATTAATTCAAGGTTAATTATAATTGTTTTTTTTTCCTACGGGTTTTAACTTTGAATTAAAAAAAAGCGACAGCAATTAATATGCAAGAAGTCGATTGCTTTTGCTTTAAAAACAAAAGAAGTTGACGTTTATAAGTCGCCAAAAATTAAAAAAAAAACGTGTGCACCTTTTACGGTACATTTAACAAATATTTGAATTATTTTTACACAATATATTAAAGAAATAAGCGATTATTAAAAATAAAAAAAAAACTAGCATTCGAGTTCTTCCACATGCCTTGAATAACAACAAAAAGTTCATTATCAATTGTTGTTCATTTCAGTTTTTATTGAGTCTTGTAAAAATCATTTATGGCTTTAAAGACTTGAATATTCTTTTATTTTTTATATCTTATCAATTTATATATTATCATTAAAACAAATCGTTAACAAACCACTTGAAGTCATTTTTAGCATTAAACGTAAATAAAAACAAAAATTATCCAGAAATGACGTAAAATAGACATAAAAAAATGGAAAATGGTACTTTATAATAAAATTGAGTTTTTGGTGAAAAAAGTCTTTTTGATGGATTTGCTTTTTTCTTTTAAACTGTTATGAAAATGATTGCATTTGTTTTATTTAAGAAAATTTGCTGGCTTTACTGAAAGGAAAATGTGTTAGTTTTATAAAGCGAAAAATTTGATTTTTTCCTTAGTCTGGGATCACACTATGAAAGTTTTCTTTCAGAAAGTCTGAGTTTATGGGTGAGAGGGGAAAAAGGAACAGCATGTTCTCTTCCCCTCTCACCAATAAACTCAGACTTTCTGAAAGAAAACTTTCATAGTAAGAACCCAGACTTAGTAAAAACTATCTTACTTTTTTGGCAAAAGGATATGCCATTTAAGGTTGGGTACTTTTTTTGTATGGAGCGAAAAGATTGTACCTTTTTTGAAAAAGCATGGGCAAAAAGGCATAAAGATATGCCTTTTTGGCAGCTACGCACCATAATGTTTTTAGCAATAAATATGCATTTTTCATGGAAAAGGCAGAATTTTTTTTTTTATAGAAAAGGGTTTCTTTAAAAAAGGTACTTTTTGGGAGAATAGCTACTGTTTGCTTTCCCCAGGAATGAATGTGACTTTATAAGAATACCTTTTTTACGTATGTTTAATGGGATAAATATGTGGTAATAATTGTCTCTTTAAGCGAAAATGTTTTAAAGATGCCTTTTTGATGGGGGAAGATAATTTCATGCTAAAAAAAAAATTAAAAGGGAATATTACATAATTTATTGCCCTCCCAGTTAAATCACCTTTAAAAATTGCACATTAATATCTATATAATTATTTTAGCTCTATTATTTAACATTACACAACTTTTTTTTCTTCGCAAATGAAGTAATTTTTCCATTATTTTTCTACAAAAGAACTCAGCAAATCATTTTTCATGCTTCAGTTCTTCATGTTCAAAATAAAACGTAATAAAATCGTCTTGATTTTTTTTTCTTCTCTATTCTAAGAAACCAACCAACACACACAAATTTGCTTAAAAAATTCTAATAGAAACTTTACTTCCGCTTCGCTCAAAAAAAAAAAAAAGTAAAGAAAAAAATTAAGCAGCAGCAGTTAAAATAATTATGATTATCATGAAAAATTAAGTAAGTTAGACAAACAGACCACTACTGGTGGCTTGAATGGCCCATCATTATAATCATGATTATAATGGATTCTTTAGAGTTGGCTGAAAGACTTGAGGCAAATCTTTAAGTCTAGATTATTTCGTAGCAAGTGTTAACAGTGGGGAGCCAAAAAGAAAATTATTTATATTTTTTCAGTCAAAGCTTTTAAAGAAATTGTAATTTGAGACTAAAATTAATTAAAGAAAAGTAGTATTTCTAGTACCTTAAAAACAAAAATTTTTCTTTAATGTAGTTTGCTAGTTTTTTTTTTTTTTGGTAAAAGTTATCTTATATATAATTATTAAGGGTATTCATTTAAATTTTTTTTGGTTGGAAAAATGGAAAAAAGAAAAATTACACTCTTATTGACGTGAACGGGGGTTTTTTTTTACAAACTGTCAAAAAAATATGTCAAATAATTCGTGGAAGTAATTGATATTTTCCAGGATGCCGAACAAAAGTGTTAAAAGTGAATTAATTGATTATTAAATTTAAAACGAAGTGATTGGTGTTATTTTCATCATAATATTCGACTACAAAAAGTTACTCAAAATGGCGATTGTCTGCCAAAAAGTCGAGTATTTTATTAACTTCAGCTTCTGTCAATTTTTTTGACCCCATTTCTTTTTTTTAATCTTTTTTAATAACTTTTTTCATTAAACACATACTTAATATGAATTTTTCTTTTTGAAAGATTAAATGAAAAAGAAGTTACCTATGAAATGTTGTAACTATAAAAAATTATTTTTAAAATCAGAGTTGTACAATTCAAGAGTTTATAAAAAGAGATGCAATTTTTCGTACTTTGTATTAAAAATTAGCAATTTTTTATGAATGGCAACATCATTTCGTTTGACGTTTAAAGCGGAAAATTACAACTTTTTATCCTGACTTTTTTACACTTGGTTATAGTCTGATAAAAATGTAACTTTTGGTGGAATTTTTTTTTCTTGTGGTTGTTGTAACAAAAACTACATTTTTCCACTTTTCCATTTTTCCAACAAATAAAAAAACTGAAATGAATACCCTTATTAAGTTTTTATAGTTTTATATCAAAATATTATAGAAAGGTAGTATTTAACTACCATTGTAAAATTAGTAGTATTTATATCTTTTTTTAAATTTTAACGATTTTGCTTTTAATATTTCTATTTAGCTTAAATTTAATTTTAATATTTCAAACATTTATAAAAGGATAGTGTGTACTTCTACTACTTTTTTTTTTTTTTAAATTGCTATTAAATTAAAATTAAATTTTTTAATATTATAGAACTTATTTGATAATTTTTAAGTTTATAAAGTTATATTTCCTTAATTTTGGTGTATTAAAAAAAATAGTATTTCTACTTCTTTTAAAAAAAGTAGTATTTCTACTTCTTTTTAAAAAAAGTAGTAATTTTACTAATAGTAGTATTTAGGTTTATAGTATAATAAAACTTTTCGGCCTATTTAATAATATCCTTAAGTTCTATGTGTATATCAAAAAGTAGTATTTCTACTACCTTTTTTAAAAAGGCTATTTTCTTTGATATTTTTTCTCGTTTTTTAATTTGTTAAAACCTTTTGTATCTCAAAAACTATATTTTTTATATTATGTGCCGTTACTAAAGGTAGTACATCTACTACTTTTTTAATAATTTAAAAATTTGTTTGTATGTATTACATATATAACTTTTTGGACCGTTTTAAAATTTATCATGTAGCATTTGAGTAAGTTTTGAGCGTTTTTAAAATAGTACTGTTTCTACTACTTTTTCAACAAATTTCTATTTTATGATTTCTTCAGATTTTTAGTATTATAAAACTCTTGGAGCCTGTTTGATGTATATCAAATTACATAGCTTAAGTTCTGTGTGTATTACAAAAAGTAGTATTTCTACTACTTTAAAAAAAGTCTACTTTCTTTGATTTTCTCTTATTTTTGAATTTGTAACATCCTTTTGAATCTAATAAATTCAAAAATTGTTTATGTTTTGTATCGTTGTTTAAGCGTAGTATATCTACTACTTTTTGAAAGAGTCTATTTTCTGAATTTTTTTTATTATATTATATTTTGCACCACTTTTGTGACCGTTTTGACACTTATCGTAATACATTTCATAAAGTTTTTTGCTTTTTTAAAATAGTAGTATTTTCACTACTTTTTTAAAAAATGTCTTTTTATGATTTTTTTTCGGTTTTCAGTATTATAAAACTTTTCTGGCCTCTTTTATGCTTATAAAGTTATATTTCCTAAGTTCTGTGTGGATTACAGATAGTACTATTTCTACTGCTTTTTTTAATAAAAATCTAGTTTCTTTGATTTTCTCTTATTTATGAATTTTTTACATCATTTTGAATCTTATAAATTATATTTTTTATGTTTTTGCTGTTTTTAAGCGTATCATATCTACTACTTTTTGGACAACATCTATTTTACAGATTTTTTTGTGTTTAGAATTTTTTGGTCCATTTTGACACTTATCGAATTACATTTCGTATAGATTTGGGGATTTTAAAATAGTAGCATTTCTACTACTTTTTTAAATAAATCCATTTTCTTTAATTTTCTCTTATTTTTTAATTATATACACCCTTTGGAATCTTACCAACTATAATTTTTATATTTTGTGCCGTTATTAAAAGGTAGTATTCCTAGTACTTTTTGAAAAATTTCTATTTTATAAATTTTTATTAGCTTTATGGTAGTAAAGAACATTTGGCACCGTCTTAAAACTTATTGTATTACATTTAGTAAAGTTTTGTGAATTTTAAAATAGTAGTATTTCAGCAAATTTTTTAAATATGTATATTTTATATATTTTTAAGTTTTTGGTATTATATAACTTTTGGAGCCTCTTTAATCTTTATAAAATTAAATATCCTTAAGTTCTTTGTGTATTGCAAATAGTAGTATTTATACTACTTTTTGAAAAACGTCTATTTTATGAATTTTTCTAAGATTATAGTTTTTGACCGTTTTAAAACATTTTTTGATATACATTTCATAAAGTTTTGTGCGTTTTTAAATAGTAGTATTTCTACTCCTTTTTAAAAAAATGCTAATTTTTTTAATTTTTCTTTGTCTTTAATATAAATTAAAGTATTTTAAGGAATTAGGTGTTTTTCTTTACTTTTCCTACACTGTTTGTGAAAAATTTAGTAAGGTCTAGTGAACTTTTGTTATTTTAAAATTTAAAGTTTACATTTTTTATAGAGAAAAAAGAAAAGAGAGCTTAATAAAAAAAGATTTTTATATATTTACTTGAAATATTTTGCTTAAACTCTCCTGTTTTAATGGAAAACAGAAATAACAAAAATCTTTATTATTTAATTAATATTTAACGTTTTTTTTCGTTTGCTTTTTTCTCATCAATCATTAATTTAAGTTTTAAATTATTCTATTATTATACGTTTAATGCTGTATGTGTGTAGTTATAATTGAAAATATTAAAAAAAAAATTTTATATTATTTGTTAAAACTTTAAGACTATTGTTAACAGAGTATTAAAGAAAAAAAACATAAAATAAGCATTAAAATAATATTTTAAACTCTATGAAGAATAACATAAAAATAGATTTTTTGCGTGTTTTTTAAGACCCTCTGATTACTTTAGCTACGGTTTTGATTTCAAGAGTATAATTATTGGATTTAAAATTTTGTTATTAATTATAAATTAATTTTTTTTCAACAACTTAATGCTGACTACGAAATTAGTTATTTTGAAGAGTTTAACTCTAAAGGTTGTTTCAAATTATGAAATGACTTTGATTTCAATTTGTCGGTAGCCGCTATCATCACCATTTCAACTTTAATTTTTAAAAGTCTTTAGGTTTTACTTTCAATTTACCTCCAAACTCTAGTTCAATTCAAAAAGCTTCCACTATATGTTTTTTTTAAGTTTATAAATAAATATTTTTGAATATTCAGTTTCCAAAAAAACAAGTTCAAAATATATTTTTTTCGCTTCATTTGATTAATGACATTATTTTTCAAATCAAATGCATTTAAGCCACACACGTTTTAAAAGGCCCTTCCACTTTTTTTAAGAAAAATGTTAATAATTTCAATCAAAAATTTTAATTATTTAAGTTTTGAACTGGTAATTAATAATTTGACCCCGGAATTCAATTAAATTGATAAAAAAACACTTTAAAAAAAATTTACAATTTTAACTTGAAACTTGTAATAAAAAGTTTTTGAACTTAAAATGAAAATTATGAGCTTAAATTCAAAAATTACATTATTAACAATTTATACTTTTCTCTTTGCAGGATTATAAAGCCACCAATAGACAGAATTTTGTTACAAGAAGGTAAGTTTTTAAATTAAAAAAAAAAAAAAATTTTTCCTCTAAAAACTAAGAAAATACTAAAAAATCTTAATTGTAACAGATTTCAGAAACAAAATTTACTTTTCTATAATATTTGAAAAAAGTAGTATTTCTTCTACTATTTTCATCAAAGATATACAATCGCACACATTAAGCTACAGACATAATATAACTTCTCTAAAAGTTGTTTTAGCAAAAATTTAACTACATTTGGAAAAAGCATTGTTTCTGCTACCATTTTCCTAAATGAGTATTTCTACTACTATTTTCATAAATGATATAAAATCGATGAAATTTAGCTACTGACATAATTTTACTTCTGTAAAAGTAATTTTAGAAAAAATTTAACAACATTTGAAAAAAGTAGTATTTCTACTACAATTTTCAGAATATACATATATAAAATCAAAGGAATTAAAATATTGACATAATTTTACTTCTCTAAAAGTTGTTTTAGCAAAAATTTAACAACATTTAGAAACAGAAGATTTCTGCTACTTTTTTCCTAAGTGAGTATTTCTACTACTATTTTCATCAATGATATTAAATCGCAGAAATTTAGCTACTGACATAATTTTACTTCTCTAAAAGCAGTTTTAGCAAATAATTAACTAAATTTGAAAAAGGAGTATTTCTACTACAATTTTGATAAATGATAAAAAATGATAAAAAATCACAGGAATTAAGCTACTGACATAAATTTACTTCTCTAAAAGTTGTTTTAGCAAAAATTTAACAACATTTGGAAAAAGTAGTCTTTCTGCTACTTGTTTTCCTAAATGAATATTTCTACTACCATTTTCATCAATGATATAAAATCGCAAAAATTTAGCTACTGACATAATTTTTAGCAAAAAGTTAACAACATATGAAAAAAATAGTATTTCTGCTACCATTTTCCTAAAGGGTGTTTCTACTACTATTTACATATATGATATAAAATTACAAAAATGTAGTTACTGACATAATTTTACTTCTGTAAAAGTATTTTTAGGAAAAATTTAAAAACATTTAAAAAAAGTAGTATGTATTTCTAATACAATTTCCATAAATGTTATAAAACCACAGAAATTTAGCTACTGACATAATATTACTTCTCCAAAAGTAGTTTTAGCAAAAATATCAACATTTGAAAAAAGTAGTATTTCTGCTACTATTTTCCAAAATGATTATTTCTACTGCTATTTTCTTAAGTGATAAAAATTACAAAAATTAAGCTACTACTATAATCTACTTTCTTAAAATTATTTTTAGCAAAAACTTAACATTTGCTTGCAACTTAATTTTTGCTTCTATTTTATAATAAGTAGAACATATTTTTACTACTATTGCGATTTAATATTTTATTAAATTTGTTGTTGTAAAAAAACATAAAACGCAACCAAATTTTTATATTTTAGAACGAACTGCAGAAATTTTTAGCAAATGTTTTGCCTTTTTTCTTTTTGCTATTTTAGAAAAGAAGTATATAGGTATTTCCACAGAAAAGTCTACTTTTTGTCACATTACGACACCAACAATTTGCAATTGTTTCTCAAAGAAAAATGAACATTTTATTTACTTTTTTGCATTGTGCTTTAAAGAGCACCTAGCTTTACATTTAGTGAAAGAGAGGAAAAATTTGAACATCATGGTTCTAAAATACAAGACTAATTGCTTGGTGTCGTAACGTGACAAAAAGTAGAATTTTCTGTAGAAATACCTATATCTATATTTCTACTACTTTTTTAAAATTTTTATTATTTTTTTTTTTAACTGAAAATTTTGATTAAATTTAGTTCAGCATCTAAATTTAAAAAACTGAATCTTGAACAAAATGCGTTTTTAAAAAAGGAGTATTTCTACTATTTTTCTTTAAATGCAATTGTTCAGGTACAAATAAAACTGTTAAACATAACTTTCGCTCAAAAAGTACTTTTTTATGTATTTATTAAAAATAGTATTTCTACTACTATTCCTTAAGTGGTATTTCTACTACTATCACTTAAGTAGTATTTCTACTACTATTCCTTAATTTGGTGCTTATTTTTCAATAAAAGTAAATAAACCATTTTGAAACTACCTTGGCTTTTAAAATTGTTAAATAAAGTGAAACGTAAAGAAAATGCTTTTTTTATAAAGTAGTATTTCTACTACTTTTCATTTAATACAATTTTTTAGATGTGTTTTGTGATAGATACTGATGATAAACTTAATTTCCACTAAAAAAAGAACTTGTTTTTATGTTTTTAAAAAAGTAGTTTTTCTACTACTATTTCTTAATTTACTACATATTTTAAGTTTTTCCTTTTAAAAACAAAAATAAACCTTTTCTAAACTATGTTTGCTTTTAAAATAGTAAAGTAATTGTACTTTTTTAAAAAAAGAATTTAAGTTTATTTCTAAATATCCTTCTACTTATAAGTTGTTGCCTCTATTAAATACCCTGATATAATTGACATTTTAATCATCTACCCAAAGCCTACAAAACAAAACTTGAATATTTTTTTTACATTAAAACAGTTTATGTATAAACATTTTTACAAATCTCAAGAAAACAATACGCTAATTTTAATATTCAGTGAGACAATCACGTACAACTATTTTACCTAATAGACGTAAATAGAAACGTACTCACACATAGATAATAATAATAAGCCAAAGAATTATTAGCTTTTTAATGATTTTTTTTTTTCATTAAGATTTGTACATGAGATAAAATTCTTAAATAAATTTTTTGGAAGTTTTTTTATTTATTTGTTTTTTAGGTCGCAAAATTTAAGCTTGATTGAAATTTTAGCCATAAGCCAATGAATTATAATTTGCGCCTTAAATTTTAGAATATTAGAAAATTAAAATGCCGTAGGCGAATAAGAAATAAAGTGCTTAGGAATTTTCACACCAACTACCTGTTTTTTTCTATTAAAACTACCGTTTTTGATGAAAAAAAAAGTTGTAAATATGGGTTGAATATACTTTGAGTAGTTAATATCAAAGTTTTAAGCTTAAAATTATGATTCATAATTGATTTTTGGAACTTTTTTGAAAAATTAGTATTTTTACCGAAACGCACGATGTTAATTGTAAATAAAACAAAAAGTTTTCAGAGAATTGTCTTAATATTATTTATTATAATAGAAGAATCTATGACAGTTATGCGTGAAACAAAATATTGGACAAATGCTCGCCACGGTTTCGGTGGCATGCCTCTCTCTGATGATTTATATTTTCAATGACTCTGAGACATAATTGAGGTTTAATGGCGTTATTGTGCCGAATTTAAAAAAGTATGAACTACTATTAAAATATAATAATTTTTTTGCCTTATTGTGCAAAAAAGTAGGTTTTCAAGTAGTTTTTAAATTCTTTTAAGAATTTATTGCCTCAATACTTTCTAATATGTCTAACATTTTTTAAATTAGCTTTTTGTTAAATTTGTAAAAAAAAGTACTTAATCTACTTCTATTTTGAAAATGACTTAATTATGAATGTTGTTTTAAAATTTTTAAAAAAGTACTAAAGCTTTTACTTTTTTTCAAAATCACTTAAGCGTAAAACATAACTGCAAAGTTTGTCCTAAATGAGTTTTTAAATAAATCAAGAATTTATTTCAGAAATACCTTCTTATTTGTCTAAAACTTGCTTTTTGCTAATTTTGAAAAAAGTACTTATTCTACTACTGTTTTGAAAATGGTTTTATTAAATTTTTTTTGCATATACGATCATTATTTGTTTAAAATTCATACAACTTGTAGTTTTAAAATTTTTTTAAAAGTACTAAATCTACTACTTTATTCAAAATCACTAAGTCATAAAATATTACTGCAAAGTTTGTGAAAATTTCGCGAAATAAAAGAAATTTTAAGTTACCAAATCTTAACACTTATAAGAAATTCGAAAAAATCGAATTAAAAAACTCAAAGTTTTCCGGTTTTTAATATCTACTACTATTTTCAAAATCACTTAATCATAACATTTTAAAGCAAAACTGTTTTAAAATGCGTGAAATTAAAAAAAAAAATAAATAATTTTTCATTTTTTAAAATAGTACTTAATCTGCTACTTTTTTCAACTAACTAAATCTCAACTTTTAATAAGAATTCGTAAAATTCGAATTGAAAAACTAAATTTTTTAATAATTTTTAAAATGGTTTTTCTTGTTTAAGACTATTTATTATTTTATTTTGCCATATTTTGTAACAAAAGTACTATTTCACTTTTTTTTTATTGAAATAAAATATTGGACTTTTTTACATATTTTTCTAAAAGAAATCAGGTTTTGTTATCAAGTACATAACTGTTTTAATTATACATATAACTGTTATAAATACAAGTTTTTTAAAAAAGTAGTATTTCTACTCCTATTTTCTAAAAAAGGAATTTAATACTTTTTTGTTTTAAAAATTGGTAGTTTTGTCATCGATTTTTTATTCTGTTAAAGTTTTCTTTTTCTACTACTTTTTTCCCCCAAATAATTGTCGTCTTCTAAGCATCTCTGACTATTTTGGGAATAATTTTTATGCTTCCAGCCTCCTCCAAAACTTTGTGGCGTGAATAAAGAAAATAATTTTAATGAGTTTTTATGTGTTTTTAATGGATGTTTCATGTGTCTGATAAAATTTTTGTTCTATAACAAATTGAATAGATTTTTTTTTGTTGTTTTTAGAAGAAACACAAATGTGGGTCAAGTCTTCTACTCATATGAAAAGAAGTTTTGGAAATTAAACGACTTTTTTTATAGTTTTTTTTCCTGTTTGTTTCGTTATAAAACCTCATCGAAGTGTTGGAAGTTATTTATGGTTAGAAAAAAAAATTGGTCACAAATACAACAAACACCAAATGAATAAATAAATGATAGATTTCATCTCGAGTTTGTGTTTTGTTTAATTTAGTTCTAAATGATTTAGAAAGTTTTTTTTTTGAAAGAAATTTTTATCCTCTGCTACGTGGTGGGTTGGTTCTTTATTTTTCTTTAGTATTTTTTAACGAGTTTTGAATAACAATTGTAGAATTTTTTTTTATTCTTTTTGTTTGGTTTCATATTGATTATTGTGTGGTTTAGATTTGATTGTTATTGTTTCTCTATTGTATGATTGAAAATTATTAATAATCTGTTCAAAGGTTATTAAACTTTAATGGGGAAGAGAAAAAAAATTTACCGAATAAAATGATTCATAAATATAAAATGAATAAAATTTTTATTGAATTATTAATAAACAAATCAAAATAGGCAAATATCAATTTCTTTAAGGCAGCAAAATTTTGCTTAATTAAGCATTAAAATCAAAAATTTGCTTAAAAAAGGAGTAGAACTACTAATTTTTCAAGTAAAATTTTTAAATATTTTACGAAAAACCTAAACACCTCAGATGCTTTAAATTAAAAAAAAAAATTTTTACTTTAAAAAATTGTAGTAAAAATATTACTACATATTTTGAAAACGCTAAGAATTTCTAAAATAAATAATAATTACAACTTGTTGATTAATTTTTTTCACAATTACTTTCTAGTTTGTTGAAAATTTAAAAAAAAGGATTTTATCCAATTTTGTTAAAAAGTACTTAATCTGCTACTTTTTGTTAAAATTACTTAATCATGATTTTTAATGCAAATACTGTCATAATTCGTTTTAAATTCGTAAAATTTAGAATTAAATATTTTTTATAATAAGTACTAAATCTACTACTATTTTTTTTTTAATTCCTAAACACCAAATTAGCTAGAAAAACTATCATAATATTTAGCGTTTAGTTTTTTCAATTTTGATAAAAAGTACTTAATCTACTCCTTTTTTTAAAAACCACTTAATAATTATTTTTAATGCAAAAACTGTCATAATTTGTTTTATATTCATAAAATTTGTAATTAATTTTTTTTTTTAAAGTACTAAATCTGCTACTATTTTTTTTTAGTCCTATAACACAAAATTAGCTAGAAAAACTATCTTAAGATTAAGCGTTTAGTTTTATCCAATTTTGATAATAAGTACTTAATCTACTACTTTTTTAAAAATTACTTAATCATGATTTTTAATGCAAATACACTCATTATTCTTTTTAAGATCATAAAATTTGTAATTAAAAATTGTTTTTTAAAAATTACTTATGCTACTACTACAGTGCCAGCTGGCTAGTTCGAAGGTGCGTAATCCGAATTATCCAGTAATCTGAATGGAATTTATGACGTATTACTTACACTTTAGTCCGCATTGATTGCAAGCTCGCTAAATCGAATTTGTATTTTTCTGCTTTTTATTATTTTAAAAAGCGAATTTCTGTGCGAACTTTAAAAATATGCGGCGAATCCTTATCTGTAACACCAGGGGCCTGATTCTGGCAGTCGTGATCGAGTACTTTCTCGATTCTAAAGCAATTTAATATCTTATTATTTCAATCAATACTGAACGAATCGGAATTATTTTTTCAGTGTTATAAATCATTAATTTAAGTTTCACAATGCTGAAAAAATAACTTGGATTCGTTCAGTATCGACTGAAAGAATTAGAAATAAAATTGCTTTCGAATCGAGAAAGTACTCGATCACTACTGCCAGAATAAGGCCTCTGATATTGTACCCGATTTTTCAAAATAAGCTCTATGATGTTATAGACACTGAAAATCTGATTTTGGGCCAAATTTACAATGCTGATGAATCTAGACTTTTTTGAAAAATGTTTCCAGACAGAACTTTTGTGCATTGTAAAGGAAAGTCTGCTGCGTGTACCAAAATGAGCAAAGTGAGAAAGAATCACCTTCTTGTGCAGTGCTTATAAATCTAGAAATCACAAGTTTAAAATTGCTGTAGTTGGGAAGTGAAAAAACCCACGTTCGTTTAAAAAAAAAAAATATTTTGTTAAAAAATACATTTTTACCGAATCGTTTTTTAATTCTTAAAAGACTATCAAATTGAAAATAATTTCCCCAAAAAATCTTTATTGTTATTGGATAATGCAAAATGCCGCTGGTATCTGAATGTGGGCAATATAAAACTTTTCCTTTACCCCCAAATGGTAGTGTAAGCTGTTTTACAAAAAAGATCTCATGTGTGAATTGGTAAACTCTGTAGCTCACAATTCAGAAATTTTTGAAACAATTCAATTTAAAGGACGCTTGTGAGTTGCTTAAACGATATTATGTCAGGGTGCTCAATTCTTCTATTATGTCTTGTTGGAAGCATATTTATTCTCACAGGTGGGCTTCAGAGGATAACATCCCACTATCATTTTTAAAACAAGAATTGCCTGAGAATGTTTGTGCTGAAGAAACTGAAGAATTTCGCACAACAACCCAATTATTTCATCGCAATAATGACGTGCGAATTTCTGAAGATGAAATTCTTAGCTGGATTATAAACTCTGACAATACTTCGTGTAGTAGTTCATACACAGAGCGAAAAAAAACGTTAAAAAACTGTCAACCAGTGGTAATAAATTGATAACAAACTGTTGTCAATATTTCGACAACATTTGTTGTTAAATTTTAAACAAAATGTTGTCAAATTGGGCCGTTAGATAAAAAACGTACCATTGTTGTCAAATTGATAACACCCTGTTGTCAAATAGGTATCGCCCTGTTGTCATTATTAACAGCGTATACAAGTTATCCCACAATCAACTTTGGTATTCGAAAATAAAAAGTGAAAAGTTTCAGTGCTGTGATTAAATTAATAAATAAAAATTTAATAAATTAAATAAAAAAAATTTCTAAAATTTGTTTTTGTTTTCAATTTAATTTTCTATGCGAACGTTAACGTGTGACATCGTGGGCCTGGCTGTAAAAGTGTGAATTTTTTATGTATTTTTTTATAAGTATATTATTTAATGTGAAATAAATTAATAAATTTACATTATTCCATTTTTTTACTTGGGTTCAGAATGGGTTATTAAGTACATACTACAATCAGAACAATGTGTTATCGAAAGGACAACCGAATGTTGTCAATATATTAACGGTGTGTTGTCAAAAATGACAACAGCATGTTGTCGGTATGGTACCATTATGGTGATAATATATAACCAATTTGATGTCATATTGAGAACAAATGGTGACAAACTGAAAACGAGGTGGTTAAAAAACATTGATACCATCCGTTATCAAATTGAACACAAACGTAGTTGGCTCACTTTTGACAACGGATGGTGTCAATTTTGGTATTTTTATACCGGATTTTTCCCTCTGTGTAGACATATACAGAAAATGTGGAATCAGAGCCTAAAATTATAAAACACGTTAAAAACGTGAAGCTGTGCAGGCCCTAAATTCTTCAATAGATTGACCAAAGGAACGATGTATGCAAACAGATTACGTATTGAATCTTAATGAATTGCGGATCAATGCTTTGAAAGCATGTGCACGGAAAGAGAACGTTTGTTAAAAAAGTTATCAACCTTATTCCTTATTACAAAAAACGACTTGATCGATTACGACAACGACAACCGGAATAAGGCTGAATATTTGAAACTACGTTTGAAATCTAAACCATTTTTTATGAATACGAAACTTCATTTTATCATTCTTGATTAATAAAACTCAAATAAATTTGTTTTGAAATCCTGGCTTGTGTTTTATTTGCGGATATAGTGAATATAATACATAATAACAGCACATTCAGTAATCCGAATATCTCGTTAATCCGAATCAGGGTCTGCAATCATTAATTCGGATTAGCGAGCTGGCACTGTATTTTTTTTATTACAAAATCATAAAATTTTAAAAGAAAACTGTCTTAAATTGCTTGAATATTAAAAAAAAACTTTTTTTTTTTAAATTTTGTTTAAAGGTATTAAATCTACTACTTTTTTTAACAATTACTTAAGTATGATTTTTAATGCAAATAAAGGCCTAATGTAGTTCAAATTAATAAACTTTGTAATTAAAACTTTATTTTTAAAAGTACTAAAGCTACTACTATTTTTTTGTTTAATTACAAAATCACAAAATTTTAATATTTAATATTTTAATTGCTTGAAATTAAGAAAAAAATAAGTGTTTTTAAAAAATTTTAAAAATACTCTTACTTTTTTTTAAAATCACCCTAAATCATAAAATAATACTGCAAAGTTTGTCCTCAATGCGTTTTTAAATGTATCCAAAATTTATTTCATAAACTTAATCTCAACGTTTAATAGTAAATCCGTAAAAATTTTAATGGAAAAGCTGTATTAAATTGCCTGAAATTAGGAAAAAATAAGTGTTTTTAAAAAATTGCAAAAAATAGTACTAAAATACTACTATTTTTTAATAGCTAAATCGTAACGCTAAATTAAAAATTTTGGCGAAAACTATTTAAAATATAAGTATATAAAAGAAAAAAAAAATACCAAATCTGCTACTTGTTACTTGAACACCCCTACTTATCCAGCCCTTACTGAACACCCTTTCTATTCTGAAACCCAAGACAAAATTCTTGTTAACATGACTCTCTCGTGTGAGGTATTGTCTGACATTTTTCACATACTCGTTGTTCTCGCTTAGCACTCCAAAAGCAGGGATCGATCCAACTATTTTTTTTTTAAATTAAGTAGCAGCAGTAGCAGAAGTTTCGAACGTGAGATTCATTTTAAAATCATAAGTTTATTTTTATGATTCTACTTTCTGTTTTTTTTTTTTTTTTTTCTGTTCATTTCTGTAAATGGTTCGTTCGTTCGGTTTGACGTTTTTCGTTCTAATGCTTCCTGGTTCAATAATCAATGAAATATGATTATCGATGTGACAGAAAAAGCAATTGATAGGATTCATAAAACAACAGAATAAAAAAAATTAGAAAAACATATTCAAAATGAATTTTAAAAAGCTGGCGGACGGACAGACGACATTTTGTGTAAAATGGAATGTTAAGACAGGGAATATGGAATGGTGCCTTTACAACATGTAGAAACAATTGTAAAACATGTTATATGGAAGTAGTTTTATTTTTTATTTTTATGGAGCAGATGACTATGATTTGGAGAATATCTATAAAACAGATTTAACATTAATTAAGTACTTTTTTAAAATTTTAAAGTTCTTTTTAACATTTTTATATTTTCAAACGAATTTAAAGATTTTAAAAATTTCAATGTTTAAATGTATATTTTTTATCGAAAAATTATGTTGAAAACACGACTTTTTAAAAAAGAACAATTTAGAATTATTTTCCAAATTTAGTGCATTTAATAATGGAAATAGTACTTTTGAAAAAATAATTTTTTTCCTGAAAAAAGTTTTTTTCTTAATTAAGAACGAAGAAAAATTTCATATTTTAGTAAAACTTCGATATTTTAGAAAATATTTAAAAAAAGTAGTAGATTTATTTTATATTATTTATATTATTTTATATTTATATTTTATAATAATTTAATGAAAATTAAATTTAATGAACTTAAGCCTAATTAAAAATATTAAAAATTTGGATTAAAAACCATAAATAGTTCAATAAAATAACCACAATCCTAATAATTGTTAAAGCTAAGGCACGAGCTCTATGTTTGCATTTGTCCTTCAAGTTGTGCTGAAAAGGTCAACAAGAATAAGAAAGACAAAAAATGAAAAAACAAAAAATATGTACTTTGAACTTCAAGAAGAATTCTTGACAAAAGTACGAAAAAACTTAAGTAAAGGAATAACATGTTAAAATGAATTAAAATAGATAATCATTCAAAGCAAATTTTGATCTACCAAAGGTTGAATACAATTTGGTTTAAGGATTGATGTTTGACTAATGACGTCAGCAGTCGTCGATGGCTGCGAGTGTTAAACGGCAAGCCCTCTGTGGAGATTGAGTGGTTGCAATCGAAACATGTCAGGGTAACCTGTCCGTAAACACCTGGGTTCGAGCCCAGATTGAGTCAAGAATAAAAAATTATCAATAAATTTTAATTAATTTTCATGTTGTAAAATTCCTTTCTTCATAAAAATAATTTAATGAAAATTAAATTTAATGAACTTAAGCCTAATTAAAAATTTGGATTAAAAACCATAAATAGTTCAATAAAATAACCACAATCCTAATAATTGTTAAAGCTAAGGCACGAGCTCTATGTTTGCATTTGTCCTTCAAGTTGTGCTGAAAAGGTCAACAAGAATAAGAAAGACAAAAAATGAAAAAACAAAAAATATGTACTTTGAACTTCAAGAAGAATTCTTGACAAAAGTACGAAAAAACTGAAGTAAAGGAATAACATGTTAAAATTAATTAAAATAGATAATCATTCAAATTTCGATCTACCAAAGGTTGAATACAATTTGGTTTAAGGATTGATGTTTGACTAATGACGTCAGCAGTCGTCGATGGCTGCGAGTGTTAAACGGCAAGCCCTCTGAGGAGATTGAGTGGTTGCAATCGAAACATGTCAGGGTAACCTGTCCGTAAACACCTGGGTTCGAGCCCAGATTGAGTCAAGAATGAAAAATTATCAATAAATTTTAATTAATTTTCATGTTGTAAAATTCCTTTCTTCATAAAAATAATTTAATGAAAATTAAATTTAATGAACTTAAGCCTAATTAAAAATATTAAAAATGATGAAAAAAGCTATCTTAATATAATTTTTATACTTTAACTAGCTTTACCCGGCGCGCTTCGCTTCCCCTATTGAAATTAAATTAGTCAAGTTTTTTAAACAGATCATAAGTATTGATAACAAAGCAAATAAAGATACCTTTACTGTTAACGTTCTACTGATACACAGAAACCTATAGAGTGGTTAAATTGAATTTCTCCAATCCATCCAACGTTTTGACAGATATTTTGTAAAGAAAACCAAACTATTTGTTCCACATTTAAAAACTTTTACCTACTGTGACCGTTCTCCAGATATAGACAACTCTATATTGTCTTTGTATGGGAGGTACCACGCCCACTTCTCCAATAAAGCTCTCTTTCTGATAAATGTTGTATATTGATAACCAAGCTAAATATTTGTACAAAACCCTTCCCCGGATTACTATTATTTACACTATCTTTGTAATCGAATAGCCACTCCCACTTCTCCAATCCAGTCCACTCTTTGACAGATGTTGTGTTTTAATAACAAAGTTATTTGTTTTAAATTTGAAAACTTTTCTGTAACCGTTCTCCAGGTATGTAGTTCCTTTGTATGGAAGGTGCCACGCCCACCTGGAATCTTACAACTATTTATAGCCTACGTAACGTGCTTTTTACACTCTAAATATTTAAATTTCCAAAATATCTTTTTGCAGTGGATCTATTCGTAGGGAGATTTATCCACAGTCCAAATTCAGCCGTTTTGTTGCGCGCTGATGAATCAGTAACTTGACTAAGTTATAAATTTGATTCAACATTTGCGTTCTATGGGCGTGCCGCTCTCATTCTCCTATTGACAAAATAAGTAGTCTATTTTATTTCTGGTGCTCGCAGGATACTTTTGTTAAAATTAATTGCTCCTCCTACATCTACCCCCTTTATTTTTATTTTGAAAAGTGTAGTTTATTATAAGAGTGGGTCCTACAAAGCTTGAAGAATTTTGTCTTCAGATATAAAGTTTTTAATATTTTTTTATTCTATGGGGGGTATTGCTCCTTCTCCGGAGCCGTCAACCCCAACCATTTTTATTTTGAAATTTATAGTTTTCCATATTAGTGGCTTTAACCACGGTTGAAGACTATCGCTGTAATAGTTCTTCATTTACGCAATATTTAATGTATGAATACTATGAGGGGTATTGGCTCCCTCTGTGCCTACCCACTTTTTTTTTATTTTCAAAGGTGGAGTTTACCATAAGAGAGACTCCTACCAAGTTTGAGCATTCTCACAGTTTATTCTGAACAGTTCTTAAGATATGCGATATTTAACATGGGCGTCCTATGGGGGTACCACATCCCCTGCTACTATCTTATTTAAATTTCGGGGCTCAAAAGATCCTACTGCAAAAATTTCAAGAAAATGGGTGCAACGAGTTTAAAGATACTTAATATTGGCTTTTTATGAAGGGTACCACTTCGCCTGCCCCTATCGAAAAAATTAGTAGACTTAGTACTTTTTAAAATTTAAATTCTTGCTTAAAAAAAGTTTTTCTCTTATTTAATATATTAATTGGAAGTCATTTAGAATTAATTTGTTCCATATTTCAGATTTAAAAAAAGTAGTATAACTACTACTTTTTCAAAACATTTAACATTTTTTGAATTTAGTACTTTTTAGTAATTTTTTAAGAATTAATGTTTGTCCTTAAAAAGAGTTTTCTTTGAATATAATTTAATAAAAAGAAGACATTTTTATGATTTTTAAAAAAGTAGTATATTTACTACTTTTCCGAAACTTTCAATTTATTGGAAAAGTCTTAATTTATTTAAAAATATTTTTGAATTGTTTTATTAAAAAATGCTTATTTTTTTGTAGTACTAAGTCTAGTTACTACTGTTTCAAAAAGTTGCAAAAAATGCTTATTTTATGTCTTTTACAACTTTTTAAAAAGGACTACTTCTACTACTATTTCAGAAAGTTTAAAAAATTTAATAATATGCTTGTAAGTCGGTTTTTGAACTATAAACAGTAGTATTATCAAAACATTTTTAAAAAGGTACTTAATCTACTACTTTTTTCAAAAAATGCCATATTATAAAGAAAAACTCTATTTAAGTATATGTCTTGAAAGAAAAAACCATTTACCTTCAAAAGAACTTAAACATTTCTAGTTTTAAAAAAAGTAGTAAATTTACTACGATTTATAAAATGTATTTAAAAAATCAAAAAACATTATCTTAAAGCAAATTTGTAAAGCGTAAAGGTTTTCGTCTTTAAATAAAAGTCTCTTCTTTGTTTTAAATTCAAAATAATCAAGGAAAAAGCTTAATAAAATTTAAAGCAACCAACCCCTTTAATTGTACATACATACAATAATTTAAATAATATATGCAAAATTTTTTTAAATGATTAAGGCGTAAAAAAGGGTAAGACAATTTCCATTTATGTAAATACTCTAGAGTAATAAATTATTTTAAAAACTGCAATTGCTTAAAAAAATACTGCAAAATAAGGAGAACGAAGAAAAACGTGCAAAGCCAGGGTTATTTTTTGCTCGAGCAATTAATATTTAAAAATAAAGGAACCAGACAAAATACAAAAAAAAAAAAAAAAAATTGTGCACTTATTCAAACAAATTGTTAAACATTTAAGTACTTTTTTTATATCAAATCAAGAAGCAAACAGTAGACAATAAATTGCAACAATTTCCTGTTGTCCTTTCTCATCCTTAAACAGCTGATGATGATCAGACTGCGGTAATTGCTACTGCCTGGATGTCATGTCGCGTTTTTTCTATGGCAGTCAAAGTAAAAGTAAAGGGACTAAAAGAGTCTGAATTATAATGATTGAAATTTTAATGAAAACTCATGAAAATAAAACAATTGAGTGAGCGCCTGTGTAATATGATGCAATAGCAACCCCAGTTTTCAATTCATTCCCTGCTGCCAAGTGCTGAAGAGTTCTCTTGCAATGAACACAATAAAATGTGTACTGAAACAGATATTTCAAAATGTTGAAGAGGTTTTTTTTAATGGTAAGACTGTGTATCATTTACTCTGTTAGAAGTACTTTTAATCAACATTGTACCGTTGTCATTGTCATCGGTATTATTATCATCCTGCTAAAGTAAATGACAAACGGCTTTAACAATAATATTCACCCTCTTTAAAGCGCAATTATTACAGCATACATATTTCTTATTTCAGTTTTGAAATAAATATTGTATAAATAGCCTAGACGTCATGCTGCTAAAATTCATTATTTTAAAACATATTTTTGAGCAAAAATTTTGAAGGACTTCGGCAAAAAATTTACTAAAACAAAAAACCCAGCAACAAATTACAGATGATTTTTGTCAAAATCGAAATTATAAAATTGTGCCATAGATATATCCTTAAAATTTTTTGCAATTTACAAGTTTTGTTAAAGAGTAGTAGATTTACTCCTTTTTTTAATTGTAGTTTTATTAAAAAAATTTCTTAGAAAAGCTTAAATTTACTTAAAAGAACATTTTTAAACTATTTTGTTGGTTAAGGAAACTTCTTAAAAAAGTAGGTAGTAGCTTTACTACTTTTTTTTCATTGTAGTTCTATTGAAAAAATTTCTTAGAGAAGCTTAAATTTATAAACAAATTATTTTTAAACTATTTTTAATTTTAAGAAACTTCTTTAAAAATAAAAGATTTACTTCTTTATTAAATCGAACATTTTCTAAAAAAATTTCTGAGAGAAGTTAAAGAAACTTCTCAAAAAAGTAGTAGATGTTCTACTTTTTTAAATTGAGGTTTTATTGAAAAAATTTCTCAGAGAAGCTAAAATTAACTTTAAAAACATTTTATAACTATTTTTTTAAGTTTAAGAATCTTCTCAAAAAAGTAGTAGATTTACTACCTTTTTTAAATCGAAAATTTATTTAAAAATTTTCTGAGAGAAGCTCAAATTGGTTTAAAAAAATATATTTTTAACTATTTGTTTAGATTAAGAAACTTTTTAAAAAAGAAGTGGATTTACTACTTTTTTTGAAACTTAGGTGTTTTTGTAAAAGATTTCTCCGACCATTTAGTGCTTTTTTAAAAATATTTGTTTTATTTCTAAAAATTATCTTAGTCAAGCATAGATTTATTTAAAAAACTTTTCTTTATTTATTTGCTTAATTTCTTAAAAAAAAGTAGTAGATTTAATACTTTTTTATATATTATTTTTTTCTTAAAAAAAAATCCGTTTGACTTTATTTGTATAATAAAATTGACAGTTTTATTAAAATTCTTATACATAAGTTTAAAAAAAGGGAGTAGATTTACTACTTTTTCTAAATATATTGCCAATATATTTTTTAGTCAAACATACAAAAATTTATAGAAAAAAACATTTTCTAACTCGTTTTTTTTTTAATTTTTAGGAACTTTTTAAAAAGTAGTAGATTTAGTACATTTAAAAAAATTAATTTTTTAAAAAATATTCCATTTGATTTTCTATGATAAATTTGATAGTTTCTTTAAAATTCGTATATTTTCAAAATATTGGTTTTATTATCATTTCCAAGATATTTTATAATCAAACATACATAAATTTATAAAAAAATACATTTCTTAGCTATTCTTTTAATGTTTAGGAACTTTTTGAAAAAAGTAGTAGATTAAGTACTTTTATAAATATTATATATTTCTTTTGTTAAAAAAGTATTCTTTTAATTTATATGCAGTAATTTTATCCAATATTAATTTAGAAGCTTTTAAAATTTTTTTTTGGGATATTCTGTTAGTTTTCAGGATCGTTTTGAAAAAGTAGTAGATTTTTAAAATACATACTAAATTTTTCTTTTGTAAAAAAAAAGTTTCTTTAAATTATGATAAACCATTTAAGCCAATATTAATTTAGAAGCATTTTCTGTTTAGTTTTTTTTTTTTTTTGCTAAAATCTAAAATAAAATTAGTAGTAAATTTACTACTTTTTTAATTTTTGCATTTGAAATCATTTTTGGTTGATTTCATAATCTTATTTTCATATTTCAGTTTGGTTTAAAAAAAATATATATTTATACATTTTTTTTTTGGTATAAAATGGTAGTAGATTTACTCCTTTTTTAATTTCTTTTATTTGCATTTCTTTTATATTTTTTTTGAATTGATATTTTCTTTTGTACAATTTAAGTGAGAAAACTTTTGTTCTTAACTTATTTTAATTGTTTGGTTTTAAAAAAGTAGTATTTTGCTACTTTTTTGGTTTTGACTATTTACTTATTTTGACTAATTACCTACTTTTTTTTAATTTTGTATAAAATAAATATTTTAACTGTTTTCTTAAAATAAAAAAAAAAAAAAAATCGGCTGTTAATACTTATGTAGTAGTAAATTTACTCCTTTTTTAAAACTTGTATTTTTTGTTTTTGGTTTATATTATTAAAAGCCAACTAGGTTTTGTAGTTTAAAAAATATTAATTGTTTTCTGTTTTAAAATAGTAGTAGATTTGCTACTTTTTTTATTGAAAGCAATTAAACTAATTTTTGTTTAGGGGTTTGAATTATTTTGAATTTTTTAGTAATTTTGAAAAACGTTTGCTATAAAAAAATTTACTTCTTAAGTCTTAAATAGTACTAAATTTACTCCTTTTGTGGGATGTTTTTTTTTAAATGTTTTATTTTTTACATTTTCTTTATACAGAATGTTTTGCCGGTTCATTTTAATTGAAAATATTGCCTGCATTTTCCATATTTTTCTTTTCATTGTAATTTTTTTTTTTTTTTTTCAAATAAGGTGTTTCTTTACATAAATTCATGTCACAATATTTTATTGTTCGGCACGACATGAACTAATTCTGTACACAACTTTTCACTTTTTTCCATTGTCTTTTGAAATCATCTAACCCTCTTTATGTTACTTTTATATATATAAAATTCTTTTTAACCTTAACAAAATACAAAACAAATTGTTTCTTTTATTAAATTTTTTTTTCACCCTGCTTGTCGAACATCCTCTTTTGAATCCTGGATTGTTTGTTATTCTATTGTTTTTTCGTAACTCAAACCCAAACACAGTTTGAAGTTTTTATATCAAAATGATTAAAATTTTGCAAGCACGCAGCATGTGTTTAAAAAAAATTAAACATTGTAAACAAAAATGTATCTCAAAACGTCAGCAGGACAGGACGATAACTAGAAAATACTAAGAGAAATGTTGAAAGGTAAAGTCAGAGGAATAACAGTTTAAGGTTTTACAGTATTATAAATAGGTCCTAGATTAGAAGAATTGACTGTCAGATACCTACGGCACTATTGCCTGAAGTAGAACCAGCCTACTCCAACTTACTTCTTGGAAGGAGAAGGAGTACCCTTACGATATTGGTGTCCTCAATGGACATTGTTTTATCAGGTATGTTTTAAATAGCATGATTAGAGGCAGATTGTGCGAGGAAGTAAATGATCTCGAGACATGGCTAGATGTCTTGGCAGCTATTTTAAAATGATCTCAGGAAGGTCTCAGGGAAAATTTCAAGACATCATTAGTTTCATCATGGACAGAAGATATCGCACCGACATGTCATTTGTAAGGGTCCAGGGCTAATCAGAACCTCCACTGCTTTTATCTTCAATTTATTCTTTGGTAAGATCATTTCTCTCTCTTCTTTTTTCTTTTTCTTTACTGTTAAAGGATTTATATTTGACCTAATCGGTCTCCAAATAGACCTTATATACGCAAGTGTTACCATAAACCTTTCTTTACCTCAAGTTTTATAAAAGAAAATCTTTCATTTCTCTTTGTGTATTTCCATATGAATGTTAAAAAAGTGAAATTATTAGTTTTAAATACATGTTTTCTTAAATTTCGCTCCGCAAAGGAGAGTTTTAGTTGCAATTATAAAATCATAATATTGTCAGAATATTGCTTCCTTAACAAGAACACAGTTGGTGTTGGTTGCGGCAAACAACAGTAACCTTTTGTACAATCCATCATTACGAGCCGTTTCTTATTATATTTTTGTTGTTCAAGTTTCTGATGAAGCAGCAGTATCTATTGCAGCCGCAGAAGTTGCTGTTGCTTTTTTTCGTATTTGCTTTTGGTAATTAATTTAATGTTTTTCATTAGATTACTTGGCAGAAATTATGTTTTTGTTTTCCTTGTTTTCAAGTTTTTAATGGAAATTTCTCCTTTTTTTTTTTTGTTCGTACAAAAATTACACAAGTAGCTGGGACAGCATCATCCCAGAAAAACAAAAACTTGACATGACTTGCATCATGCTCTCTAGTTAATGTTTATTTAATTACAAGAAAAGGAAGTTTTTAAATCAATTAAAAAAAAATATTTAAACTAATTGCAGTGTAATGATAAAAAAAATTCATTAAAATTGAGAAATTAAAAATAAAAAAAAAAACAAAAGTATTTGATTTAAATGACATGAGCTAAAAAAAATATATCTCAAGAGAAAGAAAATTTTGTAAGAAATGCAAAAATGTTTAGAAGCTTTAATTTGACATTCCAAAATATCTCAATTGGCTTTTGAATGGCTCGCTGCAAGACTCTTATAAATCGAAAGTCATACATGTAGGTCCAATTTATATGGCATGGTGAAAATATCTACCCTTAAGCCAAAATTCTAAAGCGTTGATATGATGCGGGAAACAGCAACGTACAACTTAAGTAATAAAGAGAGGTGCAATCGGTCACTGGTTGATAGGGCCTTATGCAAATGGACTGGTTCTAGAATATAGTCACCAAAGTAAGAGTTATATATTCGGCTATGCCGAATCCTGTATACTTTTCACCATGGTGCGATAAGAACAAAAAACTATATTAATATCGTTCTTCAGATATGAATAACTCTATTTTGTGCCAAGCCCACTTTTCCGATTCCGCTTAAATTTTGTCGAATGTTGTGTTTTGGTAACCATAATGCTTGTACCTAATTTGGAAACTTTAACTCTTGCCGTTCTCCAGACATACAAATATCTAGATTGTCTTTGTATAAGAAATGCCACGCCCACTTCTACAATCCCAACCAGATTTTGTCGTTTGTTATGTTTTGATAACCAAGATAAACCTAATTTGGAAACTTTAACTCTAACACTTCTCCAGATACACAGAACTCCATAGTTCCTTTGTATGAGAGGTGCCACGCCCAATTCCCCAATCGCCTTCTATATTTTTTAAGAGAGGCTGTGTATTAATAACACAGAAATGTGTATCAAACTTGGACAATTTTTACTTAAAGTTTCCTAGATATAAGAAAGTTTTATTTTTGCCACGCCCACTTCTGCAAACACGCCTGCATTTTGTGGGATTTTGTGTTTTGATAGCCAAGATGTTTGTACCTTATTTGGAAACTTTGGATCTTCCTTATACCAGACATGAAAAAGGCTATAATGTCTTTTTATAAAAGGTTCCACGCCCACTTCTCCAATTCCGCCCACATCCATCTCTCATTCCCACCCTTATTTTGTTGATAGTCAGGATGCTTGTACTGATTAAGAAACTTTGGCTCTTGTCATTCTTTAGATAAACATTAATCGTTAGTGTATTTGTATGGGAAGTGCCACGCCCACTTCTCTAATCCCGTCCATATTTAAGAGAGTTTGCGTATTAATAAACCAGCTTTGTGTACTAAATTTGAACATCTTTCTCTTGCCGTTGTTTAGATAGACAATGTGCCACGCCTACTTCTCCAATCCCGCCTACCCATTTTAGGATGTTTTGTTTTGATAACCGAGATGCTTGTACCGCTCTTGCCATTCTCCAGATATACAGAAAGAAGGAATAAAACCAACAACAGGTGATTTATGGGTAAAATTAGAAGCAGTCGTTATTTTTTTTTGTTCATATCTCAGTCATTTATGGAATGATATTGCTGAATTTCGAAACTTTAAAGGAGTATATGTGACATACATAAATATAGAACAACCCAGTCCATTGCATTTCTGGGGTCTTCGGAAAAACGATTTTGCCATACACACGGACAGACGGACATCGTGATTTGAGCTTTTATTTAGATAAAGATTCAGAATATATATCATTGATGTCAAATTTATTCAATTTCATAGCACAATTGTGCTAGCTCAAAAATCACACACATTCTTACGCTCTTTCATTTAGTCCACGAGAGTACACAATTCAGTCGTCGATTATCAAGCGATGAGTGCAGATGCGGCGGATGCTTACGTATTTTTTTTTACTTTAATTAAGAATTCTTGTCTCTTTATTCACTAATACTAATATAAAGCAATACAAGCACAATTTTCATTTTTGACATCACTGATATATATATACATATATATATATTTTATAGGGTCCTTTATCAATACTGTAGAAATAACAAGCAGGATGACTAACTTTTATATACCCTTTTACCTTCGGTGAAGTGTTAAAAAAATAGACAACTTGTCGCTTTCTCTGTCAGTGCACTCGTCAGACGGACATTAGGAGAATGAATTTTGGTCGACCAAAACGGTCCTATTTGGATGTTCTATTCGAGGTAGTTGTTGGAAACAGCAGTGCTGCATTAAGAGTAACCTAGCTCTTACACGGGTCACTAGGATAGGATATTACAAAGGGACCATTGTAGGACCCCCCAAAAGAGCCGTCCTCTTGCCGGCTGCTTATTTAATCTAACATAAAATTTCTTTAAGTTGTTTTGTAAATGACTTGTTTACACATATTGAATTAAATTCAATTTAATATGAATTAATTTTTCTTTTGTTTCGTCATTTTGCTTTAATTTCATTCAGTATTTCTTAACAGTTTTGGCCCATATTAAATCTCATATCTAATTAAATCATAGATGCCGTAAAACTATGACAAATCTAATTATGAATTTTTCTTAACACATATACACTATAATCACGACAATCATTTCGTGTGACTGATGTTTAAATTATCGTTATTAGAAATTTGTAATTGTGAGAATATGTGTGTCAATTAAATAGTGATAAACAATAGGTGTAAATTTGTGTTACGCATCGTACATTAGAAATGTATATTTACACACAAGCGCATGAAAATTGTTTACAATAAATAAAAGTGAAAGAGCAAAAGGGGTCAGATTGTTTTAAAATATATACTTACTAACATAAAGTTATACGGGGGCGGTTTGAAAATTAGTTGACCTAACAATAAAGTTGCTTAGGAGCTGGAGCTATCTTGCCTCCGCAGCACTAGAATATTTGGCCGCTTCTGTAAAATAGCAACAGCACCTGGGGAGATCCGCCCACAGGCCGAACTTTTCCACAAGTTGTGAAAAATCCGCCTTCGAAATAGGCTCTGTAAGATATCTTATCCCGATACTTTGGGTCCTAACAACAATCACTACGTAATCCTCGAAGGGGCTTTAAAATTTTTCTATTCTGCCCAATTCCAGGTTTTGACTGAACCAGATTTTCCCAGAGGATGTATGTGACAACAAAACTTATAATAACCTTTAAATATTTTCCTGCATACCTATGATGCTACCTGTCTAGTCCCCATAAGTAAACTGGTTTTTGCTCCTTCTACTTCAGACCATAGTGCTCTAGGTGTCTGGTAGTCAAACCTATTAATCCAGGCTCTGTATAACCACATAAACTCCCTGATGACCCTATGATAGTGACTCAAAGGTGGTTATATGAGCACCACCCAGACTGCCTGCTCTAGTGCCGATCTTGTCGGACCAGCTCTTGAGCGATTTCTTTGTACTCAGGAACCAAGCATAAAGTAACCAAGTAGCCACTATGTAACTTGTTAAGAGCTCTTTTGCAGTCTCGAACTAGCTCGATTTAACAATGTGTCCCTTACCAACGTCAGGTTGGGTAATTAGGTCGTCCTCGTAAACACATACCCATACTCTTATTGTTTTAAACCGTAATTTTCTGTTCATGTTTTGTTTTCATTTGATAAACTCTGTACGAGAGTGTTTTTAAATAACACATGACGCCATATTTATGCTTATGTTGGTAATGTTGTTATTGTTCTAGCTGCTTTTGCTATCGTTGTTGTTGTTGTTTTTGTTCTTGTTGTTCTTGTTCATATCACGTGTCCAAATAGAAATGTTTTGCATATTTTATTTTTCGTTTGAAACAAGAATCAGCAGTTCAAACATAATAAAAATAAATTTGCATAAAACTTAATTAACATGTAAGAAAAATTGTAAATAAAATAGTTTTAAATAACAACAATTAAATAAGTTAAAAATAAAACGCACGATTTTTAAATATTGGGTGTATTACTTAAAAAAAAACTGTGTTCGGAACAGATGGTGTAACCTTTTCACATGGTTTGCGTCTTAAAACTTGTATCGAATTTTCGCGGATAAACAAAAGTTACTTATCCTCACCTTGTTATTATGTAAATATAAATATATACACCAGCCAAATTATTTATTTTTTTAATTAAGTCATTAATCAAAAATAAACTTAGTTTTAATCAAAATTTTAATCAAGTGAAATAAACGTTTGCTTATATCAACAATATAACTGTAGAAAACGTTGTTTATATCCAAAAATATTTAATTGATACTATTAATTTGTTAACTGATGCAAATTTAATTAATTTGTTTAATAAATATCACAAATTTATTAATTAAAATTAATTTTTATTCTTTTCGGTGTGCCCTTAAAATTTCCAAAAATTTATGTATTTAATAACTGTAATGAACCATTTACACATGGTCTTAAGTATACGCCCGCTTTTTTGGAGAATCGTGGAGTTAAAACGACCTAAAAGGCACCCAAGTTAATTTAAGACACATCTGTATTGAACACAATTGTATCGTTTACAGCCACCATTGGCCGAAAAATGCCCGGAGTACGCAACAAGTTATGACGTGATATTCTATTAGTTTGGGTTCACACTATCAAACTTTTTTCTCAGAAAGTCTGAGTTTATTAGAGTGAGTGTGGAGAAAAGAAGAGCATATTCTGTTCCCCTCTCACTAATATATTCAAACTTTCTGAAAGAAAGCTTTCATAATGTGAACCCCGACTTATGCCACGAGCACCACAAGACAAGAATTTAAAACCATTTCTTCAATTCAGGCATTTAGTTTTTACATTTTATAAAAATTCTCATTTAAATCACATAAGAAACTTTTAAAATCTAAAAACGTTTTTCTTTATGCATAAATCACTTTATTTTTGTTTTTCTTTCCTCAAATGTAATGAAACATTTATTGGTTAATTTATGTCATATTTAAATAATTTATGTTAATTTCCTTATAAATTTTCTAACAAAAGAATCTATTTCGGTTTTGAGAATTTTAAATTTGAAATTAATATTTCAAATTACCACAATCAATTCTAAAAAATACAATAATAGAGAATTTTTAAATAGATAAATCGTTTAGTATTCTTGTTAAGATTTAAATTTTTAAGCCATAAATATGACGCCGTGTGCCACAAAATGCGTGAGTGCGTAGAAGTGTAGATGCAAAATGATTAAAGTTGCTGCCGCTTAAAAACTATGAACAGAAGATATTTTTTGTTGTTTCGTAGGCGTTTCTAAGTTATTTTAACCCAATGAATTTGTTCTAACTATAAATTTAGTTTTTTGCTTTTTAAATTTTACGTAGTTTTTGTAGTGCGTGCCTTCAGACATATAAATCTTTCGTTTGTTTTCATTTTTAAATCATTTATAAACGTTTCAAATTGTTGTAAATAAACGTCTTATTAACGTACGTAGGTAGTTTGTAATTAAACACCTTAAAAAAATACTAGATAATGAAAAACAAATTTTAACACAAGGGGCTTTAAGTGAAGAAATTTGTGTTTAAAAAACTTTAAATCAAGAAAGGGAAAATTCTGTTTAATCTGTTTATAATCTGTAGTTAAAGAATTGAATCTCTAAGTGCAGACATTAATTTTGAGATAATCAAAAATGGATGGATGGACAACATTTGGTGTTTTTTTTTCGGTGGTCGACTTGTCAAAGTTTGTATACAAACTGTTTTTTTTATGTAAACAAACCCATTTTTTTACTAGCAATTTTTTTTAAAACCCGACCACAAAAGCAGTGTTGTTGTAGAGTTGACCTCACCTTCTAGTCAATTCGCCTTGGTTTACATTTATAACAACTCCACGTCAGATTTGATTTCACTATTCATTTATGCGAATCTTTTCTCTGATAAAGGATTGCATGTCGACCAGTTGTTGCCTTGTCCACAGAGACACTTTTTTGTTTCTATTATTTTTTCTTTTTGTGTTATAAACCCTTTTTGATTTGAAGGATTTTGTAAATCGAATTTTTTTCTTTCTTTATTATTACAAACAACATAAGAATTATAATAATAATTATAATAACAATTATAATAATTATAATAATTATATCTATTTATATAAAAACAAGTAAGAAAGTATAGTCGATCAAGCCTGACCATATGATACCCTACACCACAGTATTAAAAAACACATCATGCTTATATGTCCATATAAATATGGATTTTTCTATGTTTATAAACGTCATTAAAATCGGTTTACTGATTGTGAGAGGCAGACATTTCCCCCTACCTCCCCTTGTGGTCCTATTTTTGAAAAACTGTATAGCTTATGTGTCCATATAGATATGAATCTATCCATGTTTTGAATTCCATTCAAATCGGTTTGAGAGGCAGAAATTGGCCGTATCTCCCTCGTGGTCCTATTTTTAAAAAAATGCATCCCTTTTGTGGTCATAAAGATATGGTTCTATGTACGTTTTAAATTTCATTAAAATCGGTTTGATAGTTTCTGAGAGGCAGAAATTTCCCCCTATCTTCCCTCGTGGTCTTACGATTTGGCCCATTTTCAATAGGCTTGGTCCTTGTGCCAATAAGAACCTATGTCCGAAATTTTATTCAAAATTGCGACCTGTTCTTTGTGCACAAGGTTACATGGACAGCCAGCCGGACGGACATCGTTAGTTCGACTCAGAAAATGATTCTGAGTCGATCGGTTTATTTTAAGGCGTTACACATCAGCACTCTCTCCACTATTGTGGTGTGGGTATAATAAGTTGCATTGTGTTAGTAATTGATGTTCTCGGAACTGAAATGTTATAGCCATTATAGTGAACACTGCATTCATTCCGAAACATGTATTTATATTCCCATGCAAATATTAACAAAATGCCCTTCATTTTGAACTGCTCCGAAACGGCTTGACCGACGAGAATATGAGAATAGGTCGTAGAGTATATTTTATATCGCTAGAGGGCGCAAAATATTGCAATATGGGTAAAAGCTCCCACTCCCCAATCTTCTAAACTAATCAACCGGTTTTCTTAAAATTTGGCATGCAGACAATGTAACATCTGAAAGAGAATAGGGAATAGTGTGTGAAATAGGGTAAGAGGACTAAAAGCTGCTCCTCCATATATCTTCGTAACTAATCAACCGATTTTTTTGAAATTTCGCAGGCAAATAGTGTTACAGTTGGAGCCTATACTTTTTATTATTTAGGGCGTGAAATAGAGCAAGTGGGGTAAAACTTCCCCCTCCCTCTATCTTCTTAACTAATCAAGCGGTTTTCTTAAAATTTGGCATGCATACACTGTAACATCGGAAAGGGGACAGTGCATTAAAAAGGGCAAGAGGGGTAAAAGCTCCGCCTCTATATCTTCTTAACTAATCAATTAATTGAAATTGGGTAGGCAAATAGTGTAATATCTGGAAAGAACTATAGCCTATAATTTTTTCTTACAATTTGGCTAGCAGACACTGTTACATCTGAAAGAAATAAGTTGTGTGGCAAAACCGTTTGCCGGGCCAGCTAGTAATTAATACAATAATAATTATAATAAATATAACAATTATAACAATTATAATAAATATAACAATTATAATAATTGTGATAAAAATATTATAATACATAATTATAATTTTTAATCCAAATTTTTAATATTTTTAATTAGGCTTAAGTTCATTAAATTTAATTTTCATTAAATTATTTTTATGAAGAAAGGAATTTTACAACATGAAAATTAATTAAAATTTATTGATAATTTTTCATTCTTGACTCAATCTGGGCTCGAACCCAGGTGTTTACGGACAGGTTACCCTGACATGTTTCGATTGCAACCACTCAATCTCCTCAGAGGGCTTGCCGTTTAACACTCGCAGCCATCGACGACTGCTGACGTCATTAGTCAAACATCAATCCTTAAACCAAATTGTATTCAACCTTTGGTAGATCGAAATTTGCTTTGAATGATTATCTATTTTAATTTATTTTAACATGTTATTCCTTTACTTCTGTTTTTTCGTACTTTTGTCAAGAATTCTTCTTGAAGTTCAAAGTACATATTTTTTGTTTTTTTTTTCATTTTTTGTCTTTCTTATTCTTGTTGACCTTTTCAGCACAACTTGAAGGACAAATGCAAACATAGAGCTCGTGCCTTAGCTTTAACAATTATTAGTATTGTGGTTATTTTATTGAACTATTTATGGTTTTTAATCCAAATTTTTAATATTTTTAATTAGGCTTAAGTTCATTAAATTTAATTTTCATTAAATTATTTTTATGAAGAAAGGAATTTTACAACATGAAAATTAATTAAAATTTATTGATAATTTTTCATTCTTGACTCAATCTGGGCTCGAACCCAGGTGTTTACGGACAGGTTACCCTGACATGTTTCGATTGCAACCACTCAATCTCCTCAGAGGGCTTGCCGTTTAACACTCGCAGCCATCGACGACTGCTGACGTCATTAGTCAAACATCAATCCTTAAACCAAATTGTATTCAACCTTTGGTAGATCGAAATTTGCTTTGAATGATTATCTATTTTAATTTATTTTAACATGTTATTCCTTTACTTCTGTTTTTTCGTACTTTTGTCAAGAATTCTTCTTGAAGTTCAAAGTACATATTTTTTGTTTTTTTTCATTTTTTGTCTTTCTTATTCTTGTTGACCTTTTCAGCACAACTTGAAGGACAAATGCAAACATAGAGCTCGTGCCTTAGCTTTAACAATTATTAGTATTGTGGTTATTTTATTGAACTATTTATGGTTTTTAATCCAAATTTTTAATATTTTTAATTAGGCTTAAGTTCATTAAATTTAATTTTCATTAAATTATTTTTATGAAGAAAGGAATTTTACAACATGAAAATTAATTAAAATTTATTGATAATTTTTCATTCTTGACTCAATCTGGGCTCGAACCCAGGTGTTTACGGACAGGTTACCCTGACATGTTTCGATTGCAACCACTCAATCTCCTCAGAGGGCTTGCCGTTTAACACTCGCAGCCATCGACGACTGCTGACGTCATTAGTCAAACATCAATCCTTAAACCAAATTGTATTCAACCTTTGGTAGATCGAAATTTGCTTTGAATGATTATCTATTTTAATTTATTTTAACATGTTATTCCTTTACTTCTGTTTTTTCGTACTTTTGTCAAGAATTCTTCTTGAAGTTCAAAGTACATATTTTTTGTTTTTTTTTCATTTTTTGTCTTTCTTATTCTTGTTGACCTTTTCAGCACAACTTGAAGGACAAATGCAAACATAGAGCTCGTGCCTTAGCTTTAACAATTATTAGTATTGTGGTTATTTTATTGAACTATTTATGGTTTTTAATCCAAATTTTTAATATTTTTAATTAGGCTTAAGTTCATTAAATTTAATTTTCATTAAATTATTTTTATGAAGAAAGGAATTTTTACAACATGAAAATCAATTAAAATTGTTATTGATAATCTTTCATTCTTGACGTAACCACAATACTAATTATTGTTAAAGCTAAGGCACGAGCTCTATGTGTACATTTGTCCTTCAAGTTGTGCTGAAAAAGGTCAACAGAAAAGAGAATGACAAAATGAAAAAACAAAATAATGTACTTGGACTTCAAGAAAAATTCTTGACAAAAGTACGAAAAAACAGAAGTAAGGAAAAAACATGTAAAATCAATTAAAATGGATAGTCATTCAGGAAAGCAAATTTCGATCTACCAAATGTTTAAATACAATTTGGTTTAAGGATTGATGTTTGACTATTGACGTCAGCAGTCGTCGATGGCTGCGAGTGTAAGACGGCAAATCCATCTGAGGAGATCGAGTGGTTGCGATCGAAACATGTCATGGTAACCTGCCGGCCAGGGTTCGAGCCCGAGCCACGTCAAGAATGAAAGATTATCAATAACAATTTTAATTGATTTTCATGTTGTAAAAATTCCTTTCTTCATAAAAATAATTTAATGAAAATTAAATTTCATGAACTTAAGCCTAATTAAAAATATTAAAAATTTGGATTAAAAACCATAAATAGTTCAACAAAATAACCACAATACTAATTATTGTTAAAGCTAAGGCACGAGCTCTATGTGTACATTTGTCCTTCAAGTTGTGCTGAAAAAGGTCAACAGAAAAGAGAATGACAAAATGAAAAAACAAAATAATGTACTTGGACTTCAAGAAAAATTCTTGACAAAAGTACGAAAAAACAGAAGTAAGGAAAAAACATGTAAAATCAATTAAAATGGATAGTCATTCAGGAAAGCAAATTTCGATCTACCAAATGTTTAAATACAATTTGGTTTAAGGATTGATGTTTGACTATTGACGTCAGCAGTCGTCGATGGCTGCGAGTGTAAGACGGCAAATCCATCTGAGGAGATCGAGTGGTTGCGATCGAAACATGTCATGGTAACCTGCCGGCCAGGGTTCGAGCCCGAGCCACGTCAAGAATGAAAGATTATCAATAACAATTTTAATTGATTTTCATGTTGTAAAAATTCCTTTCTTCATAAAAATAATTTAATGAAAATTAAATTTCATGAACTTAAGCCTAATTAAAAATATTAAAAATTTGGATTAAAAACCATAAATAGTTCAACAAAATAACCACAATACTAATTATTGTTAAAGCTAAGGCACGAGCTCTATGTGTACATTTGTCCTTCAAGTTGTGCTGAAAAAGGTCAACAGAAAAGAGAATGACAAAATGAAAAAACAAAATAATGTACTTGGACTTCAAGAAAAATTCTTGACAAAAGTACGAAAAAACAGAAGTAAGGAAAAAACATGTAAAATCAATTAAAATGGATAGTCATTCAGGAAAGCAAATTTCGATCTACCAAATGTTTAAATACAATTTGGTTTAAGGATTGATGTTTGACTATTGACGTCAGCAGTCGTCGATGGCTGCGAGTGTAAGACGGCAAATCCATCTGAGGAGATCGAGTGGTTGCGATCGAAACATGTCATGGTAACCTGCCGGCCAGGGTTCGAGCCCGAGCCACGTCAAGAATGAAAGATTATCAATAACAATTTTAATTGATTTTCATGTTGTAAAAATTCCTTTCTTCATAAAAATAATTTAATGAAAATTAAATTTCATGAACTTAAGCCTAATTAAAAATATTAAAAATTTGGATTAAAAACCATAAATAGTTCAACAAAATAACCACAATACTAATTATTGTTAAAGCTAAGGCACGAGCTCTATGTGTACATTTGTCCTTCAAGTTGTGCTGAAAAAGGTCAACAGAAAAGAGAATGACAAAATGAAAAAACAAAATAATGTACTTGGACTTCAAGAAAAATTCTTGACAAAAGTACGAAAAAACAGAAGTAAGGAAAAAACATGTAAAATCAATTAAAATGGATAGTCATTCAGGAAAGCAAATTTCGATCTACCAAATGTTTAAATACAATTTGGTTTAAGGATTGATGTTTGACTATTGACGTCAGCAGTCGTCGATGGCTGCGAGTGTAAGACGGCAAATCCATCTGAGGAGATCGAGTGGTTGCGATCGAAACATGTCATGGTAACCTGCCGGCCAGGGTTCGAGCCCGAGCCACGTCAAGAATGAAAGATTATCAATAACAATTTTAATTGATTTTCATGTTGTAAAAATTCCTTTCTTCATAAAAATAATTTAATGAAAATTAAATTTCATGAACTTAAGCCTAATTAAAAATATTAAAAATTTGGATTAAAAACCATAAATAGTTCAACAAAATAACCACAATACTAATTATTGTTAAAGCTAAGGCACGAGCTCTATGTGTACATTTGTCCTTCAAGTTGTGCTGAAAAAGGTCAACAGAAAAGAGAATGACAAAATGAAAAAACAAAATAATGTACTTGGACTTCAAGAAAAATTCTTGACAAAAGTACGAAAAAACAGGAGTAAGGAAAAAACATGTAAAATCAATTAAAATGGATAGTCATTCAGGAAAGCAAATTTCGATCTACCAAATGTTTAAATACAATTTGGTTTAAGGATTGATGTTTGACTATTGACGTCAGCAGTCGTCGATGGCTGCGAGTGTAAGACGGCAAATCCATCTGAGGAGATCGAGTGGTTGCGATCGAAACATGTCATGGTAACCTGCCGGCCAGGGTTCGAGCCCGAGCCACGTCAATAATGAAAGATTATCAATAACAATTTTAATTGATTTTCATGTTGTAAAAAAAATTCCTTTCTTCATAAAAATAATTTAATGAAAATTAAATTTCATGAACTTAAGCCTAATTAAAAATATTAAAAATTTGGATTAAAAACCATAAATAGTTCAACAAAATAACCACAATACTAATTATTAATTCTTAATTTCTCTTTTTCGTATTTTACACAATTTAAAAAGAATTTTTTTTTTTCTTGTTTTAAGGATGTTAAATTTTATTTTTTTTTTTTTTTTGCACTTTTGCACCTTTAAATTTTTTTTGCTGTACTTTTATTGGAGCTCACTCAGAAGAAGTTGACTGTTCAAAATTGAAAGAGCAGTGAACTGCAAATTTATTACAGGTGCTGTCGTATAAACTCTAAACAGCTATTTTGTTAAATCGTAGGTGTTTCTTTTTTTAACAAGTTAATTGTAGCTATAAATTGTATTTAAAATTCTTCCACGTTCTTTTTGTAGTGCGTGTTTTTACTCGATTTTTTGTTTGTGTTCTTTTTAAAATAATTTTTCAACATTTTTAAATCAGAAAAATAAAAGTCTTATTAACATCTTGGCTAGCATACATACCCTGCAAATAAAATTGGACCACCTGATCCATTTTGATAAAATGGACTACTCCATGGACTGGTCCGATGTAATGCAAGCATGAACCATGTCATTGTTTAAAAATGTTTGTAGTGAGACGTTTTTTAACGAAATGTGTTCGTTTTTAAACGACTTCAAAACTAATCCTCTTGAGTATACCATGGAGTAGTTTTAATACTACTCCTTGGTAATCGAAAGCTGGGTTATATGGTCCTGCCCTAGGACATCGTAATGTTAAATAGACCATGTTTTTTCCATATGTTTGGGTTACTTTTGGACTAGTCCTGGTCCCTTGTGGGTACCTTTACACGCGTGTTTGGACTGGTCCTATTATTTGCAGGGTACATACAAACATATACATTTGTACATATGCTTTCTGCAATTAAACACCTTAGAAAAGAAAAAAATACCATATAATGAAATACACAAGTAGTTACAAGGGGTTAAAAAGTGAAGAAATTTTGTGTTTAAAAAAAACCAAAATCATGAAGCAAGTAAAAGGTGGCCAGATTTTTAATAATAATACTTTATAGTCAATTAGCGTAACCCAGTGTTTTTTTTTAAGAGGCAAAGAACTATTTTTCAAAATTAAAAACAACGAATTCAACGGAATGACCAACACTTTGGCATTTTTAGCTCACAAATTTTATGGCATTTAATGTGAGAGAGCATGAGACCTCCACGGCCGGTATCCTGTCATCAAACTTTCCACCACTTTTTCGTACATACCCTGTATTATTTCGTTAATAGTTCCTCGAATGTTGACTTATTTTCCATCTATCTTAAAATTTACTTGAATAGCGAAAAATCAACAAGAGAAACGATCAAAATTAAAATACAATTTTAATTGGAATTTTCATCGACATCAAATGATGTACTTTGACCCCTGAATTTAAACTAAAATTAAAATCTGAACTAAAACTAACTAACAAAAGCTAATCTGCAATATCATAGAGCTAATATTTTGCTACTTAATTTTTTCTTTTGTATCTGGCCACTCTGTGCTCTTGCGAAATTGTTGCAAAAACTATACTAATATAAATATATAATTTCATTTTAAGCGTTTTTTCCTCATTTTCTACTTAAAAACTTTAATGACTCATTATTACCAACTTATAACAGAAAAAAAAGTGTGGGGTTATTTAAACACAGCAGATTTGAAAATTAATAATGCAAAGAGGTCAAAAAACTTTTTCAAAAAAAAAAAAAAATATAATAAAATTGGTCACAAAATGAGCATTATTATAAATAAAATGAGAACAGAAAACACTTTAAATATAACTGCATATACATAGTTCATAATATCATAGTTAAAACGGAGATGTCAGCAAATAAAGGTTTATGGGCAACAATATGGGATAGTCTTATATGTTTGCGCATATTTCAGCCATTTGTTGACCGATCTGGCTGAATTTCAATAGCAAATTATTCCGTATTATATGTGATTTAATAAGATAACAACCAAAATACCAGCTTATCCTGGGTCTAAGGAAAATCCATTTCAACATACACACAGACTTAGGGAAATCGCTAAGTAATCAATGCTTTTATAACATATATTTTTAAAAGGATCTAATATTAATATTGTAGAAATTACAAACATAAAAACAAACTTATAAACATTATGTATGCATACCCTTACCACCTTTGATGGAGGCTATACAAAATTATTTATTCAATATTTTTTTATTTTTCGAATTTATTCTATCAGCTTAATTTCAGTTATGTAATTTATAAAGCTTTTTGTAATAGTCCTATTCCTTAAATTTTTAAGAATGACTTTAAACACTACACTGATAGAAAAATGCATCTTCATATTGATGATGCCCTAACATCAAAATTGTGACATCAATGTTACTACAAATGGCATCAATGCTGCAAAAAGTAACATCAATTCTTCGTACAATTTTGTAATTTTTCACGTGTCATCTATTTTATGACTACAGTTACATCAATTTGATGCCACATTTTGTATATTATTTTCATGATTACAATGTATTATAAGAAGCAAAAATTCATATATTCTATTTTTTTTAAATATTTAGTTAAATACATCAAATTTATAAAGTAGAATGATTACGAAATTCATATGGGGCATAGTGCTGGTGTCTTATTATTGAGACACCTATAAACAAAGGTCGTAATTCATCAAGCGTGAAACAAACATATGTACGCACAGAAAAAATGTTCACCAACATTTTTTTCAATTAATTCAATAATGCTGTTTCAAACAATTTTTTTAATTGTTCCAATTAATTTTCCTTAATTGAAAATAAAAATTATAATGCTTGTGTGTACATTTGCAAATATGAAAACATACACACAAACTTTAAAATATTTAAAATTTTCAAACAATTTTTTAATTGTTTCAATTAACTGTGTTGATTGAAAAAAATATTTTAATATGTGTTTCGTTTTATTAAGCCCCTTTTGCTGGTGGTAAAATTTCAATTAAACCTATTGATTGAAACTGAAGAGCAAGAAAAGCTCAAACTTACAAATGTGTTAATTGATATGATCAATTTGTTTGCTGGCGGAAAATCAGTACGAAATTTAATCAATAGCACAAAGTTCTAACAAATGCGTTAATTGAAGTTGGATTTTAATTTTTTCTGTGCGGGTAAGTAAATAATAATAATATTCTCCCACTTTGACTTAAGTCAATTCCAATGACTTTGACTTAATGACAAACTGTCATTAAATTGATGCTAATGTGGCCTTTCTCCGATGCTACTGCGTCATCGCTCTGAGGACATAATCGTCATTTCTGTGATGTCGATGTGTCATCCCATTGATGACATAATTTAATTTTGACTCTGATGACACTTTGGCCAAGTGATGTTAAGGTTGACATCACCATGATGAAAAGTGTCATGGGGTCAAAATCAAAGACACTTGTCATAGTACTGATGTCAGAATACATCAGCGTTATTACGCCTTTTCTATCAGTGTACACTAAATTCGAAAAATAAAAAATGTTAAATATAATAACGTAACTTATGCAAAGAAATTATTCCCAGATTCAAAATCATTTACCTTTCATATTATTTTTCTTTTAATAATAACTCATAAATTTTTGTTATTTATTTTTAGCTGATATTGAAATTAATCATCAATTTTAAATTGGGAAAAAACAACACATTCAAGGTAATTTTTTTTGAACACATAATCCCTTTTTAGTTATAAAGTTAATGACTATAAATAATAAAAATGTTAAACATTTTATTACTTTATTTATTAAACATTTTAAAATTCTAAACATATTTAACTTAAGCAAATGATTTATGGGAATCTTTGATTTGAGCTGCAGTAAAAAATAAAGGCAAATACAATACAACGCAGACTATACTATAATTTAAACCGTAGAAGTAACTGCAGTCTTAACTAAAGATTATACTAAAGCTGAACTAAAAATTGGGCTTAAGCCTTAACAAAAGTCTGAACTATAGTTTAGACTATACTGTAGATTACAGTCAAAATTATAGACCAGAATATAGTGTTAGTTATAAATTCAACTATACTTTATTCTATGCAAAAAAATTTGGACTAATTTATAGACTAGACAATCTGGCTTTAAAAACCGTAGTCTAGATTAGATGAAAGTCGAGACTTTGGATCAATCCGTTCTTTAAAATCGTAGCCTAGATAATATAAAATTCTGGATATAGATTTGATTATATTTAAGACCATTGATTCGATTATGTTCTAGGCAAAATATTCGATTATGGTCTAGACTAAATATTTAATTAAAGTCTAGATTAAAGATATGATAATAGGCGAGATTATGGACCAATCCGGTCCGGCTTTAAGTCTAGACTATACATTCGATTATATTTAAGACAACACACAGAAAAAAATCAAGTTAAAAACGTCGAAAACAAGGTTGATTTAAATTTTTTCGGTGGTGATTTTGCTTCATACGGGTTTCATGTTAATTCAACCTGATTTTACAATAACTGCGAACAACATTTTTTTCTTTTGATATAACTATAATTCATGTTAATTTAACATTGCAGTAAAGTTAGAGCAAAATGTAATTTATATTGAAATAACAATCGGAATCACGTTGAATGAAAGTTATTTCCAGTTGAAACAACGTGAATTTCATGTAGAATCAAATGGGTTTGAGTGTATTTTAACAGTGTGAAGAAGCTTCAGACAACATTTGCATTTATGTTAGAATAATTCAAAACCCTGTAACACATGTTTCACTTATTTTGTATTCTCCTTTGTTAACAGAAGCATCAGCAGAATCGCCCTTATGGTCATCATTCTACTTTGAAAACTTGATGTACTATTTAAATAAACAATTTTAATTAAAAGAATACGGGAATTGTCTTCTTTTTATAACATATTTTAAAAGTGAAAATAAAAAATGTACATAATTAAGTAGGTATGCATGTTAATTTAACAAGATAAACTTTTGATTTTAATACAAAACAGGTTTTTATGGGTTCAATATTGAATCCAGATTTATTTATATATTAATATTTTTTTTTTTTTATTTTTTTAACAGTGAATAATATTAAATAAACGTAATTTAAGGTTATTTTGATATTTTTTATTAAAAATTAATATGAAATAATGATAAATTTAGGTAAAGGGCATAATTTTTCTGAAATTTAACATGATTCTCAATCAACATTTTTCCATGTTAATTTTACATGGGTATTTTTTTCTGTGTGAATAGATTCGATTATAGTCTGTCTATACAAGAGATAGATTATAGTCCAGACTATTCATTTGAATATAGTCCAGACTATAGATTTGATAAAAGTCAAGACAATAGGTATGATTATAGTTTGAACAAAAGATTCAATTATGGTCTTGACTATACAGTTTAAGCCAGGGGTCACTAACTGGCGGACCGCGATCTGTATCCGGACCGTAGATCTATTTTATGCGGACCTTGTGTTAACAATACAAACTGTTTTACATTAAGTAACTACAAATTAATGAGAAATATGGCTTTCGGTCGCTTATGGGTTCAGTGTTTTGTTTTTAAATGAGTGGCGGAAACCAACACGGAGTGCTCTAAATACGATTACCTAGCTACGCTAAGTGCTAAGGTACCTGAATAAATTTACAAGTTTTTCTTTTATAATGAAACCGAAAAAAAGAAAGGTGGAAGTTTGAAAACCGATTCGCAGATTTTAAGAAAATTGGGAATGTCGTCGATATCCTCAGTAACATTTACTCTCCGAATCCTGGGGATGAATAGAGTAATGAAACTGACAATATTTTCGGGACTAATAAAACTTCTCTCCAGATGGAAATGGTCGATTTCCAATAAAATACAGTATTAAAACACCAAAAAAATTTGGATAAAATTTGTACGTGCTAATAAATACCCAGAAAATTAGTCTTGAAACTTCTTACTTTGTTTGGGTCAACATTTGTTTGTGAAGCAGCATTTTCTAAGATGAACTTCATTTAAAATAAATTCCGAAACAGACTTGCCGATGAACATCTCCAAGATTTGAAGATAATAGCCTGCACAAGCATGACTTCAAACTTCAGACGGATAGTCCAAGACAAAAATTTTAATTTTCTCATTAATATTGTAAAAACCCTTAGTACTTACTTCTTTTTATTCAAAGCATTTGTTTATTATTACATAAAGTAATGCACCGATACCCATTCATTTTATTTGTCCATTGATACAGTATCTAAACATATTATTTAAATAGTTCAGTTTATTACCTTCCGAACCACGACAGTTGTGACTTTTTAAAAAACGGACAACAAATGAAATTAGTTGGTGACCGCTGGTCTAAACTATAGTGTCGTTAATAGTCTGAATTTTTTATTAGATTATAGTCTAGACTAAAGATTTGATTATAGCCTATGCCTTAGAAATGATGATCTTCACTATAGATTCGATAATAGTCTAGTTTATAGGTCTATTACAGTCTAGACTGAAGAGAAGATTATAGTCTAGACTATAGATTAATAGATTATATTATTGACAATAGTCTCTTATTTTTTGCGTTAAAGGTGTGGAATTTACAATAAACGTATTCAGATTTTACTGAAAAAGATATACGATTCGCCTGCGTACAAAACTGCACCCCTAAATTTGCTCCCTGCGGAACTTCAAGCCGGTACACTTCTGCTGCTCTTAGAACAGTTATAGTCTAGCTATATGCCTTTCCTATTGCTTACAAAACATCTTCGCATCAATAGCTTGTGTTACGATTGCTTCAAATTAATTTATGGCGTCAAATTCTCCTCCAATTTTTACATGACTTCTATAATATTATCGGATCTTTAGTTTGACCTAAGCTCGTTTGAAGTCTAGAAGGATGGACTAAAAAACACGTAAAAGTTACTTGCTTAACGCTCTCTTTCTTCCCGTTGTAGTGTTGGCAACTTGCCGAGTTACCTTATTTAAAGCTGTAGAAGTAGCTACTGTCGCTTCCATGCCCAAATATGGTCTTGATTTACATGTACACCTGTGCCGTTATGGCCTTATTTCATGATAAATCTTAACCATTGGTGAGTTAACATATGTACTAATGAGTTAGAATTAGATTGCACACACCGCTAGCAATTTAAGCTATATCGTCCCGCCAAAGAATAAACACTCATCAATTGATTAAGGCCTGGAGCTGTCTAACCTTCGCTGTCTTTTATACATAAATTTCGAAAACACCTGTCGAATAGCAAGAGGGATCCTAGGGATTCCTACATGGACCGAGTTTAAACTGAAAAGTAAAGAATCAGTCCTTACCAGGACGTCGCTCTACCCGTGATTTTGGGATAAAACCAACGAGCCACTACGTGCTCTACTGAATAGTATCTCTTCCATCAGAAAGTGCAGAAAGCATTTCTTGCGAGTAGCATCCCAGTAAAAAATGTGCTCCAAAAGGAGCAGGTTTTTTGTATAAATTCATGCCTCAAATCGCTTCAAACCTGCTGATGGGATGCCTGATTTTTGTATGGGGTATTCCCGGTTTGGAGGACTACTTTCTGCTGACAATAAGCGCTTCTTTTAACATGCGTAAAAGCACTCCTAAAGTGCTTTTCTAAGGGCTAGCTATATAAATATATTCATTAATGTTTTGCTTTTACTTGTTTAAATTTATTTTTTCAATCATTTTCGTAGACGTACCCATATTATATTTTAATTTTTTGCACTTTAAAACCTTCTTCGTTGTAAGCACTAAAATTTCAGCTTATTTGTATATTTTGTTCTTTATCATTTACTGCTCTATAAGAGCTCTCTCATTGAAGCGCTTGATTATGCGTTTTTTTCGGTAGTGATTCAAAAAACCCAATTTTTTTTTAGTGGGATACTAAACGGAGACCTCACCAACCGGTCTGGCTTGCACGGGGGGCCACTGACTCCTGTATCACCATCAATTTTTAGTTCGGTGGCATAACTTTGAGTTAAATGAAGTCCAAGGACCCCAAGAAACACTGTCTTTCGGTATGTCCAACAAGCAGTGGCGTTATTTATTTGTTAACTCGCCGTGGAGTCGATTTAACAACACATAAATATGAAGAAATAATCTAAGGGGATACCCATGGTAGAATAACTACAAGGTATAGTCATTAGAAATTTTGTTCTCAATTTAAAAACCCATATAACGTCAGACAAAAGAAAATATTGAAAAAAATTAAAACAAGCGTCAAAAATCAAATAAATTATTTTGACATTACATGGGTAAATAATGAAAACTATCCCTAATGAACAAACATCGTACTTATTATACTATGGGGTCCACCCGTCCACACCACGCGTTTTATCCTCCACGCATTGCATGATTTTTATAACTTCCATGCGTTCTATAATTCAAGTTACATGCAACGCTTTTTATGCGGCATCACCACAAGTAAAAATTAAATTTCATTTGTCAAAACCAGCTGATTTGTTCGAACGCTACTTGTGACGCTTACAAAATTAGAAAGAAACCCTACTTTTCGCATTTTACGCCTCACTAAATCCTACGCTTTTGTGCATGTAACTTGTTACATACACAGATTCTCCTTTTTTGACAGCTGCGTAGACAGCGAAAATGCGTGTAACGCGTGGTGTGGACCTCCAGCTTGTGGGTGAATTCTCCCATCCTCTTTGAAAGTACATTTATCTCTCTCTTCTTCTTCCTTTCTTATAGCTTTCCTTCAGAGCTTTGGATTTCTTCAAATCTCATTTTGGATGTACCTTGATATTTCTTATCTAGACTATTTTACAGTCTTAAATACTGACTTGACTTTAAATTTTTGCAGTTTTTTTTTTTTGTACTATTTTAACCAAATTTCTAGTTTATTCTTAATAAAACTTTTAGCACAATAATCATTAGAAATTGCTGGAATTTTGTTGTTGACTGGAGAAAAAACACGCTTATAAAAAAAAATCATTATCAAATGTTGACACAAGTCATAAATTTATGTTTTTTTTTTAACTGATTAGTTTTAATATTTATTTGCTAAATCATTAAGAATTTGTTGAAAAATAATAAGTAAATAAAAAAATGTCTGTCTTTATGACTGACTATCCACCCATTCATGTGTTTAACTAAGAAAAGAAGACTCGTAATAAAATGTGTTGAAAAAAACTCTACATCATGTATAAAAATATTTTTTTTTTTTCTTATTTATATTTTAAATATAAAATCTTAGTAAAAAGTATTTATTTAACAATATTTATGTTTTTTTTTTTCAAATAAATTCTTTAGAAGGTTTTTTTAATTAATTTAAAGCTTGACCATGACAGCCAGCTAAAAATAAGATGATGACGATGATGACGCTGATTATGATGATCAAAGTTTTAACTTGACTTTGGGCTTTTGACTGGTCATGACTTGACTCGTGTATGTTTCTGTCAATTAGAAACGAAATAAAACTATAATTAAAAAAGATAATTTTAATTATTTAATATATTATTTAAAGTACTTTTACGTAAAGCTTAATCTTCTTTCAAAACTAAGTACTTGTCTTTTTAAGATTATTATACTTTGAACTTTGTATATATTTTGGATGTAAAATGTAAAAAAAATATTAAGATTAGCCCACATTTTATTCCCAGTAAAAAATATTTGGGTTTTTTGAAGCACTTTATACAACAGTAAATGATATAGAATAAAATATACAAAAAGCTGCTACTTTAGTGCTGACAACGAAGAAGGTTGTAAACCGAAAAAAATAAAAATATACGAAAATTATTGAAAAAAGGCATTTAAACAAGTAAAAGCAAAAGATTAATTAATATGTTTTTATAGTTAGCCCCTTAAAAAGCACCATAGGAGTGCTTTGTTTGCATGTTAAAAGAAGCGCTTATTGTCAGCAGAAAATAGTCCTCCAAACCGGGAACACCCCATACAAAAATCAGGCATCCCATCAGCAGATTTGAAGCGATTTGAGGTATGAATTCATACAAAAAACCTGCTCCTATTGGAGCACATTTTTTACTGGGTTGTTTCAAATAATTGAGTCAACTAACAAAATTATAATCAACATTAACAAAATGTTTGAGATAAAATAGAAAAAAGATTAGATAACCACAAGATAGCTCAAATTTATTTAAAACAAAACTTACTACAAATATTTTGACATTAAAATTATCACTAAAACATGTGAGAAAGATGCACCAAATGTAAAGAAAGCCGAACTAGACTTTAACGACAAGACTATTAAATAGAAGATAAATTAAATAATAAATTATATAACAAAAATTAGATAATAAATTAAACTGAAGACTAAACTTTGCACATTTTAATAAATCGTATGAAATTTTGGATGGTTAACATTTGTCCCTGATTTTACTTATTTACTCATTGGACGAAATAATTTCAACAACAAAGTTTTGTTTTACCCGACTGTAAAACTTCGGCTGACCAGAATTTGTATATTATGAGTTGAAAGCCAATGTTAAATACCCGCATTGCACTAAAAGGCTGACTTCCGAAACGTACTAATACAAAGTTTGTATACAGTTTTACTGCAGTATTTTAACCATGCACATGTACAAAGTACCGAAACAATGCAATTATGTGTTCTGTTTATTTATACGTTTTGAAATGTAAGTGATACAATGCATAATATTAAAATAAATCTGTATTGCTTGCAAATGAAATGTCAAATATCACAAAGCATCAACTTTAAAACCGATGCTCTGATTGCTTTTTGCTGCGTTACTAGTACTTACCATTGATGTTTTGGAAGGGTTTGCATTGCATATATATTGTACTGCGGCAAAATTAAACATTATACTTTGTTCTTATACAAAGCATTTGACGTTTTGGAAGTCAGCCTAACAGTGACGGGCACATTTGCAAATCCTATGTACGCGTGCATAGGAATAAAAATGCTGCTTGTGCGACGTCGACACATATACACTATAAACTTCTTTGTGTTGCTGTGACAATGTACGTTCGGCTGTTGCTTTGTTGTTATTTCGTCAATGCAAGCATAAATGTGATAGTATGTGTATGCCCTTCACTGCACTAAAATAAAAATTGATTTTAAATAAGAAATTTGTGATATTAGTCAAGCTGTTATGATACTTGCTATTTATGTATTTTTTCTTTATTGGAGAACAGTGCAAATATATTTGCATAACAAAACTGACTTAGTGTAAAGAGTATGATTATATCATAAAAAATCTTGAAATGTCAAACAAATATACATGTGTTATCGATAAATAATCTTAGACTGTCAAAAAAAATATAAAATTTTTTAACTTAAAATTGACATTTCCAGATTAATTGTTAGCACTGTTGCCAATTTTTTTAGTTTTTGATCGAAAGAAACGGTTTTTAACCGTTTTTTTTTTGCGATTTTTAGCTTTTATGACGGTTTTTTGTGGGGAAAAAAACGTGGGCAGTATTGTTTGTTTTGTTTACATTTTATCAAATTGTATTTCTTGTTCTTTCTCGCATTTGTTGTTTCATTCAGTCAATCCTTAAAAAATCCAATACAAAAAATAGCAAGTATCATAACACCTTTAAAAAATTAAATAAATTTGCACCAGTAAACAAGTTAATTGTATTAATTAAGCGTTTAATTCACTTGATTACATTGTTTATTGGAACTGATTTTATTATTGATTAATTTTTTAATTAATGAAAAATTTTGAAGAATTTTTTCTATGTAGCCTTAGCAGCGGAACCCAGTTCTCTAATTTCAGCTTGTAATTAGTAAATGTGTCCTGGATGGTAGATTTAAAGCTTTTACTTTCAGCTCAAAATATAGTCTGTTTAACCGAAGTGAAGTTTTTTATTCTTAAATTGACTACTTTTCAAAGCTTGTGCTGCTTATGCACGGGTTTGTGAGGTTAAGAAGTGATAATTCTGTCGTGAGAGACAAAGACCGCCGAATATAACCAACAAACGTTGATGATGATGAATTGACAGGCATAACTCCATTAAGATTGCTGTCTACTTCAAAAAGAACTTGCAAAATCATTAAGTACCGATTCACACGCGTCAAGTCTTGAGATTTTAGGAGAGAAGGGAAAAGAGAATGCCATTTATTTTTCCCTCACTCCTAAAAACTCAAGACTTGACAAGTGCAACTTGACGCATGTGAACCGGCACTAACAGGCACTCCATCAGGAATTTAATTGGGAAAATTTGATGCCACACGAGTTGAAAAGAAAATCGCCTCATGTCAGAAATTCTGCTTGATATTAAACAAAGATAATTTTTGCATCAAATTATTACTGTCCACGAAAACTAAATCCATTGAGTCAATTCGAAGCCTAATAAAACTTATGTAAAGTTTAACTAGCCAATTTTACTTCAAATCCATGCTCCAAAGTGATGGAACCAGAAAAGCTGCTTAAATCGAACGATAACAAGGAAACTGTTGCAAACACAGTTGATTTGTTTACATCGAAAATTATCCAAATAACAGCCGGGGTATCTTTAAAAAGCATGTAGACGTGATGGCCTGTCACGACAACGCTTGCTAATGTGTAAAACTATTTTATAAAAACATTTTGAATGGTTTTGCCGCACCCCCTTTAAAGGGAACAACTTGCCCCTTCTGACATCCATTTCGTTTGAACTATGCAGAATGCTCTAACTGGAATATGCCTCGCTAATAAACAGGGTATACGAATTTTACTTCATTAGTTTCTTGTTGTGAAAAATAAGCAATTCTTTTAAAGTGGAATCCATACGTTGCCTGCAAAATAAAAGGAGATACTAGCAAACAATAGCTATAACGAGATTTAGATGATATTATAGACGATACTTTAGGCGAGCCTGTAAACAAAACTATAGCCGGGACTATTGACGATACTATAGGCGGGACTATAAACAATACTATAGAAAGGACCATAGACGAGACTAAAAATGAGACTATAGGCGAGACTTTATAAGAGACTATAGAAGAGACTATAAGCGACACTTTAGTCAAAACTTCCGAATAGACCATAGGCGAGTCTGTTAACAAGATAAGCACGAGAGTATAGCCGAGACTATAGGGGAACCTATAGACAAGGCCATAGAACGGACTAGGTACGATACTAAAGGTGAGACTATTAACGATATTATTGACAATACTATAGGCGGTACTAAAACCTATAGGCTTTAGGGGACTATAGAGGAGAATATAGGCGAAAGTATAGACGATAATATGGCAAGACTATAGACGTTACTATGGCGCATTCGAAATATGGCCCCAGGAAATATGGCCTCAAAAAATAAATGAAAATTGACCCCAAATTTGGGGCGATTTTTCATAATGCAATATGGCCCCATTTTTTTAATGAAAAATTACCCCAAGAAAATGAAAAATAACCCTAAAAACTAAATGAATTATGGCCCTAAATACTGTAGGAAAAATCGCCCAAAGAAAAATGGCCCAAAAAAAAAAAGAATTAAAATCGCCCAAACGAATAATCGCCCAAAAGAACATGAAAAATGACCCAAAAAGTTATATATGAAATTTTGCCCAAAAAAAAGGAAAAAGGACCCAAAAAAATTAAAAATGATCCAAAAAGCAAAAAGTAATTTTTCCAAAAAAAAAAAAAAAAAAAATAAAAATTACAAATTACCCAATTTGCAAAAAAGTGTTTATTATTCATATAAATTTAGTTACATACAAATGTAAGTTTTATGTTAAAAATGTCATTGTTTCTTCAACAACTGCTCGGCAGTATGGACAGTAATACTTATATGAGCCCTCCGCCAAACTTTGTGCACTCTTCAATAGTTAAATATTAATTAATCACTGCATAGTTATAATCAATTACTCCAAACAGAATATAGCTTTTTGCAAGGTGGCATGTCATAACGTCCAGTGTTGTAGTGTCCATAGACACTGGACGTTATGACATGCCATCTTTTTGCAATATGTCCCGTTATTTTTACAAATAACATTTACGAATTCGACGTATAATGATAATAAATGATTTCGACAAATAGTATGTAAGATTTGGACGAAATTTTAAAAATTAAAGATGACCCGAAAAAATGGGCTATTTTTCATACAATATTTTTGGGTGATTTTTCATAATGAAAAATTACCAAATTTAAAAGCCAAAAAATAACCAATAATAATAACGAAAAATAGCCCAAAATCTTTGGGTCACTTTCCATATGAATTCAGGCCCAATTTTACATGGAATTTTTTTGGGCCATTTTTCTTTGTGCGGTTTTTCCTACAGCCGGCCCTAAATTTGGGGTAATTCTTCATTATGAAAAATTACCTCAAAATTTATAATGAATTTTAACCCAAAAAAAGAACACAAAGAAAGTTACATTAAACATTTTCGGTGGAGTTCTTATGCCCGAAACTTAAAATCCCAAATTTAGAATCCTGATTTCAAAATCCGAATAATTGTAAAGTTTTGGTTTTAAAAATCGTACGATTAATAGCATGGTTGGTCTTTTGGCCATGCGCAATAATTTTTTTTCTCTATGGTATAACGAACACTGCCTTTGCTTACTAAAGCTTCACGTTATAGCCGGCCTTTGGCCGGGTGCAAGGATTTTCTTCTCTTTGGTATAACGAACACTGGCTTCGCACACTAAAGCTTCAGTACATAGCAACCTTCGGCCGGCCGCAAGAATTTTCTTTTCTTTTGTATAACGAACTCTGGCTTCGTTCAATAAAGGTTTCTTCGGCCGGGCGCAAGGATTTTTTCCTCTATGGTATAACAAACACCGGCATCGCTAGGATTTTCTCTACTTTGCTATAAGTATTCGGGTTTTTTATACTATCCCTAGAAACTTTTACATAGAATTTTATAACATTTGTGTAAAATGTTAAATTTTTTTTATTAATAAACGAAAAATTGCCCCAAAGTAAAAATTGTGATTTTATTTAGGGCCATTTTTCATTCCTTGATATTGGGGTCATTTTTCATTCCACTTAAAATGCCATAAACACCCTAACGAAAAAATAAAAAATTACCCAAAAAAAGACAAAAAATTTCCCCAAAATTGCGTGTTGTTGTGTCTCATGTAAAATGTTGGGGCCGTTTTTCATTTACCTTTTGGAGCCATATTTCCTGGGGTCATTTTGCGCAACCGCCCGTTACTATAGACGAGACTTTAGACAATACTATAGGCGAGACTATAGACGATACTATAGGCGAAACTATAGACGATATTATTGGCGAGACTAAAGACGATACTATAGGCGATACTATATACGATACTATATGCGAAACTATAGACTATTCTATAGGCGAGACTATAGACGATACTATAGGCGAGACTATAGACGATACTACATGCGAGACTATAGACGATACTATATGCGAGATAATAGATAATACTATAGGCTAGACTATATACTACCCTTTAGACGATACTATCGGCAAAACTATAAGCAAGACTATAGATGATACTGTAGGAGAGACTATAGACGATACTATAGACGATACTATAGACGGGACTCGTGATGAGACTAAATATAGGCGAGACTATAAAAGTACTATAGACAATTCTATAGGCAGCACTATAGATGAGATAATAAGCGAGACTATAGATGAGATAATGGGCAAGACTATAGATAGGTCTATACATGAGTCTATACACAAGACAATAGACGATTCTATAAACGAGATTTACACAAGTATAAAGACATATCTTAAGGGGTGATCATAGACGGGACTAAAGATGAGGCTGCTGAATTCTTTCGTAATATACAGACTAGTGTAAAAACTTTACATCAAACTTCTCTGTTAGTGTTGAACGTATTATTGGTCTCTATACTTTCCTAATTATAATGAAAACGTAAATTTACCGGTTTATTATTTCCATTTCTGGTCTTTAACCCTGTGCCAATTTACTATTTATTCTGGAAATTTGATCACTGTTTTGTTATAATTAAAAAAAAAAAATTTACTACTTCGTATTTTTTTTTCTATAAAAAACTCACCTGTTTAAAATCGTTAAAACAGGTATCAATTTGTTTTTTTTTTTTGATTTTCTTTTTCATCAAGTAACAAAAACCCAAGCTAAAATTAATCATAATGAAATTTATACACTCACTTGTTTCTTTTTTATATTTATTTATTATTATTGCTCCCATGAAATTTGATATTTTACAGCATGGCCAGGGTTTCAATAACGGCAGAAAGTAATAGCAGCCGCTCTAGTGCCAGCCAATTAGACAGTCTGTTCCATTTCATTCAATCTTGCTGCACTCCTCTGCCCCTTAAGCCGGCAATCACATTTGAAACACTTGTTTAACTTACAATTTTTATTTGCACACTCCCCCTTTCCCTAATTATATCAGGGATGGAAAATGGCTTTACCAATTTTGTACAATTTTTTTTTAATTTTTGTCAGGCTTTAATTAGTATTGTGGTTATTTTGTTGAACTATTTATGGTTTTTAATCCAAATTTTTAATATTTTTAATTAGGCTTAAGTTCATGAAATTAAATTTTTCATTAAATTATTTTTATGAAGAAAGGAATTTTACAACATGAAAATTAATTAAAATTGTTATTGATAATCTTTCATTATTGACGTGGCTGGGGCTCGAACCCCGGCCAGCAGGTTACCATGACATGTTTCGATCGCAACCACTCGATCTCCTCAGATGGATTTGCCGTCTTACACTCAGGCTTTTTTAATTCTTTACTCAAAAAAAAAAAAAAAAAAAAAAAAAACAAACATTTTGCTTAGGCTTGATATTTTTTTAATTTAATTTAAATATTTTTTTTTAGAAAATTTATCTTTGAAAATTTCTAATAAAAGAAATGAAAAGTATTAATTTTTAAAAATAGAATCTAATAGCTTTTAAGTATACGAAAAAACAATTGTACCAGGATTTCCATCTCTGTTTCATCATATTCATTTGCTTAATGCAGCTGATGTTGTTGTTTAAATGCTGGGTTTTTGCGCATTTTTGTTTGTTTTTATTTTTATATAAATAAAAAATTTGATGTATGAGAGAGTGTCTGTTTGTTGTAAATTACGGTAAAAACGATACACTTTTTAATTATTATGGTGTTTTCTGAGCTTTTTTTAAATTATAAATTAAAATTTATACACACGTTGGCAATGTGCAATTGTGGTAATCAATGAAACATGAGTACCCTTAAAGTTTACTCATGAGTTGCACTGCACTTTAAAGAAGAGAAATGTTAAGTTTAACAAATAAAAACAAGTGGAGATGTTGGAAGAAACAAAATGTAAATACCCGTCACTCACATATTTTTATCTTTAAGATTTTGAGTCGAATATGGTCGAATTAAATAACTAGCAGAAATAGAAGTATGTGATTTCATATAGAAGGCCCTAAAGGAAACAAACAACCAAAAAAAAAAAAAAAAAAAAAACACTCGCCTTGGTGTAGCAAAATTTTAGCACTTAAAATTTAAATTGAGATTTATGGCCATTTTCTCAATGTATCGACAAACTGTCTGTTACTTAATGTCAACATAAATTTATTGGATCGATAAACTGTCCGTTAACGATTTTGGGTTTCTCAATATACCGACAAAAAACAAAGTTTTCAACTGGCAACGCCACTCAAAATACATGTAAAAGTTGGGAGTCAGCTGATTGAATTTATCTGTACAGCAAATAATAGGAAAATAAATAATTGGCAGATGAGTGCCGGTTAGCTTTGCGATAAAATCGAAGCAAATGAGACATTGAGAAAACCAAATTTCTTTAATGTGCAGTTTTTCGTTGGGAAAAAAGATAATTGCCTAATGAGAAAATGGCCATTAGAGTTCTTGCTTTTAAGGTCAATATTTTAGATTTATGTCCTAAACTGGATGAACACAATCAGTTCACTTGTGCCCACATTTGCGACAGGGCCATTCCACTACATAGACCTTAAAGAGTATGGATTCAGCAAAAACCAGTAAACTGCTTCCATGCTTTGGAGTTGTAGCCAAAATATCTCTCAACACAGCAGCTTCTGTTGATAAGCAACAGCAGCTAGGAGGACCGCCTGTATGTTAAAATTTTCCACAATGGGTAAAAAATCAGCCTTTACAACCAGTGTTCGAAAATAAACAGTACATTATTTAACGTTCGGCTCACACACCCAGGAACGATATCTATTTTTTTAGTGATTGTGTAGACATACACAACCCTTAATACTGTTCGTAACTATTTTCAAGAATGAACCGAACATTATATAATAACAATTGTAGTGATACTGTAGACAAACATTATATTTTAATGTTCTATAATATTTTTTTCGTGTGTATATTTTGTTTTTGTAAAAAATGTTTGGTTTTTTTTTACCAGTCAAAAGGGACGAACATTAACGAGCCGAACCGAACACATTGAAGTTTGTGGATTTTCAAAAAAAAAAAAAACCCGAACGGAATTAAATGTTCACATCTTTTGTTGAGTTTGATAAAAACAGTAATATTTTTGTGTTCGAAAGATGACTAACAGGGAAACGCTAATATTTTTAATGATTTTCTACATAAACACTATTAGCGTTTGTGTTTTCCACAAATCTACCGAACCGAACATTAAGAAACGATATTTAGTGTTTATTTTCGTACACTGTTTAGAACCACTTTTTAAATCTATCTTCGCGCAATTTTGGATATAAGCCACAGCAGGCGCTGCACCCCAGGGGTTTGTAGGGGTAATCTTAAGGATATTTCACTTTCTGCTGTTACATTCTGTGAAGAAATCAAAGAGTTTCTATGTGGTATCACGGGAGTAATAAGCCCCCCTGGCACGACGGCGGACTAACTTTTAGTTACTATGCTTCTTGCGGGATATTCTTTCCGTCTTTCAGGAAGATTGTGTTTGCGGAAGATTCGCTTAACCGTTGAAAATATACTTTCGGGGACCACGTGATGGTTGTGGTTTACTTCCAAAAGTCGAGGGAAGGGAAATCCCAAAAATCACACGATAGGATTGATTTTTTACTACTTGTAGGAGCGTTTCGTCTGAGAGAGGATGCCGTTGGTACTCAACAGATTTTGGAAAAAAGCCAGCGGAGGTTGGAGTGCTCCAGCTCTAAAACAAGGGGCGAATGCAAAGACTTGACGGGATATGTACTTAAATTGCTACCTGGGCGTATTGGTTGTGCTCCAAGACGAAAGCGGTTGATAAACACATTGTTTGCAATCCACTAGTTAAGATCCACCAAGGTGTAGGCCCTTGGGCAGTTCACAAAGTTCCAGGGGATACCGATTCTCGTGATGCCAGATAAGGATCTCTGACTGGGCCTAATCCAAGAAAGAATGGCATGGCAATTTGAAGTCAGCTAAATCAAGGTATATGCTGTCCCGAGGCTTTTATACTAAGAGTTTAAATATATCCAAAATGTTTGCATCCGGGTGCCTTTGAAGGGCAGTAATTTATCAAGTTAATTTTAAGTTCTTCTAACTCAAATTAATCTTTCCAAACAGCTGTTTTTTTTGTAATTCCCTTAGCTAATCCCGCGTTGCTCTACGCTTGTCTGTTCGATATTATCGTGGATGCCTACCACCTTTTACCGGTACGTTTACCGGTACCGTCTAGCCCCGGTAGGCTAGCTAGTAGTGAGCTAGTCTATCAACCCCGGGGTTGCGGGTTCGATTCCCGCCAGAGACTCTGGTTTCTTTCCTGCAGACAAGCGGGGATTAGCATAGGGAATTAAAAAAAAAAAAAAATAAAAAAAAAACAAAAAAAACCCTTGTGTGTATAAATAGCAACTCTCAGATATAAATTTTAGTACATCGTTGTTCGTATTATTCCCTTTACCCTGGCTTTGAAGTTAAAGCTATCTTACCTCCACTGTAAAAGGAGGTACTTTTCAATAGCAAAAGTTCACAGGAAAATCTAACAGAAGGCCAAAGTGGCCCTTCGTTGCCTGTTAAAATTATACATAGCTAATTTGCTGCTGGTATTTTTAAGATCTCCTTATTCGCGATTTGTTATAAAAATTTTCTTGGTAAATAATTAACTAGTGTTTTTGTCAATTAATTTTTTAATATTTCAGTATAAATAGTTTTTAGAAAGATTATTATTTTCTTTAATGTGAGAAAATCTCAATAAATATTTTTATTGTAGAAAAGGAAAAAAACTTCTTGCTGATGTTTCTTTCATGTTGAATTTTTTATATTTATTATTTTTTTAGTGTGCAATACTAAGAAAAGTAATTAAATTGTATTTTAAAATTTAAATTAAAAACATGTTGTTCATAAAAATTTTCAAAAAAAAAAATATTTCAAAGTGTTTTAAAAAGAAATTTCCACAGGAAATTTTGTCATGCTACGAGAACACATGTGTGAAAATAAAGAATGAAGATTTATAAAAAGATCATGAGGGGGAAAACAAAAATTTTGCTGGTAAAGGGAGACCAAAAAAGGCCTTCGCATGTGTGAGCTCACAAAAGATGATGTTTCAACAATTGTTTTCATTTTCAGAACACACCGTTGTTATATTGACAATACCTTGATGGTGTTTTGACAACGTATTAATGCCACTTTGGCAGCCAGTATCCATTTAATACACTTATGGTGTTTTCTTTTCTACAAAAAAATGTGACATTTTATTTAAAAAAATGCAATTTGGTGTTTGTTTGTTAAAAATTTTGCTCCCGAAAAGGGTGAGTTTTTTTAGAATAAAACAACCCACCCATTTCGGGAGCAAAATTTTTAAGAAACAGACATAAAATTGTAATTTTTTTTTTAAATAAAAAGTCACACTTTTTGTAGAAAAGAAAACACCATTAGACTCAATGACCCATTTTGATATCATGGAGTTCCACTAAATCGAAGCCTCGCCGCAGAACCAGCCCTAAATTCTTACGAAGTGTAAAATGCGCTACAGTTCAATGATCGCATTTTGCCCAGTCGTCTTCTCGCCAGTGCAGGACAGTGACAAAGAAAGTGTTCTAAGTTAACCTCCTTATTTTCGTCATTACAGCTGCTGCTGCAATCATAGCGTCCAGCTGCCAGCCGCTGTACATGCCAATTTATAAAATTGTGTCCCTTGACAACAGTTACCAAATGTCATTCTTACTCCTGGTAATCGATAGTAAAGACCACAAAGCATTCATAGATGAAAAAAGTGACGTATGAAAAATGCCTAAATCATTTGCGATGGCAGCTTTCAAATAAAAAGAGAAAGAAAACGTTTTTTAGTAGTAAACAGGCCAATACTATCAACACAAATTGCGTGATCAAAACAAAAAATTCAATAAGGGCAGCTTTCGCAGAAAATGACACAAAAAAACACAATCTTTTCTTTCTCGTGACGCCTCTGTGTGCTCTGTGGTAAAGACAAGGCTCGTGCGTCATCCTTGAGCGATAAGCATTGCCTGGCAAACCCATATCTAGTGTTTGCGGCCCATTTGTCATTAAAACTATCGAAAGAGATCGCCGAAGTTTGAGTTTAAGATAGTTTTGAATAGAAAATATTCAAAACTAAAAAAAAACATCACAACAAGTTATTTTTGTTTTGATTCCGTATGGAAAATTTATATATTTTTGTCGTCGATTTTAAAACATTACGTTCTTGATTAAACAATGGTCCGTATTTTTGCTTCTTTGCTATCGATTTAGAAGTTGTTTCTTATAAATTTGTAAAGAAATTTTTAAAATCTTAAAAACCATACTTTAAAGTTAACAACGGGCCGTCAATAAATATTCTAAATTTTATAAAGATTCGTTTTAAATAAACAGCAAAACAGTCTGGACTTTTAAACCAAGCATTATTGGTTTAACACCGCTTGAACATTCTCAATTTTTGCTGCCGATCTTAAAACATATAGTTTTTGATTTGACAATGTGTGGCATTTTTAATGTTATCGATTTAAAAATTTATTGTTATAAATTTATTTAAAAATAGTTAGACCCATAAAACAATACCAAAACTCAGAAACACGCTGATAATAAATGTTCTTAATTTAACGCTGTTTTGTTCTTAATTTAACAACAAGGCATTCTTGATTTTGCAAGTAGGCCTTTTTGATTTTTGTTGCCGTTTTGACAACATTTCGTTCTTAATTGACAATGTTTTGTATTTTTGTTTCTTCGTTATTGATTATCAAATGTTGTTAAACTTTTGACAAGGTATTATTGTCATGTCATCAATTGATAATATAAACTCATCAGTAATCAGTTGAACACATCTTTTGGTTGAGCTCATTTTAATAAGACCTTCTAAAAGCTGCGCCATTTGTTTTTATATTCAAAAAAGTGGTTTTGTTTCTTTCCATTTCCCTTAATTTTATCTATATAATCATTATGTTTCAATCATTTAAATATGATATGTACAATATTTGATTGAAATGTAATTATTTTCTAAACAAAATAATAGATACGTCAAAAACGGATGCAATCAAAACTAACAATTGATGAAAATATGAATGAGACTTATCATTATTTCTCATAATAAGCAAAAAAAAAAAAAAAAAAAACAGAAAACACATCATATAGCATTACAAATAAATTGCAAAGTTTTAAAGCCCCGAATTGTTCAAACAAAACAAAAAAACTCTATTAAAAACAATACTTTAGTGAATGAATTGAATGAGCGGTTTGAATTGAATGTTAATGATAACGATGTCGACGTTACGCCTTACTGGAGATACTGATGATGAATTTTGTGATGATGACATTAAAACATGCAATGAAAGTTTCGCTTTTATTTCATACATTATTGTTTCAATAAAACAAAAGTTATTGGAGTTGTAGTGTTTTTTTTTTAATAAAAAAATATCATTGAAAACTTTTTAAAGTTAAATTGCAAACAAAAAAAAAATATTTTTACTGAATTGCAAAAATCTTTTAGGTTTTTTCATATAAAAGTAGTAAAAGTGTTTTAAATTACCAACTTGGACCGTGGGACAAAAGAGAGAGAAAAAAAAACCGGATAATAAATATGGAAAATACAAAGAATCCTGAAAGTGTTCAAAGCAGTGTTCGAAAATAAACACTAAATATCGTTTCTTAATGTTCGGTTCGGTAGATTTGTGGAGAACACAAACGCTAATAGTGTTTGTGTAGAAAATCATTAAAAAAATAACGTTTCCCTGTTAGTCATCTTTCGAACACAAAAATTTTACTGTTTTATCAAACTCAACAAAAGATGTGAACATTTAATTCCGTTCGGTTTTTTTTTTTTTGAAAATCCACAAACTTCAATGTGTTCGGTTCGGCTCATTAATGTTCGTCCCTTTTGGCTGGTAAAAAAAACCAAACATTTTTTACAAAATCAAAATACACACACGAAAAAAACATTATAGAACATTAAAATATAATGTTTGTCTACAGTATCACTTCAATTGTTCTGTTTTTTAACGTAGAACCGAACATTATATTATGTTCTTGAAAATAGTTACGAACGGCATTAAGGGTTGTGTATGTCTGCACAGTCACTAAAAAAAATAGATATCGTTCCTGGGTGTGTGAGCCGAACGTTAAATAATGTACTGTTTATTTTCGAACATTGGTTCAAAGTGATAAAGATAAATATCTCTTGGCTTCTTGAGCCACTTTTTGCACGATTAACCAGCACTCTTGGATGATGAGGATGTCTGTATTTTATATTTTTTTTTTTAATAATTTTTTTTGTGGGTACTTTTTAGCTAATTTTATTTTGCATACCATTTCGTTATTTTGTCTTAAAGAAAGCCACCGTGCAATGTTAATTTTTTAATGATATAAATTGTTTTCTGGTTCTTGTTTAAATTCTCAAGTCTCTTAAAGAATATAATTTTTCCTCTTTATCTTTATAGCCCACTGTGCAGTTAAACATTAGGTTGAAATTTTGTTTAAATTGTATAGTTTTTTTTTTTTTTTGTTTTGGTAAAACTTCAATAATATCCCTTTAATTTAATACCCTTTTAATAAACATATAAATTTTTAGCTTTAAATCCCACTGTAAAATGCGCAAAATTTAATTTTGTTTTTATTAAAAATTGTTATCTATATAAAATTAAATGCTATATGGGCATTTCTCCAGAATGGTCTACCAGGATGAAAAAAAAAATTTTGATTATCATCGTCTTTTATTGTTTATTATAAGAAAAAAAGTCTATGTTCTTATTAAAGAATGGTTTCCTAGCATATCTGAGCTGTTTTACTTGAGGAAATTGGGCTGGAAACTGGAAAATTTTATAATTTTCTGTATTTTCTACTTTTAAAGACATTTTTATATACTTATTTTACATGCAAGAAATATGTTTTGTTTACACTCCTTCTTCATAATCTCTCCATTACAATCAATTGTAAAACGAGTATTAAGTTTTTTTGTTAAGCAAATTTTAAGATATTTGTGGGAAAAGGCGTGGAGATAATATTAAAAAAACATATGGAAAAAGTGTCACGTGCGTAATTTACAATTTATTTTTTTCTTCGCCAACCCATGCATAGTTGCTTTTGAACAAAACATGATTATAAAGGCCCATTACTAACCTTTATAAAAACATTTTTTCCGAAATAAAAACCTCCTACAATTCACTTACTTTCGCAATTTTTCTTACGGTCCTAAAAGGCACTTCTATTTTTGTCACGTGAGTAAGTCAACTTTGATTGCATGGCATTTGGGTACCCAGTGCTCAATTTACCATTATATATACTTTTTAGAAAGAACTCATCACAAACAATGTAACGATTCTAGAATTCATCCTAAAATTCCAATCCACTTCTATTTTTTTAATATTCAAACACAATAAAACGCGTACAAATGTCGCGTGCATAACCAGAGAAACACCCATATATTTATTTCGTATTATAAAAAATGTGAGCTTGCTGTCCATAATATACATTATTTTAAACTTAAACCCACTGTGCTATAAGAATTTTATAGCTTTATTTTTTACAAATACATATTTTAAAATTCTATATAACGTTTTCATTTTAAAACCTTTTCTGTTAAACAAACAATTCCACGTTTTAGATTTATAGCCCACTGTGCAGTAACAATTTTCGATGCAATAAAATATAAATTGCATAAATTTTTTCATTCTGTTGTAAATTTAATACTAATTTTTAACTTTTGTCAGTAGTATAATGCCCTTTAAATCGATTTGAAGCCCACTGTGCAATATTTTAAACTTGGCTTTTTTTAGATATATTTTTTTTAATATAATTTTTTTGAATACTAATATCTGCTTTAAACTTAATACTCTCTTTTAAGTTTGATAAGTTTTTTTATGAATAAATATTGCCTTGTAGCCCACTGTGCAATATTTAAAATTTTATTATTTTTTTTTTTTATTTTTTTTATTTCTTTCAAAACCGTTTTTGAGATAAATTGTAACATTTTGTTTTAATTTAAACAAAATCTTACATGAAATGTTTTAAAGCAAAAACAGACTCTATCCCATTGTGCAAAATAAATTTTAGATTCTATATATTTGTTATAAACAATTGTTTTAATACAAATTTTGGTATTCTAAAGCTATTGCTACTTTAGTAAGCCCATTGTGCAATGAAAGTTTTAAAATTTTCTAGTTTTTCACAACTTTTTATTATATAATAAACTAAAAATAGCCATTTTAACAACCATAACTCTTTAAAGAAATTTTCCGAAAAAAAATAAACACATTTTATACTTTATTTTACCCATTGTGCAAAATAAAATTTGTATATACATACGTATATATATATAATTTATTATTTTATTTAACTTTTTATAATTTTTTTCTTGGTTTCCTGCTTTACATGCCACTGTTCAATTTCAAGCTTTTATTTAGCCTTGAGGTTGCAAATATTTTTAAACATTAACAATTTTTTTTTAATTTAATGATGTTTATTTACAAATATTTTCTAATAGTGTTAAATATCAACCCACTGTGCATAAATTATTTTTCTGCTTTTATAGCATTAATTGATGCAAATATTTTTAAACATTACTCATTTTTTTATAATTCTTTAAACATATGTTTTTTGACAAAATGATTGCAATATGGGGCTTATCAACCCACTGTGCATAAATCATTATTTTTTGCCTTGATCTTTAAAAACTTACAGTTTCTATTCCTTATAATGTTTTTTGTGGTGTAATTTTATTTCTTAGTCAGCAGACCATTGTGCAGAAAATAAATCTTCAGTTTTTATAGAAAATTTCTTTTAATATTTTTAAGAATTGAATAAGTTATTGTTTTTAGTTAACATCAATCACATTTATCAGAAATTTAATATTTTTTAAGGGCCACTTTCTAAAAATGCTCCCACTGTGCCTTTGTTTGCTTTTCATTCACTTTAATTTAATAGCGTGACAACACTTGTGTATAAATTTTTATGAAAAGCACTGCAAAAACAACATTAAATTAAAAAAAAAATACATTTAATTTGAGTGCATTGCAATTGTCATGAAATATTTATTGGTCTCCAAAAAAGATAAAAAGTATTTTTAAATGCATCCTTAAATTTAGGTCAATTTTAATGAGAATTTCATTTCAATTTTTGTTTAAACAATTATTTCATACATAATTGCAATTTAATTAGGGGTTTGCGAAGTAAAATAAAATAAATTTCTATCATAATTATTTTTGCAAACATGACATCTTTTGTGAAAAAAGTTTTTGTTAAAATTTTACAAAACGGAAGTTTTTAAAGGACAAATTGCAGGGACGGCAATAAGCAATTACAAGTGTACTAAAATGGAATAGAAACTGAGCAAAAAAAATAGCTGAATTTTAACTAGAACTTAAACTAAAAATTAATTTTAAGCTTTAAAAGTTCAGTTTTGGCATTATCTATGTTTCTAAGCCAAGTTTGCAGTTAAACTTAATTTATATATTTGGTTTTTTTTTTTGCTAAAATCTGTTTTTTATTTTATGTCTTTTTATATGTATAATTTTTTGATAGTTCAATAGTTATCCATGATTTCATGGTATTTTACACATGACTGCAAACTTTATATATGGGCATTTCCATGATGTCGAGTGTGACCGTCGAACTAATATAAAGGGAAAAACAAAATAATAAGAAAATGGATTTAATTTTGGCAGTAGGCCTTACTTATGCCATTTTTAAGCTCTATTATTGGTTATAATGTGGACTTAGGACAGTATTACTTCACTATTTTAGCCGCTTTTGGCAAAACCTAACACAATATTTCACTGATCTGTTTGACTGATCTATGAATATAAGATTTGGTTTGACTATTTCACTACCGAAACGAGGACGGCTTACAGCGAACCCTTCGCGACAATACCCTGAGTCAGTATCCAGAGTCAAGTCAGTGAAAACCAGATTACTTCACAGACATTACGGAAGCCTTCAACCAATTCGATTTGCGCTAAAAAGAAACATGGACTTTAGTCCTACCTGAAATTACAAACAGGTTTTTAAAAGGTTGATGAAACGGACTTACTATGAAAATTTGTTTAATAAAACTGTTTTAGTTTTTACAACTAAGGGGGTATATCTTAAAAGTTCCAAAAACAGTTTAATTTGAATGCCTGTCGCTCGTGACATTTTTTTTTCAGTAAATGATATATATCACTTTTTGTTAATTTTTACAAAATTATTACAAAAGCAGTATCGAAAATATTTATCACAGTTTATTTGCGAAAGTTTGCAGTTTTAACTGCTTCTTCTCCTTGGACATCTAGTGCTTTTTATTTTATTTCGCATTTCTGCAAGCTTTTCCCGGGTTTTTTTTTTCTTTTTTTTATATACGCTTACACCATTATTTTTTTAGTCATTTCATATTGTCAACAATTTCCATTTTTACTTATGTAGCATTCCAGTTTCTTTCCCTTTTTTTAATTAATTTTATTTTTCTATTTTTTACTTTCTTAAATTTTTCTCTCCACCTCTTCCAATTCTTTAGTTTAAGGCGCAACTTTTGCTCATCTTTATTTTAATAATTTAAAAATGTGTGTTTATACAAATAAATCATTTGTTTAAGAAAGAAATAATTTTGAAAATTTCATATATTTCATGCCGCACGTGACAAACTTTATAAAAAAATTTAGATCACAAATATTCCTAATCATGAGCAAGTTTTTTTTTATATTAATTGTTATAAAAATGTCTGTCTGTACGTTCTACATGTAAAATGAGATGTTGTCCATGTCAAACGGGACAACGAAATATACGATAATTCAATATTATGCAAACAATTTCGGTTCTCTTCAAACGCGTAGTCTCTAATGCACGAAAGAAATAATTTTGAAATTTCATATATGGGTAATTCCAAAGTGTTGAACGTGACAGGCGTACGCATCAAAAATGCAACAACATTTTAAGCAAAAATATTTTTACGTTTTCTTAATCCTAAAATTAAAGCACTAAGAAAGCACTGTTATCTATGCTAAAGTTTATGGAGGGCGCGATTCTAGGTCAAAGATAATGGCAAAAGAAATAGCGGTTCGAACGTGAAAAAAACAGAAGTAGTTTTTGTGGCCATGCATAAAAAGGCGTAATTCAGCGAAACCCGGCACAATTTTTTAGTCAAACTACTTTCAGAGTTTTACGTAGCAATGTAACATTAAAATGTTTTGGTTTGATTCCAAAATCTTCTGTATTTTCTTTTTTTTAAGCCAAAATCTGGGTCGATACGTGACATTTCGAACGTGAAATTTTTTCCGTAATAGTTTAACTGAATAATGATCAAAATAAAATAAAAATTAACCCTTAATCCGAATAACATATTTCTCTTTGAACTCTTTCTTAGATTACAGACCATGTAAGAAAATTTTTTTGGAATAATTTTTATCAAATATCACCTCTTTTAAGAAAGATAAATATTAAAGAAAACATACAATAAAACATTCTCAAAAATAAGAAATTACGTTTGCGCAACTTTGCAGTCTGATTGTTCAGCTAAGTGAACAAATTTATGAGTAAATTTATAAAACTAGTAAAATCTAAGGGGGTCATTTTGTTGTTCACTTCACCTTGCGTTGAGAAAATTTTCATATAAAATTTTTTGAATTTTCAAAATTTCAAAAAATTTTATATGAACATTTTCTCAACGCAAGGTGATGTGAACAACAAAATTACCCCCTAAATGTTTCTCTATAACAATATCGTAAAATAATCAGCTTTTAATAACTTTAAAAATGTTGGTCACGGTGGACCTTTTGGCGGAAATGCCCATATGTATGCTATGTCGCACTTGACAAACTTTATAAAAGAATAAAGATCACAAATATTCCTTATCATGAGCAAGTTTTTTTTTTATTTTATTGTTATAAAAATGTCTGTCTGTACGTTCTACATGTTAATTGAGATGTTGTCCATGTCGCACGGGACAACGAAATATACGATTATTCAAAATTTTATGGTTTGTTCCAAATGCAATATTTTTGACTCTTCGTACCCTTAAAAAAATTTCATAGAGCAAAAGCAAATGCACATTTTGTGTTGTGTTATAAACATTTCCAAATAATTAAAGCTCCAGTTGTGCGATTTTGCGTTTGAATATCTTTAATTAGTTAATAAGATCTTTTCCCTATAACAATTTCAACAACTTGTCTAGTCTCGGCTAACCTTTCGGTGGAAATACCCATATTATTTCTTTTATTTAATGTTCTTTTTTTTTTCAAATATTATCTTTATGGCGTATTTAAATGAGTAGAGCAGTTGAAAATTTTTGTGGCGCCCGCAAAATGTTTAAGCGTTTATTTGATAGCAATTAAAAAAGTTTTAAGCTAAATACAAACTGAAAAAATCATGTGAGATGAAATTAAATGTTATTTAATTAAGTAGCAGTAGAAAAATAATTAATGATTTTAATTTATTGAATTTTAATGATACAAAAAGTGTTTTTTATTAATGGAGATGATTTTTGGCGTAAAGTTGATTAAAATAACTTCTGGAAGTAATTTGAAATCGAATTAAAAATATTTAAATGTTTCAAATGCTTAAGAACTTCGGCAAGGACCTAAGCTACTGATGTTATCTTGGAGGGTGAAATAAAAAGCAGGGCGTCATTTGCAAAATTATTTATACCTATATATTTTTGAAAACATCAAAACTCTAATCTTTAATTAATTTTCTATTAACTATCCATGTGTCCATATTGCGATTTTGTAAACTTTACGCTCGTATTAATGCTGGGGGCAAATTGTATTGTAATTTTGATCTGTATCGAATGCGGTAATTTGCTCCCTGATGAAAACTTAGCTAATGAGCTTCCATTGTTTCCTATTACAGCCATGACTTTTAATATTTATTAATACAACTTTGCTTAGTTTATGCCTTGTTTTTTGTTCAATATTTTACTCACATAATTGTTTAACATATTTTTTTATAATATAATTTTTTTTTTTTTTTTTTTGATAAATAAAGACTAAAAGTAATTTTTTTATAGAAAATATTTTCTTTTCTCTACTGTCTTTTTTTTCCAGGTACATAAAGATAACAAATGATGGGTTAATAATTGAGTTTGGAACAAAAAAAAAAAAAAACAAAAAAGTTTGCACCAGCCAAATTGCGTTAAATATTTTATGATATAATACGGTGAGAAAATAAGATTTATAAAGGTTTTATTTTTTATAATGATTGAACAATTTGTAATTGTGTAAAAAAAGATAATTTAAATGAGGGGTGAATAATTTGTGAGCCAGTTTTGTAATAGTACGAGTATGAAATTATAGATGACCTTAAAAACAATCATGAACATTTTTGTTGATTATGGTATATTTTATGATAATAACATCGTTAAGATGAAAAAAATGTAAACACAGTTAAAGGTTATTTAAATATTTTTGTTTCTTAGCAAATTTTAAACAGATTTCTTGATTTAGCAATTGTCTACATTATGTCGAAAATGTAAAATTAATTATTTTCGACAAATGCTTTCAGTAAAGAATACAAATATTAAAAATTTCGACAAGTTTTTTAATTCTTTACATTGTTTACATTATCTACATTGTTTTATTTACATTAGTTACACAACGTCATATCCTAAAAAAGGTCTGCAGTAGATAAATTTGTAAATTTCAAAAAAAATTCCTATACTGATCGTTATTTTATGTTTGCTTTAATTCTTAACATTGATGTCATTACTAAAAATTTTTTTTTTTTTACATTGTTTACACAATGTCATATCCTAAAAAATTAAGTCGGCATTTGTTACATTTGTAAATTTCCCTGTTCTGATCATTATTTAATGATTTTTTGAATTCTTTACATTAATGACATTACTTACAACATTTTATTTACATCGTTTACACAATGTCAAATCCTAAAAAATAAAGCCAACAATTGCCAAATTTGTAAATTTCAAGAAATCTTTGCTTTTTAGATCATTATCTTAGGATTTTTTAATTCTTTACATTGATGCTATTATTTGCAACGTTTTGTTTACAATATTAGCATAAAGTCAAATGATAAAAACCAAAATTAAATTTGTAAATTTTTAGAAAAGTTTAGCTTTTTAATCATTCTTCCATTTTCTTATTTCTTGCATTGATACCATTATTTACATTGTTTACACAATGTCAAATCTTGAATTATTAAGTCAACAATTGTCAAATTTGTAAATTTCAGTAAATATTTTACATAGAAACTGATTATTGTCTTTAAACTTTTATATTCCCTACATTTTTATAACTATTTACAACGTTTTATTTGCATTGTTTACACAATGTCAAATTCTACAAGATAAAGTCAACAATAGTCAAATTTGTAAATTTCAAAATTCTTTGCTATGCTGATCATCATTCCACGATTTTATATTTGTTTACATTGATGCCATTTTTTACTAAGTTTTGATTAACATGGTTTACACAATGTCAAATCCTTAAATATAAAGTCAACAATTGTGAAATTAATTAATTTCGAAAAATAATTGCAATACTGATCATTATATCATGATTTATTAAATCTTTACATTAATACCATTATTGACAACGTTAATGTTACATTGTTTACACAACGTCAAATACTAAAAAGTCAGTAAAAAAGTCAGCAATGGTCAAATTTATACATTTAAAAAAATCTTTGCTTATTGATCAATATATTTTCATGATTTTCTTTATTCTTTTCTTTTACAACGTTTTATTTAGATTGTTTACATATTGTCAAATCCTTAAATATAAAGTTAACAATTGTGAAAATTATTTCGAAAAAAACATTATATCAGGATTTCTTAAATCTTTAAATAAATATTTACCATTATTACATCGTTAGAGTTACATTGTTTACACATTGTCATATACTTAGGAAAAGGGTCAGCAATTGTCAAATTTGTGAATTTCAAAAAATCTTTGCTTTATTCATCTATTTTCATGATTTTTTGTTCCTAACTTGTATGTCATCATTTACAACGTTTTATTTAGATTGTTAACACAATGTCAAGTTCTAAAACTTAATGTCAACAATGTGAAAATTGTAAAATTCGAAAAATACTTGCAATACTGATCCTTGTTTTAAGATATTTAAATTATTTGCAAAAATACTATTATTTACATGGTGTTATTTATCCTGTTTTATATATTATTTACATAAATACAATTATTTACATGGTATTATTTACTTTGCTTATAGTCAAAAAAAAAAAAAAAAAAAAGTTGTGTAAACATTTGGCAAATTATAAATAGTTAAAAATTTCTGGCTTCAATGATTCTTCAATTCTTTACATTAGAACCTTTATTCACCACGTTTAATCTATATTGTTTACACAATGACAAAACCTTAAAAAAATTTCTGTAAAATTTTTAAAGTTTAAAATCTCCTTGCTATTCTGGTCATTATTGCATTATATTTTAATTCTTAACATTGATGCCATTAATTAAAAGTCGTGCGTACATTGTTTACATAATGCCGGATTTAAAAAAAATTGAGCTTACTCTTGTTAAATTTGTTTATTTCAAAAATTCCTTACGATACTCATCATTAGTTCATGATTTTTTTAATTTTTACATTGTTGACATTATTTGTAGGTATTTATTTACCTTGTTTACACAATGAAGAACTTTGAAAGTCTTTGTAAAGGTTAAAACTTTTAAAATAATTCTATATATATATATTATTCTTATCATTATTATAGGTTTTTTTTAGTTTTTTACATTGTTGACATTATTTAGATGGTTTTATTTACCTTGTTTACACAAAGAAAAATTTCGCACCAAATTTTCTTACGCCCTTTATATATTAGGTAAAACAATAAATATAATTCAAAGTAAACATAAATATTTTAGATTTCTATATATGTTACATTGTTTACTTAATGTAAACAATTCAAGAACTTTTTATATCTTTAAATGCAATGCAATTTAAAAGATTTTGATAGTAATCAAAAATTTCAAATGTCTTCAATATCCTTTTTTTAATTTTTTATCTTTGCTTTTTTGAAAACATCTCTTACGTTGTTTACTTGATGTAAACAATGCATTAAATTTCAAACGCCTCAAGATTTTCAAATAAAATTTTGGGATTTTGAAAGCTAAAACCTTAAATTAATTTATTTTGCAAGTTATTTGCATTCCGATCTTTAATTACAATATTTATTCAATTCTTTACATTGTTGACCTAATGTCAACAATTAAAAAATTGCCTTATCAAAGTAAAAAATCAATTTTATGGCATTTTTTTTTTTTTAATAACTGTTTCTAGATTTCAATTCTTTACCTTAAGTAAAAAATTAATTACTTAATAAATATTTTCAAAAAAGTGTATTTTGTAATACATTTCGACGTTTCCTGGTATTATATTCAACTTTTTCTTACTTTATTTCTATTTTCTGTCAAGAATATATTCGTATTTCATTAAAAGCACATTAAATTTTTTGTAAAACTTTTACTTTTAAACAACCATGAATTTCTGGTTATTAAACTACCGACAAAAAAGGTGAAAAAAGCGATTCAGGAAAAGTAGAACTAATTAAAACTATCACTGAATCTTAAAGAAACCAACAAATGATGTGTAACAAAGAAAAACTAACAGAAAATGCTTAATTAAAATAAAACTTAAGAAAATAATCCCCTCCTCTTCAAAAATAAAAACTGATTTGAGCGATTTTTTTCTACTACAAAATTTTGGTAACAAAAGTTTAGAGACTTTTGTTTGAAAACCCGGCAAACTACAATTTTGTATTAAAAGTGAGTGGCGCATTAACAAAACTACAATGAGAAAATCAGTCGGAGTTTTTAAGTTCCTAATATAAATTTGAGCAAACAAGATCTATTCAAATGGTAATTTTTTTTTGTCCCTTATGCATATTTTTGAAAATTTCTTTAAATATTATCATATTTTTTTTTTAGTCATCACGTTTCTTAAAAGTGAAATGTTTTATTATATTTTATTGCCGTAATCATAATTTTCTAACGCCCACAAGTCTTTGGAAAGCAAATGCTAATTTTGGCTTTTGTCTGTTTAAAATTTGTTTGTGAAACTTTTGACTGTTACTCCTCACAAAATGATTTATACGAGTATAAATTTGTTTGTTCAGTCTTAAAAAATTCAAAAAGATTATTGCATCACAGCTAACCAACAAAAAAAAAAAATGCACTGAAAGAAAGTTTAGTATAATTCACAATAGACTTTAATAAAAACAACATTATGTTATAACATTTTAGAAATAGGCTCGAAGTGAGTGCATTATAACATCCACTTCAAATGCTATAATAGATTTTTTGAATAATTCACAATAGAGTTACATAAAATTACAAAATGGTATTTACATTGAAGAAAATAGACGAATAAAATTCAAAAGAATTGCATTATAAGTTACCTCATCCCCTTAAAACAACCACATTTAATTCACAGTAGTTTCACAAAAAAAGTTTTATCACGTAAAAAAACAAAGCCGACAAAATAAAAACCGATTGCACCAAAATAAAAAATGCACTGGAAAAATATTTTCTATAATTCACAATGGACTTAAGTAAAATCAACATTATGTGACCACATCGAAGAACTGGGCTTAAAAAACTGTATATTAATTGCACTTTAGCAGCCATTAAAAATCCTAAAAAAGAATTTTTAGAATAATTCACAGTATAGTTAAAAATAATAACAATAGTGTTTTTACATTAAAGATACAAAGCCACCAAAATTAAAAGCTATTGCAACATAAATAACCACGCGATTTCCTAGAAAACACATATAATTCACAATAGGTTCACAAAAATTAAAAAGTTTTATAACATTAAAAAATAAAGGTGTCCCTTATAATTTACATCGCAACACCACTGACATTTTTTTTTATAATTCACAATATATCAAATCACAACAGTGTTATCAAATTGTACAAAAAGTCTAAGGAAAATTCAAGGTGATTTCATAAGAGTTTCCACTAAATTAAATCTTTAAAATTTTTTTGGATAATTCACAATAAAAAAAAACATTACCAGGAATTGGTGTTTACAAATTGAAAAAAAGAGTCCAGCAACTTCAAAACAATTGCAGAAATTGCTCCTCATCCTTAAAAATCCCATTGGACAATGGACTTTGATTAAGTCACAATAGGGTTATTAAACTAAAAAAGAAGGCCTTACAAAATTTAAAGCTGTTTTGTTGTTACTTCTTTTCTAAAACTTTTTTAAAATTATTTTTATTAAATTCAAAATGCCTAACAAAATTTAAAGCAGTTGTATCGTTCCGTCTTTCCAAAAAACTTTCTTAAATTATTTTTATGTAATTCACAATAAACAATAAACAGTCCTTGAATCACATTTAAGAAAAATGCCCAGCAAAATTCAAACAAGTTGCATAATAAATTACTTTTTCCCAAAAAAAAAAAAAAAAAATACTCAGACACTTCAAAAATTTCTGCATAATTGAAAGAAATCACAATAGTGTTATTAAATTGAAGAGAATGGCACGTAATTGCATTATTTCCCAACCTAAAATAATTAATAAAGAATTCCCAATAATCTCCAAAAACAAATTAAAGAAAAAAATCTAAAAATTACTCCATCTTTAACAAAAATTTTAACTGTCTAAAACATTTTAAAAATATTCCTTGTCATGCCATTCATATCATAATTTCCCTCATCATCATTATCGTAACTCAATGTTTTCCATTGTCATCATCGCAACAGCATCACAATAAGTCAATTTTTATCCCAAAAAATAAAAAAAAAAAAAATATAAAAATCGTAATAAAAATCGACAAAGTTTTTAATACATTATAAAGTCAATTTGAAATACACAAATAAATAAGCTGGAGAAAAAAACACTGTCACATAAATAAATTCGTGAAAACCATCAGTCATCATATTTATTTGTTTTTCTTTTTTTCATCTCCTTAACCAGAAATAAAAAAATAATTTTGCAATAAGGGAAGGGCAATGGCAAATTGGGTGAAATACATATTCATTTGGAATATAAAAGAAAAAAGTAAATGTTTTAACTGCAAAAAATCATTAAAAATTATTTTAAATTTAAATATGGTCCTTCGAATCCTTAAGTAATTTTTGGTCTTGCGAAATACATTCACAAACTAAACTGATCTTAAATCTGAATTCAAACTGAACTTTTTGAAAAAAATATTCAGTTCCCGTAATAAGTTCTTTAAATGCGATTTTTTTTAAACTTATTTTATTTTTTAATAAATTCAACAAAAAAATTTATTGAAAAGTGTTTAAAAATGATACTCCACTGGTTTTTTTAATTTTTTCCAGCACATTTTTTGACCTTAATTATTTTGCAAACTCTCTTGCAAGCAATCTGGTTAAATTTTTTTCCTAAAATTTTGTGACCCATTTCTCTCCCGTAATCTCCACGTTTTTCTTGTTCAAAAATCCTAGTAAAAGCTATAATTTATTTAAGTTTTCTCTGAACAACCTGATTTTGAAGGTTTAAACTTAACATTCATCACCCCAATATTTTATTTTCTTCTTCTATTGCTCTCCAATTTTTTTTTCTTGTTATTTGCTGAAAACAAAAAGAAAACAAATGGTTAACTGGACAAACGAATTTATTTAATAAATAATGACGACAAAAAAGAGGAGAAGAGAAAAAAAACCATCATGCGGTTTTTACCAGTAGCACAAACAGAAACACCACACCCAACATTCTAAAACAGTGAAGTGCAGCTTAAAGATGAGTTATAACGTTTCGTTGGCTAAAAGGTAACGGAGACTAAAAAAATATAATGGCTCGAAGGACTAGAATTATATGAATCAAAGGACCACTATTCTAGTAAAATAGTAATAAAAGCAGTTAAGTAGAAGTAGTAGAAAGTAAAAAATAAGATTTTTTTTTTAAATTCTACTTATTTGAGTTAAAAGGACTTCAATGAAATAAAATGGGCTGACTAAGATTTGGGTGAAATCTTCAATGAAATAAAATGGGCTGACTAGGATTTGGGTGAAATGTGCTGAATTCCCAATTCAAACTCTTAATAAGCACACTAACGCGCTGCTTAATTCTGCACCTCTCCTTGGTTGAATTTGTCTATCACTTAAATAAATTAAGTGATTAAAATAATAATTCAAATTAAGTTCGCAAAAAAACTTGACGTTAAGGCAGTGTTCCCAGTTTTGGGGATTTATCCTCAAATTGGGGTTTTTTTTGTAATTGGGGATAAACATTTCGTAAAAATCCCCAGGGGATTTATTGGGGAAAAGCACTTTTTTCGCTGGGGATTTTTGGGGATAATATATTATTATAAATTCCTTTTTTGTAATGGCAAGACCGATTTGGTCAAGATTTGAGCTCAAATTTTGGTATTTTTTGCGGTTTAAACTATTTCAACAAGTTCTTGAAAAAGTTTAAACCGCAAAAAAGACTTAAATTTGAGCCCAAATTTCAGAACATTTCAAAACCTCTGTTCGAAGAACAGCTTTACAAGTTTAAAAACTAACAAGGGATGGCTCGAAGGACCATTATTTTGTATTTGTTGTTTTTTTTAAATTTCCAAATACATATGTATATAGAATATATGATTAAGAAATTGATAAAAAAAAGCAGAGTTTTAAAGTGAAAAAACTTATTTCTGGTTACACATTTTAATTGGAAGGACCTTATTAAATATTAAGAAAGTTTGCCTAAAATATTTAGTGACAAATTATGTTCAGTTTTCAAAAAGTTTTTTTTTCTTAAATTCATATTCAAAATGTTTTGTTTTAAAATATAAGGTTAGTATATGAACTCAAATCAAACAATCTTTTTGGTTAACTTTTATCAAATACTTTTTTTTAACTCAAAGGACCAAAGTAAATGTTTCAAAGCGGAATAACAAATTATTCGAAGGGCCGTTTAATAGTTCTAGAAATAAAATGTTTCTTTTTCAAATCTCACAATTTATTTCCACTTATTATTTAAAATGGCTTTATTTATATTTATCAAAATAAATTTTTGGTGTTAAGGATCAAAGTGAATGACTTAAAGGATTATAAGTAAAGACTTTAAGGGTTATATTTTAGTTTCATGAAATTTTGCATAGTTAATTATTTCATGCTTAATTTAACGAAAGCTTTATTTATATTTTCATAAATACTTTTTATGGCTCAAGGGACCAAAGTAAGTTGTTAAAACAGCCAAAACGAGTAGCTCAAAGGACAGTTTTTCTGTTTTTATTCTAAAATATTTTTTTTTCTAACAAATTTTCTGTAAATAATTGATTAAAACTAAGACTTACAATATCTTGGGTTATATTTTTTAAAATACTTTGTATGACTCAGACCATAACGAACAGTTCGTAGGACCATAAATAATTAAGGGCCTGAGAGAGGATTTTCAGTTTAAGAACTAAAATGTTTATTAAGAAAATTATGTGTAGATAATTTAATTGAAATAAAATGATACAATTGCTTTGTTTATATTAAAAAAAAAAAAAAATTTATGACCCAAAGGACCATAGTGCATGATTCGAAGGGCCGTTTAAAACTTTAAATATTTTTTTAAAAAATTATGTGTAGATAATTTACTTGAAATAAAATGTTACAATAGCTTTGTTTATATCTTTTAATAAAACATTTAAAAAAAACATTCATGACTCAAAGGACCAAGTGAATAATTTGAAGGAATGTTTTTTAGCTTGAGACTTGAAATATTTCTTTAGCTAATGTTGTGTAGATTATTAATTGGCCGCTTATGACTAACAGTAAATTCCTTTTACATTTTTTACAATTCATGTTGTTGCATGTTTATTTTAGAACAAAAAAAGATAAAATGGACATTGACAATACACCAAAGAGTAAACTAGAAAAAAAATTCTAAATGCACGTACCAAAATACTATTAATATCAGGAGGCAACAAATACATTCAAGTTTATTTAAATAAAAGCAGTCGCTCTTAAATCATAAGGAAGAAATATTTTGGGCTTTAAAAAATTTAAAATTTTTTTCTTTTAAGATGAATTATAAACTTTTTCAAATTTAAAAATCTTTTTTTTTTAAACTTGTAATTAGTATTTAAAATCCTTTGATCTTTTAATCCAGACTGTATTCCATAGCTGATACGAAAGTCTTGTTATGTTAGTATATTCATACAAAAAGAAAAAACTCAACTAAATCTATTTGAAATGTCTTGTCTAGGTAAATTAACCAAATCGTTTACAAAAAAGCAAGACTTGGCCATCAACTCTGTTCGTATAAAGCATGTAACATATAAAGGAATACATGTTACCATGTATGTAACAAATCCTTCCCTCCAAACATTTATCCCATAACGATTCTCAACCAGTTACCAACAGTCGTAGTGGCAGCAGCAGTTTTAGAAAAAGAAAAAACCGGCTAGACGCGTTTTCTAAACTGCAATCAAGCATTGTCAAAGATTTGAAACAAAAAAACAAAATCAAACTAGAAACCAGCCATAAAGACAAAGAACTATGTGCAAGTATCTATTGGGCAAAGAGAAATAAAGTGGAAAAACAGTTAACAAAATAAAGTGTTAGTAAAGTTTAGCACACACTCACACACACAAACAACCGACCAACCAACTTTAAAGCCATGACAAAGTACACTCCATATATGAAGTGCTTTAAGAGATGTTGGTTGGTGTACATAAATATTTCTTTTATTTCTATATTTTATTTTCCTAAACTGCAAAAAACTGCATAAAAGTTGTTAAAATGTAAGAGGTTGGCAGAACGAACTAGTGATGCTTCGCAAACTCTTGCCATTTTAAAAAAACGTTAACAACGCATAGGAGAGTGACTTCCGTATGTGTGTTTAAATGCCATGTAACTGGTAATGAGACTTGTTTTGTACCGGGCATAAGCAGCGTTTGAAAAATAAGTTTAGACCAACCTCAAGAAAAGTGGAAAAGAGATAGAAGTCGACTTTAAAAGGCATTTTTGGGGAAAAAAGAAACGATTTTTAAGTAAATGTGAAATGTTAAAAAATAGTTATAATTAAAAACGTTTAAGATAAAAAACTTTAAACGATTTTTTAAATGTTGTTGGAAGCTTTTTTGAAAAAGCTTAAAGAGAAAACATTTGTAAAAGAAGCTTTTGGAAGTTTTTTAGAAAAAGCTTTAAGTTTAAAATAGCTTTTATAAACTATTAAAAAGTTTTTAAAAAGCACCTTTGAAAAAACGATTTTTAAAGCTTTAAGAACCTATTAAAAGCTTTTGTAAAAAAGCATTTTTGTGTTGCTCTTTAAAAAATTTTGATTTTTTTATCATTTTCGGACTAATGCCAAAAAATAATGTGAACTTGATGTGTTTGTTAAGCAAAATATTTTTACGAAAACCCGGTTTAAACGAAAACTTCAATATTAAGTTAATTTTTTGCCGTTTATTTTTCAGCGTTTTAAAATAATAAAATTTTTTTTATTTATACTTTACTGCAGGGTAATATCGTAACTTTTTAACCACAAAAATTTGTCGTTAATAGAAAATTTTAAGTAAACATTTTATACTTAACGACAAATTTTTGTCGTTAAAAAGTTACAGAACTACCCTACAGAGGCCTGTCAAATTTGGTTTAGCTTTTTTAACTAAATTTCGGTTGTAGTAAAATATGGAATTTCTTCCACTTTCGATCGCAATTGCTTTCTGGGACAATTTCAGCAAAAAAAAAAAAATAATAATAATTTATTCGTATTATCAAATAGCAAAAGAAGTTTTTTTCGTAGTATAGAAAAGGCAATGCAAAAAAATTTAATTCGTGAAAACAAAGGAAATTCCATTTTATGGTTTGTCTCTGCTTTTAAACAGCAATTTTAAGATTTTATAACTCCTCTAAATCTTTCGTTAAGCCCCTTAAAGGTGGCATAAGCGGTTTTAAAGCTTCAATTAAAAGCTTTTTAAGCAGTTAATGGATTTTATCAAAAAGCTTTTTTAAGCTTTTATAAAAAACTTGCTTAAAAATTTCAAAAATAGTTTTTTAACTATTAGACAAAATGATTTTTAAAGCTTTTATAAAATTTTATATTAAAAACTTTCATGTGAAAGCCTTTTAAGGAAAAGTTTTTTAATCCTCTTTGACAAAACGCTTTAAAAAGCTTATTAAAAGGTTTTGAATCAGTAATTTAAAACAATTTTTAAAACTTAAAAAAAAAAAAACTATTTTAAGATTTTATAAAAAAAGCTTTTATTCGACCTTTACAAAATTTATTAAATAAATTTAATTTGTTTTATAAAAAAAGAGACCTCAAGCTTAATTAAATAATAATACTAATAAGCTTTTTATAATTTTATAAAAAAATAAAGCTTTTTAAAAAACTAACTTGAATTAATTTTGAGTTTAAATAAAAATTGCTTATGAAGAGTTTCTTCTAAAGTTTTAAAAAACTTGAAGCTCTAAAGAACTCTTCCTTTTTTTTTTTTTTTTTTTGCTTAAAAATAAACTTATTTCAAATAACAAACAGTTAGTTTACCTACCAAATCCCACTGTAACTTAAATTTATGTTGTAAACAAATACTTGTAGACATTTCTCGTTAACATATTATTTATTTTCTTTCTACTTCTGCTTTTGCCATTTTTTCTGGGCTGCCTGTCCATAACACTCTCTTTTCACATTGGCAACACTTTCGACACCAACAATTCACAGAAAAATAAACAACAGCAAAATTAAATTTGCCACTGACTTTTACATAAACTTGAACTTGTTTAAAGCTTTTACTGCAATGACGGAGAAAGAGTTAGAGAAAAACGTGATAAATTGTAGAAATGCAATAAATTGCAAGAAGAAATGAGGAAGTTAAAGTAAATATTTTCTCATGGAAGAATTTCTTTTGCTAAATTTAGTTTGTTTTTTAATTTTCTTCAAGCTGAAAATGTGCAAAGGAATTTTTATTAATTAGACGTTTTGCAAATAGACGCAGATTTTGAAATGTGTATTTTTTTAATTGAATATTTTGATATTATGTACTAAACTTTAACTGCCTGTTTAACGATTTCAAACGTCAACGTTCGCATAGAAAATTATATTTAAAACAAAAACCAAATTCTTTTTGTTTTTAATGTAATTTTCTATGCGAACGTTAACGTTCGAAATCGATGAACAGGCTGTAAGTTCATCAAATTTAATTTTCGTTAAATTATTTTAGCATATTTTCAACATAAAATGAAAAAAAAATTTTTTGATTCTGGACTGAACACGGGATTGAACTTGGGTCGAACTTACATGTTTCGAGAATAACCACATTCTCATCATCACAATTCTTTGCGGCGACTGCCAGCTATGTATAGTAAATTTTTTTTTTTTATTTCGGAATGGGTTTGATGGTTATAAAATATTTTAAAAATGCAATCGTTTTGAAAACCCCTAGGAAGTAATCTTTATTGTAAAATCTTATCGGGTTTTAAAAGTGAATTAGTTAAATTTATAGAGAAATAATTGTTTAATTGTAAAGTTTCTTTAAAATTTGGATAAGATAGCAAAATACTGATTAATTTAAAAAAAAAAAAATTTTTTGTTTTAGAAACTCTAACTGCCTGTCCTTGAAATTGTTAAAGTCCAACAAGCCTTGGATCCGCCTTTGATTAAAAAAAAAGTCCTTAACTTGAATCTGACCTAAAACGTACACTATCACCTAAACAAGATCCTAAAAATTTAAATTGAAAAAGAACAGATTTAAAATTAAACTTAAACGAAAAGTTTTTTTGTTTTAAAATTGATGTTTGATTAAAAATTCCAAAACATGCATAAGGGAGTTCTTAACAAATCAGCTTGAAGGGCAGCACCCCAATTATGTAATTCGCTAAAGCTAAATCTCTATCGCTAAAAATCTATAAAGTTGCTTTAGTGATTTTTGGCTACGAATGCAATTCTGTAACGTACATCGCTAAATTTGGCAATGCCATAAAAATTTAATTCGCCGCAATTTTAGCTTTTAATGTCATCGCTGAAATGTTTAAATTTTATATACTCTAAGGCAATTTAGCGATCGAGATTTAGCTTGAGCTAAGCTAATTACAGAAGGCTGCTGATTTGAGATCCGCCTAGATACTCTTCCTATTCAATAGATACTGCTAGCCTGCCAAAAAGCAGCGAAAGTTAGACAGCTCCTATGTGCTCTGTTTGCGTTGCATTGTTTGTTACCAGGGTTTAAAACCACCATGGGGTTAGACCTACCCGACGGGTAAGGAGTTCGTATGTTCTGCTCATATACACGAAGATCCTTTCTGGGATGTCTAGGGAGAGGACTTAACGGTGTGATGTCAAAGTTTAGATGAATCTTTCCGTGACATCCCAGGAGGAACTTTTTAATCAGCACGTTGTTATATTCATAGACTGGAAGAACCTTTGTTTGCCTGTGGAGGTGGTTTTTCGAGGTTATTTTCATATTTTTTTTTTATCTATTCTAGTCGTTTTCTATGCCTTAATCCTTGAAAAATTATTTCATATTTGTTCAGTTTTGTTTGAAATTCATAAGAAACTAAAACAAGTTTACAAATTTCTCCAAAAATATTCATTTTAAATTTATTAATTATTTTCACAATTCAAACTTGAAATGATTTCATCTTTCACAGACAACGATTAAGATAAACTACATTAAAATATATTGCATGAAGTATTATATCAAACTATAATACTGAATTTAAATAGTATTAATAATTTCCTGGTCATTTAAAATAATACGAATATAATGTAATATACTATTACTACAGACTATGTAATGAGAAATTAACAGAGTATTTTAGTATAACATACAGAGACTTGTATAATTGCTAGAAACACAGAACACCCTCCTGGGAACTAATGAGAAAAGAAGATGATATTAGTTTGTAAACGCTTCCTCTTTGTCTTTGGAAAAGTCTGTATTAACCTCGCAATTCTTTTTAAAGAGATCTTTGGCAAACCTTAATAATCGAGAGCCACCTGTTGCCATTTGAGTTAAAGTATTTACATAAACTTCATGCCATTTCTCATAAACATTTAGTTATTAATCTTTTAAACATATTAAATGTTAATGACCCTACTCCAGACAATAATTTTTTTATAATCTTTCACCCTGCTCTATACTGTATACTTTACTTTGCACCGGCTACTCTGCATCTTTCATGTCTTCTGTTACTTGTTCGCCTTTCAGTTAACACACTCACGCACACACACTCAGCATCTTCAAAGCAACAAAGCATTGTGATTATTATTATTAATACAAAATTATTGCAGCTATAACAACATCATATAACAACATCAAACCAATGGCAGGCAGGCCTTACAAATGTTAACCGACAAACACGCAACTTCAAAACAATGTTCAAAGTTTGAATTCCAAACAAACTTGTTTCATTCATTCATATACAAACTTTTATATACCAGCAAAAACACACATTTTGCAACAATTAGCAATAGTTTTTTTTTTTTTTTCTTTTCAGTTTTGAAAGTAGTTTTATGAGTTCAAAAGGAAATTCTAATACATTTTAACAAAAAAATAATAAAAATAATAACAACACACACTTGTTTTAGTTTATAAGAAAAAAAGTTGTTTCGTAGCTCAGAGGTTCAAAGGGAATACAGAAAAGCTATTGCGAACTTTAGAAAAGTCTTAATTTTTAAACCCTTAACAGTAAATGAAGTTAAACAGGGTGGCCCAAATTAGACATACCAATGTCGTTGCAGGAGTTCTTGCAGCAGCAATGTTTGCACAGTATAAATTTTGAATGCATGCATCATAAAATCCAACTACAATGTTATTCTGGAAATTCGAAATGAAATTGATGGGTAATTTTCCTTTCTCTTACACAAAGCTTCCACATTGCTTTCAGTGCGGATATTTAGATGAAACCCTCTTCCGTGACGCTCGTTAACTAAACCCCGTTCCTTAAAACGGCCGACTAAGTTCCTAACCCAATGTGCCATTAGTTGTGTTGAAAGCACATGTCCTTGGTGTCCATATCATCCATTTCCAACTAAAAAAGTTGGTTATAATAGACCTTTGATCATAAAGAAGATCATACTACGCTGGTGTGTTTGAATATGAATTAATATCAGCTTTTTAAGAAGAAATGGAAATCCCAACGTTAAAGCTTTCTTCCTCTATAAAAAAGTAGAGTAGCGAAAATCGGAATTTTGTTTTTTAAATTCTTTAAATTGTAGGATACTTTTTTAAAATGTCAAATTTTTTTCTATATTTGCCTTTAAAATACACGTTATTGACCTTTTCCGTAAATAAAAACATTGGAAATTCATCTCTCCAGTTTGATCAAACATCCTTTGGTATGAACCATGTTAGATTGACTTTGTTGACTCAAACATGTTTCTGCAAATTAAGAAACTTAGGCGGATTCCTTTTTTTTTGAGATAATAACTTTTTTTTAAACATTGTTTCTTCTTGCTCCTGTTTGATAATAAAGGGTGGTCCAACCAAAACGCACGATGTTAATTGTAAATAAAGCAAAACAGTTTTCAGAGAATTATCCTAATAATTTTAATTATGATAGAAGGACCCATTATAATTATGTGTGAGAAAATTATCGGCCAAATGCTTGCCACGGCCTCGGTGGCATATCTCTACCCGATAGTCTATATTTAAAATGAGTCTGAGTTATAATTAGGTTCAATGTCGTTAATGTGCCGAATTGTTTCATCCTTAAGCTTTTTTACGTATACTTTTCTTTTAAATATCCCCAAAGAAAGTCCAACGGTGACGTCCAATAAATATTGACACGACAGGAGATAACACGGCCATGGAATTTCTCTCGCAAAATAGCCATTGTTTCGTTGGCTGTGTGGCAAGTGGCACCATTCTGTTAGAACCAGATCTCCTTTAGGTCCATATCCTCAATTTCTGGCCACAAGGAGTCTGTTTTCATATTGCGATAGCGTACAACATTCACGGCAACTACTTAGCCGACCTCATTTTCGAAGAAGTACGTCCCGATGACGCCGCCAGCCCAGAAACCGCATTAAACAGTCACTCTTTGTGGATGCATCGGCTTTTTTCACGTAGAGAAAAAACATGTATAAATATGGTCACCTCCAACCAAACTATTTTCAAAGAAAATTTTTAACATATTGTGGGTAATATAACCATATAATTTTCGGCGACAACCATATTATGGTTAAATAAGTCCTCCATGAGGAACCCCACAACCATATTATGGTTGCCTCTAAAAATGTTATGGTTAAATATGATAACAATTTGTTTTTAAAACCCACACCACAACAGTGGAGAGGGAATTATGCATTTGTGCTGATGTGCGTAGCGCCTTAAAATAGTGGTCCTAGACCCACCTTAAAGTATAGCGATCTACTCAGAATCACTTTCTGAGTCGAACTAACGATGTCCGTCCGGCTGGCTGGCTGTCCATGTAACCTTGTGCGCAAAGTACAGGTCGCAATTTTGGAGATAATTTGATAAAATTTGGGTCGTAGGTTCTTATTGGAACAGGGACCAAGCCTATTGAAAATGGGCCAAATCGTAGGACCACGAGGGAAGATAGGGGAAAATTTCTTCCTCTCAGAAACTATCAAACCGATTTTAATGAAATTTAAAACATACATAGATAAAACCATATCTATGTATATGGACACAAAACGTATAATTTTTTAAAAAAATCGAACCACGAGGGGAGTTAGGGGCAATTTCTGCCTCTCAAACCGATTTTAATGAAATTTAAAACATAGATAGATCCATATCTATAGGGACACATTAGCAATACAGTTTTTAAAAAATAGGACCACAAGGGGAGGCAGGGGGCAATTTCTGCCTCTCACAAACTTTCAAACCGATTTTCATGAAGTTTATAAACATAGATAAATCCATATTTACATGGATACATAAGCATGATGTGTTTTTAAATACTGTGGTGTAGGGTATCATATGGTCGGGCTTGACCGACTATACTTTCTTACTTGTTAAATTTACAATAGTATTTTCCTCTTTTCCAAGAGCAACATACTATGTTTGAAAACCAACCATGCTATTGTAAGTGTTTAACAAATTTCAGTTATTAATGATCATAAAATGCTTGCAGGCAACAATAATATGGTTGGGGTTTATTGATGGAAGCCTAATCTAAATGGTTATCGCTGACAATAATATGGTTGCAATAAACACAATTTGTTAAATTTTTTTTTTTTAAATAGTTTGGTTGGAGGTGACCATATTTAAAGATGTTTTTTCCCCGGGTGTACAGTTAGTTCAACCAACCATTAGGCGTATGCTCAATTGTGTACCTTATCATGGATGGTTGGTTGTCAAACACTGAATTGTGTATTTCGCCATGGTTTGTTGTCAAACTCTGAAAAAAAGAAATTAAGTTGGGCAAACAACTTGACGTTAAGGTGTGACTTACAATAAAGATCGTGCATTACGGTTTGACCACACTTTACATACTTTTGTATAATATATATGTTGCATTGTCTTCAGCTTTAAGCATGGGTACGTTCGTAAATGCATCACTGCGCTGCATCAGAAAAGCAAACTTTTTTTAATGGCGATAAAAGAATAATTATAATTTTTTTATTGTGTGGCTATTATTTTTGTAGACTATTTCACAGTTTTTTGGTCCACATTTACTTCACTGATAAATATATAACCATTTGAAATCACTGATGCAGCGCAGTGATGCATTTACGAACGCACCCCACATTTCTGAAGATATTAATGATATAATTTTTTTTAAGAAACATTATTTGTTGCTCTAGGATGATCAAACATCCTGTAATGCAAACCATGTTATATTGACTTTGCTTCAAACATGTTTCGGGAACTTTATAACTGTACCTAAGCAAAAGCGGCACGCGTTTTCAAGTTGTCAGAAGATGCTATACCCATACAATTTGTATTAAGCATTCCTAAATAGCGCGGCGTCAACGCTTTGCAATTGGAAATTCCGATTTTGACAGAGCATTTTATAGTGAAGTTGGCTGCTATTGTTAATAAATAATGGCAATTGACTACTGTTAGTGACACAACGTTAACGCTCATATTTAGGTATGGCATAAGATAGATAATCTTTTAGTTTTATTACACTTTATTTTAATATCTAGATCGATGTTGTTTTTTTTTAATATGTAAACAAAATTTTGTAACTGAAAAAACTCTTACAGGGTTTTTGTCAAACATATAACTTTTTCGTCATATTTTCTATTAACTTTCTTTTATTCAAATTCTTCTTGTGACTCATGCAAAACAAATTTCAAAGATTTGTCTGAATGATTACAAATCAATTAATTCATAATTTTAAAAACTGGTTGTCAGCGCTGAGGAATTCTATACAATTCAATTTATAAACAAATATTATTTTAATTGTTTATAAACAAACCAAAACAACAACTTAATTTATACTCTCTTTTTTTTTAATTTTACTACGTCTTCAAACTTCTTTATATGTTTACAACAAAAAAATGTTTATCCATTCCAATCATTTACTGTCCAACCGGCAACAGAAGCAAAACGATAATCAAACTGAAACGAACATCATCATCATACCAAAAAACGGCGTTTGAACTTGATGCAAAGTCAATGACTGTGTATCATTAACTTGTTGGCCAAAAATCAACAAAAAAAAAATCAAATAATTTGTTTAAACAAATATTAAACTGAAAGGCGAAAAAAAACAATATAAAAAAACGTGGTTTAAGTCAAGGTCAGGTTTTAGGAAATTAGTTAAATTTTTAGTTAAAAACAGTATTTTTTTTTCTTCAAAACTTTTAGAAAACTTTAACCATATTTAATTTCTTTTATTTTCGCATTTTTTAAACTTTTTCTGTTTTCTTTACAGTTTTTTTGTGTGTGTTTTCATTTAATAAAATCAAAATCCCATTAAAATGTCTGCTTCCTAAAAATTCAAACAAGGTGAGTTTTTTTTTTTAAATATTTAAGTTTCTTTATTAAATAATATCTTGAAATAAGACAATAATAAAAAAACTTTTTTTCATTTTGTTGCATAAAAATTCAATTTAATTTTTAAAGTTTTTGTTCAATATTTTGCTTTTGTGGATTTTTAAAAATTTTTTGGCAAAGTTTTTAACCAAAAAGTTTTATAACACAATATCAATTTCCTTTATGAAAGTTTAGAGCCATAAAAAGAAGGAAACTGATACATAAAACAAATAAACTAAATTGTTATGAATTGGCAAAATTAAAAAAAAAAAAAAAAAAAACAGAAAAAGATAAAAATGTAGGAAATTGAAAAGGAAAAACAATAAATTTCAGTGTGTTTATTAAATAGAAAAAATTTAAAAATAAAACAATTTGAGATTAATTTCTTTCTTTAAACTAAATTTAACTGTCGAATAAATTTCCAGTTTATAACAGTTATAAAAGTAGAACAGTTAAAAGTGTATAACAGTAAAAAAAAAAAACTGGTCAAGATTTAATAAAGTTTTTAAAAGTTAAAAATTATAAATATATTAGGACTCAATTTATCCTTTTTTTTTTAAGGGAAAAGGCATGACTTTCCGTTTGCATTTGTTGCCTACAAATATTCATGACTGTTTCAACAGATACCATTTTATTAATTTAATCTACTTTTAGCCGGAAAACCTTGATTAAGGGTGGATGACTTAGTTCGGGCCTTAAAAAACAGTTATAACCAGGGAAACCAGAAATATGCAATCACAAGTTTTTCCTTGTGCGACTAATGAAGGTAGAAACAATATATTTATCCGTTTTAGAGCATTTTATAAATTTTGGCATCGATTTGTTAGTGCATATTTTGCCGTTTGCAGCATTTTTTAATATTTTTGTTAAAAGAGATTTTTTGCAGCATTTTTAAGGTTTATTGCGCATATTTTGCCTTTTTAATGCATATACAATAGGGTGTCCCAAAATTTTTTTTTGTAAGAGGCTCAAGCATAATTTGAAAGCTTATAGGGTAAAGTATTTTTGATTTTTTTTTTAGAATTTTCGGAATAGGTTTAGAGGTCGCGCAAATTGAGTTTTCATAAAAAAACGGAGTTTTCGGCCATTTATTTAACTTTACTCATAACTTGGTTAATACCACGAGTTTCTTCACTTTTGAGGAAACAATTTAAAAGAAAAGTATCCAAGCTTTATTCCTGTGTGAAAAAATTATAAGTTTTGGTGATGAGTGTACTCATTTAGATACCCTTAATTGCAATTTTTCGTAATTTTTTAACAAATTCTGTAAATAACGGTTTATTACTTTGCAAATTTATATGAAAGGTATTAAAACTAGGGACGCGATTTTGAAAACCGATAAGTTCTAAACAATTAAGAAAAACAAAAATGGAATTTTGTCCTACAGTTTCCGAGTAACACTATTTTTATAGTTTGTACCTTAAAAATGGTGATACTTTTTTCGTTATAATTATTGTATATTTCCATAAATTTTTATAGTTAGGTTTTAACTGTCATGAACTTCCGACATTTATTGATCTGAATCGTTACACGCTGTCATTTTCACTTTCTATTTTATGCGTGCTCCAGGGGCTATCAATCGGGCTCGCTGATTGATGAAAATTATCTATTCTTTGAAAATATGCATTTTCCGAAACCAGTTGCAATCTTATATAGACAAATCAACAGTTGATGCCTTGCTGGAATTAAGTTCATTTATTTTAAGAATATGTATCAAATATTGGTACCGCTCCTCTCAATGATCTGAGCCTATTAAAGGAATTGGATAGTTATAAAATTATTAATAAAGCCGTTGAAAAAGCCTCGCTTAAAACTATTCTAGGTCATCAGTGGTACTTAACTCCGAAACTGGCTGCCTAAGCGTTTTTTGATGAACGTATCGACACCAAAACTTTGCACTTAATGACAAAAAAAAACTTGCAGATACTCCATGGAGCGATTACGAAGTAGCAAATGTAACTTTAACAGAAGAAAAATCTAGAAATAAAGAAACTCAACAATTTATTTTAAAAGCCAGTCTAACTTTTTTTGAAGTTTGCAATATTTCAATCGATTTTTTTTAAATAGATCCAGAGAATTGGAAAGCTAACAAGTAATTTCAAGAGGCAATGAAAAAAGTTCAACAATTACAAGTGGTAAATGATGTGGTAGAACGAGGTGTGGCTTTGGCTTATACTTATATTAATGTCCCAACTTCTGAAACTGATAACCAGAACTTGTTGCAAGGTATAGAACTACATCGCAAGAACCTCAATAAATGATTTTTCACAGAGCTGGCAAACAGCTTGTAATAACATATACTGGGTATAAAGATAAAAACGGGTATAACTCAGGAATGGTAGGAACAAATTTAAAAATTGTTTATTCGTAATAATTAGAATTTTTTTGTCTTTAAAACTGCATCATTAGTTTTAATACCTTTCATATAAATTTGAAAAGTAATAAACCGTTATTTACAGAATTTGTAAAAAAATTACGAAAAATTGTAATTAAGGGTATCTAAATGAGTACAATCATCACCAAAACTTATAATTTTTTCACACAGGAATAAAGCTTGGATACTTTTCTTTAAAACTGTTTCCTCAAAAGTGAAGAAACTCGTGGTATTAACCAAGTTATGAGTAAAGTTAAATAAATGGCCGGAAACTCCGTTTTTTTATGAAAACTCCATCTGCGCGACCTCTAAACCAATTCCGAAAATTCTAAAAAAAAATCAAAAATACTTCACCCTATAAGCTTTTAAATTTTAGTTGAGCACCTATGAAAATCACAAAAAAAAAAAATTTAAGACACCCTGATATACAATAGCTTTCGCAGCAAATACAATTTTTTTCCCGAAAATCTGTTACTTCAATTTCGACATCTACATTTAATTTTTACTCTAAAATTGTAAGACAAAGCAGGTTGTCATCTTTTAGTATTCCGATCGACTCAGAATCACTTTCTAAAGTGATCTAACGATGTTCATCCATCCGCCTAGCTGGTTGTCTGTCCGTGTTAGCAATCTTCAGTTTTTAGGGCATATTTTTAACGTTTTTCAGAGCACTGCATATTTAATGCGCATAAAACGTGTTTTTAGAGCATATTTCTGGTTTCCCTGGTTATAACAGTTCTTTATCAAAAACACTTTAAAAATTCCTGTGTAAATTAAAAATAATCAGCACGATAACTAATTGGGCAATCATAATTATGGGCCAAGTTCAAATACCAAGCACTATTATGGACAGATTAAGTGCAGTTATTACAAAAAGATTTTACCGCAAAAAACCAAAATTTGTTTCGCAAATTTCAAGCTTTGATTGCGAAACATTAATTCAAATTAATTATTGGCCATTGTTTTGACAATATTCAAATAAAGAGTCAAAAGAACTGCTCACTTTTTGTGCCCAAGACCAAATAACACTAATATCATGAAGCCTGATCTGAAGTAAAGGGCAGGGTGTTTTGCAACGACCACAACAAAAAGTAGTCGGATGGGAAGAGGTCAGGATTTAATTGCGAGTGAAGAAAAATTTTCCAACCACTATTTACTAAACTGTTCTTGCAAAATTTGCACGAGCATTGTTATGCTGGTTTATTGCGGTTTTATATATGTTGTCTAATTGGCCAATGCTTTCTTAAAAAGAAACAAGGGGCATAACGCGGTTCTTAACTTCAAAATACAAAATAGGAGTTGTATCATAATGACCTTAAGTAGTATGTTTTGGAGAGTTCTGCAGCACTTTTTCCATACAAAAAGTTGTCATACTGTTTTGCTTCCCATGTTTTAAGTTCCCAAATTCGACTCAAAATCCCTCCAAAATTTTTTTTGACATTACCAGTGTTACAAAGTTGTTATTATTGCATCTTTACTTTTCCATAATAAAAGTAATAAAAAAAAAGCACTAAACATGTTTTAGGCTACTGGTTTCCGTAATACTGGGTTGATTTCCGATCTTATCTCCAACATTTTAACAACTCTATTGGAGAGTAGAGCATTTATAAAAGCCCGTTAGACAATTCTAAGTTAAAAAATTACCCCCTTATGTAAAGTTAAAGTACATATTAGTTAACCAACACATTAAGCCCAGCTAAAATTAAGGTTGTTTTATGTGTTGGATAACTAAAGTGAAGTTTAACTTTTTTGCGTCCTACATGGATGTGGGCCAATGCCTTTCCTCAAAACTTTTCAAGGACAGGCAGACCCAAGTAGCTGATATCGTCGCCCGATCGATTAATTCGAGTCCTCTTCCGCACTCACGTGTACATCGGCCATAGGTTCTTTTGAACTTACGATACGCTCTGGATTTGGATGAATGTAATCCAAAAGAGAAAATGTGGTAATGATTTGATTCATAGCTGCTTAGATGGATGTTTATGCTCATCTATAAGTTTGGTGAACAAAGCGCGAGAAATAAATTTCCACGATTTGTAAACATTGTTCTAGTATAAGTCTTTGCATAGCTAAAGTATACAGTAGACGCTCAGACATTCTAACTTTTAGAAATTCGACTTTCCAGAAATTCGAATCAGTAATTTCATTACATTTGGCGCTCTAAAATTATAATCCCAAAATTCGAATTTCAGAGTGTTTTTTTTTTCTTTTTATTGTAAACACTTAAATTTTGACAATTTAGTTTAACCAAATGCAAAGTAAAAAGGGGAATCCCAATTTAAAAGATGATTTACAGATCTTGTTGATGTTGTTAGAGTTTAAAAGTCATTTTCGTTAAGTTTTTTATTGTTTTTATGTTAAACAAACCAAAATTAAAAAAAGCATAGTTTTTAATATCTTTATGGTCAATTTTATCTAAATTTTTGTATAAAAAACCGTCCAGAAATTCGAATCGCCCTTAAAACAAAGTGGTTCGAATTTCCGAGCGTGTACTGTGCTCGAAAAAATCAACACACACTTCTTTAGTATGACATATAGATTTACAGTTATACGCTCAAAAAATACCCTGTACTTTTGGTTCTTATTTTAGAAATTTTGATGAAAAACGGGTACACAGAATGAGCTTGAGTAGCAAAATTTGATTTCCTGCAATTGCAATTGGTTGCAATTTGGTTGTCTCTTAGACCCATTTTTAAAGTTTTTATTTCTACGAAATAACTTTTTTATCTTCTAAGTACCTTTTAAGTTGTTTTTGGTACTTATTAACCAAATAACTCTAAGCGGTTCGCACAGAAGGAGCTAAGCTAAAGAAATTTGATTTAAATTGTGGTTTAAATTTTGATAGTACTATTTAAAAGTTTCTTAGTTGAAAATCCTTAAAAAAAAGCTTTTCATCTTTAAGTACTTTTAGAGCTTATGAAATAATCCTAAGCAATGTATTTATATTTCCATTTCTAAAAAATTTTAGAAGTAGCTGCAAAAAGAAAATCATTTATTAGATTGTCATATTCACTTGAATTGCTTAGCTCTAGATGAAAAGTACCATCTCATACTTTGTAAAGCAAATATAGAAAGAGCTTTCTTCAAAAAAGTAAATTGAAATTGCAAGTAAATGTACATTCTTTATTTTATATACAAGAAATGTAACAATTTAAATACAATGACCACTTATGATGACAAAAAGCTGTCTATGCAATAAAGTGACATTGTTCCTTCTTCTAGTTGGAACTCTTAGCTTTTATTATAGAAAAATGATTTTCTTTTTAGTACCAGCTGCTGACTATTATAATTTTTTTTTTGCTTAATTCTTTATTTTTAATACGGCAAGTAAGAGTCATATAAATGAATTTCAGTTTTAGTTCTCCAGCTGTGTTTGAAAGATTTTTTTTTCTCTTTTCTTAGTTGATGTAAGAAGGGAGTCTTTCGTAGTAGCTGTTGAATTGTAATGATGAAAAGATAAAATAGACATAAGTAATTCAACAATATTTTAAAGACTCTTTAAACAGGTGGCTTTCGTTAACACTAACTTAAAGCATTGGGTGTTTAAGTTAAAGGTACTAGATTTTTAGTAAAATGTTGAAGGCTTTTCGTGAAAAATTAGTACCTTTTCCCATCTTTCTAGCAAAGATATTAATTTCGCTCCAAAAGAACTGTTAGGGCTGGGCACGAATTAATTTCTGTTCACAGGTTAAGCGTATTCCAGAACAAGGTTCAGCATCATTGAGACAAATGTAAGCCGATCAGGGAAAAGTCTGGACTATGTATCGGGTAAAGTTTAACCTACCAGCTTGAGTACCCGTCTTCACATACGATTTCTTCAGGTTGTCCTAAGGGATATATATCATTAAACTCCAGTAACAAGTTGATGCAAAAGTGATGAATTTTATTTTCTGCTTGAAAATTGTCTTTGAACATCTCTGGGCTTTAATTAGAGTGGTACCTAATTTCCACGCTTTTAGATCAGTCATGCTACTTGCAACCGTTCAAAAATTTCTGCTTGTGTCTCCAAAAAATCCTTCTTGAGCTGGGCAGGAATGTTTAAAGTAAAGCAAAACATTACGCAAATGGCGGAAAAAAATCGACACTTTTAAAGCAAAAAACTTTATTGAAATTTGTTACGTTCACTATTTCTTTCAATGCCTAAGTGAGAATTAATGGCAGATTTTTAACCTCCGGTATGTTATATGAGTTATTAAAGACAAAAACCATATGGGTTCCATCAGCGTTTGAGAAAAAACGCATTGAGTTTATTAGGCAGAACGTTCTCCTTGTATGGAGACTAGAGTGCTCCCAATATTAAATCGGCGAAAGAAAACGTCAAGCCATAGGCCTTCCCGCTCCCCCTCCTAGACTCCGTTAATTTCAAATTGACAGATTTTTCAAAGTGTTTAAAGTTTGGGGTCATTTTGACCACAAGTGCATTTAAGGGTTAGTCTCCATTTTGCACTGTTCTGTCTTCGTATGACTTAAGGGTATATTTTTCTTCAGTTTTATAAAAATCAGCACAAACATATTTAACATTTCGCTATCCTTCCTTTAGGAATTCCAAATATATCAAAAAATATCAGGACTATAATATACTGAATCAGTTTTACTAAACATTCATAACAATAAGAAAATTAATTTATCCCGAAAATCGCACAATTTAAATTGCTGGTACGGAAAAGCTGTGGGAGGTATGGACATAATTTTTTCATATTTGCATTCCGTATTATATCCTTAATAATTCCCAATGTTATGATAAGAAAATTCTGAAATTTGTTTAACAAAATTTTAAAAAATTTGAAAATGGAGTTTTAAAACTGCCCTTGAAAAATAATTTTTTTTTAGTCATACCTGCGAATAGGTTTACGGAATCCTACGAAGAAAAACTCATATACAAGAAAATACGTGTATATTTTAATTAAAATTACTTCTTCTTCAAATATTTCTCAAAATATGTTAATTTTGTTCCTGCATTTCTTGTTCAAGTGGCCTGAGACACGTTAATTGCTTGGTGAAAATTGAATAACTTTAATATTTTTCAACCAACTTTTGTGTTTTATATCTCGTAAGAACGATAATTACGTACAGATTTTGATTATTTTATATTTAATTGAAAAAATAATTATTTAATGAAAAAATTCTTTCAAAACCGGAAAAAACATTATTTTTCCCTTATATGCACCTTGAAACTTAAGTGTCGTTGCGGCACCATTTAACGTTATCCTATTCAGCCTTATTACGGTTGTCGTTAACATAAACAAATGTTTGGTTTTTTGTAACGGATTAAAATAACACACAACCTGTGTTCTTTAATCAACTACGAAAAACGAACGAATAAGTCGGCAATGACAACCGTTATAAGGCTAAATATTTTACAGAACGTGTATCTAAAATACATAGAACAATTCTAGAGGTGAGGGGGTTTGGTAATTTTTGCGCAAATTCATTTTTTTGTAGCTTTCTAATAGACATATTTCAATGGTACTTTCTATGTCTGCTCAAGAGAAATTCCAATATATTTTTACTTAATCATTAAGAGAAATTGTGAAGTCAGTAAAATTGTTCTGGATAATCCCACGTTTTTAATATTTAATTTGTTATTAAAATGTTATAAGAAAATTATTACAAAGTGTTTAATTAATGTTAAACTAATTCAGAGGATATTTTTGTTTTAGTTTTGTTTATCAAGGGCCTACTGTTTTTTTAAACGATTATCTTTGTAATAATTTTCTTGAGTATAATGATTCTTTTTTTTATTATTATCTGTTAAGTCTATATAAATAAGTTTTATTTATAATGAAAACTAACGTCCCAGTATCTACTTAAATGTCTGTCTGTTTGTCCGTCTGTCTGCCTTTCTATTCGTCTTTATTCTTCAATTCATGAATATGTTTTTTTTTCTATTTCAAGTACTTTGTTAGTTGGCGTTTGCAAAAAAGTTTTTTTTTTTTGTCTAAAGTGCTGAGACAGCCAGCCAACCAGTCAGTCAGTCGGATTTTTTTTTTGTCTATTTTTCTAAAGATTTTTATTAAAAAAATCTCTTAAAAAATATCATATTTTTCATTATATTATAATAGATATTCAGACAGTCAGTCATACACGTACTGATTTTTTTTTATTTAAAATGTTGGATTATTAAGAAAAAAAAACTGAGAGGTACTAAAGTCTGGCTAAAAATGGCGTTGACAGTTGTTAACTGCTTTGTAGGAAGTCTCAAAGTATTAACACTTATTTCATTTTTATTATTCAAATCATAAGATGTCTTTTAGTCTCTAAGACTGTCTAGAAAAAATTATTAAAAAAAATAATATAATAAAATATTGAAAGAGATTTTGCTAACTTAAGCATTTTTCAAATACAACAGGATGTTGAGTTATTAATAAAGATTTCAATTTAAGTTTAAGAAAAACAAAATTAAACATGTTATCTTAGACAAATAACAAGAGGGGAAGGTGAGAGTACGAATTAAAATGTTTTCTTTAACAAAAAAAGCTATTGGAAATACTAACAAACTTATAACAAAAAGGTTTAAACACATAAATTTTTTTACGAAAATCACTTTCTTAAGGGTTACCATAAGTTTTCTAATTTGAGGTTTTATAAGAATAAAAACCAGTACAGTCTTTTTCCAAAGACTTTTATATTTTTTAGTTCAAATACTAAAAGAACTTTCGTTAAAGTTATACATACATGAAACAAAGCTAGAACTTTTTTCTTAATTTTTTTCCAAAATACAAGTTTTTTTTTTTTAATTTGGATTTCAGGCTAACCGAGATAAGCGCGTTAAGCGTAACGCTGAAATGAGATACCTGTAAAAGGGTGTCTACGTTGTGTTTTAAACACTAATGTTAACTTATCTTGCTTAATAAAACCCACAAGATAGAAATAAAAATGGCGATAAAATCGCTAGATTAGTCAAAAAATAGCTAAATTGTCACTACCTAATGCGCAGCCAAAATTAGATTTTCCAATTGCAAAGCATTGGTGCCACTCTGTTTGGGTTTGTTTCATTCATTTTGTATAAGCATGAGAATTTTTGTCAGACAGAAAACGCTTGACGTGCTGATTAAAGTTAGTCTATTGGAAGCAGTGTTCGAAAATAAACACTAAATATCGTTTCTTAATGTTCGGTTCGGTAGATTTGTGGAAAACACAAACGCTAATAGTGTTTGCGTAGAAAATCATTAAAAAAATAAAGTTTCCCTGTTAATCATCTTTCGAACACAAAAATATTACTGTTTTTATCAAACTCAACAAAAGATGTGAACATTTAATTCCGTTCGGTTTTTTTTGAAAACCCACAAACTTCAATGTGTTCGGTTCGGCTCGTTAATGTTCGTCCCTTTTGGCTGGTAAAAAAAAAACATTTTTACAAAAACAAAATACACACACGAAAAAAACATTATAGAACATTAAAATATATTGTTTGTCTACAGTATCACTACACTTGTTCTGTTTTTTAACGAAGAACCGAACATTATATAATGTTCAGTTCTTTCTTGAAAATAGTTACGAACGGTATTAAGGGTTGTGAATGTCTACACAATCATTAAAAAAAATAGATATCATTCCTGGGTGTGTGAGCCGAACGTTAAATAATGTACTGTTTATTTTCGAACACTGATTGGAAGATACAAGCTTATAAAGCGACTTTTAATATACCCAGTTGGCCAGATTGCCGTTGGCGACATTGTCGTCAATGATGTATGCACGACTTTTCTCCTGTTATTTTGGTTTTCTAGGAGACAAAATCGTGCACGACAGTTTGAGCGACGTTGTCTTATATGTAAGTTGTCTTCTTGTTAGCTTTATATGGGACAGTATGAGCGACTTTGTCTTATAAGTCGTCCTCTATTAAACTCTATGTATGAGCGACACTGTCTTATAAGTTGTCTTGAATAAAAGCTACTGACGACAAAGTTTTCTTGAATGCTATTCAATCACTTGCTTGGTTTTCTTAAAATTCTCGCATTCTGTTTTTTTAATTGTTGATTTAAATAGCTACAAAAAATGTAAAAATTAGTTATAAACAGTAAACCGAAAATGCTGATGAAATAATTCGCGGGCTGGAAAATGGATTACATGCAGTTAACACTTCACTGTCAACTTTAGTTTTGCTTATAGGTGTCGAATATAAAACATATAACAGAAATTTAAATGAATTAGATAACCATATCTTTCTTTGTGTCGTGCACGATTTTCGCGACACTTGTTCGAAAAAGTCGGTGACGATTTGTTTCTGCTGTCCCTCACATGTCGTGCAGGAATTAACGTTGCCGTGCATTCGTCTTCGAGGATGTCTAAAAGATGTGGCCAACTGGGTATTTAAATATATTGCGAGCTTCATCATCATTGGAATGAAATTTAGCGTGGTGAAAGTACAACCAGTACCAACCCATGTAGCAATTTGAGTGCCTGATCCGGCAAGGAACCCTTATTTAGAAGCTGGAGCTAGCTGACCTCTACTGCTTCTGGAAAAAGCTAGCAGCATTTCCAGAGCAGCAAGAGCACCTAGGGATAATCCTCCTTCAGTCCGAGCTCTCCCAGAAGTGGTGAAAAATCAGCTCTTTTAGTCTGGGTTCACAATATGAAAGTTTTCTTTCACAAAAGGGTGGGTTTATTTGGTGAGAGGGGAGAGAAATATAGTATGTTCTTTTTCCCTCTCACCAATAAACTCAAACTTTCTGAAAGAAAACGTTCATGGTATGAACCCAGACTATGTGAGATTTTCAGAATATCCAGTCCCGAGACTTCTGGTAGTGAAACACCACGAAAGTATCTTTTCAACTGAAAAACAATCCTCTTAAAAGGAGGTTTCAACCAATAGTCAGTCTGGTACCAAGCCACCGGGGCCTACTGACTCCAGTAATAAAAAATAGAATTTCTGTTCAGTCACAATCGCAAAAAAATCGTAAATATTTCTTGAAAACTGTAAATTTTGGATTTTCGCCGAATCCCAGGTATTGACTGCACTTGATTTTCCCAGAGAATGTCACACTAGAAAGGGAAATATCCTTAAGATGATTCCCAGGAGCAAGTCTCGGTGGCTAGTAAACATCACCTACATGTGAGATGACAATGCCCTTAAATCGCTCCTGTAAATATCCAATGTGGCATGTAGCTGTGTAGCAAATAGCGCTATTCTATTGAAACTATTTGCAATACTATCGAATTAAGGGCAAAAGTAGTTGTACATAAATGAGCTTAAGCGCTCGCCGTTAACGGTGACGGCCTGGCCAATGTCGTTTTCAAGGAAATATGAACCGATGCCGACGCCAGCCTACAATCCACACCAAAGACCGACTTTTCGGAATGCATTGAACACTCTTAGATGACATATCCATTTATTAAAAAACGGTGTTTATCGCTGAAAATAACTTTTTGATAAGAATTATTGTCAGTTAAAACTATTTCAAAAGAACTGGCCATTAACAATAATAATTTTCTTATATTTTCTATTTGTTAATTTATTTTTTTTTTTTTAATAAATTCTTTTCAATTCATCTACAATTTATTATTTACAATTCATAGTAAATTAAGTTTTCTTCTTGATTTATAAATTGTAACCAATTTTCCATGTTCATTTTGTAAATTTTTTTTTTTTTCATCTCACATTTCTCTTGTAATCAATTTTCTCGTGTATTTTGTTGGGTTTCTGCTTTTTTTTCTTTCAGTTTTTTTTTATTAAATTCTTTTTTTAGTTTTGTAACAAAAAAAAAAAAAAAATAAAAATTTCCCATACAATTCTTGTCAGAAAAATTGGCGGTATATTTTGTTCGTGATTTCAACCAAGTTAAGAGATGAAATTCAAGTCAATAATACATTAAATACAAAAAAAAAAGACAGAATTGTAATGTAACGAATGTTTGAATGAATAAAGAAATGAGTCAGTGAATAAGTGAGTGACTGCACAAAATTCAATATGCAACACGCGCATTTTGCAATCAAAGTCAATCGTTGAAGGCGTCACAGCCATCTTTAAAATGAAAGAAACAACTTATTGGACAGACCTGAAAATACGCTTGAAAAAAAGCATTTCTAAAAGCTTTAAATTTTAAGAAATAAGAATATTCATATAAGAAAAAAGCTTATTTCTAAAGCTTTTAATTGACAATTTTTTCCAATAACCTATTTAAAATTTGCATTTTAAATTTAAAAAATTTAAATATAAAAGCTCATTTGATAAGCTCACTAAAAGCTAAAATTAAATGCTTCAAAATTCAGAAAAAATATTCAAAAGCTCTTATATTTAAAAAAAAAAATAATAAAAATAAAGCGATAGATCTAATGCAAAGATTAAGTCCTGAACAAAACACAAATTATACAAATACGTTCTTACAGTGTAAGTTTTCTATACTTATTGTCTGATTATGTTATAGCTCCAATACGAAAGCTCATTCTAAAGCCTTTTTAAAACTTTATATTAAAGCTTTGCAACTGCTAAGTCTACTTAAAAGCGTAAAATGTAAGCAAAACTGTAATACTAGTACTTATTCCTAAAGCAATGTTTAAGTTTAAACGAAAGCTTTTAACTAACATTTTGTTAACTATTACTTAAACTTATGATTTTCTCTCAGTAAAAATTCAATCTACGCATTCTCTTATCATCTTATAAATTAAAAACCTTTGACACAAAAGCATATTTTTTAAGAAATCTTTTTATAAAACCTTTCAATTTCGATTATATTGCTACACTACATCTGTTTTAAAGCTAAAAATTAAAGAAACAGCACAATTTTAAGGGAAAGCTTTAATTCTTACTATACAATAATGTTATTTTTAGTACAAATTTTGCTTACACATTCTCTTAGTATATTTTATTTTATATTCGAATCTTTAATAAAAGAAAGCTCATTTTTTAAACAAGCTTAAAGCTTTCATAAAAAACTTTTAATTTTAAGAAACTGAAAATCAAAACATAAAATGTTGCAGTACCTAGGATTATTTCTTAAGCAAGCTTTAATAAAATTTCTAACAAATCATTTAGTTTTTTAATAGCTTTTGTCCCGTTTTCATAACATACTGATAGCTAAAGTTACGATTTTATCGGCCGTATAAAAAGTGTTTCATTATAACAACTTTACATAAACCTACCAGGTAGGCTGAACCTTAATTTACTTTATCGCTCACTCTAGGTTGATGTAAAGTTTTAATAAAGCCGGTTAAGGTCTACTTTTAGCTATCGGCAAGTTGTAAAAACGGGCATTAGAGCGACAGAAATAAGGCTTATTTCTTAAGCAAAATTTTCCTACTCGTATACAATAAAAGCTTAAGATATCTATCAACTAGCTAAGGAAAACATTCTGCTTTAAATTTTAAGAACTTAAGAAAATCTTTAGGTTGTGTTTAAAGCAAGATTAAAGTAAAAGATAAAAGCTTTTAACCGAATTCTTCTAAACCTAAATGTTTTTCTTAGTATTAATTATTCCCAAATATTTTTGAATTCATGTTAAATATGCTTGCAAAGCTTTTATACAAAAAGCCCATTTCTTAGGCAAGCTTAAAGCTTGTTTTTCATTTTTATTTCAGCTTAAAAAAATAAGCTCCAAAAGATAGCTTAAGGCAGGGACTTTGATTAAAATTTTTTTTCAGAAATCCTCTAGTTATTTTATAGTTCAAAAGCCTTTAAACTAAAGTTTTTATATAAAGTAAGCTTTAAGCATTAAAAAAACTTTAGTTCTTAAAAGTAAGTAGAATTAATTTTAAAAGTGAGTAGAAATACTCTTAAGATATTTATTTACTTTTGTGCAAGATTTTTAAAACCTGACTAAAAAAATAAATATTTTCTTCAAGTGTAAATTCTTCTCTAGCCTTCTTATATTTGTAGAATATTATTGCTTAACAATTTGTTTTTCCTTTTTATGTTGTTGTTACCTTTCTGATTTATTTTTTTTTTCGTATGATTTTTATTTTTAATTTTAAAATTTTCGGTGAACATTCAATCCTCGATTCCATTCTGTATTGAAATCATTTTCAATATTTTTTTATTTTGATAGCAATAGCACTGCTACCATTTATCCTTATAAGTAGCTACAAGTATAAGAAAGATGTGAGTGTGCACAATATCCGATTTTATTTATATAGTTAGTAGTTGGTTAGTTACGTGACAAGGAAATCAAATAAAAATTTTCTTTTTAAGAAGAAGAAAAGAAGTCACATATGCTGGTAGTTTGCAGAGAAGGCATTCAAGTTTAAATTGAATTTTTTAAATATGTGCATTTATTTTATATCAGAATTTTAATAAATAAATTTTTGTATAAAAAATTTGTTTTTTCCAAATACTGCTCGTAATGGTTAATCTATAAACGAGGACAAGTCAATAGGTCCTTAATTTTTTTTTATTTCATCAAGCTGCGTCATTAAGCTTGTGTTCGACAGTCATTGATGGCAGACTACCTCGTGGTTTAAGAAAAAAAAAATTTATTAAAATGATTTTCGTTTTCCCACTAAAGATTGCATGAAAAACTCCATGAATAAGGCTAAGATTTGCTCTCTCATCCGCCCTTTTCTCCAGTTTAAGCCGCGAGTGATTATTCCTTGTTACGAATCCTGAAGAAATTTGTGTTCATTTAATGCCAGACAATAAAGAAAAAAATCTCAATTAAACCATTAATCAAAAATAAAATCAGCTTTAATTAAAAATTTAATCAAGTGAATTAAACGTTTACTTATATCAACAAGATAAGTGTTTAGTGTTTTGTTTAGCGTGTGAAACCAAAAATTTTATTTGCCAGAATGTGAGAGCAAATGTCATTAAACAAAAAAAAAAAATTGTCCGTGAGAGTGCGAGATCGCCCGTGACCAACTTTTTTGCCCCTGACAGTGCGGACCTAAAAATGTATGGGCTTAAAAAGGGAGGGAGACTTCCAGGGACCGAATCTACAAAATAATTTAATTTGGCCCTACCGTTTGGATAAAAAAAAGTTTTGCCAAAAAAAATAGGAAAAATTTCCTAAATTGCAACGATGAGATTCATTCACTCGAAACAGGGCTGCCAGACTTGAGGATTTTTCCCAAAAGCTGTGGACTTCATGCTAGCAAAAATGACAAAGAAAGTCATATGGGGATTGGTGATTTAAAAAAATACCACCTCATATCCGTGTGGGGCATTAAAAAATATAAAAAAATATGGTGTCACTTTTCCTCTTTCGTGAAAAAAGTTTCCGCACCGAAAGCGTTGAAGTTTTGTTTTTATTTATTTATTTTCATCATTAAAGCCGTTACTCTTGTCTTTAATAAGTTCGTTTTTGTTTAAATTCATATATAATCTTCAACATTAAACCATTTTTCATAAGTCTAATGCAAAATCAAATGGGTTTCAATTTCCAAAAATAAAATTCACACACAATATGGAGTTTTAGGAATCACTTACGGTGCGGATACTTTTTTCACCGAATCAGCTTAAAAACAGTTTTTTATTATCATAACAAAACTCCCCACATGGTACTGGAGTGGTATTTTCCACTCAAAAAAGTTATCACCCTAATATACATATGTATATATTTTTGTTGTTGATTTAAAGGATGGCTAAAACCGATTAAACAAGCTCCAAATTCTAATAAATTGGCTCATTCGTCTTCAAACACAGCATATTGTTCTGCTTGTAATTCCTCACTGGAATCGCATAAAAAGGATTTAATAAAAGATGCCGAACTAGTCGCTACAAAAAAAAAATTACTAAAAATATTTATTTGGGGATTTTTAGGGATTTCTAATTATAATTTTTCTTATTATTTTTTAAAACAATTTTAAATTTGTTCAGAAACAACAACCAAAAAAAAATATATTAACTTTGGCGGTATGAACTAAGTCCCCAATGAACGAACTCCCCAAACCCAAAATGAACCAAGCCCCTAAATTTGGGGAAGTTGTTCATTTATGGAAAAAACCCGAAAAAGCCAATATAAACTAAGCCCCCAAACAGGTGAACTAAGTCCCTAAACAGAAATGAACTAAGACCGCAATTTCACCAAATTCCACAAGAGTGAAAAAAGTCCTTTAATGAAAGTGAACCAAGTCCCCAAATTTAAAATATATAGAAATTGTTTAGTTGTTTTTTCTCTGGGTGTAAATATTAAAAATTTAACGAAAACACTTTTGGGCGCAAGGATTTTCTACTCTATGGTATAACAAAGACCGGCTTAGCTAACTAAAGCTTCTCACATAGCCAGCCTTCGGCCGGGCGCAAGGATTTTCTCCTCTATGGTATAACAATCACCGTCTTCGCTAACTAAAGCTTCTCTGCGTATTCGGCCTTCGTTCGGAAACAAGGCAGATTTCAGAAGCTTTACTTAGCGAAATCGTAACTTCTTATACCACAAAGGAGAAAATCCTTGCGCCCTGCCGAAGGCCGGCTATGCTTTGGAGTTTGTAAACATGTTGTGACGGGCCCGACGGACGCGCTACCGCGTTGAGTACACAAATTATTTGTTTATAACGGTCCCTTGCAATAAAATTATTTCTCATTGCAAAATTTAAAAACATTTAAGAAATTAACTAAGTCCCCAAAAATTAATTTAGGGGTTTAGTTTATTACTGCTTTTTGGGGACTTCCTTCATATGTACTAACTCCCCAAAAAATAAAATGAACGATGCCCCCAAAAACGTAAACGAAGTCGCCAAATATCGTTGTTGTTTTTTCACATCCAGTCGTTTGGGGACTCAGTTCATTTTGGGTTTGGGGAGTTATTTCATTAGCGACTTAGTTCGTACCGCCATTAACTTTTTAAAATTTTGTTTTTTAATTTGGGGATTTTTTTTCTATTTTTTGGGGACAAGGAAAAAAGTGCCTGGCAGCCCGCAGAGTTACTTTTTCTTTTGAAGCAATTGAATCATATAATTTTCCTTATCTGTTTTGTGAATTGGCTGGCATTGACAACAGATTTTGCAGACATTTGTGTTTATGTCGGACAGAATCATGTCAGATTTTTGTGTCAATGAATCGTGCGACTGTGTAGGAGAGTGAATCCTGATCTTAACAAAATAATAGATTTAGATTTTTTGACTGCGGAGCTAGGTTTCTCTCTCTCTCTCTCTCTCTCTATCTCTCTTTTTATTCTAACAATTTTCTATGGCGTATTTCCTTATATCGACCCCTTTGCGCGAAATTATCGAATGTTACAAAAACCAAATTTTACAGGACAGCCATTTTTATACTTTTCGCTTGCAACATCAAAATGAAAGTATACATTCAAATTTTGGAGCAACGAAGTGAAATTCGCCTACAATATTTTGTCAGGTGACGTCTCTTTGAATGTATAACAAGATTGCATCAAAAACTCAATTTCCAAAAAATTGGCATATACGATAATTTCACTCAAAGGGGTCGATATGCTCATTTTGTCTTTAATATTTATAATATATATATATTTTTGAATAACATGTTTTTCTCTAAATTAAATATTATTGTGTTCCTATTTTTCTTTTAAACAAGTCACTTTTAGTGTTATTGTTTATGGTTTATAACTTAACTTTTTGTTTTAATTAAAATTGTATACTTAACAAAACTTGTCAAATGAAACCACATAAGTCAACATCCACTCAAAAACATTCACAAAAACAATTGTTTAAGTACAAATAAAAAAAACAAAATTGTTTTAAAAATTATCTACACAAAAACAACAATTCATCTAAAACAATAACCATTGCAGCAATAACAACAATAAAGCAATAATTTAAAACCATAAAATCTCTCTCTTAAAAATGAAAATAACCATAAAGCGAGAGAGCCTGAAAGAAAAGGAGGCTAAGTTTACATTGTAAAAACTTTACAACACCTTAGTTGTTAATTCACCCAATCATTTATTTACTTGACATTATTTTAAACAATAGTTGTTATTGTTACTGGTACACATACTAACATAAGTATATTTTTGCTTCCTCCACTCCTCCCACAAAATATACTCCATAATCCTTAAAGACTCCTTATCAGTGCTACCAAGACAAAATAAAAAAAGTTACACGGCTGTTTGGAAGTTCAACATTTGTTATACGAAACTATGCAAACAGATTATTTTCTGCTGTGACAAATTGGTTCGTTCTACGTTTTCTATTGGCAAAAAATTTCGAGGAAGCTGCCGGTAAAAACATATTTTGAAATTTCTGGGAATTTATAATGGAATATTTCGGGAATCTTTCCGATTAGCTCTTAACCAAAATTAAAAATGCTGTGGCATTAATTAGTACAAAAATTATGTTATTGATATCGAATGATCCTTTTTGCCAATTTTCGTATCGGCCTAAACGTTATTTTGAATTCAACGTAGTTCGAGGAGTTTAACTAAGATCAAATATTCTTTGTTTCCGATCCCTGTCAGAGGACGAACATTTTTATTCATGGTTTTTGAGTGGCTTCAACCACCCTCCAAACAAAATAAAGGTTCCCCAACACTACACCAGAATAGACTGAGGGCTTTGTTTCTAGATCAATCATCTTCTTAGCTGGAACAACAACCGATTAACGAAACTGATAAATAGCAAAATAATAATACCAAATAAATCAATATTCCTAGAACAAGGACAATTAAATCTTACATTAGAAGGCGCGAAAACAACTGCAACAGATCGTGTAAGAGTGGGATACTACAAAAGAGGTTAAAGGAGAAAAAAATTAATATTTTAACATTGAACGTAAAAATCTTCCCAGTCCAAGGAGCTGAATTTATCATAAAATCATCATACAATTTTTATTTAGGCTAGGGTCTTCCGTACTTTAAAAACTGATAGTGGTCATATTGCTTAAGCTAAATCTTTCGCATTGGATGTTATTTATTTAGACAGTTTTGCCAAATTTTTATGGATGGATCTAGCGTTCAATAACAATGATAGAATTAAAAAAAATTTTAAGAATTTCAAACTGACTCTTGTAATTATCTTCAGTGATGAGGTTTATTTCTAGATAAATGGGTAAATCAACAACTAAATCTGTCTAATTTGGCACGATACCAATCCATTATCATAATCATAATCCACGGTTTGGTATGGATGTTGGGCTGCTGACGTTATCGTTCCCTATTTTTATAGCTCAATGATTGCCCACTTCTTTTGGTATGATACGTTGATTACCTTCGATAAAAAATTTGCTTAACACAGTATTAATTTTTGTATCATATAAAATATTCAAAAAAGTTAAATTAAAAAAAACCCGAAAGTGGCAACGCTGCTTCCAATAAAAATCACTTTATATGGGCATTTCCACAGAAAAGTATACTTTTTGTCACGTTACGCCACCGATCATTATATTTTGTTTCTCAAATAATAATTTTTATATCATTTACTTTTTTGTATTTTGGTGTAGAGTGCAACATGCAAAGAGAGAAAAAATTTTAACAGTATGCTTAGGTCTAAAATACTAGCTAAATTGCTTCTGTGGAAGTACCCATATTTAAAAGGGAATGTGTAAATTGCATATGAGCGCAACAATGTAATGGCTGTGTGTGATAAATATATGTATAAACAAATAGTTTTGCAGTTGTTATTGTTTATTAGAGTTATCACTTAGTAAAAAAAGTTTTTTCTTTTGCTTTTGTTCCAGTGTCAGCAAGTGACAGTTATATTTTTGTTTCTGTTTTCCTGCCTGCCTTTAGGCATCGGTGTGCTGTTTTTTTTTTTTTTTTTGTTATTGATATAAAAAATTAAAATGTTTATATTTATTGAAAAAAGACAATAACAATAAACACTATACAAATAACGACGAATGCATAAAATGTTGAATTAATTAAAATATGTAAAACCGAAAAAGGGGGAAATCCCTAAAGATGAGTTATTAAATTAAATGATAAAACAATTTGTTTTTTAATTCAGCGAATATGTTTAAAAGTTGAAAAGCAAATAAGACAGATTCTTTAAAATATTCCATTATATTAAAAAGATTTTTTAAAGAAATTTAGAGCTAATTTGAAGGGTTTCCGAAGGGGATTAAACTTTTATAGAGGTCTGGCAGCTCTGTAAAGATACATATCGATGGTTTTCTTCCGCAACCTCGTAACTCAAAAACAACTACTTTTCGGGAGAGGCAAAATACTTTATTTTAACCAAATATTTGAAACTTTTTGCTTCATATTCTTTTATAATCCAAGAATTAGGAAAAATTCCGATATTCCGCCAAACAAAAAAATTGCAAAATTGTAAAGCGGTATTTACTGATTACTTTCCCAGTTAAAACAAAAAATCGGAAAAAAATCGAGTTACGTGGGTGCGGAAGAAAACCATCGATATGCCTTCAGTTTGTTTTATCATGATACCCACATGATACCCTTGCTGATGCTTGTTACATCTTAAGTATACCGATCGACTGAGAATCACTGTTTTAATTGATCTAACTATGTCCATCCTTCCGTCCAGCTGGCTGGCTGTCCATGTAAACCTTGTGTGCAAAGTACACAGCGCAATTTTGAATTTTGCTGATGCTTGTTACATCTTAAGTATACCGATCGACTGAGAATCACCGTTTTAATTGATCTAACTATGTCCATCCTTCTGTCCAGCTGGCTGGCTGTCCATGTAAATCTTGTGTGCAAAGTACACAGCGCAATTTTGAAAATAATTTAATGAAACTTAGTACTACTTATTACAACGACGAAGCCTACTTAAAATGGCAAGAATCTGAACATAGCTTCACATAGCTTTCATACAAGTTTCTTTGCGAAATAAAGTCTTTGTGCCTATTAAACATCTTATTAGGTTGGTTATTAGATTAAATATGGTCCAAACTTTTTCTATTGCCAGCGTAATCATCATACCAAATTCCATTGCAATCGGTCCATATTTGACCATAGCTCTAATACAAATGCTGGTAAAACATCTAAGGAGTACCTTTATTTCTACTATTTCACAACTTATCGGAAACAGGTGGCTAGATCGATAAAATTTAAAGAGCTTAAACACGCTGTGCCAATAATTTAGGGCAGCAAAACTGGGTTATGTTATATATTTTTTTTGTTTTTTTTTTTTTTTGAAAAGAAACGAAGTAAATTTTGTAGGAAATTCATCTTTCTATCTAATAAAAATATTTGTTTATTAAAAATCACTTTAACAAGGCTCATTCAAAAATCGTGAAGTTGAAAGTGCTTTCTGTGCCAATAATTTAGTCCGTCACTGTAGGTATCTGCACAAAATAAGAGAAATCTATAAAAAACACCAGCAACAATATTATGGTTAAATCAGTCCTCTTTAAGGAAGCCACAATGGTATAATTGTTGCCTTTTATCTTGTTATGGTTAATTTTAACTTTTACTTGTTTACCATGAAGATTTGTATGAACTCTTTTGACTTTATTTTAGGAGATAAAGTCAAAAGAATAAGCTGTTTTCACTTACGGGCCAATGCTTATAAAATGTTTTACCGTTAATTCTACTTCCATCAACCTTTTTATAGTATTTTATTTCATGCATACATTTAGGATACCTTTAGGATATCGTCTTTGAGGATACGCGAATACTTATACATGTGTCAGATAAAATCATGAACAGATACTTAAAAAGTCAAAATGGGTGAGACTACAAAAATATTTCGGGCCTAGCTTTGCTTAAGATTTTTTAAATTAATGTTATTAGTCTATGACGTAATACACGAAATTAGACCATTTTATTATACCACTCCCATAAAAGAGGTGGCACGCCCTTTTTTTGATAACAATTGACAATGTAGAGTACAGTTAAAAAAGCTAAGGGAGCAAGCATTTGCAAGTTTAAAAAATATTTGGTATTCACGACAACTCACTCAAAAGAAGAAGATTCGAATATTTTAATACAATGTAAAAGCAGTATTGTTGAAAGGTTGCAAAACCTGTCATGAAGCAGAAGAAAGCAGCAGAAAACTACAATATTTTATTAACTGATGCTTAAGGAAAATTCAAAGACTATGGTGGCCGGGCAACTGGATCACTAATGAATAACTATAGCTGAGGTTCAAGCAAATACCGGTAAACCTAAAGAAGAGAAAGGAAATGGAGGTGGATTGGACATACCCTACGAAAGCCACACAACGATATGTGTAAAATGGCTCTTGATTGGAATCCACAAGGGAAACGAAATTGAGGACGGCCTAGGGGTCCCTAACTGCTAAGACAACCTTTAACCAGTTATATATTTAAATAGTTTTCCAACTACCATTTATGCACCCAGAGAAAAAACATGTTTAAATATGGTCACCTCCAACAATACTATGTTCAAGGAAAATGTTAACCATATTATGTTTAATCTTACCATATTATTGTCAACGACAACCGTATTATGGTAAAAATAGTCCTCCATCAAGAAGCCATAACCACATAATGGTTGCCTCTGAACATATTATGGTTAATAATAACTAAAATATGTTTAACACTTATGTTGCTTTTAAAAAGGAGGAATATACGATTGTTAATTTAAAAACAAATTATTGTCATATTTAACCATAACATGATGGAGGAATATTTTAACCATAATATGGTTGTCGTTGACAATAATATGGTTAAATTAAACATAATATGGTTAACATTTTCCTTAAACATAGTATTGTTGGAGGTGATCATATTTAAACATGTTTTTTCTCTGCGTGTGTTTACAATACTCTAAAATTTCAAGTACTCCCTCTTTTCCGTTAAAAAAAGTTTTGCACTGCGACTGTCAATTTGAAAGAGTTTATTTTTTTTTTTTTTTTTGTTGATCTCCCTAGTGCCTTAAATGGTTTTAATTTCCCTTTCATCTAAAATCCATCTGTTAAATTATCACGCAATTTATTTCTAAACAAAAGGCCTTTTGTTTTATCATTGAAATAGAATCTTTGTATGTTTCCCCTCTTTTTATTTTAAGTTTTCATTTAATTTAAAAACCTTGTTTTTATTTTGCAGTAATCCAAAACGAACTGTTTTTAACATTTTGTAAAGAGTAGTAGAGTTGTATGAATTTGCGTTTATTATAATTTTTTTTTTTGTTCTTTTCAGAAAAAAAATAAAAAAAAAATTCACGCTTTATTATAAATTTCAATAGAGATCATGTTAAGGATCATCTGTAGGAAATTGTATGGTCGTTTTGAATTTTAAAATTAGTTAAAGTCTTTGTTTGCAATAACTTTTTTTTTGTTTATTTGCTTGTAATCTTTTTATGGGTTTATTATTTCAACACTTAGTTTTGGAAAAAAATATAAAAAACAAGTTAGAGTGATATATACGGCTGTGCCGAATCTTTGATACCCTCCACTGACAGTTCGAATGTTTAAGGAGTAATATCTGTATGATGTTATTATTATCTCAAACTGTGACGATTTGTTATTAATTATGGTTTTAGGCGACTAAACTGTTTTCCGGGAGTAGGGTTTGTATGGGGCCTAGGGTAAATTATGGACCGATCATCACGAAATTTCACAGCGTCATTTCAAGTCCTTTAAAACTGTGACGTACCAATTTCTGTTATGATAGCATTATTAATTATGGTTTTAGGTGTACTAAACTGTTTTCCGGGAGTAGGGTTTCTATGGGACCTAGTGTAAATTATGTACCGATCTTCACGAAATTTCACAGTATCATTTATATTCCGAGCCAAAATTTGTTATGATTGCATTATTTTTTACGGTTTTAGGCGTACTAAACTGTTTTCCGGTAGTAGGGTTTATATGGGGCCTAAGGTAAATTATGGACCGATCGTCACGAAATTTAACAGCGTTATTTCCAGTCAAATAAAACAAATTTTTGCAAAATCTTATCTCATTCCGTGCCTTGTTCCAGCATTTATGTTATTTTTTGTAACAAAATTATCAATTTTTTTTAGGTGGTGGTTCCACATTTTGATTCATAGCTCTCGTCCTACTGAACCAATTGTGCTGGATTTCAATCCCAAACTGCTTAGGATAACTACAAGTCGCAATTTGGCACCAACTTTGTTCAGTTCTTTTGAATTGTTCGAAAGTGAGCGTGTTTTCTACAGACGGACAGACAGACGGACATGGCTAAATCGACTTAGAATTCCTCAAGGACCCAGAATATATATACTTTATGGGGTCTGAGATGAATAATAAAAAAGTTTCACACGGAATGACAAACTTAATATACCCTCTTCACAACTAATTGTGGTGGAGGGTCTAAAAATCTAAATATATATTGGACTATAAACATTTCACGATTTTCGTTTTTGTTGTTGTTTACAGTATGTTGGCAAATTATGTAGTTAAACTAGTAAAGGTATTCGCTAAGGTTATCATGGGCTAAAAATTTTTATTTAAAATTCTTTTTTTAAATTTTTAAGTTTTATTCTTAACACAAAACAGCTTTTCTTAGTCTGAAATAACAAACTTATCCGAGGTCATTAGAAGTTGATCGACCTTTTTTTTTGATTACTCTAAATAGTTTATATAGTTTCCTTTATGCAGGCTTTCAAGGTCATATTATTATAAGAGTTTCGAGATCTAACATTCATAAATCAGTTTAATTCGTTTAGAAAAATTTAACTTTTAAAGAAAGAAATTTTACATTTTTTATTAGTATCGCGATGAATACCCTTAATGAATGTTTAATTTATAAACCCTGTACCCTCATTAAAATCCTCTTGTTTTCACAAGCTTTCATAAACCGCAATCATCTTTAAAATCTTCCCATTCCCAATGGTTTGCTTAATATTGATGAAATATGCAATTTCTATTGTTAAACTAAAATTAAGATGACCAGCTTTATTTAAGGAACACAACTAAAGAACCTAATCGGTTAAATTGTTGAGGGAAATTATTCTGTTTAAGAAAAATATGAATTAACTTAAAATATGAAAAACAAATTTAAAAGTATTGTTATAAAATGTGCCTATTTTGTTTTTAAATAACCCTCTGGTCACCTTAAGAGGGTTTTTGGCACAAACTCATTTGAGTTTAGTTGTTTATTGCTTTTTAACTATATTTCTAAAAATAAATCTACAAATCACGATTTATATTAAGGATTATTACATGTCAGGTATCATTAAATTTTCAATCGAAAAAATTGTTAAACTCACAGAGAATTGGTTTATAGTAATTATACTCATTGTTGTACGAGTACATCACGAATGAATTAAGTAATATAAAGTCATAAAGGGCTTAGATCAGGAGGACAGAAGACGATTAGAAAAGCTGTCAAAAAAACCTAAAGGCCTTATAACACATACGTTAACATTACGGACATGTAAACGTTGCGTTCAACTTCAATCGTTACTCAACTCAACGATTCTCCATTTACTCTAACGGAAGCTCCGGCTTCATTTTTTAAGAAATAAGGTGGCCCAATGATGCCATATGCATTTAAACGGCACTAAGCGGTGCATTTTTACTTTCAGATAGACAAAGTTGTTCATTTAAATCTTGATTGAATGCTGTTTCAAAAATATGTTTTTTTAATTGTTTCAATTAATTTGCCTTAATTGAGAATTAAAATTAAAATGTTTGCTTTTATTTTTGCAAATATAAAAACATACACACAAACTTTAAAATATTTTAAAGTTTCAAACAATTTTTTAATTGTTTCAATTAATTGTGTTGATCAAAAAAAAATATTTTTATTTGTGCTTACGTTTAAATTAGCCTCTTTTGCTGGTGGTCACATTTCAATTAAACCTATTGATTGAAACTCAACAACAAGAAAAGCTGAAACTAACCAATATTTTAATTGATATTATCAATTTGTTTGCAGGCGGAAAATCAGTACGGTATTTAAATAATAATACAAATTTCTAACTAATAGGTTAATTGAAGTTCGTTTTTTATTTTTTCTTTGTGATTTCAAAGAAAATTAAAATAATTTGGTAGCATTGTTAAAGCTTTGAATGTATTCATGATGATTCGCCAAAGTTTGCTGATCAAAAATGTCAAAAATTAAGCGCAGCATGACAGTTCGTTTGACAGCTAACCCTTTCGTTAGTTCTATACAGAAACAATTCTTCAAAATTTTTCAACAATTAAAGCATTAATCAAAAATAAAATCCGTTTTAATTAAGAATTTAATCAAGTGAATTAAACATTAAATGAAGTGAATTAAACATTAAATGAAGTGAATTAAACATTTAATGAAGTGAATTAAACGTTTAATCAAGTGTGTTAAACGTTTAATCAAGTGAATTAAACGTTTAATCAAGTGAATTTAACGTTAAATTGATGCTATTGATTTGTTTCCAGGTGCAGATTTAATTAATTTTTGAATTAATATTACAATTATAAATAATTGAATTCAATTTTTAATTTTAAGAAAAATGTTACCAGTGTTTTAATAACACTCTTTTAATTCACACCATAATCATTTAGCATACAGGTTGGTTTTTTTAACACAAATTTTCATTAAACTTTTGTCTGCCATTGAAATGCATTAGAATTAAAAAAAAACGTGCAAAAACGTGCTCAGTTTTTATGGATATTGTTTGGTGTTCTTGTTTTAGTAATAATGAATATTTATGTCTGCATGAATTAATTTATTTTTTGCAAACCAGATTCCACATTCGAACCAAAAACACCATGAACTTTGATGAACTCTGCTTTTCAAACTAAAATATCTCTTTTTTAGATTTTAAGTTAGAAAACGGTTCATTATTTCTTGCACATTTCTTTTTCTTTATGATTCTTGGGTTTCTTTTTTCTTCGAACATCTTGCGGTTAAAAGAGATTTTTTTTTTTCTAATTACATAAATTGAAATCTCTGTTTCAAGAATTGGAGTGTAGCAAAAGAAAACTGAAACCAACCAAAATCTTGTATCAACATAAATTAGAATTTCCATTAAATTGATTCTAAGGCCAGGCAACAATTGGCTTTTGGTGGAATTATTACTTTTTTTTTTTTTTTTTTGTTGCTATCTTTCTATAGCCATTTGCTTTGGAGAGCTCTAGAGCTAGAGGTTTTTAGTTTAATAGTCATTGGATGCTATTTTCAGAGTTTTGTAGCCTTTTGACTGTTAACGGAATAACTGAAGACATGTGAGTGAGTGAGTGAGTGAGTGAGTGTGTTTGTCTGTTAAAGATGTTATTGGCACTTTTGCTTTATTTTTCTTAAGCCATAAAACTTTATAAAGTCATAAGTAGGTAGCTGGTATATTGAGTGTATCCCCAATAAGAAAATTTTTTTTTTTTTTTTTTTTTTTTTGTTAAAATGATTATAAATGTTAGTTGGTTGTATTAACGGTAAAAAGTTGTTATTTAAGTTTTATGGCCTGTTTTTATGGGAGATTTTTTTTATTTAATAAAAATTTATATATACATATGTATATATATGTATATACAGGTTTCTATTATTATATATTATATGAGGTTAATAATTGATTAGTCTTAGTTATATAGAGCAAAAAAGCAATAAAATTATAATAACAAAACAAAACAAATTTATAATTATTTAATCCGCTGAAAAGTGGATTAATAGTATCAGGAAGAAAAGTGATCAATTTAAAGTATAAAAAAAAAATAATAAAATGAAGTCTCGGACCAGCCCCAACAATTGGTACCCTACACCACAGAACACAGAAAAAAAATAGATTTCAATGAAGAAATTATTTAACTTTGCATCAGTAAACAAATTAATAATATAATTCACTTTATTAAACGTTTAATTCACTTGATTAAACGTTTAATTTACTTAATTAAACGTTGAATTCACTTGATAAGACGTTTAATTTACTTGATTAAATGTTTAATTTACTTCATTTAACGTTCAATTCACTTGATTAAACGTTTAATTCATTTGATTAGACGTTTAATTTACTTGATTAATATATAATTCACTTGACTTAATGTTTAATTCGCTATATTTAAAGTTTAATTCCCTCGATTAAATTTTTAATTAAAACTAATTTTATTTTTGATTAATGCTTTTATTGGTGAAATATTTTGGAGAATTTTTTCTTTGAATATACAGACATTTTATCGATAGTGTAGCATATGTGGGACTCGAGGGCAGTCATCGATTCGGCAAGCAAAATTAAGTTTTGAGGTTAATGGCCAATTTTCAGGATTGATATTAAAACACATTTATTTTTAAAATCGTTTTAAATACAAAATTCTCTTCTTCAGTAAAAACTTAAGTGAAACTTAAGTCACCGCTGTGGTACACTTAATTTCAACTTAAGTTTCCATTGTAATATTTTAGCAAGGTGGGCTCAATATCACAACAATACAACAACAACAGGCAAAGCATTAACAGTCAGCTGTTTTTTCTGACCACCTTGTAAATAAATACACTTTTTATATATATATTTTTTTTTGTATTTAGTAGTGCTACCATACTTTTATCTTAATTAAATAAGACTTTTCAAATAAAACTCAAAAAACCAATCTGTATTAAAATACGATTTAAGTTTTTTATGAAAATTAACTTAAAATAGATTTAAATACTAATGGCCATTTTCTCAATGTATCGACAAACTGTCTGTTACCTAATGTCAACATAAATTTATTGGACCGATAAACTGTCCGTTAACGATTTTGGGTTTCTCAATATACCGACAAAAAACAAAGTTTTAAGCTGGCAATGCCACTCAAAATACATGTAAAAGTTGGGAGTCAGCTGATTGAATTTATCCAAGGCGAATTGACTTTCAGGTGGCGTTGAAAACACAGCTGTGCTACTTTTTTTTAAATTAGAGAGAGGAATGTCAAAAGTTAGTTGTGTTTTTGAATTATCGGAACGAAAGCAGCAACAAAATACATTGTTGTGTTTTTGGTGTTGTTAATTGTTGTAGTATCGACACCACCGTTTCATGAATTCGCCTTGAATTTATCTGTACGGCAAATAAAAGGAAAATAAATAATTGGCAGATGAGTGCCGGTTAGCTTTGCGACAAAATCGAAGCAAATGAGACATTGAGAAAACCAAATTTCTTTAATGTGCAGTTTTTCGTTGGGAAAAAAGATAATCGCCTAATGAGAAAATGGCCATAAGCCTCATATAAAAGATTTCTGTTCCAAATACATATTTTCAACATCTTTATGCAGCTTGTTGTTCTTAAAGCGATTTGAGAGAAGGGGTTTATATGGGACCTGCGGTCAGTTCTAAATTTACCAGTTCCAAATTGTCGCCGCTAAATTTTATATCATCACTTATACGGAAGTTATGTTCTATAGTAATATTAATATGCAAGCTTTAGTATATGCTTATAACATGGTCCGATTTAAAGAACAATTGGTAAGACGCTTAACGTTGTCGTATGATATTTTTTTTTGACCAAATTGCATCTGATTACCAACATAATAAGAACGATTGTGGACACAAAGACTCTATTTCGAAAAAAAATTTGTGTGGGGACCATGTGAAATTATAGACCACTTCCCACCATTTTCAATAGGCTTCGTCTTTATAATAATTGAAACGTATGTACGAAATTTTATCAAATTATCTGCCAAATTTCGGCCTGTACTTTAAGAGCCAAATACACTTGTCAAATCTTTGTCCAACAGGCGAATTCACTCGTGTACGTGTTTTGGACGTTATATTCGATTTCATATCAAAATTTTTTGGTTTTCCATCCGGCATTGTCGGTGTGACACATACAAAGACATTTATACTTTATCACAATGCTTGATGAGAATTTGGATAAGTGTTTTGCTGCCTTTACGCATAAAGTTTATATAGACGACAACCAGCCAGCTGGACAGGCAGATGGACGGACAAACATTTTAAAATCGACTCAAAAAGTGATTCAGGGTTTTCAGAAAAATCACTAAATTTTAAATCAATCGCAAAATCAAATCAAAGGAGACTTAAATATATAGTTATTGCTTATCCTGGCAAACTTTTTATGTCCTGTGTAATTTGTTAAAAAACCATGGTATTGTTGAAAAATAGCTAAACTACTTTCGATATAAGACTATATAGGTTCCTTTTAGATAAAACAAAGGTGAATTCATACAGCTGACAGCAGAGATATCTATGCAGAGAGAGATTTATGCTGACAGTAAATTATTTTTGACATTTATAATAATTTGTGTATATAAATTTTATATACACAAACAAACATGCAAAAAAAAAGAACAGCAAGCCTAACTCTCTCTCGCTCTCTCGCTCTCTCTGTCTCTGATATGACCACCTGGAAAGAACTTTAATTAAATACTTTATTATAACTTTACAAGAGTTCCCAAAATTTCTCATTCTTTATAGTTTTGTTTTTTATTTTAAATTAATTCTCTTAGGCATTCATTAACCTTTCCTTTTCTTCCCTATTTTTTGTTTTACCTTAAATTCCTTTTGTAACATGTGACTTTAGTCATTCCATTACTATGAAATATTCATAACTTTCATAATGATGCAATTTTTCATCATCTTTCATGTCTATGACGATGACTTTTATGCAAAATATTTCTTTTAGAAAACTTTTTTTTCTTCTATTTTTTTCATGCTTTTGTTGGTTGAAATTTGCTTTTTTTTTTTGTTTTATCTCTTTTTTTCTGTAGCGCAGACAAACAGCATGATATTTTTTTTCCTATTATTTTTCTTATGAAAAAAATTGAAATTTCTATTCAAATGAGAAAAAAAGGACCAAAATTGCAAAATAGCAAAAAAAAAAGACCATTTAAAGCCGCATATATTAATGGATATGTGCTTTATAAAAAAAATTTTTTTTTAAAAGCATGAAAGATAAAAAAGAAACACACAAATAATTAAAACAAAGAGAATATGGGAATTTTTACTTCTAATATGAATTTTTAAATATGAAAATATTGTTAATGATACACAAAATATGGCATCGATGGCGCGTAAAATATGATAAAATTTTATGATGACGTTCGTCATTGAATTGATAATTTCTATAATGTGCAGGTAACGAGAGGACAACATTACAACCTGAAACTGAAGTGTAAATGTCAATTACTCCACCAAATTTCGTTTGAATACGTTTCCAACTGGCAAAATCTCTGATATGCGACCCATTCAAATTATTCCGGAAGAATCTTTTAAAGATTTTATTAGTCTACACGTAAATGACCCCTATGCCAAAAATTCCTTAAGTTATCTGCTAAAACTGTTATTACCGGAACGATTAATAAGCCAATTATAGGATTTAATTACCATTAAATAGGTTCTGGTCTATTAAAAAATGTTTTTAATTGTAGTTTCTTGCAAAAATCATTTTGAAAACATTTTCAAAGTGCCCCGTCCGTATTTAAAAATCTTCCAAATATTCTATAGAATTGTTAAAAAAGTACCGGGTGTTGTCTAAAATGTCAAGGGGATTTGCATAAATATAAAACTCTTTAAGGAAATTTTCTTTGCACAAAAAAACTAACTGAAATATGATAAGCAAGGGGCGAATTTTTATGCATTTCTTATTTGCTTTCCAAAAATTCCAGAGTATGCTCTTAACATAAAAAATGTGGATTTATTATTTAAAAATTTGTGGGTGCTCTGTAGGCCATTTGGCAGTTCGCTGATCTATCAGTGTGACGGTTGTGGGTTCGTTTCCCATAACAGACTCTGTTCTGTTTCTCTACAACTATATTGATAATATTTTACTTGATTGATTCTTTTCTCGATAGAGATTTCTTTTCGAGAAACTCAAGTTTTTGCATATAAATTCGCCTCCTAATAACAAGTAAAATATTTCTTAACCAAGCTCTGCTCTCAGGCAAAAAAAAATTTAAAAAAGTCCAAAAAGGCAGAAAAAAATGCAACCCAAAAAGATGATAAGGATGTTAGTGTTAATAATGTTGGTGATAATAATGTTGGTGTTAATAATGTTGCTGACTTTGTTTCATGCTGGGTTGGTTGTTCTTAAAAAAAATTATTTAAAGTAGAATGCAGACATTATGCAGATCAAGGTAAAGATGCCACCACAACTGACAGTATTTCAAATGCAAAATACAGAAAAAAATATGGAAAAAATGTTTGTAGGGTAATAAAATGGTTAAAAAAAAGTGTGAATGTAAACAGGGGATTTAAATTTTGGTTTTCAGATTTAAAGGGACACATGAATAAAATGAACTAAATTATGTAAAGTTTTTTTAAGTGTAGCTGAAAAAAGGAAAGAACTTTCAGTTCTTTTCTAGAAATCTTAAAAAAAATGTAATAAACAAAATTTTAAATTATCAAAAGCTGAAGATTTTCAATAAAGAATTATAGATAGCTAAACTTATATAGTAGAAAATTATTGGCAGCCAAACATTTTCTAAAGAATCATGGCGGTAGCAGAAGGTTTTCTATAGAAATTTGTCAATAGCTTAACATTTGCAAAAAAAAAATATTGGTAGCCGTAAATTTTCAATACAAGCCTATCGGTAGCCATTGATTTTCTATAGAGATTTGTCGAAAACTTTACATTTGCTATAGAAAATAATCGGAAACGTAATGTTTTCTATAGAAAACTATCGGTAGTCCTACTTTTTCTTTAGAAAATTATCGATAGACATACATTATTTATAAATTATTATGGGTAGCCGAATATTATCTTTAGAAAATAATCCATATCTAAACATTTTCTATAGAAGCAAAGGACAGCCAAATATTTTGTGTAAAGAATAAACGGTAGCAGATTACTTTTTATAGGAAATAGTGAGTAGCTATACTATTTCTGTACAAAGCTAGCGGCAAACGTACAATTTCTATATTTTCTAAAAATTAGTGGTAGCCGAATTATTTCAATACTTTATTTTCAAAACTACCGGTAGCTAAACATTTGCAATACTTTTTATAGCAAATTCATTGCTAGCTTATCATTTATTATAGAAAAATATTTAGTTATTCTACGGAGGAGTTGGTATTCGGACGGTTTAAGGATTAGACTATAAAAGAATATTATTGGCAGCCAACTATATTCTATACAATCATATCGGTAGCCATAGATTTTCTATAGAAATTTGTCGATGGCTTAACATTAGCAATAGAAAAAATCGGAAACGTAATATTTTTTAAAGAAAAATGTCGGTAGCCAATCTTAAAAAATTATCGATAGCCAATATTATTTATAAATTATTATGGTTAGCCAAATACTATCTATGGAAAATTAGAAATAGCTGAATTGCCAGCCAAATATTTTGCATAAGGAATTATCGGTAGCAGATGCTTTCTATAGGAAACAATGGGTCGCCGAACACTTTGTGTACAAAACTACCGGTAGCAGAATAATTTTTTTACAAAATAACTGGTAGCCAAATAATTTCAATACTTTGTATTCAAAATAACCGGTAGCCGAACTTGTTCTATACTTTCTATAACAAATTTATTAGTAGCTTATCATTTATTATATTTAGTTATTCTTCGGACGGGTCAAGACCTAGACTATAAGGCAGATGGGGCAAAACATTCCAATCATATTTTATAAATAGTTTTTAACTGATCTCTAGTTTTTACATGTGATCGAGCGTTGTCACAATTGAACATTACGACCTTATATCTGTTCGCCTAGTCAAATAAATCACTTCTGTTCGGTGTAGTCTGCCTGTGATTGTTTGTCCAAGTAGAACACACCCCTCTGTGCTACTACTAGCTACAGGGCATTAGGTGGGCGTTGAATTAGCGGTGCTTCAAAAAAAATGTCAATCTTTCCACGTGTCTCTCCGTCATGTATTTAACTGTATACATTCTCTTATCGCCAGTAATTCTGCTTGAAATATACCGGCTTCGTCGGGCAGATGATATGAGTTTCTGATGTTTAGTTTCTCAGAAGTTTTCCTTTATTAACAGGCTCCATAAACCTTATTGAGTTCAATTATATTTGATATGTTACTCTAACAAAAAGTGTAATATGCCCTTTTCCGGTTTTCCGGTTTACCGATTTATACCGAATTTTAAAGTTTTTATTCTTGAACCAAAATAAGCTGAAGTAGCAAATTACATCAAATAAAAATACGTGGGACAGAGTGGAGGCGTTAAATATGCTAACGGATGGGTCTACGACCACTATCTCTAGGCGTTGCAAACAGCAGAACAAACACATTCTTACCACTTTATTGAAGTAGGGTTAAATAATTGTTATTACATTTAAAGCCAAATTTTATCTACTTCCGATTAGTGGTTTTTTTATTTAATAATATTATAATTTTTCTAATATCAAACTCAACTTTAACTCGTCTATATTTCCTTAGTTGTTTAATTTACTTGCATTCAAATCCAAGCCATTTATTTATATTGTTTTATTTTAAATAATTCTGCTTTTTATTTTTACGTTTTTATAATTAATCAATGTCATTTTCTTAACTCAAACTAACAATATTTGTATTCCAAACCTCAAGTGCCGGCTTTAAACTAAATAAATAGTTTGACAGTCAATAAGATCGGCATTTTCGCAGTCAGTATAAATTATTGTTTTAAAATGGTAGCAGCTCACTTTAGCTATTTTGTCTGTCCAGTTAAACAATATTAAAAGTACGCCAAGCCTTAAAACACTCTAACTTACAATTAAAAAAAAAACACGAGTATCGCTTTAAAAAAAACTAGTAAAATAGATTGTTTGCTTAAATTAAAAGTGTTAAAAAGCAGTGGGCAAAACTTACAACAAAAAATAATGTATTTGCAATAGCAAGCTTTAAGCATAATTTAACATAAAGCTAAACTTTTTACAACTTTTTAAGTTTTCCCACCCACTGTACTTCTTGTATACCAGATAGAACTTATAAAATTCATTATCGTTTTTTATGCATATTTAACTTGTTCTGTCTACCAACCAAGAACCAGAAATAGCTAAAATGACCTAATTCGAGTTTTTGAAAAAAGCAACTACAAAACTAGTTAAATTTAGAAAAAAAACACATGACGAAAATTGACAAACGAATTTTGCATAAATTCTTAAGCACATAAACAAGCTTGAGTGGCTAAATTTTTGCGATAAAACGCCAAAAAAATCAGCAAGGCACAGTGTAACGCAAGTTAAGTTTGTTTGTTTTCAAAAATAATTTTTTATAAAATGTTTACGGATACAAAAAACATTTTTTGCAGAAAATTATCGTAAGTTAAATACAAAAAAATTTTTGGTAGCAATATTTGTTATAGCAAATTTATGGTAGCAAACATTTTTAATTGAAAGCCCAACATTTTCGAGAAACCAAGCGGTAGCCAAACCATTTCTTTAGGACTAAGCAGCAGCTAAACATTTTTAATATTAAATACTCGCTTAACCAATGTTTTCCATAAATTATTCTTGGTAGCTAAAGACTTCCTATAGAAAATTACCAAAGACGCAAGTTTTCTGGTAGACAAAATTTTCTAAAAAAAATCTGTTGCCAACATTTTATACGAAAAATTATTAAAACTAAACATAATGAAAATTGTTAACAGCCTGAAATTGTTTTCAAAAAACCATTGATAGCCAATCATAGCTGAACATATTCTGTAGAAAAAAATTGGTAGCTAAACATTTGCTTAAGAAACTTTTAGAAGGACAAAATAGGAAGTGAAACATTTTTTCTACGAAACTTTTTTGTAGCCATACTTTTTTTATAGCAAATTATCGATAGCCAAGTATTTTTGATTGATTGTCGAACACCTTATATTTCTTAAGAGTTTGAATAGAAGCTCACCATTTTCAATATAAAATTATCACTTGATTATTTTCCATAAATAATTCTTGGTAGCTAAAAGTATTCTACAGAAAATTATCGAAAAAAAAAATTTCCGACAGAAATTATCAATCAAATCAGATCAAAATTTATAAATATTGTCGAACGTTTTCTGAAAAATATTGTAGGTAGCCAAATATTTTTAAGAGAAAATTTTCGGTTGGTACATATTTCGAATTGAAAATGATTAGTAGTCGAAAAGTTTTTTAAAATAAATTATCTTAAACCGACTTTATTTTTAGATAATTATCCAAATCAAACATTATTTTTAAAAAATTGTCAATGGCAGAATATTTTCTTTCTTTATAAAAAAAATATTGAAAGCTAAATATTGTTTATAAAAAATTGTCGCAAGCAGAACATTCTTCATAAGAAATTATCTATAGTTCAACATTAACTATAGAAAATTATTGGGAGCCAAACATTTTCAATATAATATAAAGTGTAGTGAAATCTTTTTTTACAGAATAATGTCGATAGCTAAATATTTTCTTTAATGTTATCGGTAGCCAAGCCTTATCTTTTAAAGCTGTCGATAGCCAATAATTTTATATAACTTGTTATCGGTAGCCTGATATTTTTTACAAAAAATTGTTAGTAGCCAATCGTTTTTTGGAGAAATTATCAATAGCAAAACACTTTTTACGGAAACTTATTGGAAGCCAAATATTTTCTATAGAATATTAAGAGGAGTGATATCTTTTCTGCAGAAAATACTTGATAGCTAAACATTGTTTTTAAAACTTTATCGGAAGCATCATCTCTAAAATACTGTCGATAGCCAAACATTTTGTATAAATTATTATCGGTAGCCTTGTGTTATTTATATAAAATAATGAATAGCCAAACACTATCTAGAGAAATTTTTGATAACAAAACTCTAATTACAGAGTTTTATTGGTAGCCAAACATTTCTCATAGAATATTTATAGTAGTGAAATGTTTTTCTACGGAAAATTGTCCATAGCTAAACCTTTTATTAAAAAACCTATCGGTAGCCTAATATTTTCTATGGAAATTTATCGGTATCCATAATCATCTAGAGAGAACTGTCTATAGCCAACCATTTTATATAAATTATAATCGGTAGCCTGATGGTTTTTACATAGAATAATGAATAGCCAAACACTATCTAGAGAAATTATTGATAGCAACACATTTTATAAAAAAGTAATCGGTAGCAACACATTCTCTTAAGAAAATCTTCTGTAGCCGAACATTTTTCAATAAAAAATTATTGGTAGCGCAACACCTTCTATACACAATTTTTGGTAGCTGACACCATATACATATATAAAATTATCGGCAAAATTATACTTTATAAAAACCTATTATTTGGTGTTGATTTATAAAAGAAAATTATTTTGTTATTTTATAGAGAAATTGTTTCATTATACTTTCTTCTTTTTCTACAGTTCTTTAATTCAAATCCGCTTTTAAGTTTTATTTCTATTAATATCTTTTTATTATCTTTTTCTTTATTAAAATCACTAAAACACAAGAAACATTTTAGCATTATTTTAACACTTAAATTGAGGTCAAAAATCATTAAAGATTCTAAACCGTTGAGCACATAGAATAGCACCGAAAAAACCTGGCAAAACATAAAGACCATTGAAATAAACAAATTTGTTTTTTAAATTAAATTAAATTGTAATCTAATGCCTTGGAAATTGTTAACTTAATAAAATTTAATGTTGACTGCCCTAAAGACTTTTCCATAGAAATCAATAATGTGTAGCAACCGCAGTTTGCTGAGTCTATTTGGTGTTGCTTCTCAATGTTAATGACCTGTAGAAGACATTAATTTTGGTTTAGTAATTGAAATGCGGTTTAATGACTGGCTTAAAATATTCCAAGCGAGTATTACAGTACTTTTATGTTTTCAAATGTTTTCTTGAATTATTTTTGGAATTCTAAATGAAGATTATGTAGGGCTGAAATAAAGTTTTAAGTAAATTTGTAAAATTTTTATTGCTTCTTTGTAAACTCTCATGTTTCACAAGAAAATTAATTACATCCAAGCTTTGTCTAAAGAAAATTTTCGGTAGCCGTACATTTAAATAAAACAATATCGGAAGCTAAATATTTTTCAAGTAAATTTTTGATCGCCAAAAAAAAAAAACATTTTTATAGAAGACGTTCGGCAGCAACAATTTGCTCAAAGAAAATGTAGAAAAAAGTTTTTATTACAAAATTATGAATAGCCAAAAACTATTCATTTTTTAAAACCAAATTTGTTTCATTGAAAGTTTTGAATAGCCAAAACTTTTGTGCAAAGAATTAAGATGGGCAAACATTTCCTATGGATAATTATTAATAGCCTAACATTTTTTGTTAAACATGTTCAGTAGCCAAATATTTTTTATTATAATAAAAAATTTTAGTAGCCAATAATACTTTTTAGAAAGTTTAAGACAACCATGTGGTTGTACAGAACATTTTTGGTAGCCTCTACTATTTTAATAAAAATTTCTGGTAGCCGTTAATTTATACAGAATATTTGCAGTAGCCTTATATGTTTTATGAAAAATTATTAATAATTAACGAAATCTTATATCGAATTTTTTGTAGTTAAGCATGTTCTAAAGAACATTTTTAGTAGCCAATTACTTTTAAGAGAAAATGGACCTTTAAATTTATCAAATTTCTGAAAACCTATTAAAAACTATCAAAACCAAGAAAAATATTAACAACAACGCAGTTTTTGTTGTTTTAACCCCAGGCTTCTATATCGTTGACCCAAAACTATAACAACAATTTCTTTTTGACAGCCTTAACCAACATTTATAAAATGTCTATTTACATTTCAGTTAAGGCAGACAACAATGACTATTTTAAATATGTACTTGTCTGCACAGTTGTCTAGCTGCAAGGATTTTACGACAACACCAACAAAAATATTACAATCCTGGCCAACGCAAGAAGGAAAATTGCTTTGTCCTTATGGACAAACAATTTCAACTGCATAAATATTAAAACTAAGAAAAAAAAACGGAAAACAAAAGAAAATTAAACCAGCAAAAAGTTAGACATTGCAATCAGTTACAACAAAAAATAACAATTTTCTTTTTAAATAAAAACAATAACGAGTCAGGACTATCTAAATTATTGTGTAATTTCACAAGCCTGAAAAACTGACGAGACATTTAATAGCAAAAAAATTTAAAAGAAACCACTTTTGTGCAAACCTGCCACATAACAAAAACTGCGTTACTTTTGACTAAGCGACCAACAGGAAGTGCAAAATGAAAAACGGAAACAGACGCTACAGGAAATAACAACAGTTTATAATAAAAACAAAACAGCAAAAACTTTTGTAACAAAAATTTTCTAATAAACCAAAGCGAATCAAAAGAAAACAACCACTATAATCGGGCCTAGACCAAAGTCATTAAAGTTTTGTCGGTTTTTTTTATTTATTTAAATTTTCCTTTTCTGCTGGTACTTAATTTGTAACTACTATTGTATTTCCGTTTCCCTTTTGACCCTCAATGTTAATTAGGAAGTTTTTATAAGCCAAACAGCAGCAGCACTTTGGCAATAAAACCAAAACAAACAACCCAAGAATCCTTAAAACATTTTAAACATCTTCTAATTAAGAGTTTTTTTTTTTTCTTCCAATTTATCTAGAAAAAAATAAAATTTTCATGACTCTATTATCCTTTTTTTTCTTATCTCTTTACAGCCTTCGCAATACATCACAATAAAAATTTGCACCCATGTTTACCACCTCAATGGAATCCTTTTTTTATTTAAATTTGGTTTAAGTGTTTTTGGCTATTTTTTTTTATTTCTAATTAAATTTGTTTAAAATATTTTTTTATTATTCAACAAAAATTCCAAACACACAAAAATGGCGCGCACAAATGTTATTTTAAAAATCCTTTTCACTTTATGTGTTTGGTCCTTCGTCATTATTGGCGTGTTTAAAATGCAGGGCACAAATATAGTGACCCAAGAATATGCTTCGATGCCCTTGAGTGGACGCATTTTACTGCAAAAGGACATGCTGAGATTTGCAGAGACAACATCAACGACGACGGATAGATTTGATCCTTCGGAAATATTGGTCGATAATAGAACGGGTAAGTTCAACTAAAAAACTATATAGCTTTAGATAGATATATATATGTATATTAGAATAGTTCGGAGTTACTTTGTAATAAGGTTTTAGTTTGGACCACAGTTTATTTAACAGCCTTGGCTTGTTTAAAGTATAAAAAAGATTTCAGTTTGGGCTATAGACTAGAACTTAGTAAAAACTAAAAAGATAAATAAGTGTAAACTATAGTCTAAAGTTAAAATTTTGCAAATAAATTTAACTGTAACTTAAAGAACATATTTAATATAAAATATCGTTTAATGAACATCCAGCAGGTTTTAAGTAGACATGCATTTTTAATTAATACAGAAATATATTAGTAGCCCTACACTTTCCTTAATAAATTCTTTAAAAAATATTTAATAGACAAACATTTTCTATAGATTTTTTTTAGTATGCAGGCATACTTAATACATAATTGTTAGTAGCTAAACATTTTCTATAATAAGTTTTTGGGAGCTTATTATTTTCTATAAAAAAATAATAGCAGCTAAACATTTAAAAAAAAAAAATTTTGTAGCCAAATATTGTATATTGAATTTTTTTTAGTATGCACGCATTGTTGATGCATAATTATTGGTAGCCAAACATTTTCTAAAAAACTTTTTGGTAGCTGAATTTTTTAAGGGAGCTGAGTATTTTTTATAAAAAAATTTTGGTAGCCAAATATTGAAACATAATTTTTTTAGTATCCAAGCATTTTTTATGTTAAACTTTTAGTAGCCACACATTTTCTACAAAAAGTTTTTGGTAGCTTAATATTTTTTACAGAAAATTTAATGTAACCAATTTTTTTCTGTAGAAGATTTTTAATAGCCAACTATTTTCAATGGACTATTTTTAGTAGCTGTTACTTTTCTTTAGCAAATTTTAAGTAGCCATATATTTTACAAAAAAAAAAATTGGTAGCCAAAGATTGAATATTTAATTTTTTAGTATCCAAGAATTTTTTATGTTTGACTGTTAGTAGCCAAACATTTTTTACAAAAAATTTTTGGTAGCTAAACATTTTGTACAAAAAATTTTAGTAGGCAAAGATTTTCTATTGATTTATTTTCTATTAAAGCATCTATATACATATATAAAAATGAAAAATGTTTGTGTGTTTGTTTGTTTGTTCCCAGCTAGCATTTTCAATCGTCTAGGAGTCTATTGGGAATCTCACAAAGAGTGTTTTTGATCGTCGACGAGCTCATTTTTTAATTGTAGACGATTCCTAGCACGGGAGAAACTGTTACACATGCTGATTCGTATGAGAGATTCTTCTATAACGCAGCGAAATACGCTTATATTAACCGTAAAGGGAATCGTTTGTGATGTATGTAGAGATTATCTGACAAGTCTTTTAAAAAGCATGCCAAGAGTCGTATGAGACTCATGTAGGGATTATTTTACAAATCGCTAAATGCTCAACCGTAACGTATGGTGAATAAAATACGAACAATTATAAAATTTCAGTGGTAAATGGTGCGATTTGTTTCTTCTTTTTCTCGAATCCCATCGATTCTAAATATTTTTTTATTGTATTTTTATCACAATTATATTTTTTACCCAATTGGCGATAGGACTTTGCACTGCAACCTGATGTCTCAAGTTTTAGTTTGGACCGAACTTTAGAGTCTTGCAAACTACATTTCCGACCTGATCCACATTTTCTTTCGATCGATTTGTTATTCTTATACAAGTTTATTGTCTTGTAGATAAACGTTTTTTTGAAACCCATGTCTTTAAAATGGCTAAAAATTTCACTTTTGGTTTTTTTTTTGGATTTTCTTCACAAAATTTACAAATTAGTTTGCGACGGTTGAGCTCGTTTAGTGACATTTTTAAAACTAATTATTAACTTACCAGACCAATCTAAGTTTTTTTTTTAATAAATATATTGCACAGTTAAATTTACCGTATATATTTTTTTTGCAAGTGTCATGTAACTTTTTTTAACAACAGTGTTGGACTTGTTCGTATTTTATTCACCATACGTTATAATTGAGCTTAATAAAAAGGGGCATCAAGCGTCTTTTTCATGTCAAAACTTCTAATTTTCATACAATTTATATGAAACAAACCTTAAAGTCGCGAAATCAACACCATCCTGTCGAAAAATCCTTTTTTACAGATCCTTAGGCCAGTTTGTTTAATTGAAATTGTATTGACAATATAATTTTCATATTTCAAAAACGCTCTTATTTAGTGTAGCTCAGTAATTGTTATATTACTCTTATAGAGAGTCGCAAAAGGTTCATTCCAAGATTAAAAGACGAGCGTGTCAAAAAATTTATAAAAAAATAATAAATAAAAAAAATTAGATTTTTTTGTTTTTGTTAATCGTCAGATAATTATCAGAAGATTCTTTTAGGAGTTATTTATTAAACATAATCGTCCCACAAACAGCCTATGCTAGCTGGATTTGTTTGTTTGTTTGTATGTTGGCTTATAGACTCCTAAATTACTGAACCGATTTTCCTGAAATTTTTACAGTAGCATCACGTGAGCCCTAAAAATAAAATAGGCTACTTATTTTTTCGATAGGGGCAGGGGAATTGGTACCCCCTATTGGATGCCAATTTTAAATATCGCATATCTTAAGAGCCGCTTCACGCATTTTGTTGAACTATTGGTAGTAAAATCTTCTGAGCCCCAAAATTGAAATAAAGTAGCAGCGGGGGAAGTGGTTTCCCCCATAGAACGCCAATGTTTAATATCGCATATCTTAAGAACTGTTATAGTGAGAATGTTCAAACTTTGTAGAAGTCACTCTTATGGTATACTACTAATAAAAATAAAGCGGGTAGGCGCAGGGGGGGAAAGACCTCTCATAGGATGCATATATTAAATATCGCTCAACTGAAGAACTATTAAAGGGAGAGTCTTCAAACGTGGTTAAAGCTTCTATTATAGCAAACTTTAAATTTCAATATAGTAATGGGCGGGGTGGGCAGAGGAGGAGCAGTTCCCCTCATAGATAAAAATATTAATAAGAGCCGCTGCAAGCAATTTGTTGAACTTTTGGTAGTAGGATCTTCTGAGCCCCAAAATTGAAACGAAATAGCAGCGGGGAAGTGTTACCCCCCATAGGACGCCAATGTTTAATATCGGTTATCTTAAAAACTGTTATAGTTAGAATGTTCAAACTTTGTAGAAGTCACACTTATGGTATACTACACTTTTGAAAATAAAAATAAAGCGGGTAGGCGCAGGGCGGAAATACCTTCCATAGGATGCATATATTAAATATCGCTCAACTGAAGAACTATTTAAGGGATAGTCTTCAACCGTGGTTAAAGCTACTATTAAGGTAAACTATAAATTTCAATATAGAAATAGGTGGGGTAGCCAGAGGAGGAGCAGTAACCCTCATAGATAGAAATATTAATAAGAGCCGCTGCAAGCAATTTGTTATACTTTTGGTAGTAGGACCTTCTGAGCCCCAAAATTGAAACAAAATAGCAGCGGGGAAGTGGTTCCCCCCATAGGACGCCAATGTTTTATCGCATATCTTGAGAACTGTTATAGTGAGAATGTTCAAACTTTGTAGAAGTCACTCTTATGGAATACTACACTACTGAAAATAAAAATAAAGCGGGCATGCGCAGGGGTGGAAATACCTCCCATTGGATGCATATATTAAATATCGCTCAACTGAAGAACTATTAAAGGGAGCGTCTTCAAACGTGGTTTAAGCTTATATTATGGTAAACTATAAATATCAATATAAAAATGGGTGGGTTGACAGAAGAGGAGCAGTACCCCTCATAGATAGAAATATAATTAAGAGCCGCTGCACGCATTTTGTTGAACTTTTGGTAGTAGGATATTCTGGGCCCAAAAATTCAAATAAAACAGCAGCTGGGAAATGTTACCCCCCATAGGACGCCAATGTTTAATATCGCATATCTTAAGAACTGTTTTAGTAAGAATGTTAGTAGAAGTCACTCCTATGGTATACTACACTTTTGAAAATAAAAATAAAGCGGGAAGGCGCATGGGGGAAAAACCTTCCATAGGACGCATATATTAAATATCTCTCAACTGAAGAAGTGGTTAAAGCAGTGTTGCGAAGCGCACCGGGTTAAGCTAGTATTTTATATATTATTGTTAGTAGACAATAGACAAACAATTTCTTTAAAAAGTTTTTGGTAGCTGAATATTTTCTACAAAATGTTTTTGGTAGCTGAATATTTTCTACAAAAAAATAATAAGAGCTGAACGTTTTCTTTAAAAAATTCTAATAGCTAAAAATTTTATATTAAATGTTTTTTAGTATTCAAAAAAATAGTACACCTGAACATTAAGGAAAATTAAATTTATTTTAATAGGCGAGCATTTGCTACAGAGAATTCTCTATTAAAAATTTTGGTTAGCAGATTTTTTGTATATATAATTTTTAGTAGTCAAATTTATTTTATGGAGAGCTTTTGGTAGCTGAATATTTTCTAGGAGCTCAAAAAGTTTTTCAAGAAACATTTTCTAGTAATTTTGTTATTAAGGATCTATATAAAATTTTTAATTTTATAATTTTTTAGTGTCCACGCATTTTCCATATATAATTGTTAGTAGACAAACTTTTTCTAGAACAAGTTTTTGTAAGTCGATATTTTCTATAAAAAAAATAATAGAAGCTGAACATTTCTACAATAAATTTTAGTAAACACTTTTTATAAACAAACTTCAATAGAAGAAATATTTTAAATACAAAAGTTTATCAGTGAATTTTTTACAATAAATAATTTTAGCAAACAATCATTTTCAAAGGGAATTTTTTATTATCCCATTAGTTTCTATTGAAAATTGTTAGAAGCCAATAATTTTCTTTAGAAAATTTTTAGAATCCAAACTTTTTTTTTGGAAAAAATTTTTAGTAGCCAAACATTTTCCATAAAAGGTTTTTTGTAGCCAAACATTTTCTATAGAAAATAAAAATAATTTAATAAAAATTAAATTCAATGTACTTTTGCCTGATTTAAAGATCAAAATTTGGATTAAACCTTTTCTGTAGAAGGTTTTTTATAGCCAAACATTTTTTAAAGAAAATTTTATGTAGTCAAACAGTTTCTACAGAAAATTTTTAGCAGCCGAATTTTATCTATGAAAAATTGTTAGGAGTCAAATTTTTTTATGGAAAATTTATTTTGTTTTTTTTTAAACATTTTTTTTTGGAAAATATTAGTTGCCAAGCATTTTTATGGAAATTTTTCTTTATGCAAACATTTTATACAAAAATTTTTAATTTCGAAATACTTTTTAAAATAAAACTGTCGGTAGCAGTCATTTTTTATACAAAATTTTTAGTAAAAGAACATTTTTTATTGAAAATTTTTAGAAACCAATTATAATTCTGGGTAGCCAACCATTTTTATAAAAACTTTGTACACGTTACATTTTCTACAGAAACTTTTAAATATCGGAATATTTTCCAAAAAATAAAAAAAATTTAAATAGCCAGTTATTTTACATAGAAAATTTTTAGTAGCAGAACATTTTCATTAAAAAATTTTTAGCAGCATTTGTAGAAGTTTATTTTTTTTACATTTTAAACATTTTAAGTAAACAATTATTTCCTATAAAAAATTTTAAGTAGCCGAACATTTTCTTTGAAAAATTCTTGGTAGCCTATAATTTTAATACAAATTTTGTATAGTGACATTTTCGACAGAAAATTTTAAATATCGGAATATTTTTCAAGAAAAAAAAATTTAAATAGCCAGTTATTTTACAAAGAAAATTTTTAGTAGCAGAACAATTCCATTAGAAAATTTTTAGTAGCTTTATACAATTTTTTTTTCTAACATTTTGAAAATTTAAAGTAAACAATTATTTCCGTTAAGAAATTTTAAGTAGCCGAACATTTTTCTTCAGAAAATTTTATTTTTCCAAATAAAAAAAATGTAAGTAGCCTAATTTTTGCAAAGATTTTTAGCAGCTGGACATTTTCTATTAAAAAGACAGGCTGTAGTTAAGAGTTCAAAGTGGTCTCAAGAGCAGAAAATATTTTGCAATAATGTCTATGATATTGACATGAACATGGGTTTATGTATACAAAGTTTCAAATTTGGAGTAGATTTCTAAGAGATTATAGACGTAATTAAGTAAATTATTTGTATCTCGGCTATAAAGTAGTCTATAGTTTAATTAGTTTCAGTTAAGACTGACTATAACTTAATTCAACATTATTTTAATAAATTTCTTAAAATTTTATTTTCAGCCATGGACGATGAACAACTAGTACGTGATGTCGAATCACGTATACCCTCCCTGCCCATTGCCTATTGGAGTAAAAATAAAAATTTCCTACAACAGAAGTCCTCAACATGTGCCAAATATCCTTCTATATTTGAGCTAGAATTTAATAACATCTACTGGCAAACCTTACGTACCTCAAATGGTACTTTTCAGCTATTTGGAGCCTACTATGATATACGCAAAAATTCCCTGTTAGGGCCCTCTGTGCGTATTCTTGGCATGATAGATCGTATTGAGCCCAAAGTAAAGACGTTCTGCCAGTTTTGGTTTGACGGACAAAAGGAGCCCTTTATAGTAAAAACCTATGAGTACAAGTACATTTGGTACAATAAATGGGGCAATTATAAACAGGGAATTTATCAGCCCTATTTAATAGCCTGTCAAATACCCAAACCTTTTCATGGCGTAGTACCCAGTTCAGTATCGATGGTGGAGAAGGAATGTGACACAGCTACCAATAATTTAAGGGTCATCTACAATCGTCCCCCAGATGATCATAAAAAAGGTTTTGCTGTCTGTGTTAAGGGCTTGGATTTCTTGTATGACGATTTGTCAGTTCGCTTAATCGAGTGGATTGAAATGCTAAATATTTTGGGAGCCGATAAGATTTATTTCTATAATTTACAAGTCCACCCAAATATATCAAAGGTCTTGCATCACTATGAACAAGAGGGAAAAGTGCAAGTTATACCACTAACTTTGCCAGGAGGACAACCCAATGTGCCAGGTTTTCAACATTTATATTTGACGAAGAAAACGAATCACAAACGCCAAAATGAGGTGATACCCTACAATGATTGTTTGTACAAGAACTTATACCTCTACGACTATATAGCACTACTCGATATAGACGAGGTTATCATGCCCAAAGGTAATTTCGTTTTATGGTCCGAACTAATGGCGAAAGTAGTGCCCGAATCCTTAAAGGCCCGCCCCGAGGGCTATCATAGTTTTAACTTCCGCAATGTTTACTTCCTGGACGATCAACAGCATGAACATGGCTGGCACAAAGATATACCCAAATATATGCATATGCTACAGCATGTTCATCGAGCCAAAAACTATACCAAGCCTAATCAGTACGTCAAATGTTTCCATAACCCTGAGAAAGTCTTAACACTACACAATCACTTTCCTTTGGCTTGCTTGGGCGGTGTGTGTAAGTCCTATCCTGTGGATATACAAGATGCTCATTTGCAGCATTACAGAGCCGATTGTGTTAATACATTGAAAAAATCCTGCGAAGAGTATAGAGAAAATTCAGTGGAAGACAAGACAATATGGAAATACAAAGATGAGTTAATAAGACGCTCGGTTAAAACTTTAGAGACCTTGGGCTTCTTTAGACGAGCCACTGGCACCACATATGGCAGCGGTTTTGGCTCGACTACACACTCATCGGAACGGTGATTACCAAGTCTTTGGTGGTCTCTAAAAATACCATACTGGTTGGGCATTAGGGGGGATTTGCAAGAGAATAATGAAGTTAGTAGCATCAGTACCAGTAGTAGTAGCAGTAGCGGAAGTGTTAGTAGCAGTAATTTCGAGGCTGGTAGCAGTAGTAGTAGCCCTGCTACACCCTTCAAACTTCCGACAGTAGAAAAACAACTTGTTGATCCCAGGGAGGATTATGTCACTGAATTCGCTTTTGATTTTGTGGAAAATAGTCAGGATTTATTGAATTCTACTACTACAATTAACCCCAAGAGATGATAGTAATTTAAGCAAAGAGTTAAGGGAATTATAAATAGTTCTTTATGAATTAAAAGGATTTAAAGTAATTAAATTACATTAAATTTTTGGCATATAAATGCATATTAATACCGAATTAATATCGAATAGTGAATGTATATAGCAATGAATTAATTTAGGTGAGTTTTTTTTTAGAATTTTTACTTAAAATAGGAAAAATCCCTTTAGAAAGAGGCAGACTTTTTAAAGCAATTTTAGGGTTTTTTCAAAAGCCAGTATTTTTTTTTTTTTTTTGGAAATTTAAAAAATTTATAATTTCAATTATTTAACGGTTAGTGCAAATGCTTTAAAATGAATTTCAATATTAATTTATTATTTAAAAATTTTTTCTTAAATCTATAGTTTTTTTTTTTAATAATATAACGGGTTTTCAAAAAAAAAAAAATTACCAGAATAGAAAATCAGCTTTTAAAAAATTTTAAATGGTTATTTTTTTTTAAATTTAGCCTTTTTTATTAAAATCAGCGGTTTAAAAATTTAATTGTATATTAATATATAATTAAATGTTTTTTTTTTTAAGTTTAAAACAAATACTGGTTTAAAAAAAAAAACCATTGTTTATTTAAAAAAACCTTATTTGGTTTTATAATTTTCTTCTTGCAGCAGCAGCTCTTTGAAAACAAATTAATTCTTAAATTTTTATTTTGTGATTAATTTTTTTTTTTTTAACAAAAAACCAGTATTTTTATTTTTTTATTATGTTAGTTTCTTAGTTAACTATTCAAGTCTTGGTTAATTTCGTTTCGTAATTATTTATAAAAAATATATTTTTTTTTTTTTTAAATAAAATACTCGTTTTTTAACTCTGCGATTGTAAGCCAAATTTTAATTTGGTAAATTCTCTTTGATGTTTGTCCGTTGTTAGATTGTTCTTTTCTCTATAAAGATATGTTTTTATTGATTTTTTAAAAACCAAAAATACTGGTTTTTATAAATTAGTTTTTTTTAAATTTTAAAATCGTTTTTTATAGCGATTAGTAAAAATACTGGTTTTCTAAATATAGCAAAATACTGGTTTTCTAAATTAGATTTTTTTTTGTTTTGAAAATTTTATAGAATTTTTTTAAAAACGATGTTTTAAAGCGATTATTTCGTTTATATCTTGAAAAAAAAAAAAAACAAAATAATACTGGTTTTTGGAATTAAGGTTTTAGTAAATTTTTAGGAAAATTCCCTATTTTCTTTATGAATTGTAAAAATTAATTTTATTTTAATTTATTTTTTTTAACGGTTCTTCCCGTTATTTCTTCTTGAATGGAATACATAATACTGGTTTTCTAAATTTATCTGTTTCCATTAAATTTTAGAACAAATTTAAAAATTGTTTTTTTTTTTCATAAATTATTAAGAATTTTTATATATTTTTTGTTCAAGGTGATTCCTTTCTTTATTTCTTCTAGAATAAAAGAAATACTGGTTTTTTAAAATTTACAATTTTTCATTAAAATTTTCACAAATTAAAAATTTTTTTCATAAATTATTTATTATTTTTATTAAAATGTCTTTATTTTTTCTTTAAATCTTAGAAAATTGATTTTTTTCTTCTTACTGCTGGTACTTCTAGGGATAATACTTTCCAAATTTCTCTTTTTTTTACAAAAAAAGGTACTTTAAATCAACGAAACTACTTACTTTTATGAAATGTCTTAATTTTTTGTAATATAAAAAAATATTTTTAAAATAATTAAAGAAAAATAACTGTAGAATTTAAGATAAAACTGTTTTAAAAAAACATTATTATTATTTAAAAAAAAAAAAAACCTGTATTATACTATATTTATCCTATTTTATGATATAAGTAAATAGTTTAATCACAAATAATATATAAAAAAAACATTGAGGCTACTCACAGTTCCCTGTATAGCACAGTGGGTTAAAAGTTGTAAAAAACCTGCTCTGCTATAAGGAACTGTTGAAAAGCCTTTGGAAAGATATAAATTTATTAAATTTACTATAGAAAAAACTAAAAAAAAAAACAAATTATAAAAATTGTGCCTTCTAAGTAAATATTACTTTTTTTCCTTAATTCACTTAACAAAAAAAAAACATCATACAAAGTCATTTAAGTTTTCTTATTTAAGTCTTAGAATTATAAATTATTGTAAAACTTGAATACCCATTTAATTTCAAAACTTAACACTCATAAGCCAACTGACTTAAGTCACAAAATAGTTAATTTTGTATATTAATAAGATTCCTTTAAATATTCCTTAAACTGGATTTTTTCAATGACGTTTTTTCTAAAGGGAACAGGCATGAATGGAATTTCGTAGCCGAAGAAAGTAGACTAAAGTCTAATCTACCATAAAAACTTGTTTACCCCTAAGACAGGGTCTTCACACGATCAAAACTCTTAACAAGCATTTATCAAATATGAGTAAAGCTTTTGTTAGTTCGTGTGACACCAACGATGCTGGATAGACAATCAAACTAATTTAGATATTACGTCAAGCACACGAGTACACGTACACGAGTTTAACATGAAGCAGTTTGATCGTATATATACTATTCAAGCCTAAAACAATTTCAAGCACTGCTTGCTTCCTCGAGAAAAAAAGCCATAAATAAAAAATCTAGTCCAAGATATTCATACTTTAATACAAATAAGATTTATTATAAAAGTAAAATATCGAGAACTATAGAAACATAAAACCCCTTTAGGAATTTATCACTAAATTCCTTTTGGCCTGGTTTGAAAAAAATAACCTTAAAAAAATTTATTAACCGAAAAAAATTAAGTTAAAGACTGATGTTTAGCAAAAAAAAAAAATAGTTTTTTAAAAAAATATTATATATTATAAAATAAAATATTGAAAAAAAAACAATGTAAAAAATTATAACTAAATATATCATTGTAAAATTCAAAATAATTGTAAAATAAAACTTGAAATATAAACATAATAACTAATGGTTTTCTTAAACAAGTTTTCTTAAAGCCAAGGTAATTTAAAATAGAGTAGGAAACTTTTGAGATTTCTAGCTCATGACAGTTGTAATCTGTTAGGCGTTTTATAAAACTCTAAACAAATCCATTTCTCTTTAGTTACCTAAAACTAAATTTCTAATAAGCAATTTTAATTTAATATTAAGATAACACCTGGGCGCAAAGACTGGAATATACATTCTTTAAAATAGTTTTTTATGGCGTGCTACAATTTTGGTTATTTTTTTTAAATTTCAAAAACTTTTTTTAAACTTTAGACTCTTTCATCAGATAAAATTTTTTATGTGTGCCATTATGCTTTTCGCCAATAATATTTCAAAAAAAAAAAATTAACTTCCTAAAAGAGAATGTAGTAAAATTTGACCACTACTTACTATCTGCTTATCTAATTTTCCAGGCGGGCCATAAGAACTAAAGTGGAAATTTTACCTCCTGAAAATACTTTAAACTTTAGAGCAAAATGTTAAGGTTTAAAATGATCTTAACATCAACGATGTTGTCAGAGAAAAAACTTGAACCATTTTCTTGAATTTTCTAAAAGCCGGTGAAATCCTTAATGCAGTAGAAAAATTTGGACATCCTAAACTTATGATCGACATAAACAGCCAGGCGGGCCATAAACTTCAAATAAAGCAAAATCCTAAAACAACTATTTTTAAGTTTAAAACTTTTTTTTTAATAAATAAACAAACTTATCCGGAAAGATGTTTTAAGGCGGGCCATAATTATTGTGTAACTTCAATAAAGGTCATCCTAACAACTATTTGCTTTAAACACCTTAGGCTCCTATACACCAAATAATTTTAGGCGGGGCACTATAATAAATGGAAATTTTAGCTTATGTAAATGTTTTAAGCTTAAGAGCAAAAGTTGTCAGAGAAATTAGTAGAACATATTTTTTTACATTTTCTGAAAACCGATAGAATCCTAAATGCAGTATAATAATTTTGAGATCCTTAGCTTATGACAGACCTGAACTGCTAGGCGGACCATATACTTCAAATTAAGCAAAATCGTTTAACAACTATTTACAAGATTAAAACTTAATTTTTAAATAATATACAAACTGTTCCGGTACAAACTGTAGCTAGAATATATGATTCTTCAAATGATGAATTTTTTAAGGCGGACCACGAGTATTATATAACTTTAATTAAAGTCTTACTAGCAATTATTTGCTTTCAACACCTTAGTCTCTTATACGCTAAAATTTGAGGCGGGCCATTATGATGAATGAAAATGCTAGCTCCTGTAAATGTTTTAAGCTTTAGAGCAAAATTTTAAGGTTTAAACTGGTCAGCGATATTGTCAGAGAAATAACTAGAACAATTTATTATTCCATTTTACGAAAACTGCAGAAATCCTAAGTGCGGTAGAATAAATTTGAGATCGTTAGCTTATGAAAGACATGAGCTGTCAGGCGAGCCATGTATTTGCATATAAAACAAAATTAAAAAATAACTATTCACGAGCTTAAAACTTAATTTTTCAAAATTAATTTTAAATTTATCAGAAACAAACTTGTCCGGAAAGTAGCTTAAGTTAAAGTTTTTAGCAATTATGCTATAGTGGACCAGAAGTATGATGTAACTTTTATGAAGGTCTTACTAACAATTATTTGCTGTAAACATCTTAGTCTCCTTTACGCTAAAATTTTCGAGGCGGGCCATTATAATGAATAGAATAATTTTAAGATCCTTAACTTATGGTAGACATAAACTGCCAGGCGGGCCATGTATTTCCATATTAAATAATATTAAAAAATACCATTTACTAGCTTAAAACCAAATTTTTAATAGTTATTTTTAAATTTTTTAGAAACAAAAGACAAAGGCGGCCTATTAATTTTTTTTTTTATTTTTAGGTTGTCTTCGCTAACTCTCAGTTACATTTAACTACTTAAGAAATCGTAATTAACTCACCTTTTCGATTTTTTAAGTTCTTGCTAAACTGAAATAATTGATGCTATAACTTTTGTGTTAGCACTTTTCCAATCAAAATTTTCTGGCCGGCCATAACCTGAAAAATTAAAAAGATTAAAAAAAAATTAACTTCAGAGTCAAAGTGTAAGGTTTTAAATAAGTTTTAGCTTTTTTAAAATCGACATGATAGTTCTTCTCAATGACATTTAACCACTTTAGACATCCCAATTTACCGACCAATTCAATTTTTGAGGCGGGCCATTCACTTAAAAAAAAGTTTCAAGTTTTTACTAAACAAAAATAATAAATTTAATGGCAGGCCTTTAGATTTGAGGAAACAAGTGTTCGCCAAGCCTACATTTTGACATTGTTAATAACTGCCCTGTTAAATTTTTGAGGCGGGCCACTTTAATTTAAAAAAAAAAGTTGAAAAAATACCAAAATTTTAAAAGCCTTCGCTCTTTCTTAGTCCAAATTCTTAAGGAGGCCATAACATTTAAGGAAGAACTGTTGACCAACCAACGATTTAAAACTTTTAACAACTCAAGACATCTTATTTATCTGTCTCATAAAATTTTTAAGGCGGGCCATAAACTTTAAAGAATATTAAAGAAAAATGAGGTTTGAAATAAATAATGCATAGTATAATTTTAAGAGGTTTAGGTATTTTTAAAGGGAATATTTCAGGCGGGCCATGATATTAAAAGCAAAATTCTTTAGTCAAGCAAGTATAGGTAGCAGAAACTAAACTTTTCTTTTGTTTGAAGCAGACACTTCTTGCCAGAGAAGTTTTAAGTGCTTTAAATAAATACGTATGTATATATTTTCCTTCAAAGAGCATAAAGATTTTATGCGGGCCACAGTGGTTTTATAATAGTTTTGGAATTTTTTTTTAATCATAAATAAGGAAAGGTAATTTTAGCTTTTTTGAAGAGATTAGGTTAATGTAGGTAGGTAGAAAGGCTGGTGTGAAGTCTCCTTCACACCTTCACCCAGAGACCAATATGGTCCACTGTGACGCCTTATTCAGAGATAGTAGGTAAATGTAAATATCAAACTTTTGAGGCGGGCCATACATTTTTTAGCTTAAAAATGGATATATTTGTTTCGAGTAAGAAAATATTTTTAGAAGGACAACCGATTTAATAATTATTTTTAAAGTTTTTTATAATAAACATGATTATGGTTTTTAAGTTACATATTTTATAAAGTAAGAATTACTCCATAACTGGGGCCTAACCACCGCATTCGATACTATCGTATCGAATAAACTATCGATGTTTTTTTGCATACGATAGACACTGACGTATCGAATGAAAACTCGATAAATGTAATGTCGAGTTATTCGATATCGAATGCTATTATTTTAAATTCAATACATTTCATTCGATATTGAGTCTCGTGATACCAAAATAAATAATTTTGATCAATGTTGCTTGATATCGTATGCGGTGATTAGACCCCTCCCTGAACGTTTATAAAAAACAAAAACACCCAAAGGTTTTTAATGTTATTTTTGACAATTTTTTATTATCATTAAATAGTATGGTGAAATTTAAGCTTTTTTAAACACCTTAAACTCCCTGCACAAAAAGTCTTTTAAGATGGGCCCTAATTTTTATAGAAAATAACATCCTTAAAATAGCAAAATAGAGGCTTAAGGCGTCTGTACACGGTCAATATGCTTGACATCACATCGTATTCACTTTTTTACGTGTGTTTGAAGTAATATACGCCGTGGTCATATCTAAATATTTTGATTTTTCATCTGGCATCTTCGGTGTCACACATAAATACAAACTCATATTCACTTATACAACCCCAGCGCTTGATGCGCTTGATTTTGAATAAAATGCTACCATAGGGACAAAATAGGTCCCATTGGGGACTATATTATTCCCACTATTCTATTTCTGAATAGTAACCTTTGCTAAGGGTTTATTGACCAGGGAGGCTACTCTCTATTGCGATTCGAAAGAAAATGGTACCAAGTCTAGTGATTGGTACTCCCTAATGCGTTTGCGCATCTTTTTTATTTTTTTCAATGTTTATTTAACTTAAAATTTTAAAATTTCAAGATTTTTTTACATATGTATTTTTAAATTTCGGTCAATCTGCGCCATCTTTAATTTTTATTGCCAGTATTGCTTAATTTTCAAGCAATTTTTCGAAAGTATTGGAGAGTACCAAGTTGGCACTTAGCTTTCATGTAGAAATTGAATTTGCATGCAAAGGAAAGCCTTTTAAAAGTCTTAGCTAGAACTTCATATTTTATAAACTTTATAAAGCTATTCTTAATAAGCTCTATGGAACTGCGAGGGAAATTAACTCAGACAATAACCGTTTTTGAAACTTACCTTACTACTGTCTAAAAGTTGGCAATATGTTAGGCGTTTAAATTGCAAACCTTACAAGCATTCTGTAGTTTTATGGCGATTTCTTTTCGGAGAAAAATATGTGTCAGTATATACATGTAACATTTTCTAATCACTCGATGTGTTACATGTTGTGCAATTTCAATAGAACACAATTAGTGCTTTTATTTACAACTATTACACTTATGGCCATTTTCTCAATGTATCGACAAACTGTCTGTTACCTAATGTCAACATAAATTTATTGGACCGATAAACTGTCCGTTAACGATTTTCGGTTTCTCAATATACCGACAAAAAACATTGTTTTCAGCTGGCAACGCCACTCAAAATACATGTAAAAGTTGAGAGTCAGCTGATTGAATTTATCTGTACGGCAAATAAAAGAAAAATAAATAATTGGCAGATGAGTGCCGGTTAGCTTTGCGATAAAATCGAAGCAAATGAGACATTGAGAAAACCAAATTTCTTTAATGTGCCGTTTTTCGTTGGGAAAAAAGATAATCGCCTAATGAGAAAACGGCCATTAATGTACTTAATAAGCTATTTTTAAAGCTATTTGAGCGGTTTCTGCACGCTATTACGGATTGGAAACCAATGTTAACATCACTAATGGCTTATAAAAATTAAAACGTTTATAATATAAATAGACTTTTTGTGATTTTAATGTGTAAATATTTTTATATTTTGTTTTAAAACAATTTTTTTTACAAAATTATGAGCGGCATGAATTATGACAAACAAAATAAAACATTTATTGTACAAACAAAGTAGTAAGTACCAAAGTTTTAGAACAGGGCAGTATGAACACCTTAAGTAAAAGTAAGGGTAACATATGCAATATGTTTTGCATGTTTTTCATCAACATATTTACAAAAGAACTTGAAAATTTTTCCCACAGTTGTATTTCTTGTACAAACGAACATAAAAATGTAGAACATGTAATATTAATGCAACATTTTGCTCAGAAAATAAATCGCCATTAGTTTTCGCTGGAAAGTTAGTAAGACGCTTAATAAAATTAACAGCCATACAACAATTTTTGGAACAACAAAGTTGTATAAAATTTTCTTTGTGTTAAAAAAATAAGCTTTTTGACACTACCGTAAAATTGTAAATGTTAAGTTGGTAGTTTCCGCTGTTATTTACAGAAATTCTGTTAACGAAGTATTTATTCTAAAGAATTTAGACATCCCGAACTACTGACCATTTAAATGTTTGAGGCGGGCCATTTACTTTAATAAAAATGTTTCACTGTTTTACTTTTCAGCTTGTTTTCCAACAGTCAATGTAAAATTATTAATTTCCGCTGTTATTTACAGAAAGGCCAAGATTTTAACATCTTTTAGCAAAACTTGATGCCGTTATAGCACTAAATTTCCCTGCCTCGTTTTTTACTTAACTGCGATAACCGTTTGGTTGTTGTATTAGCTAAAACTTTCCTTAAGCTACCTGCTGGTTGTTGACTGTGCTTAATTTATTTTTGGTTATATTATTTGTTTCCTAAACCTTCACAGGCACAATAACTGTGCTAAACAGTAAGGGCAATTTAATGATTATATCAATTAAGTTTCTGTATTTAATTTCTAATTTTTTTTTTCAAAAATAAAGTTCAATAAACATAATGCCCCATAACCATATTCACAAGCAAGGCCTACTTTAACAGTTCTAAGGTAAACTTTTATTAAAATATGCTTTTGGTCATAAGCAAAAGCATAATTTACAAGTTAAAACCGGTGTTAATTTTAAAACAGCTGTTTTTCGTCAACTAAAAAAGTTGATGCAAAAAGTTAAAAATGTTTATGCTACAAGACATTGACCGATATTTCGCAGTTTTTAATGCTAAGAAGGAAAACTTTTATGTAAAGAAACACTAAATACATATTATAGGCTCTAATGGTGTAAAACGCAAAGCCAAAAATTACATTTGAGACAAAACTTTCTAGTTTAATTAGTTTTGCAAATATTGGCCAAGCGTTGTTATAATGGAATATTACGACCTCATGTGTGGTCGAATATCCGCTTTTTTTTTTGTCCAATTCTTGTTTCTCTTGGTACAGGTCTCCCATGAAAAACCAGCCCGTGGGCTAATTATGGCAGTCGTGATCGAAAGCAATTTTATTTCTAATTCTTTCAGTAGATACAAAAATCAAAAACCCATAAAAATATATAAATTATTTAATTGGAGGACATAGAAAAATTGAGTTTCTAGGTACCATAATAAAAAAACGTTGTTAATTTAAGCGGCATTTGTGCAGGGCTGTCAGACTTGGGGATTTATCCTCAAAGTTGGGGATTTTATGCGAGCAAATAGGACAAAGAAAGTCATTTGGGGATTGGGGATTTTTTTGGGGATTTAAAAAAAAATTCGGGGATTTTTTTGGGGATTTTACATTCTTTAAATATATTTTCCCTTTTATTATTTATGCTTATTTTTCTTTGTCTCATATTAAAAATATGAAAAAAAACGTAGCAAAACTTTTATCTTACTCTTATCAACAACTTATACGGTGTAAAAGGTCCTTATTAAGATTACGATTTTAGTAAAAGGTAGTGTTAAAGGTACTTTATAAATTAATGTTATTTTTCCTTCAGGGTACAAACAAAATAAAATAATTTTTTTTACAAAAAATTTTTATTTGGGGATTTTTGGGGATTTCTAATTAAAATTGTTCTTACTATTTTTACTTTAAAAAAAAAAAAATTTTAAATTTGGTCAGAAAAAAAACAAACAGAAAAATATTTTTGGGGATATTTCTTTAATTTTTTGGGGACAAGGAAAAAAGTACCTGGCAGCCCTGCATTTGTGAAACTCTATAAATTTCTCTCTCTCTCTCTCTCTCTCTCTCTCTCTCTCTCTCTCTCTCTTAAAACTATTTAAGCTGGTTTATACGTCATGCACGTTGGCTTTAATTTGTACAAATGGAAAAATCTATAATTAACTATATTTTGATATACATAAATAAGTGTTACATGTTTAACAACCCTGTAGTAAATAAAATAGTCAGTTGCAAAAAACACTAACTATAAATTAACTATTTTTCAAATGACTACAAATTGGTTTAAATCTCATGCAGATATCAACCAAACATATTGCATAGAGGCACACGTAAAACACAAATAAAAGCAAAATAAGTAAAACAAGCATGGCATAAAGTCAATTGAAAAAAAAAATATTACAAACAAGGCGAATTCATCCCAGGTAATCTCGGTACTACAACCAGTACAACTCGTACAAAAACCACAAGCAATTTGTTTTTGTAAAATCATAGTTCAATGTCAAAAACAGAAAAAAAAACAAAACAGAAACAAAGATAATAAAAGAGAGTAAACAAAATTTTGACATCCAACAATGATTTTAGCTTATATCCGCAGGGCTTTTAAGACCACCTGTAGTTAATTCGCCTTGATTACAAACATATTTAAATAATTAAAAATAATTGAAAATTTAATCAATACAAATCTGTTTATGTAAAAGCAATTATGTAGCGTTTTCATTTCAGCATGTATTATACATCATCATTTAAAGCAATTTGATGCAAAATTTGCTTAAATAATTATTTTTATATAAATTTTTTATATACATACACTCACAATATTATTACAGTAAAGGAATGTAGTTTATTTAAGAAATATTCCGTTCAGTCATTTTTAAATAAATAAACATTTAAAATTCCAAGCAAATTTATTTTTAACTGATTCTAACAGTTATTCAAAAAACTAAGTGCATATTAATACGGATTTTCAGTTGCAGTTAATATTGTCCGTTGATTGAGTTAAATTCTTCTTAATGTTAAATTAAATAAAAATGTAATTTAAAGCAACAAAAAAAGTTCATTTAATTTTTACTGTCAAAAATTCAACCGCGAATTCCGTAAAAACAATTGAATATTCAGTTATCTTATATAAATTAATTGTCAAAAAATTAACTACATATTCCGTAAAAACGAATAAATATTCAGTTATTTTATAAAATTTTACTGTCAAAAATTCAACACCATATTCAGTAAAAACAATTAAATATTCAGTTATTTTATATAATTTAACTACCAAAAATTAATTTTTACTTATCTATAAAAAATTAATTGCTTGTTTTGTGTAAGCACTTCCCATTTTCTATTTGTTAAAATAATTTAGTTAAATACATCAAATTTTAAAAGTAAAATAATTGCAATGCCATATCGGTCATACTGCTGGTGTCTTGTAATTGAGAGTTCTTCTGTTAACAACGTGGCCAGTACAACAAAAGTAAAACAAATGTGTGTAACAGGGTAAGTAAATAATAATATTCTCCCTCTCTCGCTTATAAGAAAAACAAGCGGACAGGTGTCTATCTGGTAGTTTTTAGAAATTCGGCTCTTTTGTGGAGTAAACGAAAATTACTGAATTTAATAAAATAACTGAATATTTAATTGTTTTTACTGAATATGGTGTTGAATTTTTGACAGTAAAAATTAAATAAACTTTTTGTTAAAAATAAACGAAAAATAAGTAGACCGGTTTTTAATTGAAGTTTCATTTATTTTATATTACAATTTCAGTTAATTTTACGTACAAAATATTGTGAGTGTACATACGTATATATAACAAGTAAGAGTGCTATATTCGGCTGTGCCGAATCTTATATACCCTTCACCATTGCGGGAGCAGAATACAGAGCAACTAGACAAAAACTAAATAATTTTTACATATGTATACATACATATTTACAATACTTTAAACTTCATTATAAATTAAATTTAAAAAGCGAAAACTGGTAAATATTTTTTTTAAATCGTTTTTAGAACATAAAACAAACAAAAATTTTAACAAAAAATTTTCTTTTTAAAAATACAAGATTCGAACCAGAGAACTCACAGTTTCTAACTTAACACACCCGCTAGACAACTAAACCATGAAGGAACGTTGTTTCAATATCATTTAAATGAAATATGGCCCGTTTAATTTTCACTGTGTTGAGTTGTAATTACTTTTGATGTTTTTATTCACCACAATAGCAAAGTTGTAAACCATAAAACTTATTTCAGTTGTGAACCGAAATATAGAAATATATTCACCAAAATAGTTTGTGGCATGTAAGTATGCGTGCTTGATTTCTTTTATCTTTTTAGGGAGTTTTTAAGTAGCAAAAAAACACAAAAATTCCTAGTTTCGATTTGTTAAAATAGTTTCGTTAAATAGATGAAATAATAAAGAAGGATGATAACGAAAATCATATTGAGCATTATGCTAGTATATGTAAACAAATGTGAAGGGGGGGGGGGGGGGGGGGGGAGACGGACAACCGGATTTGAACTTCGCTTTTCATAAGGACCCAGAATATATATACCTTATAGGGTGTAGAAACAATATTGTAGAAATTACAAACGGAATGACAAAGTTATATATACCCTTTTACCTTCGGTGAAGGGTATAAAAATATACATTCATATGTATGTATGTTTATATGTACATATGTACATATGTATATGGGCATTTCCTGGGGTCACGAACGTACGTTGGTACACTTTTGATGTACAAATAATATAGAATACAAAACTTTTCCTAGCATTTTTTGTGCGATTCGATAGCATTTGGGTAGCTCTATATTTAGTACAAAAGATGGATTTCATCGAGTTTAATTTTTAATAATAAAAGTTATTAACGTGTGGTCACGAACGCACGCAATATAGAAGTCAACTTCGGCTGACAGTAGTGAAATGTAAAAATCTGCGTAATGAAACGGAATTTTCAAAAGTGATTAATTTATTTTAAAAGTGTTTTAATGAAGGTCTCCATCCAGTATTTACAAAATAAAATAACTCTCTTGGTTTTTGTTTAATTGGCTTATGTACCGGTCGCGAACGTACGGATCGCGAACGTACGATTTTTCCATATGTTTTTTTTTATTATTATCACCATGCATTTTACCATAAATGTCTTCAAATTTCTTTAACAAATAAACTTAATACTCCTTTTACAATCGATTGTAATGGAGAGATTATGAAGAAAGAATGTAAATACATATAACATATTTTTTGCATGTAAAATAAGCATATAAAAATGTTTATAGAAGTAGAAAATACAGGAAATTATAAAATTTTCCAGTTTCCAGCCCAATTTTCTCAGGTAAAACAGCTCAGATATGCTAGGAAATTATTCTTTTATAAAAACATAGCCCCATATTCATAGTCAAAAATAAAGTCGACTTTAAGTTAAAACCGGCTTTAAATAATGTCAATAACATTGTTTTAAAGTCGACTTTAGAAAAAGCCGACTTTATTTTTGACTATGAATATGGGCCATAGACTTTTTTTCTAATAATAAACAATAAAAGACGATGATAATCAAAATTTTGTTTTTTCATCCTGGTAGACCATTCTGGGGAAATGCCCATATGTATTTGACAAAACATTTTTTAAATTTAAATAATTTATTATAAACCGACTATACTATTAATTGACTACAAATTGGTTGAAAAATAAGTAGTTAGTAGTCAATTTAAAAGTCATGCAAAGAGGGCCAATTGACTACTGCCTATGACATGCCCATGTTAAAATAATGAATCGTCGACAAGGAAAAAAGTCACTTAATCAACTAGATGTGGTTATAAAAAAACCAGTTTGAAGTTACTTAAAAATGTGTTTGACTTCCTACAGGGAAGAGATTTCAATTAATACAATTTGTTATTGGATTACACATGCAGATGCATGCCAAATATTTTCACTATTTCACGGTAAAATCAATAATGTTGATGGATTAAATGGGTTGCTATAGAATTATTTGTCTATTGATAGGAAAATAGCAAAAGAGGATTAATTAAAATGATACATTATGATAATTTTAATATAAGTGGTAGCAAAATTATGCAAAATATGAAGGAAAAGGAGGCTGACTAATAAGGCAGTTTAAAGCTGGATGTATAAAAAGGGGATTTTTTAAAGAGTAAAGTCAAACTTGCGTAGAATTTTAAATTTATTTAGTACATGCACAATAAATGAAAAGTTATTTTAACAAAATTAAATATATCGTATTCCTCCTCGATCAAAGTATATATTGCTAAGCCAACTATGCTCTAGCTCTAATAATATGGGCGCTATCGTGTCAAAATCCTAATTTCGGAAGCATATTTGTATGGGCTCTAGCCGAAAAAATAGGTCGATTTCGCAATTTTTTAAAAAAACAAACATATCTGATATTAAGAGAATAGTTTAATAATGGCGCCATACCCGTTTAAGAAGAGGAGATAGGCAGGGCTTATTTGGTTAGAAGAGGGCTTCACACCTTTGTGGACAAGACCCTTTATTAAGAGAATTTTCGTGCGCCATTGGCAGTTCGTAAACTTAAGAATAAAATTAAGACTTGATTAGATTTTGTTATTTCATATATTTACTTTACATATGAAAATTGCGATTACTCATATTTTTAATCAAAAATAGTTGTTCATTTAAACCCAAAGTAGATCCTAAAAGGCCTGCCCAAAGGTCAATGTTTAGCCACTTATGGGAGAGTTCGACCAGAAGTACTGATCACCCCTAGGTGCTATTGCTATCAGATGCTTTTTTTAATGCGGCGCACAGTGGCTGAAAATCGTTTTTCATTGGCCAAAAATCTGTAACTTTTGGAGCGAAGGAGATATTTTAGTGAATTTTTTTTTTTTAATCAACAGATAGATTCTTGAACTTTCTCCACTTTAAATTTCATTGAAATCGGTTGAGTAATTATTGCGGAATTTAAGTGCAAAGTGGAACTTTAGATTTTTTGTTACTTTAGCTTGCAATATGGTTTTTTTATTTCTTTTAATTATTTAAAAATGTAATGTTTAGATTTAAATAATAATCATTAACATTTTTTGTAATAATGGGAAACTTAAAAAATTGAATGTTTACACTATAAAAAAAATTTTAACAACCATTTTTGATTTTTAGTTAATTGAATTGTTAATTTTTTTTTTTTTTTTTTTTTTTTTTAATTTTTGATATTCTTTAATTAGGCTTGAGTTCATCAAATTTAATTTTCATTAAATTATTTTCACTGAGGGAAGGAATTTTACAACTTGGAATTTTTATTAAAATTTATTGATAATTTTTCTTGGCTCAGCTGGGATTTGAACCCGGGTTGATCTTTACATGTTTCAAGAAACACCACTTTCTATCGTCAGAAGATCTTTGTAAAATTTATACATTTTGTGTCCATATAAGTATGGTTCTATCTATGTTTTAAATTTCATTAAAATCGGTTTGATAGTTACTGAGAGGAAGAAATTTCCCCCTATCTTCCCTCGTGGTCTGACGATTCGGCCCATTTTCAATAGGCTTATTGGCCTTGTGCCAATAAAAACCTATGACCCAAATTTTATCAAATTATCTCCAAAATTGCGACCTGTACTTTGCGCACAAGGTTACATGGACAGCCAGCCAGCCAGCCAGCCTCCCAGCCAGCCGGACGGACATCGTTAGTTCGATTCAGAAAGTGATTCTGAGTAGATCGGTATACTTTAAGGTGGGTCTAGGACCACTATTTTAAGGCGTTACACACATCAGCACAAATGCAAAATACCCTCTCCACTATTGTGGTGTGGGTATAATCAGCAAAGGCAAGAAGTTAAGAACACTTCTTCCTCTGTATGTCAACCGATTTGTTAAAAAAATTACACCATTTGAAAGGGTTTTCTTAATGTTTATTTACAGAAGTGCACAAAATTTAAGTTTTATTAAAATTTGTTTAATTTTTCCAGCGTTATAAGCGTTCCGATTTGCTACTAACACATATGCAGAATAAAAGTGATTATTCCAACAACATACATTCCTGTTTTAAAAGTTATTTCTGTTTTTTTTTTTTTTAAATTTTAAAAAGAACCATTTATAGAAGAATTAGAGGTTCAATGTATATCAATAAAATTTTGCTTTTAATGTTCTGAACAAATCTTCTAAAGAGACTTTATATCAAAAACCTAAGTATCATACGATTTTCTAAGTTTTTTTTTACTACAAAAGGGTGCAACGTGTACAGGCCGTAAAATGAGTTTCAGATGTAAGCTCTTAAAACGCCGATTCACGTATATCTTTTTTAAGTCTTCTCTACAAGAATCAGTTGGAAGAACATTGTTATTTTCTTGTCTGTTGTACAGTGTTATCAAATAATAATAAAAAAAAAACAAGTTAAGAGTGCTATATTAATGCCGAATCTTTGATACCCTCCACCGACAGTTCTAATGTTTTAGGAGTAATATCTGTATGATGTCTATTTATTATTAATTTATCTTTATAAAATCAGACATCTGCATTAAAATTGGTTGCGGTTTAGACATATCGAGCCCTAATAGCAAAAATGATGTAAGCGACATCATTTTAAATTTTAGTTTTTTTTAATAAATGACTTTATTGGCAACACTTGCATCATCTCCTAAAACGTCGTGGTCACATAAGGCACCGTAACGATTTTATAGCAACAACAATTTTGAGGTAACCGACAAATTTCATACAAAATTTATTTGAAATAAAATAAAAAAAAAACACTCTTCTGTAAAATTTTATTTTTGTTGGTTACATCATTTTTGCTATTAGGGCTCGATATATTAAATAATTGACTGACAATCAGAAAGTGTTATGACTTTTTTTTAGCAATTTTTACTAGCTTGAGTAAAATATCATGATTCGTAACAGTTAAAGCCGAACTTAAAGGATTTTCAGGAGGACAACTTATATTGAAGCCATGGTAAGCTATGAACGAATCATCCCAAAATTCCGTAGAGTGATTTCTGGTATTAAAAAACATAAATTTCAAAACAGCGGTGCAATTAGTTTAAGCGTTTACAGAGAATTTCAGAAGGCTGCTAAAATGGGATCCACGGTAAATTATGGACCGTATATTTCAAAATGGCATAACATTTTTTCTGGTCATATGAAGCTAAGCTGGAAGAAAGTTTACCGAAATTGAATAGTCTTATTTCTTGTCCAATAAAACTGTGATGTACCAAATTTTGTTATGATAGCGCTATTTTTAACGGTTTTAGGCGTACTAAACTGTTTTCCGGAAGTAGGGTTTATATGGGGCCTAAGGTAAATTATGGACCGATCTTCACTAAACTTCACAGTGCCATTTCTAGTCCTTTAAAACTGTGATGAGCCAAAATTTGTTATGATAGCATTGTTAGTTGGGGTCTTAGGCGTACTATTCCGGGAGTAGAGCTTATATGGGGCCTAGGGTAAATTATGGACGGATCTTCACGAAATTTTACAGCGTGATTTCCAGTCGAATAAAACGAATTTTTGAAAAATATTATATCATTATGTGCATGGTTCTACTATTTATGTGAGGTTTTTTAAACAAAATTATCAATTTTTTTAGGTGGTGGTTCCACAATTTGATTTATAGCTCTGATCCTACTGAACCGATTTTGCTGAATTTCAATCCCAAACTGCTTAGGATAACTACAAGAAATTTAACACCAAGTTTATTTATTTCTTTTGAGTTTTTCGAAAGTAAACGTGTTTTCAACAGATGGACAGACGGACGGACAGACGGACATGGCTAAATTGACTTAGAATTACTCAAGGATCCACAATATATGTACTTTATGGGGTCTGAGATGAATAATAAAAAAGTTTCACACGAAATCACAAACTAAGTATACCCTCTTCACAACTAATTGTGGTGGAGGGTATAATAAGATGGTCGAATATTCGTAATTTTTTAGAAACCGGTTTTTGAATATTTCGACTATATAAATCTTATATACAAATCGGCACAGACAACTCAGTTAAGAAAGCTTTCTTCCTTTGTTTGTCAACCGAACCCCAATGGGGAGAAAAAAAGTTTAAAAAGAGGAAATACGAAAAATGTAATTTCTTTCATTTACTTTTCCGGGCTGCATGTGAGAATATTTGAATTTTCTTTAATATTGAACTTAGAAACATAATGTTATAGGTGCACGATTCTGAGTGAATGAGAACCTATACGATATAGAAAATTTTGGTACTTTTTTGTTTTTCATCTGGTACTTTTTGAATTTTTGTTAATATTCGACCTAAAAGGATACAATTAAGCATGCAAAGGGAGCATTTTGGTACTTTTTTGTTTTACATGTGGTACTTTAATTCATTTTCGTAAATATTAGACATAGAAACAGTAAATTAAACATACAATATCCTGAGTGGATGAGAATCTATAAGAGAAGACTTTTTGATACTTTTTAATTTTTTAATTGATATTTTCTGATATTTTTTATAACTCACGTGGAATATAAAATATGAACTGGATATTGGTCCTTCGCCTAATCGATTATCTAATGGTCAATTTCACCAGTTTTATTTAAATATCAATTTAGTAAATTATAGTCCTATTTCTTCGACCTTTTTTTTATATTAAATACTTTAATAAATTCTTCAAGCTTAAGGTCACTTATTTATAAAATTAATTAAAATATTTTTATTTTCAATATTTCGATTTCCGTTGGAAATCTTCTTCAGGAAATTTTTTTTTTTAAAATAAAATAAAATTTGACAATAAATGGAAAAATAAAATATGGAAAAATAAATTTTAAAATTTCAAAAAACAAAATTATCATAATAAATTTAAAATTCCATTCTACAAACTTTAAACAAAAAGACAAACAAACAAAAAAGGAAAACAAAATTTTTTAAATTTATTCAAAGCCTAAAACCTATTTTAATGTCCCTTTCCGTCAATAATAAGCTATGCCATCTGAAATTTATTTTAAAAATAATCAAGGACAAATACCTATTTTAATTATCCCTTACATCAACCTATTTATTTTTATTCAATAAATGTCTATAAATTTGAGCTAAGCCCTCAGTATCTTTTTTAAAATTAATCCTTTTCTCAAATGGAACATTATTTATCTGCAACATTTCTAACATATATCTACGTTTCTTAAAACTTTCCGTATTCAAAATTGATGTGTTTTCAAAATCAGGATAATGATTAAAATCCCTACAATGAGTTGATAACGCCGTTCCATGGGCTGAATTATAATTCCTATATTTTTGGTCATGTTTATGTCCAGCTAATCTAATTTTTAGTTTTGTCCCAGTTGTTCCTACATATATTTTCCTACATTGTTCATTATCATTGCCACCACAATGAATCTTATAAACTAAATTCGACCTATCTGACTTTAGTAATCTATCCTTAGTTTTTGTGAATAATTTCCCTACATTATTAATCACCTTATGTGCCATTCTGTATTTCCCTTTATCATATATATTCGAGTTTTCTAATCTTTCTGAAAACCCAGGTACATAAGTTAATGACTTATAAATACGTGGTGCCGAAATCTCATCAATATTACGAGATCTATCTATATTGTATTGTCTTATTAATTTGCAAATTAATTTGTTGGGAAAACTATTATTCCTCAAAATATTCCCAATAATTTCCTTATTTTTCCTATGAAATCTATTGTCACTAATTGTTAATATCCTGTCTATTAGATTCCTAGCTGTGTTAATGATAATTCTCTTTGGGTGTTTAGAATAATAATTTAAAATTCTACCTGATGAAGTTGGTTTTTGATACCAATCTACCAATAATCTACTTCCTTTCCTTATCACCAATGTGTCCAAATATGGAATTGAAAAATTCAATTCCCTTTCAATAGTGAACTTAATATTTTGATCAAAAGAATTAAACGTTGATAAAAGATTATCAATCTCATTCTCATTAACTATAACAAACAAGTCATCTACATATTTCGTTATTATCTTTGGTTTAATTGTCAATTTTCCTAAACATGTATCTAATAATTTCTCCATAACAATATCAGCAACTATTGGAGATGCTGGAGAACCCATAGGTAGCCCCTTTTTTTGTGCATATATTTTCTTATCAAATTGAAAATATCTATTATCTACTATACAGAACTTAATAATTCTCAAAAATAAATCCTTATTAATATTTGTTAACCCTGAAATTTTATCCCAATTTTCCTCAATAATTCTAATAGCTAAGTCCACTGGAATACTAGGAAATAATGAAACAACATCAAGTGATATTAATTTTTCATTATCCTGAATTGTTAAATTTTCCAACTTTTGTTTAAATTGTATAGAATTACTAACATTATACTTAGAATTCTCCGTTATCTTCTTAAGTAAATTCGTAATATATTTACAAAGATTATGTGATGGTGAATTTATGGACGAACAAATTGGTCTTAAAGGAAAATTGTCCTTATGAATTTTTGGTAATCCATATAATTTTGGTGCTACAGATATGAAAGTTTTTAATTTGTTTTTTTCCACTAATGTTATCACGCTTAATTTAAAAAGTTCTTCAATAAATTTATTATTAATTTTCTCAAATCTGCTTGTTGGATCTTTTTCTAATGTGTGAAAAGTAGTATCGTCACTTAAAATGTTTTCAATTCTAGACATATAATCTCTTTTATTAATAGCTACTGTTGTGTTACCTTTATCCGCTTTCAAAATCATTATTTCCCTATTATTTCTAAGAAATTTTTCACTCAATTTCACTTTATTTATTGTAAATCTATCCCTACAATCCAATGACATTTTATTTAAATGATTATCTACTATCGTTACAAAATTTGACCTTTCAATTTCCTGTTGTTCCTTATTTTCTACAGTTTCAATAAAATCTTCACCATCACATATAACTTTCATCAATGGAAAATCTCCCTTATTTACTGGAAGTGCGTGTTTTTGTCCTAAAGATAAAATCCATTGTACGTCCTCTGGTATATCCCCATCTGTTTTATTTACAAACCATTTCTTATTAAATCTTATTCCTAATTCTTTTCTCTGCAAATTAATAAGACAATCAAACTTTTTCTTATGTACCTGTTTTTCTTTCTTCATTAATTTATCTGCTAATCTGTCATCATATTTCAAAAAATTCTCCATCTCAAAACTGTTCAAAAACCTGCTTATAACATATTTTAAATATCGTAATTCATCTTGATTTTCCCTTAATTGGTAATGTTTTTGTTTGATTGATGAATTAAGAATCCTGTTTTGTAAGCCTTGAACATATTTCCCGAATTGATAAGTCATTGAAGCATTCGATTTTCCTTGGAAGATTTTGAAAATATTCTTAGTGGAATCTTTGATAAATTTTGGCATAATCCCCTCATTACGGCATCTTATCAAAAATGTAATTGTTGCCTTACATTTTATTATCTTTTTCCTTACTATGTTGAACCTGTTGATCCATTTCTTATTACCCTCATAGCTCTTGAAATCTTGATAATTCATGGTGCTCTGTTCTTTCTTTAGTAAATTATAGTCCTATTTCTTCGACCTTTTTTTATATTAAATACTTTAATAAATTCTTCAAGCTTAAGGTCACTTATTTATAAAATTAATTAAAATATTTTTATTTTCAATATTTCGATTTCCGTTGGAAATCTTCTTCAGGAAATTTTTTTTTTTAAAATAAAATAAAATTTGACAATAAATGGAAAAATAAAATATGGAAAAATAAATTTTAAAATTTCAAAAAACAAAATTATCATAATAAATTTAAAATTCCATTCTACAAACTTTAAACAAAAAGACAAACAAACAAAAAAGGAAAACAAAATTTTTTTAAATTTATTCAAAGCCTAAAACCTATTTTAATGTCCCTTTCCGTCAATAATAAGCTATGCCATCTGAAATTTATTTTAAAAATAATCAAGGACAAATACCTATTTTAATTATCCCTTACATCAACCTATTTATTTTTATTCAATAAATGTCTATAAATTTGAGCTAAGCCCTCAGTATCTTTTTTAAAATTAATCCTTTTCTCAAATGGAACATTATTTATCTGCAACATTTCTAACATATATCTACGTTTCTTAAAACTTTCCGTATTCAAAATTGATGTGTTTTCAAAATCAGGATAATGATTAAAATCCCTACAATGAGTTGATAACGCCGTTCCATGGGCTGAATTATAATTCCTATATTTTTGGTCATGTTTATGTCCATCTAATCTAATTTTTAGTTTTGTCCCAGTTGTTCCTACATATATTTTCCTACATTGTTCATTATCATTGCCACCACAATGAATCTTATAAACTAAATTCGACCTATCTGACTTTAGTAATCTATCCTTAGTTTTTGTGAATAATTTCCCTACATTATTAATCACCTTATGTGCCATTCTGTATTTCCCTTTATCATATATATTCGAGTTTTCTAATCTTTCTGAAAACCCAGGTACATAAGTTAATGACTTATAAATACGTGGTGCCGAAATCTCATCAATATTACGAGATCTATCTATATTGTATTGTCTTATTAATTTGCAAATTAATTTGTTGGGAAAACTATTATTCCTCAAAATATTCCCAATAATTTCCTTATTTTTCCTATGAAATCTATTGTCACTAATTGTTAATATCCTGTCTATTAGATTCCTAGCTGTGTTAATGATAATTCTCTTTGGGTGTTTAGAATAATAATTTAAAATTCTACCTGATGAAGTTGGTTTTTGATACCAATCTACCAATAATCTACTTCCTTTCCTTATCACCAATGTGTCCAAATATGGAATTGAAAAATTCAATTCCCTTTCAATAGTGAACTTAATATTTTGATCAAAAGAATTAAACGTTGATAAAAGATTATCAATCTCATTCTCATTAACTATAACAAACAAGTCATCTACATATTTCGTTATTATCTTTGGTTTAATTGTCAATTTTCCTAAACATGTATCTAATAATTTCTCCATAACAATATCAGCAACTATTGGAGATGCTGGAGAACCCATAGGTAGCCCCTTTTTTTGTGCATATATTTTCTTATCAAATTGAAAATATCTATTATCTACTATACAGAACTTAATAATTCTCAAAAATAAATCCTTATTAATATTTGTTAACCCTGAAATTTTATCCCAATTTTCCTCAATAATTCTAATAGCTAAGTCCACTGGAATACTAGGAAATAATGAAACAACATCAAGTGATATTAATTTTTCATTATCCTGAATTGTTAAATTTTCCAACTTTTGTTTAAATTGTATAGAATTACTAACATTATACTTAGAATTCTCCGTTATCTTCTTAAGTAAATTCGTAATATATTTACAAAGATTATGTGATGGTGAATTTATGGACGAACAAATTGGTCTTAAAGGAAAATTGTCCTTATGAATTTTTGGTAATCCATATAATTTTGGTGCTACAGATATGAAAGTTTTTAATTTGTTTTTTTCCACTAATGTTATCACGCTTAATTTAAAAAGTTCTTCAATAAATTTATTATTAATTTTCTCAAATCTGCTTGTTGGATCTTTTTCTAATGTGTGAAAAGTAGTATCGTCACTTAAAATGTTTTCAATTCTAGACATATAATCTCTTTTATTAATAGCTACTGTTGTGTTACCTTTATCCGCTTTCAAAATCATTATTTCCCTATTATTTCTAAGAAATTTTTCACTCAATTTCACTTTATTTATTGTAAATCTATCCCTACAATCCAATGACATTTTATTTAAATGATTATCTACTATCGTTACAAAATTTGACCTTTCAATTTCCTGTTGTTCCTTATTTTCTACAGTTTCAATAAAATCTTCACCATCACATATAACTTTCATCAATGGAAAATCTCCCTTATTTACTGGAAGTGCGTGTTTTTGTCCTAAAGATAAAATCCATTGTACGTCCTCTGGTATATCCCCATCTGTTTTATTTACAAACCATTTCTTATTAAATCTTATTCCTAATTCTTTTCTCTGCAAATTAATAAGACAATCAAACTTTTTCTTATGTACCTGTTTTTCTTTCTTCATTAATTTATCTGCTAATCTGTCATCATATTTCAAAAAATTCTCCATCTCAAAACTGTTCAAAAACCTGCTTATAACATATTTTAAATATCGTAATTCATCTTGATTTTCCCTTAATTGGTAATGTTTTTGTTTGATTGATGAATTAAGAATCCTGTTTTGTAAGCCTTGAACATATTTCCCGAATTGATAAGTCATTGAAGCATTCGATTTTCCTTGGAAGATTTTGAAAATATTCTTAGTGGAATCTTTGATAAATTTTGGCATAATCCCCTCATTACGGCATCTTATCAAAAATGTAATTGTTGCCTTACATTTTATTATCTTTTTCCTTACTATGTTGAACCTGTTGATCCATTTCTTATTACCCTCATAGCTCTTGAAATCTTGATAATTCATGGTGCTCTGTTCTTTCTTTAGTAAATTATAGTCCTATTTCTTCGACCTTTTTTTATATTAAATACTTTAATAAATTCTTCAAGCTTAAGGTCACTTATTTATAAAATTAATTAAAATATTTTTATTTTCAATATTTCGATTTCCGTTGGAAATCTTCTTCAGGAAATTTTTTTTTTTTTAAAATAAAATAAAATTTGACAATAAATGGAAAAATAAAATATGGAAAAATAAATTTTAAAATTTCAAAAAACAAAATTATCATAATAAATTTAAAATTCCATTCTACAAACTTTAAACAAAAAGACAAACAAACAAAAAAGGAAAACAAAATTTTTTAAATTTATTCAAAGCCTAAAACCTATTTTAATGTCCCTTTCCGTCAATAATAAGCTATGCCATCTGAAATTTAATTTATTAATTTGCAAATTAATTTGCAAATTAATAAGACAATACAATATAGATAGATCTCGTAATATTGATGAGATTTCGGCACCACGTATTTATAAGTCATTAACTTATGTACCTGGGTTTTCAGAAAGATTAGAAAACTCGAATATATATGATAAAGGGAAATACAGAATGGCACATAAGGTGATTAATAATGTAGGGAAATTATTCACAAAAACTAAGGATAGATTACTAAAGTCAGATAGGTCGAATTTAGTTTATAAGATTCATTGTGGTGGCAATGATAATGAACAATGTAGGAAAATATATGTAGGAACAACTGGGACAAAACTAAAAATTAGATTAGCTGGACATAAACATGACCAAAAATATAGGAATTATAATTCAGCCCATGGAACGGCGTTATCAACTCATTGTAGGGATTTTAATCATTATCCTGATTTTGAAAACACATCAATTTTGAATACGGAAAGTTTTAAGAAACGTAGATATATGTTAGAAATGTTGCAGATAAATAATGTTCCATTTGAGAAAAGGATTAATTTTTAAAAAAGATACTGAGGGCTTAGCTCAAATTTATAGACATTTATTGAATAAAAATAAATAGGTTGATGTAAGGGATAATTAAAATAGGTATTTGTCCTTGATTATTTTTAAAATAAATTTCAGATGGCATAGCTTATTATTGACGGAAAGGGACATTAAAATAGGTTTTAGGCTTTGAATAAATTTAAAAAATTTTGTTTTCCTTTTTTGTTTGTTTGTCTTTTTGTTTAAAGTTTGTAGAATGGAATTTTAAATTTATTATGATAATTTTGTTTTTTGAAATTTTAAAATTTATTTTTCCATATTTTATTTTTCCATTTATTGTCAAATTTTATTTTATTTTAAAAAAAAAAAAAAAAAAAATTTCCTGAAGAAGATTTCCAACGGAAATCGAAATATTGAAAATAAAAATATTTTAATTAATTTTATAAATAAGTGACCTTAAGCTTGAAGAATTTATTAAAGTATTTAAATATCAATTCATATTTAAATATAGTTTTATTTCTATTTTACATCAAAAACGATTTAATTGATATTTAAAAAAATTGGTGAAATTGGCCATAAGACGGAAAATGTTCGAAACATGTAATTTCATATAAACTTATATGTACATTGTTTTCTTCATATTTATATTAAGATTTATGTTCGAATGTCGACCATTAGGCAAACACTAGTTTAATTAAAATATTAAATTTCTATCTTAAAAATTTGTAATCCTTTTGTTTAAATATTGCTTAAAACAAACATAAATGCTCGTACCTTTACACAAATAAATATGTAAGAGAATTCTATAATTCTCTTTTATGCAAATATAACTTTTCACTTCCTTTTTTCCTTAATTATTCAGGATTTTTTAATAGTCAACAAATTTTCCTTAAATGCACAAATGATGATGGCTAAATATGTAAAAACAAATCATACACACACGCACACACACACACACACACAAATATAAATAAGTATACACAATTCATTTAAGCAAATATCTATAAATCAACATGTTTTTGTACTTGTTATTCCATTGGCGATAAAATCTTTTATTGATTTATTCTTTTGATTCTTAATAAAAATAAAAAAATGTTTTAATTTGAGCAGCTGCAGTACTTAATAATGCGGAGCACTCAATGACGCATTGAACAATCGAACTGTTATTTATGAATTCATGGTTTGGAACAGTGGAACAATACAAAATGTGTAGTACGAACGTACATATTTATAAACATGCACAATGTGTATTTATTCCAGACATTTATTGGAGGTATTCACAATATATGGTATATCTTTTACACATGGTTTGTGTCTTTAATAATGTAAATAAATAGCATTTTGTAAGGTTAAGCAACTTTCACTATTCTTCACTTAAGCTGGAGGTCCACACCGGAAACGGCCCTCCAGATTTAGTCATTGTAGTATAAACAACAGAAAATTGTTTTGTTTTTTTGAAAATGTCGAATTTTTGTTCCAACAAAGCACCATATTTGGATAGTGTTAAATGGAAAAGAGCCTATTATTACATAAAGACTGGAACGGTTAGTTTTCTTGTCTGTGAAGAATGTACAGCAAATCTAATTTTCAGCTTAAATATGTCAGTCATGGCAACAGGAGTAAAATTAATAAAGAAAAAAAAATTATATTCTTCAAGCATAATTTCCGAAAGGGAGACGCTCTCCTTTCTTTCGTGAACATATTTATTTATAAGCCAAAGTTTATGTTTCTAGATTAAAAAAACAGCCAGTTGTAAAACAAAAAAGTACCAAACAGTTATTTTCATCCGCTTAGGACATTGTATGTTTAATTTTATGTATCTAGGTTAAATACTAACGAAAATTCAAAATGCACCAGTTAAAAAACGAAAAATATCCCGTTTACAGACTTTCATTCATTCAGGAACTTGCATGTTATATTTTATGTTTATAGATGCAATAGTAACGAAAATTTAAAAAAGTACCAGTTAAAAAACGAAAAAGGACCAAAAATTTCCCGTTTACAGATTTTCATTCACTTAGAAACTTGCATGTACAATTTTATGTTTCTAGGTCCAATACTAACGAAAATTCAATAAGTACCAGTTAAAGAACAAAAAAGTACCAAAAATATCCCTTTTACAGATTCTCATTCGCTCAGGACCTTGCATGTACAATTTTATGTTTTGAGGTCCAATACTAACCAAAATTCAAAAAGTACCATTTAAACAACAAAAAAGTACCAAAAATATCCCTCTTTCAGATTCTCACCCACTGAGAACCTTACGAAAATTCAATGAAGTACCAGTTTAGGAACAAAAAAGTACCAACAAATTCACTTCCAGATTCTCATCCACTCAGGGAGTTGCATGTTCAATATTATGTTTATAGGTGAAGTATTAACTATAATTAAAGAAAGTACCAGTTGTTAAACAAAAAGCTTAAGAAAGGAATTTTATTTTCCCTATTTTCCGCTTTTTGGTCCTTCTTTTCTCGCCATTAAAGTGTCAAAAATTGCAAACATGTGTAATAGCCTATAAATTAATACGTATATGTCAATGAATGAAGAAAAGTGTTTTGTAAAAAAAGTACCAAAAATAGTTAAGACTTTTGCCCCTTAAACGGTCGAATTTCGAAAAAGTACAGAATTTGTATTTTTTAGATTAGTTTCGAATGTGATATAAGCTTTATTTCTATGTTTATTGGTTTAAAAAATAGATAGGGTTACAAAAATGTTCTAAAATACAGGTTTCACCCGTTTACTACCTAAAAGGGCTGAGTTTTAAAAAAGTACCAAAGACCTGTCCGTTTATTTTTCTAAAGAACAACGATAAGTATTTAATTTTTTTTGTATCTCTTTTACCTCTGGAGATATACGGTTACCCTATCTTACCCAATAAACACTCGAACTTAAAAAATTGCTTCTAAGTGGATCGATTTGGGGAGATACCATTCTCCTGGCCACATTTAAAGTTTTTAGCTAGAGGCGTTTAGGCTGTACGATGATAAATCAGTCAGTAATGTCACAATTTTATATATATATATATAAATATATAAGCACTGACAGCCGTGCCGTGCCGTACACTCTACCTAGGAACATACCTGAAATGCCACTCACTTCTAAACGAGATGCCTGAACAGTTTTACATAATAATCATATGGGTCTCAGGGAACAAAGATACACTGGGAAACATGAGGGCGGCTAAGCTTGGTAGACCTGGCACAATCTTACTATTTTCACTGGATAAGAAGGCGTTGGGGTACATCTAATCTTTTGAAAACTCGAACTTTGGTGATAGACTATCGATATTGCTAACGGCAGATGCGCCACGGACACTGGATGTATTATTGACGTGGCACTGCAAGGATGATGAGTGAACTATGTCTCTTCTAACTCTAAGACTTAAAGGGACGTCACAGTTTTGGCATCTGTTATCACTGGACATTATCTTATATGTAGGCACGCATAGCGTCTGGGAGCCAGACACTGTGATTACTATCACAGCTTCTATGAAGAAATTTAGAAGGAGAACGGGGAGCACCTCCTTTGCCACTTACCTGAGCTAATGAGAAGATGACTTACCGAAATTGAATCTGACACCTTTAGAGGATTATATGATATCTTTAGGACTGCACTGGAGTTCATTTTGAACTTTTTTTTAGAACTACTGGATAATTCTTACGTATTTTGACAAAATGCATCACGGATCTAATAACTGTTTGCAAATTCCCAAAAAACAATAAAAACTTATCATAACAGGGTTGTATTTTCCTCAAAATACGTAAACTTGTGTGATAGTCTAAAGTACCCTTAAACATTTTTAAAGGAAAAATATGTACTAACTTTTTTTTTAATACTAAATTGCAAATGATTTTTTTAATTCAAATGCCACTGAAAGGAATTTTATGTTTATTTTTTCTTTTAAATGTTTAAAAAAGAGTTTTTCTTTTATTTCTTAGCAAAACCTCTCACCAAATCGGATATTTGCACTTTTAAGAGGATTTTGTTTTCTTTAATAAATGCCAGCAAAATCATAAGAAAACAAAAATCTTTTATGGAAGACATTTCATAAAAATTATAATGTTAAAGTAATATTGTTGTAAAAACCAAAAAAAAAAAGAAGGAGAACGGGGAGCACCTCCTTTGCCACTTACCTGAGCTAATGAGAAGATGACTTACCGAAATGGAATCTGACACCTTTAGAGGATTATATGATATCTTTAGGATTGCACTGGAGTTCATTTTGAACTTTTTTTTAGAACTACTGGATAATTCTTACGTATTTTGACAAAATGCATCACGGATCTAATAACTGTTTGCAAATTCCCAAAAAACAATAAAAACTTATCATAACAGGGTTGTATTTTCCTCAAAATACGTAAACTTGTGTGATAGTGTAAAGTACCCTTAAACATTTTTAAAGGAAAATATGTACTAACTTTTTTTTTAATACTAAATTGCAAATGATTTTTTTAATTCAAATGCCACTGAAAGGAATTTTATGTTTATTTTTTCTTTTAAATGCTTAAAAAGAGTTTTTCTTTTATTTCTTAGCAAAACCTCTCACCAAATCGGATGTTTGCACTTTTAAGAGGATTTTGTTTTCTTTAATAAATGTCAGCAAAATTATAAGAAAACAAAAATCTTTTATGGAAGACATTTCATAAAAATTATAATGTTGTTAAAGTAATATTGTTGTAAAAACCAAAAAAAAAAAAACAATAAAATTATTTTTCTTAAATATGTAGAATTTTTTGTTTGTTAGCAAGAAAACCAAAATCCTTTAACAAAATTCTGCTTATTCTTAGAGTAAAATTTTATTTAATTAAAGATTTTAATAAGACATTAGAAAAAGAGCAAAGCTACAAGAGGGTGTGGTTTTTCTTTGGTTTTTAGTTTTTATATGGAGAAAGTTTTGAATTTTGTATGAAGTTTTGTTCTTGTTGCAATCTTTCTTTAATATGTTTGCATATTTAAGAGGTCACAAAAATAATTAAACGTATACAAATTTTAAAATTGGATGCAAATTCTTCGGACAGGATTAAAATTGGCATAATTATGCCAGCGGAAAGGGAACTTATACCAAACGTGTCACGTGACAGTTATAAAGCGGTAGGGACCGATTCTAGTTCAAACACTTTTTACAGAGGTTACTTGTCCCTTTAACATGGCGAAGTCCTAGGAGGAGGTTAATTACCACCTTTTTGGTAGTTTTTAACAGGTAACTGAAATGACCTAAATGGACACACTCAATTTCTATTAAAATAATACCTGTTGGAGATATTGCCCGGGGTGAACCCTGATCTCCTTCGTATAAAGTAATTGTTTTGTCACGTACGAGTTCTAAAAGGATCGGTTATAGTTCAAGACCTTAATATGAAGATGAACTGTCACTTACCCATGGTGATATCCTAGGAGAGGGTTAATGGACACCCTTTTGGCACTTTGCAACAGGTAGCTCGATTCGGGTTAAAATAATGCCTGTTGCAGATATTGTCTCGAGTGAACCATGAAAATCTGATAGATCATCTTCGAATAAAGTAATAGAACCAAATATAATAAGCCTTGCTTTGTCACGTGACAGTTATTAAGTGGTAGGGATCGCTTATAGTTCAAACACTTTATATGAAGGGGACTTGTTTCTTTTAACATAGCGATGTCGTAGGAGGGAGTTGATTGTTACCTTTATGGCACTTTCTAACAGTTTACTTAAATAATGTAAGCGAACACATTCAATTTCGGTTGAAATTATGCGTGTCGCAGATATTGTCCTGAGTGAACCATGTTAATATGATAGATCATCTCGAATAAAGTAATAGAACCAGATAGAATCAGCCATTGCCTGGCCAAAATGTAGTCCCATTACTTCAGAGTTCTAAAGCGGTAAGTCCTGGTTTCAGTTCCAACACATTATATTAGAGGACTTGTTCCTTTTAACATACCGATGTCGTGGGAGGGAGTTAATTGCTACCTTTATGGCACTTTATAACTGTTAACTGAAATGACACATTCAATTTCGGTTAAAATAATTCATGTTGCAGATATTGTCCCGAGTGAACCATGATCATTTGACAGATCCCCTTCGTATAAAGTGATAGAATCAAATAGAATTAGCCAGTATCCGCAAAAAATTTTGTCACATGACTAGATTTGCGACGTGACAGTTCTAAAGTTTAAGGGACCGGTTCTAGTTCCAACGCTTTATATTATGGGACTTGTTCCTTTTAAAATAGCGATGTCGCAGGAGGAAGTTAATTGGCACCTTTTTGGCACTTCGTAACATGTAGCTAAAAAAACCTAAATGGAACCATGATAATATGATAGATCCCCTTCGTAAAAAGCGATAGAACCAGATAGAATCAACAACTACTCGCACAAAATTTAGTCGATTCGATTTCGGCTAAAATATTGCCTGTCGCATTTATTGTCACGAGTGAACCAGGATAATATGAAAGATCCCTTTCGGTTGGCCGAGCTTTACATATGATTTATTGTGCCTCTGACTGTCGTTATAGGTCCACCTTTTTATTAATGACGACCATTTTCGTGGAGTAGAGATTAGAACTTTTTGTGCTGCCCTGTGTGGTATACATTTTTTGTGTGAAACTTACCTCTTTTTGAACTACACAAACCATACACAATCTTACATATTAAATTGGCTTAAGCACTTTTTTTTACCTATGGATAAGCAAAAATTTACGCAATTAAGTTTGCTTGACATAATTTCCAAACTAGTATTCTTTTTGTAATTTTTCACTCAATTACTAAGTGCGAATTAATGACAAATGTTAAACCCTCTAAAATTCCATATAAATTATTCAAGACACAAACTATGTGTAAAATATCTCCCATCTGTTGTGAATCCCTCAACAATTAAGTTTAACTCTTTCGTGTTCCTTTTACATGAAAATTATGCCTTGAATTAGTTTGCAAAACAAACTTTCAGGTTGTTCTGCAATTATACAGAAATTTGTGAATATGTATATCACCTTATTAATATTAATCATACGTATTGTGTAACAAATATACGGTCTTTCAAAAAGAGATTTAATTTTGATATGTAAAAAATGAGTACTTTAAAGTACTTTAAAGAATTATCAGTTGTTTTTTTTTTTTATTTTAAAACAGGAGTTTATGCCGTTGATAATGGAAAATATAATCAGGCAAACAGCTTCCAATGCTACGCAGGCAGGACCTTATTAATTTTATTTATTTATTTACGGCTGTATGGCCGAAATTGGAAGATATCAATATTGACGTATTTTATTTTAAACAAGACGGCGCTTTGTGCCATATACGTTTCGACACCAACGCTCATTTGCGTGAGTGAAAAGTTTTCTGACAGTTGCTTCCTTGTAGAGGCGATTACAATTGGCCACCGAAATCTTTCGATTTAATAGCTTTATACTTTTTGTAAAAAAAAATCGACTGCAATTTATAAAGAAATTTCTTTATCGATATATATAAAAATAAGTTGCATTGTGTTAGTAATTGATGTTCACTGAAATGCGTTTCTGTAAAGTTCACGTGGAAGGTGACGTCAAAACCAAGGTTTTTATGTATCAATGGTCTTCAAATGTGTATTGGTTCATGAGTTATAGCCATTTTAGAGAACACTGCATTCATTCCGAAACATGTATTTATGAAATTTATGAAATTTTGTATGTGTATTTGTTAGGTATGAGAATAGGTCGTATAGGTAATTTTATATCGCTAGAGGGCGCAAAATATTGCATTAGGGGTAAAAGTTCCCACTCCCCAATCTTCTAAGCTAATCAACCGGTTTTCCTAAAATTTGGCATGCAGATAATGTAACATCTGAAAGAGACTAAGGAATAGTGTGTGAAATAGGGTAAGAGGGCTAAAAGCTCCTCCTCCCTATATCTTCGTAACTAATCAATCAATTTTTTGGAAATTTTCGCAGGCAAATAGTGTTACCGTTGGAGCCTATAGTTTTTGTTATTTAGGGTGTGAAATAGAGAAAGAGGGGTAAAAGCTCCCCTTCCCTCTATCTTCTTAACTAATCAACCGGGTTTCTTAAAATTTGGCATGCATACACTGTAACATCGGAAAGAGGACAGGGCTTTAAATAGGGCAAGAGGAGTAAAACCTCCGCCTCCCTATATCTTCTTAACTAGTCAATTAATTTTCTTGAAATTGGGTAAGCAAATAGTGTAGCATCTGGAAAGAACTATAGCCTACAATTTTTTCTTAAAATTTGGCTAGCAGACGCTGTTACATCTGAAAGAAATAAGTTATGTGGAAAAACAACGTTTGCCGGGCCAGCTAGTTTATTATAAAGTAATCATGTTGTCAGGTGCATCTTGAATAAATTTTTAAAATTATTTACAAATATATTATTATGTATAAGTACTTATGCCTTCCACTGTACTCTAGATTGCAAAAGTAACAATAAAACAAACTTATGAGCTTAAAAAGAACTAACATAAACCGTCTACATTTCATTGTTTACGTCCTTAATTAAATCAGCTTTTAATGACATGTTAATGCATGTATGTTTTCTGTTTTATTCATGATTGTATTATTAGCACTTACACAAACTTATAAGCCTTATAAGACAAGTCAACAGCAATAGAATCAGAATTAAAACAAGAACATTAACTATTCTTTACTTCCTTTTATGTTTCATTGAACAAAAAGAAACAAACAATAAATTACCAACTGGAAACATTTGCTTTAAGAAAATAAAAAGCCTTGAAAACGTACTTATATAGTAAAATAAGGCAAAATAAGAAAATTCAAAGTAAAAAAAAAACATCAAAAAGGAAAATAAAGGTAGAACTTTAAGAAACAAAACATAAATCTGCAATTGGCCTTGAAAGATATTAAACAAGTGTGTAAATGTTTTTTCTTTTTAAGACAATTATATAAACCCAGCGGTAAATATTGCAAAGACCGCAAGTGGCAGACCCTTGTGAAGGTCCTTATACTCCTTTTAAAAGCCACGCTTCGTATGATATCCTGCCTTCAAAAGTATGTCTTCTAGAAGGTTTACATTTCTTTTTAAAACACCTTCCAAAATATTCAGTACACATTTGCTGCTATTTTCTTTAAGAAGGGAGAAAGGAAGTTGTTTAGCTTTATTTTTTTCAAGTGATGTTCCTTACTCCCTTCTTTTGGAAGGCAACGAAATTGTTATTAAATGGAGTGTGGAAGGGCAGCCAATGACAACCTGTGTAAAAAATAAATAAGTATGGAATGCGGCGAGGGGGGCTTGAGACTGCTAAATATGGGCTTCTATAAGGCCTCTTTTCTCATTCTTGTTGCCGCTGGGAAAACATTCTTAAAAAACATAAGTACTAAAAGCAATAATTTAGGGCGTTACTTTGTTTTATAGATACTGCGACCGTAGAACAAGAAGATTCTGTTTGCACGTACACTACTTTTGAGTACTTTTAAGTCAATTTTAAATTAAATTTAAGACAGAATTTGAACTAACTCCTGAAATATTATTATCTTTTCAGAAATATCAAGGAAACTAAGTTAAATTTTATTTCTTCGACCTTATTTTTAATATCCAAGAAACTTTATTCGATTTACGACAAATCGAGTCCGAATAAACAGCTAGACCTTTGATGATGCTCATGCAGATAGAACCATGTTTTATATGGAAGTTATAAACTCTAGAAGTTGAAAAAGTAATAATGGTAATGAAATAAGAGTGGCAATATTTATATACCCTACACCCAGGGCTGCCAGATTTGACGACTTAACGTAATTTTGACGATTTTTTGTTCCGAAACTAGCCAAGTGCCGATTTGCTGATTTTGTTCTAAAAAGTGACACGTTCTGACACGTTCGTTTTTTAATCTTGGACTCTTGGAACAGCCATACCTTACATGGAGTCTTCACCTGGCAATTTTTTGTCATACCAAACGTCAAAGCCCATATAAAAAAACTTAAAAATTTTTGTCAGCGTTGTTTTTTTTTTTGTATGAAGAGTTTGACGTTTGGTATGACAAAAAATGGTCAGGTGAAGACCCTATGTTAACAAGAGCGAAAGGCGGAACGTTTTCTTTCGCTTAGCTTTACACTGATATGCCAAACCTAAGCAAAGCGTCAACTTTTTTTTCACGAACAGTAGTGTTAACACTCTTGTTTAATAAAACCCACAAATTATAAAGAAAAATTGAGTTAAAAAAGCTAGATTGACCAAAATATAGCTAACTTGCCATTATTAATTAACAAAAGCTGCAAACTTTACTATTAAGCGAGCTGTCAAAATTGGTTTTTCCAATTGCAAAGCGTTGAGGCCGCTCTATTCAAAAAATAGAAAACGCGTGCCGCTTTTGTTTAGGCACGGCTGTAATATGCAAGTCATAAGAAAATCTTTAAATTATTATATTCAGATTACAAAAACAACAATGTTACACTTTGTTTATCTTTCGTCAAACCACCATCGAATGAACCTTTTACGACTCTCTGTATAAAACATATTTTCAACAATTATACGGCGAACATTTCACGAGTTGTAAGTAAGTTGGATCGTATGAAACTCTACTTGAGTTTCAAACGATCCTTGAAATGAAAGACTCTTAAGATTATCTTTACCCACGTCTTAAACGATTTCCACAACGATTGAAGAAGCGGCTTTCGCTGTGCTATGGAAGTATCCCAGTCATGTTGCAGTTTTTCCCGTGTGAGGAATCTTCTACGATTAAAAAATGCGGTCATCGACGATCAAAAACGGTCTTCATAAGACTCCTAGTATCTTTTATACGATTGAAAATTCTAGCTGGGTATGAAGTAAACATTTTTTTGGTTGAATGTTTTTTTTATAGAAATCGAACAAAAATTGTTAAAAAAAAACTAAATTTTAAGTTGTCCGATTCTTTTTTTGACGATTTTTCGAAAGGTGAAAGACGGTTTTTGTATTTTTTCTCAGTGAATTGACGATTTCCTCACAAATTTATCTGGCAGCCCTGCCTCCACCACTAGCGGTGAATGAGAGTTTGCTGTATGAAACTTTTTTATAATAAATAATTAAAGATAAAATCTAAGACCTTATTAAGTATAAATTTTCTGAATCCTTGCATAATGTTAAGCCGATAAAGCCTAATTCATCTGTCTGTCCGTCTGTCTGTCTGTCTGTCTGTCTGTCTGTCTGTCTGTCCACCTGTTGGAATCACAATCAGTTTCGAAGAGAACATTTTTTTCTTTTCGTGTACGTTGTAAACTCGCTCCAAGTGGAAATGGGTTACAAATTCTAATCGCGTTTCCAGACAATTCCACAATGTAGCCAAAATATTAGTTTAATCGTATTCCTAATTTGTTGCTTTTGTGAAAACTTTTAATTCTCTTAGTTGATTTCAAAATAGAATTTGACTTTCCTTCTTGATCTTAGACGAAAAATCCTTTCGACTTATTTAAATAAATGAATTGATATTGTTCACATCGATTAGTTACTATATAAAAGTTCATTTTGAACAAAGGCCGTCCAATTCATTGTAGACGTTTCAGTAATAAGAGTTTTTTCCGGGAGAGGGATATTCACCCGCAGCCCAACCTGCTAAAAGGCGAGGGACCTGGAATTGGCTATTGAATGGCGGCAACATTTCGCCATGACGATTGGAGCCTCTACGGCACTCAGAACTTAATGTCACACGTTGCCAGGCGTGTCCATCTGATACCATATTCTCTAATCCGCTGAGTTGTCCGTCACTGGTTATTTAATTCGCAGTAACCCTCCTTACTACTGTGGAGGTGTCCCGTAGGAACAAAGCTTAACAGGGGTGTGCTGGAAATCGAAAACGTAAAACGCAAGAATTTGGAAGTTATTTTTAATACACTTTAAATCTAATTTTTATAATTATTGTTGTAAAATTCTGTTTAATCTAGATATAGTTGTATAATATTTGTCATAAAATTCTTTTATTACAGAAATCTTATTCAAAAACTACTTTTAAAATTCTTGCGTTTTACGTTTTCGATTTCCAGCACACCCCCATAAAATTTAATCAAAACATCTTGATATGGTTATCATTAATGGCGAGGGAAAAAATCTATACAGACAAAAATAATTTCTCAGTGGAATCGTTTACATATTTTAACTTAAATTATTTAATGACTATATAATATGTAAATAGCTTTATGTTCTTAGCTTTCCTAAACATTTTTTAGCTTTAAATTATCTCAAATACAACTAAAGTTATTTAACTATTCCTTACGATACCCCAAAATTAATATTAATCATACGCTTAGTATTACTTAAGTTAAATTTTCATTTAAATATTTTAACATTTGCTACAATTTATATACTTTATGCATAAAAACATAAAATACATATTTAGAAACATATATGCTTAGCAAACATTTCAGTGGAATCTTTCATTACTGGACAACGAAGTAACCTTTAAAATATGTCAGCTTAAGAGAAATGACCTTCCCAAAGAAAATCTCTTATGCTTGCTCTCTCTCTCTCTCTCTCTCTTTCCAAAGAATTTCGTGTTCACTGAAGGCAAGTCTCCGTTAAAGTAGATTACACTGTATATAAGCTTTAGCTTTATGATGTAATGTAGCAGCATCTGGCTAATTTTGTGTAGAAATCGACACCATATTTACATTGAAACTCCTTTTTAACAACCAAAATAAATATTTATTTTGCTTGTAGAAATATTGTTGAATAAGTAAATATAGATTTTATTTTGCATTTTTATGAGTTTCTGCTACATAAATAATAAAAAAGGAAAAAAATATAGCATGTGTATACAAAAATCTTTCACACTCAACTGCCACTCGAATCCTGGAAATGATTTAGTGGAGAATGTAACTGTTTCCGTTTTTTTTTTTTGCTCATCAATCATTAAACAATAATAAAAGGAAAGTTGATAGGTTTTGTGTAAATATGTTATACAATGAAATTGGCTTAATTTAATAAAATAAAATAGTAAAAAGATTTACCTGGAAGTAGAAAATCGTATATTGTAAATTTGAATGCCCTTAAGAACTTTCAGAGTCAATCAAAACAAATAAAGGTGCTTCCTACCTTAATAATTTAAATTAAACGAAGGCTTATCGATAACATAATTTATAAAATACAACATGCTAGAAATATTCGCCGTGGCTGCGGTGCGTGCTGTTTAAGGTTAAATTTGACCGATGAAATAGTTTGTGTTGGCATTAAGGGCCGCTCTGGTGGTATGACTTATTCGCATAGACCTGCAACTTAAGAAAACCCCACAAGAAAAAAGTCTAATGGGATCAAAATAAACGATCTTGGTAGAAAGTTTACATCAACGCAAAAAGACAAAAAATCGCTCGTGCGGAATATCCAAAGTGGCATGAGCTGTGTGTCACGTAGAATCGTCCTGCTAAAACCCCATGTCGTTGGCTTTATTAAAGGCAAAATAGGTTGGTTATTATCGACCTTTAATGCTCGCCGTTGACGGTGATGACCTGGCTGATGTCGTTCTCATAAAAGTATGAGACAATGATGCCGACATGGTGTGACTTTGCTCTCAAATCTCTCTCCTGCAGGCCGGAGACTTTAAAAAGACCCACTGGATATAGTTGAATCAAATTGCACGATCACTGTGGCCACATATGTTTTATCATGTCTACATGAGCAGACAATTTCCTATGTGGCACGTAGAATCATCCTGCTAAAACCACATGTCGTTGATCTCCATTTAGTCTAATTTAAGACAAAATAGGTTGGTTTTCATCGGCCATTAATGCTCGCCGTTAATGATAATGGCTTGGCGAACATCGTGACTATGCAATCCCTATCGTCTAATCTAGACCAAAATAATCTGGTAACCTTCAACTTTTAATACTCGTTGCTGGCGGGGCTGCCCTGTCTAACGGAGTTTTCATTCCAAAATCCACACTAGACAGTGACCTCTTCACACTTCATGCGGGAAGCTCTTGGATCTTATAAGGTTTGGTATTCGCTAAAATTGATTTTCGATTTTAATTGTTTATTTTACAAAAACAATTTTATCATTTGCACGTGTTTGAGCGTTATATCCATCCATAAAGATTTGGCAAAGCAGGCTTAACAAATTACAGCCAATTCGACAGATTCGATTTTCAACGATATAGCCGCTATGAACTATCAAAGTTTTGAAGTCCCTATTGGAAAGAACATTTGCTACTGCCTACGGGGCATGATCTACAGTAAAAGGTAAAACTTCCCGAATATTATTTTTTTTAATGCAGCAGAGCATTATCATACTGCTGTATTAAAGCTTTATGGTTGGTCGGATATTTCGGTCGTTTTTTTTTAAATGCTTGCTTGGCAGAATTTTTGGCCGTTTATGTTTGGCACAAGTCCCCGGTATTCTAATAGAATTTTTGGCCGCTTATGTTACTAAAATAGATAAAACTTTTCCAGCGTCACATTCGCAATAATTCGGCTGGTTGGTTTCCTTTCTTCTCCTTTGGGTTGTGGTTATGAATCCAAGATTCATCGGTAGTAATTTGAAGTTCTTTTATGGCATTCACACAGCATTTTGTGCATGGGAAATCGTCATCAACGTCTTTCGGCGTAAACTCGTATGGTACGGAATTTTCTTGCTTTAGGAAAAGTCGTACTGCATAAAACATTTTAAATTGCTGCTTCCAATACTACTGCGAATGCTTTTAAGAGTTTAACGATAATCTTTATGTAGTAATACCTTTAATTAATCTTATCTTATCTAGCCTTATATTGGCTAGATAAGTACTTCTAAATGCTCGGTAAGCCGGGAGTAACAGTAACGTTGCAAATCAGCTGTTTCTTTTTGTTGTATGTAAAGCAATTAGACCGATTAAAGTTTGCAGTTAGATGTAACGTCTCAATCTGTAAGAAATAGATTGGTCTTACTTTTTTCTGTAAGGTTAAGTTACTGTTACTACCGGCTAATTGAGCTTTAAGCCGCATAAACGATCTCTCGGTCGATAAAATTGATGCAGCATTACACTTTACACGATTCCACTCTAGAAACACGTGAACAAAAAATCACAAACGTTTATTCTCGAAAATGATACAAATGTTATCAAAGACACAAACCATTTGTAAAAGATATGCCTCTGACCATGAATCCTAGATTTTTATTTAAATTTTATCCTTTAAAAATTAATCTTGTACTTCCTTCCTAAGAAGTCTTTTAAAAACTTTTTGGGTTGCCCCTCGTACTTTCTTTGATTTTTCTTTCTTTTGCTTTTGGAACACCTTGTCAACCACCTGATAAAACTATTTGCAAAACAAAAATGATATTATAGAAAAATTATCTGGAAAATACCCGTGTGTAGTAAATATATCGAAGGACAGACACCCACAAACTTTGTGTTTTCTCTTCTTGATAGTTTGAAAAACTAATCGAAGAAAAAACTTTTAATCAAACAATATTTTATATACATACATTTTTTTTTTACTGCGTACTATAACTTTAGCTTTATAAAACTCGAACAATACAGGTAAAATGCTTTTTCTTTCAACGATAAAATTGTAAAAATATTTTTCTATAAAAGTTTTAAAAAGTATTTTATAACAAAAGAAAAAGTATTAAGATATTGACAAAGACAGATGTAGATATATTTGTTAGAAGGTGGAAAGATTACAGTGGAGATGGTTAATATAGAAAATGTTTTTGAAGGGAAACTCAGAAACTTTTATTTTCAAGAATATGGAAGCATTTTCAAGGAACAGCCATAGCAGTTTTTTTAAATGAGAAAACAGGCTGAAAGTTTGACTTTAAATCGAACTGCAGACTTAAATCAAAATTAGACTAAATATACGAAGTATATCGTTACCTAAAATGCAATAAGGCGTAACTAACAAAAAATTCAAGATCGTGTTTTTGATTGACTATTATGAATGCCATTGATCTACATGTCTTCACAAAATTTTACACTTCTGCGATCAAAAATTGCGCTTTTATTAACAAAAAACAAAGGGACGTAACTGCAAGAGCGTTTATTTTATATATGAAAAACAACGTAATTAACCATTTTTTTTTTTTCAACAAAATATAATGAAATGGTTTGTTCAAAGAATTCCATGGATGGCTTATCAATGCATCTTTTCTGGCATGTTTATAGTTTTCATTTAATTAAGGTTTTTGCTTCTCCTGTAAAATTATATTTTTGTTAGTTACGCCTTTTTACATTTAAGCTAACGATATGTATATCTAGATATAGATCGGATTAGATAGATTAAAATGTTGATCAGACTTGGGACTAGATATCAGATTTAAGATTTGACTTTAGGTCAGATTATAGATCAGCATATAGATAACACTACTGATCACACTTAAGATCATTTTATAGATCATAATGCATTTCAAATATAAAATATGACTTGCGATTAGACTAAAGATCGAACTTAAAAGCAGCCTTACGTCCAGCATTAATATCGGAGTGAAGATCAAAATAAATATTAGATTAAAGATGAGATAATTGATCAGAATGTATATTGGGCCATATAAACCTTTTAACACAGAGCAGAGAACAGAGAACAGAACATGGTATAGACCACATTACAGATTAGAATATGGATTATATTGTTACGTTTTTCCTTTAATAAACGCATTTCGGTTTATTCCCTTTATAAACTTTTGAGTTCTTTTAACTGCAAGTCAAAAAAAAATAAACACATTTATTCAACTTAAAAAACTTTGTTGAAATTAATTATAATGTTCACAAAATTTATCCAATATTGTTAGTAACCAACTGAACCGTCAAATGCCTCAAAGCCAACTTTACTAACCATTTATGAGTTAGCCTGTATTTATAGTTCACAACTAAAAGTAGTACAGTATACAGTGTAACAAATAACAATTTAAACTAATACGACATAAATTATAATTTTTAAGATAACTTAAACTATAAATAATTCTAAGATAAATCTAATTTCGTAACAACACTATAAATCACACTACCAGGCGCGGATCCAGCTTGAGCCTTAGGGGGGGGGGGGGAAATTTTTATGATACAAAAAAAAATTTGTTTTTAAAAGTTTATTAAAAGCAATTTGTGTATATTATATTAAAAAAACTCAACAATAAGGTTAAATAAAATATTCAATATAAATTAAAATAAACTTATCTTTTTAAATAAGCAATTTATGATTTCCTTGTGAGGCAAATTTAGATAGTACAGTCTATGTTCAGTTTGTCATTGTTGATCTGAGCCATGTTTTTATTTGACGAAGGGTAGGAAATGACCTCTCGCTCGTAGCATTACTTACGAGCATTGAACCGAAAATTTGAAATATTTTTCTTAGATTTAGGTAGATATCTTCATCACAGTTTATTAAAGCATCTACAACGTTATCTGATAGATTTTCAGATAATTTCCATGTTTGTTGCCAATGCTACAGTGCAGGCTCAAGTTTAGATGTTAGTAGGTGTTTATCTCGAGTTGTGGTTTTAAAAGTTGTATATCTGTATATGACTTGATTACACTTTGAGTAGAAGTTTTGGTATGTTCAATACATTAAAGATATCTATTGGAAAGGTGTTTTGAGATCTTCTAAAATAAATTCAATAAGAGAATGGAACCTACGGCTCGGTAGAAATCTTCAACATTTTGGATGCGATTATTTCGTTCAAATCTTGTTTTTTAGGTTGGAACCTTTAACTTTTTTAAAAATCACTTTAAATTGTTCTTCGGCTTTATTTCTTTTTTCTTCAAGGCACATGATTAAAGTTTTGATAAGGCTTGATCCTTTTTGAAGATCTATATCGTGCTTTTGTAAAATGATACTAAGCGGCTGTGTTACAACAAGTATCACACTTAATATGTTTATTCCGCAAATAAATTCAAAAGTTCTAAGTGAGTTCCTTAATATAAGGCTCTTGATGAATTATCTCTACCTTTCCACTCAGATATTTTTTCCAAAGCTTCTACTATATGATGTACACTTGTTGCAAAGTGTAAAGCTGAGTCGTGATGGTCCACCCATCTTGTCTTGCATAATGTAGAGAGTTTGGCTCCCAAATACTTTACTAAAAACATGTTTTGCCTGATTTACGGGAAATAGCAAGACGTTTGTTTCGCATTTGTCGCGGTTTCCAGAATTTTTTAACAGCTTCATTTTCTGCTGACATCAAACGACACCCATCAGTTCCAACTCCTATACAATTTTTTAGGTCAAGACTAAAATTTGTGAAAGTTCAAAGAACTGTTGATGATAGTGCCATCGCATCAATTGACACATCAGCGTCATTATCAATATCCTGTGAAGGCTCTTCAAATGCTTTTACAACAAAGCCAAAACAATTCTTGCCTAACAACTATTTGTTGTATGTTGAAATATTTTAAAGATAATGAAATCTGGCTTTTCACCGACAAATCCGTGCGTTCGTCAAAAATTATCGATTAGGATTTTTTTCATATAACACATACTATATTCATAAATATTGCAAATACTAAGGCTTTTTAATAAATAAACCGCACGCATTTTCAAGTCAAACGTTTACTCTTTGGTTATACATAGATGGCGCCTGCTAGGATTGAATGTAGAATAACAAGTATTTGAATACAGTAAACTAGATGTTTCATTGAAAATATCTAATAAATAACTATTAGGATGAAGATTTGGATACTTATTGAAAATTTGGTTAGAGATTCAATAAAAAAACAAAAATATACTTATTGAAAATTTCGTTAGAGATTCAATAAAAAAACAAAAAAAACCTTGCTGGGATTTCCAAAAATTTTGTACATTAAAAAAAATAATATTAATGGGTATTCATGTATTATCGAAATAAACAAAACATATTTTTATAATTTACGGGGGGGAAATTTCCTTATTTCACCCCCCCCTGAATCCGCGCCTGCACACTACATATATACTTAGCTGATTATAGTTAATAATAATTTGATTTTTAATATAGATTATATTAAAAATATAGATTATATTAAAAATCAAATTATAGGCCACATTCTAGATCAGACTTAACCTTAGATCAGACATTAGATCAAACTTTAGATTAAACTATAGATCAGATTATATAAAAGAGTACAGATCTGGCTATGACTAAAGTATGAGTATAAGGGTTATAACTATTTTTTGAGTGCAAAATACCACTCCAGCACCATGTAAGGAATTTTGTTCTGACAATAAAAAAAACTGTTTTTAAGCCGATTCGGTGAAAAAAGTTTCCGCACCGTAAGCGATTACTAAAACTCCAAATTATGTGTGAATTTAATTTTTGGAAATTAAAACCCATTTGATTTTGCATTAGACTTATAAAAATGGGTTAATGTTGAAGATTATATATGAATTTAAACAAAAACGAACTTATGTAAGACAAGAGTAAATGATTTAATGATAAAAATAAATAAATAAAAACAAGACTTCAACGCTTTCGGTGCGGAAAGTTTTCACGAAAGAGGAAAAGTGACAAGTTATATCCCTAATGAGTATATTATAGTGAACTAGTCCATCAGCAAAGAAATGAGAATACCAAACTTCTTGATGGTATCACTCTAATCGCTTTTTCATAAAATGTACCATTGATGTCATTTCCACCCAAGCAACAATAGTGTTGACGGTATAGTTTTTATTGTTGTTGTTATGACCAGGAATTGGCAATTATAGGTTTTTATTTGTGCGACCAATGAAGGCAAAAACAATATATTTGCCCTTTTTAGAGTGTTTTATCGATTTTGGGATCGATTTGTTAGTGCATATTTTTGCATATTTTTACATTTTGCAGCATTTTTATACATGTATTAGTCAAAAAAAAGCATTTTTTTAGTTAAGAGCGAATATTTCACTTTTTTAAACAATATTTTAATAGTTTTTATTATTGTTAAATAAATTTAAATGAATCTTAACCTTTTGACCAAATTTTATTCTGGTTGGTCAAAAACTGCCCATAGGCCCCAAAGAGGAACACTCGAAAATTGTTCAGTTAATACTGTGGCGTAGGCTTGAGAAACTTTGCTATTTCACCTCTTTATTATATCGATGGCTTAATATAAAAAAACCTAACTCGACAATTGTTTTTAAGTTCACATTACCGTTTACTCTGTTCAAATCTATTCAATCCACGTTTTTTGTTGCTTAGCTACGTGAAGATTCCTAGGCTATATATGCAAGCAAGGAGGCAAGGCAAGGGTTGACAATAGGTTTCTTTTGCAGACCCTATGCCAGAGCCTGCTTAATACTATGACAGAGTATTGATTCCATGAGTAGCCACTACTTAACCTCTTTATGTATTGCCAGCTTAAAAGACAGATTCTTAAGAGTCTGAAGTGCATTCCAAACAGTGTCAGAAGAAGCAGCAAATGCTGATCATGATATTACAGCAAAGGACCTTTTTGAAATGTCTATAGAGACTAACAAAAAAAATCTTAAAAAATGCAAAGAAAAAGAACTATACAAGAGGCAACGGGAGAATCCCCCTAAAAGCAGTTTATTTTTGCTGTTTTTGTTTAAGCTTTGATATTGTTACAATTAAAACTGGTGTTTATAATTCTTATTCGCTTAACAGTTTTATTTGTATAATAACTTTAGTTTTTCTAAACTCTTTGGATGAAGTTTCACTGGTTGTTTTTAACTTTTGATTGACAAAGAATGCATTTACTAACCATCACCCAGTGTGAGAGCAGCCACCGCTCATAGGTAGCAATTTGAGTTCATACACCGACAAGTGTATACACCCGCACTTTGCTTAGGAGGTTGATCTATCCATCCCCAGCAGCATCAGTTGAGTAGTAACAGCTCCTAGGCTTAGGCCTCTCTCAGGCCGCACTCCTCCACAAGTGGTGAAAAATCAGCCATTAGGTAGGATATTCGGTGTATCCCTTTCTACGATTTTGGGTAGTAAGCCACAACAACTACGTGATCCCCGAAAGTATCCTTTCAATGGAAAAGCGAAACTTCTTCAAAGACAATCTTCCTGATAGACAAAAAGCATTTCCCGCAAGAAAAATACCAACGAAGGAAAATATCTCTGGTCAGCCGCGATCGCAAGAGATCGTAAATATTGTATTTTGTATTTCTGACGAATCCGAAGCGACATAAAATTGTGAAGCATCCTAAAGAAGATCCTAATACCTCGGGAGGACATAAAGGGAGCAATGATTTAGTACGTAGATGCCCCTGCAAATCGAACATTGTTTTCAACACAGATTGAATTCATCTTTTTGAGATTTCAAGTCCACTAGACTACTATTGGACTATGACTTGACTTTAACTAGATTATATTATTTTGAGTGTTCCGGTAGGCTAGCTGAAAGTGAGCTAGTTTATCAGCAAAGGGGTTGTGGGTTTGATTCCCGCCAGAGACTTTGGTTTCTTTACTAAAGACAAGCGTAAAGCTTCGCGGGATTAGCTTAGGGAATTTAAAAAATACATTAAAAAAAATGTCTGTGCATAGAAAAAAATTCACCAAAACTCTTCACTAATGAAAGCATTAATCAAAAAGAAAATCAGCTTTAATTAAAAATGTAATCAAGTTAATTTAGGCTATCAGCGCAGAAGTGGTGTAACCCCAGACTACTAATAATGAGATAATGAGGAGTTAACACTACTCTTGCACTATAATACTTGGTTGTAACGGCCCGTGCAAAAACCATATTTCTAGCGCCATCTGTTTTGGATACAAAGAGTTGGCTTACTCGACTATTGCACTGTAAAGAACCGTGCAAAGAATATATGTATCTAACACCAGAACCGTAACCAAATTAAATTGTTGGTTACACCACTTCTGCGCTGATTTCGTCAATTAAGCATTTAATTAAGTAAATTAAACGTTTGTTTCTAGTGCATTTTTTTAAATTATTATCACAAATTTTTTAATTGAAATCCATAAAATTTTTTTTGCGTGACTAGATTCTGAGTAGACAGGATTACGACTTAGCTATAAAATATTTTTAATTTTAATTTATAATTTTTATAGGCAATTATTGTCTTACTTTTTTGTAATCACTATTCTTTTTGTTTGCTTTTATTTTGCTTTAATTCCTTTACAAATTCCCATCATTCAAGGTTACCATAAAGCTTTTCTTTACTTGGTTTTTAATTGAATTTGCCACCAATTTAAGGTTAGTTCTAAAGAAATTATAAAGATTTCTTTATGTACTTTTCTTCTACTTCATTAAGATTATTTTATTTATGTTTTTATTTTACAATTTAATGAATATTACATTACCTTCGGATAATTTGTGCAATGTATCTTATTTAAGCATCAACTTAACCTTGTCAATCCAATCGCAATTTCCAGCCATAATAAGTGATTTTATGTGTACTTCTTTTTTTTTTTTGCTAAAATGTTTTAAAAGGGAGACGAATTTGTGGAGGCTAACGTGAGCCATGGCTGGATATAAAGTAAAATAACATTTATAGGAAGATTTTGTCTTCTTCCGTTGGTAAGACTGTTTGCTAAGAACATTATTTATTACTTAGAATCTATTAAATTAATTAATGAATGAACATCAATACCAAGAAAATGTTAAATTATAAAGGCGGCATAAGCGGAATGTGTTAAGGATTTAAAAGAAACAATTTAATTTTATATAAAGTGATGTCGTTTTAGGCAAAATATAGGAATTTATTTAAAATTATTGAACTGAAGTTAAATTGCCACCAGAGAAATCAAGCAACGCTGCTCATAATAAAATATAAAATGAAAAAAATGTTTCTATATTTTAACACGAGCGAGCCGAGCCATAAGTTTTATATAGACATTAAAACTTCTAATTTTTTGAGTCTAGAACAAATCAATCTAATTTTGGACAACATGTTCTGAAGTGAAGCGTGTTCCGCTTAAAATATTCTTGATTGATCGATGTAATTGGCAATCGGGTGGGATAAGGAGTGGACCAGAAGGCGGTAAGGCAATTATTTTTAACGACAATATTCTTTGTAAAATATGTGCGCGAGCATTTTCATAATGGCATACACCGTCTTTATATCTTGCCTCATATGCCGGAAATTTTCTGATGAGCGTCTGCAACATGGCATAATCTCATGATGGATGCCACATGGCATAATCTCATGATGGACATGGTAAGTTATAAACGTATTTATCAAATAGTCCTGTATGTGCCAGGAACATTTTTCATACACACACAGTTTGCAATTTTAGCGTATAATCCGACAAACTCCTTGTTAAGGAGAAGTAGCTATCAAAACTCCACAGCTATAGTCAATACAGCACCTTCTGTTGAATAGCACCTGGGGTTCCCCACAGGCTAAAATTTCCCACAAGGGTGAAAAATCAGCCCTTCATGCGAAAGAACCCCTTTCCCTGGTTTTGGGTGTAAAAAAAGACACTACGTGATCCCAGAAAGTAGCCCTTTAAAGGAAGTAAAGGCTTCGGCAAGAAAATCTTCCTGAAGCAGAAAGCTTTTCTTACGAGAAGCATACTAAAGGAGGTCTCGTTAAATAGTCAGAATAGTACCGTAGTAGCGAGGGCCTACTGCCTCCTGTAGCACCATATGACAACAGGGTACTATGGTGAGTTCCCTCATCTCAAGAAATCAGAAAACTTCAAGAGTCTTGTAAAACATTCACCCCTTGCTAGGAAGCAGGAGCTATCTTACCCCCACTGCTATGGTCAATATAGCAGCTTTTGTTGCATAGGCCGAGCTTTCCTACAAGGATGAAACATCAGCCTTCCATGTGAGAGAATTCCTCGGTTTTGGGCAAAAATTCAAGACACTACGTATTCCCTGAAAGTATCCCTTTTAAGAAAGGCACGGCTTCCGTAAGGCAAACTTTCTGAAACTGAAAGAATTTCTTGTAAGAAGTATACTAACGGAGACCTCGAGAATTAGTCAGAATAGTATCGAATTACTGCGGGTCTACTGCCTCCTGTAACACCAGAGTAACACCTTTAGTACCCCGGTCTCAAGAAATCCAAAAACTTCAAGAGTCCTGCCATTTATGAGGAGGACGCCAAAAGATTTTCAATGTCCGAGTAGAGAACATCGACACAACAGTTAACATTCATGCCCGCTAACATACTATCTCTGTTCTCAAATAACTCCATTGAAGTACGACAATAAAATGGTGGAGATAAATCTTCAGATACCTCTCGATGGCTTCTTTAAGGTACGCGTTATCTTATCAAACATCAAGTAAATTTTGAATCCGAACATAGAACACAGCTGATTTGGCCCCAGACGGTGTAACAACAAAAATTTAAATATCCTTCACCCCCTGGGGAATATGTTTGGTACAGATTCCCTCTAATTGTATGGCCCCTATGTCAATAGTTAATAACATATGGATCTGCTCTAGTTCCACCCACTACCGAATTCCTTGGAGCCGTGAACATTTGACGTTGATTTAGTGGCTTTTACGGGCTCCACATATGATTTCTTATGCTTCGGGTTCTCGTAATTGTCTTATTTTATTTCGTAAAAAAAATGGTTTTGCTTCCAATAGTAATGCACGTACTTGATGGAACAATTAGCCTTATTAACAGGCCTGTGGAGTCGTCAAAAAAAGTTCTAACTCCGACTCCAACCGCTGAAACTCCTACTCTCACATTGATGCTAAATGTATATAAGACTGGTCCTTATTTGACTTTCAACCCTTTTTTTAATGCACTACATTTTAAATGGTTAAATATAGCAAGAAAATCTATATATATATAAAAATAAGTCCGTATATGTACGTCGCCGAACTACTCATAAACGCGTCGTGCGATTTCAACCAAACTTATACACTACATAGGCAGTGGCCCATATATGGTTTATATGAAGTTTGGTTGAAATCCGATGACGCATGTGTGTGCGGTGCCTATGTGAAGTGAGTGTGTTTTTGCCGCAGGAAAACCAACTTTATTAAAAACAAGTGTGTTCCTTTTCTTATTTTGTTTTGCCGTGCGAAGCAGGCAACGGGCCCGCTAGTTATTCTATAATTTAAAATTGATATTTTAAATATCGCATCGTAAACTTTGAAGAATTTTTATTTTGGAAAATATTAGAAAATTATTTTAAACTTTTTATGCCAAAAAATTTTGGGGTCGTAGTCGCAAGTTTGTGTGGATACTTCGACTACGACTCCGGTACAAAAACCTCAACTGCGTATCTTCCACTCTGACTCCGACTCCACAGCCCTGCTTATTACGGTTGTCTTTTTTATAAAATACTAAGCTGTTTTTTGTTGCATATTGAAGAACACAAGTTATGTGTAACTTTAATCTATTAAAAAAAGCAGCGCAGTCGATTATGACAAAAAAAAACCTTAATAAGGCTGAATGTTTTAAATTCATATTATTAAAATGTTTTTGGCCTTTGTTTTCCGTGTCAACCGCATTAAACTATCTCATAGGGGTTGTTATTAATGAAAGATATAATAACTAAGATATAAAAAATATGAGAGAGAGTTTACTTGCCAAAATGTCATATAGGCTAGTGAAGACATAAACCTTTTCTATGTCTTCTGTTGTAGGTCTATCTAGAATTTTCAAGTTATACACCCAACAATGTTTGCAGGCGTAAACATTTTTGAATTAGTTATTTTGCATTTTATTCCTTGAAGACTTAATATTAATTATTTTTTTGATTTTTTTTTAATTAGACTGTCTTTAAACAAACAAATCTAAATTAATTAATTATTTGTTTAATAATTACACATTTTGTGATTTTTCCCCGCAGTTATATTTGTTTTTTTCTGCTTTTTTCTTTATTATTATTTCTGTGTACAATTTAGATCACTATTTTTCTTTTTTTTAACTTTTTCTAGCCCCATGACATTTTTAAATAGTTGCTAATTGCTGGTCTCTTTCATGTTGTGAAAAAGGTGTTAAAAATTACAGGGTTTTGTATTGGGATTAAAATGTAATTTATTAAAAGTACATTTGCAACAGCAAACAAAGAGTAAAGGAAAGCTAAACAAAAAAAAAAAAAAAAAAAAAAAAAATAATAATAAAAAGTTTCCTTCGTTCTGTATAATAAAAATAAAACTAAATGTGAAAAAGTACAGACTACTAAATGTGGTGCACAAGGGACGGTATAACAAAAATAACCGCAGATTGTAGTGCAAGTTTAACCTCAAATTGTACAACAGGCTGCTCTTCAAATTACGCTACAGACAGCAATATAGATAAAACTACACGCATGATTAAGACAAGTATTTTAGATTTCATTAAGACTAACAGCAAGACTTTAATAAGGAATTATAACTTAAACTATAATAACAGAAACATAGAATATACCGAGCATTATATCAAAATTAACTTTTCGCGAAGAAGAACTTTTTTATTGTTGATTGGAATATAGTTCCTTGGGTCCTTGAAAACAATAGTTGTTCTACGAATTTTTCATAATTGTCCAATCCGAAAATTTACTTATTATTCAGTTGTTAAAGAAAATCGCCAATTAAACCATTCAAACCTCAAAATATTACTTAACAATATTCAACAATTTTGTTTAAAATGGTTTTAACTTTATTTTTTGTGAATATGCTAAGCAGAGAAATTTGAGAAAAAAAAACGTAATAATCGTCATTAGTTCTGAAAACACCCGTAAAAAATCGTCATATAAAAAATCGTTTTTTTTATCAACACGGAGAAATTACTCTTTTAAAACATAAAAACATAATTAAGTATAAAATTATACAAAACCAAAATATATAGAATTTTTAATACTTATGATGATTTAATGGGGCTTTGATATTGCTCTCCGGAGATTTTCGTCAAACACTTCCTGTCATCCCCAAATCTTCTGCTGCGAATGAACTTAGCGCGTGCCTGTAATCGTCGTCTTTGTGGAGGCATGTCCAGAAGTTGCAATTGACCACAAACATGAGAGTCGCGTTGCAGAACGACCCATCGGCTGCTAAATTCTCGGGACAACTGCTGGAGCTCGGCAACGGCCAAATTCCTGTTGATGTTTCGAATGGATTGATATAGTTCCCTGAACATTTTTGTGAATTCACATCGTCCAAGGAGGAACTCATCAGCAAAGTGTTCCCTGGCATTGCACAAAATTACAAAAATCTCGATTGGATTCGTGAACGGACAAAACTAGCAGCGAAGAATAAGGACGTCGATACACAGACAAAATTATTTTTCTAATTCAAACAAAAAATTTGTAGAATCAAACAATTTTTTGTCTAAAATCGGTCCTACAAACAAATTCGCATATTCAAACAATTTATTTGCATTTTGTTTATTGAAAAAAAAAAAAACGCCGATTTTTTCAAACAAATAATTTTACAGAATCAAACAAAAAGTTTACTGAAGTTCATATAAATTTCAAACAAATAATTTTGCTGAATCAAACAAAAAAGTTTTGGCACAAGCAATGACGCGCACACAAGCAAGCACTGTTGGCGAAGATGAAGCAGAGCAGAGCGGCCGGCTGGCTTTGATACATATTTTTTTTTTTGGAATAATTTTTGAACGAAGTAAAATATTTATACTCACAGTGTTTTTCTTCATCACTCACTGTTGCTTTATCATTTCCTTTGCTAATGAAGAAGAAATGAAACCAAAAACGGCGGCAGACCGACTCGATATGTTTTCCACCATCACTCTATTTTTGTATTTGATGTATTTAAACAAACTGTTTGAAAAAATTGAATACGGGATTTTGTTTTTTTTACCAACTTTGAAACCAACCAAAAATGGTTTTTGTTTCTTATAATGTGTTTTTTCTGTTGTTTAAAAAAAATTAAACGTTTTTTTTACCTGCTATTGTTTTTGTTGTTTTTTTTTTACTACAAACCTCGTCACGCTATTTTATCATTTTTCTTACTGTTGTACTTTTAAAGACTGCATGTGTTTTTTGTTGTAGTTCTTATATTTATCATAAAGAAGTGTTGCTTACAATCAATAAAAAAATGAAAAAAGACAACATTAAAGAGCGTTAAATATTTCATACAAAATTATGAAAACTTCAAACCAATAGCGCGTTTATTAAATTTTTAAAGAGTTGTCCACATTTTTGTTGGTTAAATAAAAATCAAACAAAACTATTGATTGAATCAGTAAAAAAATTTGTAGAAATCAAAAAAATTTTCAAACAACAGTTTGTTTGAAAATAATTCGGCAATAATTTTTTCTGTGTAGCTTAAACTTAATTATTCAAAGTCAAATCGCAGGACAACTGCTACGTATAAATCTGTTGACTGCGTGACCGACGAAAATGAACCGACCAGCTACCCGTCTGAATTTTTGAACTCGCTTGATGTACCAGGAACTCAGCCGCATATTTTACAGCTGAAGGTGGTATCAATAATCATGTTTCGGAATCTCAATCCTCCAAAAATATGCAACGGTACGCGGTTGCCCGCCAAAAAGCTAATGAACAATGTGATTCAGTCGACAATCATCAAGGGCAATTCAAAGTAGAGGAAGTCCTTATCCCACGAATTCCCATTATTCCAACTGACCTTCTATTCCAATTCAAACGGATTCAATTCCCCGTTCGGTTGGCATTTGCAATGACAATCAATCAATCGCAAAGCCAATCACTAGAAGTCTGTGGGATTAATCTCGAATTTCTCTGTTTTCCGCACGGTCAGCTGTACGGCATGTTCGCGTGTTGGGAAACCGTCTTTGTTATTTGTTTTTGCGCCGGAAAACAAATCGAAAAACATTGTTCATCAAATCGCTCTCTACTGATTCCATTCAAATAAATCACATTGAAAATTTAAATATTTGCGTTGTATTATTACTCTAAAGTTTGTCTTAAGGCTTAAAATTGGGACGAGGCGAAGTTCGTCGGGTCCGCTAGTATAAATATATATTCGCCTCTACACACATATACAAACTAAGAAATATAAGTTTAAAATAAATGTATTGAAGGGATTAAATCGTCAAAACCTAAGTGACTCTAAATTAAAAATCTTCAATCGTCATTTTGGTAAATTCATCGAAAAAAATCGTCAAAATAACGTAAAATCGTCACATCTAACATCCCTGATGACAACCTCGAAAAATTTCAAATAATCGCAATTGGTATCGTTTTTTTTTTTAGCAAATTCTTAATTAACGCCATCTTGCAGCGGATTTTGAGTTAATTCCCGTCTTTATTAAAAAATCATGCACGAATCACACTATTAAATTGGTTGCAGATCACACTATAGATAAGATTAATTACCACACTATACACAAGACTACCCTGCAAATAATATTGGACTACCTGATCCATTTTGATAAAATGGACTACTCCATGGACTGGTCCAATGTAATGCAAGCATGGACCATGTCATTGTTAAAAAGTGTTTGCAGTGAGACGAAATGTGTTCGTTTTTTACGACTTGTTTTCGTTTTTAAACGACTTCAAAACTAATTCTCTTGGAATAGTTTTAAAACTACTCCTTTGTAGTCCAAAGCTGGGTTATATGGTACTGTCCTAGGACATCTTAATGTTAAATAAACCATGTTTTTTCCATACGTTTGGGTTTCTTTTGGACAAGTCCTAGTCCTTTGTGGGCTACATTTTACACGCGTGTTTGGACTGGTCCTATTATTTGCAGGGTATTAACGATAGCCAATTTAAGAAAATAGATTCCAATATAGATCCGACTTTGGATTTCCTAAAAGGTCAGAAAACATACCAAAACTCAGGTAGGTGAATGGATCAAATTATAGCTAAAACTGTAGATCACACTGAAGATCAGAATGTAGATTAGAATAAAGATCAGATAAAAGTTCAGCGGGCTAATTGTGGCAATCGTGATCAAATACTTTTTCGATTCGAAGACAATTTTATTCTCTCAAAACTATAATAAATGCTTTACAACACTGAAAAAATAATTTCGATTCATTCAGTATCGACTGGAAGAATTAGAAATAAATAACTTCGTATCAAAACAGTATTCGATCACAACTGCCTGAATAAGCCTCCAGATTATAGAGTAGAACATTGATCTGAAAATAAATCGGACTAAAAATAAAACTATTGATCAAATTTGAATTTAGACCAGTTCTTTAACTGTGGAAAAGATAAAACTGCGCTAGAAGCAAGACTTACTAGAATACGGACTGGCAAATGATCAGAATTTTACTTAATAGGACCAGGGAAACCGAAATTATGGAGGCAGAAGAGATATATTTATCAATTTTATAGCTTTTTATAAAATTCGACATTTCGATTTGTCAGTGCATATTTGTTGTTGTTGTGTGTGTGTGTGTGTATAGAAGGACATAAGCACCACAAACCAGAGGATATTTTGTGTAGCCCATCTATCTCACCATGCCAGGTTCAGGCTACGTATAAAGCAGCAGCAGAGCAGATGTTCTAACGTTTCGTCATCCACCTCACAAAATCTTCATATCTTGGTACATGCGTTACCCATTATAAACTGATGGTATCTAAAACCATAGTGCCTCATGATTATGCCAACAAGCAGTCTAAGTTAAGCCTTCTCAAACAGAAGACTTATCTGCCTTGCCAAAGGACCGTGTCACAAATCTCTTGGACTGTCTTAATCCAGAAGTGGACGTGTGAAGAAATTTACGTTCGGACCATTTCTTGTAGCGTCCACCTAATGCGATCGACAGGGACGCCGAATAAAGGCTAAGGGCCTATAAATGGACGGCGAGCGCCCTTGTTTGCCAAGCAATGAGCCCTTTCGCAAATTCAAGTCATTGTGTTTGCTTAACTCTTTCAGCGATGTAAAAGAGTCCATGTTTTTAATTATATTTTAATACTTGTTAGTAAGAATCTAAGCCTTATAACATAATTTTATTGTGGTTCGCTCATTGGCGTCCAAAGGTACCAAAGAAGAATGCTCGAAAATTTGTCTGTAAATTCTTTGGCGAAGGCTTTTGCGGAATATACATTTTTATTTGCTTATTATATGCAAATTTTATAAATTTGTTTTTCCGGTTTTGCATATTTCCGGTTGCTCTCATAATCACCTTGTGACTTGACCATGACTAGACTTTAGTATGGCTTAAGATTTGAACTTTTATAAAGACCAAAATAGAGCCTCTTGATTAAGGATTATATTACTAATGGAACTTAAATGAATCAAATTTCAATGCGGTTATTTATTTATGTTGTTTATTTGAAGTTTATTCTATAGTCTTTTAAGAATAAAAGTGGACTGTATAGGTTTTATACTTAATGTATAGTTTATAGTTTGGTTGTGGCAAGAAGACTAAATTTTCAATTAAACCGTTAATCAAAAATAAAATCAGTTTTAATTAAAAATTTAATTAAGTGAATTGAACAACATCACTGCAGAAATTGTTGTTATATCAAAAATATTTAATTGATACTATTGTTTGTTTTAATATCACAAATTGTTTAAGTAAAATTAATTTATATTTTTGTTGTAAACTCAGCAATACAAGAATACCAGGTCTCGCTGCTACAAACTATACTCCCAGCTGCGCTCTAAGCTACAAAGCCAATATTTGGATAAACTACATTGAAAGCAACAAGCTACAAATCTATAATTAACAGCATGGAAATCCTCATATTCGGTATTTTACAATTAAATGTCTCACGTATATAAAAATTCACTTTTGACCAATTGTAGCGCATATGTTTTGCTATTGAAAGGAGATCTGTGGTTTGTGTGGCGAACAACAAAATAAATGTAGAAACGAATGAAATGTCAGTCGTGAGAAAGAGCATAAGTGTGAAATTTTAATGACTGGGCGAAATAATTTATTTATGGTCACACAAAACTTAAGAAAGTTGTGGCAATTTAAAATAGAGATGATGTGAAGAAACAAAATTTCAAAGCTAAGAAATCCAATTAAGAGTAATGTATTCGAATCCTATGTACCTTTTACTGTAGTACTGAAAAGCCAAATGTTTCCTTTATTCCTTTATACCTGGAATTTACATTTTATTTACAATAAAGAAAAATTAGAATTACTTATGCTATCAAATTTGCCTATAAGATTTATGCAAAAACTAATTATTAGTTTTTCCGGTTCATATACTTTATATGTTTAATAAACTCTATACGAAATGAATTAATCGATTATGCAAACAAATTAACTAAAACCATGCAAACATGCAAACACAATTAACTTGACAACCATTAAGAAGCATAAGGGCTATTTAATACAACTAATATCCAAAAAGGAGTGAAAGAATTTTTTAGATATCATAATGTTTAATAACACGTTTATACAAAAATATAGGAAAACAAAAGCAATCAGAACATTTTCTTAAAGATTTATTGGACTATGCAGATTACAAAACTTTTTAAATTTATTTTTCGATCTCTTCGTTTTTGTTAAATATTAGACCACAACCATGCTTTTTGAGGGTCTAAACTCTGATCAGCTTCGTAGGCAAAACTACTACCAATTTGAAGCTACAGAAAGCCCGCTACTGGTGATCAGCGAGCCACAGATGTACCTGCGTATGACACACACATAAAACATCCTACAAAAAAACGAGAAACTCTAATACACAGTCGCCCGTGTTTGCTAGAAGTATACAAACTTTACTATACAGAGGAAATCTGAGGTGGTTTGGGGAAACACCCAAACTTGAAGGGTTTCCATGGTTTTGCCCCGAAATCGACTAAGATTCTTCCAGCGCCACCGAAAAGGTACTGTAAGCTTCTGGTATATTTTATAACGGTTCACTGTTAGACGGCAATATACGCCAAAAGGGCGGGGCAACCGACAAATGCCAATTGTAGATTCTGTGGGGTGCCAGGGGTGGATCACATACTCTACCACTGTCCGGCACTTAACGCTTCAGAGTGAACTCTCTTAGTGATGATTACTTCCAAGATTTAGGGAAAATCTCTGAAATTGTACTATTGAGACTCCTAGCATTCGCCAAGAGGGTGTGGAGTACTCTGGGTATCATCACATCCGAATTACCGTTTCATTAGGGGTTATCGTACAATTTGTTATGCTAGGGACCAACACGGTCTACGTGTGGTCTTAATGAACGGCCATCTAACCTATCCTAATCTATAACTCAGATTCCCCTCACATAAAAACCCTTTCAAAGAGCTAGAATGAAGCCTATACTGAGCTCTGAATGAAACTTGGGGATCTCAATCAGAAATCGGTTATCCCTGAAAAACAATAAAGGACTCTGCCATTCATCCCATTCCTCCATCTAGATAAGACACATGTCCGTCATACCAGCTTCCTCTCATTCACATTCATCCGACCAAGCCCCACGTTCTCAAGCCAATTATACCCTGACAAATCAAAACCTTAACCCCCAAATCACCCTAAAAAAACTTACGCTAGTTACCCTAGTGTGTGGTTTTTCACACATATGCAATACCTAACTACTTTGCTCGGGTGCCATAGTTCGTTTGTAATCAAAGTCATGATTTATGTAAGACTGATGATGTATTTATCGCGTTGGTGATCGACAACAAAACATGCAAAGCTTGTGTGTATTTTACAAAGGCACTCACTTTATAAAACATACATTGCATGCCGTTCGCAACCATAACAAAAATATTCACATTTGCCGACAGAAAATTTTGTCTCTAGTGCAAATTACATAGAAACTACACGTGTGTGGGAAACCACACATGAGGGTAACTTACGTCAGTTCTGAAATATTTCGTTACTAAAAAATATATTTTTTAATAAAATAAAGGTGTTTTTAAATTTAAAGTTATCGTCGCAAAATTTTATATCAATTTCGACATTATAACGATTATTTAAAGCTACTTTCGGTAGTGGCATTTGTATAGTTCAATATGGACCGATTTAAAAAAAATAAGAGGATTAAGATTGCAATAAAATATTTTCGGGCTAAATTTGATCTTAATACCTGCATAATAATAAAAAGCTTATGGGCACAAAGACTTTATACCGGTAAGTTGTTTGTATGGAAGCCATACAAAATTATAGAGCGATTGTCGTTATTTTCAATTCGCTATGTCACTATTTTAATATAAACGTATGTTGCAGTTTCATCAGGTTATCTTTAAAATTGCTGAACTTTGCGGGGACAGTTACCTGGACGGAAGGAAGGACATTGCTTGATCGACTTACAAAGTGATTCAGTGTCGATTTGTATACCAAAAGAACTTATATTTTTATAGGTTACACACATCAGCACAAGTTCATATTACCATCTGTACTATTGGGATGGATGTATAATGACCCTTTCGCAAATGGCCGCGATTTTCTGCAAACTTAAATTTACGTTTTTGAATATCAACATAATAGATTTTATGCGATAATTTTTCAAATATTCTTAATTTTTTTTTAATAATATTATGTAATTTTTTTTAAATTGAGATTGCTTAATAAGTTGACTTATCTTCTTTATCAGTAATTCAAAGCCTTTTCAATTTTTCGCTTTTTCTGCTGCTCTTTTCTGAAATGTTTACTAAAGTTCAAGTTAGAGTTTTGTTTTTGTTAATTTTGTGTACAAATCCTAAAAATTTTTTTTTTTTTTTTTCACAAATCCCTGTCGTTTTGGTTGTTACATAATTTATTGTTTTTAATTTTGTTCTAAACAAAAAGGAGGATTATTTCGATGAATTTAGAAAACACAACACCTAAAGTCAATCTAAGAGAATTTAAAGTAAGTGATGTGTAATAATGGAGTGGTCAAAAATGTTAATGGATGTTGATGGTGACTAGTTAGATTTAGGATTATATACATAAATCAGGCATTCACAGTCTGCGGCACATAAAAAGGAACTAACAAGAAAAAGGGTGCCCGGTAGGCTAGTTTTTTTTTTTTTTTAATTTAAAAATGATTTCGGGCTGATGTTTACAAAGCGCACTCAGATCGTTTAATTTTGGTCTACTTTTTCGAACATTGCTAGTCGCTTGTCAGGAATAACTCGTCAATTGTTGCTGGTATTTCATCATAAGCCAGTGACTTCATAAAGCCCTTCATGAAATCATATCGAGAGGTGTTAAATCGCAACACCTTTGCGTCCAATTGGCAGCTTTATGCCTCGAAATCAACTTAGCACGAAATTCTTGTTATTAATAGCGGTTGCCGTATGGCTCGTAGCGTCCTCCTATTGAAACCACAATTCACTTGAAACCATGTCACCCGAATTTTCAAACAAACAATTAATCATCGTGTTGTGGTAACGATCCACAAACCATACCACGAGCTTTAATTATGAAGAAAGAGAGTACAATGATACAACCATCTTGTAGCTCGCAACAAACGGTGGCTTTTTCTTAATGGATTGGAGACTGTGGGGTTTGTTTTTGATTGGTTTCACTCAATATTTGGCAATTTTGTTGAAGAAACCCGTTTAGCCAAAAGTAAACCTTATCGTTACACCCAATTTCGCGATAAAACATCAGTGACTGATTTTCAAAGTCAATTTCGATAATTTGATAGCGTTTTTCAAGCGTAAATCTACTTATAATGAGTTGTCAAAGTGTGTATTATAAATGATAAAAAGTGACCGCACTTTGGCAGTTCGTTTAACCTTCTGTAAGTCTTATTGGGCTTAAAAAACACCTTTTACTTTAACTTTACAGCTTCGTTCTATAAAATGCAATCCAAATGAGGCAGTTTGGTTTTTGCTAAAGCCTTAAAATATGCAATATTCTGCTGAATTTGAAGCAGCTGTGACTGCCGTTCTTGTTTTTTTGGATGTTATTAATTCCATTAGCTTCAGACACATGTAATAAGTTTCTTCATAACTCACATCAATCAATCTGTCTTTTGCTTAATTCTTAAGTTTGTATGTATTCAAAACTACACATTTAAATCATCCGCTGAAGAATAATGATGATGAATAAGACATGTCGATAATTATTTTTGTTTGACAAGTTGTTATGGGAAAGAATTTATTAAAATTAAATCTTTAGAACATCGTTTGCTTTGGAAGCGAAAAAGTTATCTCGGATTTTAATTTTCCAGCAATGCAATAGTTGACTAAAGACACGGGGGTTTTCAAGTTCATGTTTCTTTTTCAAACGGTTTCTAGGTCTACCACAAGTAGTGGTTAATAAGGGTGTATTAAGTTTGTTATTACGTGTAACGCTTTTCTTATATTGAATTTAAACCCCACAAAATTTAAATATATCCTGGGTGATTGTAAGTTGATAAGGGCATGGCCGTCTATCCGTCTGCTTAATTCAAGATAACTGAACAGAAAAGAATAATTTTGGTGTCAAATTGCTTAGATGGCTAAAAATTAGAGACATCCGTGTTTTCTTGCTCATATCTAAAGCATCTGTGTACCGATCTTGCGGAATTTCAATAGCAAACTGTTCCGGACAATATGTAATAAAAATAAAGAACAGTCTAGTTCCCATTATATCTCGAGTCTTTGGAAAACCCATTTCAACCAGACGAGCGAACGGATGGACATCGTAAAATAAACTTCGGTGGTCATGAGAACCCAGAATTTATATTCTTTATAAAGCTTTTATATAAAAGGTTATAAAAGGCATCAGTTCATATTCCTGTCAATTAACAGTGGGGGATGTAAGAAAAAATTTTAAATAAATCGGCCGTTTCTAAAGGTTATAATGTTAGTATAATTTCGCACGTCAATAGCGAAGTTCAAGTCGAGTTTTATTTTTGAATTTATAATCTACAGACGCAATTGAAATGCATTCAGAACGCTATTTAATGCGGCATTAATATAATTTGCTAAAAGGAAATTTGTCGCCGGGTTTTTGTTGTAGAAAATTCACAGATCTGAAAACCCGCTTCTGAAATTATCAATGGATGGAAAATAACATAGCTGCCGTTGTCAAATTAAGAATTAAATGTTGTCCAATTAAATGTGAAGTCTACAGATGTAGTTGGAATAGATCTAGGAAGCTTTCTAATAGGGCATTCTTAATATTTGCTAAAGGAGATTTGTCGCCAGGCTCCTGTTAAAAATAAACTACAGAGATCAGAAAACCCCTTCTGAAATTAGAGATAGTGCAAAAACGGCTACTGTACACTGTCACTTCAAGAACAAACAAAATTAAATATCTCCCGTTGTCAAATCAAGAACGAACTGTTGTCCAATTGAATGTGAAGTCTACAGATGCAATTGGAACGCATCTAGAAAGGTCATCCTTTATTATTTGCTAAAAGAAAATTTGTCGCCCGGATTTTGTTGTAAAAAGTGCTAAGATCAGAATACCTCTTCTAGCTTCTCAATAGAAAGTGCAAAAAAAGGCAACTTGACGCTGTCACTTCAAGAAAGAAAAAATAAAATACCTTGAAAATTACCTTGAAAGCCAGCATATGGAAAACTATATAAACTATTTAGAGTAATCAAAAAAGGTCGATCAACATTTATAATTTTATAAATCCTTACATTGTCAAATCAAGAACGAAATGTCGTTAAATGAATTTGAATATGAATTGTGGAGTCTACAGGTGTAATTCGAGCGAATCCAGAACTCTTTCTAGGTAGCATCTTTATGATTTGCAGAACAGAAAACACTTTCTGAAATTCTCAATTGATATTGTCAGAACAGCAACTGTTCATTGTCAAGAAGTTGTCAATTTAAGAACTAAAAAAGGAAAAGAAAAGAAAATTCCTTATATTGTCAAATCAAAAAGGAAATGTTGTCAAATTAAAAATGATTTACCTAAAAATATTTCAAATTGAAGGTATTTGAACATTTGTGCTGTGAAATTTAAAACAAGAAAAGTAAAAACACCATTTTTTGTCAAATCCATAGACTCCGTTTTCAGTTCAAGAACATATTGTCTTCGAATGTAAATGTGAATGTAAATTTTCAATTAAAAAAGTCTTTTAAAAAATTTTTTATAAACAAAACAATTTTCCAGACCAATGCTATATAAAATGTCCACTTTGTCTTTTCCAGTTCTTACAAAATTCGAATTGTTGCCTTTAAGAAAAAAATTAAATCATAAAATACCCCGTATAAAAAAAAGTCTTAAAATTGAAGCCCAGAGAGAGACTTTTATCACTGGTACACTGTCATGCCATTAAGAACAAACATCTGTTCCTCTTCATGAAAAAAATTTCTTTAGAATTTTAATTTAATTCTTTAAAATATAAACAAAATTAACAGTTTTCTTTTTCCAGCATTTTCGAAAAATATTTTTTATTTTTATTTATGGCTTTAATTGCAGTAAAGTTCTTCTTTGGTTTTCTCAAGTGGTTACAATAGAAAAATTGTTCTCCTAGAAAAAAAATGAAACAAACTTTGCGACACTTTTAAACATGTCTAGCAAGAAAAGGGGAGCGCTTAAGAGACAAAAAGGACACTTGAATTTTCACACGACTGATACCTGCAATAAAACAGAGGGGGCATAAGTGTAAAATATATTTCAAAACTTTCTAACTTCTCCTAAAGTCTCTGGGGCACTGAATAAATTTATATTATAAAAAAAATAAGAAAAGTTAAAGATAAAACTATTTTGTTAAGCAAATTTCTTTTTATAAAAATTTTTTAATTTTTTTTTATTAAATTATATTTTTCTATTAATAAAAAAAAAGTTTCTCACTTAACTTTTCTTTATATCGAATTTTCAAGAATTTTTCAAGCAAAATGCAGTTATTAGTTTCTAACAGTATTAAATTTTCAGGCTCAATTGACTTTCATATGAAATAATAGGAAACACAGTTGGGTAAACACAAAAAGATGGGGCAAAAAAAATGGACAAGGCTACATGAGATTAGGCTACAAAAGGTATAAGAAATAATGTCATAATTCACAGAAAAATACTCTTTATTTTTTAACTGGACAACCTTAAAGTTCACAGCAAATGGCGCAGCTTTAACACATGGTTTGTATCTTTAATAACTTATGTGATCACACTTTAATCAGTGTGGTAATATTAGAGAAAATATGTTTGTACGTGTAACATTAGCGATGCTGGATGGAAAATCAAAAAAATTAGTTATGACGGCGAATATAACGCTCAGTTCGCCTGCATGCCAAGCATTTGACAAGTGGGCACTCTGGGATTGAATGAAATAGTGTAAACAACAGAGAGGTTAAAATATCGAATTTTGTGCCAACAAGGCATTATTTGCTCGATGTTTTCCTTTTTTAAATAAAAAAAAAAATGTGATTGCTTTTCGATTATTTTGAAAATTCATTCAATCAACATTGATCTCGCCTTGCGTGGTATTCAAAAGTGGTATTTTTGGCATGGAAGACTAAGCCCACTCAGGTCAATAAAAAAAGTCGAAGATTGTGGATTGAAGGCATTACTTCATAAATAGTGTTGTCAAAGTCGAATAGGATTTGCAAAGTTAGTAGAAGCAATTTTTATACGTTGACAAGTAGCAGGATTCATCCTACAGCACGAAAGGTAGTTACGAAGAGAGAGGGACTTTAAAGGACGAATTTGAATGTCCGAAATGCTCTTCTAAAGCCACAAGAGGAATTATTTTTTTCTTCAAATTCTTGCCGGCAATAAAAAATGAATTCAGTATGACAACTAGAAGAGCCGTAAATTGTATGTCAACCCCAAAAAACCACCTGAATCAACGCCAAGACCCGAATACCAAAGGCCTAAAAGTAATTCTATATTTGGTAGGAACAGAGGAGTTCCATCACTTTTCAGTTGCTGAAATCGGAACAGACGATCACAGGGGAACTGTAAAGAATACAATTGATTTGATTAAAGCCTTAAGCAAACACTAAAGTGTTGTAACACACAAACGAGTTCCAGGGCCCATCTGGGACAACTTGTATTTTGTATGGAGGGTTTAAGGCTACTGCAATAACATTTTGCCTTCAACTAGCAAAATTCTTTGGAATAAAAGTAAAGAAAGAATTCTTATTTGTTCCTTGAGCTTTTTTTGTATCTTTTGGTAACAAAGTATACAGAGATGAAAAAAGTGACATATGAAAAATGCCTAACTCATTTGCGAGGGCAGCTTTCGAAGAAAGAGAAAGAAAACGTTTTTTGTTAGTGCAGGAATGCGTAAAAACAGGTAGCTACTATCTACACAAATTGCATAATCAAAACAAAAAACGCAAAAAGGGCAGCTTTCGAAGAAAAAGACAGAAAAAACACAATATTTTCTGTCTCGTGACGCCTCTGTATACTCTGTGCTTTTGGTTTAATTCTATTGTATTTATTTATATAAAATACTGCTCTAAACTTTTCCTATTAAAACCCCTTTAAATGAGGAATCCATTAAAAATTAGGAGGGTCTTTCTATGCTATGTGTGTAATATATCAACCAAAAGTTCAAAAAGCCCTGTCTAGGACCTTGTATTCATTTAAGTGTTAAGCTAGCATTGTCTGAGAAGTGACTCCCCATTCCCAGCTTCTTTATTGGAGACGTTGATAATTGTCTTTAATATCAAATCTAGCCCACTGTATCTTTTTCCCTATAAAGATCTGATGCTACACCACTTGGAATCTGCCCCTTTTACTTGCCTTTAGTTGCATTGCAGGTTTAACAAAATTTATCGTTTTCATTTTCTTTTTAAATAAACTTTAATAATTCATTCGTTCTCTCGTTTTCCTTCTTTCGGGTTACTTTTTGGTATTTGTATGATTTCAACAACAGCACATTCGATGTATGAAGTCGGAATGTAGCACACGTTACTTATTTGCATCATGCATGCTGCATTATTCATTTTGTTAACTCAATTGAGCAAATAACATTTTTTTTTACTTAAAAAAGGGTAGGAAAAATAAAATGTTGTAAATATTTTGCGTTGCTTTCAAATACGTGATGCGTTTTTAAACTGAATTAATTTTGTTGGATTTCCAAAGAATAATTGCTGCAGGGCAAAAAGAAATGTTTTTGCTTTAATTTTAAAATTCAATTTAAATTCTTTATTGATCTGTGTTAAAGCTCTTAAAAGCTTTAAGCTTTGTTGGCAAACCAGAGACTTTAGTCTCTACATTTTTTTTGTAAAGAATTTTGTCTAAGCGAAAGTAGCTGATGAACTTCATAACCCCTGTAGTATAAAAAAGGAAAGCTTAGTTAAAGCTTCTGTTAAAAAGCTTTATAAAAAAATTTTTGATAAAAATCTTGTTCCGAAAAGTTTTAAAAAAGCAATATAAATACACACAGAGAACTTCTATTAAATTTTTTTTTACTATCAAAGCTTTTTAAAATGTTTTTTTCTAAAAAGCTTTTTTTATTAAAACTATAATTTTTTCACTATAGAAAGAGGTTTCTTTATGACTTTCATAAGGATGAAACTTTTAAGGGATTTTATATAAAAAATAAGGGATCTTGAGTAACAAATATTAATCGAAAGCTTTTCTACTAAAGTTAAGTTAAACGTGTTTAAAAAAGGCTTTTAAATGAGCTTTTCAAAACAAACATTTACAAATTTTGAGAACTTTTCAAAAGATTTTGATAAAAAGCTTTTTATGCAAAATAACGGTTTATTTGCATAGAAAAAGGATTCAAAGCTTTCCGAATTTTCAAAAAGCATAGTTTTTAAATAAAAAGCTTTTAATATTTTTGGTTGTGTTTTTTTTTATAAATAAAGGGTGATTTTTGCTTTGTGGTTTTTCAGTGAGAAAAATATGTGGCAATGCCAATTTCTTTTCCTCTCTCGCTCTCCTTTAAACTCAACACTTGACGGCTAAAACTTTAAGAGTTCTGAGTCAGCACTAATAAACGAAAAATGGTTTCAAACCAAAATTTCGTGCTGTATGAGATATTTCAAAAAATTGTCTTCAGCTACGGAGCTCTTTTTTGACTCAATAGAAACGTCAACACACAGAATTGCTAAATTCGGTGTGCAACCAGCAGCCAGAGGCAGTTCAAGTGAAGTATCTCCAATACAACGACAAGCCGGCCACAGTTCTAGTCCTGGAATATAATACTACAGCTGTTCATAACCCAGCTAGCATGAGAATGTGTTTATTCCCGAAACATGAAAGTTCGAACCGAGTTCAATGCCTTGCTCAGTCAAGTATAAAAATTATCAACAAATTTAAATTAATTTCATATTGTTAAATTTCATCCTTGAGCCTGATTTAAAAAAAAAATGAAAATCAAAAACGATTAACAACAATGAATCGAACTGTTGTAATAAATATATTGAAAGCTCCACTGAAAAGCTTTTGTCCAAAAGTTTTCAATAAGAGAAACATTTTAATTACATTTTATTTAATTTAAAAAAGTTTTAAAGGGTTTAAATGAATTCTTAGGTTGCAAAAAACTTGATATAAAAAAAATTATCTTTTACATAACTTTAAAAAAAAGTTATTTATAGAACTTAAAAGAGTTTTAATATACAACTTTTTTAAAGTTTTTTTATGTTTATAATTTGTCCTTAAATTTTTTTAAAACAGATTTCCAGATTTGTTAAATGAGAAAAGCCCAAAACACCGATCATCTAGGCGTATGATTTATATCAACAAAATAAATAACACTCATACGTCTCTATTAACTTCTTTGCTTTTTATTTAGTAAGAAAATTCAATAAAATTGTATTTATCAATAATAGATTTTATTTGTAGAAATCTATTTAGCAAATATTTGCAAAGGATTCAATACAAGAGTCCTTGAAGAAACTTGAACATGGGGCATAGAAAAAGTTCAAGTTAAAGAAATTTTAGGTGTTTGTATTCGACATTCTGTTAAAGTTCTAAAGGAAATTAAATAAAAGGGAAAACGTTTTTAAAGGTTTTAAGAAAAAGAAACTTAAAAATAAACTCTAAAAAAAAAATTCGTTTAATCTTTACTATTGAAATAAAATATATTTTTTAGATTTTATTTCATTAACCAGCTGTCATTTTCCAAACTGGAAAAAATAAAATTTTTTTTCTAAATAACTACTCAAATGTCTGAAACATAAAATGTCCACATCGATTTTTCTTTATTGGTTGTTTGCTTCTAAAAACTGCAAGTATTTAATAAATACCTCCACTCACATGTGCAAACACTCACTTACTCACAAGAACAAAAAAAAAAACATTTTTAAATTCCATTTGTAAAAATTCCTTTAAATAACTCAATCCTCTTCAATTCAAGGAAGTGAAACTAGCAAAAACAACAAAAAAAAAAAAAAAAAATTGAAAAAAAAACTAGCCAAGCAGACAGATAGGCCGCCACCATCTATAAATCATGGCAGCCAGTTGATAATGTATGCTCGAGAATTTTGTTCAGTCATAACAAACATATAGAGAAATACTAGAATCCTGTTGTGATTGTCAGTATTTTCACACTGCCAGCAATGTAATATAAAAAAAACAATAGTCACAACAGAAAAAAAGCATAGCAAAAGAAAAATACTGTTTTGTACTGACACATGTCAACGACAGCAAAATTTGTTTTTTAAATATAACAAGCGATACAATAAATCATAACACTCCTTGCCGAAGTATTAAACATAAAAGAAAAAACAGGGGGAAGGAAAATTCAAATTTGCAACGAGTCTACTTTTAAAATGGGAAATGAGCGTCCCGGTAGGCTTGTTGGCAAAGATCTGGGGTATCAGTGCGACGGTTGCGGGTTCCATATCATCCAGAGACCATTGTCTATTTTACTATAACGGGCTGATGGTCTAAGTTAGTATTGCTGGGTCAATTATAATATAATATAATTTGTTTTGTATGGCTTCCACAGTCGATCTCGCAATTCTTAATCCAAGTTGCATGTGGATAATACCTTTTTATTTCTTCTACAGCTTTTAGAATTGCATTCTATATAATACTTTCTAGTCACATTTTACCTTACACTATTTTACTTGCAGGATATATTGGAGGACTCGAATCTTTGATCCAACATATTGGACATTTTTAGTGTTTTTATCTTTTTTGAATATAAACCAGTGTACAAAATGTAATCGTTGTGCAATGACTTCTTCTTGCTATGGCCACTCGTGTTATATGAAATGACGACACTGGGGGACGTAGGAATGGTATGTGTAAAAACCACCCGTCTTAGTAAAATTTTAAAACAGCTTTGGAGTTGTGTTCGGATGAAATGAATGTGCGCTATCAATACGTCAACAATAACAAAACTAGACTTTTAATACACAATGAATACACTATTAGGCCCCAAAAAAGGCCAATAGAATAGAAAATGCGATTGACAAAGTTTAAGCCCAATCGGATAACGCCAAAACGTGCCTCATTGAGCATAAATTAAGGAAAAACAGCAATTTTTCACTCAAATCCGTATATCTTTGTCTTTAAAACCGAATCCATTCATTTTAAGAACCTGAGTCGAGTCATGTTTTATAGGAAATTTTATTAATTTTGATCTTTATAGTTTTGTTCCTTCTGCCAATAGATTAAGAGATATTTAGCATTAACTAAGGAAAATCAATCATTTTTAGTGCAAAATCGCTGTTTTTCCCTAATTTACCATATACCTTGTAACCACCCTACACGCAGAGAAAAAATATGGTTGGGCATGGTTACGGCAACAAAACTATGTTTAATGTAACAATATATTGTTGTCGTACACAAATAATTTTTACTTTTATTTAATATCAACAATTTTATAGTTACTGTAAACATATCAATGTTTATCGCAATTATGAATTTAAGTATTGTTGACCGAAAAATAATTATTTTTCTAACAACTTAATTATGATAACTTTCTAAACATATTAAATTTCTCACAACCATATCATGATATTTAATAGCCATAACATGATAACTTTCTATACATTTATCATATTATGTTAAAGATGCAATCAAACTATTTTTACTCTAATCATATTATGTTAGCGCCATTTGTAAAATAATTTTGAAGCAGTTGTGTCGTTTTTTTATTTGTGAGCGGTTAATTAAGATAAAATTCCATAAAAAAAAAGTTTAAAGAAATTAAAAAATGTAAACATTAGCGGAGTTCATTCAAGTATTAGTGATTTAATAGTGCAAATGCAAAATATCATAGTTTTTTTTTGTAAAATCCAACAACAAAACACACAGAGATTTCGTTATATTGTATACAAGTGCTACAAAAACAAATTTTTCAGGCAAGCCGAAAAACCATTCTAGATCAAACTATGGGCTTGGTATTGCACTTTTCAAACTTTGTCATTACGTTAAAAAATCGGAATTGATCCATCTTTTAAAAAAAAAGGAAAAGAGCGTTCAGAATTAGGCAATATGGCATCAACATCTTAAAATCTAAAAAATGGACATACGCGATTGCCCATGAAAACCACAGATTTTTCATTTGCTCTTTTGCAAGCCTTATATTGAACTCCGCTATTTAAATAATATTAAGAAAAATTGTAAAAAGCCACAAAATAAAAAATCGATGCAAAAATATTTTAATTTTTATTTTGTATTTTTATGACAGCTATGAAAGCTGCTGTATCGTAATATGATTGCTTCTAAATTTATTATGATTAACATGATGATAATATGATTACTTCTTAGCTTATTATGATTAACATGACAATAATATGATTAATTTCTTAGCTTATTATGATTAACATGACAATAATTTGATTACTTCTTAACTTAGTATGATTAACAGAATAATAATATGATTAAGGGAAAAATATTATGATGTAATAGTACGAGTATATTTAGTCATAATATAGTTCAATAATAATCTTAATATGGTGACTTCAATCATAATTCTTATCATAATATGTTGCTCTTAGAATATGTTTACCACAACCATGTTTTTTCTTTGCGTGTAATACACTATATAGACTATCACAAGACTATAACAGACTTTGAAGATTATCCTGTGAGAGGTTTGCGTTAGAACTCTCCCACGGTAAATTGGTAACGCTCGTAACATCGTTTCAATATAGAGGGCACTGAGAAAATCAAAAAGGGGAAAAGGCAGCTGGTTCTTTAGTAACATGCGTGATCGAAAGTTAAGTCACCTGCTACGGTCACCTTCGAAAAGCAGATAGTGCAGTGGCGCCCACGTAAATGGCGTGTTTTCAGCGAAGGTTTAAATGGCCTCCTTTTGTTCTCAAGAAGACTACTTAAATTAGTTGCATGGTCGACGGTGGTTAAGAGCCTGGCAGCCCCAACACCAGACTCGGATGCTTTAGGATAATCACTCTATCGTATTAGAAAGAACTTATTATCGAAATTTCCACAAATAATTTAAGGTCTTATGCGCCTTGCAGGAACGAGGCGAGCATATACATATACATATTTATATTTGAGCGTACAGCCTTACAAGGAAAAGAAATGCAAGGAGGTTTGGAAAAAAAACTTTTTTCCGAACGTAGGAGTCGCCCTTTTAAATTTTTCGTTATATTTTAGGCATTTACAGTCTGATATTAAAGTAATATATATCAATGTTTTTGTCTCGAGAATGTTTTGCCTTCAGGAGCGATTGACCTCAAGTATCTCGTTTAAGTATTTATAGACTAGGTCTCTGTTCATACCATCCTAGGTTAGGTTACATGGGCAGCCATCGATAGACAGCTCACTTGGGCTCCCTGTTGGTCCCTTTGTGATACCCGGCAGTTATTCAGATGGCGTCACTGCAAAGTCCAACCACTTCGTCTTCCTAGTGAAGAGAAGAAGCGATTTTAGTTCTATTGTGTATAGATCCCACAAGCAGGCAAACACGGGTTCCCCCAGGTATGACAAAGAAAGTAAAGCACAGTCTCCTCTTCCTCCTCGTTTTGACAACTTTTACAGTAGTCGTTAAGTTCCAGACCCATTCTTCCAGCATGAGTCCCCACCGGCCAGTGTCCAGTCACAACCGATATCACCGTCCTAATCTGGTCCCTGCTGAACCTAAGTAGAGAGCTAGTTCTCCGTTCATCATATCCAGGCCAAAGGATCCTGGATATCGAGTAGGTGGACACAGGTCCACCGCATCTGCGCAACTCTATAAGACTCGCGATAGATAGATAACAAAGTTCCAAACAAAACAGGCCATAAATGATTAAAATCTGTTTGCAACTTTAGATTTTGTTCACAAAATACGAAAAAATTTCAATTAAATTTAGGAATTTCAAAAAACCCCATATTTGTATGGGAGTCCCCCCTAAGGAGTAGAGATAAAAGGCAAATATGTTTTGAAAAAAAGTTTAGGTGGAAAAATTAGTGGAGGCTGATCATATATTTTATCCCCCTAGGGGCGACTACATGGCAGTTACGGGACTTTTTCTTAAAAAAATTCTAGTCTGTATCGAAAATTTCGTATTGGAGCTCCCTTAAGGAATGGAGATAGGTATGTTAGAAATAAATGATGGAGATGAAAAATAAAGTGGGGTTGGTCATACACTAAACCCGGGTAGGAGCAGCCTATGCGCAGCAGGTTCCAAGTTTAAGAAATTTCTAAAGTTCTTAAATTAGGACCCAGCAGGTACGGCCTAATGTGTAAACATAAAGACTTAAATTCATTTGGGCTATTTGAACGCTTTTTGTTTCTTAACTATTTTATCTAATTGGGTGGAATAGAAAAACTTATGTTAAAGGAAACTATTATTTCAATGTTATGTAATCCTCTCCTTTATCACTTAAGAAAACTTCTTTAAAAAAAAAGAAAATAAACAATTTTCTTTTCGTTCAAGTAAACAGGATGTCAGAGACCAAAAACATCTGCAGGGTATTTAAGAAAAAAGCAACACAAACGACAGCATTGAATTCAAACCAATATAGAACAATACAAAACAAGGAGAATGTTAAAGTTGCTGCAGAACATTTAAATCATATTTAGTTTTTTGCTTAAAAGCTGTTTTAAATTCTTTGAAAAAATAGAGCAGAAAATAAGAAATATAAATATTAGTTTGTTTTTTCTCAACTCCTTGGGGATATTTTGTTTCTTTGTGTAGAAAAACAATCATTAACACATTTTTGTATTTTCGTTTTATTTATGGCTTGTAGGTATTCTTTAAAAATGCTACTACCTACGTAAAACCGCGATTAAGTAAAAGTCGGGAGAAAATACGGTGGGACTTTATTTAGTTTTTACTTTGTCAGCTATAAAATATTTTCTTTGGCTCAACGAATTATTCGTTAATATAATGAAAATTTTATTTTTATTAGGTATTATTTTCATTATATTAACGAATAATTCGTTGAGCCAATGACAATTTCTTAATAAACGTAAGTCGTTTGCATAATGTACATTTTCATTGGATGTTTGGTTCAGTGTATGATCTTTAATTCTTGTTGAATTTCTAGGTACTCCATTATTCCTAACGGCTGAAGAAAATAATATTTATTCGCCTAAAGTTGAGAAAAATACAGAGATTAAGTCGATTTTTGTAGAAAAGAAATAAATTTCGCTATCGTAAGAACTGGCAAGTGTGTTGCCTTTGTGATTATCCACTTTCCAGTTTGATAGTTTTGACTCAAATAGCACATAAATTCCTGATGCAGGTCTGGATTCACATTATGAAAGTTTTCTTTCAGAAGGTCTGGGAGTTCGCTTTCGGTCTCACCAATAAACTCACACTTTTTGAAAGAAAACTTTCATTGTGTGAACCTTGATCAGCTGAGATCGGGATGGAGGAAAAGAAATAGTGACGACAAAGCAACGAGACTCCAAGATAGGGTCCTTTTATAACGCTTATTGCAGAAACAGAGATAAACCTTCAGCGGAAAACAAGAGTAGCGCTGGCCTAGCTGAGGTTGGGATGGAGTAACAGGCTCAATGCCTACTGGTAGCGAATAACCTCGTCATTCCCAATTTCTGCCGAACATGTCGGCAGGGTCTCCCTGACGCCACGCACGTATTCAACTCTCCAGCCTAACCTGCTTTACAAAGTCCAGTGGATGTTTAAACTAATGTACTAGACATGGGCTTAAGCCTGTATGCAGAACCCCCAGAATGGAATTTGTATAGTTTAAGCTGTTACAGCAATAATCCACACTATTTTGACGTGCTCAACCGGCTGTTTTTAACCAATGGACTATCCAAGAGATTTGTGACTCCGTCCCGCAGAAGGGCAGGTAGGCTACTTCTGCTTGATAAGGGGAAACTTAGGCTACTTATTGGCCTATTTACGGGGCACTGTGGCCTCAGATACCATCAGTTTATAATGGGTAATGTTAGTAACAAGATATGCAAATTCTGTGAGGTAGATGACGAAACGTTGGAACAACTCCACTGCTGTTTCACAGCCTTGGAGACTTCGGGGGGCTTATGATGAGCCCTACTAAAATCAATAGAATAATAAGTAATAATAAGAATTGGGACTTGAGCACATTAAAATTAAATCTTAATAATCAACAATCTTTCACCGGGCAGGATGATGGGCTTTATACACAGCCTGCACCTGCCACAGTGAGATACGTAGGCTGCACAAAATATCCTCTGGGTCGCGGTGGCCTTCTACATATCTATCTGTCTAATCAGTGGACTAACGATTTTTGACCAATTCTAAAGCAAACCCTTTTTGCATTTGAACTGGTAGCCTAATCGACAGATTAAAACAAATAAAAGTTACAAAAAAATCGAAAAAAACTTGTGTGAAAAAAACACCTGGTATTGAAAACCCCTGTTATTTTTTGTATATTCTTAAAAGTATGCAACTAGTTATCTAGTGCTTTGTTATTTATTTTACCTTTTTTCAATTAATCTGTTTATGTAATTGAGTAGAAAACAACATTGAAAGTTTCCTGTTGTGCATTAAATAAAGAAACTATAAGAAAAAGTAATACGCTTTTATATTTACCAGGTTACTAAATTAGTGGGATTTTTACTTATACTTAACACAACTTTAATTAAAACCAATAGAAAAATAAATAAAGTGAAAACTCTTTCAAAAAATATATATAAAAATTGTATCTTTAAATGACATACGTGTCATTTCTTCCTTACACAATCATAAAGTTATGTTTTTGTCTGACAGCTGAGTTTAGGTGTTTCTCTCTCACTCTCACTGTCTTTCTAGTATAGTCATTTCTTATCCAGCTAGTCATACAGAAATCTTAATAAGAACGATTGTAGTTACCAGTGAGATATAACTTAACCGTAACGTCTAAATCTATAGAAAATCGATTTTTACTTACTTTTTTACTGCAAGGTTACATTACTGTTAAGGCTCAGTTAGCCGCGAGTAACAGTAACGTTGCAAATCAGCTGCTTTATTTTGTTGTATGTAAAGCAATTAGAAAGATTAAAGTTAGCAGTAAAATGGTGCATCGTAATCTATAAGAAATAGATTGGTCTTACTTTTTTACGGTAAGGTTAAGTTACTGTTACCTCCGGCTAACTGAGCCTTAACTGTCAGCTTATTAGGGCTTTATTGGACTTTTACTTAGCTTCACATTGCACTCTCTCTCTCTCTCTCTCTCTCTTTGTCAGCCACTATTTCGAATTTACTGATGACTTAACACAATGAAGAAAATACTTTTATTATTTCATTAATGATTACTTGCAGTCCTTGTTTTATTATAAAATCTCCAACTGCTCCTGCTGCTGTTTTACCTCCCACAAGGGTTTGTCTAATAGACTTAATAACTTGATATAATTCACATCATATATGAAATAACAAAAATCAAATGTATTCTTAATGGCAGGATATGGGAACATAAAATAAAAAATATAACTAAAAGGTTTAAAAGCAGTTTTTAATTACATTTTCTTTCTTTCCCGTTTAACTATGGCAAAACTATTGAGCAAAAAAACTAAAATCAATAATGAAATTAAGTTTCTGGTGTTTTTATATGATTAAAATCTGTTGAGCTTTTTATTTAATCAGTATGAACATAAATATCCTTTCAAATGTATTTAAATTTTCTTTTAACTTTATGAGCTCATTTGAAATTATTTTTCTTTTAGTTTTTCAGAAAAAACTAATTTCTTTGAATTGTGTTAAGTCAAAGAAATGTGTTATTGGAGTAAATTAATTAAATTCTTAATAACCATTCCGGTTTTGTTTTATTCATGTCTTTGACGTCAACCGAAAACAAATTTATTTATTGCAAAATTTGGAAAATATTGAAATCCTGGCACTCAAATATACTTTTCTAAATGCTGAGTTGTGCTAAATCCAAATCTGTACTCAGAATTTCACACATAAGTCAGGTTTTTCCATCTGCTTAAGTCTTTGTTTTAAGTTTTAAATCCTTGTTTTTCGCCATATTCGGAATGTTTTAACCACGCGAATTAAGTTTTTTTTTTATAAAACCTGATATGTCGTCTGAAAGTCCTACCAATTACACTATGCAAGTTGAAATAACAGACAAGCGGGTAGGTTTGTTAGAAATAAATGATTGAGATGAAAAATAAAGTGGCGCTTTATAGAGAAGAGTCTGGCAAACAAAAATCTGCATTTCTTTTAAGATACATGTATATATATTCTTAGAAAAGATCGGTTGAAATCGGCTTAATGTTGTGAAAGGGAAATATATGGTAATTTCGTTCAAATGCAGAGATTTATATAACGAAGATGTTTCGAGCGGAACAATCTGAGTGACGATTTTTTTTAAATCCGAAGCCTTGTTTTTAATTTAAAGGAAAAGAAAAAGTTATTGCGTACATAGTTTGGGAGATATGAGTGCATCAAAATTGTCCTTAAGCATTCAGCGTTGGCTGTTTTCGTTGGAGAAAAAGTCATTTAGCTCGGTTTACCTCCGTGCTCTCAGTATGACGACATGAAAGGCAAAAGGCTCTTCTTTCGAATTAGTCAAAAAAAAAAAAAAATTAACCAACTTTTGTCAGTCTTTTAAAAAAATTCAAATTGAGTAAAAAAAAAGTTTTGCATACCTTTAGGCTTAATGTTTTACAGAAATAATTAGTATTGTGGTTATTTTTTTGAACTATTTATGATTTTTAATCCAAATTTTTAATATTTTTAATTAGGCTTAAGTTCATGAAATTTAATTTTTCATTAAATTATTTTTATGAAGAAAGAAATTTTACAACATGAAAATTAATTAAAATTGTTATTGATAATCTTTCATTCTTGACGTGGTTGGGGCTCGAACCCCGGCTGGCAGGTTACCATGACATGTTTCGATCGCAACCACTCGATCTCCTCAGATGGATTTCATGTTGTAAAATTTCTTTCTTCATAAAATAATTTAATGAAAAATTAAATTTCATGAACTTAAACCTAATTAAAAATATTAAAAATTTGGATAAAAAACCATAAATAGTTCAAAAAAATAACCACAATACTAATTATTGTTAAAGCTAAGGCACGAGCTCTATGTGTACATTTGTCCTTCAAGTTGTGCTGAAACAGGTCAACAGAAAAGAGTAAGACAAAATGAAAAAAACAAAAAAATGTACTTGGACTTCAAGAAAAATTCTTGACAAAAGTACGAAAAAACAGAAGTAAGGAAAAAACATGTAAAATCAATTAAAATGGATAATCATTCAGAAAAGCAAATTTCGATCTACCAAATGTTAGAATACAATTTGGTTTAAGGATTGATGTTTGACTATTAACGTCAGCAGTCGTCGATGGCTGCGAGTGTAAGACGGCAAATCCATCTGAGGAGATCGAGTGGTTGCGATCGAAACATGTCATGGTAACCTGCCGGCCAGGGTTCGAGCCCCAGCCACGTCAAGAATGAAAGATAATCAATAACAATTTTAATTAATTTTCATGTTGTAAAATTTCTTTCTTCATAAAAATAATTTAATGAAAAATTAAATTTCATGAACTTAAGCCTAATTAAAAATATTAAAAAATTGGGTTTTTAATTATAACAACAATTTGTTAATAAATTGCTGGAAGATTACAGGAACAATAGATTAATGTTTTCTAGAAAGTGCAGTAGAATTGCACAGAATACTGATGTTTTTCATCGTTTACTTGAGGCGTCTTATCCATATATTAGAAGCTTAAGACGTCAACCTCGTAAGAATATTTTAGAATTGGATTATGTAGTTAAAGAAATGATAGTTGATTATGCGTAAATTCGTTCCATATGACTAGATATCACGCCACTACATTTCGTGAAAATCGCTCTATAAGTCATATACAAAGCCCACTTCTAATATAACCTTACTTTCGGTGAAGAAAATCAAAGATTCGGCACAGCCGCATTTATTACTTTAATTTGGTAAAGAATCTAAAGAAGCTTTCATGAATTATTTTGAATAGTTTTGCTTAATTTAAAAAAATCTACAGAAAAAAATTCTATATTTATTTTAACGAATTAAATTCTATAATGTAGTATTCTGAATTAAAATTAATTATACGTCGTGTAGAACTTTATTGACTTTTTTAGGTCCATTATTACAACTTTCAAAAAATTATTTTTAAAATTCTATCTGACAGATAAAAAGTTTTGGTTTAGTACAAGGGAACATCAAACTTAAAAGTGCCTGATAAGCTAACGACAGGTTTATCCTAATGGCAACTTTACAAGTGAACTTTAATAAAACGCTGAAGATATGGTAATTTAAATGACAAAAAAGTTATAAACTTCTTAAGTTTACAAAAAAAATTAAATTTTTAATAAATTCTTAAAAAAGTTAAAAGTTAAAAAATATTTTTAAAATTCCCAAATTTTTTTTTTTCTAAAAACTTTTTTGTTTTTTGCAAAACTTTCTAAATATTAAAAAAAAACAGTATTGTAGTAATTTTGTTGAACTGTTTATGGATTTTAATCCAAATTTTGATATTTTAATTGGGCTAAAGTTCATCAAAAAATCGGCCGTCTTACACTCGCAGGCATTGACGACTGCTGACGTCAATAGTGAAACATCAATCCCTAAACCAAATTGTATTTTAACCTTTGGTAGATCGAAATTTGCTTTTTTGAATGATTATCCATTTTTAATTGATTTTACATGTTTTTCCTTTACCTCTGTTTTTTTCGTACTTTTTGTCAAGAATTCTTCTTGTCGAGTGTAAGACGGCAAATCCCTTTGAGGAGATCGAGTGGTAGCAATCGAAACATGTCAGGGTAACCAGCCGCCTGGGTCAGTCAAGAATGAATGATTATCAATAACAATTTTAATTATTTTTCATGTTAATGAAAATTAAATTTGATGAACTGAAGCCTGATTAAAAATATTGAAAATTTTTAATATAACTTTACATTTTATGCAAGCTTCTTGGTTTCCTTAACTTATTTAATTTCATCTACACGCTTCACTTTGGCGTAACGGATTTTCTTTGGTGTTAATTTTCATCGTTGGTTTTGTTTTAAACATGATAGTTTAAGGTTCAGATTCTAGTAACAGATCCAAGATCTCAAGAGATCTTTACTATCCTTCGCGATTGCAGCTAACCCAAAATCCTGTCTGCTACCACGGGTATAAGTAGCCCTGGTTGCACGGCACCAAACTGGCTATTAGTTTGACGTCCGTGATGCTTCTTGTCTTTCAGGAAGGTTATCATTTCGCTTTATCGTTTATCGTTGAAAAGTAAATTTTGGTGATCACGATCGCGGGAAGGGATATTCTTAAAATCCCAATAAAGTGCTGCTTTTTCACCACTTTAGGAGAATTCGGCCTTAGGGAGGATTTTCCCTAGGTGCTGATGCTACTCAATAGATACTGCTAGCATTTTTCCAAAAGCAGCGGTAGGTTGATAGCTCCAGCTCCTTTACATGGGGCGAACGTATAATCTTGCCAGATTATGTACTCAAATTGCTACATGGGTGTGCTGATTGTTCTCATATTTGGGGACCGGTTGTTAATAGCATTGTTTATCAGCTGGGTGTTAAGATCCACCATAGAGTAGGCCCAAAGGCAGGTATCTATGTAAATCTTATACAAGGCGGTCCTTTGTTGCAGAACAGTAGATACAAATTGCTTATTTGGCGAATTAGGCGAGGTCTCAAGGCACACTCTTGAAAACTGCCAAAGGTTCGTAATGGAGAAGTATGGGGTTAAAGTCTTATTGTTTCGTTTTTCTTTCCTTTTAAGTTCTATTTATCCTTCAATAATTTTATAAATAGCCAGATTTATCTTAAAGGGTAAAGTGTAAGCTAAACACCAATCTTATTTGCCTGCCTTTCGTGCTGTAGACAAAATTCTGTAGTTTTTGTAACGAAAAACTTCTATAGAAAAAATTTTATAGTCGAAGTAATTTTGTTTTTTAAGTATTTCTTATATAAAGGAATTTGTGAATTTAAATTTTTAAAAAATTTAGAAACTTTCGTATGCCAGTCACGTATTAGTTTTGTTTCATGCTTAAAATATTATTTTCATACTTGTAAACAACTTAAATAATGCGTTTAACAATAACTGATAATATTCTTTTGCAACTTAAGTTGATTTCGTCGATATTTCAATATAAAAAATAGCAAAAATGAAATTTTATTGCAAATAAATCTAATGAAATAATTTTCATTTTATAGATATTTTATATGAGAAAATTCGTGGAAAAAATGTTTTTCAATTTAATAAAGCTTAAGGAGAAAAGAAATTTGAAAAGATTAATGTGGTGTTTATTGAACACGAGCGCCTAACTCGTCCGTTCAAAAACAAAATTTCGAAATTTGTGTTTGTTTTAAATGTAAGTTGAACGGGCGAGTAGGGCGCTCGTGTTCTATAAACTACATATAAGGTTACAGCCAGCACTACAGTAACTGTTAGAAATATTTGGCTTTTATAACTTTAAAGATTTTTTAGAATTTTTTAAATCATAATTTTCAAATTCCATTTTTATGCGGCAAAATAATATAATTATTTTTGTTTCGCTTTCTCATGAAAGACGTTGAAAAATTTATATATTCTTTAGCAGGAGTTTAACCACTTAGGGCTAAAAGATCAGAGCAAGTTAAACTCTCTTTTTGGTTTAAAATGTGTTTAAACCAACAAATCTATAAATCACTAAACATATAAAACATCTTTAAACGCATAAAATTGGGCGTTTAAACTACCAATACAGACCATATGAATTTGATAAGATTTATCGTAGTGCTGCCACATGTTATTTTTTTAACCACATATAATACATGGGACACTGAATTACAGTTGTTGAGTTTAAACTATATATAAATTCAAGTTTAGTTCAACTAAACCAGCGTTTAAACCATCAGTGATTTTTTAGCCATTAGTGCAACAGCCCTAAAGTACAAAAGTTTAATTTTTTTATTTTTTTTTTATTTTATGATTCCGCTATAAAGTTAACAAGGCTAACTTTGATTCAAATCAAAAGGAATCGAATGAAAAAAAGAAAAAACTTTTCTAAAACAATTCCAAACAAATAAATTCAGCCAGAAGAATAATTTTATTTGTTCAGTATTTTGTATTCGATATCTGTAAATTGTTTAATATTTAAGACTTTATCATTGCTATCAATAAATTAAAGGAAAGAATTTCTAAGGAAAAGACTCGTCCTTAGTCTCGACTATACTGCTACTCCAAAGTTTCTTCTTTAAACTTTTCAATAGTCTGGTTTGTCTCCATGGCCTCATCTGTCGTATCATCTATACCCTCGTCTAAAGTTTCGTTTGTACACTTGTCTCTTCTAAAATGCCGACCAAAGTCTAGTTTTTAGTCTCGTCTGAAGTCTTATTGTAGTCACTTCTTTAGTCCCGTCTATTGCATCGTCTACAGTAAAGGGCTGCAAGAATACATTCATTTGTTTATTACACACAAGCATTCCAATATTCATTCAAATATTTAAATAGTTAAGTACTGGTTTACAGAGTTTAAGAGTTAAAACATAAAAGAGAGTGTAGTCTGTGTTTTACTTTATCACAACAAAGGCACACATTCTATTTACTCTTTTTCTTTGAATATTTATTTACTCAATTTGAAAATGCAAACACACACAAGTATATGGTAACAGTTACCTGTGTGCAAGAAATACTACATAGTAAAATTAGTACTTATGTTTATTCTCATTACGAATATATCTCTATCAAACAGAATTTTGCAACAAAAATTATAAAAATTGGATTAAAAGTATATTAAAAAGGACTTTAAAATTCTTGCGTTTTACGTTTTCGATTTCCATAACAAAAGTTGCTAGTAATAATATTAATGTATTCATGTTATGAGTAAAACATTCAAATAATATTATATTCGAAACCTATACACATTTTATTATGTCTGTTTTATTTGAATGTGGTAGTATTTGTTTCTGTTTAAATACACTTGTTTTCTTTTCTCTTTTGCCTTGTGTGTTTATTCATTTGTTTTTTTAACATAAAATGTAAAGCACTGCGTACTTAAATCGTTTGTTGTACTTAACTTTACCTACTTAAAAAACAAATGAATGTATTCATATGCCTTTTAAATGTAGTCATGCAGACCTTTAGTCTACAGTAGCTTTTTTGTTTCGTAAATAATTTCGTCTATAGTCTCAACTTAATGCATAGTATAGCCTGCAATTTCGCTGAAAATCCTATATTTGTTTCTTGTCTATAAACCCTTCTATGGTATCGCTGCCATAATCTCGACTATAGTCTCTATGTTCTCTCTAGTCTTGTATTTAATGTATAGAAAATATAAACTTGTTTAATTGAAGCACCCATAATTTATTACTCCTGACAAGTTTTGATCATACAAATTCCTTATTTCGTAAACTCGTTTACATGTTGGTACAATGTTGCTGTAAAAGCATTCCATACAACTTTGTGTCTATTAAAAAGTACTTTTTTATAAAGTTTATTTGCTAGGCTGATTACTTTTAATAAATGCGTTTCTTATGTTCTCCTTATGATAGATAACCTTCATCAACATTTACACTCATCTAGATTTAGTACAAAGTTTTGTATGCACGTACATATTTAATTTATAAAGATGTAGAATTCTTATATTTTTGTTTTTTTGTTTTTTTTTTTTTTTTTTTTGTTTAAAAGTTTTCTTTATTTTCTCTTGGATTATTTATTTATGTGTTTATGAGTGTATTGTGGCTTATGTTTACGTAAATACCAGATTTGTTGCTGGGTAAATGGAGTTTTTTTTTGCAAAGCTTGTTGAATATTTAAGCATTTGGGGTATTCACAAGGTGTGCTATCATGTTTTATTGTCATAATGTTCTAACATTTTATAATGGTTTAAAAATATTGTTGTTGCTTTGTAAACAAGAAGTGGCTTAAGTTAATAGAACTTTGCTTGTTATGTTTATTTTGCTGTCGTTATTAATTAGAAGAGACCTGCGCTGAGCCTCATTAGTTTTTGTAGCCGTCGTAGTTGATGGTACAGTTTTATCCGGCTAATATTCAAATTTAACCTGCGGCCAGCCATTTTTGCAACAAATCACTTACAGCGTCAAATTAGATCGGCCTAGGACTCTACTGTTTGGTAAACAAATAAAATAAAATTTATTTGCGATTTGCGGCTGAAAAATGGAAAATAGTCAGGAAAGATTAAATTGAATTTATTTATTCATGGACTAGAATTACAAAAATATGTTGATGTTAGGTAAATATTTATTTTTTATATTTGTTTTAAATCAGCTGATTTAAATTTAAAAAAGCACACTTAATTATGAGGGAATATTCACAACAGTCGTATATTTTCATGTTATTATTTTAACACATATGACTTTATGGCACCTTGTGAATCCCCCAATTTATTATGAACCACTTTTACACGTTAAGAGAATAATTTTTTTAAATTGGTAACCTCTAATAAAACTTCTACACAGAAAACAATTTGCAAAATTATTTTTCTCCAATTAAAGCATTTATCAAACATAAAATCAGCTTTAATTAATAATTTAATCAAATAAATTAAACTACACAGAAAACCATTTGCAAAATTGTTCTCCAATTAAAGCATTAATGAAAAATTTAATCAAATATATTAAACGTTCAATCAAATAAATTAAACTTTTAATCAAGGTGATTAAGCGTTTGATCAAGTAGATTAAATATTTAATCAAGTTGATTAAATATAATTATTACTATTAATTTGCTTACTAATGCAAATTTAATTAATTTTTTAATTGCTATCACAAATTTTTTAATTGAAATTAATTTATTATTTTTTGCTGTGTATCAACGAAAAAGTTGATAAGCATATTATAGAAACTTTAACTATATTATTTTTAACTACTAACTTCCTATGGTTAAATAAGTCTTTTATCAAAAAGGCGGAACCATGTTATGGTTACCTCCAAATATGTTATGGTTAACAATAGCAATATTATGTTTATAACTTTCAAGCTGACCTGGCAAACGTTGTTTTGCCATATAACTTATTTCTTTCAGATATTACAGTGTCTGGATGTAAAATTTTTAGACCACCGGTTGATTAGTTTAGAAGATTCTGGAGGGGGAGCTTTTACCCCTCTTGCCCTATTTCACGCCCTAAATAATACAAATTATTGGCGGTAGATGTTACACTATCTGCCTGCAAAATTACAAGAACATAGATTAATGAGTTAAGAAGATATAGAGAGGGGGATCTGTTGCCCCTCTTGCCCTATTTCCTTTCAGATGTGTCAGTGCCTGCATACGAAATTTTAAGAACCCCGGTTCATTAGCTTAGACGATTCTGGAGTGGGAGCTTTTACCCCTCTTGCCCTATTTCACGCCCTAAGTAATAAAAATTATAAGCTATAGATGTTTAATTATTTGCCTTCAAAATTTCAAGAAAATCGATTAATTAGTGGAGAAGATATATTGAGGCGGTGCTTTACCCCTCTTGCCCTATTTAACGCCCTCTAGCGATAAAAAATATACTTTACGACCAATTATGATGCCTAACAACACATACATAAAAAAATCGGTCAAGCCGTTTTAGATGAAATTCGGAAATGGAGGGCATTTTGTTGATATTTGTATGGGAATATATAGGCAAATATAAATGACATATCTCCGGAACGACTAAGTCGATTTCGTGCAAACTTCACATTAACTATCTACACTACTATCCCCAACGAACCCTAAAATTTTGGTTGAAATCGGTCGACCCGTTTCCGCAGTTAGTGGTGACAACAAAGTGTACACTTCTTTTTATATATGTATAATATAATATATATATATAGATTACAGTATAATTAATTTTCAACCATAACATGTTGGCCTTGGAGAAGAGGGAAATATTTTTTTCTTATTTAAAACCCATACAATATTTAGTGGTTATTATTTTTTGTCATTATTAACTAAACCATATGAGGAGGCAACTATAAAATGGATGTAGTTTTTTGATGGAGCAGCAAATTCCAGATAACAAGAAAATAACGGTTTAAGTAACCATAGTATGTTTAAACATTTTTCGCTTATAAAAATGGTTTTATTCAAGGTGCCCATTTAGAAAAATGTGTTTTCTCTGCGTGTAGTTAGGAAACTAATATATTTACGGCCAACTTCAGTTAAAACTAACTATTACTTTAACTTTTAGTTATATTCACTTTCCTGAAAAATTCATTTCATTGTGCTCTTTATACTTTTTTTCATAAAGTTTTTTAATAAATTGTTATAATAAAAATGTTAAAGTAAAAGACCAAATAAACGAAACAAACAGTTTGGCAACAACAACAAGATGTAAATAAAAAAAAAATTTTATTATGTACACAAACCTGCTCCAAACTTTTCTCATTTGTTTGGGTAACCGTTTGTGTGATTTATTTGGCTCTTAACAGAGACATGTTATTGTATAACAATAATGTTATATAAACTGTTATAACTACTGCGATTATTGGCCAAAGTTAACAAAGAGAGCATTTGTATTTGTGCTCTCTGTTTACAAACAAAAATTAGTTTTTGTTTTAACTAAATTTATCCGAAACAGCTGTAAAAAAGCAACGACAGTATTTCAAACATATGACAAGTTAATATATGAGAAATGTATAAGTGCGTGTATGTGTCTGTGTGCATTTGCATATTACACAGTTGACTCTAATTTTTCTTTTTTACTCTTAAAAAGGAAACTCTCCTTGTTAGCTTAAAATGTATAAATATAAAGTGTTTGAAAGCAGGAAACTTTAGTTGCAGTTTAACTTCCGACCGGTTTGATAAAAATTCTTGAAAAATTAAGCGGCTAAAGAAATAAGAAGTTAGAAAAGGATAAAAGTAAAAAAAAAACACACATACACACACATATCAGAAAAATAATAAGAAAATTTTATTAATAGAAAAGAAAAAAAAAGTGATAAATTAATTGAAATAATTAAAATGAAGCAAATATAAAGATTTATTCATATTTATAATAAAAACCTTTAAATATATGCCAGAATCGTTTTGAAAGGCTGTTTGATTTCAATTTCACTTGAATTTGATTTCCAGAACATGGCTGTTAAGAAGAAGAAAATTTAATAAGAATTACAAGGATTTTTTTGTGAAAGTGATGTTTTTTATAAAAATCGTTTAATCTAACGATAAATATTTAAATAAAAAAAAAAACAAATTTGTAAAATTTAACATTATAAAAAGTTTTAATTAATGATATGTTAATACAACGGTGAAGGGGGAAAAATAATCAGGGGTTTTTTGAAGAAATTCCGCTTTGTTGGACTTTATATATTAAGAAACTTGTCCATAATCGCGTCTGAAGGCCGAGTCAGATAGAATTCTTGTTTTTTTAATAAGTCGCTTTTCCAACTGAAAACTTAGTTAATACACAGGTTTTCTTATAAACCTTTTCCCATATCGTACATCTCCGTTAACATCTCCGTATTAAGTACTAAAGTTGGGCAACTTTTTAACGAACGTTGAGTTGTTCAAAGCTATCAGTCTGTTTTTTTAATTGTTTTAATAAAACTTTTTGTGTTGTGTATCAGCAAAAATAAAATAGAATACAAAATAAAGCAAAGAAACAAAGATTAAATAAATGAAATGGAGAACGAACTTATTGTCTCGGTCTTGATATAGAGGTCTGGCCTAAATCTTTGACCTCTGTATCTTACATCGCGACATGTGCGAGCTTTATAAAGCAAAAGACTAATAAAAAAACTCCAAAATATATTTTCGGATTCCATTGAAAATATGTGTATTTTTATTGAATTTTGTTTAAAAAAAAGGCTAATTAAATATTCGTCATCAAAATATTCATTGTTTGCCCATCCTCCGTTGTGCCGTCATGTACAAAGTACGACGCGCCTCGGCCTTTAGTCCTTAGTTATGTTTCCAGTCTCATCTAGAGTTTTGTCTATACATTGATTTAAAGTCCCATTTACAGTTTCATCTATACTTTCTCCTGGGGGTCTACTCTCTATTGCGATGCGAAAACAATTTTGATGCGAAAGCTAAATGCCAACTTGGTACTCTCTAAGGCTTCCAATCGGGAAATCCCGATCCCGGAAATCCCGGGATTTTCGGGATTTCTGATTTCTAAGCCCGGGATTTTCGGGATCCCGATTTAGAATAGATTTGAAATACATATGGACAATTTTAAATTGTATTTGAAAATTTTTATTTATTTGGAAAATCAAAAAGTAATTTAAATTTTTGGGAATACAAACTTTTAATTTCAAAAGATATTGTTATTCGTGCATATATTCGTATATATATTAATTTAAAAATATATGTGACAAATGTAAAATATTTGGATAAAATACAATTAGGCTGGGCTTTTGAGATGTCAGTTAAACTAGGTTTAGTTAATCTGAAAACATATTTGTGCAGCCATAACAAAGTTTGTATACATAATTTTGACGGAACAGCTTAGTCTTGCTTAAAATGTTGGTCCTTAATACAACTCAACTCAAGTTCTGTTGAAATGCTGAAGTTTTTGTATTATGGTTTACAATTCTGTGTTAGTGTGGTTAACAAAAACATTATTTCAAAGATATTCCGCACAAGTTTTTTTCATATCCGTTTTGAAAGCATTTTATTTGAAATGTTGAACAGAGTACCAGGCTTTATGCCGTGGTTCAATTCATTTAATAAAAATGTGGACTAACCTATAGGAAAAACATAAACAGCATTGCATAATATTGCCAACACATTTCACTGTTATTGTTGTGCAATAAAAATCAAGAGTCTTGATTGTTGCCAATATATTGTGGCATGTTCGAATAGCTCATACACATTAGCGATATAATTGTACAATACTTAAACTTTAACAATTTTATTGCAAGTGTATGATAAAGCGGCTCATTATCTTTATGAATTTTGATCAATTTATAATTTAAGTTTGTTTTTATTATATTTTTACAAATAAATAATAAACGTTCATGAAATATGTAGTTTAACTAGGGTTTCTAATTTCCCGGACTTTTTCTATTCCCGGGAAACGAAACAAAAATAATCTCACTCCCTGGAATCCCGGGATTATTTGAATAAAACAATGATTTCATTAAATGAGTTCAATACAAAAGTTTTTACGTTTTTCAAAGAATATACATACACATATACAGCAGTCCCAATAATATAAGCTTTATTAATTCCACAGAAAACCAAGACAAAACCAAATAAATTGTTACATTCATATTATATATGCAAAATTTTTTAGTAATATTAAAGCATTATAAAGCTCATCAGAGATTATATTTCTAATCCTTGTTGATATGGATATTGCCTGCTACCGAAAACGTGCTCTGGTTTTCTACAGACGTTGGTTTTATAGTAAAAATCGCATCATACAAAGATTATTCATTTGTTGGCCTATTTACCCTAGACTTTATAGACGTAAAATTCTTTTTTTAAGATATTTACAGGCTTTTGTATTTTCTACTTCAAGATGCTTTTTAGCCATTTCATCAGCAATTCAAAAGACAGTTGATTTATTGGCGTAGGAAAAATAGTTTGATTTTTTGGTAGTTTTTTCGTAATTTCAGTAAAGAATATATTTTTATTGCTCGTTTTTGATTTTAATGATACTTACAAATTAAAATTTCAAAAAATTTAATTTGAAATTCCCGAAAATTCCCGGGATTAATTTTAAAAAAATTTCCCGCGTAGAAACTCTAATTTTATCTCGAAAATCAAGTTGTTTTTTATACAGTTTACAATTTTTTTTATATTGGGTATAAAAAAAAAATTGAAAACACCGAAATATCCCGAAAATTTTTTAAAATCCCGTGATTTTCGGGATATTTTCAATCCCGGGATCTCGAAATCGAAATCCCGAAATATTTTCTTCAATCCCGAATCCCGGGATTCAGAGAAACCAATCCCGATTGGAAGCCCTTGTACTCTCTATCACTTTTGCAAAATTTTTTGGAAAATGAAGCAATAGTGGCAATAAAAATTAAAGATGACGCGGGTTTACAGTAATGAAATGCCAAAGTGTGTAAAAATATTTGAAATTGGAAAATTTAAATAAAACAAGTTAGAGTGCTATATTCGGCTGTGCCGAATCTTTGATACCCTCCATCGACAGTTCGAATGTTTAAGGAGTAATATCTGTATGATGTTATTATTGTCTTAAACTGTGACGATTTGTTATTAAATAATTATGGTTTTAGGTGTACTAAACTGTTTTCCGGTAGTAGGGTTTCTATGGGGCCTAGGGTAAATTATGTACCGATCTTCACGAAATTTCACAGTATCATTTATAGTCCTATAAAACTGTGACGAGCCAAAATTTGTTATGATTGCATTATTTTTTACGGTTTTAGGCGTACTAAACTGTTTTCCGGGAGTAGGGTTTATATGGGGCCTAAGGTAAATTATGGACCGATCGTCACGAAATTTTACAGTGTCATTCCTAGTCCTAAAAAACTGTGACGTACTAAATTTAGTAGTGTTTATATGGGGCTTAGGGTAAATTATGGACGGATCTTCACGAAATTTTACAGCATGATTTCCAGTCAAATAAAACAAATTTTTGCAAAATCTTATCTCATTCCGTGCCTTGTTCCAGCATTTATGTAATTTTTTGTAACCAAATTATCAATTTTTTTAGGTGGTGGTTCCACATTTTGATTCATAGCTCTGGTCCTACTAAGCCGATTTTGCTGGATTTCAATCCCAAACTGCTTAGGATAACTACAAGCAAATTTGTTCATTTCTTTTGAGTTGATCGAAAGTGAGCGTGTTTTCAACAGACGGACAGACAGACGGAACTGGCTAAATCGACTTAGAATTACTGAAGGACCCACAATATATATACTTTATGGGTTGTGAGATGTTATTATTCAGTTTCACACGGAATGACAAACTTATTTACCCTCTTCAAAACTAATTGTGGTGGAGGGTATAATAAAGTGATGATTAACGAAAAGAAAAAAAATTAAAAGATGCGAAAGACATATGCGCAAACGTATTAAAGAGTACCAATCGCTAGATTTGCTACAATTTTCTTTCGAGAGTAGCCCCCTGTAATCTTGTCAATAATATTGTCTTGTCTATAGTTTTGCCTATAGTCTAGTCTAAAGTATTATATATTGTCTATAGTCGTGTCTTTGGCCTTGTATATAGTCTTCTCTATAGTATTATCTATAATAATAATAATATAATCTTTTCTATAGTCTTGTCTATAGTCTTCTCTTTAGTCCTGTTTGCAGTATTTTCTATAGTCTTATTTACTATAGTCTTTTCTATAGTCTTCTCTATAGTCTTATCTATAGTATTTTCTATAGTCTTTTCTATGGTCTGGGCTATAGTCTTTTCGTTGGTCTTATCTATGGTCTTGTCTATATTCTTGTCTTTATATAGAGACTATAACCTCCACACCACGCGTTTAATGCTTTGATGAATCTGCCAAATAAGTTGAATCAGTGTTAAACTGCATCGACAAGTTACACAAAACACGCACAAAATGCAAATTAGGGTGGAGCGTCATTGTATGAAGGAAACACCTTTGTCCAATAAATTTTATATACTTCCGGAATGTTGCATACACCTAAATTATGTACAAAAGAAATTTTAATTTTTCCGAAATATCTTCTTGCCCACTGCCAGGGCTGGAAGTTGGACTAATTTTATGAATTTTATTTAAGTTTACTTAATTAATATGAAAAATTAGTTATTTCTTTTAAGCCTACACGAAAAAAAAAATTTCGTGCCAAATAAAAAAAAAATTTGAAATGGAGGAGATCTAACAAAAAAAAAATAAGAAAGTAATAATCAATTAAGTGAAAAAAGCCATTAATATTTCAAATACAAAATTTTTCCTCATTAAAAAAAACTTTTTTATACCTTAAGCTAAGCTCACCACGGGAGCAAGGAGTGTTTGAATATGTGTATAACTCACAGGGGGCAATATGCATTTTTTATACCGAATTTATCAAAAAGAGAAAAAGCACAAAAACTACCAATTTTTTGTCATTTTTACATCATAAAAACTATCTGCTTTTTTTAAAAAATTTGTTTATATTTATATTTTATAGCAAATTTTTTTGAAAAGTAAAAAAGTACGAAATGTAAAAAAGTACCAAGAGAACTGGTACTTTTTCTAATTTTTGGCCCTCAGAAAGTACACTGTATGTTAATGTAGGCTATAATCTTTATGTATATCAAATTTATCGACAATTTCATCCCGTTTTTACCCCTTAAAAAGTACCAAGTTTATACTTTAAAAAGCATCCTATATTTAAATCTGGACCATATGCAATCTGTATACCAAATTTATCATAAAAATAGAAAAAGTACCAATTTTCCCCGTTTTTTACCTCTTAAAATGTACCCTATATTTGATTCTGGGCCGTATGCTATCCGTCTACCAAATTTCATTCAAATCCATTAAGCGATATTCGTGGAATTGAGCCAAAAATAAACATCCATCCAAACATACAATTTTTCACTTTGATAATATTAGTAGGAGGTACAATTGAAAAAGAATGGCAGTAATTAAAAAAACTTAAAATTTACTGACTGTTTAACAATTCGGAACGTTAACACTCACACAGAAAATTTCTATGAAAAACACTAAATTTTAAAAACATTTTCCGAATAAAATTGTAAATAAAGATTTCAATGTTATTATTTTAGTTGGCCAGTTTTAAAATTTTAAGTAATTTTCCTATTTTTAAGCTTACGTTTCGTAGAGTATTTTAAATATGTGTAAAAACGTACATTATAATTCAGTATTTTTTTAACCATGTATATAACTTACAAATTTTTTTGATTATATTAAATTTTTAAATATTTTATTTGTAAAAACAAAAAACAATTAACAATAATAATTTTCAACCTCATCTCGTTCTAGTATCACAGTGAAAAACTTTTTTAAATTTGTTTATCAATTTAAAACAACCCTGTAATTAATGTTGATGTTGTCTGTGTCTTCTTTCAGATTCATCGTCTTATTTATTTTCTGTTGGATTCGTAAACTTTCAATCGTATATCTCTTTTTTTTCAACATTCTCTCTATCCAATATTTTGACGTTTTCAAAATCAGCAGTATGACAATGGTGTAACATATGTTGTGCTAGTGCTGTTGTTTCTTTGTTTTTTGTTATGTCTGCTTTGTGTTCTCCCATTCTCGTCTGTAAACTTCGTTTTGTTGTACCAATGTAAATGAGGTCGCATGGTTCGTCATTATTACCTTTACATTGCACTGTACAACATTTTTCAGGTGATTGATTCGGGACTCAATTCTGATAATTGGTTATGAAAGTAGACCCAAAAATAAGAACTTCTGCATCATTAGTTTGGTCATGGTACATCAAATAATAGTTTAAAAATTAATTTGAAGTTAGTAATATTGTATAGGGGAATTTGTCACGTTTTAGGCTCTTTTGTTCATATGGTACACTGTAAAAAACTTTTGGTGGTTCTTCCGTAATTAAGTTAGTTCCGTTATTTTGTTTTAATTGTGTTATTGTACTTTTAATCAGACATTTGGTTAAGTTATTGGGAAAACAGTTATTTTTTAAAATTTTACGGATAATTTCAATATTTTTGTCGTGAAATACTTCATCGCTTATATTTAGAACTCTCTTAATAAAACTTTTTGCTGTATTTATTATTTGATTCATTGATTGAGTAGTGTAATAATTCATTATCCTGCCTGATGATGTCTCTTTTGTAAACCAGTCAAATATTATTGTATCTTCCGCCCTATGTAATTTTGTGTCCAGAAACGCTATTCTCCCTTCATTTTCCATCTCCATTGTAAATTTAATTTTAGAATGATAATCATTCAATGTTTTTAGAATAATGTCCTTGTCTTGGGATGAAATTATTGCCAAGAAATCGTCTACATATTTTGTGATGTATTTGATATATATGTTGATCTCGTTAAGTTTTGCCAGTGCGTCGTCAAGTAAGCTATCAAGAAGTATATTTGCTATTGTCGGTGATAGAGGGTTACCCATAGGCATTCCAAACACTTGCTTATAAAATCTATTGCCGTATATAAAATAATTATTGTCATTTAGGCAAAATCACAGGATATGCAGAAATTTTGCACGAGGGATTTTTGTAAGCTGTTCGATTTTGTTCCAGTTTTTCATTATGTTCTTTATTGCCAATTGGACAGGTATATTTGTGAATAACGCGACGACATCAAAAGAAACTAAAACTTCTCCAGCATCAAGTTTTATGTTCTTTAATTTGTTTTTTAGTTCCATTGAATTTTTTATTTCATTTTCTTTCAAAATACTCCCAACGTATTTTGATTAATCATAACATGGTACATTAATTGATGAGACTATTGGTCTTAGTGGTGTTCCTATTTTGTGGATCTTAGGTAGTCCATAAATTCTCGGGGCAATGGCCGCAGATGAATTCAATCTTCGTTTTTGAAAATTATTAATTATATTATCCTTATACAGTTCTGTTTCGCAGTGGGATCTAATCAGATTACCCTATATATGTCTGTATCATTTAATAACACGGATTTGCATATAATGTTAAGCGTAAAACGCTAGTTAATAAGATATAAAAAGTATGCAACTCGTTTGCACGAAAACGCGTGATGTAAAGTATTAGATTTGTTTGCAACTGTTATGAACAAGTACAACAATATACTTTTTTAAAGAACGTAAATATACAAAAATCGGATTAAAACTGAATAAGCTATCCATCACAGTTTTAAACTTAAACAAAAACATTTTCTAAGAATTATTGTTGAAATACTAAAAACTTAATGATATAAATTTTTGTTATAAAACTTTCAAAAAAAAATCTTTCAATAGCAGAATTTAATATTCTGTGAAGCTCAAAAATATTTTATACGATATAAATTGCAATTAAGCAAAATTGTTTTAAAACTCGTGTTTCAACACAAACAAAATTTTTCTCATTTATATCAAAAAAGAAATAAACAAAAGAATGTGCCTAAAAATCCATTTTGCTTTTTTTCAAAAGGCTCAAAGTAAAACATTTATTTTTTCTTTACACACCAGAGTAAGCTAAATTACATACAAAAGAAAAAAGAACGTGTAAGTAAATGAATCTAAATAAACTCTACAATTCGAGAAACCCCTACATGTGTTTCAATAAAAACACACGCATACAGTAATCCACACGCATACATACATTACTATGTATTTGTAAAATAATCGACAGACATCAGTGAGATAATTTAAATGCTTACAAGAGTTTACAAACTTGCTGCGTAACAAAAAAACATAATTTTTGTCCTGACAGACGAAAAAATGTATTTGAAAAAAATATAGGAAATAAACCCAACTACAACAGCAAAAACAAAGAAATCCTTTTTCCTTGTAGGTTAAAAAAAAAATGTTTACTATTTATTTTATTATTGGCTCTCTTAGCGAGAATAAATATTCGATTGTGTGTTCAAGAGCCTAAAGTGTATAGGATGAGGTTTCGCTTACTTGTTTCCTTTCTAAGGACATATACATGAAAACGGGCATATTTGTTTATCAGTATGTTCCTCCATGTTAACATGCGGCAAAATAAACTTTCTATTCAATGGTAAACTGCACAGTAGGCCCAGTTTAATGCACGAAAATATAAAATGTATGCCAGTTAACTTGAAGAACTGAGTAAGACTAGGCTATGACAAGACTATGACTAGGCTATGACAAGACTATGACTAGACTATGACTAGACTATGACTAGACTATGACTAGACTATGACTAGACTATGACTAGACTATGACTAGACTATGACTAGACTATGACTAGACTATGACTAGACTATGACTAGACTATGACTAGACTATGACTAGACTATGACAAGACTATGATTAGACTATGTAGACTATGACTAGACTATGACTAGACTATAACTAGACTATGACTAGACTATAATTACTAGACTATGACTAGACTATGACTAGACTATGACTAGACTATGACTAGACTATGACTAGACTATGACTAGACTATGACTAGACTATGACTAGACTATGACTAGACTATGACTAGACTATGACTAGACTATGACTAGACTATGACTAGACTATGACTAGACTATGACTAGACTATGACTAGACTATGACTAGACTATGACTAGACTATGACTAGACTATGACTAGACTATGACTAGACTATGACTAGACTATGACTAGACTATGACTAGACTATGACTAGACTATGACTAGACTATGACTAGACTATGACTAGACTATGACTAGACTATGACTAGACTATGACTAGACTATGACTAGACTATGACTAGACTATGACTAGACTATGACTAGACTATGACTAGACTATGACTAGACTATGACTAGACTATGACTAGACTATGACTAGACTATGACTAGACTATGACTAGACTATGACTAGACTATGACTAGACTATGACTAGACTATCAGGCCTGTTCTGCAAATCAGTTTTACTCAAATCACGTGATTTCAAATCACATGTGCCTACTAAAATAACACGTGTGATATTTTAGTGTCCCGTTTTTTAAGGTGATCTTCAATTGCCGAAAGCACACAGAGACACACAAAAACGGTATGACTTGCAGAACACCAGAAAACCGCACGTGTGTTTTCAAAAACACGTGATTTGAAACAGCGGCGAAACTAGCCAGAATAATGCCAAATATAAGGGGTCTAGGACAAGCCACCAGACTATTAATTGCCGCGTTAGCATACTTACAGGTGCTTTACGCAGCCCCTGCTTTCAGTGATGTTGTCAACAAAAACAGGCAACTTAGGGATATACGAATAACGTCAGCATACCGGACTATATCCAGCGCGGCTGTGGCTGTACTCGCTGGTGTACCACCGATCGATCTGTTACTGACCGAAAGAAAGGAAATATATGAAAGACGAGAACATATAACACATGCGGCTGAAAACTTCGATGGTAGAGAAAAGACACATATAAAAGATGATGCAAGGAAAAGGTTGCTCCATACTTGGCAAGTACTATGGGATGAAACAGATAAGGGCAGACATACCCACATTCTTATTCCAAATATAAGGGCTTGGATGGGTAGACAACATGGGGAAATTAACTTCTTTCTTACCCAGGTATTAAGTGGGTATGGCAACTTTGGCACATGCATAAAACGTTTCAGGAAGAGGGAATCGGATGTTTGCGAACTCTGTTGTAGCTATTTCAGGAAATGTCTGAGATTATCACGAAAGCTGATTTATTTAACTTAATGCTATCAAGCCCAGAGAAATGGAACCAATATTCATGTGCAATTGAATCACAGGAGCCGAACCCCTAATCTCATACAGATGTATGCTGGACGGGGGAGTAGGAAAAGGTGATGGCTGATGGCCAGTAAAATGAACTCCACCCCGGCGTAATGCTAAAGTGGTTCCGGGGTGGTGGTTCCTGGGTAGGGCCACTAGTTGATAGCTCGCTATCACTACGTTCATTTAAAAAAAATAATAAAAACTTGACTATGACTAGACATTAAACTTTGACTATAAACTTTGACTATTAAATTCATTTTGTCCCTTTTCAATATTATTGCAGATTTGAATACAGTCTCGTTCGTACTTAAAAGCGAGCGAAAGCATACAATAGATCTCAGTAAGGTTGGGCCTTCAAATATGGGGAGTTTTCTTCTGTTATATTTTTCTTAACTCCCTCCCACTGTTTTCTTGATTGCTTATCAAATTTTAGAAGCGTTGGTTTACGGATGTGGGCATGTTAGTGTATGTGCTTTTTTTATTATTTCAATATTTCTGTTGGTTAACTTGTAGGTGAACAATATTTATAAAGTATATTTTCTTTAACACAAAAAGTTTTTTAATATTTTCATTTTATTTATTTTGTTTAGAGTAAGTGACAGTTAAGCTCATGTTTATAGAATACATACATATAAAATCAATAAGTTTAAATTAATAATCTACAAAAAAAAAACCGTCGAGAGATAGTCAAGAAATGTATAAAAGTTAAAGAAGACTTCCAACATTGAATAAAATTTTGTAAGTTTTATTGAATTTTGTTATAAACTAAATAATTTTTGTGGGGAAAAAAGAAAAGTAGAGAGTGGTAAACGTTTTTCACTTTTATGTTCCTCTAAAAAAACTTTTTTAGTATGTCTTTAGTCAAGTCTTTTATTTAAAAAAAAAAATTATGTACTAATATAAATAAATTTTAGAAAAAAAAATGGTTGCGTTTATGTCAAGGAAATTTATTAACTACCTTTAAAATCCCTCTAAAATAAACATAAATACTTTTAACCAAATCAGAAAAGAAAAGAAAATTTTCTCAATCTGTGTTCTTAGACATCATGGTAAATGCTTCAAGGTTACGAGTTAAAAAACCATAAAAATATAACACACTTTGCGATTCAATTTACCTGAATATTTTTTTCAAATTTTTATTTACACTTGAAAACAATTTTATGGATTTTTTTTTCTTCTTTGTTCTTTTCTCACCTTTATTGCACTTTCCATAAAACTGCCATAAATAACGCTAGAATTACCTGGCTGTAGAAAAAGTTAAAGAGCCTGTTAAAACGAAGACTGTATTTTAGCACTTGTCAACTTAATAGGGCCATCAATTAACGATCATTAAGAAAACAACATGTGACAAACGGAATTTTTTAAAGTTCATAACTTGAAAAAAAAATTAAATGTTTAAATAAATGGGAAGGGAGTCTATTAAACCATTTCTTAAATTTTTGTATCAAAATATCTGTAAGGAAAAAATACTCTTAACACGACTTTCAATAAAAAAAATCTCTTTTTTAAATAATTTAATTTTTAGTCATAACAGCAATCTACTTAAAGTTGAAATTAAAAAAACAGATAGCATATGGGCACTTCCACAAAAAATTCTGTTTCTTGCCGCCTTATAACTGCAAGAAATTAAGCTTGTATTTTCGACACTTATGTTGTTAAAAGTGTTCTCCTCTCATAGCCTGGGTTCACGCTATGACCAGTGATGCCAACTTAGTGCTTTTGGCACTATTTATGGTGCTTTTTTATGCCTCAAAACGCCAAAATTTTAACCATAGTGCCAAACTAAAAAAAGCACTAACTTGGTGCTTTTTCAAAATTTCGTTAGTGCCTTTAGTGCTTTTTACAATTTTAATTGTGTTTCTACCAATTTTTAAAACTACGATTATATAGAGGATGATTAAGTTCAACTTTGCTATTTGGGGTACAATTTTGAGAAGGCTTGCACAGATATTAAGATTTCAAATGATAATAAAGTGATAAAAGAAAGTTACATTCGTTTTACCACAAATTGTATTTACGAGGTTAGAGCAAGGCTTCCTAGCAATTTGGAAATTTTACGAAACGTTGCACTTTTAAGCGTGCATAAAAACGATGTATTTCGGCAAACATTTTTTTTAAAGATTTAGAGACTGTTTCAAAAATAGAATATGGATTGGAAAATATTAGGAATTGTTAAAAAACATGCAGTTGGAAACCGTGCAAAAAAATGAAAGACTTAAAAAACAAAAAAAGAGCCGTAGCTTGGTATATGTAAATTGTTAAATAAACTAAAAACAGCTGAAAGAAAATACTTTTATTTGCCATTTTTCTCGCGCTTTAGTTTACCACGTGTTTTGCACTTTTACCTCTAGTGATATTGAAAAAAGGTTTGACTAAGTGTCAGAATGCAAACATACATATTTTTTCTATTTTACACCTTATGTGTGTTCTTTATTCAGAAGCGTACATATGTAAATAGTTGGATAATATCATAAGCCAATTGTTATATTTAAACAATAAAATATAAGGATGTTTATTTAAATAAATGCTGTCATTAAGTTTTATAAACAACTAGCTTAACACGGTGCGCTTCGCTACACTGCTTTAACCACGTTTGAAAACTCTCCCCTTAATAGTTCTTCAGTTGAGAGATATTTAATATATGTATCCCATGGGAGATTTTTTCCCCCTACCGCTTTATTTTTATTTTCAAAAGTGTAGTATACCATGAGAGTGACTCATACAAAGTTTGAACATTCTCACTATAACAGCTTTAAAGATATGCGATATTAAACACTGGCGTCCTATGGTGAGTACCACTTCCCCCGCTGCTATTTTATTTTAATTTTGGGACTCAGAAGATCCATCTACCAAAAGTTCAACAAAATGAGTGCAGCGGCTCTTAAGATATGCGATACTTAATACTGGCATCCTATGGGGGGTACCATTTCCCCTGCCCCTATCGAAACAATAATAATAAATAAGAAGCATATTTCATTTTTAGGGCTCACGTGATGTTACTGTTAAAATTTCAAGAAAATCGGTTCAGTAGTTGAGGAGTCTATAAGCCAACAAACAAACATTTTTAATTTTTATATATATATAGATGGTCGGTCAATGCAAATTGCAACAGGACAGATTTTTTCGAGTTACGAAAATCTAGCTCGCACTGTATTACTTTAAAACTTTTTTATGGCCAATTTAAACTCCAAATGATGTTTATATACAAATGTAAATATGTTTATTATTTAATCTTAAATGAAAATGACCCCCATCAATGCCGTCGCCTTTTTTTTAATTTGGGAGGTATACAATATTCGGCGCAACCGAATGCAACTTGTTTTGTGTTTAATTAAATTGTAAAAATGGCTTAGTGCTTTTTACGCTTTTTGTTGCTCGAAATAGTGCTTTTTAGTGCGTTTTCAAATTTTAAAGTGCTTTTTGCTTTCAAAAAGTTGGCATCACTGGCTATGACCGTTACTTTCAGAAAGTCTGAGTTTATTGATAAAAAGGGAGAGAATATGGCTTTATTCTCTTCCATCTCAACAAAAAAAGTGTCAAAAAGTAGACTTTCTATAGAAATTCCCATATACTTTATAAATGGTTTGTGTCTTAAATAACTTAAATGAACCGCCAGATTAACCAAAAAAGTTCGATATGAGATAATTAACTATATCGAGGCATTACCACAAAAAAAGCTTATGCGACATCACTTTAAATTTTCGTTTTTCTAAATAAATGACTTCATTGGCAACACTTGCATCGTCTCTTTAAATGTAATGGCCACATAAGGTACCGTTACGATTTTATATCAAAAATAATTTTAACTTAAGCGTCAACCTTCATACAAAATGTTTATGAAATAAAATTAAAGGAAACCTCTTCTCCTGTAAAAATTTGTTTTTGTCGCTTAAGCTTTTTTTTGCGGACATAAAAAGTGGGCGGATACTATTTATATATCTTTCTGTTCTTCTTGCACTATGGTGAAGGGTTTGTAAGATTTGGCATAAGGGAATATAGCACTCTTTTTTGTTATATATAAAGATGTTACAAATACAATTGCAAACTGTAATCTGACTCAATTTACCGTACAATAATCACGTAGACCTTTAGCCCGTTGAAGTGAAACAGAGCAAAATCTCTGACGGGAATCGAACCCACAATTCTCACACAGAAAGTCTAGCTCATTACCAACCCGCCTTTTGGGGCAACCAATAAGTGTTATTAAAACTAACTCCTCTTTCAAAAAAAAAAAAAAACTAAAATATGTTTAACAACTAAATTCTATAAACTGTAGTAACCCTAAATAAAACCAAATGATTTATTAATTTATTGTTTACAAATTAACAATTCAAAAGACCTAAAAATTTTAATCAAATTTGAAAACTTTTAAGTTTTTTTACATTACAAAAACTAAGGGATAAATTTCTGGCAGCATCCTTAAAAATAAATATTACCCAGCATAAATAAATCAACAAAAAAGGACAACAAAATCCCTTAAAAAAAATAGTAAAAGAAAACGTTACTACAAATATGACAGAAAACAGAGATAAAATTGTTAACAATGCCAAAGACACGGATAAGAAACAAGAGTGTGAAATATCTAAAGAAAAGCAAAAGGATAACGAAGCTCAAGATAAAAATCTTCATCTACAACCTGAAAAAACAGCAAAAGAACATGCAACAAAAAATGAACAAACCCAGCAGCAGCCACACGAAAGGTGAGTCAGTTGAGAATTTAACAAAAAAAAATTATGTTTCCAACCCTGTGTAAATACGTTTATAAAAAATCAAATAAGTCTATTTGTATTATAAAAATAAATGAATGTGTTGATTAAATGTAAATCTACCTTGATAAACAAATCCCAAAAAAAAAAGCTTTAACGTCTCTTTGGGCAGATTTAAGTTAAGTTGAGTATGAAATAACTTTTTTTGGGCTTGGGAAAGGGATGGATGCTTTTGGTTAATAAGAAAAATGTAATCAACTACTAATAAAAATAAATTAAATTTTATAGCAGCTTAGAGGAAAGGAATTGCCTTAAAAATGTTAAGCAATATTTCAAAATCGAAGCATTCAGTGCTGCCATATTTTTTTATAAAAACTGACTATTTCCAAAAAAAAATTTAAAAAAACATCAATAAACCCTATTTTTGTCTTTTTATCTTAACCAACAATTTTTCTTTTATAATTACCCAATTCACAAAGTGTTCTAAAGTGCTAAGCATAGTATAATATTTAAAGCTTAAAAGCACTGTTGTGAGCCGCCTGCTGTTTTAAAGTATGAAAAATTCGTGTAAACCTCAAAATTAAATGACAAAAAATATAAAGATTAACGTTTTTTTTATTATTTACAGTATTTATCGTTTAATTGCACACTGGCTATGAGCATTTTACGCTTATTGGCACCCCAACATGAACAATTTTCCTAACGTATAAAAAAATACTCAGCAAATTTGTATGTATAAGCATTTCCCTTTTATGCATATCTCGCTTTTAGCACTGTAATAAAATGTTTTTTTTTATACCCACACCACAATAGTGGAGAGGGTATTTTGCATTTGTACTGATGTGTGCAACGCCTTAAAATAGTGGTCCTAAACCCACCTTAAAGTATACCGATCTACTCAGAATCACTTTCTGAGTCAAACTAACGATGTCCGTCCGGCTGGCTGGCTGGCTGGCTGGCTGGCTGGCTGGCTGGCTGGCTGGCAGGCTGGCTGGCAGGCTGGCTGGCTGTCCATGTAAGCTTGTGCGCAAAGTACAGGTCGCAATTTTAGAGATAATTTGATAAAATTTGGGATATAGGTTCTTATTGGCACAAGGACCAAGCCTATTGAAAATGTGCCGAATCGTAAGACCACGAGGGAAGATAGGGTGAAATTTCTTCCCCTCAGAAACTATCAAACCGATTTTAATGAAATTTAAAACATACAAAGATTGAACCATATCTATAGGGACACATTAGCAATACAGTTTTTAAAAAATAGGAACACGAAGGGAGGCAGGGGGCAATTTCCGCCTCTCACAAACTTTCAAACGGATTTTCATGAAGTTTATATTTAGATAAATTCATATTTAGATGGACACATATGCATGATGTGGGTGCCCCGGTAGGCTAGCTAGTAGTGAGCTAGTCTATCAACCCCGGGGTTGTAGGTTCGATTCCCGCCAGAGACACTGGTTTCTTTCCTGTAGACAAGCGTCAACTTCGCGGGGATTAGCTTAGGGTATTTAAAAAAAAAACAATTCAAATGAATTGGTAAAATGGTAGGGTATCATATGGTCGGGCTAGACCGACTATACTTTCTTACTTGTTTTTTTTTTAAGTGTTCGTAAAAATTTTAAACCATATATGGCCATTTTCACATTAGGCGATTATCTTTTTTCCCAACGAAAAACTGCACATTAAAGAAATTTGGTTTTCTCAATGTCTCATTTTCTTCGATTTTATCGCAAAGCTAACCGGCACTCATCTGCCAATTATTAATTTTCCTTTTATTTGCCGTACAGATAAATTCAATCAGCTGACTCTCAACTTTTACATGTATTTTGAGTGGCGTTGCCATTTGAAAACAATGTTTTTTGTCGGTATATTGAGAAACCCAATGTCGTTAACGGACAGTTAATCGGTCCAATAAATTTATGTTGACATTAAGTTACAGATAGTTTGTCGATACATTGAGAAAATGCCCAATAGAGTTTTAAACTTTTGTTCCATCTCGATAAAACAATCATGACCAAATCTAGAACATTCACTTTCGCAAACAAAAAAAACTATTAAATTACGGTCTTTTACATTCTTCCATAAAATTAAATTAAATTAAAACAAAAACAAAAAGTAACTGAAAGAAAACCATATTTCAAACATTTTATTTTATCTGGGAATTTAATTCTCATGGTGAGTAACATTTTTCTTATAAAAATTGGGATAGTGCATAGAAAAATCTTCCTGAAAAATATTGATGGAATGGGCCCATTAAAGTATGAAGGCTTTATGGATTATAATTTGACTTAGAATACACATTCGAATTAATATGAAAATTTATTTTATTTTATTTAAAAGCATTTGCATTCATATTCAAGGCATTTCAATGAATTACAATTTAAAAAAATTGGACTGTATTCAACGGCTAAATAAGCACTAAATGCAAGTAAAAGAGTTGTTATATAAGCACCGCCAATGCATATAAGCGAGTTTTTTTTTTCTATAAGCATTTTCAATGCATATAACCGAGTTTTAATGTATACATTTGTCGTTTATTAGCACTAAAATTCATGAAAATTTTGAAATGCAATTAAGCGATAATAACTGTATTAAAAAATTAAGTGTAAAAACTTTATCCCAAATATTTAAATTATTTTATCATACCCAGACATCATAGTAAATTAGTTAATTACACATATTATTTGTAAATAGCTTTCATAAGAACAAATCTAATTTAACTCATACAAAATTTTAAATGAAAACTAGCTGTTAAAACTTAACGTTGACCAGGGTTAAACCATCATGCCCCTTAAGGGTCCAAATACACTTACAAAAATAATAATCAATTATTGTGTGTATGTCTCACACCGACGATGCTGGATGAAAAAATAAAAAAATTTTGTTATGACAGCGAATATTACGTTCAGCACACGTACAAGAGTGAATTCGTCTGCATGGCAAGCATTTGACATTAAGCATTTAATATATCTGGGACAATAAATAATAATAGCTTAAGTTGACATAAGTGCGTGTTAATTTTATTACATATTCTTATTTTCTTCTTCAATATCTATCACTCAGCTAAGTTTCAAGTATTAAATGTCATTATTAATGAAACTTTACGCATTTATATTATTTAGACTCACACAAAACACAAAATTTATTTTAGACAAAACCCTTAATATCTCAAAACACGATATTTCGACTTAAGCCATTATTATTTATTGCCACAGATATAATCATAAACTCACTTTTTACCTTTAACAATTTGTAAAAATTTTATTGCAAAAAATATCTAAAATGTTCTTAATTTGTTTGCTTTTTTTATTTTAAAGAACATGGGTTTCAGTTTTGCTCAAAATTATATTGAAAAAATAGAAAATTGATCAAAAAAAGTACCAAGAGTACCAATGTTTTCCCTGTTTTGCCCCTTAAAGTTAATATTTTTTAGCCTATGTATGTCCCTGGTAATGGTTTAAAAAACTTGTGCGGAATATCTATGGAACAATGTTGATAGAGTTGTACTCTGTTTATTTTGTGAAAAAGTTCCAAAATGTTTCTGGCAACATTTTTTACAACTACGAAATAATATAAGCTGCACTTATTTCGCGTGGAATTTTAAGCAAAAGCAAAAAAGTATGTACTTTGAACTTCAAGAAGAATTCTTGACAAAAGTACGAAAAAACAGAAGTAAAGGAATAACATGTTAAAATAAATTAAAATAGATAATCATTCAAAAGGCAAATTTCGATCTACCAAAGGTTGAATACAATTTGGTTTAAGGATTGATGTTTGACTAATGACGTCAGCAGTCGTCGATGGCTGCGAGTGTTAAACGGCAAGCCCTCTGAGGAGATTGAGTGGTTGCAATCGAAACATGTCAGGGTAACCTGTCCGTTAACACCTGGGTTCGAGCCCAGATTGAGTCAAGAATGAAAAATTATCAATAAATTTTAATTAATTTTCATGTTGTAAAATTCCTTTCTTCATAAAAATAATTTAATGAAAATTAAATTTAATGAACTTAAGCCTAATTAAAAATATTAAAAATTTGGATTAAAAAAACCATAAATAGTTCAATAAAATAACCACAATACTAATAATTGTTAAAGCTAAGGCACGAGCTCTATGTTTGCATTTGTCCTTCAAGTTGTGCTGAAAAGGTCAACAAGAATAAGAAAGACAGAAAATGAAAAAACAAAAAATATGTACTTTGAACTTCAAGAAGAATTCTTGACAAAAGTACGAAAAAACAGAAGTAAAGGAATAACATGTTAAAATAAATTAAAATAGATAATCATTCAAAAAGCAAATTTCGATCTACCAAAGGTTGAATACAATTTGGTTTAAGGATTGATGTTTGACTAATGACGTCAGCAGTCGTCGATGGCTGCGAGTGTTAAACGGCAAGCCCTCTGAGGAGATTGAGTGGTTGCAATCGAAACATGTCAGGGTAACCTGTCCGTAAACACCTGGGTTCGAGCCCAGATTGAGTCAAGAATGAAAAATTATCAATAAATTTTAATTAATTTTCATGTTGTAAAATTCCTTTCTTCATAAAAATAATTTAATGAAAATTAAATTTAATGAACTTAAGCCTAATTAAAAATATTAAAAATTTGGATTAAAAAAACCATAAATAGTTCAATAAAATAACCACAATACTAATAATTAGTATGTACTGATTATTAAATACGAAATAAAAAATTAAAATTACACAACCGGTAACAGTTTCCTATCCATATTTACTTTCTTTTTTATTATTTATTTTATTAAAAAAAATTATTTTTAGTAAAATACATGTGGGGTTTGTTTACATACGCAAAACAATGTCGCATACTTTGCAGGAATACAACCGTCAAATTGTACAAACTCGCATGTTAGGTAACATTGATACATGTCAAAATATTTGTGTGAAATAATTAATGTTGCTCAACATTTTTCACAAATTTTAACAGAGTACTAGGCTTTAATGAGCTTAAATATAAAGTACCAAAAATTCCCTATTTTACCTACTTTTACGCCCTGAAAATCCAATTTTCAAAATTTACTGTTATCGCGACATGCCCGCCGTATTTATAGAAATTCAAAGAAACAAAGAAAATTGTTTTTAGGATTTCAAAAAATTTGGAAGAATAATCATGGTAGCTATAAAAAGTACCAAAAGTACTAATTTTAACCCTTTTTCTACCACTTTAGGTTAAATTTTTCCAAACCTGTATCGCTGCTTGTTTAAGCCAAAAAAAAACTCCTACTATTTTGCAGTTTAACTGGAGATAATAAAAATGTAGCTAAGAACGCACCTTTTTACCCGCTTTTACCCACTAAAATACCGATTTTCGTCAAAATTTTAATTTTTTTTTTTTTGGTCACATGCCGATTTAGCTATAGAAATTCGCAGGAAAAAAAATTTTGGATTAAAGATGAACCCCTACTTCAAAAAATCGGTTCCAGTTTTGACCATTTTATGCCAAACATTAATCAAAAAGAAAATCAGTTTTAATTAAAAAATTTATTCAAGTGAATCAAACGTTTGCTTATATCAACAACACTGCTGCAGAAAAAAAAGCGGAAAACTGCAGTGACTTACGAAAACTTCTATTCGAATTCAAAATCTGCAAGACTATTTTGCACTTCAAAAGAACTATAAAAATGTGCAAGACTGTTTTGCACTTCAAACATTTACAGCAAACAGATAAATCAGCACATTTGGCAAACGCTGAAAGCATGTGACTTTTCTATAGCTCTTTTGAGAAATTTAAACTTATTTTGAAAAGGGTTTTATTAAAATTGTTTAAGATTTGTAAAAATATCATAATAGCAAGGATTCCAGGGCGGTGGGGAAAGAGGTTTATGAACCCTGAGCTTGTCAAGCACCGAAACTCTAAAATCATTAATTTGGTTTCAAAGTTATCCGGACTAAATAAGTACGTTGTGACCCCCACGCCCATCTAAACTAAAGGCTGGTTCCATTCTTAAATAAAAATTTAATCAGCAGTCTGGACAAAAGACACTGTCAAATTATAAGATATTGAAGATTCAGAAGACATTGTCTTGCTAAAAGTTAGAGTCCAGTCACAGTCCCGTCTAGTCAGTATTCTAGCCAGTCGTCAAGTCTGTAGTATAGGAAGTCACAACTCTACCCCACCCCCTGTGCAAGTCAAGCAATGGTATTCTAAAATCATAAATTGGCTTTCAAAACTGTCCTGCCTGAATAAACAGTTCTACTGAGCCGACTATACTTTCTTACCTGATTCTTTCTACAGTTGATTTATATTAATTCTTAAATTAAATATAATTTCAACTGCTTTCTGCAAAGTCACGACTAGAAAATAAATAAAAAATTTGTTGTTTTATTTTTTTATTTCTAATAAATTGTATTAAGTACAGAAAATGAAACTAAGCATGTGTATGTGAATGTGCATTGCACATTGTGCAACCATAATATTTACGCTGAAAAGTATGCTACAAAATGCAAGTGCATACTTAAGTTGAAAGCAGGAAAAGGCAAAAAGAGAATTAGTTTCAAGATGAAAAATTGGTATGCAGATGAGCGAACTAATTTTCTCTTACATTATGGGATGTTTGTGATGTGCTTTGGAAAAAACGTTGAATTAGACTCTTTGATTTAACAGCGAGATACGATTTAAGGCACTGGGTAACAAAGGTAATCACAGCTTAAAACACATACATATGTTCGTAAAAAGGAGTTTGGTTTAAATAAACATAAAACTCTAAAAAACCACAAAAAAAAATCCTTTCCATTAGTTTTCTAGGAAAACCATGGTTAACATTGCCGTTTTTTCATACTCTCCTTGTGCCTTTCACTAGTTTAGACAACAACCAAGAAAGCACATATACAAAGTGGGGAACTATAAAAGTTTAATGCATTACACTTTTAACACAAATACACATTATATTCGTGGTTTAAATAAGATAAAGCTAAATAAAATTATTATAAAATGAAGTAGGTTAAGTCTTGTTTATATGGAAACATGAAACATGTAGTTCTTGTAGGTAAATAGTAAAGAGTTTGCAAGTACACATGTAAATATTATTACTATAAACAAAAATATATACAGGTAAAGAAAACATAGTTTTCTATATGGTCACCATTAACAAAACTATTTTTAACGACAAATTTTCCAACACATTATAATTTCTTTAAACATATTCAGCCTTATTCCAATTGTCGTCTTCATCATTTTGGTGTCAATACCATTATGTTACTTTAATTTCTTAAATTTTTGTTTTTATTTACTTTAAATTAATTCAAAATAAAATTTCTCGAGGAATGCAAATCAATTTCTTAACAGCAGTTGTAAATTTTCGATAACGACAACAATGTTTTGTATTGATGTTGACAACTGGAATAAGGGAGATTTAAATGGAGGACTAATTAAAGGATTACATTTTTGCCTGTCATAATGTTATGCTAAAAGTAACCATAATATGTTTAAATATTTTCTTTTGAAAACTGTCTTCTTAGCATTGACTATATTTTAAAATATGTTTTCTTTCCGTGTACTAGAGGAAATATATAATTTCCAACTAAGTTTTTACTCTAGTTTTATTGACGTTAATATTTAATACTAAACCATTTTGTATTAGCCTTACAATGAATATTTTTTTTTATAAAAGTTTTACTTAGAGGAATAGAACTTTTCCTTCTACTGTAAATATTGTGTGTCATCCACATACATATGTACATTGGTATGCAACTATGTGTGTATATATACCCTGCAAATATTAGGACTAGTCCAAACACCCGTGTAAAGAGTAGCCCACAAGGGACTAGGACCGAAAGTAGCCCAAACGTATGGAAAAAACATGGTATATTTAACATTATGATGTCCTAGGGCAGAGCCATATAACCCCCCTTTGGACTACTAAGGAGTAGTTTTAAGACTACTCCATGGTAAACTCAAGAGGTATAGTGTTGAAGTCGTTTAAAAACGAAAGCTCGTCGTTAAAAAACGAAGACATGTCGTACCTTGCAAATAAAATTGGACCACCTGATCCATTTTGATAAAATGAACTACTCCATGGACTGGTCCGATGTAATGCGAGCATGGACCATGTCATTATTAAAAAGTGTTTGTAGTGAGACGACATGTCTTCGTCATTTAACTACGAGCTTTCGTTTTTAAATGACTTCAGAACTAATCCTCTTGAGTATACCATGGAGTACTACTCCTTTGTAGTCCAAAGCTGGGTTATATGGTCCTGCCCTAGGACATCGTAATGTTAAATAGACAATGTTTTTTCCATACGTTTGGGATACTTTTGGACTAGTCCTAGTCCCTTGTGGGCTACACTTTACACGCAAGTTTGGACTGGTCCTACTATCTGCAGGGTAAGTATCAAAGAATAAGGGACCCTTATTAACAAGTTAAAATTTACAAATATAACAAATTCATAGAAAATCAATATTGGGGGAAAATTAACTTATTACAAACCCACGAAGGTCAGCTAAGTGGTTTTTTCTAATACTTTCTTCAAGGTGGGAGATTAAAGAGAGGTTTCAATATGTCGTTAAGGGAGTAAACTTTTGCCTTGATGTTTTCGAAATATAAATGTTAAAAAAATTTGTAAAGTTAGGCCCGATTAACAATGACAGTTAATAATAAAGCAAACATTTTTTTTCACAAGCTAACACACACATTTTCAATCATATAATTTTTTATATAATTTGGTTTTTGTTTCAATTAAGCGGAGTCAAATTATTAAATATACAAAGAAATACGTTGTACAAATCTGTGGCATTTTGGCAAAACATCTTAAGTCGAGATAAGACAGCAAAAAAAATTTAAAAAAAAACTAGGTGAAAAAATTATTTTTAATCAGTAACAAAATAAAACAAAATTAAAGAAAAATTTCGTTTATAATACAAAATTTTAAAAATGTAAACAAAAATCTTTTTTGAATAAAAATTCATATGATTAACAACATGTTCTTAAATTTTTATACCCACACCACAATAGTGGAGAGGGTACCCAGCGGTAACTAGAATGAGTAAAGAGGCCTAATAGAAGGCCTTATTTAGCAGTCACAAGTAGTCAGAAGCCCTTCTCGCCGCATTCCATACTTATTTATTTTTTACACAGGTTGTCATTGGGCGCAAGGCCTTCCACACTTCCTTTAAAAACAACTTCGATCCCTTCCCAAAGAAGGGAGTAAGGAAGGTCACTAAAATATTGGTCCTAGACCCACCTTAAAGTATACCGATCGATTCAGAATCACTTTCTGAGTCGAACTAACGATGTCCGCCCGGCTGGCTGGCTGTCCATGTAACCTTGTGCGCAAAGTACAGGTCGCAATTTTGGAGATACAATTTGGGTCATAGGTTCTTATTGGCACAAGTTCCAAGCCTATTGAAAATGGGCCGAATCGTAGGACCACGAGAGAAGATAGAGGGAAATTTCTTCTTCTCAGAAACTATAAAACCGATTTTAATGAAATTTAAAACATAGATAGAATCATATCTATATGGACCACAAGGGGAGATAGGGGCAATTTCTGCCTCTCATACCAATTTTAATGAAATTTAAAACATAAATAGAACCATATCTGTATGGACACATAAGCTATACAGTTTTTCAAAAATAGGACCACAAGGGGAGGTAGCAATTTCTGTCTCTCACAAACTTTTAAACCAATTTTAATGAAGTTTATAAACATAGATAAATCCATATTTGTGTGGACACATAAGCATGATGTGTTTTTAAATACTGTGGTGTAGGGTATAATATGGTCGGGCTTGACCGATTATACTTTCTAACTTGTTTAAATTTGACTTAAGATGTTTTGTCAAAATGCCATAGAAATAATCTAGACAGTTTTGTGTTGTATGTTCTCAAGCAATCTCTCGCACATTCAAATCGATGAAAAAATTTTTGAATAAACTTGAGTGAGCAATCAATTGCCTAAAGGCATGTTTACGTGGTTATAAGGTAACCATAAGGTAACCATGTATCAAAATATTATGAAATCCTGTTCGTGTTAAAGAAAAGTGAACAGTGTTGTTAGTATTTTTCTTGTTAACACAAATGGTATAAAGGAGGGTTTAAACGGTAATACAATTCGAACGTTTTTTGAAGAAATGCGTCTCTGATCTAATTGCTCTGGTCTACAAATTTGGAAAAAAATTTACTTCAGAAACGAAGCATGTTTTTTAACTATTTCGGGTACGCTTAATTTGAATCTGGCATCAAAAATGAGCTATCGTGTCTTGTTCACTTTTTATCGCATGCTGGCAATACTGTTAAACAGTCAATACTGACACTACAATTTCACAATTCATTCATTCTAGATTTTCATAATAGTAGCGTTTCAGCATGTCAGGGAGATCGTGCGTTACTTTGTGTGCGGTGAATATTTAGTTGGAAAAAAAGGATATGCAATATCAGAATCATTAAAATATGAATATTTACTTTATTTTGGTCTTGCAGTCAGAAAATTGTACAAGCCGTGGACACCGACAATACTTTGCATATTCTTCATTCGCATATAGATTTTTTTCCGTGAACGAGGAGAGCGTGCTCACCAAGATTGAATGAAAAATTTAGAGAAATTATCAAGGATTTTGGACAAAAGCATGCTGGGAGACTACTGCTGGACTCAAATAAGTGAAACCGAACCAACAAAATACAAACGACGTTAAAAAAACGCCATTCACTTTTGAAAATTCATTGATTTTTAAATAAACTAGTGATTTTTTTTATGTAAGAAACGAATAAAAACATTTTTTTTTGTATCTCGAAAACCTGACGTGATAGAGAAAAACCAATTACAGATTTAAATTCAGCACACAAAATAATTATAAATATTTTGTTCCTCCAGTACAAAACCTTGTTGCCTAGTGTTATTGTTTAAACATTTTTAAAACAAACAACTAGAACCTCCCAGTGACGAACGTGTGTTACACGTTTAAGGGCCGATGTTGATTTTAAATAAACCTCAAATTATTTAGGAAATAATTGTCATTTCTTTTTATTATGATGATATTGGTATGGTTCAACTAGGTATGGAACAAAATATTGGCCATAAGGCCGCCGCAACTTCGGCGGCACACCACGCTGAGGCTTAATTGAGGTTCTATGCCGTAAATGTGCCGAATTATCTCATCCTTTAGCTCTTGAATTATTGCTGACTTACCGACGTATACCTTTTCTTTCAAATAACCCCAAAAAAAGAAGTCCAACGGTGTCAAATCACATGATCTTGGCGGCCAATTGACATCGCCACCACGTGAGATAACACGGCCATTGAATTTGTCGCGCAAAAGAGCCATTGTTTCATTAGCTGTGTGGCAAGTGGCACCGTCCTGTTGAAACCACATATCGTCCACATCCATATCTTCCAATTCGGACCATAAAAAGTTCGTTATCTTCTTACGATAGCGAACACCATCCACAGTAACTGCCAGACCTGCCTAATTTTTGGAAAAAATACGGACCGATGATGCCGCCAGCCCAAAGACCGCACCGAACAGTCACTCTTTGTGGGTGCATTGGTTTTTCGACAATTACTCTTGGATTATCATTCGCCCCAATGCGGAAATTCTGCTTATTGACGAATCCACTGAGGTGAAAATGTGCCTCATCACTAAATCACGATATGCATTTTGATTTGAACGCCCAATTTCATAATAAGCCTGAATAAATTTAACGCGTTACTCGATTGTGTATATTTCCATGGTTCAAATTGAGTTAGTCTGAAATTGTGAAATGTCAAATGAAATGCAGAACAAAACTTGACGTTTAGGTGTGGTCCACATTTAACATCGGCCCTTAAAATTTAACCATACTTAACAATATGGATTAAGCGAAAGAAAACTCTGTGTTACTTTTTGGCTTTCAATTCCGAGTGCTCGGAATACTGGGTTATCACGGCAGAGTTGTCAAAATACGTTTGACTTGTGTGATCCTGTAAAGTACCCTTAAGTAAAATCACAGCAAAGATATCAGCTAAGTAATAACAAAGAAAAAGCTAATAGTTGGTACAATATTTATTAAAACAACCTAAAAATTTCCTGAGATGATTTTGGCTGTTTTTCTTATTGTATAAAAATGTTAGCACCTTCAGTAAATATACTGGTAATGCTGCCAATGTTTAAAATACACCTCTGGTGTGATGAGAATGCTAAAGTTTCTAAAATGGTTTAGAAAAAAAAACCGACCGCTTGTCAAATTTTGTAGCCGTATTCTCTCCTACTCAATACACTTTGCTTTGAATATAACGATCAGCTTTAGGTCGAGGCCACACAATGAGCGGCTGAGCGGTGAGCGGCAAAAAATTAAAACATTTTAAATACTACTGAAGTGGCCACGCAATGTGCGGCATGTGAGCTGAATTTCTAAGCGGCGTCGCTCAGGAATAAAACTTGTTCTAATTTTTAGTTGTTTTCTGAGCGGCAAAGAGTAAACATGGCAAAAGTGAATGTGGAGATGCAGAAAATATTGTGTTTTATTATACTTTTGTGGGGAAGTTAAAAAAAGGACAAAAATTACCCCTTAAAATGAGTGTTAGTGGGTTAATATATTCTAAGCAAAGAATCGCCATACAATTCTATTGTAGACAGCGGAAATAGTATCTTAGCTCTGAAGTATTTATTATTTTTTTCTTGGCTTAAACCAAACGCCTTTTCAAAAAATTCAAAAACTTTAGGGACCGATATTTCTGGACCCTGAGCTAATATTTCAAAACCCTTTGGCAAATTTGCTCTACCAATAGGCTAGTTTGATTTTGCATTATTGAGGCCATTTTTTTTTTTTTTTTTTTTTTTTGCTGCACAGTGTAATAACACTTCAAAGATTAACATAATTTATTAAAGACACAAACCATGAGTCACCACCGAATTACCACTTGATTTTTACACTTAAAAAAAGTTATTATTAATAATTGGAATTAAGAAAATCGTTTTAGTAGACAAAAGATAACGATTGTTTTGATTAACTTTTTTTTATTTTTTATTTATTTTTTTTTATATAAATTCAAGTCATAAAGCATACAAATTGCTGACATTAAATTTTATTTTATTTTCCTTTAGTTTTTATATTTTTCAAATAAAAGAAATCTCTTTCATCTTGAGATTAAAATGTAGAAAAAAAATCGCAAAATTCCCTTTTTTAGCAAACATTGTTTGGTTTGTTAGATTTATATTCATGTTTGTTGACAACTTTATATATTTATAAATAAATAGAATATTTCTATACATTTTTATATATTTATTTCTTAATTTTCTTTTCATCTCTAACACAATTGACCACATTTAACATTTAGGGTTGTGTTTTACAAGCCAATAGAAATAAAAAACGTGCTTGGAATATATGAGAAATATGGTTAGTAGATATTTGTGACGAAAAAAATAATTTCAAGTTGAAAAAGTGGCCTTAAATTCAGTGAAAATCATAAACAAATATGTATAAATAAATTTTCTTAAAAAAAAACAACTGAATTAACAAACAAGAACTTTGCTTGCTTTTTTTTATTTTAAAATTTTAGAAACAAGAACTTTATTTGCTTTTCTATTTTAAAATTTAAGATTAAGCCAAATTTCCTATAGAGGTAACATTATTCACAACATTTGCTCCCGGCCTTACGCCGTCCGCTTATGTTGGTTTATGTCATTACGAAACTTTTTCACTGGAAGCAGGTTTTCGGGCGTAAAATTTCTATGTTGCCAAAGAGATAGGAAAAGGTTATAGAGTACGATGGGAGATGCTTAAATAATATATAACGCATTATTAACGAAATACCGCATATGACAACGAAATTTTTGCCAAAGTTCAATTTATTTAAAAGCTATTTTATTGTGTAAAATTTCCTTTAAATAGCAAATTCCTGGAAATATTTACATTCCTCAGAATTTGTTTATAGATAACAATATTAATTGCAATGTTTGCTATAAAATGCAAATTAAATTACTTTTGAGCAAATTAAATTAGAAACATGAAACTTCAGCTGCCAAATGTTTATAATCAAATTCATAAATTAATAAAATATAAAACAAAAACCAACGTGAAACACCAGCGGTGGTTTTCATCCCCCTAAAACAGCGGTAGGCAAATTCAGAGTTCCACTCCTTTTGTTTTCTCTTTTATTACAAAGACTACAATTGCAATATATAAAAGTTTAGGTTTCATATCGATGCCCCAAGTAAAGCAGCTACCCTGCAGCTAAAATCGTTACTAGTAAGGTTTTGGACTAGTTTGGTACTAGTTGTAACGCGTCTAAAAAAAGAATACCCAGTAAAAAATTTTATCATTTTGCAAAGCACTAATGGTTAATTTAAATAAGAACATTTAAAAAAAATTGTTTAAGAAACGCTTTTCTTAAAAAAGAACATTTAAAAAAAATTTGCCCGCCCCCCCCTAGATTTTATACTGGCTACGCCCATGTTCTCGTGTACTGTCATCGGGAATATGTATGCCTGCAAATTTTCATCCATTTGCATTCAGTAAAAGGCGGTCAAAAAAGCATTTTACCAAAAAAAAAATTGTTTGCCCCCCCCCCTAGATTTTATCCTGGCTACGCCCATGTATTCGTGTATTGTCATCGGGAATATGTATGCCTGCAAAGTTTCATCCATTTGCACTGAGTATAAGGCGGTTAAATTAACCTTGCAAGATTTGATTATCCGAAGTGAAGCTAAAGAAAAGGTTTTAAAAAATTTTGCCCGCCCCCCTAGATTTTATCCAGGCTACGCCCATATATTCGTGTACTGTCATGGGGAATATGTATGCCTGCAAAGTTTCATCCATTTGCATTCAGTAAAAGGCGGTCAAAAAGGCATTTTACCAAAAAAAAATTGTTTGCCCCCACCCCTAGATTTTATCCTGGCTACGCCTGTGTATTCTTAAGCGCACAATTATGCGCTACGCAATAAGACATACAGAAATGCAGTTAAGTAAGTCCAAGAACTCTCAACAACTTTTATAAAAAACAAGTTAGAGTGCTATATTCGGCTATGCCGAATCTTTGACACCCTCCACCGACACTTCGAATGTTTTAGGAGTAATATCTGTATGATGTCTATTTATTATTATAATCTTTGTAAAAACAGACATCTGCATTGAAATTTGTTGCGGTTTAGACCTATATAAAATTATTGATCGACAATCAGAATCAATTTTAAAAAGTTTGAGTAGAATATCAGTTTAAGATGAACTTAAGCTATGAACAAATCATCCCAAATTCTGCAGAACGATTTCTGGTATTAAAAAACATAAATTTCAATACAGCGGTGCAATTAGTTTAAGCGTTTGCAGTAAATTTCAGAAGGCTGCTAAAATGGAATCTAAGGAAAATTATGGACCGTATATCACAAAATTGCATAACATTTTTTCTGGCCATATGAAGCTAAACTGGAAGAAAGTTTACTGCGTATTTAATTATTTTACCAGAGTGGGCTTTATATGAGGCATATGGTAAGTTATGAACCGATCTTCACCAAATTTCACAGTGTCATTTCTAGTTCTATAAAACTGTGATGTATCAAATTTTGTTATGATAGCGTTATTTTTTACGTTTTTAGTCGTACTAAGCTGTTTTCCGGGAGTAAGGTTTATATGGGGCCTATGGTAAATGATGGACCGTTCTTCACAAAATTTTAAAGTCTTATTTCTCGTTCAATAAAATTGTGATGTACCAAATTTTGTTATGATAGCATTATTTTTTACGGATTTAGGCTAACTAAACTGTTTTCTGGAAGTAGGTTTTATATGGGGCCTATGGTTAATTTTGGACCGACTATGACGTGCCAAAATTTGTTATGATAGCATTGTTAGTTAGGGTTTTAGGCTTACTATACTGTTTTCCGGGAGTAGGGCTTATATGGGGCCTAGGGTAAATCATGGACGGATCTTCAAGAAATTTTACAGCGTGATTTCCAGTTAAAAAAAACGAACTGTTGCGAAATCTTATATCATTCTGTGCATTTTTCCACCATTTATGTTAGTTTTTGTAACAAAATTATCAATTTTTTTTAGGTGGTGGTTCCACATTTTGATTCATTGCAGATCCTATTGAACCGATTTTCCTCGATTTCAATCCCAAGCTGCTTAGGATAACAACAAGCAATTTGACAGCAAGTTTATTTATTTCTTTTGAGTTTTTCAAAAGTGAGCGTGTTTTCAACAGACGGACAGACAGACGGACATGGCTAAATCGACTTAAAATTACTCAAGGACCCAGAATATATATACTTTATAGGGTATGAGATGAATAATAAAAAAGTTTCACACGGAATGACAAACTTAATATACCCTCTTCACAACTAATTGTGGTGGAGGGGTATAAAAAAATTACATTTCTAGTGCCACGGCATTCCCTTACTGAATACTAAAAAATAACTGTATCAAAAAATTCAGTATGGGAAGCTGATCGTTACATCCAACAATTTTTATATGCGCTGAATAATGCGCTTTATCTGCCAAAAATGTATTGCTCGCCATATAAAATTCATGTCTTCCGTAAGCGCAATGTTAAGCGAAACTTTTACGCTTCTCCCTTACAAACCAGCTGCGTTGGAAGCTCCATTTCTTATTGGGTAATGATTTAATTTCGGCTGCGCTGCTTTATACGTGACGCCGTTTGTTGTTCAAACATCAACAACAACCACACTACAAAAGTTGGAAAAAAAAAACGTTTAAATACTTGTTCGTTGTAGCAACAACAATCAATCTACAAAAGTAGATAAAAAAAAAATTTCCATGTCTGTTGTACAACAACAACAACACTACAAAAAGAAAAATGTAAATTTTTGGTTGGTCTTAGAGTTGAAAAACTTCTATACACAGCTAGATTTCTCTTTGTAGAAATTACGGGCATTAGTCCTTAGACTGTAAATGAACCAACTAGTTTTAAATTATTATAAAAATGCATTTCATTGTTATTAGCTGGCCTCCTTTGACAATCCAACATTAAATACGATAGTTAGATATATGAAATAAATCAAAAGTGCAACTAGTTAAAAGTAAATACTAACCGGTATATTTCTAGCTAAATACTAGTAACTTTGACTCCAGGATATACATATATTTGAATTACATTTTATATAACATATCTAAAGGGATACTACAAAGAGAGGTAATTATTTTTATAAGCACACTTATAAATAAATCAAAAGGAAATAAATTCTTTTGATTATTTCGAATTCATGGGGTGTTCGATGTGAAGAGAAATGTTGATATTTTTTTGGAGGAACTTGAATATTTTTATGCAAAAGCATAAAAGGCATAAAAAACTTTAAATATTTTAAATTACTCTTTGTTAAATTTTATCTCTTTCGATAGATGAGTTACAGACACACGTTTTTCTCACTTTTAGAGAAACGATGGAATATTTTGTTTCACATCTTTTCGATGCGAGAAGGTCTAACTATAGTTAAAGAACATGGGTACAGGATAGTGATCTCAGTGATAACGGGGCACTGGTTGCTAGGGACTTGTGTTAATCGCATGGGTGTGGAAATTAATGACTACCTTAGAAGTTGTCATGGCAAGGTGGAAGAGGAAGCTGTGTTGTATTTTCTGTGCAAATTTCCTGGAATTTAGGACATTATGAAGGCTTTCTATAGGCTTTCTATAGGCTTCTATTTTGGAAGGATCAGGGAATGGATTCTGGGCGCGACCAATCGAGCCTGAGGGAACCGAATGGACTGCTGGGTATCACCGACGCTGTGGCCTGTGCTTAGGGAGTTCGGTTCAGAGTCGCTGCTGGGCAGGAGTAGGGTCTGCGTTAGGACCATGCTAGGAATTATCACGGGTCACTGTATGATAGGCAGGATGGCGGTGAGAATGGGATCCGACTTGTCGGATATATGCGGGTTGTGTGAGGACCCGGAGGAGTTGGAGAGAGACTGTTGAGCCAATTCTGTGCTACTGTCCCAGGCTACAGGGCAGCAGGCTGAGGTGGCTGGGCAGCAGATTCCTGGGCAAATTAGGGGATGTCTCGGGTTGTAGACTCGAGGGTCTGATAGGATTCGTAATGGGGATGGCCTGGCTGCGCTAGAGGATGCTGGGAGCTGGCCGCACGTTAGGCTGAGTAGGATTTCTCCCGGGTTTGGTCTGAAACTCTATTTTCCTGTCTATCTTTTAAATCTTTTTTATTCTCTCACTCTTTATTTCACCTACTTTCCATCTAAACACATCTATCACTAAATAAGGCGTCACAATGAACCATATTGGTCTCTGGGTGAAGGTGTGAAGGAGACTTCATACCAGCCTTTCTACCTACCTACCTACCTAGGACATTATGGAAAGTTAACTGAGCAAACCAGTGTTTGTTCTATAAGATAGAATTAAGTTTGCTTCTTTTTTTTTCATTAGAAAGTCGAAATGATTAAATTCTTCATTGACTCTTACACTCGTCTGTAGGGTGGGCTTTTGCGCTTGGTATCATTAAGCGACCCCTGAAGGGCTTTAATGAGATCTGCTGAAATGCTGAGCAAGAATCCTAACCCAAGCTTACCTATCAGTCTTAATATAGCTAAAGCTCCAATCTATTTTTTAAGGCTAACGTGTACTCCAATAGATGATTTTATCTAGTCCAAATGTTATTTTGTAATCCACGGTTTTTTGTAATTCACTCTAAGATTTAATCAAGGGTTTTTATTTAATTGAGTAGTCTAATATAAGTTTTAATCGTAGGTATTTTTGAAGTCTGAATTAAGTTTCTATTGGGCTTTTTTATGTAGATAATTTAATCCTAAATGTGTATGTTTTTATATTGCATAATTACAGATCTTGTGCAATGCTAAATTTTAAATGCTATTGTAAGTTTTAATTAAGTCCAATCTTATTCCTTGATATAACCTATTTAAAACTATAAACAAATCTCGAAAAAAGTTAAAGCATAATTCATTCTAACGATTTTTGAAAAACTGAAATATTTAATAGTGGTTGTATTATGTAAAAAATTTCAATCATCCCTTAATATATGCTAAGCTTTTCAGTAACAATTTTCAAATATTTATTGTAACAATTTCCTACAATTCACAATCTTTACCACAACACAGCTAGCTCTTAATTAAAGTATTCCAATTCCCTAAACATGTACATAATTAAGCATATAAAAACAAAATACTATTTAAAACTCTTCCAGCATCTATTTGTGTATTTCATATTAAATTCGCCAAAATATATGCTAAGCAAAATCTTGTAATTACATGTTTTGTTAAAGTGGTTTTCTGTTTAAAAATGAGATATACATATTTATTAATGAATTTAAATAAATTCTATGAAAATATTAAAACATTTGTGGTTTTTGAGCACGGCAATTAAATAAATAATAGATTTCTGTAGAATTAAAATAAAAATATTTTTAGTTTTGCTTAGAAAACAATTTTTATAAAAGCATAGTTTAGGGATGAAAAAGAATTTGAAAAGTATTATTAGAATAATTAGAAAAATAAATTACATAGTTTCATATTTGAAAGGCATTATAATTTTGTCTGAAGGTTCTATATTAAACTTGTTAAAAAAAAAACCTTTTAATATCACCCCCTAAATGTATGTTGTGTTAAAAAATATAATAAATAAATTTTACATCCTATTACTCTGCAAACATTAATAATTTGCATATAAATGTTTTTAACCCTTAAATGTCTGAAGTTTCAAATTAGGATACCGGACTTTTAATCGAATTGTGCACTTGCAATAATTAAATTTTTAATATAATTAAAATAAAAAATATTTAAATAGTATCAAAATTGATACTTGCATTATTTTTGCAATCAAATATATAAAAAATCAATTTTATTGTTTTTCACTTTATCTGGTGAATAAAATATACACATTGATATTTTTTTTTTTTAACTAAATTTGGACAATCAGTCATTTAAGGGTTATTTTTTTAATTTAGCATTTTATGTTGAATATGTTTTATTTACAAAACTATGCATGTTTGTTCATGTTAATTTAAAACTACATGTTTTACAACTTTTTGCACATGTTAATTTTAGTCTCAACTTAAGGACCATAAATTTAATCAAAAACTAAACAAATATTGCTGGAAAAGACATAAAACTGGCGAAAATATTTGCATTTATTACTGCATTAATTTTAAATAATAATATGAAATTGTAAACTGGGATTACACAAAGACAACCCTTTGCTTTAGTATGAAACTAAATGCAGTTTAAACCATAGTTTTTTATATAATTTATTTATGGCCATTTTCTCAATGTATCGATAAACTGGCTGTTACTTAATGTCAACAAAAATTTTTTAGAGCGATAAACTGTCCGTTAACGATTTTGGGTTTCTCAATATACCGAAAAAAAACATTGTTTTCAGCTGGTCACACCTCTCAAAATACATGTACGGCAAATAAAAGGAAAATTACTAATTGGCAGATGAGTGCTAAATAGCTTTGCGACAGAAAAGAAGCAAATTAGACATTGAGAAAACCAAATTTCTTTAATGTGCAGTTTTTCGTTGGGAAAAGAGATAATAGTATAATGAGAAAACGGCCATTAGTCTTTAAAAAGCATTATTAAGAATTCGATCAATGTTCTTAATATGGTACAATTCAGCTCTAATCGTAGTAGTTGAGGAGCCGCTATATAAAACGTACTTTTTCGCATTTTTTGTTAAATTGGTTTTTTGGTTAATTTAAAATATTTAAAACTTTTGACAATTTGATTGATCTATTGATAATCAAAAAACTTGTTACCATATCCAGGTTCATGTAGTTTTTTAAGGAGGCGAAATAGTTAATTTTCCAAACATTTTAAAGAGCAAAAAATAATATTTGCTCATATTTTGACATGAATTGTTGGTGTTTATATAGTCGGTTTTAAGCCTTTAAGTGTTGGTACAAGGAGTTGCAAACGTCATCATTCTATCGGTGCATGATATTTTTTTTGCAAATGGCGGTAAACGTCAGTTCTGCTTTTGCATTTTTGAAGTAAACAGATTCAAGATACACGTCAATAAGAAATAGAGCGCTGTTCTCCTCAAAAGGGCGTAATAATTGTTTCTATGTTTTACGAATCTTTTTATCATGATCACCGACGAGGCCCATTTTATTGGTTAAGTGAAAAAGCAGAACTACCGTCTCTTGATTACTGAAAATTCTTGTCTTACACACGTTACACGCTGGAAGCGGCATTGCGCCTTATTTTTTCTAAAACGCCGCTGGCCAAAAAATACTGTAAGCTTCGAGCACGACAGGCCAATGTTCAACGAGCTTCTCCTACTTCAACTTGACGAATCGGGACTAGTGGGCATGTGGTTCCAATAAGATAAACCAACATTGCATACTGCACGTTCAAGAACCAAAATTCTAAGTGCTGTTCTAGTGATTTGACTAGCCGGCGAGATCGCCCATTTTAACCGTTCCAGACTTTTTTCGGTTTCTTGAAGTCATAAATCTATGTCAACAAGCCTTATATCCCAAAGCCATCAAAGATTATTTCCGTCAGGAATGCGGGTCCCTATCTGGCAAAAGTGATGGAAAATACCATAATCACACCCGTAAGTTCATCAATTCTGGCGGCAGACACTTGTCTGATATCATTTATCTACTAAATGAGAAACAATTTCAAACACAGCGAACTACAACGCATATTGCGATAGTACTCAAGAGAGACAACAGAGTTTGTTGCCAGTGATCACTTTTGCCCTCTCCAGCTCGCGGTCGAAAAGCTCCAAAGTAGACTCTGAAGCACAGGCCCACACCTAAGAACTCGTTCGACGAAACCCCAGCTATAACAACTGCATTGTGCGTTCGATATCAATCAATTACGTTTAAACACATATACTTTGATATTTGCATTTGCTTTCAACAGCTTTGAAAGCTCTCACAATTTATTGTTGTTGCTTTGCAAAGTACTTACAATTTGTTGTTCTTACTTTGCAAAGTAAGCAAAAAGCATTGTTATCACCGCGATCTTATGGGCTGTTATGCTCTCGCCAGTGTGAAAGCAAAAGGCTTTTTTGCACACTGTGAATATGAGCTGGACGTAACTGATACAAACCAAGAGAAATTATCGCCGACACCAAATGCAACAGGTTTTGACAAGAGTGCACCATGCCAGACTCTTTGAAATGCCTTGGAAATTTATCAAGCAATTTTTCCAATAACAGGGCAAGTAAGTATTTTGTAGTGCGACCGCTTTAGTTAGTTTGAATCTAAAACTTTTGGGTAAATCTAATGAAAGTAGTATATCTTTGACTTCGATTAAAGCTCTTTTTTTCACAAGTTGTAGCTGTTAAAACAGTTCTGTTTTAAGCTTCAATTGTAGCTCTTCAAGTAGTTCAAATGTAGCTTTAATGAAAAATACTTGAGTGACTGTAATAATCATGGCTCTTTTAAGGTTTCTTTATACTATCACACAAGTCATAAGTATTTTAAGGAAAACACAACGCAGTCATGATAAGTTACTGTTGTTTTTTTTTTTTAAATTTTCAAACAATAATTAGATCAGGGAAGTATTTTCGTCAAAATACATAAGACTTGTGTGATTGTGTAAAACGGGCTTAAGTAGCATTGATTATATAGTTCCTCATACATCTTTAATAACTTGAAGACAATTTTCTTATTCAAAAGCATGACTTGAGAATTTTCAGACTTGTTTCATCTTGTTAAAAAATATGGGGAATTTTGAACAAACTTTTAAACAAAAACTTCATATTTCCCAGGACGACTACATGTATGTTAATCCAATAAATATCTAATGAAAATATTAAAAAAAAACTCAAACAATCTACTCACATCTACCATCCAACTAAAACCGAAATGTGAGTAAGCGCATGTTAATCTTTAAACTGGTAAAAAAAAAGAAAATTAATTAATGACAAATCTCTTTTATTTTGTTAAACCCAATATCCTACAATATTTGCAACAACTCACAAGCAGACACAGAAGATTATCACAATTTTTGGTCTTGTTGAATATACCACGACATCATCATCACCATCATTCAGGAGGCAGCAGTAGTAATACCTCGCAACAGCATTCACCCCAAACACCACATTCTTCGTCGGCCATTTCAAATACTGCTTGCCAATTGACTGTTACTGGCAGCAGCGGTGGCAGTAGTCATAATAACAGCAGCACTAGTATTAACACTAGCAATAGTCATACTAATCTAAAGCACCTGGCTGTTGTGGGCAGCAGTTTGAGTGATGAGGAATATCGGCCGCATTCGTCGAGTATTTATTTGCCACGCTCTTCATGTGTCAGTTTTCAAAGTGAAATATTATTGCTGGATTTGATAAATTGTGAAATCAATGAGTTTTTGGAAAGGTATTGTTTATATTAAGTGCAACGAAACGAGTGGATGATATGGGGAGATATTTAAATAATACATATACATACATTTCAGAGCTGTAAATGAATCATTCATTTTTGAATTGATTCGTGAATCATTCATGCAATGAATTAGCAAATTTTGAATTAATTCTTTTCACACAATTAAATGAATTGAATGAATTTTGAGTCAATTCAAATGAATTAGACAGAAATGAATTACAATTCGTTTTCCAATTCACATGAATTTGTAAAATGAATTGCAATTCGTTTCCAATGCAAACGAATTTCTTAAAGTGAATTGCAATTCATTTTACAGATTCATTTGAATTGAATTGATTTTGAATTAATTCTAACTGAATTAGAAAAAAGAATTAGCAATTCATTTCCAACTCATTTGAACTGAATTGATTGAATTTTGAATTTATTTTTCATTGGAATGGAATTGTCATGTAGCGGCAAAATAGGAATTTAATTATTAGGTATAGGCGAAAATCCTATCAAAATGGAAAAATTTTGTTTATTAGCTAAAAGAAACTTACATTTTTATTTTTTTGCTGTCAAAGCTATGTTCGTTTTCTCGAAATTCTTACTACTTTTACTACAATTGGAAAATTTGTTTACTTTTTGTATTAAAAACTTCAAACTGCAATAAAAAATAGTTCATTTTAGTAATTCACCCTAGATCTGCTCTTGAATTTGATTGATTGCAACTCATTTTTGATTTCATTCATTTGAATTGCAATTCATTTTTCTAATTCATTTAATTAAATTCAAAATCAATTCAATTCAAATGAATCTGTAAAATGAATTGCAATTCACTTTAAGAAATTCGTTTGAATTAGAAACGAATTGCAATTCATGTTACAAATTCATTTGAATTGGAAAACGAATTGAAATTCATTTCTGTCTAATTCATTTGAATTGACTCAAATTTCATTCAATTCATTAATTTGTGTAAAAAGAATTAATTCAAAATTTTCTAATTCATTAATGAATTAAAATCAAAAATGAATGATTCATTTACAGCTCTGATACATTTGTATGTTGTATACATATGATTAAAGGGTTAAACTGGAAAAATATTGTAAGAAGAAAAATTAAAATGAAATTTCGAAATATAATAGGATTTCTTAATGTTGGTGGAAATTTTTATAAAAGACAATCATTAAATGTAAAATAATTTGGAAGTTTATTTTAAAACAAATCTTGTTCGAAAAATAAAATTTATAGAATTTACTTTAAATTCTTAATACACACTGAAAATTTGAGTTTTTGACCGAGACTTTAAAATTTCGAAATTAAGTTCGAATTTTCGAACATGATAAAAAAGGTAACAATTTAAAGCTTTTGGGCTAAATTATGTTTTAATATCAAAGTACTTGAAAATTTAACTCAAAATTTTTAATAAAATATACAAAAAAATACTTTAAAGATAATTAAAAGTTTTTATATACATATGTACGTATGTACATTGATAAAATACTGCGAAATATCGAACATATAAAAATTTATGTAGAACAAATTTTCAAACCGAAAAAGCTTTGAAGAAATTCGTGGAAAATCAAGTTCGAAAATTATTTTCTTGAAAAAGTTAAGAAATTAGTTTGAAATATAGAGATACATAACTACAAATAATTTTTTAAGTGTGCATAATTGATGATAAACAAATAACTTGTTCACTTTACTTAAAATTTTGAAGATAAGTTTGTACTTTCGTAAATACAAATTTTTACTAATTGTGTTGAATTTAGTTACAAAATGAAAGTTTTTTCTAGAGAACAAGTCCGAAACTTCAAAAAAAATGAAAATAAGCAAACTAATTTGTAAATCATTTTAATATTTACTGAAAGTATGACATTTTTAATAGATCTTGAAATTTCGAAATTAAGTTCGAATTTTCGAAAATGGTCTAAATATTAAAAAAAAATCGTATATAATAAATTAATTAAAAATAAAAGAATTATACCGAAAATTGTATGCAACAAACCAAAATTTTCTAAAAAAAAAAACTAATATAATTAAATTAAAACTATTTTCAATGTTCGAATCTTCATATATAGCCGAAATAATAATTATTAGATTCTTATATGGAACATATATTTCGCAAATGATTTAGGATACACAAAAAAATATGTTTATGTATAACAACATTTTTGTTTGAAAGTTAAAAAAATAAACAAGTTTTTATAAAAAAATAATGTTCGAAAATTTAAAAGAAACACTAATATGAACGAAAACTTATTCTATTTTTTTTTTATTTCTTTATTCGCAATAAAAACGAGGGTTTTACACGCTTCGAAATTATCTTCAAATTTTCGAACATTTCTAAAAAGCCTAAAATTTGTTAAACTAATCCGTATTTGAATAAGAATTCTTCTGTATTGACAACAAGTTTTTGATGTCCGCATATCTTCTTAAAACTAGAAATGTAAGAATTTTAAATGCTTTTTTTTAATTTTTTGATGAAAGATAAAAATTAATTTTTTTCACAGATTTTAGAATTTTAAATTAATTTTTGAGCATTAAAAAGGTTTGCCAACAATGATAACATATCGATAAAAACACAAGTTGAATATCAAAAAACAAAAAATTGCGAATATAACTGTAATATTTGAAAATCTTTAATAAATTAAGTATGTACTTTTCATAAATATAAACAAAATATTATACAGTCTTATTTATACCTTTACTAACACTTTTTTTTAAACAAAAAAAATTTCCAGACCTATACACAAAGACGATTATGGTACTCAACGTGTCTACAAGAAGACCTCACCCAACTGCGTTTTAACACTGTACTTGCCATCACGAGAAATTACTTTGTCCGGCAGTAGTCCATCTATATTGCGTGGCATTGTATTTGTTGATCCAAAGGCCATACAGGGATATCGTGTTTATGCGCAATTGACGCTAACATTTCGGTAAGTAATTATTGATAACACAGAGACAAGAAGGAAAAAACATAATAATTCAGTTATGGTGGGTAATAGGGTGAAAGTTATTTCAAGGTTGAAAGAAATGTACAGATAATAAAAATGTCTGCACTGTAATGAAAGGAAAAAGTATTGAACATTTAAAAAGAGAAGACTTTAATTAGCTGAAAAGACCTTGAAATGAATTATTAAATTAAGATAGTGAAAAAACAAAAGCAAAATTAATTTTTTTAATTATTTAAAATTTTCGAACAAGACTTAAAATATTTGTTACTTTTGAGCTTTAAAAATTACAGAAAATAGAAAAATGCATACGATTTCGTTTTTTATTTTGGTGTTATTTTAAAATTTTCGAAATTATGTTCGAATTTTCGAACATGACTTAAAATCATTATATTCATCTTAAAAACAAAATAGTTGTTAAAAATAAAAACTATGCCAAATTATTTCAATATTCGAAAATAAAAAAATCATTGAATTTTGGTTTAAAATCTATTTTAAATGAACACTTTCGCAGAAGACTAGTGAAACAGAAATCATTTAAAAATATTCAGTTCTGTAACCAGAATTTTTACTGGAATCTAAAAAACGTTGAAAATTTCGTATAAAAATCATATGTTCGAAAAAAATGATTTCCATGGTTAAAAAATTATTTTAAAAATAAGTATTAAAAAGTATTAAAAAAAACAAAATATCTATGGTCACAAAATACAAAAAAAAAATTATTTTGTCATCAAGTTTTTAATTTCGAAATTAAGTTAAAATTTTCGATTGTTAATGTAAATTCCATAGCGAAAAATGTAGGATAAACAGTAAAATGAAGGTTTTTTGGCATTATTAATTCTATTTCCTTTTATTCTAGCAAACAAAAATAAAATTTTGCATACATATATTTAAAAGTTTGAAATTTAAATTCTTAAAATTACATATAATAAAATCATATATAACAAAAATTTAATCCAATTAAATGAAAGTAAATTATTTTAATATAATTTTTAAAAATTCGAAATTAAGTTCGAATTTTCGAAATTCCCTTATATAACTTTGTAAATAAGCCTTAAACTAAAAGAATTGTATTTCAAATAGTTTTTTATGAAATAAATAAATTTTCGAATAAGTTTAAAAGTTTCGAAATCGAACGTCTTAAAAATGCTCCAATAAAATAATGTATAACAAAAACTAAACCAAATTAAATGAGAAAAGAATGAAGGCAAATTATTTTGGTATACTTTTTGGAAGTTCGAAATTAAGTTCGAATTTTCGAAAATTGCTAACGTTCTTTATTTCAAAATAAAACTTTCAAAATAAGTTTAAAACTTTAATAATTGCGATATCGAACAATAACTAATGTTCGAATATTTGCTGTGATTCAAAATACTCTTAAAAAAGTTATTTATATGACGTACAAACCTTTCCTACCTTTAAAATTATAATATTCCCCTGAAAAATGTTAGTAAACAAAATATGTATATAAATTTTAGTCAAAAGAAATGGCAAAAACTTTTTACTTCTTTTTCGAATATTTTGACAAATAACCACCTTTAATATCAAGTTTCGTTGCTTAATACTTAAACATAATTAATGATAATAAATTTTGATGTTAAACAAAAGTCCAAAGCCAATACGAACAAACGCCCGAAGTTGGTTGGTTTTGGCACTCAAACAATTTCAAATATTTAAGCCACAAACATTAAGAATTCTTACACATAAAATCTATTAACTCACACTTTCAACTAATCAGAAAGTAATCAAATTCCTTGTTAGTTTATTACTAAAGTGCCAGTACTTGTACTTGTAGTTAGTTTACCCTGCAATTCTCGAGATTGTCATGTGAAACTTGCTTTACGAAGCTTTTATAATTGTAATGTGATGTCATAGAAAGAATTTAGATTAATCTCAATATACCACGCAAAACTTTACAATTTAATGCTATATTTATTACCAGGTAATGCACGACAGAGTGTAAGCCAAGATAAATAAAGTGTGTACAAAATTTAGCAAAACATGTTTTTTCAGGTTTTCTAAAAAAAAAAACTTTAATAAGTTTTCCATAGATAAAAATTTAATACAGCCTTAAAGTGGTTACTTTATCCATTACAAAGTAATTTGTTTTAATGCAAACTATTTTTTAAGCTATTTGATTCATTTTTCTATAAAAACTCAACTGGCTCTTTTAGTTAGAGGCAAATAACTGTTTTTAAAAATAAAACACAAAAAACCCATTACCTATTACCCAGTAATCTATGCGAGAATAAGTGTTAAAGCAGATTTATATATGTGAATTAGTCCTCCTAATTGAACACTTTTTTCAGAACTACAGGGTATAGATGTACTTGAAGACTCTTCGTACAAAACTAACTTTTAAATAAATTATTGATTTTTTCTTCTTTTCCTTTTACTCTGTAATACTTTTCCTTGAGTCCTCAGTTTGAACCGTAATACAAAAAAGCAACATTATTAAAGTGTTGGTTTCCCTTTTAACCTTTATGTATTTTTTTTTTCTTGTTTTTGTTATTTAAACTATATTCAGCTATGGACGTGAGGATGAGGAAGTAATGGGCTTAAGATTTTGCAATGAGGCCATTATGTCACTACATCAAATATGGCCAAGAAATGAGGAACCTTCAAAGGAGTCTTTAAGTCCATTACAGGTAAGTTTAGAAAAAGATAAAAAAAAATACTTAAAAAATCGAGTTTATATACAATGCTTAATTTGCCACTTGCATCGTTTTTATAGAGCGCTCTAACTTAATCTCGAAAATTCCATTTCTTAAGTCCTTTTTGTTATATCTTTCCTTAGGAAGCCCTTTTAAAACGTTTAGGCGATGGAGCCCACCCCTTTACACTAACGCTGACAGCTCAGGCCCCTCCCAGTGTACAATTGGTGCCAGCTAAGCGCTACTATGGAGCCCCCATTGGTACAAGTTATGATGTGCGTTGTTTCATTGGTATGTATGCGAAAGTGTGCGTGAGCAAACATGTTACATATGTTTCCCATTTTTTAAAGAACATTTTCTTTTAATTTGCTAAGTTATTTCTTTAACAAGTTTTTTGCCTCGTTTGTTAAATGAAAGTTTAATTTTTGATGTATTTTTTCTTTAATTAAAAAGAAAACAACATAAATTTTGAGGATGAAAAAGTAGGGGAAATTCTTGAATTTAACGAAAAAAATGATGGGTTTCATTTTTGCTCTTAAGCATGAAATATTTTTATGTTAAAGACAAGAAACTAAAAGTTTTCTTAAGATCGTTATTGAAAAAAAAAAACATGTTGATACAAAAGTTAAGGAAGAAAAAACTTCAGGGATCCTGAAATAACTACTTTGTTGTATTAAATTCCATAGATACCAAGTCCCTTTTGGTAGCTGTGATAGGTAAACATTGCCTTATATGTATGCAGGCATGCACGTTACATTATTATTAAACAATTTAAAATATAAACAGCAAGAAACCTGTTCGCTTTTTTATTTAATGAACAACAAAAAGTATTAAGTAAAAAAAAGTACCAGTTACAGAACGAAAAAGTACCAAAATATCCCCCTTACAGATTCTCATTCGCTCAGGACCTTGCATGTTTAATTTTATGTTTCTAGGTCCAATACTAACGGAAACTCAAAAGGTACCAGCTAAAGAATAAAAAAGTACCAAAAAGTTCCTTCTTATAGATTCTTATCCACTCTGGACAATGCATGTTCCATTTTATGTTCCTAGGTCCTATATTAACGAATATAAAAAAGTACCAGTTAAAGAATGAAAAAGTACCAAAAATATCCCTCTTACAGATTCTTATTGACTCAGGACCTTGCATGTTTTATTTTATGTTAAACATCCAATGCTAAGGGAAATTCAAAAAGATCCAGTTATAGAGAAAAAGTGCCAAAAAAATCCCTCTCACAGTTTCTTATGCTGGGTACACACAGTGCAACCTACATGGAAACTGTTTCAATGCAACCTCAAAATATCAAAGCGTTTTGATGTGTATGCAATCTGAAATGAATGAAAATGAATTTAATTCACTGGATTCCGTAAACGTGTTGCATAGTGTGTACCCAGCATTATTCACTAAGGAAGTTGCATGTTTAATTTTTTGCTTGCAGGTCCTATACTAACGAAAATGAAAAAAGTACCAGTTTAAGAACGAACAAATAAATTGAATGTTAAATTTAATGTTTCTCTTTCCATCAGAAACTTGTATGTTAATTTTATGTTTCTAGTTCCAATATTAACGAATATAAAAAAGTAGAAGTAAGAGAACAAAAATGACCAAAAAGTCCCTCTTACAGATTCTCATTAACTCAGCAACTTGCATCTTTAATTTTATGTTCATTGGTCCAACATTAACGAAAATTGAAAAAGGACCAGTTAAAGGATTTTGCATGCTTTATTTTATTTTTCTAGATCCAATACTGACGGAAATTCAAAAGCTGCCAGTTAAAGAATCAAAATGTACCAAAAAGTTTCCTCTTATAGATTCTAATCTAATCAGCCCATTACATGTTGAGTTGTATGTTTCTAGGTCCAATTTTACCGATAATTAACATAGTTCCAGTTGTTAAAACAAATATGTAGCTAAAGAATGATATTTAATTTCCCGTATTGTCGCTATTAGGTACTTTATTTCTCCCCATTGGATTAATAAAAATTTCAATATTTTAGTGGGAGCCCCTAATTAAGAATGTATATTTCAATGATAAGAGAAAAGTGTTTTGTAAAAAGTACTAAAAAATAATGTATGATTTTCACCCCTTAAACATTCGAATTCCGAAAAAGTACCTAATTCGTATTTGTTTATTTGCTTAAAGAAAAGTTAAAAGTATTTCAAATTTGTGGTCGCGTTTTTTCGGATTTTTCGTCAGGTGTTGGCTAAGTGTGAACCATAGACCTGCGCCGTGGGATTTCATCGGTGGCGGCGACTGACGCAAAAAAATGCTCGGCGGCGGATCGCTCCGGCTGTTAGCCGATGTGGCTGTCAGCCGATGGGATATGTATATTAAAATTATATGTATGTACATTTGTGCAAACATATTTGTATATGTTTATATTAAAACATTTTTCATTCTATAATTCACTACCCATTGAAAAAAAAATATGTTTTTGTTTAAACAAGAATCACATGTTTTCAATGACACAGGAAATCAAACATTAATTGAATAATTAGCTATTCCAGAGGTACAAAATTTAACATTTTTACATATAAAACAGTTATAATAAAACACACCATCTGTTTTTAGAACTTCTATTTATCTTTGTTCGGCTTGAAAACGGTCTCTTAAAAAAGGACAAAATGTGATACAGTACACACCAAAATTTCGACCACGTTGAAGGCTAGTCTTGGTGTGTTGACCGCGTACATGAATACCTCATTAGTGACGCAAACAACCATATTTGCGTTTTACTCTTAAATTCACTTTTTTTGTAAAGCATACGAAATCTGAATTGAACTCGCTCATCTCGGCAACCGTATCGCTGGAGTCAATTTCATCCTCCATTACTTTTGATGCTTTAAAAAATCTGTTATTTTGTTATTCTCCCACATATTGAGTTTTAAAAACAATCAACACTTAAGGCTGTTTAACAAAAGTGATTTGGTAAAATTTTTAAAGAGCTAAAACTTTTCGGCGGGAAAATACACTGAATAGTTATCACAAAAAATAATCAACAATTGCACCAGTGTTCACCCATTTTCCTATATGTCGTTATTTTGAAAATTCTGATGAAATTTTGGTGCTTTATAAACAAGAAACTAAGAGTTGCACTTTTTAAGAATAGACAAACAAAAAAGAATGTGGCAAGGTGTTAAAAAAAGAGAATAAAAATTATTTATAAAGTAATCGGTGGCTAAGCTGCAGCCGATTTTTAGCCGAAGAAGTTTCGGCGGCGGTGGCTACAAATATCTTCATCGGCGGCTGGCTAACAGCCGGCTAAGCCGCTTCGGCGCAGGTCTCTGGTGTGAACAAACAAATCTTAAGCAAAATTATCAAAAAAAAAAAAAATATTAGTTTCTTAATGTAATCAAAGAAACCCAACTAATCAGACTTGTTGTTTGAGAACCCCTGCATATTTCTTGTGTACCATAGTGTTATTAATTTAATTAAATAAAAAAAAAAAATATTTTAAAAATAATTTGCAAATTAAAAAATTATGTTTCACAAAAACGTTAGCATGTTATAAAAACGAAAACAGCTTTGCCATAACTTAATTCTGAATGTTGGTGTTGATATTAAATTTGGCTTTAATAATCGCATCTTTTCTGTGGTAGATCCAGAACCGACCATAGGTCACATATAAATCCTGTCTATAAAAACGCTTTAAGTTGAAAAATCTAATATTGATTTATTTATCCAGATAAAATTTGCCCCGAAGAACTCTCTTAATCTTAAGCTTACACAACATAACAAAATGGAGAATAAAGGTTAACCCGGCTAAATGTGCTCACTTAACTTTCACGCTCAGAAGACAAACGTGCCCAGCTGTAAAAATAAATAACATCACTGTTCCGGTAGAAAACCATGTTAAGTACTTGGGAATTCATATAGATAGACGCTTGACCTGGTCGCGTCATATTGAAGCGAAAATAACGGCTATGAAACCCAAAGCAGCTCAACTACATTGGCTCCTCGGTCGAAACTCAAACTTGTCCTTAGACAACAAAATTCTCTTATACAAGTCCATCATAAAACCAATATGGACATATGGCATCCAATTATGGGGTACTGCATGCGCATCTAACATCCAAAAGCTTCAAAGAAGACAGTCTAGAATATTACGACAAATTGTCTGCGCCCCATGGTATATACGTAACGATATTATCCACAGAGATCTCAACGTCCCCACTATCCAGGAGGAAATTAAAAAATATTCAATAAGTTACATCGATAAACTAATGGCCCACCCTAACTACCTCGCTCGGGGTCTGCTTCAGTTCGAAGGTCACCAGAGGCTAAAAAGAACAGATACTTTGAGCCTAACTAGAAGACATTTTTAAAATTTGAATACAGCAGTAAGTGGTTACACTGGTAACAACTAATAAACAACAAGTAGAATTAAGATTTGAATACATATTGTAAATTTCGATAAGAAAGATTCAATAATAAAAATAAATTAAAAAAAAAAAAAAAAAAAAACATTATTAAGTTTCGGGTCCATAATTGCCCATAGATCCCAACTAGGGTGGGTACACTCTCAAAAATGTATCTTTATATATTTTGATGAAGGGATATCACATGGAGTTCCAGCTCGACAGCGTTCTTACGATATAAACAAGTGAAATGAAACTTGGCTTATTATATAAAATTCCTTATTTGAGGAGGTTTTAAAAAAATTTATTCGATCATGAAGGGTGTCCACGAATCGGGTTGATCCAATAAAGTACACTTACTTGTTTTTACTTATTTTCTATATTAAAAAAAATCCATTTTCTTATTAAGAAATTCCATTTTTCCGTTCACCACAATTTTTTTTTGTTGTTGTTGTTTTTCCTTCGACTAACAAAAACACTTTGATGTGCAAAAACCTTTAGCATACTGATAGGCGGTTTAATAAAGGATATTAAATATCCGTTGCAACAAGAGTTAAAAAGAAAAAGAAAATCATAAAAAAAAACTTAACTATATTAAGAATAACTTTTTATTAGTAAAAAAAAGCAAAGAAATAAAATAAACTGGTTAAACGAAATGTTGCATCTGTTATAAAAAGAGGAAAAATAACGACCTGATGGCATTTGAAAAAAAAAAAAATACTTGTTTTAAAAAGTATTTTCAGGCATATAAGAAACTTAACGGGTTTATATTACTTATGTAGACGTGATTTAAAAAAAAATATATTTAAGTAGAAATTTTATTAGGTGTATTAAAGCTAAAACGAATTTTAAGTAACCTCCACCAAAAATATGTTTAAAGTTTATAAGAATACCAAATTGCGGGATAGAAGATCTTAGTATAAACAAAATAATATTAAAATGTAGTTAAACAAAAATCTTCTAGATTGAAAACCAAATAACTTATCGAAAACAAAAGCAATTTTTAAATTTAAAGCCTGAAGTGTTAAAAAAAACCATATCTTTTAAATTTTCTATATGTCAAAAAGAAAAATGCTCTTGATAATAATAGAAAGGAATAAATTTATAACGTTAGCAACTTTATTTTTTAAATCAGCCAAAAGCTTGACACTCTTTACGCCCCTAACCACAAGTGCAAAAGGCATCAGTCAAACAGGAATAACGGGAGTACCTGTCACGGTGGCCTAACCTCATTCATTGTACTCTTCCTATCGGGTTTGAGTAGTGGGTGATAATTTAGCTGTAAATTAAGCAGAATTATACGATCGCTGCTTGCTAGAAAGCTGGAATTATCTAGCCTCCACTGCGAGTTTGAAGCAAGCAATATCTTTTGAATACCAACATTACTTAGGGAGATCCACTAGCAGCCTTACTTACCCTTAAGGTTGAACATCATATTTTTAAGCCAAACTTTATAAGATCTCCCTTCCTTCGACGTTAAGCTTAAGCCCACAATTATCACGTAATCCCCGAAGGAGCCTTAACTAAGGGTCAGACTGGATCCTTGGTCCCAGGGGCCTTTGAATCCCGCAATACCGGAAAAGATTTACGATTAGCCTCGATTTAAAAAGATCTATCGATTTTGTACTCTTTAAAATTTCAGGTGTAAACTCCACCTCATTTTCTCGAAGGACGTCACACCAAAAGGTGAAATATCCTCTGAATGTTTCCCTACTTTCCCCTAGGGGAGGTGAAAAGGGTATTAAAAACTTTGCCATTCCGTTTGTAGTGTCTATAATTGTGATCTTAGATCCTATAAAGAATAAATATTATGAGTGTTAATTAGTCGGAAAGTTGATTTAATAATGTCCGTCTGTCCATGTGTATGTTGAAATGGTTTTAACAAACACCCCAGATATGCAGAAGACTAGGTTGTTATATCATAATATAAAATATAGACCAGAATAGTTTGGTATTGAAATTCGGTTAGATCAGTTCACAAATGGCTGAGATATGAGCAAAATCCATGGCTTCCTCTAATTTTTGCCCATAAATCTCTTTGTTTTGCCCCTAAACATTTACTTTCCAAAGCCAACCTAATAGAATTATTATTATTATTATTATTTGTTGCGTTTACGCCATATCCTGGGCGCATAGTGCCAAAAAAAAAAACCTAATAGAATACTGGTAGTAAAAATGAAGAAAACCGGTTGATAAAAAACCGGGTCATATGAAAATACCTTGATTTTTCCATGCATTAATAAGATTTTGAAACAAAAATGCCATAAATTAAAACAAACAGCTGTTTTTCTCACTTAACTGTGTCTGTAACTTTTTTTGGCGAGTACAAGCTGTCACGTAAGGAAACTACTCGCCAATTTACAGAAAAAGTGTGTCTGTAACATTTTGGTGAGAAAAGTTCCCGCTTTGAACTGTCAAATAAACTCACGAATAAAAATGGGGCGAGAAAAAATTTTAACACTAAAAAACAACTAAAAACTCAAAATGCAAAGAATAATAATAATAACATTTTGTTCTTGGCACATTTTTCATTGTTTTATTATTTTTCTTTTAACATTTTTATAAAATATACGAATGTCTTCAAAGCTCGTTTGCAAATAACAAACACTAAAGTCGCTCTTTACACAATTTGGTATAGCCGACGGTTGTATTTTCGCCGCCGTCGTTGAAAAATTTTCAATTTTAGTAAATTTTGGTCGCCGTCAACGATATGTGTTACTGGCGTTCTGAACGTATGCAATGTCACATCGGCTTCGAGTGCAATATTATGACTTTTATAACGCAACGACGTAATCTCTTTTAATAGTTTTCGACATGGGTTACAGACACACATTTTTCTCACTTTTCGAGAAACGATGGAATATTTTGTTGCACATCTTTTCGATGCAAGAAGTTCTCACTAAAGTTACAGAACATGGGTGCAGGAAGCCTTTCCCAAAGACTTAAGAAAAGCGAAAGATATTATGCAAACAAAACTGAAAAGTAAATGGGAATTACAAACACTCAAGTCTTATTTGCAGCGATATCAAAGCTTTGGCAAAACACCAACAAAATAAATAGTGAGTTTATCTTTTCCTTCATTCCCGACTACAATTTCTCGGCTTTTTTCCCGACTAGAATTGTAGTTGTTTGGGGGTATAAACAAATTACTTCATTTAAAAATTAAAAACAAATTAAAGGTTGAAAATGTTTTAAATCTAATTAAAATAATTATTAATACGATCTTCGTATGACGTGCTAAAAATAAGTTATTTATATAAACATATTTATAATGGGTATTTTTTAGCTATCATCTTCTTGGCAACACTGGTTTAAACAGCTGACACACGTTTCGTGTTTTGATTTACTGCCAAACATCTTCAATTTGGTCTATAATTTAACCATGAATCGTCTTATAAACGAACAACGCTTGCAAATTATTGAATTTTATTATCAAAATGCGTGCTCTGTTAAGAGAGTTCATCGCGCGCGTCTTCCATTTTATGGTCAGTTTAATCGACCCACTGAAGCCGCTATTCGGGCTATTGTGACTAAATTTCGCACCAAATTTACATTGTTGGACATTAAACCACCAACACGCTTACGTAGAGTGCGAAGTGAAGAAAATATCGCAGCTGTATCGGCCAGTTTTAATGATGACCATCAATTATCGATTCGTCGCCGTTCGCAGCAATTGGGCCTCTGTAACTCAACAACGTGAGATGATATCCAACTTTTTTTTGCCCAAAATGCAAGAGCTTGACTTGCATGACATGTGGTTTCAACAAGACGGTGCCACATCCACGCTTAACAATAAACTTATTGAGAGGCGAGTTCAGTGAACATTTTATTTCACGTTCGGGACCGGTCAATTGGCCGCCTAGATCGTGCGGTTTAACGCCCTTAGACTATTTTTTGTGGGGCTATGTTAAAGCTCATGTCTTTACACACATGCCCGCTTCAATTGACGCATTGGAAGACAACATTGAAGCATTTATTCATGAGATACCGGCTTAAAGGTTGGAAAGAGTATGCCAAAATTGGACTAAGCGGATGGACCATTTGACGCGCAGTCATGGTCAACATTTGCATGAAATAATTTTCAAACAATAAATTATATGGACAGTACTAGCGATTCAAATATAGTTTTCATGTATTTTTCTCAATTTTATGTGTTTTTTTAAAACTTTCCTATAGCTCTTAAAAAATCACCCATTATTTGCATTTTATTTATGTTTAATTAAATTAAATTATTTATAATTAAAATAAATTATTTTAATTTGACTTTTTTAAAACAAGTTTAGAAAATCCCTTTTTACTTTGGCATTGAATTTGTATAACAAGATCGTGTGCAAAACTTTGCTCCAGTATTTAAGTTTTCATAAACAATATTGCATTTTTTTAACGACTTGTGGTCCTTCGGCACGTGTGCAGCCAAACAACTATCTAGCTAAAGGATATTTAAGGATTTATCAGAAAACTGTACAGAAAAACATTACAAACAGAAAAGAAAAAAAAAAACAAAAAGTTACTAAAGCATATTTAAGGATAAAGAACGATAGAAAATACAAATTTAAGTGAAAAAGGATTAAGGATTTTAAAGTTTTATTAGAGATAATATTTATTTTAAATAAAACTTAACAACTGTTATCAATAAAAGTTAACAGATTTCAATTAAATCAGTTTTGTTTAAAAAGTTGATTTTGACAAACTTTTATGAAATTTTGTAAGAATACTTGAAATATATTTTAAAAAATTCAAACAAAACAGTCGTAAGGTTAAGCGTTTAGTCTTATAAAATTAACACCTAATTTTAAAACAAATGACAAAGATTTTTTGTAGATTTTATAATTTTTCTCCTTTTCTTCCTTCCAGCCGACAAATCTGATGAAAAATTCCATCGTCGAGCTTCTGTCAAAATGGGCGTTAGAGTTATTTATCGCACCGATGTTTTTAGTCATGGTATTAGTGGGCCGGAAAATTTTACTGCCTTAGTTAATAATCCGGTTAACTCACCGCCACCGCAAGCTATTGGCATGACTACGACTAACTCTGCAAATTCGATTACCAATACCACTATAACTTCCTCTTTAAGCACCAATACAACAATAAGTGAAACCACATCCGATACAGCAGCCCGACAGCATCATCACTTGCATGAAACCGCCAGTGCGGAGAGCTCCTTGCATGCAGCAAGTGCTACGGAAAATCGAACATTTGCTAAAGTTCGTAAATCAGATCGAGGCGATTCGTTTCCCAAATTACGCTTGTCACCGAAAACATTTCGTTTTAGCAATCGCTTTGGTCGCAGTAAAAGTGAGGTGGAAAAGTGTCCAAATGATCCGTTTCATAATTACAGTAAATCGTTTCAGGAGGTATGTTCGGTCTGTCAAGTTCAGTTTTAAGTTGAGGTTTGACTTAAGGTTCTCTTGAAAGCTCTAGTTAAGGTTATAGTTTTGGTTCTTGGCTATGTTCTATTTCAGGTTTGAGACAAGAATCTAGTTGAGGTTTTAGTCCAGGTTTGAGTTAAAGTTTTTTTGAAAGTTCTATTCCAGGTTAAAATTTTGGTCTTGTTCATGTTTTATGTTCGCTTCTAGTTCAGGTTTTAGTTCAGGTTCTAGTTTAAGTCCAGTTTTCAATTCAGGTTTTTTACGCTCTACTCGAAGTAATATTTCAGGTTATAGTTTAGAGTCTAGTTCAAATTCGAGTTTCTAGCTTAGACTTATGCTTAGGCTATTTTCTAAGATCTTCTATGGTTCTAGTTCAGGTTCAAATTTTGGTTCTTGTCCATGTTCTTTTCAGGTTTGAGACACGAATCTAGTTTAGGTTTTAGTCGAGGTTTACGTTTAAGTTCTTTTGTAGGTTCTACTCCAGGCTAAAGTTTTGGTTCTTGGCCATGTACTATTATCGATTCTAATGGAAGATTTTTTAGCTATTGTCTTTTTGGAAACACTGGTTTAAACAGCTGACGCACGTTTCGTGTTTTGTTTCACTGTCAAACATCTTCAGTTTGGTCTATAATTTAACCATGAATCGTCTTACAAACGAACAACGCTTGCAAACTATTGAATTTTATTATCAAAATGAGTACTCTTTTAAGAAAGCTCATCGCGCGTTTCTCGTGTTCAGCGACGAAGCTCATTTTTGGCTCAATGGGTACGTTAATAAGCAGAATTGTTGATTTTGGAGTGAATATCAGCCAGAAGCATTGCAAGAGCTACCAATGCATCCAGAAAAAGTCACAGTTTGGTGCGGTTTATGGGCTGGTGGCATCATTGGACCGTACTTATTCAAAGCTGATGCGAATCGAAACGTAACTGTGAATGGTGAGCGCTACCGTGAGATGATATCCAACTTTTTTTTGCCCAAAATGCAAGAGCTTGACTTTCATGACTGTGGTTTCAACAAGACGGTGCCACATGCCACACAGCACGCTTAGTTTCGAAAGATTCGAAATCTAGTTCAAGTTTTAATTTAGGTTCAAACTTATATTCTGGGTTAAATTATAGCTCAAGTTCTTGATCAAGTTTAAGTTAAGTTTATCATTCCTGTCACAGAAATCCATTCCGATCGAAAGTGGAAGTGATTTCGTATCTTGCCTTACATAAAGCGAAATTAACTTTGATCGAAATTGATCTCTGTGATAGACCTGTATGTTTCAGATTCTAGCTCAGGTTTTGTTTGTAATTCAGTCTAAATGTCAGATTGTACTTAAGGTTCTTGTTTACTTTATAGTTCATGTTCTATTTCCGGCTTTTGTTTAGGGTTTAGTTCACATTATAGTTTTAATTTTGTTCTATTGTTCTAATTTCGGTTCTAATTCGGATTTTTATTTTAAGTGCAAGTTCGGGTTTTAGTTCAGCTTCAAGTTCAATTTTATAGTTTAGTTTATGGTCCTGGTTTAATTTCAGGTTCTTGTCTAGGCTTTACAGTACTTCCAGGTTAAGTTAAGGTTCCATTCCATGTCGAATTTGATTCTTGTTCCTAGTTCGGGTTTAGATTTTATAGGAGATCACTTTGAGTTCTGTTTAAGATTCTATTAAGGTTTTAAGTTAAGATTTTTGTTAGTGTTCTAGTTTAGAGTCCTTTTAAGGTTATATTTTATGTTCGAAATCTAGTTTTTTTTTTAGATTCCAATTAAGGCTTTGATAAATTCGGGTTAAAATTTTCCTTCTCGTTTAGGTTTTTTTAAGCTCTAGCGTAGGTTTTAGTTTAGTCTCTAGTTCAGAAGGGCTAGCGCTGGCAGTCGTAATTGCATACTTTTGCGATTCGAAAACAATTTTATTTCAGTCGACACTGAAGGAATCGAAACTATTTTTTCAGTGTTGTGAAAACTCAAATTAATGCTTTACGGACTGAAAAAGTAATAACGATTCGTTTGGTATCGACTTAAAGAATTAGTAATAAAATTGCTGTTTAATCGAAAAAGTATTCGATCACAACTGCAAGAATGAGTCCCCAGGTTCTAGTTTAGTTTCTATCTTAGCGTTTAGTCTATGTTCTTGTTTAGTTTCTAGCTTATCTTCTTTTATAAGTTTTTTTTTATAAGTTTCAACTCAATCTATAGTTAAGGTTAGTATTTTAAGTAACAGTTTAGGATATATTTGAGGTTCTTGAACAGGCTAAAGACCTAAATTAGGTTCAAGTCCAAGCTTTAGTTTAGTTTATCGTCGTAGTTATATTTCAAATACTAGTCCCAATTTAAAAAAAGCTTCAGTTTTAGTTCAGGTTCTATTTAAAGTTTAAGTTGAGTTTTTGTTCCAGGCTCGTGTTGAGGTGTTAGTCCAGGTTGTACATAACTTTCGGTTATAATACAGTATCTAGTTCTAGTACAGGTTTTCGTTTAGGTTCTAGCCCAAGCTTTAGTTAAGGTTGTAGGCAAGACTCTTTTAAAGCTTCTAGTTTTCGTTTTTGTTGGAATTCAGATTCTTGTTCAAGTCTTAAGAGCGATTACAATTCAATTTATAGGAATTTTTTAAATCTTAATTTCCTTTAGTTTTCTTAAAAATTAATTATCTTTTATTTTCCTTATATCTAGTTAACTAATTTCCTTGTCTTCTTTTTTATTTTGTTTTTAGTATGACAGTGTTTGCACTACAAATTTAAGTGCTGGGCCTCAGGGTGCGGTTGATAAACCATTTTTGCTGCAGGATGGTCGTGTCGGCTTACGTGCCAGCTTGGATAAATCATGGTATACACATGGCGAAGATGTTTGTGTAACCATCAATATACGTAATGACAGCCGGAAAACTGTTCGGAAAATTCGTGTAAGTAATTCTTTTTCTTTCTTTTTTGTAAACTATAAAAGTGGCTAAATAAAAGAAAAAGCAAGGAAATGTTAAAGGCTAAAAAATTTATTTTTTCTTTCGCTGGCTTTTATGTTTTATTAAAGTCCTTTAAAATCATGATAACATGTAAGAGAATTTTTCCAGGTTACACAATTTGTTTACACATGTTACGGTTCCTTTGGGAACAATAGAATTTTATTGTCTGAAATAACAATAGTCATTGGTATAAAACATTGTTGCCTAAAAGCATTTCATTTTCTAAATTTCAATTGTTTTGAATAAAAAGTTCTTTAAAAAAAAATTAAAGTAAATGTGAATGTAAAACAGTGAAATCAAAATAAATTAAAAAAAAAATTTGTATAGAAAAAATTTATTCATACAAAATTATCTTAACGTTGTGTTTTATAAAATGAATTTCTAAATCAAAGTTATTTTTGGGAATAAAAAAAGTTTTTTCAAATGCACTGAAATTTATTTTTGGGTGAAGAGCTAGTTCCTTCTTCACTTCACTGGTTGCTTAGGCCAGATTATCAGGAAACCCTTTTCCAAAGACTTTGAAAAAGCTAAAGGATATTCTACAAATAAAACTGTAAAGCGAATGAGAATTACAAACACTCAAGTCTTATTTGCAACGATATCAAAAATAAACAGTGAGTTTATCTTTTCTTAAATTCCCGACTAAATTGCTCGTATTTTTCCGACTTGAAATGTAGTTGTAAGTGGGAAAAGGAATAACAAAATTAAAAACAGATTACTTCATTTTATTGTTTTCGGAAAAATATACAAAATAAAGCAATTTTCCAGTTCAGTTTCTTTGCACGGGAACCTGCAAATTTATTATCAAGATTTTTTTCTACCGAAAAAAATGTTTCGAAGAGGATCAAATTTGGTTCAAATCTTTGTTAAAAAATGCTGTCCAAATTTTGGGTGTTATCGGTCAATGTAAAGCCCTCTTTTTCGTCAAAATTATGCCATTTTATCCGACCTTTATCCGACAGAGAATGGATTAAAACTTTTATGTGTGGACGGTTGCTTCAAAGTCTACTTTGGAGCTACTCTACCGCGTGCAGGAGAGGTCAAAGGTTCTCACTGATGACAGTAGGGTGTCCAATTCTATTGAATCCCTGGAACACCGTGGCAATGTGGGTTGTATTTGCCTGTCTTATCCTTACTACCGAAACTCGTACGTTTGTTCGTCATAGGCGTTTTTCCTCAAGTGCTCCTTGTGTTGTCGATTGGCTAGTGAGTCCTACAATGTTTTACAGTAAAACTCATTCTTTGGCCGGACTGTTTGTATGTGGAACGAGCTTTCAAGGAAGTCTCCCCTCTCACTTTTAACATGAATGAGTTCAAATCGAATGTCCACAAGCACTACTCCCTCCCTCTATACCCCTTCCCAACGCCTTTTTTCCTTGTTCTAACACAACACAACTACTGAATACATATTCAATTTTAAACACAAACTTAAATTCCAGCGTAACTTTTTATATGACCTCACCGATAATATAAACAATACTAGCTGGCCCGGCAAACGCTGTTTTGCCATATAACAGATGTTACAGTGTCTGCATGCCAAATTTTAAGGAAACCGGTTGATTAGTTAAGAAGATAATAAAAATTATAGGCTTTAGTTCTTTCCAGATGTAACACTATTTGCCCGCCAAATTTCAAGAAAATCAGTTGATTAGTTTAGAAAATATAGGGAGGAGCTTTTACTCCTCTTACCCTATTTCATGCCTTTTCTCTTTCAGATGTTACAGTGTCTGCATGCCAAATTCTTAGAAACCCGGTTGATTAGTTAAGAAGATATAGGGAAGGGAGCTTTTACCCCTCCTGCTTCACGCCCTTAATAAAAAAACTATAGGCTATAGTACTTTCCACCTGTAACACTATTTGGCTGTGAAATTTCAAGAAGATATTGGGAGGGGGAGCTTTTACCGCTATTGCCCTATCTCACGCCAGTTTCCCAATTTCCTTTCAGATGATAAAGTGTCTGCATGTCAAATTTTAAGAAACCCGGTTGATTAGTTTATAAGATTGGGAAGGGGGAGCTTTTACCTCTTTTGCTCTATTTCACGCCCTAAATAATACAAATTTGAGCCTATAGTTCTTTCAGATGTTATACTATTTCCCTGAAAATTTCAAGAAAATCGGTCGATTTGTTAAGCAGATATAAGGAGGGGGAGCTTTTACTCCTCTTGCCCTATTTCACGCCCTATTCCCTATTTTCTTTCAGAAGTTACAGTGCCTGCATGCCAAATTTTAAGAAAACAGGTTGATTAGTTAAGACGATATAGGGAGGGGGATCTTATGCCCTATTTTGCGTCCTCTAGCGATATTAAATATACTCTACGATCTATTCTCATACCTAACAAAAACACATACAAAATTTCATAAAAATCAGTCAAGCCGTTTCGAAGGAGTTCAAAATGAAGGGCAATTTGTTGATATTTGTATGGGAATATATAGGAAAATCTAAATGCCATATCTCCGGAACAACCGGGCTGATTTGATGCAAACTTTACATAAACCATCTACAGACAATCCCCAACGTACCCCAACGTTTTTATTGAAATCGGTGTACCCGTTTTCGCAGTTAGTGTTGACATCAAAGTGTACACTTCTTTTTATATATGTATATAGATGAGATACAGTTGTACAACAATCTCCACAACTTAACAACCAATCGATACAACTTACCAAAAAATCAAATCTTTCAAACACTTCACAATCTCATATACAACCTTCTCAGCGTTGGTACAACATGATCGTTGCAACGGTCGTAAAGTGTGTGGCTTGCTTTAGGCAGGACCTTGTTTTGTTATTTTTATTAACCGATTTAAATGTGTAAAAAAAAGGGTATAAAAAGGACCCTTTTTGGTAATGCAAAAAGGTTTTTTGCCAATAAAATTTTATCATTTACCATTTATTTATATGTTTACATGTTCCACCGATTTAAATGTGTAAAAAAAATTTTACGTTGGCTATAAAAGGACCCTTTTTGGTAATGCAGAAAGATTTTTTTGCCAATAAAATTTTATCATTTACCATTTATTTATATGTTTAGCTACAAACATTATTGTATTGCAATTTTTTTTTGAAATAAACAATCGCCCAAATATATTCTGTTTAATTTTGCATAATATTTTCATAAAATCTTTTAAAAAACTACATTTTAACAAAGTCAAACTGATAGGGTTCCTGATTTCTTCGAAGTTTTTTGGAAATTTTATAGATATAAAGGAGTTATGATATATGTATTGTTGAAAATTAGTTGTTTTTTAAGGCACTAAAATGTGCAAAAATAGGAAGGGCACACCTCTCTTGTTAACAATGCCAAATTGTCATGCTTAGATCCGGAAATATACGATATTAAATTATTCTCACAAAGTAAATTCCTTCCTTCGTAAATCCATTTGAAAATGCGATTTTGTCAATTAAACAGATAATTGAGGCTATCAGCGCAGAAGTGTTGTAACCCCAGACTACTTATTGCTTGCTACTTATCTTGCACTATAGTACTTGGTTGTAACGGCCCGTGAAAAACCTATGTTTCTAGCACCACCTGTTTTGGAAACAATCAGTTGGCTTACTCGACTATTGCACTGTAACAGTGCAAAAAACATATCTTACGCCAGAACCGTAACCAAAATTAATTGTCTTTCTGCGCTGAGAGCCTCAATTTTATATAATTATTAACAAATATATAATTCAAACTCGGATCCTGAAAATATGCAACAATTTGTTTTTATTTAATTCAAACAAAGACAGACCATTAACTGCTTTAAAACCTTTAATCTCGTTTAAAGACCTTTCAAAGAATAATTTTACTTTTGTCATCATATTGCCAAGAATTTTATAAAAAAAAAATCGTTTAAAAAGGATTCTCTTAAAATCTTTCACAAATAGGAACCCTAATTTATCCCTTGTTTTTAGACAGGGTATACAAATAAGACTTGTGTGGCAGTGTAAAGCAGCTACTAATAGGCACAAAATATTGTTTTAATTAAAAAAATACACTTTCTTAACAAAGTAGACTCAAAAACACACATCGCACTGGATCAACAAAAGCGTATTAACTCGAAATTTTTATTTTTTTTACTTTTTGGGAAAAAACGACACATGATTTTCATATCTACCCGCTGTCATGCTGTTTTGTCTACTTTTTGGTTGGTTAAAAAATATTTTTTCATATGCCTTTAATGTTAAATTAGAAAATGTTTTGCTTCCACTGAAACTGTTCAAATTTTGAGTTAATACCCTCTGGTTGATCAAGTGTGACATGTTGTTATATAATCTAAGCATTGGAATTTATTAAATAAAAATAAACCATACTTTTAGGCATTAGTTAAAAATAATGCTTTAGAGTCATTTCATTTCTCGAGGAAACTACAAATAAAACAAACAAACAAACACTTTTATTAAACATTTTTGATATAAAAATAAGAATTGTCTTTTCTATTCTGTGGTTTTTATTTTTAGATCTTAATAATGTTTATAAAATATCTCCATATTTCTTTGGAACTTTATAAAAGAATTTACTTTTAAAGATAAATTTTACTGCAAGTCTTTCCACAAATGTTTCTGCATTTGTCAGTGTCTTTATCTAATAACCACAAGATTTCGTTTACTTGAACTATTGTTGCAATTTTCTTAGACAATTGCAATAAATTTCTTGTAACACACCACAATTTTTCATTTCCAGAACTTGTTTTATTGTGAAGGGTGTTTTTTTTCTAACTAGACAGATCTGACAACAGGGTGCGCCTACATTTTGCCATTTATGTTCACTAAGGGCTTTGTGGCCCTTTGTTCCTTTGAGGAACAACAGGATAAATATATTTGTACTCTAGTAAATTTTCATGAATAGATTCTCGGTTAAGCATCTCTACCAAATTATCCAAATTTATTTATAAAATCAGCCATTTATGAGGCTTACTTTTGCATAAACGAGGTTGTTAATACACAAAATTTCTGTATAAGAAGTGAGACCAATCCACAAGAGACCCTACAATCTCTACTACATTAAGAGAAATCCACAGTTTAAAACGCTTTAAAACGAGGCCGCAGTTCGCTTTGCGTTCAAAGGAGATTGTTAACACACCAGACGGACGGACATGGCTTAATCGCCCTAGAGTTACTAAAAGACCCAGAAATCTTAAATTAATATCTAAAAAATTTCACACGGAATGCCAAACTTAGTATACCATCTTCACAACTAGTTGCAGAGGGTATAAAAATGGTTGTTGTTAAAAGAAATGTAAAAGCTTTTGCATGTAACTAAATTAGCATACTTTAAGGGATTTACTATACTTAGATAAACCAAGTATAAGCATGTGCATATTTTCACAATAAGAATGAAAAAAGTATGTTTTATATTTATTTAGGAAAATTTTTGTGAAATTTTTAACATTTAAACATGTTTAAAGATTCAATAAAGCTTTTTTTTGCCATTAATCTAGAAAAACTAAAACTATAAAATTTTATTAGCATACATTTGAGGAGTTAAATTTTTTTTAATACTTTTCAGCTAAAGGACATTTTTTAGTTATATTCTAAACATATTCAAAAACTTAATTGCTTTTTTTCATTTTTGTTTAATTTGTGTTAGTACAGCTTGGGGTATACTGAAAAATTTCTATAGTTGCATACTTTTAGGAGTAGAAAATTTTTTTTTTTTAGTCATAGACACACATGCTAATGTATTTTATATGTACATGCTAATGTTTTTATGTAGTTTAAAGGCAGTTACATATATTTTTAAATCGATAAGGTTTCATACAAATCTATTGGTTTTATAAAAGAAAGAATTTCTGAAATTTAATTAAGTTTTAAAATGATTTATCTGTCTTTATTAATAAACAGGAATGTTAAAAAAAACTTTGAATATATAAAGATTTAATTTTTATAATGCCTTTTTTTTATAAAAAAAAAACATAATTTATTTATTTAAATAAATTGATTTTGGTTTACAAAAATCTTCAGCATTCTTTAAGAAATTTGTTATATTTTTTAATTTACATAAATTAAAGCCTACTTTTTATTTAATAAAAATCTTTAACATATTTTGGTGAAATTTTTTTATTAACTAATTTAAACAAATTAAAGCCTATTAAAAATATAAAGCATACTTTAAGGAATTTTTTATATTTTTTTAATTTAAATAAATAAAAACCTACTTTTTGTTTAATAAAAAATATAAAGCATACTTTAAGGAATTTTTTATACTTTTTTATTTAAATAAATAAAAACCTACTTTTCTAATAAAAAAATATAAAGCATACTTTAAGAAATTTTTTATATTTTTTTTATTTAAATAAATTAAAGCCTACTTTTTGTTTAATAAAAAAATATAAAGCATACTTTAAGGAATTTTGTATATTTTTTAATTTAAATAAATAAAAAACCAATTTTTTTTAAGGAATTTTTTTTAATTTTTTAATTTAAATAAAAAATACTTTAAGGAATTTTTTATACATTTTTATTTAAATAAATATTTAAATTAATAAAAACCTACTTTTTTAATAAAAATATATAAAGCATACTTTAAGGAATTTTTTATATTTTTTTTATTTAAATAAATAAAAACCTACTTTTTAAATAAAAAAATATAAAGCATACTTTAAGGAATTTTATATATTATTTTTATTTAAATAAATTAAAGCCTACTTTTTTTTATAAAAAAATATAAAGCATACTTTAAGGATTTTTTTTTATTTTTTTTAATTTAAATAAATAAAAAACCAATTTTTTGTTTAATAAAAAAATATAAAGCATACTTTAAGGAATTTTTTATATATTTTTTTATTTAAATAAATTAAAGCCTACTTTTTTTTATTAAAAAAATATAAAGCATACTTTAAGGAATTTTTTATATTTTTTTTATTATATAAACTAAAGCCTTCTTTTTTTTTAATAAAAAAATATAAAGCATAATTTAAGGAATGTTTTATATTTCTTTATTTAAATAAATTAAAGCCTACTTTTTTTAATAAAAAAAATATTAAGCATACTTTAAGGAATTTTTTTATATTTTTTTAATTTAAATAAATAAAAACCTACTTTTTGTTTTACAAAAAAATATAAAGCATACTTTAAGGAATTTTTTATATTTTTTAATTTAAATAAATAAAAACCTACTTTTTGTTTAATAAAAAAATATAGAGCATACTTTAAGGAACTTGTTATATTTTTTGATTTCAATAAATTAAAGCCGACTTTTTGTTCAATAAAAATATAGAGAATACTTTAAGGAACTTGCATAATATTTCTAGTTCACTTGCCATTTTTTTTTTTTTTAATTTTTTCATTTCATTTATTTAACCAACAACTAAAAAGACGTATTATATACAAAATAAGCTTTTAAGTTCACCTTCGAATAAGTATTTATTGTTTGACCTTTGACAAACATAGAATTATCTGGGGTCATATTAAATTGTGGTTCTGTTTTTGTTGCTCGAACCTGCTGTTTATGGCATAAAAATATTTTTTTTTGTACTTGTTTAGCTTTTTGCTTTATGGTGGATGTATTGAGGCCACAATTACTCTGTGGCCAACATAAAAGAAATGTCAAAGATAGAATAATAATCATGAACTGTGGGCACCATATGGCGAGCTAAAATAATTACAGGCTGATGTCTCTGTGTTTTTTTTCTGAGATTTTTTTATTAAAATCTGTAACGAACGTTAATCATGACTCTTAATAAGATAAAGACAAAAAATGGCAAATTGTTTCTAAGCTAAATGAAAACTACCATCTCTCTAAATAACTCTTTTTCTACGAGATCGATTTTGATGATTTTTGTTTCCAAACTTTAAAAACAAATTAATCATGTGTCTTTAATTTTCTTTATATTTATAAGTTTTAAAAATTTCCATATTAAAATGACATTATATTTGAACAACTCAAAGACTTCTGTGTTTATTTTTATATTATACTGCATATTTTTATGGGTTATTACGTTTATTGCCAAGCATAAAAGTATGCAACAAATTACAAAATGTTAATAAAAATGCTATCAAAAATTAGTCTTTTTTATGGCAAAATGCAAAAGAAGTCTGGAATCTTAAATTAATGATAAAACAGGGTAGCACATAAGTTACGTTATAAATTTAATAATAAATAAATTATTTCTTTTCGATTCTAATAGAGATTGGCATTTATTAAAACTTAGATTTAAGCATGGAATTATGTTTGAAACATAATATCCTTTATCAGATGTTTTGACGGGCTACTTAGTTGGTAGTGAGCTTTTAAAAAAGGGAGAAGGTTGCGTGTTGCCCGGAAAAACTAAGCTCGAATATAGAGGCCTGCTACAGATATCAATTTCGATCAAAAGCGGAAGTAATTACGTGTTTTGCTCTTCCCAAAAACCCGATAATTTTATTAAAAGAAGCTCAAACGAATTCGATTGCAACTGCAACTTTAGAATTAAAACCTTTTTCATCAGAATGTGTGACAATTCGCTCTTCAAAAAAAATGAAAATTGTATTTAAAGAAGTTAAAACGAATTCGAACAGAATTGCAACTTCGGAATTAAACCCCTTTTTGTCGACCTACGTGTCCTTTCCGGAGAATTTCCCATTACTTTTCTTAGAATTTAAGGTCTTAATTAGAATTTTAGTTCTTAGGGAGTACCCTTACTCCTTCGTGAATATTTACCTTCAGTTGCTGGATGGTTTTTGGCTTATTAGGATACACCCAACCCCGTACCCCCTGACTTCATGGGCCATAAATTTACTAACATTAAAACAAAAATCGTTGTAGTGTAGACTACTAAAGTTTCGTGTTTTGTTAGTGTTTTACCAGCGTTGGTACACAATTTTTCCTGAATGCTTTTTTATATCATAATTTCTAAGCATCAGCAAGAAAAATAAGAGCCGTTCAATCCGGCAAACGCTGTGGGGAGTTTCAATATATAGGAGGATCTTAGTTTCACTTTCGAAAATAACATTAAAATATAAAAAAAAAACTCTAGGCAAAGCGTTTTATTTCAATATATAAAGAATATAGATACCTCGGAAAATTAAGGTGCTATAAATCCTTTTAATTAGTTTGGGAGTTATAGTTTCGTTTAAGAAATTTATGGTGTCAGATTTGTGGATTCGGTTTAGAGAAACCGACCAAAATCCTCAAAACTTTTAATTAAACAAGGTTTGCCTGGTGGTAGAATTTCAACCACTTGATATTAACAGTTGTGAAAAAGATTAACATGGATACCTTTTGCGTGGGCCTACTCCATGGTGGATATTTTTCACTGGGTGACAAGCAATGTGTTTATTGATTGCCCATAAATTTAAAAGCAACCAGCATACACAGGTAACACTTTGAGTGCATAATCCTGCAAGTTTATTAACTTGTCCATTGTTTAGGAGCTGGAGCTATATAACCTTCGATGATTTTGAAAATAGGCTAACAGTAGCTATCGAGTACCAACAGCACCAAGGGATAGCACTGCTTCAGGCTGAATTCTTTAAAAGCTGGATAAAAATCAGACCTCTTATGGGATTTTCAGGATATCCACTCCTTTAAACACAACATCTAAACGTTGCACTCCATTTGTGAAAGCAGGCTTCATTGAACGAAAGTGAAGTCTTGGAAAAATATCTGCAAAAAAAATCTTCCTGAAACACAGAAAGTTTTTCCCGCAGGAAGCTTTCCCAGGGATGCCTCAATCAATCGTCACTCCGGTGCCATGTCACCAGTGCTGCTGACTCCCATGGTACCAAATAGGACCTCTGGTCATTCGCGATCGCAAGAGATAGTGAAAATCACCTGAGATTAGTCAATTTTGGGGTTTTGCCGGATACCAGTAATTAACTGCACCTGATCTCCCCGCGCAAGATTTAACACTAAAAGGTGAAATATCTTTACTAAACCTCGTGGGGGCGGCTGATATTTAAAATTGAAATAAATATGTTTATGAACGTTTGCATCTAATATGAAATTCTTTCTTCAAGGGCTATTAAAACTTCAGAAAAATAACAAATGCCCCTTTATATGCCCTTGTATTCGTTACTTTTATTTCGCTTTAAAATCATAATAAATAGGAATTTATCAAAAATTATTTAAAATAGATGACAACAAACAGCGACTACAGTGTAGCAACGCAAGACATTTTAAGAGAACCAATAAAAAAATTAAACAGAGACCTTTGAAGGCTTATGCATGTGTCTTTGCAAGTATAAAACAAAAAGGAACACATTTTATTAGAACAACAAAATGCACTTATTCTTATTCAGGCACCGTTTATATGTATATATAACAATATATATCTCATCAATATTAGTGGACGATAAGATGCGTTTAAGTGTACGACACTAAAGGTCTGTAAGATTCTGGTTATTAAAATTGTTCCCGTATTTCCATCCACCAAAAAGGGCAGAATGTTAATTGTAACAAAAAGTTTGCAGAGAATTTTCTTAGTATGTATAATACCTATGACAATTATGTGTAAAACAAAATACCGCCAAAATTCTTGGCACGGCTTCGGTGACTTGGCCGATGGTCCATATTTTCAATGCCTCTGAGACATAATTGAGGTTCAGAGTGTCGTTAATATGCCGAATTATCTCATTCTTTAGCTAAAGTAAACTTAAATAACCCCAAAGAAAGAATTCCAACGGTATCTAATCACACGATCGTGGCAGCCAATTAACATTGCCTAACGAGAGATAACACGGCCATTGAATTTTTCGCGCAAAATAGCCATTGGCCGATCTAATCCGCCGCCGCTATCGCGAACAACAGCAATGTTTTCCGCAGAACGGACTGGCAATCATGCATAGGTACTTTCATATTCTACAGACCCAGATTATGCTGACCAAAAAAAATCAAGAAGTACACGAAAGGCATTTTAATTTAACAGACCATTTTCGTAAAAAGCTTCAACAATCTTCACGCGCTGCTCAATTGTGTACCTCTCCATGGTTGCATTTGCCAAACACCGAAACAAAGAAACGTCAAATTAAGTTCGGCGAACAACTTGACGTTAAGGTGTGAATCACAATTAACATCGTACAATTTATATATAAAAAGATGTCGGTGATAAAGATTGAACCGAACACTAATATATTCGAAGATTTTGTATGCCTGGGGCTAAACTAAAGCATTCGATATCAATAAAATTCCCATTTATATTGTTTTGTAATTTCAATCGATATCTAATACTGTAGTTTGGACCCTAGTGGGTATAAGGTTAATTTATTAGTCAGGGTGGGGGCTTTCGATTTTTTGAATTCAGCTCGTAAGAGATATGGGCTTTTCCATGTCATCGTACGTGACATTTGTACGCCTTCAGAGAGATAGAAATTTTGCAAAAATAGTATTAACTGGAAAATTATTAAATTCGGAACCTCGTTGTCCAAAATATCGAGCAAAATAAGTGCATATCGTACGTGACATAAAACGGAAGTGAGTATGTGGTGAATGTAAAAAACAAACGAAAATCTGCGAATTGTAGGAGGTTTTTCTGCTTTTTTTAATTTTTTACATTAAACCACATAATTTTCCTTCATAATCCATAATTGGAACAAAAAAAATTTTTTTTATGGTTTTATAATGAACAAAATGTAATATCGTTCGTGACATACCGTGCGTGACAGATTTGTCTCTTATAGTATTTACATGTAAATATATGTATATAAAAACTTAAAACAAACAAGTAGGAAAGTATAGTCGATCAAGCCCGATCATATGAAACCCTACACTATAATACTTAGGGTCCGTGGCCAATCAAGATCGCCAGAACAGAATTATGCTATGAGGTTAAGAATTATATATAAATTATTTGTGCCGAATATTATTTAGTTATCTCCATCAATATGAGATTTGTTTGCCCCTAGGCGATTTAAGGAAGGGGGTTTATATGGGACCTATGGTTAACTTTGGACCTACCCGCACAACATTTTGTCATGACATCGAACCTATCGTAAAAGTCACTGTCGGAAATTTTTATGTAAATACCAACATTGATAAGGAAGTTATGGCACTTAAAGCTATTTTCGGGAGAAGCACTTGTATGGGAGCTATGGTCAAACATGGACCGATTCCAAAAAAATTTTGTGAGATAATTTTGATTGTAATGAAACGAGGTTTGACCAAATTTAAACTAAATGCCAACATAATAAGATGATGCATTTAGTTGCATTTTAGTACTTACAATACCGTACGAGCTTTAAAAGCTTATAAAATTTGTATTTTTTGCTTTGAACTTTTATTTTGAAATACCAAAGACTGACCAAAGATAAATGATGTTTTCGCACCACGTACGTGACATTAGAATAGCATCCAAAACAATCACAAAAACAAAATACCGCTAATCGAACTATAAATTTGTTCTTTCGTCATGGATCTTGTTATTTATTGTTGTAACATTAATCTTAAAGCATAATTCCAGGGTTACCAGTATCTGTATTTAATCGGCAGAATATTAAAAATTTTCAATTGCAGTTACTAAAAATGAATCAATGAGAAAGTGAGTTTAAACTATTATTTTTTGCTTTATAAAAATTGTAAAAAGCTTTAAGTACCTCGGCATAGTAAAGTTTGGGTGTTTTTGTCCTTTCTACCATATTTGAAAAAAAGTTTCAAGCGTTTTAATTATTTAAGTCGTGGTTGACATTCTCATGGAAATGCCCATATGTTAACCGGAATCTCTAAAGGGTTTTCAAAATTTTTGTAAATAAAATTGACCACAAGCTCGAAATTAATAGAAATAAAAACAATGGGCGGTCGTTTAATTTATAACATCAAATTGTATGCATTTAAAAGTTAGATGAATACCTAGGCTATCAAGTTGGTGGGTAGATTTAGCTTTTAATAGGAAAACAAAATAATTTTATATTATTTGCGGCTTCTGTTAAATAAAAAATAGGTTTAAGAACTGTAAAGACTAGACATAAAAGAGCTTCTAACATTTAAATATTTTTGTCTAATTTTACTTCTTTTTTATTCTCATTTTTTTTTAATGTAAAATTTCAATTTAAATTTATTATGCTATAAAACTTCTCTAAACTATAGAGTCGATTCTAATTTTTTATTGTTAAGCCAAAAAATATGCTTTAAATTTAATATTATTAAATTATGTTTAACCTTAAAATGAGGTTTAATTTTATTTGAGTCATAAAAAAACTAAAGAACATTTTTCAAATTTATTACAAATAACAAGCAAAATTCTCTTTGGAATGTTATTTTTTCATTAAGTTAATTATTTGCATTTGTCTACATTAAATTTAATTGAAAAACTTTTCTTTTTATTTATGTATTAAAAAACTTCACTCCTAACAGTATGCTGCATTATAATAAACTTTTAAGAGGATGTAAGCAACAAATTTGTTTCTTTTTATAGAAGCTGTTTCAAAATTATTTTAAGTAATTGATTAACAAATTTGTGTGTTTTACAAAACAGTTCATTTCGTTAAACTATGATAAATTAGTTTGGCAAAAAATTTTCTTAAAGTTAAACATTTTCTTTTGTAAAATTTTAATTTTTAAAGCTAAATCGCTTTTATAGATTCTGTTTGACGCCTAAAAGTATGTTTAAATTTTTAATCAATATGCTGTTTGGCTCAATAGATATTTTAAACAAAACATTTTAGCACTTTTATTTTATTTCATTTGCGAAATTGTCTTTTTTTATAACCCTATTAGCATCAGCTTTACTTTGTTTAAAATTTTAGTATTGAAACGTGTTTAAATTTAGTCATTTCTTTTTTACTGCCTTAAGAAAATTTATGCTGTTTTTGTAATTTTTAATGGCGCCCTAAAGATATGCGTATATTAATTTTATTTTATTAAAGATTTTATTAGAGTAAACTGCATTTGTCTGATTGCGGAGATTATTATTTGCTCCACTACAGGTAGAAATGTTTTAAATAAGTTTGTCATTCATTTTGTAATGTCCACAAAGTGTCAGAATCCTTATGAGTAGCGAAGTTGATTGAATTATGTCCATCTGTCCGTCTGTTTATAAGTCTGTTGAAATCGGTTTTCCGAAAAGCCCAGAAATGTTAGGGACTAGGTTGTTATATATTTATATAACACATAGTTCAGAATAAATTGTTATTTTAATTCAGCCAGATCGCTCTACAAAAGGCTGACATCTAAGTAAAAAAATCACGACTGTATCTAATGTTTAGCCATAAATCTCTAAGTGTACCCATAACCATTTGTGAAGTCTTATTAAAAGCTATGAACTTTGTTTTCGATTTCACCTTAACTAAAATCAATATACTGAGTTATAGGCAAGCTGAAGGAGCATTAATTATTGAAAACCACATGGCTACCATACAAATTTTCTTACGAGTCAAGGGTTTGGGTTTCGACAGAGCCCAAAAAAACAAGCCAGGTCAATAAAATTGAGCTCGAATATTCTTTACATACGGGATTTCTATAGAAAAGCTGTCTTTCGCTGAACTTTATTGTGAGTTCATGCCTAGAAGAAGGTACTTCCCAATCGGAGGAAAACAACTTGATGGAAATCAGCCTTCTACCAGAAAAATAAAGCTTTCATAAAGGCAATTATCCTGAAAGACAAGGAAGATCTTCTGCAAGAAGCAAAATAGCGGTGGCCTTAATAAGCAGTTATACCGGTGGCATGCTCACAGAGGACTTCTGACTCCCAAACTCTTTCGATGTCATTTCTAGGTCGACGCAGTATCCAAATCCATTAAAAACTTCCGCGTTTTAAGCAGGGCTGCGGAGTCGTCAAAAAAAAGTTCCAGCTCTGGACTCCGATTCCAGCCACTAAAGTTGTTTAAGTCCGACTTCAACTCCGACGACTTCGACTCCAACTCCAACTCCAACACCAAATCCAACTCCAACTCCGACTCCAACTCCGACGCATACTCTTAAGGCCCAACCATAATATGCATAGCCTTGCTTAATCTACTGTAAAAAATTAACAAAAGCTCTCTCAAATGTATTTAAAAAACAAACAAAATATCAACAAACATTTGATTCCGTACGGAATGTGCGATCAGTTTCGCACTTTGCTGAAGCAAATGACAATTTCATATAATTTAACACAAAGTTTCCCTAAGTTCATTATGGGCTGCCTCATATGATTTACATGTATTCGTACATTTGCTTAAGCTAACTTAAGCACATTATGGTTGGACCTTCACATTCATGCTAAATATATATGAGACCAGTGTTCGAAATTAAACACCAAATATCGCTCCTAGTGTTCGGTTCGGTATATTCGTGGAAAACACAAACGCTAATAGTGCTTAGAAAAATACTTTTCTAATCCAACTCAATAAAAGATAATTCCGATAGGTTTTTTTTTTTTAACTACAAACTTTATTGTGTTCGGTTCAGCTCATTAATGATTGTCCCTTTTAGCTAGTAAAAAAACCAAACATTTTTTACCAAAACAAATTACACATACGAAAAAAAAAAACAAAAAACCAGCCAAGTTATTTTACACAAACAAAACATATACAAACAAGCTTTTCGTACTGCGATCGTTGCTAAAATTTTTTGTTTGTTCATTTCTTTATCAATGTAAAAAATAAAAACATTTTAGAACATTTAAAAATATACACCCCTATCGCGAATGTTATGGGAATATGATACATGGGACCAAACCTAAATTCCCATCCCCAACAAATCGGTATCGCAAATATTTTGGGAGTAAAAAATTCTATTGTGAATTATTATTATTTTTCAGTGCCTTGTAAACAAAAGTCTCTATTGTGAGTAACTTGTCAGTGCCTGTATTGTGAAAGAAAAATATGCAAAATAAAATACTACTAAAAATATGATAAAATAACTAATGAATAGTGTTTATCTTCATTTTATTTATGTGCACTCCTTCAATAAGAGGAAAAAGTAATTAAATTTAGTAATACTTTAGAATACAAATTAAATTTACATGTTCCCTTCTCGTTCACATCAACACTTGTTGGGAATTTATTTATTAAAAAAATTCGCGGGAGTAAACATTGGCGATGCAAAATTTTTTAAGTTTGGGAATTCATTCCCACAAAATTTGTTTTCACAATACGAAATAAAAAAATATGGGAATATTTTCATAGGAGTAGTTGTTTGCGATAGGGGTGATAATGTTTGTCAACAGTTTCGCTACAATTGTTCTGTTTTAAAACACTATATGTATAATGTTCGTTTCTTTCTTGAAAATTGTTACGAATGGTATTAAGGGTTATGTTCGTCTACACAAACACTAAAAAATAGTCATCGTTCTTGGGTGAGTGAGCCGAACGCTAAATAATGTTCTGTTTATTTTCGAACACTGTATGAGAGAGATCCTTATTTGACTTTAAACTCTTTTTTTAAATGCAGTACCTTGTAAATGATTAAATAAAGCAAGATAACTTATTCTGTAAAAAATGATATTTAAAATGTTGCTCAAACTGAAATAGCTTTTATTATTAAGAATACATTCCTTTTACGATTGCTTTTAAAAGCTGTTTAAAATTCATTTAAAAAAACAATATATTTATTAAAAACTAACGAAATTAAAACTCTTTATACAATTCTTAGCATATTTCAAGAGCCTAAGAGTGTGCTTTAGATTGTCTTCTAACAAAACGGCAATTAATAAAAAAATTATAAAACACATCATAACCAAAGAAAAATAATACATAAACATAATAAAATCCCAGTTATAAATACTGCCATAGAAATTTGTTAATAAATGCTTAGGGAAACCCATAAACACAAATAAGAAAATTATTTTGAACATGATAAACAAAAATAAATCAAAAATTAATAAAAAAAAATTCTTTAACTATTACACAAAAAATTATTTAGTTTGATTTGTCTATTTATATATATATATTTATTTATTTTTTTTTTCAATTCAATAAAACACAAACCAACTTGCTTTCTATCAATTTCAAATCAATATCTATTCTCTCCATAATGATGAATGCGGTTGTAGAGAAAAAGCCATAAACTATGCTACGATTTCTTTAGTCTATATTTAGCTCATATTATTCTCTATAGCAAATGACCTTGGCAACGTTTAATATGTACTCAATACAAGGACTCACAGGGATATAAACCATAGCATAGTTATGGGGCAATAAAAATTACATCTCTATGGAAACAAATAAACACAAAACACACAATTTTGTCTAATAAAAAAATGGAATTTTGTACAAAAAAAGACTGCTTATAAGTTTGGTAAAAACATAGGTTAGGTTAGGTTAGGTTGAAAAGAGGGGAATGATGCTGATGACCGATCATCCATACCCATTTGGTTCTACTGATTCCTCATCCTGGAGCCCCTAACCAGCTTAAATACTAGCTGAAAATCATAGTCGTCTCTTTATGTATTTTAAGGGCTTCTATTCCATTTCCACTCCCCCAAATAATTCTAGACTTATTATGATGACGTGGTTTAGTGGTTAAAGTGCTTGCCTACAAAACCAGGCATCCCAGGTTGGGTCTCTGGTAGAGAACAACAAATTTTTATCACGGTCTTCGAGCTTACAAAAAAAAAAGTGGCTTCAACGTCCCTCCAAACAATTTACCCAAGAAGCCCCTGATCTCCCCTCCCCATGGAAAAGAGGATAACATAATGTCAAAGGTCAGGATTCCAGCAATTCATTGGAAATAAGGTAGAAATCCGAAATTAGCAAGGTTCCCCACGACTACAAAAAAATACAAAGAGCGCGTTGTTTCTAGGCAACAACAAATGGCAGCCTCATTATCCTAGGACATGCTACGGTTGACTAATTATCTACTTAGACGGCAATAGAAGAGGGAAAGGAGAATAACAAAATACTAGATCATATGGCAATAACCTTTTCACACCGAAAAAGGAGTACGCATGGCGCAATGGAATGTATTTGCGAAATACATGCGGACGCTCAATAATCCAGGAACAGCTGCACAGAGTGAGTGCCCTGGGAGGCTAGCTGGTAATGAGCTAGTCTATCAGCGGCGGGGGTGCGGGTTCGATTCCCGCCAAAGACTCTGGTTTCTTGCCTCCAGACAAACGTAGAGCTTCGCGGGATTAGCTTAGTGAAATTAGAAGAAAAGACAGCAAAATCTATCGTCTACTGAGCAGGAACCACAACCGATTAGCGGGAACTGAGGAAACAACAATATGCTTACTTAATCATACGAAAACAAATGGCACAATAGAATGCACGCTTGATAAACCTGGAACAGCTGCAACGGAATCTTTCTACCTAACCTAACCTTTATTCCGCAGGCAAACTGTATGGCTTCGCAGGGCAAGATTGTAGGTTGTAGAGAATGACAGTTCAAATATAATAACCCATAATAAAATAATGGCTTTGGTTGGAATTAATTAAACAAAAATTATTAACAAAAAAAAAGCAGAAAATGTGTTAAAACGTCTACCGGTGTGTGTGGTTTTTCGCTCCTAATGCGATTAAATGCAGGACAATTACATAAGTAGTGTTCCATAGCTCTTTCTCTTCGCAACATGTCCCAAAGATATTCCATCATTTGCAAGTAACTTCAATTAATTCCAACTTTTTTCGCTAGGAAAGCTTCTTTTCCATCGTCTATTTTTTATCCTAAAGATACGTAGCAAAAGCGGTAGCAAAAAAGAGAAAAGAGGCCTAATAGAAGGCTTTACTTAGTAGACACAAGCTCTCCTTTACTTATTAATTTTTACACCGGTTTTCACTGGGAGCAAGGAAGGGAGTAAGGAAGGTCACCACAAAAAAATTATAAGACTGAACAACTTCCTTTCTCCCTACTTAGAGAAGGGAGTAGCGAATGTGTGCCGAATATTTTGAAAGTTCCTTCAAAAAGAAATGTATACCTTCTAGAAGGCAGGATATCTACGAAGCGAATATTTTAGAAAAGGCCTCTATACGCCTTCCAAAAGACCTGTCATTTTCAGTCTTTCCAATATTTACCACTGGGATATACTGGGTATTAAGTCAAAGCAGGTTCTTCATACATTTTTTTTTAATAATTGAGGTCTCACGTCCTTAATTTAGATTGATATGTTGTGATATTGAAATCTAATTTTAAAAAAATTTTATTCGTTTCAGGTCTGTGCCATTCAGCACGTCGATGTCTGCATGTTCAACAATGGCAAATTTAAGAATGTGGTAGCCGACTCTGATAGCTTTTCACCCCCACCCGCTGATCAACATGTCGCGCCCGGCAGTACTCTTAATACCAGCGTTATTTTAAAGCCTCAACGTGGTGCTACCAAAAATTGGATTGCTTTGGAAGATACTTTGCAGAGAAGTACCGAACCGGATGAAATAAACGCGGATATAGCAGCTTCCGCTTTACGCACTCCCCACTTTCTTATGCAGGCCAATCATTCACCCAATAAATGCTCAAGCCCAGGCGTTCATATTCCAGCCACCGCTCTAACCACCGCTGTCAGCCATGCCGCCACCAATAGCGATGAACGAAACGTTTTTGCCATTTATGTGTCGTACTATGTGAAAGTAAAATTAACACTGTCTGGCATGGGTGGTGAATTGTCTTTGAAATTGCCTTTTCTCTTGGTACATATCGATGAGGAACAGAGATTAAGGCATGAGAGAGAAAAGATTCAACTAGAGGAGGTGCCGGCCCACAAGAGAAATGGCAAACAGGGAAAATCTCCGGAACAAAAAAATGAGATTTCTAAAGAATTCGCTTTACCAGCCAGTTTGGAGCGGATCGAAAGTCTGGACACCGAAAATGTGCACATTAAAGTGACTCATGTCACTAGCTGTGACGGAGATGGAGTTGTAGTTTCTTCTGTTCCAGCAGAGGAGGCTGAAGACGATATTGTGGAAGAACCTCAACCTTCTACAAGCTTGGCTTGCCGACGTCGACGCCAATCATTTATGCGCTGTGAAAGTATCGATCATGGCTTGGAGGATGACATGGCAGTGGCAAAAGCTGTTGATCTAGAACAAGTTTTACATGTGGCTCAAGTGCACAGTGAATCGCAGAAAGAGGAGCAGGAGGAGAAGCAAGAGCAGTCATGAAAACGCGGCGGTTTTTATGACAAAACATGAAATTATTTTAAAGAAAAATTCTATCGTCATCCCAGTGGATGACATGAAAATGATAAGGAATGCAAATTGTAAATTGATTTTATTGAGGAGTTAAACAAAAAGCTTCGTTATAATTTTCATTTGGAGTTTTAACTTAATGTTTTTTTATTAAAAAAAAAATTGTTAAATGTTTGAAATAAATTCTCAGTTATTGATTAAAACCGCCAAAACCCCGCCAATCTGACCCAACTCGAGTTAAGTGTTTTGTATAAATTTTCGTTTAAAATCCTAAAAAATTTCTCTAGTCCTGTAAAAAAAATTTTAATTTGATTTCTAATTCCAATAGTTAAATAAAAAAAATATGTTTAGTCATAAACAAAAATAATATTAATCCTTAATAAATGTTTTATTTGTGAACAAAAAAAAAACTAAATAACAAAATTTGTAAAGATGATATTAATTGAAATAAAATAAATGTGATAATTGTTGAAAAATCAGACTTTTAAATAACAAAAACTAAAGGTAACTATTAAATTAAGAACAATAGAACACACAAGCGAATAATAGGACTTAATGGTTACAAAAAGGGTAAAAAGGGATATTTATTGTAGAATGGGACACCTAGACAACTGAACCATGAAATATGAACCGTTTACTGTTCACAACTCAACACAGAAGAGACGACAACCGGATTTGAACTTCGCTTTTCATAAGGACCCAGAACATATATACTTTATAGGGTGTAGGACCTTCGGTGAAGGGTATAAAAAACAAACATAATTATAAAAAAGAGTAATTTTTGGGATTTAAGTATTTTTGTCATAACTCTGCTATTTCTTAACCAATTTGACAGATTTATATACCGACGTGTTAAAGAAGAAATTTGCCAGTTATTTGGGTATGGTTCCCGAAAATGGGTATTTTTCAAAAAAAATTAATATTTTGGTCGTAACTTTTTCGTATCTGAACCAATTTTCCAGAGTTTTTCAGAAAATATTTTCTATTAAGAATTTCCGATCTTTTGATTTATAAGGCGTAACCATAAGTCACATTACAGTCAAAAAAATCAGGTTATTATACAATTTTTCAAATTTTTTGCATGGGAGGTATCACGCCCACTTCTCCAACCCCACCCACATTTTGTGGGTTGGTTTGGAAACTTTGGCTCTTGCCGTTCTCCAGATATACAGAAAAAAAAGCAATAAAAATACAACAACAACAAGGGATTTTTAGAAAAAATTAGAGGCAGTCGTGGTTTTTTGGTCATATCTCAGCCATTGTTGGACCGATCTGGCTGAATTTCAATAGCAAGAAATGGTGGACTATTGTAGTGTATGCACGATTTGAAATAAAATTGTAATACTCCTGGCAGGATCGCCATGTAAAGGAATTGGTGTGTGTGTGTGTGTGTGTGTGTGTGTTAGAGCAAAAAGGAAAATTAATAAATAAAATAAAACAGCTAAAAGAACAAGGTTGGAAAACATTTAAAAAAAAAGAAGAAGTACTATAGAAAACTTAACAAAAACAGACACTATAAAAATAATAACAACAACAATAATTACAATAACAATAACAATACAGGTAATAGATACAATAGTAATATAAGAAGAACAGGCTATTAAAATGTTCATAATATACAACAACAGGGAAACGTAGAAACCCTGGAGACTCATTACGAATCTCCCAACAGGGAAAACAAAGGTTATACAAAATAAGTATCAGAACATCAAATTTCCTTTTCCTATCAGTAAACAAGTAAGAAAGTATAGTCGGTCAAGCCCGACCATATGATACCCTACACCACAGTATTTAAAAACACATCATGCTGATGTGTCCATGTAAATATGGATTTATGTATGTTTATAAACTTCATGAAAATCGGTTTGAAAGTTTGTAAGAGGCAGAAATTGCCCCCTGCCTCCCCTTGTGTTCCTATTTTTTAAAAACCGTATAGCTAATGTGTCCCTATAGATATGGATCTATCGGTTTGAGAGCAGAAATTGCACCTATCTCCCCTCGTGATCCGATTTTTTAAAAATTTATACATTTTGTGTCCATATAGATATGGTTCTATCTATGTTTTAAATTTCATTAAAATCGGTTTGATAGTTTCTGAGAGGAAGAAATTTCCCTCTATCTTCCCTCGTGGTCCTACGATTTGGCCTAATTTCATTAGGCTTGGTCCTTGTGCTAATAATAACCTATGACCCAAATTTTATCAAATTATCTCCAAAATTGCGACCTGTACTTTGCGCACAAGGTTACATGGACAGCCAGCCAACCTGCCAGCCAGCCGGACGGACATCGCTGGTTCGACTCAGAAAGTGATTCTGAGTAGATCGGTATACTTTAAGGTGGGTCTAGGACTAGGACACTATTTTAAGGCGTTACACACATCAGCACAAATGCATAATACCCTCTCCACTATTGTGGTGTGGGTATAAAAACATTAACTATAAATTAACATTTTTTAACACTCTGTAAAGAAAATACAATATACAACTATTACAAAAATACCGACAATATTTGCCGATTGAGTGGCATTACGAATGAATATAAAGAAACGGTAGGAACTACTGATTTAAAAATAATACTTGGAGAACAGATATTAACACACAAATTTCATTTAGTGGAAGAAGGATTTCCAATTATTACTGATGGAATGTTAGGAATCGATTTTTTCTGAAAATACAACTGACAGATTGACTATGAAACACTGACTTTAAATACTTGCATAGAGGGAGAGAAGATAACAATCCCAATAGAAATTAACACAAAAAGAATACATGATAAAACTATACCCCCACGAGCAGAAAATATAGTACCTATAAGCATTGACATAAATGAAGATAGTGTCACGTGTAGTAAGGAAATAACAAACGGAATATTTTTGGCAAACACTATAATACCCAAAGATGGCCAACGTTATGTTACAATTGTAAATACATTAGAGGAACCAGTGCGCCTAGAAAGGTAAGGAGTTACAACAATACCATTAAAAAATTATACAATTTATAAAACTGGCATTCGCAGTAATATTAAACAGTCAGAGCAAAGATTTAACAAATTACAAGAAAAACTAGATTTCAGGAACAATGAAGAAGAAAATAAAAGAGTCATATGCGATATTCAGTGGAAATACCAAGAAGTATTGCATCTTGAAGACGAACCATTAACGGTGAATAATTTTTATAAACAAAGTATTGAATTAAAAGATAACACACCCACTTACATTAAAAACTACAGATTGCCACGGTCACAACTAGACGAAATAAGTAAACAAGTGCAAGAGTTATTGGACAAAGATATAGTGGAACCATGTTTTAGTCCATATAATTCTCCATTATTATTAGTACCAAAAAAAGGACAAAACGACATGGAAAAATGGCGTTTGGTTGCAGATTTCAGACGTTTAAATGATAAGATAGTAAACGACAAATTCCCTTTAACCCGACTTGAAGATGTATCGGACAAATTAGGTAGAGCTAAATATTTTTGCACTTTGGACATGACAAGCTCATTTCACCAAATAGAGCTCGAACCACAATCACGACCACTAACAGCATTTTCAACGCCAAACGGTCACTTCCAATATAAAAGACTACCTTTTGGTTTAAAAATATCATCTAACAGTTTCCAAAGAATGTTGACAATAGCATTAGCTGGTTTAGAGTCAGAAGCATTTTTGTACGTTGATGACGTTATTATTTTCGGATGCAGTTTGCAGCACCATAATGGATACCTCATTAGAGTGCTAGAAAGACTAAAACATTACGAGTTGAAACTTAATCTTGAGACCAGAAGTTTTGTATTTGGGACATTTGATTACAAAAAACGGTATAAAAACCGACCCGACGAAATACAAAGTAATTGAACAATATCCTATTCCAAAAAACGCAGACGACGTTAGACGGTTCATAGCTTTCTGCAATTATTACAGAAGATTCATTCCAGATTTCGCCAAAACGGCAACTTGCCTTAATAATTTATTTTAAAAAAAAGTAACTTTCAATTAGACAGAAGATTGCCAAACAGCAATTAATACTCTAAGACAGTGATAACCACTCCATAGGCTCGCGAGTAAGTCAATAATCGTAGTTTTCACACAGACACGGTCGGCAATTCACATGTATACAAGAACTTTGTTCGTTTCAAAACATCAGGCTATCATCAGTCTCTGCGACCGCACCCAAGTACATATATATATATATATATACATATATCTTTGTGTGCGTGCGTTCGGGGCTTGGTTTTCACTGCTCTAAGAGACAAATTAAAAAACCCGCCTATATTACGATATCCGAACTTTGACGAACCATTCATTTTAACGACAGCCGCTTCAAATGTAGCTCTGGGAGCTGTACTTTCACAAGGTGAGATCGGAGACGATCTACCCATATCTTATGCAAGCAGAACGCTAAATAAACACGAAAAAAAACAAATCAGTAATTGAAAAAGAGCTACTAGGTATTCATTGGGGAATACAATTTTTCAGGCCATATCTATATGGTGGAAAATTTACCGTGGTCACAGACAATAGACCACTTATTGCTTTGTTTACCCATAAAAACCCATCTTCTAAATTAACCAGAGTTAGACTTGACCTATCAGATTACGACTTTGACATAAAATATAAGAAAGGAGCGAATAATATAAACGCAGACGCGATATCGCGTGTAGAAATAAACTCACAAATATTAAGAGACATGACTCCAATTTATATTGATGAAAAAGAAAGGTCTTCTGGGTAATAACAAGAAATATGTTTAACAACGAAATCAAGAATAATGAAATGAAGACTAAGTATGATGAAAATAAGGATAAAATGAACGTTCATAGAAAAGAAGATATTGTTAAAGACTGCATATCTCGGAAGGAGACTGATCACCTCCGTATGTGGGAATGTACGTCAGTAAATGATATTAAGGAACTCCAAAAAATTATATTTATATTAGATAATAAGCTGCAGCAAGAATTGAAAGAGAACGATGATATAATAACGCGCATAGTGTGCAATAAAAGCGAAAATCCTATGTTTTCAGAGACATTTATGAAGAAACTTTTATTGAAACTGAAGAAATTGAAATTTAAAAAGTACGTACTATATGACAATGATGAAATATTTAAATATATAAAGGCCAAAGAATTGAAAAAACAATATAACAATATAAAAAAGAACGATATAGAAATAATTATATACAGAATGCCAAGAAGAATAAATAACAACCTAACGCAATATAGATAAATAGAGGAATTTCATGACTCACCACGTGGAGGACACTTTCGAATTAGGAAAACACTTTCCAAATTTAAACAACGATATATATGGAAAATATGAACAGAATGGTTAAAACGTACATAACAACATGTGATTCATGCCAAAGGCATAAACGAATACAAAATACAAAATAACCTTTTACAATAACTGACACGCCATCAAAGAGTTTTGACATCATAGTAATGGACACAGTCGACCTTTAAGACCATCTTACAATTTTAGATACATACTTACGATGCAATGCGAATTAACGAAATATATGATCGTATGTCCTATTGAATCTAAGGACGCAAAAATGGTAGAACAGGTAATTTTAAAATACGGCTTATTCAAAATTTTGAAAACAGATAGGGGCACAGAATTCACAAATGAATTAATGAAAGAGGTTTGTGAATTATTTTAAATAAAACAAAATTGTTCTGCCCCATATCATCGCGAAACGTTAGGTACAGTGGAATGAAGTCATCGAGTACTCAATGAGTATTTGCTAAATTTCGTAAAGGATAATGAATGGCATCTATGGATACCTTATTTTTTATTTGCCTTTAACACTACCCCGAACGTTGACACGGACTATACACCTTTTGAATTGGTATTCGGAAAATTGCTTAGATTGCCAAATGAAGAAATGCAAAATTCTGAACGAATTTATAATTTGGAAAAATATTCAAATGAACTAAAAGCTAGACTTCAATTCTCATTACAAAGAGCACAGGAAATAATTTTAAGGATAAAAGATAAAAGAAGATTAGAATCCATAAATAGGCAAAATAAAATAGATCTTTGAATAAGAGATTTGGTTTTAGTTAAAGTTTTAAATAGAAAAAAGTATGAGCCTCCATACAAAGGCCCATACAAAGTATTAGACTTAAAAGACTTAAACGTACTCTAAGAAGTTGATAAAACAAAAACCAAACTAGTACATAAGAATTTGCTAAGAAAATGTTTAATTTAACATATATGTATATAGATAAGAAATATAAGAAATTATAACAACTTAAAATCTATATATACAAATAAGTAAGAAATATAAGAAGTAATTGCTTAAAATTTACATACATTTATTCTAATTATTAAATTCTGTTTTATTTTTTTATAATACCCAAACCTAAAAGGGTAAGGGTGTAGTGTATGCATACTTAGAGCAAGCACTGTATCATTAATTGTTTACATTTAAGTAAGTTAAGTTTTTAAGCCAATGAACTGGTTTTAATTTTATGTTGGTCAGCACTAATGAGCATTAAATTTTTTGTATCAAATACTGTGTGACGTGCGAGCGACTTGTAACATGAATCCCGAATTGAATTCTTTTTTTTTATTATGATCGCATTGAAGTTTTTCACGTGCCTTGGAATTTTGATTCAATCACAAAGTCTCACGGGAACAGCAAATCAATTAGTGATTTGTTTGTAGCCCAAATTAATGCTGACCTATAGAATAAATTTAATATATAAGCTAGTATATTTGTCTAAATAAATCAGAATTGATTTCAACTTGAATAAAGTGACTTTGATTCTCAAAAAGGGCATTTTGATGCTCGTACCCATGACGGCAGTAGTGCTAAGATAATACTAACACACACACACCAATTCCTTAACACTATATGTGACATAAATGTAAAACAACCTAGCCGCTATCATGTCTGGAGTCTCCGGAAAACACATATCAAACGTAAGACGGACAGACGGACAGACGGACGGTCGGACGGATATCGTTGAATCAACTTCGCTCCTCATAAGGACCCAGAATATATATATACTTTATAGGGTCTAAGATCAATATTGTAGAAATTACAAACGGAATTTTTTTTTTTTTTTTTTTTTTAATAATTTATTTTTATTATTGAATCTTTCTTATCGAAATTTACAATATGTATTCAAATCTTAATTCTACTTGTTGTTTATTAGTTGTTACCTGTGTAACCACTAACTGCTGTATTCAAATTTTTAAGACTGTCTTCTAGTAAGGCTCAAAGTATCGGTTCTTTTTAGCCTCTGGTGACCTTCAAACTGAAGCAAACCCCGAGCGAGGTAGTTAGGGTGAACCATTAGTTTATCGATGTAGCTTATTGAATATTTTTTAATTTCCTCCTGGATAGTGGGGACGTTGAGATCTCTGTGGATAATATCATTACGTATATACCATGGGGCGCAGACAATTTGTCGTAATATTCTAGACTGTCTTCTTTGAAGCTTTTGGATGTTAGATGCGCATGCAGTACCCCATAATTGGATGCCATATGTCGATATTGGTTTTATGATGGACTTGTATAGAAGAACTTTGTTGTCTAAAGACAAGTTTGAGTTTCTACCGAGAAGCCAATGTAGTTGAGCTGCTTTAAGTTTCATAGCCGTTATTTTCGCTTCGATATGACGAGACCAGGTCAAACGTCTATCTATATGAACTCCCAAGTACTTTACATGGTTTTCTACCGGAACAGTGATGTTATTTATTTTTACTGCTGGGCACGTTTGTCCTCTGAGCGTGAAAGTTAAGTGAGCACATTTAGCCGGGTTAACCTTTATTCTCCATTTTTCTAGCCATGCCTCTAGTTCATTGATGTGGGACTGCAGATTTTGCGATGCGACTTTTGGGTCATGGTTAACGCTAATAAATGCTGTGTCGTCTGCAAATGTAGAGGTATGCGTGCTCAGGTTTGTTGGCATATCCGCTGTGTATATTATATATAGAAGCGGTCCTAATATGCTGCCTTGGGGAACACCAGCAGTAATTTTCTTGAGGGGGGAGTATTTATCTTGCGACCTTACTATGAATGTTCTGCCTGTTAGATAGCTCTCCAGAAGCTTGTGAGTGTTTTGAGGAAGCATTCGTGTTATTTTGATGAGTAGCCCATCATGCCAAACTTTGTCAAATGCTTGGGAAATGTCTATAAACAGGGCTGAGCAGTATTGCTTTTTCTCAAACGCCGATCTAATAAGGGTGACAATTCTATGCACTTGCTCTATTGTACCATGTTTCGCTCTGAATCCGAACTGGTGATCCGGGATGATGTCGTGTTCATTTAGATGAGGAGTTATACTTAAAATGAATATTTTTTCGAAAAGCTTTGATAGGATTGATAATAAGCTTATCGGTCTGTACGACGCAACCTGGCTAGCATCTTTTCCTGGCTTGGGAATCATAACAATTATAGACTTCTTCCATGAGGATGGGAAGTATCCGACTCTTAATATAGCGTTAAAAATGAACAGCAAGATTCTGGAAGCAGACGAAGGTAAGTTTCTTATCATTGACCCTGTGATACGGTCAAGTCCGGGAGATTTTCTAATATTCACTTTTTCTATTGCAGATTTTACTTGAGTAATGTTAAATTTTAATGGATGGTTTACCTTATCAGGAATGGTTGGACGACAGGAACAAGTATGTGTATCATGTGGCGTGAAAACTTTCTCAAGATGGCCCGCGAAAGCGTTTAATTTTTCATCTGTGTTTTTCGCCCAAGTGCGGTTTTCCAGTCTTAATGGAGATTCTTGGGTTATAGGGCATTTCATATGCCGTACAGCCTTCCATAAGCTATAATTGGAGTTTTTTGTGGCATCTAGGCTGTTTAGATAGCCTTCTATTGCAGACTCGTGGTTCTGTCTCAATTTGTTGCGAAGAGTTGTCAGGCATAATTGTAGTTGGGCCTTAGTGGTTGGGGAACGACTGTTTTGCCATTGTCTTCTTAACTTCCTTTTTTCTCTGATAAGGGTCTCTATATCCGTCGATGTATTGTAAGGAGCACGTTTAATTGTCCGCTTGATTGGGGTTGCATTTCTTGCTGCAGCATCCAAGACTTCTGTAAATCGGTCGACAGCTATTTGGATGTCAGATGAATTTTTTAGGGGAATGCACTGTGATAGGTGAGAGCTCACATACATTTTATACTTTAACCAATTTGTGTTTCTGTTTGGATAGGAAAACCAGTTTGCAGCTGCGGCGTCAGAGTTACATTTTAAAATGAGGATTGAAGGTGAATGATCAGACGAAAGATCATAGGAGGAACTAACTAGTACCTGATCGCGCTTGATGTTTTTGATTACAGCAAAGTCAATAAGGTCTGGTAGCTTGTTGAAGTCGGTTGGCCAATAGGTAGGCTCACCACTCGATACCACATCAAAGTTATTTGCAGTTACGGTATTATATAGCTGATTACCTCTAGGACTAATAAGTCTGGAGCCCCAATATGTATGTTTAGCGTTGTAGTCGCCAGCAGCAATGAATTTCTGGCCCAATGTGGAGAAGAAGTTGAGAAATTTATCGTGTAGAATTTTGTGCCTCGGGGGACAATAAACGGATGTTAACGTTAGTTTGAAATCAGTCAGATTTATAGATGTGGCCTGGATACAATCTTCTTCGAACTCTGGCAATGGTAAGTGTCTGATGTGTTTGTGCACAATTATGGCTGTGCCACCACAAGCTCGTCCGCTGGGATGTTTTGTGTCATACGTAAGGTAACCATTTACCCTAAAGCAGTTTTTATGAGTAAAGTGTGTTTCAGAGACAAGAAGTACGTCGATTTCATGCCTATGAAGAAAGTTTGCAACTTCGTGTTTATGTTGGGATAACCCGTTTGCATTCCAGAAACATATTTTTAACTGGTTCATTTTTTGTTGAGTAGAACTTGCAGGAGCATGTTCTGGTTTCGCATCATTTCCTGAAACATGCTCTGCATAGTGGCCATGAAGTTATTCATAGTTTGAATTAAATTTTCAATTGAGGTAGGCATTTGTAGACCTTCCCTAGGAACATTAGCGTATGGAGGTTGCTTTGCGTTGGAAGTACTCGGGGGATTTTTCGCATTAGGGTTTCCTTTTAGGACTTGGGCATATGATTGGTTTTGTTTGTTTGTTTGTGTAGTACTAGCAATAGAGCCAGCGGCTTGGCTGGGCGCATGTGATGGACCATATTGGGAGTGAGTATATTTTTGAACTAAAGCTGGTTTTTTTAAATGCAAGAAGACTTTACAACCCCTATAGTTTGCCGTGTGATTTTCGCCACAGTTGCTGCATTTCTTGACATTTGGGTCAACTTTAGAACGATTACATTCGGCGGTTTTATGAGCGTCGCCACAAACCACACATACGTGAGGCAATTTACAATATGATTTTGTATGCCCATATTCCTGACAGTTTGTGCATTGGGAGGAACCCTTTCGTTTTATTGGCTCCTCAACAGTTATTCTTCTGTTGAGTAGGTAGCGCAAGTTGTATATGGGATGAACTGAATTTTTGGTTTTGAGAACCGATGAATCAAACGATATCTCAATGCGGTGCAAACGGAATGACAAACTTATATATACCCTATTCACCACCTGTGATGAAGGGTATACAAATTTTAGGTGATCTTTAAATAAAAAAAAAAAAAAACTTCGTCTGCAAAACCGGAAATGACCAATTTAAATCAAAATTTTTCTAACTTAGTTCTAATTTTTTTTTCTTTTTTTTTTTTCTAACCTAAATTGGCCTTTAGTGTCCTTGTCATATTGTAAAAGTTTTTTTATGGGACCTCTTGCAGTTTAAAAGTTATGCAAATTTCTTTACACTCGTGCATGTGGTTATTACAATGTTGTACCGTAAAAGTCAGGAAAGAACGAGTTTCAATTGAAAATTTAAAAAAAAATCATTATTATTTTTATAATTAGGCTTAAGTTCATCAAATTTAATTTTCATTAAATTATTTTTATGAACAAAGGAATCTTACAACATGAAAATTAATTAAAATTGTTATTGATAATCTTTCATTCTTGACGTGGCTGGGGCTCGAACCCTGGCCGGCAGGTTACCATGACATGTTTCGATCGCAACCACTCGATCTCCTCAGATATAATGAAATAATTTAATGAAAATTTAATTTGATGAACTTAAGCCTAATTATAAAAAAAAAAATTTTGGACTAAAAACCATAAATAGTTTAACAAAGTAACCACAATACTGATTAAAAATCTTTATTTTAAAAATCCCATAAATTTGAATCCGCATAAAACGAGAACTGAGTGTATGTAGAACTGATTGAGAAAAATAGAGATTTGATTTGGAATCAGCGATCTAAATTAAGTAAAAATTTGCAATCAAATTTCAGACCGCAAAATGTCTGTTCCGCAGTGTAATTAATAGAAATTTGTGTACAAAAGTTCTTTTAAAATTGCATTACATATTTTTATTTCACACGTATCTGATAAATATGTATATTTATTGTTTAACTAAAATGTCTTTCACTTTCATTTGAGTCGTCGCAAAATTGACATTCGACTTAAACGGAGGCAATTCCACTTGACGTCGGCTTAAAAAAGCCGTGAGTAAATACCAAGTCACTGTTAAAAGTAATAAATTTTTGTCAATGACGACTTAGATAATACAAGAATTGTTCCTTTGTCGTCGACTACTCTGTGACTACTTCTTTAATCTGTTCTTACGAGGAAAAATTTCAAGTTCATTCCTATTTAAAGCTTTTAAAAATAACAAATAAGGATCCATAACAAAACAATATAATACGACTTTTAAAGTTTTCTTCTGTTTTTTTTTTTTTTTTTTTTTTAATTGAACTCTACATACAGAAATGAATGCAACTTTAATGAAAGAAAAAGTTTTGCAAAGATAAAAACTTAACACACAATTATTTATAGAAAAACCATTTCAAATGAAATTGTCTTGTTTCGTTATGGAAGTCCTCAACTGTTCTTTTGTTTTCATACACTAAAGTCTTTTATAAAATTCTTGAAAATGTCTTTGTATATGCTTCATTGTTCTTTATTTGCTGTTGACACTTGTTTATTTGCATTGTGTTTTATGATGATTGTGTGTAAACTAAGTGTAGCATAAGTTAAGGGGCTTAAAAAAGCAAACATCATATAAATGGGTTTTAAGCAGACATCATGTGGTATGATAAATGGCGTTTAAGTATAAAGTAAAAGAAAATATTAAGTAGACGTAGGCTTGAAATCTTTAAAGCAAGTATGTATATGTCTAAGAATTATGGTATTATATTAAAATGAATTATAAAATGTTTTTATCTTAAAAAAAAAAAAGTTATTAAAACTTCATTTAAAAAGTACATAATCCCGTTTCTTTTGTGCCCCCCTTTAGGATATATATTCTAAAGCTTCCTTTAATGCCTGTGGCCTAAATGGTGTTTATCTTCACACTTAATTAATATTTCTCACTTGTGGTTGGCATACAATTTTCTTGACTTCCACTTCTCTAACTTTTCTTTATTATCTAACTCCACTCTTTAAATTTTATGAATGAACATATCTACATACATGCCTTAATAAAGTGTCAAAATAAATATTGACTTGACCTACTTATTTGAGTTTTGTTTGATTAAGAACGTGTTTGCAAATGTTTTGCGAAAATAAATATTACTATTGAACTTTTACAAAAGTATGTAAAGTTTGTTTGCCAACAAATTTATCTAAATGGCATTTCTAGAGTTTAATGATGTTAATCAAGGGGAAATAAACGTGCAAATATTGTTTTTTTTTGTTTTAATGAAAATATTGGAAATGGTTGTAAGTAAAAGAAATTATAAAAAAAAAAACTTTGGAAAGTTTAAGCCAATTTGGATGTCTTGCTAAACAGTTTAGAGAATTCTAGTGGAAAAATTTTGCATTGTGTAAAGAAAATAGTAGTCAAAGGCAAAAGGCCTTAGGCCTTAGGCCTTTTAAATTCGATCGATTTCGAACGCAAGCGTTATTCGCTTAACTTGCAAGGATATTCGCTTAACTTGTAAGGATATTATCCTTACGAAGTTTTGGTTCGAACTCGAAGAACACAACACAGGCAGTAAATTACAAGTTTAATAAATTTTATGGAAAAACAGAAATTTTTAAATTGTATTTTGCTGACTTTTGAATAACTGTAATTTTATGAAATAGTGTTGGTAAATAAACCGAATAATATTTAGCGTACGGTACTCACACCCGGAAACTATCAGCCGTACTCATAACAAAAAGTTAGCCACAGTTTGTACACTACGTACAACGAGCTGCTAACTAGAATGCCGATTAAGCTTAGCAGCTTGTTGGCACAGAGTTAATTCATAAGGAACTTTTATTCATCTGACAACTTTTAATAAATCAACTCTGATTTTTACATATAAAAATTTTAAAAGGTTTTTAAAATTAAAATAAATTAAGTAAAAGACAGTAAATTAAAAAAAATACAATTAATTAAAAATCCAATAAAATTGTTTGACATTAAACGGCTGTTTTTCACAAGTTGATAAACGTTTGGCAGCTCGTTAACAAGAGTTTAGCAAAATGTTAGCCAGAGTTTGGTTAGTGTATTATGAATAAACTTTTTGCTAACTTTATGCCAAATTTTCATTATGAATACGGCTGTATATAAATATGTATATAAACTATTTTCAGGAAAGTAGCAAACATTATGTAGTGTTCTGTTTTTCTTTATAAAACGGTACACTTATAGTGACTCTGCGGACATTAAGCAATACTAAAAAATTTTAAATTTTGAGTTTATACACTCTTGTTGTTCAAGTGCGATATGTATTCTGTTTTCGTAAACAATTTTTTGCTGTCTTTACCAGCCAAAACGGGCGCTAAGCATAACTGAAACGAAAGAACATTAATCTGCTGAACCGAACTTAACAAAGTTTGTGGTTTTTTATGAAAACCTGCACCCAATGAAATGTTCTCATCTTTAGGTTGAGCTAGTTTAGTACAGTATTTTTATTGTGTAAGAAGATCACAAACAGAAAAACTTTTTTTTAAAGGTTTTTACTACACCAACTCTATTAGCGTTTGTGTTTTCCATATTTCTACCGTACAGAACACTAAAGTACAGTTATGTTTATTTTCGAAATCTGCATAGAAATATTTGTTCAGAATCACTTTCTGAGACAAGCTAACGATATCCATCCATCCGTCTGGCTGACTAAAGTGCTGGCGGTTTTTTTTATGTTTTGTATATCAAAATAAATGATGTGCTGTGTGTTTTATTTGCGCAACACAATTTTGAAGATAGTTTGAAGAAATTTGCTACATGCATTTAAGTTGTTGTAGGGGCAAAACCTATTGGAAATTGAGAGAATTTATGGCCACTTTAACATTGTGTCCTTACAAAGTTCTTTTCAAAATAGATTCTTTCTGACCATAAAACTTAAATCATCTTACCGGTTTTTTTTTTTTTTTTTTTTGAGTCGGTCCATATTGGCTCACAGCTCCCATATAAATACAACTCTTTAAATGACACAACTTTATAACAAATTTTGTTATTGATAAAAAATTTGGTGACAGTAACTTTGACGAGGATAAAAACAGGTAATCATGGTTTCGAGTTTTAAAATTAAGTGGCATCAATTCCCCTTCTGTTTGCACCACTTCGTTTAATTATTTTAAGAGAATAAATAGTAAAGTTTACATCTCAAGTGGCATATAAGTTATTGAAGACACAAACCATACCACGACATTTTGAAATTCCAAACATTTAGGCCCTAATTGTGTAAAACGCAACGCAACGCCAAAAACTGCATTGAAAGCAAAAACGAAGTCAAAAATATTTTGTTGTTGCTTTCTACAGAAATTTGTATTCAATTTTTAAATTTTAACGCTGCATATCTTGTGGCGTTGAAAATTTTAAAACGTAACATAAATTTCTTTAGACAGCAACAACAAAATTATAAAATAATTTTTACTTTGTTGGTGCTTTTAATGTAATTTTTTGCGTTGCGTTGCGTTTTACACAATTAGGGCTTTACATTTTTGAACAAACTTTTCTACAGAATAGAAAAAGAATTGGAAATCTTTCAGAAAATTTCCTTTATAATAGCAGATTTTTCACAACATTTTTTGAGAACAGCAGATTTTTCACAACATTGCTTATGGAATAGAACATTTTTTTTAAAAAATTTTGTATATAAAATTTTTTTTTTCAAAATTTTGTATACAAAACTATTTTTTCAATTTGTTGTTTAATTTTTGTTTTTTATTTTTTTTTTTTTTTGCACTTATTTCAATTACAGCATTTATAATGTGCTTAAGCATACATTTTCTCCTTGACCATGATTTTAATAATATAATTAATCACTTGAAATTTTTTAAGAGAAATATTCTATAACAGTTAATTCTCTTTCTCTCACATTGTCTCTTTATAATTTTATCCGTTAAACATATAAGGTTATGTGTGTATGCGTGTGTGAATCATTTTAATTTAAGGATAATTCCAAAGAAAATGACTAGATGAGAGAGAGAGAAAGAGAAAAAACATAATTCTATGATTGTGTTAGTAGAAAATGTGTTTACTTTGTTGTTATAACTTTGCACGTAAACAATTTTTGAGAGAGATTTTTTTTTATGGGAGTTTCTTCTCTAAACGTTTTTTTTTTTTTTTTTTGAAAAACTGTATGGTACCGCTCTCTTTTCTAATATTTCTCTCTTTGTGTGTATTTTTTTGTAGAAAGTAAAATTTAGTTTAAATTCATCCCGCGTACGAAAAAAGATATTAAGTTGTTTTGTTAATATTAAAATTTTTAGATTCACACAAACATCATGTGGTTGTCAAGCGGCTTGTGTAGTTTATTTGGCCTTTAAGTGTGTTAAAATAATAAGAAAATTTAATTAATACAAAAATTTTGCGAATCATTTTTATAGGAACGTGAATCAAGAATAAAATAAAAGCAAGTAAGAATGTATAGTCGGTCAAGTCGACCTTATTATACACTACACTACAGTATATAAGAACAAATTGTTGCGAGTAAACCCATGTTCACTCATGGACCCGTCAGAAATTATGTTATGAGGTTCCAGTTCATATAAAAGTTTTTGTGCCGAATATTATCGTATATGTCTGCTTTTAAGTGCTTTTAGGAAGCGGTTTTATATGGGACCTATGGTTAATTTTGGACCCACCAGCACAACATTTTGTTATGACTTAGTAGCTATCGAAAAAGTCATTGCGTTAATTTTTATGTCAATACCAACATTTATAAGGAAGTACTGGAATTAAACTATATTTTCAGGTGTGGTTTTTGTATGAGAGCTATGGTCAAATATTGATTGATTCCAATAAAATTTGGGGTGACATGTCATAACGTCCAGTGTCATAGTGTCCATGGACTGCGATTTCGGTTTCGAAGAGAAGCTTTAGTTAGCGAAGGCCGAAGGCCGTCTGTGCAGAGAAGCTTTAGTTAGCTTTATCAAAGAGCAGAAAATCCTTGCGCCCGGCCGAAGGCCGGCTATGCTTTCGAGTTTGTAAGCCTGTTGTGGACATAATGACACTCTACAAAGTGTCATAACTTCCACGGACTTTATGACACTGCTCTGATGGACATTATGACACTTTTAAAAGTGTCATAAAGTCCATGGACACTGTGAAACTTTTTGGAGTGTCATAGTGTCTGTGGACTGGAAGTTATGACATGCCACCATATTTGGTACGGGAATTGAGCTTGAAGAAAACTAAGCCTAAATCCCAGCTTAATAAGATGATATATTGGCACAAAGACCCTTCTCCGGAAAGAAGCTTGTATGGGGACCATGCGAAATTATGCACCGCTTGACCCCATTTTCAATAGGCTTGGTCCTTGTGTCAATTAGAACCTTTGTTCCAAATTACATAAAATCAACTCCAAAATTGTTCAATATTGTGCTGTTGAAATCATGTCGATTACAATCTTTTACAGTTCTGATAGAAACAAATTATTAAATAATATTGCATATTTCAAGGATTTCACATTCTCTTCCAGTTCCAATTTAAGTAGAAAATTAATTAACAAAGTAATATTAATAATAAAAACCTAGTGCGTGGAAATAAACTATTCAAAGTTAATGGCACGCATACATAAACATTTATTTATATAAAAATATATATGCATTCCTGACGAATACTTCAACAAACTTAAATCGAACAAAAGAAATAGTTATGTGGGATTAATCTGTGGGCATGAATCAATATCTTTAATTTAAATTTAAAATAATGAAAAGTAAGAGTAGGTGGAAAAGCGATAATTAATTTAAATAATATACATTAAATAATGTAACGATTACTTACTTTAAAATAAAATAATGTTTCATTAATTTGTTGTTTGTAGTAAAGTATAAATGAAGGATAAAATCTATAATATACATTAAGGATTATTATTCATGGCAGATAAAAGCTTTCATAACTTAAGTACAGTACAAGCGTTTAATTCGAAAAAAGAGCCATTAATTATTTTTCCTACTTATTAATTTTTATACAGTTTTTAACTTGAAACATTTAAATTTTTCCTAAAAATACTTTAACGTGATACATGATCTTTTAATCCATTTCAGGAAAATAAGTTTAAAAAATGACAGAAAAAAGTGGAGGCGAAAAACTAAAGGAGGAGAAGTATAACACCGTCACTTGATAGCGATAGTGGCAATGATGCGTAAGATTAACTTACGTACCTGCCACCCGACAGTGGACTTAACTACTGGGTGACAAACAATGATTTCACCAACTGACCCCATGTGTGGGGGCAAATTGAGTGCACAGATAAAATATCCTTAGAATGTTTCCCTACCTAACCCCGAGCAGTTGGATAGTGGCAGCTATGGAAGATATTTGAGCCTAACCAATGGAGGAGCTAAATCACAACATAAGAAACAATAATTAACCAACCGTCCCCGAGTATGAGGGCGTCCAGCACAACTCCATTTCGACTAGATTAATAAAAACATATACTCATATTAAAACTATTCATGGTAAAATTTAAATTTTTCTTAAACATAAGAAAATAAAACACATATTTTTCAGGAAAAATAAGTAAAAATGATTAGAAAAAGTATCTCAATGTCTGTTTTCTTTTATATATGTGGGGGATTTCATGTCAAGTGACCAAATTTTTAAATCGATGTCTTCCGATTTGGATGAAACGAATGGATGAAAGTTTATAAGTTAGAAGGGGTCAAAGTTTGACATTTTGGCCATGCAGGTGTTCTTTCTGATCCATGTAATTCATTACCTATTGTTGTTTGATCAACCTTTTTTTTTTTTAATTTAAAACTTTTTTATCTGGAATGTTTTTTTTTTTGCTCAAAAGAAAGCTTATGTCTTAGTCCTTTTCCAATAGGACTAACCTTTGTGCAAATTTCATCCAAATCGGGGAAGACATCGATTTAAAAATTTGGTTACTTGACATGAAATCCCCCATATGTTTATAAAAGTCCTTTATTAATATGTTGCTGTGTCTACAAGACAAATAACAACGCTAACATGACAACGAAACACATTTACTTAAGGAATAAAAAAAGAAAGAGAGAGAGAGAGAGAGAGACAAAGTACAAAAAACAAGATATCTATTAATTTCTTGGGCAACATCAAGGCGAATTCATGTAAACGGTGATGGCAATACATTAACAAGTACAACACCAAAAACACAACTTTTATTTAATTTTTTTTTTTATTGCTTTCATTGGCCGATATGTCAAAAAACCACGCAACCTATTCAACATTTCACGTGAAATGCTGTCAAAACCAATGTTGCCATTTAAGGCAAAAAATTTACATTTATCAATAGTTATTTAAAAAATAAATGACTACAACCAAGCATTCCAATGAAGCAATACAATACAATTTGAAAAAATCAATGCGTTTACACAGCTGTTTTCAAGCTGGGTTAAGAAACTGCAGTCGAAACAAAAAACTGTCGAACAAAAAACGAACAATTTATGTAGAACTTTTCGCTTTTTGAGTTGGACTGATCGAATGTTTACATTTAATGAATCCAGATTAAAAGCAACCGTTTTTTGTTGGCTAATGACAAATACAGAAGTGAAAGAAATGGCAGTTTTTCACTTTAACTGCAGTTTTTAAACACTGTTTTCAAGTGTGTTTGCAAGTAAAAAATGTTTTAAAAGAACAACAGGAGGCATTGGATTTTCAACCACCGTTAATACAGGTGTATTCATGTGTTTGCAAAAATTCTTTTAAAACTAAATATTTCTTATTAAAATTTGTGGACGATAAGACGCTTAAAATCCAACGACAAATACTTTTACCTGTATTTGTAAATAAGAAGTGGCAAGTTGTTATATTCCCTTCAACCAGAAGGTTTAACTCTTTACTTAGTTGTTTCAGTTTGGCAAAACATTATTCTTTAATTTTCACCATTCTCTTGTCTTGCAATTATACCGATTCCGTACAGAAATAATTGAAACTTATAAAGCCCGTGAATTGGTAAAACAGTAGGAAAAAGGTACAAATTAGCTTTTGGAAGCCGGCTATGCAAATTTGGCCCGCCTTTGTATGCTTAATGTTACATTCTCTTAAATACTGTTGCCCGAAAACATAAAATCATAAATATGTGCATGTGATAAAAGCAGGAAAACACGAAGTAAAGATTTTGAATAATTTAAAAAAGCTGTGTAGCATGATCTTATTTTAACGATAACTGAATGGCAACTAATTTGATTCTCTTTGTTAAAATGTAAACAAATAAACAGCCGAATGTTCGTCATCGGCAGTCACACGAATAATATTATATTGCAATGCAGCAGAATATTTTACCCTCTACTAGCGGGTATGGGAATATGGGAAATGTGCATCACTGCTCTAAAGCAATTTAACTCTGTAGTGCAGGTAATTGCAATGACTTTAACATAAAGCTTCATCAATTAAAGTTTTGGTTTTTTTTTTCTTATCAAACTTGTTTCTAAATTTGTATATGAAACAGGAGAAACTTTTAGCTTCAGATTTTTAATATGCCGATCCCACATAAGATTTCCCAGCAAACAAATACCCAAATACTAAAAAGGGGCATCCTCATGACCATCATTTTCGTCAACAAAAATACTGAAATCATTATTTAACACAAAGTGTGGCTTTAATCTTACAAGTTTCGTTTTTGCAGGATTTAAAAAAAAACTTATTTATGCCATCTTACAAAAACATATTCTCAGACTAATGAAACTTCCCTTTCCCTATATGGTTTTAATACACTTTTATGTCTATAATGCTGAAAGAAACTTATATCAATAACAGATTAATATTGAAGAAATTACAACCGGCACGACAAATTTATGTTTAGAACAGACAAACTGAAGTACATACGGAAAGGTTATACACATAAAGGGTGTTTTTTTACAAGACGGAAATATAGTTGGAATGAAACTGTTTTCATCTGCTAGATAATTTCATAACATTTATTTTTAGATATGATTTTCGCCATATGGCCGCCGCGGCTATGAGTTACATACTCGATTCGCTTATATTAATTTTTGACTACTTTTTCCAATAATTCTGGCAGTATGGCTTCAATGGTGGTTTGACTATTGGATTCCAATACTTCAAGAGTTGATGATTTGCCGGCATGAACCAAAAACATAACAGAGGTCTATAAAGAGTAATAAAGAGGATTTAAATCGCATGAATAATTGGGCCAGTCAACAGGCACATTTCTGGAACTGAAGTTGTCACCAAATTTATTTTTGCAATTAATCGATTGTTAGGCGCTCTACATAAAAAGTAGTGCTGTCTTGTTGGAACTAAATGTCGTTGATGTTTAGCTGATTATTTTTTGATAACAAATATACAGTCAGCACGACTCGATATGGCTCGCCATCACCATAACGGCAGCTCCTTGCCCATTTTGAAAGAAAAAAGTATCAATGCAAATTTTAATGGAACTATAATAGTGATTCGCTAACGGCTAAAGGATTGTCTTCGCTTCAAATACAGCAATTTGTCTTAATGACGTAGCTATTTAACTAGAAATAAGCTTTATCCACAAAAACTATTCTTTGTTTTTTTTAATTCCCTAAGCTAAGCTTTACGCTTGTCTGCAGGAAAGAAACCAGAGTCTCTGGCGGGAATCGAACCCGCAACCCCGACACTCATAGACTAGCTCACTGCCAGGGGCAGTGCTCTATGAACTTTGCAAACAGATTTATTTGTTTTAACCAAATATCCACAATTTGGTAGCGTTGTTCTACCGTTGAACGATTCATGATGACTTCCCAAGCCTTATTCAACAGAAATGTCAACACAGTTTAACATTCATAGCTGTCAAAGCATACTTTTCGTTAAAGAAAATTCTCAATCAGCTAAAAAAAACACCCGATTTATATTGAAGAAATACATAAATAAACAAAGCAGTTAAACAAACAATAAACAAAAAAAAATATATTTAGTTAATATTATTGTAAATAAATTTTATTTATATTTAACAAAACATCTGTTTTCTTAACACTACCTAACCTTTAATCGAATTTTAGCTAATCTACAGCACTGCTGTTGTTCCCTAATTTATTATACTTATTAAGTGTAATAAATTTAATAATAAACTACTTTGGTTTCGTCAAGTAAAGAAAATAATTGACAATAAGAAACCTGTTGCAAAAAGTACAATTTTGATGTGTTTTAAGGGTCAGTTAAATGATTTATACGTCATTTTTTTAAAGAGACGGCACACAGTGTTCGATTTTTAAAATTAGGACGACAGAAATTATAACTTTGCAAATAAAAGAGATAGAAAGCTGATTTTTCCTTTACAAGTACTTCCCAGCGGGAAATTTGAGCAAATTGTTCTTAAAGCAGTTATCCCAGGACCAGTCAACACATAGGTGAAAACATCACATATTACTTGGTAATAATGTGTTTAAAGTGTAGTTGCTCCAGAGAAAGGTAATTGACACAAAACTAGTGATTGGATTTTGTGCGACTACACGCAGAGAAAAAACATGTTTAAATATGGTCACCTCCAACAATACTATGTTTAAAGAAAATTTTAACCATATTATGTTTAATTTAACTATATTATTGTCAACAGCAACCATATTATGGTTAAAATAGTCCTCCATCAAGAAGTCACAACCATATTATGGTTGCCTCTAAGCATGTTATGGTTAAATATGACAATAATTTGTTTTTAAATAAACAATAGTATTTTCCTCTTTTTCAAGAGCAACATGCTATGGTTGAAAACCAACCATGCTATTATAAATGTTAAACATAATTTAGTTATTATTAACCATAATATGTTCAGAGGCAACCATAATATGGTTGTGGCTTCTTGATGGAGGCCTTTTTTAACCATAATATGGTTGTCGTTGACAATAATTAGGTTAAATTGAACATTAAACATAGTATTGTTGGAGGTGACCATATTTCAACATGTTTTTTCTCTGGGTGTAGTGAATGGTATTATTAATTCTGTCACTTTATAGGAAGTGGATCTATCATACATATTAACATGGTTTACTCGGGACAATACCTGTGATAGGCATTATTTTTACCAAAATTAAATGTTTCCATTAAGGTTATTTCAGTGCACTGTTACAAAGTGCCATAAAGGTGCCAATTAACCCTCTCCTTGCAAATCGCCATGTTAGTGGGACAAGTCTCCTTCACATAAAGTGCAAGAACTAGAACCGATCCCTGCCACTTTAGAACTGTCACGTGACAAAACAAGTCATGGGACTCAATTTTGCGCGGGTAATGGTTGATTTTTTCTGGTTCTATTACTTTATACGTAGGGGGTCTATCATATTATCATGGTTCACTCGGGTCAATTTATGCGACAGGCATAATTTTAAAGTGACAAGTCTGCTTCATATAAAGTGTAAGAACTAGAACCGGTCCTTACCACTTTAGAACTATTACGTGACAAGTTTGGTGTTAGTTCTCTTTTCCCTAGTGAACTAATGCTTATGAAAAAGGTTGGGCATATAATTAGGCAAATCCACCCCAAAACTTAAATTATTGTGGCTTCTTGAAAGAGGACTAATTTAACCCTAATATGAGACCCGTGTGTCAGTAATATGGTTGAATTAACCATAATATGTTTAAAAGATTTCGTTCAAAATATCTTGTTGGAATTGAGTAATTGAAAAATGTTCTTCTCTGTGTGTGCCAAGCATTCTGACAGTTATTTCTGCGGACTGTGCTTTCAAGAGACCGGCAGGCTTATAGACAGATGAATGCCGCTAAATCGGCTTTAAATTTCTCAAGAACCCAGAATAAATATTCTTTATAGGGTCTTGAATAGATGAATATTAAAGAAGTAAGAGTGCTAAATTCGGCTATGCCGAATACAATACGAATACCACTTAAAGTTTGTCGGATGTTATGTAACTAATTTGGAAACTTTTCGATCTCCAGACGGACATCGTTATGCCAACTGTGCTGTACCTGATCGTATTTGTTATGGGCAAAGTTAGAGGCAGTCGGAGTTTCATGCTCATATTTCAGCCATTTATAGGATTTTGCTGAATTTTAATAGCAAACAATTCCGAACTATACGTGACATAAATATATAACAACCTTGCACCCATCTTATCTGTGGGGTCTTCGGAAACCCAATTTCAACGGTCAGACGGAAAGATCGACATCATTAAATTAATTTCGTTACTTATAAGGATCCAAAATTTATATACTTTAAAGTGTCTTACATCAACATTGTAAAAATAACAAACGGAATGACAAACTTATATATCTACATATAAACTTTCCATTGAGTTGAGGGGCATAAAAAGTATCACACGGAATGATAAGCTTAGTATTCCCTCTTATCAACTAATTGTCGTGGGTATAAGAATAAAAAAAAAAGTATAAATATGATCGCTTTCTAAGCAGATACACATTAAACTTTTAAACGATAAGTAAAGATAATGTTTATCTCGCTCAAGCAAGTCTTCGTAATTTTCTTCATACTGCTTAAGACAGTATTAGCATCATTGAATGATGTCTACACAACAGATGGCAGAAAATATTTTGTTCAAAAAACCTACCAGGTAATTTACTATTAAAATTAATTGAAAAAAATTTTAATAAAATTAATAATTTGCAAAAAAATAATTTAGTCCAACTGGTATCAGGCTTTGCATTTCTGTATCAGGATCGACGCCGTTCTTCTAACAATTAATTCTGAGGAAGAAAATGAAAAAATTATTAACCTATTAAAAATACAATTCCCAAAATTGAGCAATCCATTAATACATATATGGTTGGGCGGCAATGATGGCCTTTACGGGAAACCTAATTTTCACCGGCTCTGGTGGTCGCCCAAAGGAAAAAGATTAACTTATTTAAATTGGGACAAAACAGAGCCTAATAACAGGCATAATAACGAATATTGTATGGCCATGTTGGGTCCTCACTTGAACTATAAATGGGCTGATTACCCTTGCAGTGTCAATATGGGTTTTCTATGTGATTATAATTCTAATCGTCCAAACAAAACTGATTCAGGAACTGAAAATGCAGGAACTGGAAATGCAGGAACTACAAATGCAGGAACTGAAAATGCAGGAATTAATAATACAGCAAAATTGACAAATATAATTTTGTTGATCTTGCAAAAATTGTGGAATATTTTTAATGAAGTCGCTGACTTTTAATTATATTGTCAAGTTAAAGTAACTACCGTAATCATAAAAAATTAATATGGATTTGAATATTATTTCAAAAAAAAATTATTAAATTTGGCCTTAAAACACATTTCAAGCTTATATTATTTTTTAAGAATAGGGCACTTAGTGTTCAAACATTTTGTGATTAAATGATGAAACAGAACTGGGGCTGAACGATGTTTTTCATACAGTTTGACATAAAATTATGCCAGAGAATGCGGTCGAGAAATAAAATCAATTTTATTTTGAGGACGTTTTTTTCTAATGCTCTCACATAAATACAATTATTCTCTTAACAATGCTACCATACTTTCATTCAATTTCATACATTTTGTAAACAAAGAAAAATAAGAACAAAAGAAAACGAAAGAAATGAGAGAGAATTTGAAGTTACAGCCGACGTTTTAATTATGGGCTTAAAAATTTTTGCCTGAAGTTGAAGACTCAGTTCGGTTTCATCATTTAAATTTAACCGTAGAAAGTCCTCGTATAATAGAATCAATTTTATTTTGAGAACGTGCTTTCTTCTGCTCTCAGAAATAGACACTTACTCTTTCAACAATGATACCATACTTTCATAAAATTTCATACATTTTGTAAACAAAGAAAATTAATAACAAAAGAAAAAGAAAGAAATGAGAGCGAGTTTTTAGTTACTGCCGACGATTTAATTATGAATCTTTAGAATTTTTGCCTAAAGTTGAAGACTCTATTCTGTTTGAATACTTACATACATATAAATTTAGATCTTATACAAAAGGAATATTTTAAAACATAATAATAAAAATAATTTATAAAAGAAAACTATAAATTTGTTTTTTTTAAATGCAGTGAATACAAGTATTTTGCTTTTTCACTCAAAATGCTTATTTTATTTCGTAGCTTAAAGGCCAAATCCTTATGTGCATAAGGTAGCTTAAGGCACTGCCAAAAATTAATGAATAAAAATGAAAGACTTTAAGGTGACCATTATGTACTAAAAGCCCGTTTACACTACAACGAAATCTAGTACTTGCGAAATTTCGAGCCAATTCTAGTTGTTTTGACTTTGAGCCAACACCCAAGGGATGTCCCCTACTAATGCACTGCATTGTGTTGGTATTAGGAAATTGGTTATGAGAAGAAGAAAAGAGGGAGTGGTGTTTGTGGAAGTTTAATTTGAATTTTCCCAAATTGTAAGCGACTGCGAAGACTTCTGCCGGGAGTCTATTCTAAATACGGCTAGTTCGATCGAGAAACGAATTTTCTCTGTAATGTGTTTTGCGTTGTCAACAACGATTATCGTGGTAATATCGACAGAACAATAATGCACAACCCATACTCCGACGATGCTGCAATGAGTCTTTGGAGCTGGATACCCTACTGTCACTGATGAGCTTCAACGCACTCCTTTGCACCCGATCCAGGAGCATCTAGATAGACCTTAAAGCAGCTGCCCAGATGTGGTCAGATATAGGTGGTATACAAAGTTTGTAGATTTGAAGGAGTGAAGTAATTTTTGCACAGTTTAAAGAAACCCAGACTTCTTTCGACACTTGGTAAAAATGTTAGTTCCAACGGTCTTCACATTGAATTTTCATGCCTAGAACATAAGGATTGTCTGATTCCTCAATAGCTAAACTACCTATGGATACAGATGGCGCTGACTTCACAAGACATCTGTAGGGCCACATACAACATTGGGTCTTACGAGCACTAAAATCGACCCTATTCGCAAGACCACCCCCAAAGATTGTCGTAAGGTAATGATTAAGTGTAGCGTTTATGATCTGCCTCATAGCTTCACCCTCAGTAGGGCTTGGTGTATGATTTAAGGAAAATGAATGACAGTTACTGCTATCAGCTGCGAAAGAATAGATAGGATAGGAGGTTAGACCCAGGATGTTGTTATGAAAAATAAGAAAAAGTGTAGGAGAAAGAACAAAGCCTTGTGGTACCATTGAATTCAAATGAAACACCTTCGGTCCTTGAGAAATGTCAAAATAAATCGAGAAAAATCCCTAGCGTTACCAAACGCAACAAGCTTTGAAACGAGTGCACCGTGCCACATACGGTCAAACGCTTTGGAAATATCTAAAGCAACCACTTTGCTTTCACTAAATTGTTGAATAGAATGACTCAAAATTTTCCAAAGAAACGCCAACAGGTCTCCCGTAGAGCGACTTCTACGAAAGCCGTACTATCTAACACACAAAAGAAAATAAGACCTCAGATAATTTAATAACTGGTGATTGATCATGCTCTCCATGCCCTTCGAGAGCGTAGAGAAAATAACTCTTGGACGGTAGTTGTCAGGGTTTGTAGTCTCACCCTTTTTGAGTATAGGCGGACGTTGGCTACCTTCCGAAGAAGCAGAAGAACAACTACTACCCGGTACGAGTAACTAAAAAATGTTGCCAAAGGATGAGAAAACTACAATGCTCACTTCTTCAGGGCTACAGCCGTAACACTATATGGCCCGGGGGACTGTTTACGTTGTTTAGGATCCGGAGCAATCTTACCTCCACTATTTTTTTCATAATCCGAGAGCAGCTTCTTTCGAATGACACCAGCATCTAGGAATTTCTCCACGAGCCGAACTTTACCGCAGGGCAAATGTAAGTCCTTAACGAGACGTCACCCTACTTGCGAATTTGGGTTACGTGCACCTCGATAGAATCTCTTTGTCAAAAAGGCTGCTTTTCGTTGAGCACTTTTGTGAGTTTATGCCTTGTAAAAGGCACTCCTTCATCGAAACATGAGCAACTTGCTGAAGAACAACCTTCTTTCAGAAAAGCAAGGCTTCCGCAAAGATAATCATCCTGAAAGACAGAAAGCATTTCTCGCAAGAAGCATACTAACGGAGCCCTTAACCAGGGGCTACTGACTAGAGTTGTCAACCGATTCAGAATAATTCGATTAATCGATCAAACAAAAGCAAACTCTTGTTCGAATAATTTCAGAACGACGATTTTCGAATAACAAATAAATCGATTAATTAATGACGATCAATCGAACAATTTTTTTTATTAAAAAATAAATTAAATAAAAGATTAAAATTTGATTTATTCTCATACGATTTTAGTAATTTTATACAAAACTAGCTGGCCCGGCAAACGTTGTTTTGCCACATAACTTATAACTTATTTCTTTCAGATGTAACAGTGTCTGCTAGCCAAATTTTAAGAAAATATTATAGGCTATAGTTCTTTTCAGATGTTACACTAGTTGCCTATCCAATTTCAAGAAAATTAATTGATTAATGAAGAAGATATAGGGAGGTGGAGCTTTTACCGCTGTTGCCTTATTTAATGTCCTGTCCTCTTTCCGATGTTACAGTGTATGTATTCCAAATTTTAAGAAAATCGGTTGATTAGTTAAGAAGATAGAGGGAGGGGGAGCTTTTACCCCTCTTGCTCTATTTCACGCCCTAAATATGAATGAATGCAATGTTCACTAAAATGGATATAACTTATGAACTAATACACATTTGAAGACCGTTGATACATAAAAACCTTTGCATTGACGTCACCTTCCACGTGAACTTTACATAAACAAAATCGGCATTTCAGAATACATCAATTACTAACACAACGTAACTTATTTTTATATATATAGATGTAGGAAAATTAAAATATATTTTTGCCATAGCCCTGGTTGTAATTAATCTCAATTTTTAGTAAGAAAAAACCGTGCTGAGTACTCATTGTATTTCAAAAATGTGTTTTTGTGTTTTTATTAAACAAATCTTAACAAACAATTGAGTAGACGAGTTGCAAAACTCGTTCGTTACAAAATTAAAAATACGAGTTGACAATTGATTCTAACAGTTCTTTTGGCTAATTAACAGAATTAACAGAATGTCAAGCGAGTAGGACGTGTTTTTATCGTTCGTCCGGGATTTTCTGCATATTAAAACTAAAATAAATACCATTATGTGTAAATAAAAACAAAAGAATTGGGAAAATTAAACAAGCAAATGGAATTTTAAGAATAGAGGAATAAAATAAAAATTTATTTAAAATAAGTTAACTTTGAGTTTAATTTGTATTACAAACAATTTATAAGTACATATGTATTTATAAAAATAATAAAAGCAAAAACAAATGTGTTAAAACAAAAGAATAAGAGAAAAATTGGTGCATGAATAGCTGAACAAATGCATTGAACAAAGACAGAAAAATTCATCAAACGAAAGAATAAAGAAATTAAAATACATATGACTACATTTTTAATGTGTTATCATAAATGTAAAGAAAACACCGCATGAAGAAAACAAGCAGTAAATAATTTCTGTTAAACATATGTATATTTGTACATGGTTGTAAAGAATAATTAAGAAGCAGACAAATCTTAAAATTAATATAGTACATACACCAAATAAGTAAGAACAAATTGATACAATTTAACCTAAAATGACATCTAAAGCTGCATTGAGCACGGGTTGCTTAAAGTGTAAAAGTTTATTCAAACGTAATGATGAAACAATCAAGTGTGGAGTTTGCAGCAAAAGCTTGCATGTAAAGTGTGCGATTGATAGTTCGTCTGGATTAAATGAAGAAGTTATCAAATACATAAAAGAATGCAATGAAGAACTATTGTATAAATGCACATCATGCAAAAACAATAATGTTATGAGTACAGTTGATGTAGCTGAAAAGTTAAATAACTTAGAAGTTAGTATCAAAAGTATTCCAGCTCAAGTTTCAGCAGAAATATCAATTAAGCTTGATAACATCTCTAGTAAATTAAATAGTTGTATGACAAAGGTTGACAAATTAGAAGAGGAGACTCATAACAAATTTAAGCGATTAGAAATTGAAAATAACTCTTTGCATAAACAACTGAATAGGGCTGATATCATAGTAAATGGCATACCAACAAAGGTGAAATCAAAAAATCTCATAAATGTCATTTTGGGCATCTGCAAACATTACCAAATTAGTCTGCAAGAGACTGAAATTAATACTGTGTGCTGGATTCACAAAAAAAGGGATATCTTAGTAAAGTTTAACAGCATTCCGAAAAGAGATCTGGTAATGAAGAAATATCATGAAAAGAATGATCTTCGACTCAGTGATATACATGGGCTTGTTACAGACAGTGATACAGGCATGCAAACTAGAAATAAGCATGCGGAGGAAGCTGCGCTACAATCTACAAACCTTACAACCTTTGATATTGAATCCAGAGTATTTCTTAATGATAATTTAACGGCAGCAGCAGCGAAAGTAAAATATCTTGGTCGGAAATTGGTACGAGAGAACAAAATTAAAAAATGCAAGTTGCTGAACTACGATTTTCCCGTTGCGAAAGTAACTTTTAGTGATGGTACCGAGAAGACACTTAGTTTAGAGGAGCTGAAGTTATTGTAGTCGTTGTTGGTTTTTTCTTTTTTTTTTTTTTTTTTTATTAAAAACATCTCCAATTATATCCTTTTAACTAAAACTAACTAACTTATTTTTCTCTAAACCACTTAACCTAGCTAAAAAGAGGAAAAATTATACAAAAACAAATACAAAAATATAAAAATAATAACGCATAATAATAAATGTGAATTAAATACAAATTTGGAACTAAACATAAATGTACATGCAGCTACTCCGATTATAAATGGGTCACCTTAAAAGACTTAGTTTCTTCTTCTTTTTTTACTTATTTATTATTTTTTTGTTTCTTAATGCTAATTATTTAATGAAGGTGTGAAGTAATTTGGAAAATTTAATTCGTATAAAATGAAAACCTTTATTTTGAGTTCCAAACATTTCCACTTTGGATTTTTTTCTATGTGCCCCACTTAAAGTGAGAGAAGCTGTATATAAAAGATGGAATTTTTATAAGTCACAAGTTATTAAGGGTATACACGATGGTCATTGTGCAAATTTGCAATTTGTAAAGTTGCTATGCATATTATGATTGATCGTGAGCATCTCGTAGCACTGGCAAAAACCTGCATTTGTTTGCAAGCATATTATAATAAAGCTTTTCTTTAAATTATTAAAATTTTAGTTCTTAATTTTATTTTAAAACCCCCTGAAATTTTCAAGTTATATTATTCCTTAACAAACAAGCTAAGCATTATGGTTAAATGTTATTGTTTGCATTTGTTTGCAACGGAACAAACATGCACTACTAATTTTGCTTATGGTTTTTGAATGCAAACGAAGTAAAACTGAGCTAGTTGCTAATACGTACATTTTGTGTTTGTATGTTGGCACGCATTTGCATTGTTGGCACATGCAGTGCCCATCGTGAAAACCCTTATTGTTTTTTTTATTTCTTCTTTTTTTTTTCAATTGAAACTCTTTTAAATTGTTAATAATGGAATTTATACTGCACAATAAATATTGAATATTATAGATGTGAATGTAGAATATGCAGAATTGTTTCGAGGACTACGATGGTTATTAATATGTATGTAATAATGATCTCAAATATTAATTCTAAGAGTATTGTAATTGTATTAAATTTTACTCTAGTTGTGCGAATATGTATATTATCTAGGTGTGAATCTAGTGGAGCATAATATGGGCCCAGTGGCCAGTGATAATCAAATATTGAGATCTAAAACTATTAGGGGTAATCTCAATATCGGTCATTTTAATGCACAAAGTATTTCGCCCTCGAGGGGGTCAGCTAAAATAGATGAAGTGAGGCAGATACTGGTAGGATGCTATTTGGATGTAGTAGGTGTAAGTGAGACTTGGCTTAGTGAAAGCATACCTGATGTAGCGATTAGAATTGAAGGTTACAAAATATATCGAAATGATAGGTTGCGTAGGAGGGGTGGTGGTGTGTCCCTATATGTGGCCAATTACTTAAAATCTCGACTTGTACGCAAAATAATGAATGAGGGTATATGTGAAGCTATATTTGTAGAAGTTGAAACGAGCGCGTCTAATTCGGTACTTATCGGTGTTGTTTATTTACCACATGGAAGTTTCAGCTTATGTGATAGTTTTTTGGAAGATCTATCTGTTCAATATAGAAGCAGTGTATTTATGGGTGATTTTAATACAAATATTTTTGAGAATGGTGCTGAGGTGAGGAGATATTGTAGAGACTATAACTTACATTTAGTTCATAATAACTTGCCAACACACTTTGATAGCTATTATCATGTTACTAAATTAATAGATTTTTTCCTGGTATCTGATATAAATATGGTTGCTATGTCCGGTCAGTTTCAGGTTCCAGCTCTCAACTCGCATCATGCCTTAATTTACATTTCGATTTCTATTCATGTTGATCATGTACCTGAATATATATTGTATAGGGATTATAAGAATATTAATTTAGCTGAGTGCGAAAGGGAATTACGGTTGGTCGACTGGAGCTATATTTATGGCATTTCAGACACCAATGGTCAAGTTGATCATTTTAACTTCATTATCTTGAACTTTTATAATAAATACGTGAAAATTAGGAAAAGGAAAATTAAGAGCAGAGACAAGTGGTTTGAAGGTAGAGAGATTATTGAGGCAAGGCAGCTAAGGGATCTGGCATTTAAAGCCTATAATGAACAAATGGATGATCGACGTTGGAAAATTTTCTGCAAATACCGCAATAGGATGAAGCAAACTATAAGAAAGTTTAAAAGGAGAGAATGTGAGCGGTTGTTTGGCAATGAAAAACCAAGTGAAATTTGGAATAGGTTGAAGTACGCTGGTTTTGTTGAAAAAGGAATTGGTGATACTTTTCAGGACTTGAATGCTTTGAATAAAAGTTTCATTTTACCTGAAGATGTTTCTGGAAATGATGCAGTTAGATTTGATAATGTTTATATTAATGGCTTTGACTTTGGAAGGATAGAGGAATATGATGTTTATGAGGCAATGGCACGGATCAAGTCCAGTGCAATTGGGCCTGATGGGTTATGCATTAAATTCTTACGTCTAGTTTTACCGTTTGTTTTAAGGCCTCTGACGCATATCTACAATACTATTCTTATGACTAATGTGTACCCAGATAACTGGAAGTTTGCTCGAATTGTTCCGATAGCTAAAAAGAAAAATCCTGTAAGTACTGCCGATTTCAGGCCAATTAGCATACTCCCGATTTGTAGTAAGATACTGGAGATTATAATGAATAAACGCGTCGTGACCTATATAGGCCAAAATAACATGATATCTGCTCGTCAATCTGGGTTTCGAGCAGGCCATAGCACAACTACTTTAGTACTGGATCTAACGGAAAAAATTAGGAGGAATTTGGATATTGGTTTTGGTGCGGTAGTTGTCTTTTTAGATTTCTGTAAAGCATTTGATTCTATCAACCACGCATTGCTTTTACAAAAATTGCATCATCAATATAAGTTCTCGTCGGGAGCTTGCAGATTGATTTCTTCGTTTTTATATAATAGGTACCAATATGTCAAAGTAAAGGACAACATGTCTGAATGTGCTCGAATCTACTGTGGAGTTCCTCAAGGATCTATTTTGGCTCCTTTACTATTTATGATGTTTATCAATGACCTTTATGAAACACTGTCATTCTGCACTGCACAAAATTATGCGGATGATGTACAACTGTATTGTTGTTTTGATGGTAGGACTTCTATGTCTGAATTTGTGTACTTATTTAATAATGACTTGTGCAAAGTCACTCAATGGGCTGATCGGAATAAATTAAAACTTAACCCAATGAAAACGTATGCAATGAGGTTTGGCAATTGTGTAATGTCATTGCCGCAATTAAATGTGTGCGGCAGGGACATTGAGTATGTATCTAGCTACAAATCCCTAGGCTTCTATTTGGATGAAAGGATAACTTTTGAAAGGCATATATGTAGTATTGTGTCTAGGGTCAATTTAACACTTAGAAGAGTTAATACTCTTGGATATTTTTTACCTCTTCATATTAGGAGGCTAATAGCTAAATCTTTGATTATGCCAATTTTTATATATGGCATGGAGGTTTACACTGCCACGACAATAACGAATATTGATAAGATGATAAAGTGTTTTAATAGGGTAATACGTTTTGTATATAAACTGGATTGGAGAGCTCATGTTTCAGTTGAGACGAAGGAGTTTCTAGGAATGTATTTCAACGATTTCGTAAATTACCGGCTTATTAGTTTATTTTATAAAATAGAAAAATATGGATGCCCGCAGTACTTGCAAAATCTTTTCACTTTCTCGCACTCCTCTCGTACTTCAGCTATTATATGTCCTAGAATCAGTACAATGTATATGGAAAAGTCGTTTGTTGTAAGAATATCCAGACTGTGGAACAGTGTTATCCCATACAATGCGCGCAATTTTTCGCTTAGTGTTCAAAGTTTTCAGACTCTCTTTAAGGAGAACATGTAAAATATATTTTTTTTTTCCTTTTTCGTCTTTTATCACTGGCCATCTGGACCTTATATTTTGTATGTCTCTTTTTATCATTCCTGTAATATACATGTTTCGCGCAACTAGTACTAGTTTTAAGTAATTTAAAGTAAATGTATCTACTTGTAGAAATACTATGTAATCCATTTGGCCTTTTAGGCTTCCGAGATTACTATATGAATTCAATAAAAATCTAAAAAAAAAAAAAAAAAATCTAATGTTTTATATTTAATCGTTTGGTCGAACGAACAACAAGAATTATTCGAAAAAAGTTGAAAGGCGAATAATTGACAACTCTACTACTGACTCCCGTGGCACCGTCAGTTAAAAACTAAGGCACAACTTCGAACCCAGTGAAGCCAATGGGACCGGAAGGAGCACTACCATTTCAATGTTTGCTGGATTCCAGTTAGCCTTGAGCTAAATTTAAAATGTATGCGATTCCGACCACTACCAGTACATTCGTACTTGATTAATATTAAACCAAGCCATTTTGCCCCAGAGGATGTAAAACCAAGAGGAATGGACTACTCAAGAGGTTTTAACAACGCCCCTAAGAGCACACCCCCGTACAGCCAAATTAAGCATTTTCAAAAATTTTTTATGTTTTCAATTTCTAGTAATGTTTGTGTTTGTTTTAAGAACCGCCACAGACAAACAAGAAAATATATTTTAATATTTGCATAAGTGTTTTTAATATACTATATATTTTTTCTTTTCTCTACATTAATTATTTTAATATAAATAAGACAAATATTTATTTAAATTTCACAAAAAACTGTCTACAGTTATGTTCACATTAGTTTTTTTTGTAAGAAAACGACTTTTTAGAAAATCGAATCAGTGATAAAACACTTGAGTAAATATTAAAAATATTAAAAAATTAATAAATATTTATTTATATGTCGTATTTATTTTTTTGGCCAAGGTGTTAAATATTTATTCAGTTGTTTTTAGCATTAGAATATAATAATAGATTACATACTAACGTATAATTATGGACAAGGCTTCAAGGTCTTAGGCTCATATTTTTTAAGTAAATACTATTTGCTGCGTCAAACCTTATTTACATACAAACATACGTTGAAATGAATTGATAAAATTAAAAAGTACTAAGTACCTAAATTTTTTTTAAAAAAGGTGCAAAAGTAGCTAAATAGTTCAAATTTGAGTTTCTTACAATATTCCTACAAAGATTGTTGAATTTTATTTAAGAATATTGTAGCGATATAAAGTTATGCATCTTTAGATTTGCAAATTCAAAAACGTCCAGTTTCGAGTTACTCATTCTAAACTCTTAAGAACCAGGATGTTTAATTATGCGAAATATTCACAAAAACTAACCGTACGATTAACTTTGTTTGTTTCTTATCTTAAGCCTGGTACTCTGTTCAGTATTTCGTGCGAAATGTTTTCAAACTCAATATAAAAAAAAATTCTGTGAAATACAAACGAAAAAATGTTGATAGAGTTCAAGGCCCATCTATCAGGTCTGCTTACTTGTACAAAAACAAAAAACTTTTTATTTTAAGCTGTCAAAAACTTACTACCACAAATACAAAGCAAAAGGAAAAATCGTGTATGTAAATTACTTTTGAAAGCTCAAAAGAACGAAAACAATGATCATCAGGCTTCTTGCGCAGACGTTTTCAATGGGCCTTGATAGAGTTGTACTCTGTTTATATACGAAAAACATGCGAAATGTTTCTAGCAACATTTTTATTTTCCGTGCGAAACAAGTACAGCTCCTATTATTTCGCACGGAATTTTAAGCAACAACTAATCATTTTTTGTAATTTTATATTTTGTTTTTGTGAAGTGGAGTTTATAACAAGCGTTTCAAAAATATAGAAAAGTGCAAAAATTAATAATCAAATGTCATTTTTTTGTTTTTTACTATAGAAAATAATTAAAATAGAATTGTTTTACTTTTTTTAATGACATTTATCAAAACACATGGTTTTGTCATAGATGGGGGTAGTGCACTTATTTAAAATTATTGTAATAATTTTGTTAATGTTAAGTGATGTTCTGAAAATTTTCAATCTCACTACACATAAGTGACTATAATGTTAAACATTCAGTTTATTGCAATTGTTTTTTCTTCACTTATTTGACTAAAAATTTTGCACACAATTTGAAATACAAAACTTGTGTTTGCATGATTAAATCCAAGAATTATTCCGTTATGGAAAGAATTTCATTTAGTTTAATTTTCTATGATTATGCATATCATCGGAAAAATCGAAAACCATGAAAGTACAATATTCAATTTTTTTTAAATTTTAGTGATATTATGTTTTCGTACAGCTTTTTGATTGCAAGTCAAAATTTTGAACTACAAATTTGGATTGAGTGCAGATTTTATGCAGACAATCACAGTTAGTAATAGTGAAAAAATTAACAATACCAATTCATTTTTTTAGTGCTAGTAAAAAAATACCAATCATCACTAAAGCTGGTACAAATTTGTAAAAAATAATTTATTGCAGTTTTATTTAGTGAGAGTGCAATGTTGATTTAAGTCAACATTTATTGTACTACCCCCATCTTTGGTTTTTGCTTACATTCAAAAATAATGTTGCATACTTGTAACTAATAAAAACGGTAAGTTTTTAAAAACCGCAGGAAAGATAATATTGATACATGACAAAATTTTCGTGTGAAATAATCAATGTTGCTCAACATTTTTCGCAGGTTCGAACAGAGTGCTAGGCTTTAGTTACAACTATGTTGGGAGAATTCTAACCAATTGTAGTGGGGAACGAAAGAAAAGATAAACTCATTGTTTATTGTTGGTATTTTGTTTAAGCTTTGATTTCGTTGTGAATAAAACTTGAGTGTTTGTAATTCCCATTCGCTTTGCAGTTTTATTTGTATAATATCTTTAGCTTTTCCAAACTATTTGGAAAATGTTATCATGATGATCTGGCCTAAGCAACCAGTGAAATGCACATATGCACTAACTTATCCTCCAACATTAAATATCAGTGTATTTATCAAGAATGAAAATTGTTTATTCAGCACAATAAACAAAACCTTATTAATCATTTAAAGAAATTTCTGTCCAGACAGAAGTCATGAGAAGGTCCTTAAACCTTTTTAATAGTCTAATTTAAATATTTTGATTTTTAATTATTCTCCAAATGTATATTTCGCTTTTCCTATTTATTTAATTTTTTATTTTTAAACATCAGGGAAATCCCAAATACGCAATTGTGAGCAACGAAGGCGAAAATTTATCCGTTTTAGAGTTTTTTATGAATTTTGGCATTTATAAGTGCATATTTTAAAATTTGCAGCATTTGTTGCATAATTAAGTACAAAAAAGTATTTTATGCATCGATTTAAAGGTGCATATTTTTGCATATTTTAAAATTTGCAGCATTTTTTGTATAATTTAACACAGATAGCTTTTTTGCAGCATTTTTTTTAAGTTTATATAAAAATTATCTCTTCTAGAACATATTGCAAGCAAAACTCAAATATATATTTAAATTTTCTGTTTTAAATGGTTTATTTTTTACAGGGGTTTATTTTGGGGATTTTTTTATCATGGGATTTTTGGGGAAATTTTTTTTTATGTTTGGGGAGCACGAAAAAAAATCTGGCAACGCTAGCAATAATACATCTGCTTACATAGGTACATTAAATATGGAAAATATACTCTTAAATTTAAATCGTTGGCAACCTTAAACATAGACAATAACACAACCAAAACACTTGAATAAATAGGTAAATTAACAACAACAATAACACTGAACATAGTTTGCGTCCTAACGTTAAATAATAACAGAACTCTTAGATGAAGAAAACAACAACAACTACCTAATTTATAAAAAATTTAAATGAATTCGAATTGTTTATTTTTATGAAAAATTTTTATGAAAATTTTGCCTTAAAACATATTTTGAACTAATTTTACTTTTTATGAATACAGCATCAAACATTGAACACAAACTTACAAAACAACATATTCAGTATTGAACAAAAAATAAATCCAAAAATTTACAGAAAAACTCTTTCTAAAATATACAAACAAGGAGAATTAATTTTTCAGGCGGCGTTGAAAGCACAGCTGTGCTACATACTTTTTTTCTTATTTATAGAGAGAATGTCAAAAGTGGCTTGTGGTTTTGACATATTGACCAACAAAACCAACAAATAAAATGAAATCTTGTGTTTTTGGTGTTGTACTTTTTGAAGTATCGCCACCACCGTTTACATGAATTCGCCTTGTATACAAAGATAATTTTACGAACAAGTTAAAACAAGCAAAGCAAAATAATTACTTTATTAACAACAAAAACAGTTTTAACAAGAAATTTGGAAACAAGAAGCGAAACGTCAGCTAAGAGAGCCAGAGATCAACAAGTCTCCTCGGTTAAGTTATAAATAATTCAATAAAAGAGAGTGAAGAAAAACACGCCGATTATATGAAAAGTCTATATAAGGTAAAGTGAGGAAAAAAATCATCTATGTTATTGAAAATAAAATTGATAATTTAACAAATGATTTGAGTGATAAAAAGGTGGATTCATTCATTCGTTCCGAACAATATTTTTGTCCAGAGAAAAACTTTTTTTTACTGAGAGTGTTCTGCAGAACCCATTTCGGAAAATTTGTCCGGAAAAAAAAGCTACCATATAGTTTACAGATGTAAACATTAATATAAAATGGCAGCACAACTTGCAAATTATTTACATTGAAAAAAAGTCTAAAAGTGTGTTAAAGAAAACGGACGAAAAAATTAGTTTTATTTTTTTTTTATTATTTAATTATACGGCAAAAAACAATGGCTGTAATATACACATATGCAAAAACCCTATATAATGTGGCAGCTTAATCATAGATGGGCATTTTTCAGTACCAGTCCTTTTTCAGTATTTTCTTTTTTTTACTGATTACTGAAAAAAAATCAGTATTCAGTAAAAAGTATTGATTACTGAAAAAAAAAAAATCAGTAATGCACTATGTCCATGTATGAGCTTAATTCAATTTTTTTTGTACAAATTGGAGTCTCAATTCATTCAGTTCTGAACAAGAATTACATATAAACCAATTCAAGAAAAAACTTTCGGAGCAAAATAATTTCTCTTTCTCTCCCTCTCAAAGGTAAGACGGCAAAAATATTAGTCGGAACACATGGGTGAATCCAGCTTAGCTCAAAATTGAATTAACATTTACCTTGCGTGGACTTGTTAACGTGAAAAGGTTTGAAGCAGACGACCCTGTTTTAATAGCATTTCCTAAGGCTCTAAAGCGGCTTTGCTTGAATAACGCTTAAGGGGGGCTAAGAAAAAAATAAAAATTGATTTTAATTAAAAAAATTTGTGATATTAATTAAAAAATTAATTAAATTTGCACCTCTAAACAAATTAATAGTATGAATTTACCGTTTAATTAAATTGATTGAAAGTTTAATTAATTTTATTAAACTTTTTATTCAATTGATTAAACTTTTTATTCAATTGATTGAACGTTTAATTAATTTGATTAAAAGTTTAATTCACTTGAAAAAATTTTTTAATTAAAACTGTTTTTTTTTTGTATTTCTATAACTGGTGAAATGTTTTGGAGATTTTTTGAGAAAATGCTTCCCTGAACTAATATCTGTTTGAAATTTTTATTAACTTGATTAAACGTTTAATTTACTTGATTGAACGTTTACTTAATTTGATTAAACGTTTAATTCAATTGATTGAACGTTTAATTAATTCGATTAAAAGTTTAATTCACTTGATTAAACTTTTTATTAAAACTGATTTTTTGTTTATTAAGGCTACAACTGGTGAAATATTTTGGAAATTTTTTTTTTTTTTTTTACCAAAATGCTAATTTTTTGGAAATTTTTCAAAAAACAATAACAACTTATTTTAACGGAATTGTAATTTCCTTAAAATACGTACGACTTGTGTGATAGTGTAGACTGCCCTTAATCAATAATTATAATAATTTTTGATTGTAATAATAATTGATTTGTTGTATATTTAAAAACAAAATTTTATATTTTTAGAACTGCTCATTTTTTTTAAACCAAGAACAAGAGTTTTTTGCGGATAGCTTGTTCTGGGGTTTAACCACCGAATACGATGTCGAGCAAAATTTATCGATTTTTTTTTTTAAAGTAAAGTCTTTTTTTCAGGTAGTGTACTGCATCGAGTGAAACACGTGCTAGTCTTTTAAGCTTAGCTTGCATAATATGGCAGATTATAACTAAATGACTGGTTGCATATATCAGACGTTTAAGGTAAACGCTCGTTTTTAACTAATCAGTTGTAATTGAGGTTTAGATTGCGCCATGTATGCACCAGCCTTGGTGGCCACATGATTAAATCGTATTTACGATCAATTTCATCAAGTTCAGTTAAAACTAACTTTTTATTTAAATTCCAGTTAACAGTATGTTTTTGAGAGTTAGAACTGATAGTTAATTATAACGGAACTTGGTAAAATTGGCCGTTAAAGAATAAAAGCATTAACTTATGTATTCACTAAAGCCCGTTTTATTAATATTAAAACTATTTTCTTATTTGCTTTATTTAAATTTTTAATTTTATAGCTTTAAAAAAACGCCCCCATAACAATAATTCTGTAATCAAGCCATAAATTATAAAAGCGCGTATTTCAAATACCAGGTATTTTTAAAATGAAAACGTGCCATCTACAATTCACTAGTAAAACATAACAACTAACGTTAACAATTTTAAGAAAAAAATTTTCCGTTTATTTTTACACATATTTTTTTACAGCATTAAATTATTAGAATTTCATGATGAGCACTCTTAGTTCCTTTAATAAGATACATTTCTATTAAATTTTTTTTTTAAGCATACTTTCAGGTCATGTTTGTTTGTCTCGTAGCCAGTGTCTGTATATATCTGTGTTTTTTGTTTTTATTTTCTCATTTAATTCGAAATTCTTAAAATTTTTCCTTTTTTTCAAGATTTAATGAGCCTTAGCGGTGTACAAGAGCATGTTTTAACAAAGCACGTGCTGTTGTGTGGAAAACAAGTTCGAGGATATGAATAGATTTTTTTACATTTACATATTTTTTTGCAGGGTATTAGAAAGTTAAATATAGAAATGTTGGCATTAGTAAGTGTTTAAAGAAACGGTCATGTTGAAAAACAAGCAAACAAGTAAATTAAATTTTTCAAATGTTTTGCAATTAAAAGAAGTCAAATGTCCCAAAAAAAAAAGAGTTGATGAAGTGGATTCTGGGACACAGAGCCATTGCATCCGCTTTAGATGACTTGCAGATATGGCCGTTTGAATGATATAAAATTTTTCAATTAAATGAAGTCGAGTGAAATTGAAATTGATGGAGATTATAAATGTATTATTATGCTTTATATGCTTTATACAAAAAAAGATATTTCTTTAAACTCTCAAGGTAGGATAGTTATTGAAATTTCTTTGAATTCAATTTCACTCCGATTCGATTTCCAAAACATGGCGGAATGTTATCAAATTTACACTTTAACATAAATTTTAAATTTAAAAAAATATTTATAGCAAAATTGCAGCCAATTATCTTAAAAAAAGAATTTCTGTCCTCAAGTCGAAAGGTGGATTCATCCATGCTTTCCGAAAAATATTTTTGTCGGGAGAATAATTTTTTTACTGAGAGTTTTCTGCAGAACGATTCACGCATTTCGGAAAATTTGTCGGGAAATACAAAGCTACCATATAGTTTACAGATGTAAACAATTATACAAAATGGCAGCAAAACAAGCAAACCACTTATTTTAAATAGTTTTCTAAAAGTGTGAAGTGATTTTATTGTATTATTTTTTTATTTAATTATTCGGCAAAATAAATTATTTTAACTTTTATAAACAAATTAAAAAAAAAGTGGCAACTCAGTTCATTTTGTTTTGAACAAAATTAAAATTAAATCAATTCATGAAAAACTTGCCGAACTAAATAATTTCTCTCTCTTTCTCTCAAAAGTAAGACGTCATGCTCAATATAAAAAAAATTTTTTTCCAGACAAAAATATTGTTCTGAATGCATGGGTGAATTAAGCTTAATCTACAGAGCCTTTTAAGGTCTTAGGAGAAAAAAAAGGGGTGTCCTACGCATTCCCCCTTAATTGTCATCTCCAGCCTGAATGGAACCTATGTAAGAAAATAAAAAAACAACTAAGAAAGTATAGCCAGTCAAGCCCGACCATATGATACCCTACACCACAGAATTTGGAAAAACAATTTTCTGGAGTGCTAAGGAAACAACTCTTTAATACAAACAAGTAAAAAAGTTAAGTCGGTCAAGCCTGGCCATATCAAAACAATTTTGCGAGTGTACCCTATTTGGTGCCCATGGCCAATTAAGTTATAAGGTTTAGGCTGGGTTTTTCAGATCTCCGTTAAACAAGGTTTAGTTAATCTGAAAACAGATTTGTGATGCCATTACCAAATTTGTAGATAAAATTTTGACGGATGAAATTAGTTTTGCTTTAAAAGTTGGTCTGAGTTTCAGACTACGTTAAACTAAGATTAAACTTAATCCACATCTAAAAAACCCGGCCTTAGATTCATGTAAAAGCTATTTGTGTCGAATATTGTTTCGATATCTTTGTCTATATACAATTTGTTTATCATTCATTGAGTGGATTTGTAATGAACCTACAAACCCATATTCTAATGACTTATAAATCACTGATGGTTTAAACTTTGGTTTAGTTGAACTTAACTTGAATTAAGCTCAACAACTTTAAATCTGTACCCCATGTATTTTATGTTGTTAAAAAATAACATATATTTAGCAGCACTACGATAAATCTTATCAAATTCATTTGGTCTGTATTGGTAGCTTAAACGCTCAATTTTATGCGTTTATAGATGGTTTATATGTTTACTGATTTATAGATTTGTTGGATTAAGCACATTTTATACCAAAAAGATAGTTTAACTTGCTCTGATTTTTTAGCCCTTAGTCGATTGGTATACTTAAAGGTTAGACCTAGACCAATATTTTAAGGTGTTGCAAAAATCAGCATAAACGCATAATACCCTCTCCACTTTTATATTGTGGATATAATGATTTTCTCAATTCTAAAATTGTTTTCCACATTATTTTTCTTGTTATTTCCAGTTGCAGAAAAAAAAATATTTCGCCTGCAGCTGTGCATACAATTTTACTTTGTATCAAATTTTATTGACAAAGTTGTCATGACAATAATCGTTTCCAAAAAAAAAAAACTCAAATTGCTTTTGGCCATAAAATACTATTGAAAAGATTTAAAATCCTTTTTTTCATGCTAAAAATAAACGAAAAGGCAAAACATTTTTCATTTGTCAGTTTTTCCAATGACATTAGTTTATTAATCTAATGAAATATGTACATGAGTATTTAAATGTTCAACGGGAATTTTATTTTTAGACCGAAAACTAAATTTTGCTGCTTAAAAACTCATAATGAAAAAAAAAAAAAAAAATATGTAAACAAAGCCAAAATGTTTCAAAAGACTTACTGGCTTTTGCTACTGTGTTTGGTTTTTTATTTTTTTTAAGCAGCCCTTAAGTATGCTGCAAAAATGTTATTTAAATTCGCCTAAAACGATGATATTTTGTTTTAAGTAAATTGAATATTAAAGAAATTGAAATTGGTTTGCTTGCCTCTAGGCAAATATGTTTACATAATGAATGTTTACATTAAAATAATGATTTTGCAAGTTTTTTCTTAATACTAATAACAATTTTCAAGGAGCCCTCAAAAACAAAAGTCTAACGGCGTGAAATAGGATGATCTTAGTGGCCGATTGACGTCGCCAAAACGTGAAATTACGCGTTATGGAACCAAAAATCGTTTGCCTTTTGTGGCTTGTGGTACTGTTTTGTTGAAAGCAGTACAGTACAGTTCTTAATCTTCAATTGAAGGTCATAACGAGGTATCGAAAAGATATGTATTATCCGCAACACTTTCACTAACATAATCGATATTTTTGGCTGTGTGCATATTGCGATGATGCACAGGTCTGACCACATTTGCAACGTTTTCATTATCTTCAAATTTCTTTATACAGCCACGTCATAGAAATTAAAATCACGTAGAATTGAAATCGACGAAGATTTTAAATGAATTGTTGTAAAAATTAACGCAGCTTTTACTGATTTCAAAAGTAGTTTAGGTAGAGGAAAGTGGTTCTCAAAGTATGAGGTTTATAAAAGGATATATAAACATGAACTTTAAAAACGGGAGAGTTTTCAAAATATATTTGATTTAAATTTCACTTGATTTCAATTTCCATGACATGGCCCATAATCTTGACAATTCCTTGCACAGTTAGTCGATATTGACGACCATAATGACCCCGTAATGTTCAAAAAGTGGCCACGTTGCAAACCACCACTTTAACGCTTTCTTCGGTTATGTTTTTCACGAATATGGATCGTTTATACTTGTAAATGTCAAAAAACTTGATTAAAACTCTTCAAATGAAAGATATTTGAGAGCTGACTGCCTTGCCAGACCGGTGGTTTCAAAACCACTCAATCACAACGTAATGCTTGAACAGTGGCCATATTTGAACCATCACTTTAATGCGTTCTTCGTTTATGCCATTAACGAATATGGATCGTTTATGCTCTTAAATAACAAACCTTTCACTAAATAAATAAGACTTCTGCCAGCCTTGCCAGACCAGCGGTTTTGAAACCACTAAATGGATAACCCGGTACAAAAGAATTAGAATATTAAATTTTAAATGCTCATAATCGAAAGTTTTCTAGAAATTCATTACTTAACAATCTAATGTTAAATGCTTAAACTTTTAGAATAAACTAATTCATTTGCATTTTAATAATAATTTAAAATAATTTTAAAAGCAAAACTACAAAAAAAATCATAATATAGACAATTAAAATATTCGCTTAAAAACGCTTAAATTGTCTATTAATAATATTTGAATAACCCACAAAAGTATGCTAGGCCAAAACGTAGATAAATTATTTATAATTTAATTTGTCTAAAACTAAAAAGTTAATTAATCATGCGACAAATTGAAAATTATTGTGGCTTTAAAAAAAAAAGAGAATTGACTAAATGCTAATTGGTTATTAAACAAATACAAGCATTTTGTTGATTTATTCTATAGCATATGAGAAGGGGTAATGATTATTAGAATTTCATAGCATATGTTGTAGATGCAATAATTTAATGTATAATACAAGGCGAGTTCACTAGAAGGTGAGGTAAACTCTACAACAACACTGCGTTTGTGGTCAAATTGTCAAACAAAAATTGATAGTAAAAAAGGTTTACTTACATAAAAAACTTGTTTGTACAGAAACTTAGATAACTTGACCACCATATTTTGACTTGACTCCACCTTCTAGTGAATTCGTCTTGGTATAACCGTTTTTAAAAGCATAAATTATAGCATTTAAAATATTTTTACGAAAATATGTTCAGCTAAGAATTATTTTTGTCTAAATCAATTGGGCTACTCTCTATTGTGATGCGAAAACAATTTCGATTTGAAAGCTAAATGCCAACTTGGTGCTCTCTATAACTTTCGCGAAATTTTTGGAAAATGTAGCAACACTGGCAATTAAAACTAAAAATGGCGCTGACAATAATGAAATGCCAAAATATGTTAAAATATTTGAAATTGGAACAGTGATGATTCGCGAAAAGAAAATAATAAAAAGATGCGAAACACAAATGCGCAAACGCATTAAAGATCGCCAATCGCTAGATTTGCAACCTTTTCCATTTCTTTTCGCCGGCAGACATTTTTGGTAAATACCTGACTTCATTCTTGGAGGAATCGTTAAGATTTCTGTCAGATATTGAATTCACATATTGTCTGACCGCTTTCTGATCGTTTTCGCATGAATATATATGGGATGGTTTTTATGAACCGATTTGTCTGATTGATAGATTTCTGACTGATGTAAAAAGAAGGCGGAATCTCGAATATTATAAATAGCTTTATTGAAATAACATGGAGCAGTCCCAAGAATCGCAAAGTAATGTCTGCTTATCTTGCTAGAATAAAAATAATACAAAATTTTATTAAATTCTCATTTAACATCAAAAAAGTAATTTTCTCATTTAACATTCCAAAACATTTTTGCAAGACGAGAAATTCTATTAGATTGCATTCGACATTCTTTCAGCAATCTCTCAGAACACCATAGGAATGTCGACTATCGCATCAGAATTTCCTTTGCCTTTTACGTTAGATTTCTGTTAGATATCTGTCCGAAATGCGGCAAAAAAAAACCCAGAATTTGCTTCGACATGTCTGCCAGAATTCGTGTCCACAACTTTATAAATAATTGACGTCGAACCATTTTGCTGGCTCGGTATATTTTATTTTTTCGATTGGGTAAGGGTTCACTGGGAATCTTATGAAGAGCGTTCAATGACGAGCACTTTTTTCAACCGTAGAAGATTCCTTGCACAGGAAAAACTGTTACACAATCTGATTCCTCCGTCCGTCAGATACTTCCAGAACCCAGCAAAAGCCGCTTATATTAATCGAAGAGGGAATCGTTTCGAATAGCATGTCAAGAATCGTATGAGACTAATTTAGGGCTTACCATACATCTCGTGACATGCGGCAAGCATTTTTTGTCATGCCAAAACTTCTCGTTTTCATACAGTTTATACAAAACAAGCCTTAAGAGCGCAAATTCATTGCCACCCGGTTGGAAAATCTTATTTGACAGCTGGCTAGGTTGGCTTGTTTTATTTTACGCTTCTAAAACTTCAGTCTTAGTATTTTTTTTTATAAAGACAAACTCTTCTTTTTATATACTTATTAAAGGAAATAGATTTTACTATCCTTAAAAAAAAATATGCCAATTTACATTAAATTTTATTCCCTAAAGTGCTTTTTTTAATAAAACATCACTAAAATTGCTAGAGTAACTAAGAGAGATTTATGAAATGGGTTGGCTGGTTTTTAGAAGTTTCTTTTACCTTTTCAAAACTTTTTTCTTTAAGAGAGTTAAAAATAAAATAAAATAAGTTTTCACATTTTGTATTTTTTTTTTAATATCTATACCCTACGCTGACACAATACCAGAACCACCACCATGTTCTGGTATATACCCCAAGTTGCTGGGCTGGAAAATGATGCTTAGGCTGCCAGATTATTCAGGGCGAGATAAGGGCAACCACGAGGTACATTCAGTATGGCAGCTTCATATTCTTTCTTATAGTAAAGCCGCCATAAGATCCATGGAGCACGTGCTTAACACATCAATAATTATTCAAGAATGTCGGATAGAAAGAAATTCAATGTTTACTCTTAAATGGGTTCCTAGACACTGTCGCAAACTGGAACCTATTTAGCTGACTCGTTGGCAAATGCAGACACCACTTGAATCATAATGATTCAATATGTGATACTGGTGTGCTACTTTCGCAGATAAAACCATTTATAGTATATAGATTTCATCTAATCTCTAGTCAAAGGTGGCTTTGTGGAACTACAGGGTAACCCAAATAAAACCTGTTTTTGTTTTTGTAATTGGTATTGCCGTAGCAGAACTTGCACAATTTGAATTTTGTATGGATGCCTATTAATATCGAACTTTAAAATTCTCTGCCATGATGTGATTGATTTTTTTATTTAATTCCCTAATTAAATTTCCAGTGTCTCTGGCGGGAATCGAACCCGCAACCTTGGTACTGATAGACTATGTAATATTCTCCTATTATTATTTTTTGCAAAATAGCTAAAAGCAATTTCGCTTTAAGGTTCTCTACTTTCAGGAAAAAAAACAAGCGAGAAACTTTGCTTAGATCTAAGTAATAGAAATACTGTGGGAGCCATTTTAAGCTAGCTTTAGTCGGGTTTGGTGGGGTTCGTGTCTTTTCTATACTAAGTCCTGGTTCACATAAAAACATTTTATTAAAGACTCCCTAGTTTAAGAAATTAAATAACTCTAAAATTAATGTACCTAGCCATAGTATAATACAAATAAAAACTAGCCCCATAACTATGGTTATAACTGGAAGGAAAAGCAAGATCAATGTATTGGTTGTACCTATGTTCGATTCCTGTTGTTATTTGGAATCGTGTGCCTCGCTACCCACCCAGTCCATGATCCTACTGGCACCTAAAATGCTAAGCAAGATCCCAAAAAAAAAATTATATCAATCTAACTTATTACACCATGAAAGAAACAGTTTGAAGCTTAACAATTCATTATGAATAATCACTATTTATTTATCCCATTAATACTTACTTAGTCACTATTAGATAATTTTCTAGTTTTAAAAAAAAATTTATCTTTTACTTTTAGAAAAATATGTATTTAGTTACTTATTCAGTTTTAACAACAAAAGAATGTAACTCGACAGATAAAGTAATTCAATTCAAAGTTTATGGTTGATACATAACAAATCTATATATATAAAAGAAAGTCGTGTTAGTTACACCACTTATAACTCAAGAACGGCAGAACAGATTTGGCTGAAAATTGGTAGGGAGGTAGCTTAGAGCCAGGAGACGGACATAGGATACTTTTGCCCTGCCCACTTTTACGCCCACTTTTTTCGATTTACCTAAAATCAGAAAACGGCTCCATCGAGTTGACTAATTTTTCTTTCAAATCTTCGTATTAATCCATTTTAAGTTTTCATCGATAGAAAAATTTACCACGCCTACTTTTACGCCCACTTTTTCTATTAAGCGCATAAATTGAGAACGGCTTGACCGATTTGGACGATTTTTTCTTTAAAATGATCGCCATGGTCCACCTTAGGGTTTTACGGAAAGAAAATTTTGCCTCGCCCACTTTTACGCCCACTTTTTTCGATTTACCTAAAATCAAAAAACTGCTCCATCGATTTGACTAATTTATCTTTCAAATGTTCGTATTAATCCATTTTAAGTTTTCATCGATAGAAAAATTTACCACGCCTACTTTTACGCCCACTTTTTCTATTAAGCGCATAACTGGAGAACGACTTGACCGATTTGGACGATTTTTTCTTCAAAATGATCGCCATGGTTTAACTTAGGTTTTTACGGAAAGAAAATTTTGCCCCGCCCACTTTTACGCCCACTTTTTTCGATTTACCTAAAATCAAAAAACTGCTCCATCGATTTGACTAATTTTTCTTTTAACTGTTCGTATTAATTTATTTTACGTTTTCATCGAAAGAAAAAATTACCACGCCTACTTTTACGCCCACTTTTTCTATTAAGAGCATGATTTGAGAACGGCTTGACCGATTTGGACGATTTTTTCTTTAAAATTATCGCCATGGTCATACTTATTCTTTTTTGATTGAGCCCATATCCACACCATATGTAAGTTATTTTTTAAAAAAAATTTATGATAGGTATTCCATGGATTTTTATTTTAAAGGCCGTAAATTTCGTTAAATGCTCAATTTAAATCGTGTGGTAATACAAAACTAATGTTTACTTAGGGCCAGCAACGTAGACCGGGTCAGCTAGTATTGTATAAAGAAAACAAATTAAATATTAATTTAAATATGTAATACCTAAGCTTAACTATGTATTATTTATGGAATGCATAAAAAAAACTATGTATGTTTTTAGCAATGACGCTCTATTTATTTAATAAAGATTACCTAATTAAGCAATAGGAACATTAATAAAATAACAACAAAAATAAAGGCAAAGCAAAACAAAACGAAAATTACTAAATTGAGAATCTCTTAAATTTTACAATATTAATGTTCCTTTTGCTTAATCATTTATTCTAAACTCTTTGTATTATTATATTTTTTTAAAGTAATTAATATATGCAAGAAAAAAAAGAGTAAATTAAAAATGTTTTATTCCACTCACCATTTTAAGTCGGAGTCACAGTCGCAGAGGCCTCTGGATCGGTTTATTTATCAATGAATTTTTCTTTGACTAAATGATAGTAGTTATGAATGATATCAAAATTCTTGCATATAACGTATAATAAAAATAGAGTACGTAGTAATTAATACACAGTATTTATAGTAACCAAACAAATTTAAAAAAATGAGGTTAAGGGTGTCCCTTAAGAAATTAAGATTTATTCTAAACTGTGTTGTAAATTAGGTTAAGGAAATTTTTGTGATAAATGGGAGATAATTCATTATTATAAGTATCCTATTTCTACATTAATGTAGAATATTGAAGTATAATTTAAACTTTAAGCAATTTTGAGAATTTTAAAAGCTAATTAAGTAATTTTAACTTAAGTAATCTCAGGATATGTGAAAACGTGAGTAAACGTAGCAATTGTAATTTAGATTTGCTTGCAAATTTCTTTACAAGTGATAATTTAAGTTTCAAGGTTATGTCAACCAGTTTAGTGGAAACAAATGCGGTACTTTCTTATACGGAAATATATAAATTTTAATTAAAATTTAATTGCTGGCTATCATTTAGTCAAACGTAGATAGACCTAGTATATAAAGAAATACTTTAGAATTCGCAGGAATAATGCAAAATTTGATCTTGGGAATCAATTCTTACCAGCCAGTGTTGGAATTCTTAGTTTTGTCCTTATTCCAGGATATTGTAATAATTAAGGACTTGGGAAGTTTAAAAAAAGTCTGAGCTGTTCCAAGCACATTGAAGGTGCTAGTGGAAATACCGGGTAATCCTTAAATTTTATAAGAACTTATCAATGCAACCTCTAATAAAGGGTGGTTAAATTGTAAGGACCGATGTTGAATGTGAACCACACCTAAACGCCAAAATTTTTTCCGAATTTTATTTGACCTCTCTCTATTTCAGACTTACTCAATTTGAACGATGGAGAGATACACAATCCAACAACGTGTTAAAGTTATCCAGACTTATTATGAAAATGGGCGTTCAAATCAAAATGCATATCGTGCACTTCGTGATTTTTTTGGTCAATTTGATCGTCCAAATGTGCGTACAATCGCAAAAATCGTGGAAAAATTCGAGCAAACCGGGTCTGTAGAAGATGTGAGAACACCAGTGCATGCTCGTACAGCTCGTACAGCAGAAAATATTGCTGCTGTTCGCGATAGTGTGGCTGAAGAGCCGTCCACCTCAACTCGTCGTCGTGCCCAACAATTGCACCTCTCACGCTCGTCGTTGATGAACATTATGCATAAAGACTTGCATTTACACGCTTACAAGGTGCAATTGGCTCAAGAACTAAAGCCTCTTGACCATTCCAAACGTCGTGAATGGGCAGAATGGTGGCAAGAAATGGCAACAGTGGATGATCAATTTTCGAAGAAAATCATCTTCAGTGATGAGGCACATTTTCACCTCAGTGGATTCGTCAATAAACAGAATTGCCGCATTTGGGCGAATGAGAATCCAAGAGTGATTGTCGAAAAACCAATGCCCCCACAAAGAGTGACTGTTTGGTGCGGTTTATGGGCTGGCGGCATCATCGGGCCGTATTTTTTCCAAAATGAGGCCGGTCAGGCAGTTACTGTCAATGGTGTTCGCTATCGTGAGATGATAACGAACTTTTTATGGCCCGAATTGGAAGATTTGGATGTGGACGATATGTGGTTTCAGCAGGACGGTGCCACTTGCCACACAGCTAACGAAGCAATGGCTCTTTTGCGCAACAAATTCAATGGCCGTGTTATCTCACGTAATGGCGATGTCAATTGGCCGCCAAGATCATGTGATTTGACACCGTTGGACTTTTTTCTTTGGGGTTATTTGAAAGAAAAGGTGTACGTCGATAAGCCAGCAACAATTCAAGAGCTAAAGGATGAGATAATTCGGCACATTAACGGCATAGAACCTCCATTATGCCTCAGGGTCATCGAAAATTTGGACCATCGGATGGAGGTGTGCCGCCGTGGTCGCGGCGCCCATTTGGCCGATATTTTGTTCCATACATAATTGAGTAATACCAATATATCATAATAAAATAAAATTACAATAATTTCCTATATAGTTTGTGTTTTATTCAAAATCAACATCGGCCCTTGAAATTTAACCACCCTTTAGCTCCGCAATGGAAAAACCTCGAACACACTTTGGGCACTTCCTGTTTTATTGAAATTCTAAATTGCATACGCAATAAAGAATATTCAGTTAAAATTTAAATTAACTTATATAATTAATATACCTTTTTTTCTTAAAAATCCAAATTTAGGTTATGGTAATATTTTAATAGCACATATGCTTTTCAATTGAACTTTGCTCTGTATTCAACTTTTACTTTTTTTTTGTCATTTTATTACAACGTGTATACCTTTCAATAACCCAAAATGAAATGACCGATTGCCTGAAAGTTGTTTATGAAGAAACGCTGTAAAATTTGCATTGTTAGAGTTTCTGCGTAGTTTGCTAAATTTGTATCAATTACTCGTACCCATATCACTTGTAATTCCAACTAAACGCATGGTTACGGCAACAACACTATGTTCAATGTAACAATATATTGTTGTCGTAAACAAATAATTGTTATTTTTATTTATAATCAACAATATTATAGTTACTGTAAACATATCAATGTTTATCGCAATTATGAATTTGAGTATTGTTGACCGAAAAATAATTATTTTTCTAACAACTTAATTATGATAACTTTCTAAACATATTATTTTTCTCACAACCATATCATGATATTTAATAGCCATAACATGATTACTTTCTATACATATATCATATTATGTTAAAGATGCAATCAAACTATTTTTACATTAATCATATTATGTTAGCGCCATTTGTAAAATAATTTTTAAGCAGTTGTGCCGTTTTTTTTTTTTATTTGTGAGCGGTTAGTTAATTAAAAGATAAAATTCCATAAAAAAATAAGTTTAAAGAAATTAAAAAATTAAAATATTAGCGGAGTTCATTCAAGTATTAGTGATTTGTTAGTGCAAATGCAAAATATCATAGTTTTTTTGAAAAATCCAACAATAAAACACACAGAGATTTCGTTATATTTTATAAAAGTGCTACGATATTTCATCAACATCTTAAAATCGAAAAAATGGACACACGCGGTTGCCCATGGAAACCAAAGATTTTTCATTTGCTCTTTTGCAAGCCTTATATTGAACTCCGCTATTTGATTAACATTAAGAAAAATTGTAAAAAGCCACAAAATAAAAAATCGATGCAAAAATATTTTAATTTATTTTGTATTTTAGGCTGAGTTCCTAAACATCATAATACTTTGCAGTCAAAGTCAAAAAAGTATCATAGAGTTTAACTATATCTAGTTTGATTATTGTTTACGCATCGATATTGTTTTTAGTGAACTTTGGTACAGATAACATTGTAAAATTTTTCACGGTTGCTTGGTAGAAAGCACTTAAAAAAGCGAGTTGCTTTGCAACTGATGTTTTGGAACTCACCCTTAATGACAGCTATGAAACGTGCTGTATCATAATATGATTGCTTCTAAATTTATTATGATTAACATGATGATAATATGATTACTTCTTAGCTTATTATGATTAACATGACAATAATATGATTAATTTCTTAGCTTATTATGATTAACATGACAATAATTTGATTACTTCTTAACTTAGTATGATAACCAGAAAAATAATATGATTAAGGGAAAAATATTATGATGACATATTACGAGTATATTTAGTCATAATATGATTCAATAATAATCCTAATATGGTGACTACAATCATAATTCTTATCATAATATGTTGCTCTTAGAATATGTTTACCACAACCATGTTTTTTTCTTTGTGTGCACTAACTTTGTTTAAGGAATGAAAATTATTTTAATTATAAATTATAAGGTGAATGTTAATTGTTCGTAAATTATTTAATTCTATACTTCATTCACAAAATAAAAATCTACTCAATCAATTAAAACTATTTTACTATATAGTTATATATAACATTTTAAACTTAAGAGAACGTTCATTCGTGTTTATTTATAAATGTTGATAAACACCCGAAAAATTAATATGGGAATGCATATTAATAAATATATATAACCATTATACCAAAGAAATAAAAACAAAGTATCTTTGTTTATAAGCAACAGCCGTAGGGTTACTAACCATATCAAATTTAACATTTTCGTGGTACCAGTGCAAAATTTGGGAAATATATACTTATACAATTTTAAAACATAATCCACAGTTTTTGTAAAAATCAATACAAGCTGTGAATAGGTTTTAGAAGGTGGTAGTAAAAAAAATATATTTGTGTTTAATTTTCAATATTTGTGCCTAAACGTTCACTACAACTACCTCACTATCCAGAACAACGGCGAATTGAGACAGATTGATACTTTTCAACTCTCTTCCACATTGCCTTAAGTGCGAATATTTCCTGGACGGTCGATCACTGAATCACGTTCTTGAAAACTGGCCGACTAAATCTCTAATCATGAAGACTGTGAGAGCAGAACTTTATTACAAAAATTTACAATATATACGCAGCATCACAACAATTTATCGCTGACAAAAATATAAAAGTTCAATAATTTTAATGCGAATTCAAGTACAGAAATATCCATTAAGTGATTTAAATACCGCCAGTCTGGCAAGGCTATCAGCTGTTAAATATCTGTCATTTGAAGTCTCATTTATTTGGTAAAAGGTTTGCCACTTGCGAATATGGATCGTTTCACAACCGAATAATGCGTAAAAATAGTTAAAACTTACCACAAAAATTGTGACTCAAACGTGGCCACCACGCTGTTGACATTCTCACCCAGCCATCTGGGTGATTCAATGAAGGAATGAAGCCTGTTCGAATCAACTTCAGAGAGAGAGGTTTTTTCCTAAGGGTTCTTTGACCAAACAGTCTGAGTCTTAAGTCTCCGAATGCCGGGCAATAACAGATAAGATGTTTCGTTGATTCTTCCTCCTCTTTGTCATTAAAAGGGAGCCCTAGCGTTTGGCCGTGTTTCGCAACGGGCCAGTGGCCAGTTACCATCGCAATTAGGTTCTTAAGGTGAAGCCCGAAGAGCCTTAAGGCACGCAGTTTCCATGTATGCAACTGTGTCCAATGCTTTAACTATCTCCTCCAGAGATATCCGGCGTTCTCGGACAAATTTCGATGTGATAAACACCCTCTGCAGATATTTTTTAACTTCTTTACTATCGCTAATAGTCCGAATATCCCTTCCAGATATCTTACCGTACCGAATGTGCTCCACGGCTGTGCAGATGGTAATTTTTTCGGCCTGAATGACACTACAGTGATCCGGCAGCCTAATGCCTGTATTCATAAAATTTTTAAATTAAATAAAGTTTTAAAGAACAAATTTACTATGAAAATTATGCTTTTTAAACGTTTGTGAAATTAAATAATCGATTATGAATACGGAGGGAAGATACCATTTAAAGTTAAAGACCCGTCGAATCCGGCGGAATTTGTAGTTCATCGTACTAAGCCATGCGTTCCAAAATGAGTACGGTGAAACCAGTCTCAAAAATGGGTTAAGGTTTTTCATAATCAATGTCCGTTTTCCAATTTATATCATACAGGATTCTTGCACGTCCGATGTCTTTATCCCTCCATGCTCTAGTTGCCCTTAGTCTTACCGCTGTGTTTGCTGCCAACTTTTTCTGCAAAATGTCTAGCGGTTAACAGTTCAAGGTCGTAACGATTGCCTTAGATGGATTGGTTCTAATGGGACATGTAACGATGATTACCACCATTCTCATAAGACGTTTAAAATTGACTTGGTGGTTCTTCCCGACCACCAAACAGATGCGCAGTGGAATAGAATGGGTTTGATGACACATTCGTATAACCAGTATACATTCCTTCGGTTGATTCCCCACTTTACGCCAAAAGCTGTTTTACAGCAGTATAGTGCAGAGTCTGCCTAAGTAGCCCTTGAAATTAGTCGCATCTTTCAGTTCTGTTTGCTGTCCAAGGTATTTTTTGGCATTATCGGATCGTTTTTAGTGAGACCCTCTTCAAAACCTAAAAATGTTAATTGTTAGAACAATTTTAAACAATTTTAATCTCCTTTATAAAACAGAACCATCTAAGGTGTCAAATGGGACTGCATGACCGTCCAAACTATATACTTGTTTCTATAAAACTTTTTAATTTTTTTCTTTTCTCAAACTTAAACATAACTTCCCAATAAAGGAAATAAAACCAAAAAAAAAAGTTTTTTTTTAACTCAAGATAAAAAAGTAGCTTTTGCATTATTAAAGACATGAAAAGTGGAAATAAAGTAGCACACGCGAAGAAAATGTATCAAGAGAAAGCACAATAAATAACAAAAAAATAAATTTAAAAAAAAACTTTTAAATAATTCTATAAAGTTTAAAACAAAATTTAAAGAATTTGCATTTGCCCGAATTCGAATGCCAATTAAAACAAAGTATAATGAATAAAAGAATACCAAAATCTTTATATTGTTCCTTTCTTTCTTTAAAAAATAAAAAATAAGTTGAGATAAAACATGTTAATTCCGACCTAATGCAACTACAGTTTAAGCTTGACATATAACTTATTAATAACAATACAAAGCATGTTACACTACGTGACAAAATTTCAACAAAGTCGTGACCAAATGAATCTGACAGCTGATCTTTATGTAAAATTTGAATCCGAATATGAAGTCAGAATTGTCAAAAGTAGAATAGTTTTTGAGATATTCCAAAATAACCGTTATTTGTGTTTTTTAAAATGTGACTGAAATGCAAAAAACTGTTCTACTTTTGAAAATTCTGATTTCATATCGGATTCAGCGGAAAATTTTACATAAAGATAAGGTGTCAAATTCATTTGGTCAAAAAATTGTCATGTAGTGTTACAAGGCGCTTGTTCAACTTCTTAATTAAAAAAGGCAGATTTATTGCTTTTGTTGCTTATTGAACCACTAAGTACTTCAAGTTTTACATGTAATAATGACAAAATTAAATAAATTTTATTTGACTTTCAATTTGCAAACTATATGTTCTGTTAGGTAGTAACAACAGTCAGTACTCATCTGATACACTGTTATACATCGCCGTCAAAACACTGTGCTGTGCTATAGATCGAATTGGGTAAACAGCAAGGCCACAGAGGCTTAAGCGGCAGCCTGTGAAGAAACCTGGAAGCCAAATTAGAAATTAAAATGGTATGGCTGATATGGGCTGATACATATACATACTTCAATGCTCTTCCCCGGGCCAAACGAGAATATATAAATCTCCACCAACAATCTTTCGCCATCTAATATTTAAGGAGTGCCCTGGTAGGCTAACTAGTAGTGAGCTAGTACATCAGCGCCGGGGTTCGATTCCCGCCAGAGATTCTGTTTTCCTGCAGACAAGCGTAGAGCTCCGCGGGATCAGCTTAGGGAATTATAAAAAAAATGCGCAAGCTAGACGCAAAAAACCTATAAAAACCCAGAATATGATAAACAACTTCTCAAAATAATAAACACACATAGATAGTGGAACGGTCTGTCGAGGGTCGATCGCCTCATTATGTTATATTAACCTATTTTTCGCCGCATTCCTGTGGATAGATGTTGAAAATAATAACCAAATAAGATTCTAAGTGACATTTATAAGAAGAAAAAAAAACATTGAAAAAAACCGTAAGAGTGCTGATAATTTAAATCGCCGGTCGGCGAAAAATGGGTTAATAACTTTGAGAAGGCATTCGATACTTTCAATGACAATGTCATTGAGGAAAACCATTCAATCTAAAGGAGCATCACTGAAAATCATTGAGCTCATTAGGAGCATGTGCTTAAATGTATATAAAATATCGTATTCATCCCGAAGTAGATTTTTGCAGTAAAATTAACGTTAGTACAGGATTACGGAAAGGTTATGTTATGTCACGACTGTTATTTAATATAATGTTAGATATTCTAATGACCCAGGCAATGTCAGATTATAGAGAAATTGCATGAGGACTTCGTAGCCGGTTAGATGATCTAAAATATGTTGATGGTATCTGTCTTCTCATCGCTACTCTGATAAACCCATCAAATTGCAATATATGAAAGGGTTGGCTAAGAAATCGCAATTGCCTATTTGTAATTGCTTGATAAGAATTTAATGAAGATGGTTTCATTCTATATCCTTGCATTTTGTTATTGTAAAGTCAAAGCATGATGGTTCTTTTTAACGAAAAATACACTCAGTGATCCCATGGTGGCTGTGGTCACGGGAAGGGAGATCCTGAAATCCTTATAAAGGGCTAATTTGTAATACTTTGTGGGTGAGTAAGGCCTGAGTGGAGGATCATTCCTTGATGTTGTTGCTATCCAACTGATGCTGCCGACTATTATAATGCTGTGAAGGGTAGATAGCTCCAGCTCCTTAACAAGAGGCGAATGAATAATCTTGTCGGATTATGCACTCAAATTGCTACCCCAAAAGTGGGCTCGTTGCTCTCGCACTCAGGGGCAGTTGGTTAAAGCATTTTTTATTCACCCATTGGCTTAGACCACTTTGATATTAGGCCAACACGGCAGTTGCAATCACAATAACAGGCGGCTCAGCTGCAGAGATTGCCAATCGAATAAAGAAAGGCGAGGTAAGCCTTTGGTAAGCACCAATGCTCTTTCACCTTGTCAAAATAAATCCATTTCATTCAAATGTTCCATTAATATTACTTTATAAAAGAAATGCTGCCCCTCGCCATATGAATGTCCTGCAGTTTTTTATTACAAACAAATGCCTTGGAAACCCACTTCGAGGTTTTTCTTCACTAATTATGTAAAACTGATACAATACAAAGGCATAAATTAAACTTTATGGGTCACACCATACGAAACCTAAGAGCAGATATTCCTATAAGTGCTGTTGAGCGATAACCGCAATGCAACTACAAGACAGGAGAACTAGGTTTTTTTTTTTTTTTTTTAATTCCCTATGCTAATCCCCGCGAAGCTTTACGCTTGTCTGCAGGAAATAAACCAGAGTCTCTCGCGGGAATCGAACCCGCAACCCCGGGGTTGATAGACTAGCTCACTACTAGCTAGCCTACCAGGGCAAGGCGCAGACATAACAATCGAAGCAGCAAACCTGTACATTAGGGGTATAACTTATTCCCATTTTTTGCAAATATCAATATGACCCTAGAGCTAAACTTAAGCTAAACAACACGCAAATTAAATTTGAAATTCAAGTACTTTAATAATTAAGAAACTCTTTTTCATTTATTAATAAAATATTTAAAATTTTTTTAATAAATTTTTTTCTTTTCAAACGACCCAAACAAATTGTTTTCGTAAATAACACATTCAGCCTTATTCCGGTTGTCGTTGTCGTAATCCCTCAAGTCGTTTTTTGTAAGAGATTAAAGAACACTGGTTGTGTGTTCCTTTAGTCTCTTACAAAAAACGACTTGAGCGATTACGACAACGACAACCGGAATAAGGCTGAATATTCGCTATTGCGTAGTGCTAGGGCCAAAATTTGGTTACACCCCTACTGTACACTTGTTGTTATGCTATAAAAAATATCGCTATAAAAAAATCCAAATGGAAAGACTTCCTTATAAACGACGGAAAAATACATAAAATATACTTGCTTGCTATTATATTTAAAATAACCATCAGGTTTCTTTTGCCATTTTTGGCTTAGAAATCTTTTATTTTTTTTATTAGTATACTTTAAGGGTCTTATGTTACACTGGCAAGCACATGTTAAGCATAAGCATCTTACCCACTTAAAAATCTAACAAAAATTGCTACACGTTTGATAACTATATCATGTTCTAAGACAACTAAAAGAAAATCCTTTAACAAATGTCTACCAAGATGCAACTAAACATAAAACTCGTTAGCACTTAATAAGGAAAATAACATTTTTAAGACATCTACATAAAAGTGTAACTCACATAGGTTCCTTATTGCAGCTCATAAATTACCTTAATTACCGTAATTACCTTAAACCCCTATCGCTGTAATCCTATAGCAATAAATTCTTAAAGGCTTTAAAAGGGTGTTTTAAAAAAAAGTTATGTTTGCATACTTTTAGGGGTAGACATTATTATGTGCCCGTATTTGTAAGTAATTTTGGTTAAATTTAAATGATTTAAAATAAATTTAAATATTAAGACTCATTGTGGCTAATTTACAAACATTAAAGGCAATTAAATTGATGAAGATCAAAAATTCTTTCTTTTAACAAAAGAAGCATTAATAAATATAAAACTTACAGAACGGGGAAGTATATAAATTTAAGTTTAAATTACCAGAAAAAAAACTCATAAGTTCTTTCTTTGGCAGGCATTTATAATAAATTGTTGTTTTTTTAAAGTTCTTTTAAGATCTAGCCTATATTTAGTTGTTAAAAAAATCTAGTGCATATTTTAGGGAGTTGTTTAAGTCATTATTTAAAAATTAAATAAAGAATTTGTTTTTTTTTTAATTTTTATTATTTCCTTAACAAACATAAACCCATAATTTACATAAAATGCATTTTAAAAATAATTTTTATTATATGACCTTTTACCCTTGGCTTGATATTTACAAGCAAGTCTGTATTTTGTATTTGTTTTATGACCAGTTGTCTTGAGAATACAGACAGACATGTTCATTATTTGGTAATTGTATTTTTCTACTTAGACTCAAAAATGCTACAAAATAAAAACAAAAATCTAAAAAAAGAATCATGCACAATGGCCATATGGCAACTGGAAATCAAAAAATCATTCTCAGCTGCTGCTTTAAAGTAGCAAAGAAAAAAATTTAAAGTCGAAAGGAAATATCAGAAAATAACTGAAATGACCATTATTGATGACTATAAAAGAGATAAATGAAAAAAAAAATGCAAAAGATTTTCTACATTTATTATGTGACAAATGGAAAGTGTCAGCATTAAAAGCCGATTAGCAGCAAACAAAAACATCTCGTATTTATCCAATCTATTATTTGTTAAAAAAAAAAAAACAAGAATAGATTTGTAATATTTGAATTTAAATAAGGACATAATAGCCATTGGGAAGGGATGATATTGCAAAAAAAAAATGGTTAAACCGAAATCTATTGTAGTCCAAAATGTTTTTTTCTTTTTGGTATTATAAACCAAAAAAGTGTTTCTGCATGGTTTCTTATAGTTAAATGATTATGATTCATTTAAGAACTTAAGAAATTATCCTTTTAAAGAGAGTAAAGGAGAAGGAAGATGAGTCAACGGAACATCTTTTCTATCAGTGGCCGGCCGGTCGGAAATTTAAGACTCGAACTATTTGGTCGAAGAACCCTTGGGTATAAAACCTGATATGGATTTGAACAGGCGGTTTAGTGAATCAACGGCTGATTAAAAACATTAGCAGCCAGTTAGCATATAACACTTGGGAGACCGTGTAACGGAAACTAATTAATGGACCCACGTGAGCTGTGCTTGAATACGGCTGCCAATGGAACCTAATCTAACCTAGAAATAGATGTTGCCATACTTCTGGCAGCATGAGTCGAGTTATATTTACGTAAGTGCCTTGTCATGTGGACCCAACCCCATGGTGCACTTCGCACTGAGGGAGAATACTGCATTTGCCAATGCTCTATGTGTGAGCGCAATCAAGTCAAACAGGTTGCAATTTAAGTGTATATAAGAGCAGAATCATACACTCGCCTTTCTTACCTTTGCTGCTGAAAAGCAAGCAGCACCTAGAAAGATTCTAGATCCTAGAGAGCAAAAGAAGCTCCCCTAGAGAGGTGGAAAACCAGCCCTCAAAGTTGACTCTTTAAAATCTCCCGTCACGCAATTTTGAGTATAAAGAACAGCCACCATGTGATTTTCAAAGGAGCCTTATGAAAAACCAGAACCAAAGTCCCATTGGCAACTGGTTCCCTGATCAACCTCTTAGAAAGTAGAAATACCTGCCAATTTTGTTCTGCCGAATGTGAGTTATTGGCTGCAGCTGTTTTTCCGTAGGAGAATATCCTTACAATGTTCCCCCACATACCCCCGGGGACCTTCTAGCAATAAACAGATTCCGCGTGCAAAACGTATCAAGTTTATTTTGGATAAACATTTCATTTTTTAGCTGATGCATTGTCCTTTTATATATAAATATAAAAGGAAGAAAGGGCCTTAATAACTGCTCTACATTTAGTTCTATAAGATGCTAATCTTTTGGCTTCATTCCAGCTAAATCTAGCAGTTTGTAGTGCGGCTTGGACTTGGCGTCTCCATGCGTTTTAAGGGTGTCCCCTTCTTCTTGCTACCTGTGGGTTATAATTAAGGAATTTCCTATTGATTTCATTGGCCCAACTTTCTAAATTTGCTTACTGACATTTAAAGGTTTTACAAATGGAGTAAATAGTGAAGCAGAAGCAAAAAATTGCCAAAAAGGCTTAGGTCTCTACTATAAACATTATTAAGACCAAGATGGGAGTATTTAAATCATGTGTCTTAACTTTACTACTTTTTGGATGCGAAACTTCCTTTGTTACCGAAGGTGTTCAAAAATCACTACACATGTTTGTTTTCAGATATGCTTAAAATCTTTTGGCCTCGTACAATATCGAATGGACAATTTTAGGCAAAAGTTCAGGAAAGTTACATTAATATTGGAGTCTGTTAAAAAATACTTGAATGAATCTTTCTTATTCCTCAAAACCCTTCTCAGGAGACATGTCATTATGTTCATGTCATTGACTATAAGCCGCAAGGCAGTAGGAGAAAAAGGTCACCATGAAAATATCCTAGCGGAGATCTCCATTCCAAGAACTTAACGCGATGTATGTACGCTTAGAATGTACGCTCAGTAACATTGGAGATTTCTAGGACCCAGCAAGGAATAGGGATAAATGGAGACAACATACAGACTGCCCATGCCCAGTCTCAAGGCAACACGTTATTAACTAGAAGACTAGAATAGGTTTCATTGGCAGTCGCAATCAAGTTCAACTTACTTTGTAAGCAATTAGTCTCCGTTGGCAAACATGACTTGTCTGAGCCGTTTTGGGTATTTTCGACATACCAAAATATAATTAACTTGCAATAAAATTAACAAAAAAATTTATTTTTTAAACGTCTAAATTTTTTTTTTATTATTTATGTTTATCATTTCTCTTTAACAATATATTTTCTTTTCACCAAAAAAAAAAAAAAAATCAATAATAATAAAATAATATTTATTTTAAATTAACTTTTAAACAGTATCTTTTCTATTCAAACTTTTCCACTAAAAGCAAAATCATGTTCATTTTTATGGCAAAAACAAAAGTTTTGTAACTAAGATATTTATTGCTAACAAACGCAGGAAAGTATGCTTTAATTTAGTTGGCAAAATTTGTAAAACTTAAGTGTGTGCTTGCAGTATTTCAACTTAAATTAGTTAGCAAGTTCAAATTTAAGGAAATCGGGAACGAGTTGAAAAATACATTAGCTTATAATGAAGAAATAAAGTTTCACTGAATAGAAAAAAAAACGTTTAACCTAATTTAATAATTTAATTTGTGTTTATATTATTACTTTTTTTATTTTAAATTTTCTGCTTCCACGTAATTCTTTTAAACTCTCAAATTTAAATTGGTTATGCCTTCACATATACCTTGCAGTTTTAATTAACAATTTGAAAAAAAAAATACCTTAAAGTATACTACGATTATTAAGGTTTTTATATTTTGTTTTCTCTTTAAACATGTTTACATTTGTTAACATATATTTTTTATATGGAAAAAAGTTTTTATGCAGATATATTTTTACCGCCTCCTAACAATATGCTGTACTTTTTTCTTTATGTTTAAAACAAAATTAGTTTTACTTCTTTTTATTTGCTTATGCAAAGTTAAGGTAATTGATTGAAAAAAAATGTTATTTAACAAACTTCAAAGCCAATCTAAAGTTTATAATAAAATTAACATAATTTTTTGTTGCCACCCTAAAAGTAGACTTTAATAAGCAAAAAAATTCGAAAAGCAGACAGCTTGTTTGTTGTTTAGGGATTCGTTTTTTTAAAAGAGACGATAAACATTTAGGAAATATTGTATTTAAAATTATGTAGAGGGTTGAAATCACATTTTGATTATTTTTTTCCACTAGACCGCTTTGGCTAGCTCGTATGTACAACCAGTTTGCTTATACCAAATTAGAGACAATTTGCCATCAATATAATTTGTTTCTGCTTAAACGATATGAAAATATTGTATGTTTTTAAAAAAGCTTAGCGTGTTTAGTCTCCAGTTTGTTTCAAAACTTTTTTCTACTAAACCGATTTAGCTGGATTTTATTCATAGACTGGTTAAAGGAACTTGGGGAAATTTGGTTTCCAAGCTTTTCTTTTCAGTTAAAACATAGTTAAAACTAATTTCAGCAGAACCCAAAATGTATAGGGATTAAGTGTTGACAAGTCGTCACGACCAAAAACAGATACATTTTTAGAAAAACAAGATTTTAACAATGAAATTGTGGATAAACCATTATTTTTTCAACTATTATTTTATTCATTTAACCCATAAGTATAATTTTTAGCGAAAATTGTTTAAGCATTTTTTTTGTAACTTCAAACATATTATTCTTACGGTCAACAAAAAAAAAATCAAATAATAAAAAAACAATGTATAAAGTTGCTTATCTTTAAACTATTTGGTTCTTCCTACTAAATACTAAAAATTTCGCTATTACCACGTTTTTTAAAAAGTGATTGTTTTGCCAATAAATTAATGACATTTCTAACATTTTCCTTTAAACAAATAGAACCCATATTCATACATGTATTCTCTTGCTCTTGATTAAATTTTATTCAACACTTCAGTTGCTATCAATGTCAAACACACTTCGAGTGCTTGTTTTGCCTTTAATAACATTTTGATCTCTCACCTTTAGAATTTACAAACTTTTTCTTAAGCAAACAAAAGGGTAAAAACTTGGATGGCTCAATAATTATTTTGACACTTTATTAAGAAACCTTTAAGGAGAAGAATAAACAAGTAAACTGAATAAAGTGCAAAAATAATAAAACCCGCTGCAAGTGAGCATTTATTATTCAATATACTACAGCAAACACAATTAAAGCCACAGGCGTTAACCCGCTGCAAGTGAGCATTAATAATTCAATATACTACGGTAAACACAATTAAAGCCACAGGCGTCTTAATCGCAATGCAAATACAAAAAGGAAGTTTATTTTAATTTAAACAAAGTACCACAAAAAAAAAATAAAAGCAAATAAAATAACAAAATTTCTAGCTAAAAATTAATTGTTTTTTAACGGCGCAATAGAATAAAAAATATTGTTCTAACTTTTTCCTACGTATACTTTATATTTCTTGTTTATTATTAATAAACCACATCAATCATACGCCAAGATGTCCGTTCACACATAACCCAATTTAATGAAATTTCTCATTTTTTTTAACCCCCTAACTTATGCTCTATTAAATTATTTAATACAAAAACATCAGGCATGCACAGTGTAACAGCAAAAATATTTTTTCTTAATAAAAATTTGAATCGATTAATCAAATCGCCAAAAATAAGTAGTATCAAGAATAAAATTTTTTTAATAATCAAATTTAAAAAAAAAATTAATAGAAAAATTTTATTCGAATAAAAAAAATTCGATTAATCGAATCACATAAATCATTTTAATCGATTAATCAAATCGCCAACAAAATTATAGAAAAATTTAATTCGATTAATCGAATCACAAAAAAATAATCTACTGAAAATTTAATTAAATTGTAAAAAAAGATATCATAATATATAATAATCGATTAATCGAATCTGCACAATGGATTTTTATTAAGCTACATCGAATCGCTGCAAACAATTTTCTGTACATTGACAAAAAAAATTCTGTACAAAAATTTTATTCGAATAGTCAAATCTACAAAATGGATTTTTTTATAAAAAAAATAATCAAATAGACACTAAAAGTCAAATACTAAAAAAAGTTTTGGTTATTAAAAAATTGTAATCGATATACAGAGAAAAATAATTTTTTATATATGGGCGTTTCCATAGAAGTGTCACATAAAATTTTTCGTACAAAATAATTAAATCACTACAAAAAAAAATTTATAAAAAGTATTTAATCAAATATTTAATCGAGTCGCGACATTAAAATGTCTTTAAAAAAACTTTGAATCGTTAATCGAATCACAAAAATATCCATTAAAAATTTTAAAGCAAACATTTAAATCGCATAAAAATTGTTCCAAATCGGCACAAAAAAGTTTCTATAAAAAATTTGTAATCGATTATTTGTATCTCCACAATGTATTTTTCTATACAAGATTTTTGTTCGATTCGCGACATAAAAATGTCTTTAATAAAACTTTTAATAGATTTCTAAATCAGCACAAAAAAGTTTCTATAATCGATAAATTGTATTTTCATAATGTATTTTTCTATAGAAGATTTTTGTTCGATTGATCGAATCGCCACAAAAGTTTTCTATACAAAATTTTAAATCTATTTTCATAAGTTTTCGTTGAGAAAAACTTTAATCGATTAATCGAGTTAAAAGAAAATTATGAAAAAAAAATTATGAAAATTTTCTTTAGAAAATTCTTTTTTGTAAAAATAGAGAGAATTCAATCAAATAATAATCGAATTATCACATCACAAAAAAAAATATATTACAAAAAAATATTATAGGAAAATCTAAACAAATAAATAAATCGCCAGAAAATTAAAAATTTTTAATTGGCGCAATAACTTCTATTAAATTTATTTGTCGATTAATGAAATCTCAAATAACACAAGCAATTTCTCAAAAAAAATTTTAAATCGAATGCTTACAAAAATGTTTACAAAGCTACATTTAAGTGATTAATCGAATCAGCACAAAATGTTTTGTTAACAAAATTTTCAATCGATTAATCGAATGTCTACAAAATTTCCTATAGAAAATAGTTAAACTATATATCAATCAGCTACAAAAAAATTGTTTAGTAGTATTTTAATCGATTACTTAACTAAAATTTTTAATCGATTAATCGAATCTTAAATTATTAAATAATCGCATCGTACAAAAAGTTTCTATTGGAAATTATTATTCAACTGGTTAAAAAAATTTATATAGACAATTTTAAATCGATTAATCGAATAATAACAAAATAAAATCTATAAAAATTTTAATCGATTAAACAAATTGCAACAAATATATTTTATAAAAAAATTTTAAATGATTAATTAAATCGGAAAAAAATTTATATTAAAATTTTGAAACGATTAATCGAGTTTCAACTGTTTAAGTTATCGCACAAACATTTTTCTAAAAAGTTTTTTATCGCAAGGCCACAAGATGTTGTTTAAAAAAAATTTTATTCGAATGTCCGCAAAAAAATATTATAAAACAAATTATATTTGAATGTCTAAAAATCAAAATGCCAAGCAAAATCAAAAGAAAATTTTTAATCGATATTCTAGACCTTCGCAAAAAAGTTTAATCGATTAATTAAATCTCTTATGATATATCAATCAAATCGCACAGAAAATCTATAAAAAAGTTTAAATCGACTGGCTACAAAAAATGTGTACAAAAAATGTCCCAACAAGATTTTTCTACGGCAATTTTTAATCGAACACTTTTTATAGATTAATCGATTAATCAGACCTTGAATACATGATTAAGCTAATCGCATAAGCAATTTTTTTTTAAGAAACGTTTAATCGTATGGCTAAAAAAAAAACCTAAAGTGGAAAATGTTTATGTAATTAATCGATTTCATGCAAGAAATTTCATATCCCAAAGTTTTTAACGATAAATCGAGTCTTAACGATAAAATTTCTGTACCGTCCCTAAAAATTTCTATAAAATATTTGTAATCGATTAATTGAATCACAAAACAATATTTTAGAAAATGTTTAATGAATGAAGCAAATTCATAGCAGATTAACTTAATCGGCGCAAAAACCTTCTATTGACATTTGAAATCGATTAATCGGATCTGTAATAATTATTTAGTCGAATCGCAATAAAATTCTATAACAAATTCTTGCATCGAATGTCTGGGAAATTTTTAGTAGAAAACCCATAAAATTTGTTCAAACAATATTTCATTAGATCGATTAAAATGTTCAATCGATTAAACAACAAAAACACTTTTTTTATTAAAAAACTGCAAACAATTTTAAGAGATTAATCAAATTAACAAAAAAAAACCATTGCGATTCGAATAAATTAACCAAAATGTAAGCAATTTAACATTTAAAGCTTTTAACATTTATCCGTTTTCATCCTGTATTAGAGTGGGCCACATAAAATTAAAAGTGAGTACGGTTAACTGTACGAGTTTTTACGTGTCGCTGTGTCTCTTTTAAATTCTCTCCCTAAACCAGGTGTTTATGTATGTAACATACAGCATACAGTTAGGCATTAAGCTATTGAGCTTGTAACTAGTAGAACATTCTTTTTCTCTCCTTTTTATGATAATATTCTTATAAAATCATGTTTGTATAGACCGAATTCTTCAGTAACATTTTAACTGTCGACGGTTTTAATGACCCTGAATTTGTACATTAGCCGAAATTATTTTGTAAGAATCAAATGGGAAAACTTTAAGATTTCGAACTTTTAAATGGAAATGGAATTAAATTTGAATCGGTTTTTTTTAAGCAAATTTATAGTGAATTCGCCTTAAGTATTCCTATTTAGCTTAAAGCAGCTGCTGTTCAAAATCTAAAAAAAAAAACTTTGAAATTTGTAAAAAAAAATACCTATGAAAAGTAACAAGGAAACTACAGAACTAATATTCTTTCCTTATGAATTGTTAAAATCCTTCATACAGCAGTAGTAGTTAATAATGAAAACAACTCCTAAAAGTATGCTTTTTTTATATATAAGCACAATATGTAGTGCCAAAACCAAAAACCAAAACATTAAAATTATTCAAAATTCTCTTAACGCCTAAATATACTGATCAAAATACTCATCAATCATTGTGGTAGTATTAGTGAAAATGTGTTTGTATGTGTCGCACCGACGATGCTAATTGAAGAATCAAAAAATTTAGATATGACGGCGAATATTACGTCAAGCGTCAAGATGGACAAGCATTTGACATTTGGGACTTTATGAATCTTCAATTAACTTTTCTCTTTTAGTAATATTAATAAAAAATCTTTTACAAATAGCCCAAAAGTATGCTATTTTCCGTAATAGCGTAAACGGTTAAAAAAATATTGTAAAATTAATACAAATTCTTTAAAACTCTTTAATAATTATTCGTCTTATTTAACTTGTGGTGTCAAATTGATAAAAACTTCCTCAACTTCTTTGCATAAAAATGGAAGGTAATGTTAACACAAATTGGTATATACTTTTAGGCGCGTGTTTCTTTATTATTTTAATTTACATTTTCAGTAATCAAAATCTTTTCTTTTTAGTTCATAAGCAGTGCTGCCAGATAAGTGTATATTTGTCACATAATCGGAGATTTCAACATTATTTTGGGACAGGTTTTCTAGAGCGGGGAATTGGGGATTTTTGCAAAATGTTCAATTATTTTTAAAAAAAAATATTATATAAAATCATTCCCGAATCTTAGAAAAAATAACAACATAAAAAAAAATGTGAAAAATTACTTAAGAGTTTTAATTTGATAAGCATTTTTTGTAAAAGAATTTCGTACAATTGTAAAGTTAAACAAGATTTTAAACTGCAATTTCTGTTGAAGTTTTAGACGTTGAATTTGAGTTATCGTTTTGTCGATATTTTCGTTATAATTTTAATTTTAAACCTTTGGAAACTTTTTTTTGTCTTCGGTTAATTTCTTACGTTTTAAACAGCATTTTTAAATGATGTTCGAGTACTAGAATTATGTTTGACAAACTTTTTGCCTGTTCAACAATTTCGAACCATAACGTTCGCATAGAATTTTATATGAAAAATATTTTTAAAACTGAGTGTTTTTCATACAAAATTTCTATGCGAACGTTAACGTTCGAAATTGTTGAAAAGGCAGATAATATATTTTTCTCTGTTTGAACATAATTTGAAAATTTCTTCAATTAACTAGCGTTTTAAAGTCAATAAGCCAATTCACAAAGTGTTCGAAAGTAATAAGTTCTTAAATTTTCAATCGATTAATCGAATCAAAAAAATTAATCGATTAGGCAAATTGTCACAAATAGATTTTTTAGAAAATTTTTAATCGATTTATTAGATCAGCAAAACTTTATATTAAAATTTTGAATCGATTAATCGTGGCCCAACTGTTTGAGTTATTGAATGGCAGAAAATTGTATCTATAAAAGATTTTAAATGAAAGGCCACAAAAAAATTTTTTTAAACAAAATCGATTAATCGAATGGCCACAAAAGAAAGAAATTCCGATCGATTAATCAGATTGCTATAAAAAAAATCAAAAGAAAATTTTAAATCGATATTTCTTTTAAAATTTTTAATCGATTAATCAAATCTTTGACGATAAATTAATCGATTTGCACAGAAAATGTTCTATAAAAAGTTTAAATCGTCTGAATAAAAAAAAATTCTATAAGAAATGTTAAATCGATTAACCAAATCCCTACAAGATTTTTCAACGGCACATTTTTAATCGATAACTTTTTATAGATTACCCAAATAGGCATAAAAACTTTTATTAAAATTTAGAATTTTATTTTTAATCACATTAACAATTCTTTTAAGAAAGTTTTATTCGTAGGCTTATGCTAGTATTCTAAATAAGTATGTTCATAAATACTATTTTAGACTAAAAAGCCCTGTTGTGAACAGCTTGTTGTATAATCATATGATAACTATGATTATACCAGACGATTTAAATTGAGCTTTAAATGAAATGTACGGCCTTTAAATAAAAATCCATGGAATACCTATCATAAAGTTTTTTTTACAGAATAACTTACATATGGTGTAGATATATGCTGTGAATCTTATAGTGTTCTATTTACATTTTAGTTGGTAAGATCAATATTCAGCTAACTTAAAAAAGTTTTCCCAGTTCCACCGGGAGCGTTTAGAAAAAAATCCCTCCAGTTTCATCTTTCACAGCTTTCATAAAGGTTTCGTTTGCCTATTTTTGTTGTCGATTCAACAGTGGAAATTTTGTTCGAACTGAATCCGTTAGGGCTTCGCAAAATCGGTGCAACTGTTTTCCGATTTTAGATAAATAGACGTTTTCTGATTTTAGGTAAATCGAAAAAGTGGGCGCTAAAGTGGGCGGGCCAAAATTTTCCTTCCGTAAAAACCTAAGTTGGACCATGGCGTTGATTTTAAAGAAAAAATCGGTCAAGCCGTTCTCAAGTTATGCGCTGTGGGCGTAAAAGTAGGCGTGATACATTTTTCTTTCGATGAAAACGTAAAATGGATTAATACGAACATTTAAAAGAAAAATTAGTCAAATCGATGGAGACGTTTTTTGATTTTAGGTTAATCGAAAAAATTGGCCGGGCAAAATTTTCTTTCCGTAAAAACCTAAGTTGGACCATGGCAACCATTTAAAAGAAAAAATCGTTTGAATCGGTCAAGCCGTTCTCAACTTAGGCGCTTAATAGAAAAAGTGGGCGTAACAGTAGGCGTGGTAAATTTTTCTTTCGATGAAAACTTACAATGGATTTATACGAACATTTGAAAGAAAAATTTTTCAAAGCGATGGAGCCGTTTTCTGATTTTAGGTAATTCAAAAAAAGTGGGCGTAAAAGTGGGCGGGGCAAAATTTTCTTTTCGTATAAATCTAAGTTGACCATGGCGATCATTTTAAAGAAAAAATTGTCCAAATTATTAAGAAGTCATTGGTGGTGCAATATGAAAATTGGATTTTGCCACGCCCCTCCGGCCGCAGACCGAAAATCAAAAATCAGACTTCACAGTGTCACCCGCCTGAATATTCTGAAGATTCCCTGAAACCAGCCGTTTTGGAGTCCATACGTTACATACACACATGCATACATACATACATCCTATATTATATATTATATAAGTATAGATTTAGTTTAAAAGTGAAAATAAAATGGCACAACATTTAAAATAAAAATATAGTTTTTTTGTATTGCGGTTATAAATAAATAATTAAGGAAAATTACTTACTTAATATTTCAAACATATCCAGCTAGAGAAGTAGCACACTGAAAATAAAAAGAAAACAAATTTGTATCGTTAAAATTTTTAGGGCAATCATAAAATTATAGCAAATAGCACCAATAGGACACTATAGAATACTTTGTAAATTGCCTTATGGGTCGATTACGGATAGATACACAACTGAAATTGAGTTGCCAGCAGCAAAATCAGGCAACGTCGCCCGTTTTAAAATATACACATTTTTTTTTTATTTTAAATTCTATCATTTCGCTGCTGTCAACTTAATTTCAGTTCAGTCGTCATCCGTAATCGACTCATTTATAATTTTTCTAGTTTTTTTTTTTTATCTAAAGTAAGCCTCGTAATTTGATAGTACCTTAAAAAATATTCCTGGCAAATATTGAAGAAATAAGACTATTGAAGTATGAAAGCTTTATAAATTGTAATTTTACATAGAATGCACATTCGAATTAATATGAAAATTTATATAAGAAATATTACTCACTATGAGAAATAAACTCCCAGACTCTATTTGTCAAAATTTTTTATACATTTAAGAAAATTGGGCACAAAATTTGGGCTTTTTATGTTTTGAAGTGGGAATTTTTCGGAACTAAAAAAAAAATGGGACATTAGCCAACAGTTTTCTGGCAACACTCTTTTGAAATAATGTTTTACCACAAAAAAATCCCACTATGTGTTAGCATATCAGGTAATGCAAAGAAAAATTGGTACATACTTTCAGGCGCGTGTGTTTAATAACACTTGTCTTTTTCTTCTCAGTTCATAAATAATAGCCCAACACACAATCTTGTGCAAATGGTCTTGCATCGTAGTACGTACCTATGGGAAAGAATAGTAAATTTATTTATATAAGCGAAAAAGTTAAAAATATTGTATTAAGAAACGTAGAAGGGTTTTTGTGGAGAATTTGTATTCATATAAATCATTTTATTATTTATTTCTGCTAAAATTTCTATTTTAACAGAAGGTATTATCTTTAGGTATTAAATAGCGAACGTCAAATTGCCAACAGCAGATAGACGTACGAGGGCAGTTTAAAAGATTAGCCGACCTGACGTATAGATGGCGGTAGTAGTTGGAATTAGTTTAGTGAAAAGTGGCAACTTTATAAAATATATTTTTAAGGTTTCAAGGCGCCATTTCAAGGCTGCCTCCCGAGACATTAACACTTTGCAAATTTTCGTAAATAAATGTCTCCAAAGAGTTCTACGAATATTCTGGCCACGAACAATCTCAAACAACAATCTGTGGGTTGAAATACGTCAAATACCGTTGCGTGTAGAAATACAAAGAAGAAAGTGGAACTGTATTGGACAAACACTCCGTAAGCCACTGTCAGATCTTGCCAGGAATACTTTCGAATGGAACCCGCAGGAAAGTCGCAGAAGGGGGCGACCAGCACATACATGGCGTACGCGAATTGCACAAAAGCTGGAGTGAAGTTAAAACTATTGCGATGAACAGATCTGAATGGAAGAAGTTTGTAGAGGCCCTATGCTCCTAATAGGATCGAGAGGCATTATCTAAGGCGCCATGTAGTTTAGTTTTTCTTTCAGAGTCATTAAAAATAAACCTTTTCAGGGAATTTAAGAACAGTAAAAAAAAAACTTTCAAAACTTTAATTTAAGTGTTCTCAGTTCAAACAATATTAAAGTCGAGCTAGATGCTTCTCTATTCTTCGTTAACCACGAGCAGCCAAGATGAACACAGTAGATGCCACCGATTAAAGTGTACATACCGAAGGCGGTTAAAAAAATCCACAAAATTTTATTAGCTGATCTGTGCCAAAGCTGCTTCAACTAACTGAAATTGTACACATTTCGAAAAGTGCTAAGCATCACATATTCAGCGAAAATTTGAAAAGGAGAGCCGTGCTGTGCGCAAAAGGAGAGCCGTGCATTTGCTCATTCATCAAGATCCGATGGTCGATAACAAAAATTACATTTCGATTTGCTTCAGCACGCACCTTCTTCACCAGATTAGGCTCTCTTGGCTTATTTTCTATTTGAAATTTAAAAAAAAATGGTTCGGTGGTAAAAGATTTGCCAACAATGAAGAGGTGAAGTCAGCGCTTAATTTCTATTTAAAGGAGCTTGAAAATTTATACCAAAAACAGGGTAGCGACGCCAGCATTAAAAAAAACTGCAGTCAAAGTAGAAAAGCTGTCATTTCTTCCACTTCTTCATTTGTCATTGGCCAAAAACACTCGCTGTCAAACCAACTCAAAAAGCGAAAAGTTGTACCCAAATTTTCGTTTTTTGTTCGATAGTTTTTGGTTTCGACTGCAGTTTTTTAAACCCTGATCGAAGCTATTGATTTTCCCTTAGAAAAGAAGGAGTTTATTTTCAAAACTACAATGATTGTTTCCCAAAATTGTTTGTGCCACCCTCGCATAGATATGAAAAATTGTCTTCATTTTACACACAACCCACAATATTTATTACTTTTCGGATCTCCGACGATTATTTCGATGTGCCACATGTGAAATGACAAAACATTAAATGTTTTAGGATTTTACGATCTTTTTATTGTATCACGTAAACTTTGTTAAATAGTTTTTATGGCCCCGTTTGCGTTGATGTTTCAATTGTTTGTAGCATCAATTGTTTGTAGCATTTATTTTGACAGAAAACATACATAAAATTTGGGATAAGAACAAGAGATAAAGAATGTGAAATTGAGTATGAAAAAAATACCATGAAATGGATAAAAAAAAAACAAAAACAACAACATGACAATCAGCTACAAAATTTTTATAACGGAGAGTAATGCGTTGTTGTTTTGTTTGGAATTGCTTGGTAATTTTAAAAGTGACTTTGAAATTAGTTTATCTAAAGTTCAAAAGCTTGATAGAAATATTTAAAGAACCAAATGTTAACGCCTTGCAAAATATTGTGTTAATGATAAGTTCATATATCAACGCCTGTTAACTGACCACCTTGTTCGTATGATTTTATGCCATTTAACTTTTATCTCTAGAAATATGTAAAAAGTCATTATAAAGCATTTTTTAATAATAAAATTTGCACAATTTTTAAAAATATAACTAATGGAATTTTCGGTGTATTAATTATTTTCACGTCCAATAATTGCAAAAAATGTGACAATATATCTGGCAGCACCGTGTGCTATTAACATACAAAGTCTGCCTTTGGACGGCTCGTGTCTTAGAACTGGTTAACACTCTTCAAGTTTTAGCCGTCAAGGGTTCAGCTTTAAGGAGAGAACGGAAAAGGGAATGCCATTTATTTCCTCTCCCTCCTTAAAACTCAAGACTTGACGGCTAAGACTTGAATAGTGTGAACTTATGAACTTACTGACATGGTTCTCACTTTTGTCTTGTTGACTTTTTTGTATACTCTTTTAATACGAATAATAATGAGAATGCAAAACGTACTGACAGTACATGAAACTGTATACTGGTTTCTTTTTCCCTCAACTCTTCCGCCTACAAAGTATACAGCCATGTATGTTGGCATATTAATACCCTTCACCCTACAGCTTCATCATTCTGTTTGTAAGTTATACAATATTGATCTTAGACCATATAAAGTATTTATATTCTGGGTCCTTATGACTAGAAAAGTTGACTTATAGATGTCCGCCTGTCCGTGTGTATGTTGAAATGTGTTTTCCAAAGACCCTAGAAATGACAGGGACAAGGTTGTTGTATTTATTTATGTCACTTATACTCCGTTAAAGATTGCTATTGAAATTCAGCCAGATCGTTACATAAATGAATGAGATATGACCTAAAAACCACGACTGCCTTTAAGTTTACCCATAAATCCCTTGTTTTTGTAGTTTTTATTTATATCCTTTTTCTGGTAAACTGGATAACGGCAATAGCCAAAGTCTCCAAATAAGGTACAAGCATATTGGTTATCAAAACACAGCCCCTCTAAAAAAAAGACGGGAAAGAAGTGGGCTTGGCCGTACATTAAAATACATTAAAAAAATTGTATATCTGAAGAACGAAAAGAACCAAAGTTTCCAAATCTTTTATAGTTTTTCATCCATTCAGGACCTTGCATGTTGAATTTCATGGACATGGGTCCAATGTTAACGAAAATTAAAAAAAAGTTCTAGTTAAAGAACGAAAAAGTACCAGAAAGATGCCTTTTATAGATTCTTCTCCCCTTAGGACATTGAATGTTGTGTTTTATGTTTCTAGGTTCAATCCTAACAGAAATGCAAAAAGATCCAGATATTTAAAAACAAAAAGTACTAAAAAGTTCCTTCTTATAGTTTTTCATCCACTCAGGGCCTTCCCTGTTTAATTTAATGTTTCTTGTTTCAATATTAACGTAAATTCAAAAAGTACCAGACATTTAAGAACAAAATTGTACCAAAAAGTTCATTTTTATAGTTTTTCATCCACTCAGGACTTTGCATGTTTAATTTTATGTTTCTAGATCCAATATTAACGGTAAATTCAAAAAGTACCAGATATTAGAGAAAAAAGAAGAAAAGTTCCCTTTTATAGTTTTTCATCCACTCAGGACCTTGCCTGTTTAATTTAATGTTTCTAGGTCCAATACTAACGAAAATTCAAAAAGCACCAGATATATGAAAACAAACTACCAAAGAGTTCCCTCTTATAGTTTTTCATCCGCTCAGGACCTTGCCTGCTTAATTTAATATTCCTTAGTCCAATATTAACGGAAATCCAAAAAGTACCAGATATTAAAGAACAAAAGGTACCAAAAACTCCACCTAAATTTAATGTTATTAGATCCAATACTAACGAAAATTCAAAAAGTACCAAATATTTAAAAACAAAAACGTACCACACAGTTACTTTAATTAATATTTCTATGTCCAATTTTAACAGAAACTTAGAAAGTATCAGATATTAAAGAACAAAAAGTACCAAAAAATTCCGTCTTATAGTTTTTACCACTCAGGACCTTGCCTGCTTAATTGAATGGGTATTAGTTCAATATTAACGGAAATTCAAAAAGTACCAGATATTTAAAAACAAAAAAGTACCAAAAAGTTCCTTTTTATAGGTTTTCATCCACTCAGGACCTTGTCTGTTTAATTTAATGTTTCTAGGTCCAATATTAACGTAAATTCAAAAAGTACCCGTTATTAAAGAACAAAAAAAAAACCAAAAAGTTCCCTCTTTTAGATTCTTCTCCACTCAGGGCATTGCATGTTGAGTTTTATGTTTCTAGGTCCAATACTAACGAAAATTTAAAAAACTATCAGTTATTAAAGAACAAAAAAGTACCAAAAAGTTCTCTCTTATAGATTTTTCTCCACTCAGGACATTGCATGTTAAATTTTATGTTTCTAGGTCCTATACTAACTATAATTAATAAAAGAACCAGCTATAAAGCCAAAATGCTAAAGAAAGAAATTAAATTTCCCGTTTTCTCCCTCTTTGGTACTTTTTTCTCCCCATTGAAGTATTCAAAATTTCAATATTGTAGTGGGAGCCCATATCTTAGTTCGTATATGTCAATGAATGGAGAAAAATGTTTTGTAAAAAAAGTACCAAATATTGTTATGATTTTCGCCCCATTAACTTTCGAATTTCGAAAAAGTTCCATAGTCGTTTCTGAAGCTTTTTTATAAGTTTCAAATGTAGTATAACCTTTTTTTAATGGTTTATTGGTTTAAAAGATAGATGAGGTGACCAAAAAAGTACCAAAACACAAGTAGACACCTGTTTTTTTTTTTTTTTTTTGTTTTCTAAAGAACAACGATTAGTATTACATTTTTTTGTATCCCTTTTAGTTTTGGAAATAAAAGGTTACCGAACTTACCTGTTTTTACCCTTTTTACCCACTAAACATTTGAATTTCAAAAAGTCTTCCGTCTTAGTGGATCGATTTAGAGAGAAGCCACCCTCCTCTCTAAATTTAAGTGAGTCATTCAGTCAGTAACCTTACAATTTTATATATATATATATATATATATATATATATATATATATATATATATAGATTTCAGCGTTTGTTTGTATTTAACTAAGCTGTAACGCAGCAAATAGTATTTACTTAAAAATTATGAGCCTAAGGTCTTATTATTATATCTTAATGCTACAAATAACTAAATAAATATTGGGAATTAAGCATATTTAAAAGAAACCTTGTTAATTAGTATTTTGAATCCCAAAAAACTTTGATATATTAATATTTATTTTATAATGTTTCGATTTCCTAAAAAGCTGTTTTCTCACAAAAAAAAAACTAATGTTAATACTACATGTAGTAGACAGTTTTTTGTGAAATTTAAATAATTTTTTTTTTTTATAAACAGATTAAAATAATAAATTTTAGGAAATCAAATATGTACAACTTAAAAACACTTGTGCAAATATTAAAATATATTTTCTTGTTTTCTATGGCGGTTCTTAAAACAAGCTTAAACAGCACTAGTAATTGTAAACATTAACCCCTGTATTCATAAACGATTATTAGGAAAACTTTCATAGAAAATTTGTTTTGTAAACCATTAATAAATTTAAATTATTTTTATGAATACAGGCATAAAAATGTTAACTAAAAGATTTAAAAGTGCTTTATTTGACTGCGGTGTAGTTGGAATCATATTAGGGAAACTTCTAATTTCGGTGTAGCCAATACCTGTGATTCAGTAAAAATTCCAAAGTTGAAAATTCACAGGAGATCTTTACGATCAGTCTGTTCGTTGAAATGGGTTTTCCGAAGACCCCAGATATGATGGGGCAAAGTTGTTATACATTTATCTGACATATAGTCCGGGATTGTTTGCTATTCAAATTCAGCCAAATCGGTCTATTTATGGCTGAGATATGAGCAAAAAACTACGACTGCCTCAAGTTTTTTCCATAAAGTCTCTTGTTGTTTTTTATATCCAGTACCGCAAATAACAGTTTTTTTTGCGTTTATAATTTTCTTTCATAAATTATTTTTATTATTATGTTTTAAAATACTCCTTTTGTATAAAATCTAAATTTATATGTATGTAAGTGTTCAAACAGAATAGAGACTTTAACTTCAGGCAAAAATTCAAAAGGCTCAACCATAATATAGGCATTTCCTGGGGTCACGAACGTACGTTCGTACGCTTTTGATGTACAAATAATATAGAAAACAAAACTTTTCCTAGCATTTTTTTGCGATTCGATAGCATTTGGGTAGCTCTATGTTTAGTACAAAATATGGATTTCATCGAGTTTAAGTTTTCATAATAATATAAACGTGTGGTCACGAACGTACGCAAAATAGAAGTCAACTTCGGCTGACAGTAGTGAAATGTAAAAATCTGCGTAATGAAACGGAATTTTCAAAAGTGATTAATTTATTTTAAAAGTGTATTAATGTAGGTCTCCATCCAGTTTTTACAACATAAAATATCTCTCTTGGTTTTTATTTAATTGGCTTATGTACCGGTCGCGAACGTACGGATCGCGAACGTACGATTTTTCCATATGTTTTTTATTATTATCACCATGCATTTTACCATAAATGTCTTCAAATTTCTTTAACAAATAAACTTAATACTCCTTTTACAATTGATTGTAATGGAGAAATTATGAAGAAAGAGTGTAAACATAACATATTTTTTGCATGTAAAATAAGCATATAAAAATGTCTTCAGAAGTAGAAAATACTGGAAATTATAAAATTTTCCAGTTTCCAGCCCAATTTTCTCAAGTAAAACAGCTCAGATATGCTAGGAAATTATTCTTTTATAAGAACCTAGACTTTTTTTCTAATAATAAACAATAAAAGACGATGATAATCAACATTTTGTTTTTTCATCCTGGTAGACCATTCTGGGGAAATGCCCATATGCATAGTATTGCTTAACCTACTGTCAAAAATTAACAAAAAGTCTCTCAAATGTATTTAAGAAATCAAAAACAAAATAAAAAACATTTGATTACGTACGGAATGTACGATTAGATTCGGACCTTGATTAAGCAAATGACAGTTTCATTAAACTTAGCAAAAAAATTCCTTAAGTTCAATATGGTTTGCCTAATATAATTTACATGTATTCGCTCATTCGCTTAAGCCAACTTAAGCACATTGTGTTTTGGCCTTAAAGATTCATAATGTAATCGTCGGCAGTAAAAAAAACTCGCTCTCATTTCTTTCTTTTTCTTTTGTTATTAATTTTCTTTGTTTACAAAATGTACACAGAAAAAATTATTGTCGAATTATTTTCAAACAAATGCTTGTTTGAAAATTTTTTTAATTTCTATAAATTTTTTTACTGATTCAAACAATATTTTTGTTTGATTTTATTTAACCAACAAAAATGTAGACAACTCTTCAAAAATATAATAAACGCGTGTCAAATTTTCATAATTTTGTATGAAATATTTAACGCTCTTTAATGTTGTCGTCTTTTTGCATTTTTTTATTTGATCGTAAGCAACACTTCTTTATGTGAAATATAAGAACAACAACAAAAAACACACACAGTCTATTTTTGGACGCTTTGAAAAAGTGCAACTATAAGAAAAACAATAGCAGAAACAACATTACAAGAAACAAAATCCCGTATTCAATTTTTTAAAACTGTTTGGTTAAATACATCAAATACAAAAATAGAATGATGACGAAAAACATATCGAGTCGGTCTGCTGCCGTTTTTGGTTACATTTCTTCTTAAGCAAAGGAAAGGATACAGCAACAGAGAGTGATAAAGAAAAAAAAAACATTGTGTTGTGTGTATAAATAAAGACTTCGTTCAAAAATTATTCCAACAAAAACAATGTGTCTCAAAGCCAGCCGGCGGCTCTGCTCTTTCGTCATCTTCTCAAACAGTGCTTACTTGTGTGCGCGTCATTGCTTGTGCAAATACTTTTTTTTTTTTTTTTTTTGAAATTTAGTTTATGAATTTCAGTAAACTTTTTGTTTGATTCAATTAAATTATTTGTTTGAAAAAATCAGTGTTTCTTTTTCAATAAACAAAATGCAAATAAATTGTTTGAATATGCGAATTTGTTTATATGACCGATTTCAGACAAAAAATTTTTGGATCTACAAATTTTTTGTTTGAATTGGAAAAATAATTTTTTCTGTGTATGAAATTTTATGAAAGTATGGTATCATTGTTAAAAGAGTAAGTTTCTATTTCTGAGAGCAAAAGAAAGCACGTTCTCAAAATAAAATTGATTCTATTATACGAGGATTTTCTACGGTTAAATTTAAATCACAAAATGTTTGACCACTAAGTGCCCTATTCTTAAAAAATAATATAAGCTTGAAATGTGTTTTAAGGCCAAATTTAATATTTTTTTGTTTTTTTTTTTTTAAATACCATATCCATATTAATTTTTTATGAATACGGTAGTAACTTTAACTTGACAATATAATTAAAAGTCAGCGACTTCATTAAAAATATTCCACAATTTTTGCAAGATCAACAAAATTATATTTGTCAATTTTGCTGTATTATTAATTCCTGCATTTTCAGTTCCTGCATTTTTAGTTCCTGCATTTCCAGTTCCTGAATCAGTTTTGTTTGGATAGTTCGAATTATAATCACATATATAACCCATAGTGGCATTGCATGGGTAATCAGCCCATGTGTAGTTCCGGTGAGAACCCAACATGACCATACAATGTTCTTTATTATTTCGATTATCAGGGTCTGTTTTGCCCCAATTGAAAAAAGTTAATCTTTTTCCTTTGGGCGACCACCAGGGCCGGTGAAAATTAGGTAGCCCGTATAAGCCATCATTGCCGCCCTACCATAGATTTTTCGATGAATATTGAGCACCTGGGTATGCAGTGTTGATTAGTTTAATAAATTGTTCATTTTCTTCCTTTGAATTAATTGTTAGAAGAGTGCCTTTGTACATGATACAGTCATGGAGGGCCCTATACCAGTTAAACTAAATTTATTTTTTGCAAATTATAAATTTGATTATTATTTTTTTTTTACGTTAATTTTAATAGTAAATTACCTGATCGATTACTTCGATAATATATTCTTTGCCATCTGGTGTGCGAAAAACCTGCATTGATACTAATACTGTCTTTAGCAGTATGAAGAAAATTACGAAGACTTGCCTGAGCGAGATGAACATCATCTTTACTAAACTTTTAAAAGTCCCTTGTTTAGCTGCTTAGCAAACTATCATATTTATACTTTTTTTAAAATCTAGTTTTAAAGACGGTATACTAAGTGTGTCAAGCCGTGTGATACTTTTTTATAACATTCATCTATTTAAGACCCCATATTCTGGCCCCTTAAGTAATTTTAAGACGATTTAGCTATGTCCATATGTCTGTCTCTTCGAAACACGCTCACTTTCGAATAACTTAAAAGAAAAGAACAATATCGGTGTAAAATCGCTTCTGCTTATCCTAAACAGTTTGGAATTGAAATCCAGCAAAATCGGTTCAATAGGATAAATCATGAATCCAAATGAGGAACCACCACCTCTAAAAATGTATAATTTTGTAACAAGAACTTACATAAATAGTGGAGGAATATTGATACACGATTTTGCACAAATTCGAAAAACACTTTACTAAACGCGTAAAATCGTAAGGAATAATGTTTGGTCTATCACAGTTTTGAATGACTTAAAATCACAGTGTTAACTTTCATGAAGATCCGTTCATATTCCGCCAGTTTTTTATGACTAGAAATTGCACTGTCAACTTTCGTCAAGATCGGTCCATAATTTACCATAGACCCCATATAAAGCCTTCGAAAACACTTAAGAATGCGTAAAACCGTAAAGAATATTGTTTTTATAATAAATTTTGTCCTGTCACAGCTTATTACGACTATAAATCACACTTTTAAATTTCGTGAAGATCGGTCCATAATTTTCCATATGCCCCATATGAAACCCACTCCTAAAAAATATTCTAAATGTCGGTGCAGGGTAGCAAAGGTTCGGCACTGCCGAATACGGCACACCAACTTGTTTTTAAATAGTATCTGTGCCAAAAAGGAACATGTGCTTAAGTCGACTTTTCTTAAAAAAAAACAATATTTCTTATTTTTATTGTTTTTTCTTTACATGACGAAACGAAAGTAGTTAATTTAAAAATTTATAACATTAAATATAACAAACTAGAGCACAAAAGCGGTGTTGTACCTCTTTATCAACTAATATTTGACTCAAGGTGAAGTAGTTTGAAGAAACCATATGGTTTATCAAATATAAATAAAATTTATTTACAATAATATCAACTAAATATATTTTTTCTTATTCAGTGTTTGTTTAAGTGCTTTGTTTGTTTATTTCTTCAATATAAATCGCGTGTTTTTTTAGCTTCTTGAGAATTTTCTTTAACGACAGCTGTTAATGTCCAACTGTGTTTCTGTTCAATAAGGCTTGGGAAGTCATCATGAATCGTTTGACGCTAGAACAACGCTACCAAATTGTAGAAATTAGCTTTAAAAATAAAAATAAATCTGTTTGCGAAATTCATAGAGCACTGCCAAGTTAGCCTAGCTAGTAGTGAGGTAGTCTATGAGTGTTGGAGTTGCGGGTTCGATTCCCGGCAGAGACTCAGGGGTCTAATCACCGCATACGATATCGAGCAAAATTGATCGAAATTATTTAATTTGGTATCATGAAACTCGATATCGAATAAAAATTAGGGAATTTGAAATAATAGCATTCGTTATAGAGTAACTCGACATTACATTTATCCAGTTTTCATTCGATACGTCAGTGTCTGTCGTATGCAAAAACATTCGATACGATAGTATCGGATGCGGTGATTAGACCCCTGGTTTCTTTCCTGCAGACAAGCATTTGGCTTAGCTTAGGGAATTAAAAGAAAACAAAGAATTGTGTTTGGTGATGAAGCTTATTTCTAGTTAAATGGCAACGTCAATAAGACAAATGTCTATCTTTGAAGCGTAGACAATCCTTCTGCCGTTCGCGAATCACTATTAAATGTACTTCCATTAAAATTCACATCGATACTTTTTTCTTTCGAATTGAGCTGCCGTTAGGGTGAATGGTGAGCGCTATCAAGTGGTGCTGACTGTATATTTGTTATCAAAAAATAATCAGCTATCAACGACATTCAGTTCCAACAAGTCAGCGCAACTTTTCATGCAGAGCGCCTAACAATCGATTTATTGCAAAAATAAATTTAGTGACAACATAAGTATCAGAAATGTTCCTGTTGACTGGCCCAATTGTTTATGCGATATAAATCCTCTTTATTACTTTTTATAGACCTCTGTTAGGTCATTGGCTTATGCCAACAAACCATCAACTCTTGATGTATTGGAATCCAATAGTCAAACCACCATTGAAGCCATACGGCCAGATTTATTGGAAAAGGTAGTCAAAAATTGGTCTAATCGAATGAAGCATGTAACTCTTAGACGCGGCAGACATATGCCGAAAATCATATCCAAAAAATTAAAGTCATGAAATTATCTACCAGATGAAAACAGTTTCATTCCAACTATATTTCCGTCTTGTAAAAAAACACCCTTTATGTGTATAACCTTTCCGTATGTACTTCAGTTTGTCTGTTCTAAACATAAATTTGTCGTGCTGGTTGTAATTTCTTCAATGTTAATCTGTTATTGATATAAGTTTCTTTCAGCATTATAAACATAAAAGTGTATTAAAACCATATAGGGAAAGGGAAGTTTCATTAGTCTGAGAATATGTTGGCATAAATAAGCTTTTTTTAAATCCTGCAAAAACGAAACTTGTAAGATTTATACAACACTTTGTTTTAAATAATAATTTCAGTATTTTTGTTGAGGAAAATGTTGGTCAGGAGGTTGCACCTTTTTAGTGTTTGGGTATTTGTTTGCTGGGAAATCTTATGTGGGATCGGCATATTAAAAATCTAAAGCTAAAAGTTTCTCCTGTTTCATATACAAATTTAGAAACAAGTTTGATAAGAAACAAAACCAAAACTTTAATTGATGAAGCTTTATGTTAAAGTCATTGCAAATACCTTGCATAAAATCGCTTTAGAGCAGGGACATCCAATTCTCATATTCCCATACCCGCTAGTAGAGGCTTAGATATTCTGCTGCAACCAAGGCGACACACGTTCACTATACAATTATTCGTGTGAATGCCGATGGCGAACATTCGGCTGTTGTTTTGTTTACATCTCAATAAAGTGAATCAAATTAGTTGCCATTTAGATGTCGTTGAAATAAGACCTTGCTACACAGCTTTTTTAATTACTCAAACTATTAACTACGTGTTTTGCTGCTTCTACTACATGAACATATTTATGATTGTAATTTTTCGGTCGCGACTATTTTAGAGAATGCAAAATAAAGCACTGAAAAGGGTGGACATTTTTCTAGCCGGTTTCGTTTGAGGAAGCAATGATATTTCAACATGTTAGCGCAAAATGTTATATAGCACGTGAAACCATAGCATTGTTGAGCAAACGGTTGGTTCAGTGAATTATCTCAAGAAATGGAGCTGTGAATTGGCCATCTAGTTTGTGTGATTAGACACCTTTGAACTAATTTTTGTAGGGTTACGTAAAATACCTGATCTATGCTGATAAACGATTGAGTATTTAGAAGCCAACATTCGACTAACTTTTGACGAATTAAGACCGGGTATGCTCGGATAAAGTGGTGCAAAGTTGGACCGATAGCATGGCGCTCATAAGGCCACATTTGGCAGACGCAAAGGCCATATATTTTTAAATATTAAATTGAAAAAACAGAAGTAAAGGAAAAAACATGTAAAATCAATTGAAATGGATAATCGTTCAGGAAAGCAAATTTCGATCTACCAAATGTTAAAATACAATTTGGTTTAAGGATTGATGTTTGACTAGTGACGTCAGCAGTCGTCGATGGCTGCGAGTGTAAGACGGCAAATCCATCTGAGGAGATCGAGTGGTTGCGATCGAAACATGTCATGGTAACCTGCCGGCCAGGGTTCGAGCCCGAGCCACGTCAAGAATGAAAGATTATCAATAACAATTTTAATTGATTTTCATGTTGTAAAATTCCTTTCTTCATAAAAATAATTTAATAAAAAAAAAAAAAAAATTAAATTTCATGAACTTAAGCCTAATTAAAAATATTAAAAATTTGGATTAAAAAAACCATAAATAGTTCAACAAAATAACCACAATACTAATTATAAAATTGATTTTTTTTATTTTATTCATTCCATTGAATTTGTTGTGTTTTATTTTTAAAAAATTTAAAGTAAAAAACCTTTTAAAAAACAAGCTTTTATTTGAATGCGCTAAAAAGAAAAAAATATTATTTTGCTTTAAAACTTTTACTTTCAACTTATAAAGTTATTACACAATTTATATGATATAAAAGCTTGTCGCAAGATTAAAGTACATACTTGTATTTACTTAGTTTAAAAATTTTAATAGTTAAAATCAAGTTATTAATGTACTTAGTTTTCTTTACTAGTTAATCTCGAGAAAGCTTTTATATCATATAAATTGTGTAATGACGTTATAAGTTGAAAGTAAAAGTTTTAAAGCAAATTATTATTTTTTTTCTTCTTTTTAGCGCATTCAAATAAAAGCTTGTTTTGTAAAAGGTTTTTTACTTTTAATTTATTTTTTACTTTTTAGCGCATTTAAATACAAGCTACTTTTTAAAAAAGAATTTTTACTTTTAATTTTTTTAAAACTCGCATTCGTATTCTCAGCAAGCATTAAAAACTTAGTCAGCCATATTGTATCTAGAGTGACGTCACTTTATTTTTCAGGTTATTCTTAGCAAGCCCTTTCAATTGATACGCATATTGTAGAGGTGCATTAAAAATTAATAGTCCGCCATGTTGTGTGTAGCCGCCATATTAGATTTAGAGTGCCCACTTAATTTTTTAAGTTGTTCTTAGCAAGCCCTTTCATTATACCCTCCACCACAATTAGTTGTGAAGAGGGTATATTAAGTTTGTCATTCCGTGTGAAACTTTTTTATTATTCATCTCAGACCCCATAAAGTATATATATTCTGAGTCCTTGAGTAATTCTAAGTCGATTTAGCCATGTCCGTCTGTCTGTCCGTCTGTCCGTCTGTTGAAAACACGCTCACTTTCGAACAACTCAAAAGAAATGAACAAACTTGGTGCCAAATTGCTTGTAGTTATCCTAAGCAGTTCGGGATTGAAATCCAGCAAAATCGGTTCAGTAGGACCAGAGCTATGAATCAAAATGTGGAACCACCACCTAAAAAAATTGATAATTTTGTTACAAAAAATAACATAAATGCTGGAACAAGGCACGGAATGAGATAAGATTTTGCAAAAAATTGTTTTAGTTGACTGGAAATCACGCTGTTAAATTTCGTGATGATCCAGCCATAATTTACCCTAAGCCCCATATAAACAATACTCCCGGAAAACAGTTTAGTACGCCTAAAATCGTAAAAAATAACGCTATCGTAACAAAATTTGGTACGTCACAGTTTTATAGGACTACAAATGACACTGTGAAATTTCGTGAAGATCGGTACATAATTTACCCTAGGCCCCATAGAAACCCTACTCCCGGAAAACAGTTTAGTACGCCTAAAACCGTAAAAAATAATGCAATCATAACAAATTTTGGCTCGTCACAGTTTTGTAGGACTACAAATGATACTGGGAAATTTCGTGAAGATCGGCACATAATTTACCCTAGGGCCCATAGAAACCCTACTCCCGGAAAACAGTTTAGTACGCCTAAAACCGTAAAAAATAATGCAATCATAACAAATTTTGGCTCGTCACAGTTTTGTACGACTGCAAATGATATTGGGAAATTTCGTGAAGATCGGTACATAATTTACCCTAGGGCCCATAGAAACCCTACTCCCGGAAAACATTTTAGTACACCTAACACCATAATTAATAATGCTAGATAACAAAAATTGGTACGTCACAGTTATAAATGACTAGAAATGACGCTGTAAAATTTCGTGATGATCGGTCCATAATTTACCCTAGGCCCCATATAAACCCTACTACCGGGCAACAGTTTAGTCGCCTAAAACCATAATTAATAACAAATCGTCACAGTTTAAGATAATAATAACATCATACAGATATTACTCCTTAAACATTCGAACTGTCGGTGGAGGGTATCAAAGATTCGGCACAGCCGAATATAGCACTCTAACTTGTTTAATACTAATTTTGTAGAAGTGGATTAAAAATAACTAGTCCGCCATGTTGTGTGTGCCCGCCAAATTGTATTTAGAATGACGTCACACAGTTTGCCATGCATTGTCATCCAGACTTAACGTGTATACAAAATTTTAGCTTAATCGGTTGAAGATAACTGCTTAAAAACTGAGTTGCAAGATTCCACCCGAACAAACATACATACTACATACATTGTAAGTTAAATAAAAGCTTTTAAAAAAGCTCTATGCCTCCAAAACAACTTCCCTTAGATACAAGACTAAGGGCGAAAATGGGATGTAAGTCGCTATTTTACGATCACTGTCTCCCTAATAATCCACTTAAATGTTTTAGCAAATTAATCACGTATTTATTTTTTTAACGTAAATAACAAATAACACTTAGCAATAATTTAAATATGTTATTAACTCATAATTTATAAAAACAAAATAGGAATTTCCCATTTCAAACACCAGGTGTTTTCGAAGTCGAAACGTGCCATCTTGGTAAACCATAAAAAGTACCAAATTACGTGTTTTGTTTAAATTATCTTTTTATGCAAAAAATTGTTAGAATTTTTTCGCTAAAAATTAAAATGATCAAATTTTATGCCAAACACAATAATTCTCACTCTCACTATTTAGTCTGGAGCAATTTGGTTTGAATACATTTTGCTTAATACAGCATACTTTTAGGCTATATATTTTTTTTTTTTTTTAATTCTTGTCTGTACTGTTATGTTTTATTTTGGGCATAAAATTAACATAAAAAAATCTATAGAATTTTCGGCTTTTAAATCTGCTTTCAGATTAAACGTCATTTATGAGCACGTAATCAAAGTCACGTGCTGTAACATGATAAACATGGGCTGGAAAAATCAAAAAAATATTAGTCTTTTTTTAATGAAGGAAAAAATTAAATATTTTTGCATGGGATTCAAAAATTTAATTTAGAAATGGAAAAATAATGGAGCATTTGGGGAGCTAAACTCATTTAGGTATATAAATAGTGTGTTTTAAGCCGATAGATAGAACTTACGAAACGGTTAGCTATTAAACACGCTATCATACTGCAATCACTTTGAACACATTTATGATCAGTAAACTTTAATAAATCATCATGAATAGATTTACGATTGAACACCGCTAACAAATTATCCAAATTTACTTTTAAAAGAAGTCATCGAAGTTTAATCGTAAAATTGTTTTCAGTGATAAGGCCCATGTTTTGCTTAAAAGGTTACTGCGTTGTTATGAAAAGGGGCACTGCGTTGTTTTGAAAACTCGAACCGGAGGATTGATCACACCTCCCCAGTTTTGGTTCGCGATTGTCGCTACTAAGCGCTGATACCAAGTCGGAAAGCGTGGAGAAACAGTTTTTCAGGTAGGTGGAGAAGTTTGAAGTTCTACACGGATGCCTCTAAGTCTCGAGAAGGAGTTGGCTTTAGAGTAAACGAAAGGGAGATCAATTTCAATTTATATAAATAAGACTTCCGGGTTACCTTAACATTTTCCAAGCGGAGACAGTTGCAATCAGGGAAGCTAGCGACTGGCTCAGGCTATCTTCTGTATCGACAACTACCATAACAGTGTGTCTTCGGATTACCCCTCCCTGAAAACGAGCACAGTCCTTGATTGTCGCCCATTTCTAAACGAGATGGCTCAGCAGTTTGATATCATCATAGGGGTTGCTGGGCACGGTATTATACGGGGGAACATTAGGGAAGAAGAGTATACCAGACTTAGCTATACCTTATGGGTTCCACTCAATCGGAAAGGCGTTGGGGTACCTCTGCTCTACCGCAAACTCGAGCTTCGGCGATCGACTATCGATATTGCCAAAGACAGCTGCTACGCGAATACTAGATGCAGGATTGCCAGGCAATTGTGGCCACGCCTCGTTGAAGGGCTAACAATGTCTCTACTAACGAGGAACAAGAGGGACGTATCACTTTTGGTATCTGTTGTCATGGGACACGGGACGTAGACATGCGCTGCACTTGGGAGCCGGACAATATAATTACTGCCACTGCTGTAATGACGGAAATGTGGAGGATAACGTTAAACATTTCCTTTGTCACTGCCCTCATTGGCAAGAAGATGACGTACAAAAATGGGTGCCGTCCCTTTTGAAAGGCTGTACGATATCTCTGGCGTTGAACTCGAGCCCAGCTTAAACTTCGTTAGAAGTAAGGATTGTGTCGGCGGTAGGGGTTCTGTTTTGTAGTACTCCATGCCACCAAAATGGTTCATTTGGTCTTAATGTGTCAGATGGATACTGACTGCCATTTTTTACAAATCCTTAACTTGGCTTAACGTGTATGTTAATAAGCAAAATTGCTGCATATGGAGTGAGACCAATTCACAACAGACTCTTCAGGCATCATTTAATTCAGGTGCAGTTTAAACGCTAGTTACATTTCTTCAAAAATCAGGCCAGATTACGGTCATTGTAGATGGTTACCGCTCTATGATAATTTTTTTTTTATTTGCAAACATGTATGACATTGATCACGGCGAATTGTGTTTTGCATAGGATGGTGCTCTGTGACTGATTTCGACCAAAACCATCGACTTTTTTAAAACTCAATATTGGCCGATAGATTGATAGACCATACTTTTCTCTTGGTGAGGATATAAAAATTGACTTCGCACCAGCCTTTCTACTTTACGTAACCTTTTACAATTTAACACTGGCTACCACATTTGGAAGTAACACACAAATTTATGGAACAAAAATATTAAATATTTTTTTTTTAAACCCAGTTTGCGTTTTTGACATCTTTTACTTTTTGCAGCTGCTAAAACCGCTGTACATTTCTGTTGCAGCCAAAAAAAAAAAATATTTTAATTTTTAAGAGATTTTCTCCTTAATAAATTTATATTTAAAAGAAGGAATAAATAATATTTTTCCGAACGTGTCAACACAAAAGGAATTTAGCTTTGTTGTGGAAGTCATCATTTTAATAAAATTTGCTTGTTCATCTAATGAAGGAAGAATTTTTTCAAAAAATTCTACAGAAATATAATTTTTCGTCTTACAATGAATTTTTTTTATTTTTAGTGTCACGCTGTTTAGCTTTTAAAAATTTTGTTTTATTTCCTTTTATACCTAAATATGGTAATTTATTACTACATACACAACTGTTTTTAATATCAGCCCTCAAGTATGCTTTATAAGTTATAATTTTGCTTTGCCTAAAGCGTATATTTCATATTTAAAAGGAATTAAATTTCAAATGATGATGATGTTGATTTAACGTCCGTAAGTTAATCTGAAATTTTTTTGTTAACCTTCAGACAAGGGTATTTTACATAATCTTTATAAAAGTGGTAATCAATAAAAAAAAAAAAAAAACATTAAAAGAATTTATTCTCGATTTTGCTCAAACGATTTCAAACTTTGGAAAAGTTTTCAAACAAAAGCCAAACAAAACCTTTTATAAAGTTTGAAATGATAAAGTTGTTTTTTAAAGGAACAATTAGGGGGGATAACAAGGTAGCCATAAAGTGGTATGTTTTATAATCATAACACAAAATTCAACATTCCAATAAACATATATAAAAACTAAACATATACAAGTCGTAAAACCAATACAAGACTGTTTAAGAATTTCAAAAATATTCAATTATCTCGGAAGAATTTTTTATTTATTTATCTATATGGGTGATTCTCAATTCAAGTGTACTTTTTGTTTTCTCCTTTTTATCTTTACCAATATAATTATTAAAAATATAAGAGGGTAAGATTTGTATTTTAATTTTCGTCTCATTTAATGGTTCCTAAAATAAAATTATATAATTCGAATTTTTAAAATTTTTGTGTCTTGAGCGTTGCAACTTTTTACGGTTATTCAAAAAAAGTGAGTGTAGTGTTTGAAAGCCTAGAGAGAAGATCTCAAAAAAAAAATATTTCAATAATCGTAGGTGGAAATCAAAAGTTATTACAATTTCTTTTAAATTTGGCCTGGGATCCCCCACGGTTAATTTCGAAATTAGATTTTCGAAAATTTATACCTGAACTAAAAGCAGTCCAAATTTTCTTTAAAATAAAATTAAATTTAACAAATTCAACAAATTCAACCACGATTTGTATGTTAATACCAGCATTTATAAGGAAGTTATCGCATTAAAATCTATTTTCGGTTGTAGTATTTGTATGTCTGCTTTGGTCAAGTACGTACCGATTTCAATAACATTTGGAAGGAAAAGCAAATGATATTGGAATTGATGGTTTATAGCCACAACGACTCCATTCCGAAAAGAAACTTGGGCTTTGTGGAATTATGGACCGATTCTCAGCATTTTCAAAAGGCTTCATCCTTGTGAACCATAACTAAATTTCATCAAATTATCTCCAAAATTGCGACATTAACTTTGCTCACAAGGTCTTCATAGAAGGCAAGGCAGACTGCCAGACTGCCAGTTTTCTGGAGGGACGGACATAGAAGGAACGATTTAATAAGTGATTCTGAGGCGATCGGCTTACTAAAAAGTATTAGAAACATCAACACAAACTCATCCCCTCTACACTATTGCATATAACTGTGGCATTTTGACAAAACATCTTAAGTCAAATCTAAAAAGTTGAAAAAAATGTTGTTAATCATACGAATTTTCATTCAAAAAACATTTTTATTTACGTTTTTAAAATTTTGCATTATAAACGAAATTTTTCTTTAATTTTGATTTATTTTATTATTTAATAAAACTGATTTTTTCACCGATTTTTTTTTTTAATTTAATTTTTTTTATCTTATCTTGACTTAAGATGTTATGTCAAAATGCCACAGATATATAACAATAGATCAAATGTACAAAGAAATTATTTTTATTAAACAAATTTAAAACAATATATTAAAAATAAAATTGTTTAATTTATTTAAAAAATTTGATAACGCTCAAGACATTTTTAGGATACAAACCATTATCGATCGATGAAACGTTTTGCAATATTCTAATTTTTTTATAAATTCGCAAAAATTTTAAACATTAAACCATTGCTTATAAATAAATGCACATTTAGGCCTAACTATAGACTATCTCTCTAAGCCGTTTGAAACAAATAAATAGAAAAAAAAATAAATCGTAGAAACTTAGTTTTATTACTTTTTATTTCTTTGTACACAAAATCTAAAAAATATTTATGGTTTCCTGATATAAAACACTATTGTCTTATTACTTTGTTATTATTCTTTGTCTTTTGTTTATTTGAGGTTTCGTTAATCTTCGCTTAATTTAAGATAAGCTGCTTATTGGAATTTTTATGCTCCTTATAGGAACCAAGTTGATAGAATTAAATTCCTTATCAACTTATCCCTTAAACTATACATTTATTTCCTTTAAACAAAAAAAAATCAGCTTCCACAAAACCAGCTGCACCATTTAAGGCGAATATGTTTTTAGCTTTTTTATTATATTATATAAGTTTTATGCTACAATTTTATTGCTAACTATCAAGCAAAAACTTTTATGCTTGCTTTTATTTTTTATTTTACAGCAAACTTTTATGGGTCATTTTGTTAACTATAGCGATAAAAAGTATGCTATGAGTCAAGTTAGAACCAAAAACGGAAGCTTGAAGAGAAATAAAAGTTTTTTTATTGTAACATAAAGAGCGATAATAAAATTAAATAAAAAAAAATTCAAACCTTTAAAGAGCTTTATTTATCCCTAAAATGTATTAGGCCTGCGGTCTCAGTTTAAACTAACAATTACTTTACAGTGATGAAATTGGCCGTTAAATTCATATCAGCAATTTCAAATTTATTTCTTAACTTGCGTAAAGAAAACAAATAAGAAAGTATAGATGTGTGTGAAGTTAGCTCCGTCAGTTAGCTTCGTTTTTTTGCCTATCAAGTTTCCTGTACACAAGCAACTTCTGTTAACATAGTTCATACTCAAAGACTGTTAAGACAACAGAATGGATGTTTTTTGCCAAAAATAAATAATTTGAGACAAAAATAAATTTAAAAACGTTAATTCAGAATTATTAATAAAACATTTATTTTTTATTTAAACAATTTGGCCCGGAAATGAATTACAATTAAAAAAAGTCCTTCTTTCAGAACCCGAAAATGGGTCAAAATCGAAATGGTGCTCTAATATGGACTAATAGGGTTGATAGTTTAGGTATTCTAGATTTCAGAACTATATATTTTCGGGTTCTGAAAGTAGGACTTTTTTTTAGTAGAAATCTCATAAATACACTTTCAGCTATGCTCTATTACAAAAAATCTATACAAATTCTGAATAAAAACTATATAGTTCTGAAATCTAGAATACCTAAACTATCAACCCTATTAGTCCATATTAGAGCACCATTTCGATTTTGACCCATTTTCGGGTTCTGAAAGTAGGACTTTTTTTTAGTAGAAATCTCATAAATACACTTTCAGCTATGCTCTATTACAAAAAATCTATACAAATTCTGAATAAAAACTATATAGTTCTGAAATCTAGAATACCTAAACTATCAACCCTATTAGTCCATATTAGAGCACCATTTCGATTTTGACCCATTTTCGGGTTCTGAAAGTAGGACTTTTTTTTAGTAGAAATCTCATAAATACACTTTCAGCTATGCTCTATTACAAAAAATCTATACAAATTCTGAATAAAAAGTATATAGTTCTGAAATCTAGAATACCTAAACTATCAACCCTATTAGTCCATATTAGAGCACCATTTCGATTTTGACCCATTTTCGGGTTCTGAAAGTAGGACTTTTTTTAGTAGAAATCTCATAAATACACTTTCAGCTATGCTCTATTACAAAAAATCTATACAAATTCTGAATAAAAACTATATAGTTCTGAAATCTAGAATACCTAAACTATCAACCCTATTAGTCCATATTAGAGCACCATTTCGATTTTGACCCATTTTCGGGTTCTGAAAGTAGGACTTTTTTTTAGTAGAAATCTCATAAATACACTTTCAGCTATGCTCTATTACAAAAAATCTATACAAATTCTGAATAAAAACTATATAGTTCTGAAATCTAGAATACCTAAACTATCAACCCTATTAGTCCATATTAGAGCACCATTTCGATTTTGACCCATTTTCGGGTTCTGAAAGTAGGACTTTTTTTTAGTAGAAATCTCATAAATACACTTTCAGCTATGCTCTATTACAAAAAATCTATACAAATTCTGAATAAAAACTATATAATTCTGAAATCTAGAATAACTAAACTATCAACCCTATTAGTCCATATTAGAGCACCATTTCGATTTTGACCCATTTTCGGGTTCTGAAAGTAGGACTTTTTTTTAGTAGAAATCTCATAAATACACTTTCAGCTATGCTCTATTACAAAAAATCTATACAAATTCTGAATAAAAACTATATAGTTCTGAAATCTAGAATACCTAAACTATCAACCCTATTAGTCCATATTAGAGCACCATTTCGATTTTGACCCATTTTCGGGTTCTGAAAGTAGGACTTTTTTTTAGTAAAAATCTCATAAATACACTTTCAGCTATGCTCTATTACAAAAAATCTATACAAATTCTGAATAAAAACTATATAGTTCTGAAATCTAGAATACCTAAACTATCAACCCTATTAGTCCATATTAGAGCACCATTTCGACTTTGACCCATTTTTGGGTTCTGAAAGTAGGACTTTTTTTTAGTAGAAATCTCATAAATACACTTTCAGCTATGCTCTATTACAAAAAATCTATACAAATTCTGAATAAAAACTATATAGTTCTGAAATCTAGAATACCTAAACTATCAACCCTATTAGTCCATATTAGAGCACCATTTCGATTTTGACCCATTTTCGGGTTCTGAAAGTAGGACTTTTTTTAGTAGAAATCTCATAAATACACTTTCAGCTATGCTCTATTACAAAAAATCTATACAAATTCTGAATAAAAACTATATAGTTCTGAAATCTAGAATATCTAAACTATCAACCCTATTAGTCCATATTAGAGCACCATTTCGATTTTGACCCATTTTCGGGTTCTGAAAGTAGGACTTTTTTTTAGTAGAAATCTCATAAATACACTTTCAGCTATGCTCTATTACAAAAAATCTATACAAATTCTGAATAAAAACTATATAGTTCTGAAATCTAGAATACCTAAACTATCAACCCTATTAGTCCATATTAGAGCACCATTTCGATTTTGACCCATTTTCGGGTTCTGAAAGTAGGACTTTTTTTTAGTAGAAATCTCATAAATACACTTTCAGCTATGCTCTATTACAAAAAATCTATACAAATTCTGAATAAAAACTATATAGTTCTGAAATCTAGAATACCTAAACTATCAACCCTATTAGTCCATATTAGAGCACCATTTCGATTTTGACCCATTTTCGGGTTCTGAAAGTAGGACTTTTTTTTAGTAGAAATCTCATAAATACACTTTCAGCTATGCTCTATTACAAAAAATCTATACAAATTCTGAATAAAAACTATATAGTTCTGAAATCTAGAATACCTAAACTATCAACCCTATTAGTCCATATTAGAGCACCATTTCGATTTTGACCCATTTTCGGGTTCTGAAAGTAGGACTTTTTTTTAGTAGAAATCTCATAAATACACTTTCAGCTATGCTCTATTACAAAAAATCTATACAAATTCTGAATAAAAACTATATAGTTCTGAAATCTAGAATACCTAAACTATCAACCCTATTAGTCCATAATAGAGCACCATTTCGATTTTGACCCATTTTCGGGTTCTGAAAGTAGGACTTTTTTTTAGTAGAAATCTCATAAATACACTTTCAGCTATGCTCTATTACAAAAAATCTATACAAATTCTGAATAAAAACTATATAGTTCTGAAATCTAGAATACCTAAACTATCAACCCTATTAGTCCATATTAGAGCACCATTTCGATTTTGACCCATTTTCGGGTTCTGAAAGTAGGACTTTTTTTTAGTAGAAATCTCATATATACACTTTCAGCTATGCTCTATTACAAAAAATCTATACAAATTCTGAATAAAAACTATATAGTTCTGAAATCTAGAATACCTAAACTATCAACCCTATTAGTCCATATTAGAGCACCATTTCGATTTTGACCCTTTTTCGGGTTCTGAAAGTAGGACTTTTTCTTAGTAGAAATCTCATAAATACACTTTCAGCTATGCTCTATTACAAAAAATCTATACAAATTCTGAATAAAAACTATATAGTTCTGAAATCTAGAATACCTAAACTATCAACCCTATTAGTCCATATTAGAGCACCATTTCGATTTTGACCCATTTTCGGGTTCTGAAAGAAGGACTTTTTTTAATTGTAATTCATTTCCGGGCCAAATTGTTTAAATAAAAAATAAATGTTTTATTAATAATTCTGAATTAACGTTTTTAAATTTATTTTTGTCTCAAATTATTTATTTTTGGCAAAAAACATCCATTCTGTTGTCTTAACAGTCTTTGAGTATGAACTATGTTAACAGAAGTTGCTTGTGTACAGGAAACTTGATAGGCAACAAAACGAAGCTAACTGACGGAGCTAACTTCACACACATAAAGTATAGACCATATGATACCCTACACCACAGTATTTAAAAACACATCATGCTTATGTGTCCATATAACTATGGATTTATCTGTGTTTATAAAATGCATTAAAATCGGTTTGAAAGTTTGTGCGAGGCAGAAATTGCCCCCTACCTCCCCTTGTGGTCCTATTTTTGAAAAACTGTATAGCTTATGTGGCTGTATAGATGTGGTTCTATCTATGTTTTAAATTTCATTAAAATCGGTTTGAGAGGCAGAAATTGCCGCTATCTCCCCTCGTGGTCATATTTTTAAAAAAAATTCATGCCTTTTGTGTCCATATAGATATGGTCCTATCTATGTTTTAAATTTCATTAAAATCGGTTTGATAGTTTCTGAGTTTCTCTATCTTTCCTCGTGGCACTACAATTCGGCCCATTTTCAATAGGCTTGGTCCTTGTGCCAATTAGAACCTATGTCCCAAATCAAATTATCTTCAAAATTGTACTTTGCGCACAAGGTTACATGGACAGCCAGCCGGACGGACATCGTTAGTTCGACTTAGAAAGTGATTCTGAGTCGATCGGTATATTTTAAGGTGGGTCTATGATCAATAGTTTTAGGCTTTACACATATCAGCACAAACGCATAATACCCTCTTCACTATTGTGGTGTGGGTATAAATATATACATTAAGTTTAACCCTTGAACAGAAAAAAACGTTTTCTTTACATTCTGGTTTATTACACATCTGATTCATTTCGGTAGGGATTTCTGTTTGGTGTGACTTACACTCTGGTGGCATTGTTGGAAACTTTTTTTTTTTAAATAAAGCCAAAACTCTCGCTACGGTCAATAAAGATTGTTAAGGCACCACGATCATAGATTTTTTGTTTGCAAGTATGGATGACATTGATCCTGGCGAGATGCGGTTTTAACCAGTTGGCTCTACTTGCTATACAGCAACAAGTAGCGCCTTGGAGGCCAACATTGCTCGTGGTATTCGTTATCCGTAACATACGGCCTGCAATGGTTAAAAAAATTGGCCCACAAAAAGACGTACAGATTGCGCTTCTTCAAGAGCAGCCCAAAATCACTTTCAAATGTTAAGGCTATTGATCTTTTGAATTTTTTTACAATTTACAATTTATCTTTTTTCTGGATTAAAAGATTATTGTTGGTATTTTGTTTAAGCTTTGATATCGTTGCAAATATTGTTTGAGTATTTGTAATTCCGATTCACTTTACAGTTTTATTGGCATATCTAATATCTGTAGCTTGTCTTAAGATTTTTGGGAAAAGTTTTTAATATTGCCTACTTCTTTGAATCTATTTTACATTTAAGGTATAATTCTTACTGCTTAAGTTCATCGAATATAATTTTTATTATTTCCTCTGTAAAAATTAAAATTTTTATTATTATTGGTTGCTTTTTATTAACCTATATTTTTCTTGATTTATTACAAAAAAAATTTCTGTTGCGCCTAAAAAACGCAATTAATTAAAGTTTCATTGCCTCCTAAAAGTATGCTTTACTTTTTTATTATTAACCATAATAGTTAAATTAATGAACTACTTTATAAAAGTTAATTTAAATTTATATTGTTAAGAAAGTTTGCAAAAATTCAAGTTTTAAAGGAAATTTAATAATGTTTACGCTTCCGCAAACCTTAAACTATGTAACAGTTTTCTATGAATTTTAACAGATTTGTTTATGGCCTAAAGAAAGCAGTGGTATTAATATACATAAAATTAAATAAATTTATTGCCTTAAAACATTTTATTATAATTGTTTTTTATGTTCTTTAAGCTTCCTTAACAGTTAAAAGCCTAAAAGCATGTGACAGATGTTAAGTTCTAAGAAAATAAAATATTTAAATGGCTTACTAGCTATCGCATATGACTAGACACATGTTAAGGTAAGATTAATTCATATATGACGCGTACATTTAAAAGAATAGTTTGTTAGTTTTATATAATTTAGTTTTCTTTGCCGGAAAATAGACTATTGTTTATTGTAATTTGTACAGATGCTATACTTTTTTTAAAAATAGATTTGTAAAACAAGTAATTTCTTGCTGTTATCAATCAAATACATATGGCTTCAATTCAAAAGAATTCTTTTTAATATCAAATAGTCATGCTTAGTTTTTTAATATTAAAATGGATGTTGTTTTCTTGTCTAGTTGCAAAACCAAAACAAAATTTTAATGGCAAAATCATTTTACTTCCGTTTGTTTTATTCACTGCAAAGAACAAAACGATTGCTCCAATCACGTTTTGTTTATTTTCGGATTTTTTCATAAGCAGTAAGAAGTCGAGCTTTCTATTTTTTTAAAAACCCATTTTCGTTTAGAAATTTTTAAAAAATTTTTTCTTCTTACACACACTGCTAATTAATATTTTTAATCAATCAAACCAGCCTAAAAATAAACTGCGGTAATTGATATTTTTTTTATATTTCTACATTTCCATAATTGTTTGCAATTGTTTAGATTAATTTTGATTGGTTTTAATTTGTTTGGATTAATTTGTATTGGCTTAAAAAAGTTTTGATATAAATTATATAATATTTTTAAACAACATAAAAATAACTCTCAACAATATGCTTTACTTTTCAAATGTGTTTGGTAAAAAAGTTTGCATTAAATTTAATTTAGTAGCTGGCTAATTAAAAATTTATAGTATTCATTAATCAATTTCTCAATTTTAATTTTAGTTTTATTATGTTTACAGTAGCAAAAACGAAACTTAGGTTTATAAAAAATTGTGTTTATTATTTCTGCCACCTAAAAGTATACACTTTTTAGTAACAAATAAAGGCAACCATACTGCGGACAGTCTGGCCAAACGGGGCTGTCTCTTGGAGGACATGTTCGTCGACGGCCTGATTGGCACTTCAATGGGCCGCTGCAAGACTCTCATCAGACGGGAGTCGCACAGAAGGGCTCAGGGGAGGTGGCAGGGGGAGCATACCTGCTTGATGGTCAAAACTCTATGGCCTGGCTATGACGCGGCGAGAACGCGCGTACTACTCGGTCTGGGGGGCATTAGGTTTAGGCATTTTGGGAGGCCGGAATTGCCAATGCGGGACTGAAATCGATCTCCTTGTTCTGCAGGGAATCAGGGTGGATCGAGACTGCAGTGACCTCTGGGGAATAGTCTGGTGGATACTGGCTGACTCTTGTCACTGGCTAGGGGTATCACAAAGGGACCGCTATAAGGACCCAAGTGAGGCGTCGTCGTGACGGCTACCCATTTAACCTAACCTAACCTAGTAACAAAAAAAGGAAAAGAAAATAGAGCACTTTTGTCTTGTTTAAAATTTTATTTTTCGACAACGAAACTATTTATTTAAGAAAGAATTTTGAAGAAAAAGTTTAACATTCAGGAATTTAATTTAAAAAGCAAAATAGCAAAAAATTACACAAATTTAATATTAAATAAACGTTTTGTGTAAGTGTACAGGGATTTTGCCCTCACACATACACGAAGCATAAAAATTCAAACTAATACCTCCAGCCTGGACGAAAGAATGCATGAATTTACACAATGCGATAACTCGTAGGGGATCACGCTGCTGAACACCATTAACAAGCTCATGGCAATAATAATAATAATAAACGACAGAATGCAGTGCAAAGCGAAATCACTACGAGACCCAGCTTCGTCTTGACCAGGCGAACCCCGCCAAAGTGATAATTAAATGGCTAAATTCTTTCTAGCTGGTATTCGTGGGCTTTCAAAAAGACCCTGATTCCAACAGAAGCAGCGCAATATGGTTGGCTCTAGAGAAGAAACTAGTGCCCCGGGAAAATAATAAATATCATTTAAGCGATACATACCAATCAGAGTTTGAAAAAATACTGTACACTAACGTAGTGTATTTTTTGAAAATACAAATTCTAAAACATCTTTTTGGGCTTGTAAACTTTGACACAAGCAAAATACGGTACACAATGATTGTAAACTGACAAATACAAAAACTTAGATAACTTACCGATCTTGTTGAAGGGTATGCGTTCTGTATTTTTAGTGAACACGTAGTGAACTTAAAATAAGTTTACTGCAGTCATGAATAATATTGCAGGAAGGACCTCTTCCATGAAATTGAAAAATGAGTGCGGCAAAAGAACATTTCACGTGCGTTAATACAAGCTCGGTATTTCATCTTAATATTTGTGCTCTTTAGCTCACAGCCGTTTTGCTTCGTGTTTTGATTGTGTAAAAATCAAAAACAAAAATTTTTTTGCTTATTTTGTATTTTTGTAGAGAATGTGTATGTGTATTGTTTATGGCAAAAACGGTACGGATTAACGTAACTAACCTTCGTGTTTTTTTTTTCGAACCCTGATACCAATACAACTTTAAAGATCAGAAACCATTCCCAACGAGCGATGAGTGAAGCAAGGATATCCCTCATTCAGACTACTTTTTATCGTCGAACTGGACGATGGCATGCAACAGACTTGTGAAAACTCCACTGCTGCCTTAAACGTTCTTCGCGCTAAATACGTTGACCTCAAAGTCACTATTTATAAGACACTATCTAACAGTAAATAACGAACCCCTTAAGTATGCCACGTCACTTTCCAAGTTAGGGAATTTTAAGGCCATGATTAGAATAACTAAAGAAAGCCAGAAAGGCGGTTGTTCCCTTAAATATCCCTTCGCCTCTTTAAACGAAATTGAGATTATTCAATTCAAGCATAGAATCATATTTACTCTACGGATGTGAATCGTTCCTTCTTTTTTTCTGGCCAACCAAAATATAATAAAGTTCTTTTACAACTGATACCCAAAAACTAAAAAAATTTGGTATTAATCTGGTTCATCTCTAGCCCAATCTCACGATTACGTAAGATAACCTATTTATATATAAGCTTATTAAGAAAAACAGAACAGCTAATCCGCAACGAATACGTTTACGTAAAAGTAACAAAGACTTCATGGAGAGAAGCTGAAACATTTTATAATGATAGAATAAGATGTCATTCTCTCGTAGAACAAAAATTAACTACATACTTAAAAAGCTTATCTTTCACAAGGCCTTTAGTCTTAACAGCAATTATAAAATGTTTTTTATAGAAATTTAAACGGAGTAAGCCTATTTTGTTATGTTATTATTTTCTTTCTTCTTTTTTTTAGATCCAAAAACAAAATTCCAACTGTAATTAAAATAAATTCGTTTTAAGGTAAATCTTTTACTTTTCATTACCTTTACGTTTTATATGCTGCAATTTTCATATACTTGATGGCCCCTCAAGGTATGCTTTAATGTTATTTTATTAAAGATTTTATTATATTGACGACTAAAGCTAACGTTTTAACAATAAAAATGTTTGTATTTATGATGTTAGCTGTTAAAACATAAAATTATATCATAAAATTTTAAGATAAAAACTTTTTTTAATTTTCCTAAAATTTTTGTTTTGGATTTAAATTTTCTGAATAAACAAAAACTTTATTTTTAAAACACCTTAAAAAGTGCTTACTTTTCTAAATTGTTAACAATTTATTTTTAATTTCATTTGTTCATTGAGGTTTGTCAGAACTTTAACACTTTTAGCTAATTGAGTGAAATGAACACAATTTATTTAATGTTTTCTTTTTGAATTACCACAGACATAAAAGAAAGCCTGCAATTTAAAGGGATGAGATAAAGATAAGAGTTTAATTTTTTATGCAGAAACGATAAACATTAAGAAATATTGTTATGAGAAACTCTAAGCAAACGGCCCAAAAAATATCTAGCTGGCTCGAAAAGCAAGATTTCGGTGGCGAGTTCACATCACCCTCACGTGAGATTGCCCTCAAATTGATTGTGAAGAAAGTTTAGTATGACATGGAGTGTGTGTCACCGTCCCGTTCAAACTACGTGTCTTTGGTCTCCATACCATTCAGTTAAGGCCAAAAGAATTAGCTAACCATCGATTTAGGCGCAAGCTGTTGACGCTCATAGCCTGACCTAGGTTGCCCTCAAAAAAATTAAAGCTAAAGAACCACATCAAACTAGGACTTATTCGAGTTATATTGGACGCTCTTGAATCTCATGTGGTTAAGAATCGTCCAAAATTGTACGAAGCTGTTCATACAGAAATTGACCTCATGGCGAAAGGCGATTAAAGTTAAGGTCAGTCAAAGCGCCAAAGTTTGAAAGTCCTAATTGGTAGGTTCTTTAGAATATTTGTTTTCTTAAAGTGCATACTCGACCAAAAGTACAGCAATTTTACGTTAAACACGCATTTGGAAATTATGACTATCCAAAAATTTTCTTCGATAAAATTAAACACAGCTAAGAGGAAAGAAATACAAATTTAATGTTTATCTAGTAAAGGGTGTTTTTTTAGAGTGTCACAACTTTGAGTTGGCATCACTGCTTTATTTGAGCACTAATTTAACAGCTGATAGTGGCTTTTTGTTTAGTTTGAATTGAAATCGACTTACACCACTACTCACGCGTGTAAATTGTTGAAATTTTTAATCAAAATAATTCGGCGAATGGGCTGAAGCACAAATTGATATTGATTTTGGATTTCCATTCAAAATTTTATTTTCCAATGAACCCCATTTGTTGAATTTGAAGTGAGGAGAATCCACAAGCTTTTGTCGACACACCATTACAACCACAGAAAATTACGGTTTTGTGTGAGTTATGGTTTGGTGGAGGCATTGTGTCTTCAAAAACGGTGATGGTCAGAATGCGAAAAGTTGTTGAAAATTTGTGTTCCAGATTGCGCCTTCTACGCGATACCGTGGCAGCCACATGGCAAAAATCATATTTAAACATTAATTTCCAATAAAGCCGGTTTCATAGATGTTCAAAATATATTTCCTTGTTTTTTTATGATTTAAACTTGTGTCACTCTGTAAAATACACCCGTTACATGTAATATTTGCATTTCAGCCATAAAGTATGCAACAATTCCTAGCTTATATAATTCTTGGAATAATTTTCATTACTGGCTAAACAAGACAACTTGTTTGTTTAATGCCAATCAGCAAATACAAATACCCTAACAGGCTATATAGAAACATGTAAATCTCTCATAAATGTCAAAGCACACACAAAACTACATAGAAAGCAAGCATCTTGTTTCAACTCTTGGAATTCAAATTGAAGTTCTCTTATGAAATCTAATACCAATACGGAATTTTTAGATTGATTAGTTATGTTAAATATTTTTCTCAAATTTATTTCTTTTTTATCAAAGTAATTTTTTTGGGAATACAAAATGTTTCTTTTGTTTAATTGAAAGAAAGAAAAACTTTAAACAAACATGAGGATAACATTAAAATGAGTGAGAAGATTAATATGAAATCACATTATGATACTTAAATTACTGAACAGAAATTGCACAGGCTCACAATAATGTTTATAACAAAACTTCGCAGATAAAAATTCATGTAAGACAAATGGAAAATAGTTATAATTAAGTATAGAAGATATACGAATAATTTTGCTTTTCCATTAACAATTTAGGAAATTTCTGGGAAATATGTATTCCTAAAAGGAGTATTAGTCCGCTACGAACCCGTTTCAGTGCGATTTATCTTGGCCACAGGATTTTATTTTACCCCAACTTGTTCTGATAGCTGCAATTTCAATGTCTTTTTGCGACCTGCATGTATGTAAATGTCTTCCTCTACTACGGTTTCCCTGCGGAATCCACTCGGCGGCATATCTGGTAATGTGGTTTGGTGGTCTTATATAGATATATTTTTATTAGCACTGGTCATTGTTGGACCGTCTCCCAATTTTGTAAGTAGCCTATGAATTCATTGTCAAAAAAAACGGTCTACTTTTTTGAAGCCAAGAAGAAGGTCTGTACTATAAGGGAATGAGGTCAAACATTCTAACCTTAAGTTTCCAAATTGTTTTGGTAATTTCCTTACCCCATTTAAGCAGCTTAAAATAGACGAAAAAACCCTTCTGTTTCCATCTAAAAAGCATAACCCTGATGCCATTGATATGTGATTCACTTCACACAAACAGTCAAGCAGCATCAAATGGATTCCGTTTTGATAACATCGCACCAATCGTCAGATGAATTGCCACTTACATCCCAATGAATACTAATGCAGTATCAGATCCAACCTGTAGCTGTGATAGTAGGTCATTTCACTGAAATTGTATAGTTTATAGTTGCCCAGGAATATTTTTCTGAGGACAGCTAGGGCCGGACATTCGTGCAAAAGGTGAAAAAGAGTTTTTTCTTTTTCCTAGTCATTTCAACTTGTGGACTTGAATAATTGCCTAGAATCCCATGTCCTGCTAATACTAAAAAAAACGGTGTTTATTTTGTGGCCAAACAGCTGATGGAGCAGTGGGGAAAAAATGAAAAGTAACGACTCACGATCAGTGACGTTAGTACTCTGTTAACATCATTGGAGGTATAGAAACCTAGATAATCTCAACAAACTGATTTGTGTGCCTTTGACCTTGAATAACTTATATGAGACTTTTAAGACAACTTTAAAAACACCAAAGTAAAGGTGTATAGGAGCCTTTTAACATCATTTGAGGTATAGAAACCTAGACAATCACAAAAAACTGATTTTTGTGCCTTTGACCTTGAATAACTTATATGAGACTTTTAAGACAACTTTAAAAACACCAAAGTAAAGGTGTATAGGAGCTTACAGCTGATCAACTCTCATTCCGCAATGAAATTTTAATAAAAACCTTTGTCTATTTTTGTTTATTATTTTTTTAGAAAATTTCCAAGACTTTTCTGTTTTACATCGTTTTCATAACTGTTATACAAGTTATTTTGTTTATAAATATAAACAAGAGCAAAAGTAAACAGTTTATCCATGATAAAATCATGGTCAAGGATGAAATAGTTACTTGCGCTCTTGTATTTATTTCGGTTATAAACTTGCTTAATATATACATTAAATTTTAAAATGTTCTCTCTTTACTGATTAAAGAGAGAAAATTTTACTCTCTTAAGTAGGCAAACATATCTGTTTGTCTCATTATCCGTTAAACAGCTGTTTTTTTAAGAATTCTCTTTTTGCATTATAATATAACACATACATTTGGGGATATAGAAATGCATTTAACATGTACTTAGATAAGGCTTTTTATAATTTTATCCTTTAAACAGCTGTTTAAAATTTGTCTGGTATACAAATACATGCACACATACATTTATACTTATAAAAGAAGCATTCAGTAATGAATAAAAACTATAGAGCATAAATACTCTCCCTCTCTCTTTCATTTTCTCTCTTTTTTATGTTAAGGTTTTTATAAAAACAAGTTTTCATAGACAGGAAACTTCAGTAGCAGTTGAACTTCCGACGGTTTTACATGACATAAAATTTAAAAATTCGTTTCATTAAACAACATTTAAACGATATAAATAATAAAAATTAAGTTGGTATGGAAACTTGATGGAAATTTGAGAAATAATTTTCAAAAATTACTTTAAAAAAAAAATTATTAAAAAATAAAGTAAACATTTTGTAAAAAAAAAAAAAATTTATAATTAAAGTGCAATTTTTAAAATTAAAAAAAAAAAAGAAAGTGAGAATTATTTCTTTTTATGAGGTATTTTTATTATATCAAAAACTATGTTAAATATTGAAGAAATGTGACTACTGAAAGAAAAAGCTTATAAATTGAAACTTGATTCATAGAACACATGCGAAAAATAAAAATGCTGATTAAAAACAAATCTTTTAATTTTTATGTTAATAAAACCGAAAATATGAAAACTTTTCAAGTGAAATGATGCGATTTTAAACAAAAACGTTTACGAATTGCGATTTAATAATCTAATCGTGAGTTTAAATAGGAAATAAAAAATTAGCAAAAAAAATTCTACATAATTTAAGACTTTTCTCAACATTTTTATAGAGGATTAAAATTTACTTAAAGTGAGCTTTACTTCAAAAGTTAAAACTTATCCTCTAAAGCAGTGACGTCGACACATGTACACTATAAGCTTCTTTGTGTGGTATGTGACAATGTTCGTTCGGCTGTTGCTTTGTTGTTAATTCGTCAACACAAGCATAAATGTGATAGTATGTGTGTGCCCTGCACTGCTCTAAAGACATGTTTGGTATTGAGTGAAAGTAAAAAAAATTCTGCATTATAAATTGCAAAAGATTACTTCTTTGGGTAACTTAATTAATTGGCAGTGAACGGTCCAAATCAAATAATTTTTACAAATTTGTGGTTAAAATTGAAAATTGAGACATTTCGAGTGCTAATATTCTGTATTAAGTCTTTTAAAAGTAAAAACATTATTATAACCCTGAGTGAAATTTGTGTCAATTCTTAAAATTTTAAAGCACTTATTCCTTGGCCAGTGAACACGATATTATAATTAAATGGAACGAACTGTCAAGGTTAAAGGTCACAAAACTCAGTGACTATTCACATCTAGTCTTTAAGACTTGTACGGTGGTGGTAAGCTTTTGAATCCACCTGTTCCTTAGTCAGGATTCAGGTTTGAACGAAGGACTAATTTTCTTCTTAAGCAAGATTAACAGGAAACAAATAATGAGAGTGAATTTTGTAATAAGTGGACACTAGAAACTCATGAAAGTTAATAATAAGAATTTAAGGACTACCGCAGTAGTTGTCATGACGAGGAGGAAGAGGAAATTGTGTGTAATTTTTGGTATCCGGGAATATGGGAGATAAGGAGGAGTGTTACCTAGAGAAACCAGTACAAATCTGTTTGGATGATCTATTTGAGATTAGTCAAAGGCCGCTATTCGCTTTCTTTAACGAATCGGTTGGAATCTGCATGTGGCATAAGTAAGCCCGATTTTAGATGGCTACTCATAGAACTTAATATATCTAGTGATTGCTAAGATGTAAGCATAATGTCTTTCCGTCTGTGCATTAGTTGGAGTCAATTTGCTGAAGATACGAGATAAGTTTTAGGCTGGATTGTTATAAAGTTTTGTCACATATAGTTCGTACACAGAAATATATAAAAATTTTATTTCAATGAAAAAATGTTTGATATTAATTAAAAATTTAATTAAATTTGCACCAGTAAGCAAATTAATAGTATCAATTAAAAGTTTAATTTACGTGACTAAACGTTTAATCTAATTGTTTAAACGTTGAATTAACTTGATTGGACGTTTAATTTACACAGAAAAATATAAAATTTGATTTTAATTAAAAATATTTTGATATTTATTAAAAAATTAATTTAATTTGCACCATTAAACATATTAATAGTATCAATTACAAGTTAATTTTACTTGACTAAACGTTGAATTTACTTGATTAAACGTTGAATTAACTTGATTAAACGTTAAGTTTACTTGATTAAACTTTTAACTCAATTGATTAAACTTTTAATTCAATTGATTAAATTTTTGATTAAAATTGATTTCATTTTTGACTAATGCTTTAATTAGTGAACAATTTTGGAGAATTTTTTCTATGTTACAATTTGCTATTGAACTCCAGCTTTGTCGTTTTTTAACTGACTGATAAAGTAGCAAAAAGCCGAGATTGTCTTAAATTCTAAACAAAGAATTTTAATTTTTAAAGTTCTTGTATACTTTAAAGACAATAATGCCACAATAATGCTTTTACATTGGATAAGCTCATACAATGTAAAACAAGTGTTCATCACATTAGATGAACTATAGAATTTAAATTACATAATTTCTCTGCAGGTTTGCATAATATAGTTTTATGAAAATGTCTTAAATGAGTTGAAGGGCATATAACATTCGGCTTAGCGGCTTAAAGTTCTCTTTGCTTTAACACAACTTTCCTTTTGTTGTCCTAACAACAAAATATTTAAATTTCCTTCGAAAAAATATTATTTAACAATAAGCACAGACAGCACTTTAAACAAATACAAGATATTAAATAAATAAGCCAAAATATAAATAAATCCCCTTGATATTATTCAACATTTTTATTTATTAAAAAAGATTTCAATAAAACATTTTTGCTTCAGGCCTTAACCAAATATAAAAGAATAAAATTATGTTCATTCTACTTACAAATTAAAAGTAAAACATGAATTTGGTACTCCCAGAAAATTTTCTTAAGAAATCTTATTCACAAAGAAAAATAAGAAATTGAAACTTCCTAATCAGTGAAAAGGGAAATTTAATATAAAAGCAAAAAATCATAATTTCCATAATCATAGAGTTTTTTCTTCAATAGACTTATTTTGCCGCCTACTTATTTAATGTTTTTTTTTTCTTCTAAGATCTGAAAGGGTTCCCGATATAACAAAAAAAAACAAGTTAGAGTGCTTTATTCGGCTGTGCCGAATCTTCGATACCCTCCACCGACAGTTCGAATGTTTAAGAAGTAATATCTGTATGATGTTATTATTATCTTAAACTGTGACAATTTGTTATTAATTATGGTTTTAGGCGACTAAAGTGTTTTCCGGTAGTAGGGTTTATATGGGGCCTAGGGTAAATTATGGACCGATCATCACGAAATTTTACAGCGTCATTTCTAGTCATTTATAACTGTGACGTACCAAATTCTGTTATGCTAGCATTATTAATTATGGTTTTAGGTGTACTAAACTGTTTTCCGGGAGTAGGGTTTCTATGGGGCCTAGGGTAAATTCTGGACCGATCTTCACGAAATTTCACAGTATCATTTATAGTCCTATAAAACTGTGACGAGCCAATATTTGTTATGATTGCATTATCTTTTACGGTTTTAGGCGTACTAAACTGTTTTCCGGTAGTAGGGTTTATATGGGGCCTAAGGTAAATTATGGACCGATCGTCACGAAATTTCACAGTATAATTTATAGTTCTAAAAAACTGTGATGTACGAAATTTTGTTACGCTAGCGTTATTTTTTACGGGGTCAGGCGTACTAAACTGTTTTCCGGAAGTATTGTTTATATGGGGCTTAGGGTAAATTATGGACGGATCATCACGAAATTTAACAGCGTGATTTGCAGTCAAATAAAACAAATTTTTGCAAAATCTTATCTCATTCAGTGCCTTATTCCAGCATTTATGTTATTTTTTGTAACAAAATTATCAATTTTTTTAGGTGGTGGTTCCACATTTTGATTCATAGCTCTGGTCCTACTGAACCGATTTTGCTGGGTTTCAATCCCAAACTGCTTAGGATAACTACAAGCAATTTGGCAACAAGTTTGTTCATTTTTTTTGAGTTGTTCGAAAGTGAGCGTGTTTTCAACAGACGGACAGACGGACATGGCTAAATCGACTTAGAATTACTCAAGGACCCAGAATATATATACTTTCTGGGGTCTGAGATGAATAATAAAAAAGTTTCACACGGAACGACAAACTTAATATACCCTCTTCACAACTAATTGTGGTGGAGGGTATAAAAAATTAGCAAAAACATACAACGAAAAAACTGAATAAGTGTTGAGTAGACAACAAAAAAAAAACTGAATCCCTTTTCAAGAAACAAAAAAATCAAATACAATGCCTAAATGGAAAGTTTACAAACCCTTAAAATTTATAACAGCCGAAAGGTATGTGAATCCTACTTTAACTATTTCAAATAAAACCATTAGCGTCAAATGGGGTCTCAAGTTACCAACAGCCTAAAAAATATTATTTAATTAGAACAATTGTGATTTTTTATTAAGTTAAAAAAAGAAATAATCATTATTAAAATTTAATTTTAATAATAATTTAAAACGAAAATCTGGATCGCAATCCATTTAAATGGATTTATGGGACCACATGCGATATGAATCCTTTAACAGTGCATGCTACACACTCAATAAATACCACGATACTGGATCGCGGTCACTATATATTGAACATACTGCATGCAAACACTGCTTAGTAAAAAAAAAACCGAAATTTTGAGAAAATCGATTAAAACAGTTTTTTTGAAAATTAAAATGCCAAGCCATATAGAGAGTTTTTTATGAGATTGATAATGGCTTAAGGAGGCATTAAAAAAAAAGCAAATAAAATGGCGTCTTTTACAGAATTATTATTTTTTTTTAACTTAGCGGTATTTGCTCATATCGTCGTGCCGAAGTTATCTTGCCGTATATCACAAAAATTTTTTTTTGGGAAATCGAATCTTAAGGTTCAAATTATTATTCACAAAAATGTAAGTGAAAAAAGTCGTCCAATATTTTTGTCAGATATAGTATTTGATTTTCTTTATCGATTTATGTAAAAATATTTAAAGTCATGGAAAAAAAATTTTAAGTTATAGCCATTATCACGTTCGAAAAAATTTTTCAATTTTGTCGTATACGCCACTTTCTGCGATATATTTTTTAGTTTGTGGGATATAAGTCAAAATAAGGTATTAAAAACCTACATTCACGTGTTCAACGAATATTGAAAATTAAATAATAATAATTTTCGAAACGAAAATTTATGCAAGTGGCAAATATATTTACGTATAGTTATAGTTTTTACATTATCGAATATCCTTATGTATGAATAATTTTAAGGTTTATTATTACTTAAGGGTGGTCTAACCATAATGCACGATGTTAACTGTGAGTCACACCGTAACGACAAATTTTTGCCTAACTTAATTTGTCATTTTTTGGTATCAGTGCCAAATTCAACCATGGAGAGGTGCAGCATTGAGCAGCGCGTTAAGATTGCTGAAGCCTTTTCCGTAAATGAGCGTTCAAATCAAAAATACATTTTGTGCACATCTTGATTTTGTTGGTCAGCAAAATCGATCCAATGTGTCCACAATCGGGATATTTGTGTGCAAATTTTAGCAAACCGGCTCTATAGGAAATGTGAAAACGCCTGTGCATGCATGCTTGGTGCGGTTTATGGCCAGGCGGCATCATCGAAAAGCAGTTACTGTGAATGGTGTTTGCTATCGCGAGCTGATAACGGATTTATTTTTGTCAGAAATTGAGGATATGGACCTGGACGATAATTAGTTCCAAAAGAATGTGTCACACGGCCAACGCAACAATGGCTCTTCTGCACGAGAAATTCAATGTCCATGTTAACTCGCCGTCACGATCATATGATTTGACACCGTTTGCCTTGTTTCTTTGGTAATATTTAAAATAAAAAGTGTACGTCAATAAGCCAAGAACAATTAAGAGCTAAAGGATTAGATAATTTGACACTTTAAGGACATTGAATCTCAATTATGTCTCAGAGGCATTGAAAATATGGACCATAGGACAAAAATATGCTATCGAAGCCGCGACGAGCATTTGGCTGATATTTTGTCTCACGCATAGTTGTCATAGATCCTTCTATATAATAATAAAAAAAATTCAGATTATTCTCTAAAAACTTTTTGTTTTATTCACAATAACCATTGTAAATTATGGTTGGACCACCCTGAATATTTAACCTTTAATTGCTTAACAATAAAGTGAATTAAGGCAATATATCAATAATTCCATCAACATAAATAGCCGTTGAGTACTTCGTCCGAAAAATATCTTTATATATAAAACGAAAAATGTTAAAATAACAGTAATAATAATAAGATAGTCTCTTTTTTGTAACATGCCTAATATACTTTGTTCACATACAACAAGATAACGCAAGATATTTTTAATTGAAAGTTTTCATACGTTTTTTGTCGTATATCCACAATTATGCTACATACGATATTATAACGTATTAAATTTTTCGCAAAAGTGGATATACAACAAAATGGCTTCGTAATATCTCATTAACTATAAGAGATATAGACGTGAGGATTACGCAGATCGATAGATCTGTTAAATTTACCAGAGGAAACGGTCCTATCTCATTTTTTTCGATTTTGTGATATACGACAAGATAACTCCGGAACGACGATATAGCAGTGCCTTAAATAACAAAATCTTAAGCGTGTGCATCATTACTTGCCAAACTAAAAACAAACCTTCTTACACTTTAAATCATATTTCGAATAAACAAAAAATGTTATATACTTTAAGGCGCGTGCTTTTGCATATAAAAATTAATCGTTGAGTTAAAAAAACAAGGTTATGTAAACGCATACATATATGGCATAATAATCGAAGGCTTTTACACGTTTCTCAACCTGTTTTTTTTTCTTGTTTCCCCTAAGACCTTTCCCAATTGAAAAGACAATTTGAGTTTTCTGGCTGTTTCTTGAAAGATACATACATATTAATAAAATAAAAAGATATGAATAAAAAAAATTTATAGGTGGACAAATTATTTAACAAGAGTTTTTAATAAGTATTATTAATTTAATAATGATAATATTCTAGAGAGATTGTGAAGATAAGTTTATCGCATGTCTAAAGGAAATTTTTATATTTCCATGGCAGGTGCCAGGGTTTGGTTGGCACTCTGCACCTGTTGGGTCATTGAAGTTTGTGATTTTTTTTTTTTTTTTTGTGTTTTGTTCTTTTAACAATGGTTTTTCGTTTTATGCTGTTCTTTCCTTTGACAGCTGTTAGATAGCATTTTTGGTTTCTTTTTCTCTGCGAAAATTATCAAAAGATCATTAAGAAAAAAATGAATCTGTTCAAGCCATATTTTGCAAATTCTAAATATTTTCATCTTACAATCTTTTAACATGTGTTAAAGAAGAAAACATGTTTAAAAAATCGCAAGACGCAGCACAGTGAGTCGTTTTCATATATCGATTAAACACGTCTAATAAATAAACGACACTTGGAACTTAATACGTTTTAGCTAAAGATTGATATATTTAAAATCGTAGGACATGCCAACCTCCCATATTTAGTTAACCTATAAGATAGAACTAAACTGTTTTTGTGACCATGACATTTTAGGAGATGATGCAAGTGTTGCCAATAAATTCATTTATTATAAAAAAAACGAAAATTGAAAATGATGTCGCTTAAGCTATTTTTGCGGTAAGAATTCAATTTATGTCCTTTATTCATCTAAATAAAATATAAACGGCTTAATAATATTTAACATTAAGAAAAATATGTTCGCAAGGAATGCAGGGCGTTTACAAATTCTCTCCTTCTAATTCTGTCTCTGCCGAGTAGTTTAATTTCGCTCCACATTTTTCGAGTTGTTTCAAGTTCGCTTCACAAGTATAGAATCCACGTATCACAGGATCTAACTGTCTGGCGTTTCGCCTGAGGATGCCAGTAAAGTGCATATCTGGGAATATCATCTGGTGGTGTACTGAGAATCCATGTCCAATTCCGTCTACGAATATCAAATTCAATCGGCAATCTGCCCGCTGCCATACAGATATATTTGATATCCAATCGGGCCAGTTAAAACGTAATATTTGTCTCAGAAACCGATTAATTAATGTCGGAATCTTACTTATGGTCAGTTTCGTTAGGCTCCATGTTGTGCACAGATTTGACACTGCAGTTAAAAAAGTGTAATTTAGTCATTTTCGTGTTGTTATTGGCGCAAGTTTTGCAGCGAGCCATTGAAACGAAAATTATGCCACCCGTGACTCTGTCGTTAAATAGACAACCCTGTTTGGCCAGGCCGACCGCAATGAGGTTTCCCGGTATCCATGCCAGCGTCTAATAAGAATATTTTGCAATCTTCCTTAGGAATATCTGGCATTTCACAGTTAATTGAAACGAAGATATGAGCCAGAATTACAATAGCAGCTTTGCTGTCCGTAAATATGTATATATCTCTATATATCCAATTCAACACACGCCCTGTGGCAGAGATTTCTGCCTGCAATACATTGCTGTCGCCCGGTGTCCTAAAAGGGGCCTTTAAGCTCAGTTCCTTAATGGTGGGTGGAGTTTCCAACCACATCAAGTGACCGGTTCCAGAGACCGCGTATTATTGCCAGGATGTGCAGTAAATAATACACCAAAAACGCTTTGAGAGTACAAAAGTCAAGTCCTGTCAGTTCATCCGACGTGTGTAGAGCGATTCTGGTATTGCCATATCTTCGAGTATACAAAATAGGTAAACAGCATCCAACCTAAGCCAGTTGTTTAGCCATGAAGTCAAATGGCTACCAGTTCAACATAGTAAACAGCATCGGCGTACATCGAAGCGATCTTGTGATCGTAAACCGAACTACTCTATAAACTTTATCAAGTAGTCCGCAGTAACATCTCCTAAAGGCCACTACCACACAATGAATCCATTGAAAAGAATCGTTCTCTCAGCAGCATCAAAGTATTGTGTATATTTACAATAACCCTTTTAACCCTCAACCGAACGTCTAGTTCCCAAGATAGTTTACTGGCGCGAATCATGCCCAGGTATTAGGCACTGCTTAAGATCATCCACTCTCAGCTGTTAATCCTCGGAAGCCTAAAGCAATCAATCTTATATTTCCTGGTTAAAAGTGCAAGTTCGGTTTTCAGTGGATTGACATCATGAAGTAAGAAAAAGACAATTAATTTCAATTCAAAATGATTGTGTAACTTATATTTGTTTAAATTACATACTTCCCAATCATTTTAATATAGGAAAATCAAGGCGAATTCATTACCTTTTTTTTGTAAAATCGTTGTACAATCTCAAAACAACAAGCAAAACAGAACTAAAGATAATAAGCAAAACTTTGAAATGCAATATTTAATATTTAGCGCAAGAATAATTTAGAAAAAAGTGCATACCTCAAGGCTTCTTGTTTTTTTTTCTATTTTTCAATTAATTAAAAAAGCAGTTCAATAACAAATAAATAAAAAAAAAAATAATAATAAACTAGTCTGTGGTATAAATAAGTAATAAATTATTCAAGGTTAATGACATGCAAACAGACACACACAAATACAGTGGAATCTATTTTGACTGGGCCCGAAGGTTTCAATGAAAATTTTAGTTACAAGGGAAATGTCTCCTTAAAAGAACTTAATACCTTCCTTAAGAAGGCTGCCGGGACCAGAAAACATTTTCTCTCAAAAGGGTGTTTCCGCTTAAGGAGGGTGTCCGTAAAGAGAGATAACACTGTATTATAAATGAAAAACAAATCTGAAAGAAAATTAATTAAAGTAGAAGGAGAAGACAACGATAATTAGTTAAACAAAAGCATTTTTTTATTGTCTATACAACACTAACAGCCTTAGCTAAACAAAAGTGGAAGGCGGAACGTTTTCTTCCGCTTAGTTTGTACGCTTTTATGACATGCCCTAACAAGAGCGTCAACATTGTGTCACTAACAGTAGTGTTAACTTTCTTGTTCAATAAAATCCACTTGGATAACAGATTTAAAATGTGGCCAATAAATGGCTTAATTGCTTTTATTTTTTAACAAAAGCGGCCAACTTCAATATGAAACGCGCTGTCAAAATCGGATTTTCCAATTGCAAAGCGTTAGCGCCACGTCGCACAGTGCTTTGGCCCATAGACATAAATCAAAAAAAAAACAAGTCTTATATTGTGCTTAAAAATGTACAGATCGATAGATAACAAAATAATAAAAATGAATTTTGAAGAATTTTTTAGATTTAACTCTTTTTGGCGGCGCTAGAGGGCGCCAAAGTTTGAGAATTTATAGTAAAAATGGCCAAACAACTACTTGAGTTTTACATGCTTTAGGAAAACTGTTGTAAAACTGTTGTTTTTTAAAGCACGAGATTGAAATTTTTTTCTGTAGTAGTTTACTATATTTAGAACTAACTGTAAAAAAATTTTATTGATTTATTTTCTCATAAGTGTTTTTTTATTGGTTTGAAAAATGCTTATTATTTACTTAAGCTCTAAAAATTTTCTAACTTTGATGGAATATTAAAAAAAAAAGAAAAATATGGTCTATGGGTTTTTTTCTGATTTCGAATATTTAGACTGTTTTCTAATAACTACAAAAAAAAAATTGAAAAAATTTTACCACAACTTGAAAAAAAAAACTTTTTTTAAATGGCTATTTTCATGATTTTTGATCAAATTTTGATAGTTTTCAGGAGTTTAAAAGACAATTAACTACAAATACTGTGAAATATTAATTCAAACTTATACCATTCAATAAAAAACAACAAAAATCAAAATATGTATAAAAAATTGTTTGTGTTTGTCTGCATTCTACGGCATAAGAGGGCGCTGAAATCACAAATGCCCTTGGTTTTTTATTGTTTCAAGAAAATAATTGTAAAAAATTAATTTTTTGGATTACGAGATTCAAATTTTTTTCTGTAACAGCTAACTATATTCTAAACCATCTATAAAAAACTTTTACTGGAATTATGCTCCTATACATATTTTTTAATGGTTTGAAAAATGCTTATTATTTACTTAAGCTCTAAAAATTTTCTAATTTTGATGGAATATTAAAAAAAAAAAGAAAAATATGGTCTATGGGTTTTTTTCTGATTTCGAATATTTAGACTGTTTTCTAATAACTACAAAAAAAAAAATTTGAAAAATTTTACCACAACTTAAAAAAAAATTTATTGAAAAAAAATGCTATTTTCGTGATTTTTGCTCAAACTTTCATAGATTGAATTAGTTAAAAAAAAATAAACTAGGAACATAATAAGAAAAAAATCCAAATATATATACTATTGAATTAGAAAAATTGACAAGATAAATTAAAAAAAATTAGTATAACAGTTGTGTCTGTTTCTTTTTGTCGACACAAGATGGCGCTAAATTCCCAGATGACGTTGGTTTTTCATCGTGTAAAGAATATTTTCAAAATGTGACTTAGTGCCGTTATTTTTTATTTAAATTGAAGATGGTTACGTGACAGAAGTTTTTTTTTGGTAACAGCCTTTGTTTGTAGTAAGAGCAATTCTATTTTGGAGTGTTCGAAAATATTGCATACAGGGTTTTCAATTTAAAAGAAAATAAAAATTTTCTATTAAAATGTTAAATCAATTTATATATTTAATAAATACTTACTTTTACAAACGAGTAAAAGTGAGGGCGCGTGGTTCAAAAAATTAACGTTTACATCTCTAATCAATTTTATTGCAATCAAAATCAGCTTATCAAATTTTATTGGAATCTTTCTATTTTTGAAGATAGCTCCCATACAAATCATTCTCCCGAAAATAGCTTTTAATGCCAGCTTCCTTAAAAATATATGTAGTAACATACCAATATAAACCATAGGTTACATATAAACCCTCATCCAAAAAACCCATATATGAAGATGAAGATATCTAAATAATATTCGGCAGAAAGAACTTTGAAACGAATCTTAACCTCATAACATAATTTTGTTCTGGTGGGTCCATGATTGCCCATGGGTCCCAAATAGATTACAATCTAGGAACTTTGTTTTTAAATACTATGCTATAGGATATCACATGGTCGGGCTTGACCGATTATACTTTCTTACTTGTTATTTTTGCACGAGCATTTTAAGCGTTTTTCACTCATTTTTCATTAAATGATGTTTTTGTATTTTTCACATTTATAATCCGATTCTACCAAAATTTGGCACACATATATATCTAACAAATATCAATTTTCATACCAAATTTTATTACGATCGGATAATTTTTGAAAGTGTTATAACATTTTTAAGAAAAAGGATATATGGCAGGACCTTGAGTCCTTGTTCAGATTTAAGTGAAAATTTGCACATACGTTGCTAGTTGTGTGTGTATTAGTATGACCATTTTTTGTAGTTTTGTGGGCATTATTGAAGCTAAAATTACATTTTTCCATTTCAGGACACATGGGAGGTAGGCGTGTCCTTGGACCGATTTGTCCAAAAATTCACATTTTTCTTAACTAAGCTATTCTATGCTTGTGTACCAAATTTCAAAGATTTCTGACAACTCCTTCTATTTATGTCCCTTCGTTATATGGGGACAAGGCACTGTGCGTCGCGCTAATAAGGGATGCTTCATACAAATTATATGGGCATGTAAATTTGCCGGTTTTGTTTAGTCATGGCTGTAATTTATTTTTTACGGTCTGCACTTAATTAACATAAATTTTGTATTAAAGTATAAGTAAAAAACCAAAGCATACATTAGGGGTTAAATTTAAATGGGAAAATGAAGTTTGCATACATTTAATAATCAATAAGTTAAAATTATCTTTAATTTTAAAATAATCAATTTTGAAGTAGCACAGTTATAAATAGATACGGTCGGCTTTATATACAAACTGCTAACTCCGTTCGACCACATTTTACAGGAGAGACAAAAAACTTTTTATATATTTCATATTTGCAGCTTGAGTGGAAAACCAAAAATATAGTTGGTTTTACACACTTCAAGACTCAACTTAAAGAAAAACTACATGCTGGTCAACGAGGCGTATCTTTCTCTACCGCACGGCATCAAAATTTCAATTTACTTAAAAAGTGGATTTAGCAGGTTTCCATATTTAGCCAACGATATTATGAATATTTAGTTAAAACAAAAAGTAGCCGGAAAAGGTTTAAAATTTTTTTCTTTCTATACATTTACTTCAATACATTTACTTTATGGGTAATTCTCAAATTACAACTAAATTGAGTGTTTGCTAAAAATATCATGTAAAGTAATTTTGCTAAGGGACCCGCAACTAACAAGTAGCTGTTAACCCTTGTCAAGACAAAAAAGATAGAAAAAATTTAGAATGATTTATTCGACTATACCGAATCTAATTTACCCTTCGCCTTAGTATAATAAAAGCAATTTTTTCGAGTTTTGAACTTTTCATAACATTTAAGGATATTAGATTAAATTACAATAATTTTTTTTTTTTTTTTTTTTTTTTTTTTTTGGAGAAAGTCAATAAAATCTGTTTCAAACTATGCGACATGTTACACAGAAATATTTCATGAAAGAGGGGAATGGGACAAATGGTAAAGTGACGCTTGCGGATTAAAGGCAGTATTTTGTTGTTCCTTTTTAATTTTTTTTATAAAAATTTTTTAAATTTAATAGTTAAAATTTAATTTAAAACCTTATGGTCAAATTGAAGCTTGTGGCTTTAAACAAATAAACGCAACGTCCGAACGAATACGGGCTTACGAAGGGATGCCAAAATAACTCCTTACTCCAAAAAATGTATCTTTCTTTTTTATTTCTACCTTATTTTTAACAAAAATTGCCGCAGCTATCTTCATCTGCATTCATTGAACAAAAAACAAAAATGGAAAATTAATGTTTATACGAACTATGTTTGTGTTGTGTATTTGCAAACAGAAACGAAATGTGTTTGTGCCCTTAATAAGTGAGAATAGGGGCTATCAGGGCAAGTTAAACGCTCTTTTTGGTTTAAAATGTGTTTAAACCAACAAATCTATAAATCACTAAACATATAAACCATCTTTAAACGCATTAAATTGGGCGTTTAAGCTACCAATACAGACCATATGAATTTGATAAGATTTATCGTAGTGCTGCCACATGTTAGTTTTTTAAGAAAATATAATACATGGGACAATGCTTTAAAGTTCTTGAGTTCTAAATAGTTTTTATAGTTTTCTATACACAGGCTTTCAAGGTCATTAATTTAATGTAAATAAAAGATTATTTATTTCATTATCAATAAAATCCGACGTTTCGTTGGTATTCTTTCCAACTTCTTCAGGGATTGAGTTTTATTAAAATCTGGCAACATTGTAAAGATACAAAGTAAAAAAGTAGTCAATAATAACAATAATTATAATCTTAATTTTGAACTACATATAAATTCAAGTCAAGTTCAACTAAGCCAGCGTTAAAACCATCAGTGATTTAATCGTCAAAATTGACTAAAGTTAAACTTATATATAATTTAGTAAAGACACAAACCAAGTATAAATTATACGCCATCTGTTGTTAATTCAGCAGTTTAAGGTTTTTTAAGCTGTACATCTAGACGCGAATTCATTGAGATCTTTAGAGAACTTATTTTAACCAGATATCCTTAAATCAACTTTTCTACTCAAGACAGATCCAAAATGTTTTCTTAATGTAGAAATTACAAACGATATGACACAGTTGGTATATAGAAGTACCAACTGTAGTAAAGGCCACACAAAAGTGAGGAAGGATGAAAGTTAAACTATCATTTGTTAATGATAATGACATTAACGCATGTTAAATTTATAACCATATTGTCGAATACATAAATGGGGAATAAAATAAGGATAATTAAAAACATATTGTGCTAAAAATACAACAGGGAATAAATTGACTTTAAACAAATCCATTATAAAACTTAAAAAAAAAGAATAAAAATAAATAAATTTTTTTTTTTTTTCATCTTAATTTCAGTTACTTGTGAACATAAAAACATGTTAAAAAGGAAATATTTCACGTAAATAAAGAAAATTTGCATTCACTTATTCTGTCTTAACATTAAAAAAAAAAAACTTGGAAAAAAACAATTTTTATACACTCGAAAACACCATTTTCAAATCCATTAACTCATCATGACGGAAAATAAAGATACAATTTGTGACAGGGACAAAGATAAAAAGAATGAAGCTGAATTGGGAAAGGACCCTGAAAAGGATAAAACTCAACAGCAGCCTCAACAACACAATCCAACTTTACAAAAAGAACATCATTCTAAGACAGAGCAACATGACAGGTAAGTTCTGCTTTATGTTACAATAAATAAATAAACATTTTTTTTTACTTCAAAGTGTTAATAATGAAAAGAAAGACTTAAAATTTTGTAAAGTATAAAGAAGTACCTTTTTAAAATCTTTTGTACTTTTTATGGCAAAAACGAAAGCTTCTTAAAAAAAAGCAAATCTAAATTTTTACAAGACAAAATATGAAATCATCATAAAAAATGGTGTAAAATATTTTTTATATATGTATTTACAATAAACCTTTTAAGTAAATGTTTTTTTTTTTTATTAATGTTTTATGAGAATGCTTAGATACCGTATGCGTATGAATAATATTTACAGACAATGCAAATAGCTCATACGTATAAAAGAAATTTTTTTAAAAGAAAATAATAAAAAAAAAACTAGTAAAAGTGCTGAATTCGGCTGTGGCAAATCTAATATACTTTTCATTTAAGTATTGAAAAACCAATTGTTCTTTAGCTTATATGATATGGGCGCTAGCGTTCTAAAATCCTTATTACATGAACATACAGTACAACCTCGATTAACGCAACAAGCTAGATTTTGTTGGTTGCGTCAAACCAAAATTTTTTCTCAAAAATTTGTTTTTGTTTCAAATGTATTTGTGCGCAAGAAAGCATTCCTTCGACATTGTGATATTGGCAGTTAGATTTTTTATTTAAAATTTATTAAAGTAATTTCAAGATTTATTATGTTAAACCTTTTCAGCGGTAAATATTGAAAGGACCACAAGTGGCAGGCTTCGTAATATATCCTGCCTTCAGAAGTATGACCTTCCAAAATATTCAGTACACATTCGCTTCTCCCTTCCTTAGAAGGGAAAAAGGAAGTTGTTCTGATTTGTTATTTTTTTAAGAGACCTTCCTTACTCCCTTCTATGGGAAGGGAACGAAGTTGTTATTGAAGGGAGTTTGGACAACCTTTGTACAAAATAAATAAGTATGGAATGCGGCGAGGAGTGCTTGTGTCCTTGTATTTGGGCTCTTTACTCATTCTTGTTACCGCTGCGTTGTCATTTTAACATCTTCATTAACTACTTACACATACATATAAACACATAAACATATATAACAAATGCATCCGGGGAAACATCAACATTAATAAAACTGTTGACTTAAAAAGAAGGAAAATTTCCGTGTTTGTTATCAATTTGTATATGGCTACGTTTAAAATGTTTCACTGTATCTACAAGACAAATGACAGGTACAACAGTTGATTTGTACTGATGTACATAAATGTAAATTTGTTAATGAAGACAGATAAAACGAATTAACAATTAAACCTGACATTAATTGCATAAAACTTGTAATACAAAGCTTTCGGGCAACATGTTGCTAAGCAAGGAGTTAATCGAGTGTTGAAGTATAATAATTAAGAAAATTAGTAAAGTAATATTTCTATGCTGTGTAAATAAATTTATGTTACTATTGTTATTAACTTTAAACGCTATTTATTGAGGTGGTATGTCATAACGTCCACTGACATAGTGTCAATGGACACTGTGACACTTTTAAAAGTATCATAATGTCCGTGGGCACTGTGACACTTTGGAAATGGACATTATGTCACTTTTAAAAGTGAGAGAAAACCATGTTTTAATATGGTCCCAAACAACAAAACTATTTTTAAAGAAACTAATTTAACCATAATATGATTGTCGGTGACAATGATTTGGTTAAATTAAACATAATATAGGTAAAATTTTTTAAAAAATGGTTTTGTAGCTTTTTCTCTGGGTGTATATATTAAACATATATATCGAAAATAAGGATTTTCTCATCTATGGTATAACAAATACTGGCTTCGCTAACTAAAGCTTCTCTGTATAGACGGCCTTCGGCCGGGCGCAAGGATTTTCTCCTCTATGGTTTAACAAATACCGGCTTCGCTAACAAAAGCTTCTCTGCGTAGTCGGCCTTGTTCGGAAACAAGGCAGTTTTTAGAAGCTTTACTTAGCGAAACCAGTTTTTGTTTGACCATAGAGGAGAAAATCCTTGCTCCCGGCCGAAGGCCGCCTATACAGAGAAGCTTTCGTTAGCGAAGCCGGTGTTTGTTATACCATAGAGAAGAAAATGCTTGCGCCCGGCCGAAGGCCGGCTATACAGAGAAGCTTTAGTTAGCGAAGCCGGTGTTTGTTATACCATAGAGGATAAAATCCTTGCACCCGGCCGAAGGCCGGCTTTACAGAGAAGCTTTAGTTAGCGAAGCCAGTATTTGTTATACGATAGAAGAGAAAATCCTTATTTTCGATATATATATATATAATATATACACCCAGAGAAAAAGCTACAAAACCATTTTTAAAAAAATTTTATCCATATTATGTTTAATTTAACCAAATCATTGTCACCGACAACCATATTATGGTTAAATTAGTTTCTTTAAAAAAATCACTTGAAATTTTAACGGTATTTTAAAAAAAAATTTACACATTATTGATTATAAGTTAAGTTGTGGACATTATGACACTTCTCCGATGGACATTATGACACTTTTAAAAGTGTCATAAAGTCCATGGACACTATGACACTGGACGTTATGACATGCCACCATTTATTGATATATATATAAACAAAAGGCTTGAGTTAAGTCTTTAAACTTTAATGTCCAATGACCTTAATATTCAGTTGAGGAGAAACGGGCTTTGTTTTAGTTCTAACATTCATAAGTCCGATCCTCTCAAAGACCGCTAATGAAGCTTTATACCCACAGCAATAACCAGGCCATATCATTTGCTTGGAAATTAGAGTTAACCTTCTTAGGGCAACAACAAATAAATCAGCAGGATGATCACAAGATATGCTTGATTCAGAAACATATCGTCGGCTTAATATGCAAACCTGCTAAATCCACTTTTTAAGTAAATTGAGATTTTAATGCCGTGTGGTAGAGATAGATACGCCTCGTCGACCAGCATGTAGTTTTTCTTCAATTTGTGTCTTGAAGTGTGAAAAACATACTATATTTTTAGTTTTCCACTTTAGCTGCAAATATAAAATATCTAAAAAGTTTTTTGACTCTCCTGTAAAATGTGGTGAAAGGAAGTTAGCAAGTTTGCACATTAAGCCGACTATATTTTAAGGATTTAAACTTTTGCCTACACGTAAAGAAAACCTATGACAGAGTTGTCTCCGAACGGCTACAGATGAATATCTCTAGATGAAATATGTTTAATTGCTAGAATAACCTCGTTGAGCATTTGAGCTGCGAGATATAGACATGGCAGATTGTATATACAAACCTGAACTAGAGCATAAAAAACAAAACCTTGAAGTAAAATGAAAGCATACTAAAGGAGACCTCACTAATAGTCACATCGGATCTGGCACATCGATGGCTACTGATTCCCGTAGCACCTCAGTTAAGTACTGAGGAACAACCTTGAAGTCAGTGAGTTCCATGGACCCCAAGGAGCTCTTTCTCTCTCTCCTGGAAGTTTGGTGATACCCTGATTTTAAAATGTTTAAAAAAATATTATAATAAAAAGAAAGGAATTGCGATGAGTAAAAACAAGACATATCACTTAACTGGTGGTCATGTTTTTAAAGTGTAGTTGCTTCAGAGGAAAGGTTATTGATATAAAACTACTCATGTGACTGGATTTTGTGCGGGTAGTGGCAGATTCTATCTGATTCTATCACATAATACATCTAACATGGTTCGCACGGGACAATATGTAACATGGTTCGCTCGGGACAATATCTGCAACAAGCATTATTTTAACAGAAATCGAATGTGTCCATATATATTGCTTCAGTGACCTGTTATGAAGTGCCAAAAAGCTGCCAATTAACCCCCTCCTAACAAATCGCCATGTTAAAGTGGCAAGTCCCCTTCATATTAGGTGTTAGAACTATAACCGGTCCCTACCACTTTAGGTGCAACTGTCTCGTGACAAGTTTCATGTTAGTTCCCTTTCTCCTAGGCGAAAAAACAGTTATGTCTTTTAAAAAATATGGCAGTTAATTTTAAACTTCATACCTAAAATATTTAATCGCTATTAATAGTTCAGAAAAACGCCAAGAGGAAGGGGCTGTGGCAAAAATTTTATCGAATGTCAGGCACTTTCTGAGTTAATGATTTTATGATTTACGTATATGCCTTTAACAAATTAAACACGTACTGGAGAATTTTTTCTAACAAATTTCCTTTTCTGACGTCAATACACAATAAATAGAAAACAATTATTCAAAAAAGATATTAAGACATCATTTAACAAAACAACCAAACAGTGTTTTTAAAAACAAAACGTGCCACCTATAAAATCCAAAGTAAAAATAACAACAAGAATACGTGTTTTTCCTATAATTGTTTTATTCCTTCCAAATTTCTACGCATTTTCCCACAAATTCTAAATATTTAAATTTTATGGAATACTCAAACAGATTCGCACTCCTTCATGCTGGTGGCTGTGTACATTACTGTGTACTTTTGGGAGAAGTCATTAAAAGAATTGCCAGGGAGCGAGGGGCGTCCATAAACACGTTCTGTAACATGGTAAACAAGGAAGAGAGAAAAAAAAACACAAAATTATGTAAATTAGGGTATTGAAAAGTTAAGTTTAGAAATTTTTGATTTAACTTAAGAGTGCAGTCACATTAACAAAAAAAATAAAATTTAATTTATTTTCAATAAGCCAAATTTTACCGAAAACTAAATGATGTGGCAAACAAAATCGGAATTTGAAAAAAACATTCTTTTTAATTAGAAACAGTTTAGCCTTAAGGTCTCACATTAATTAAATCTGTTTTTGAAATAAATAAATAATAAGTTTTTCGAAGAATTTTTAAAACTAAGGAAATTTCTTGGGAAAAATGTTTACTATCTTTGCTTACAATGTAAACTATTGAATTCATTCCTGGAAAAATAGAACTTGCAAAAGTCCTTAAGGTTTTTTTTAGCTCATTTTCTTATCATATAATTTCACCTGCAGCTGTGGAAATAAAAAGCTAAATAAAATGCTTTTAAAGGTTCTCATGGCTTTGGCCAAATTGTTTTGCTTTCAAAAAAAAAACCTTAAAAACCCTTTAGAAATTACAAATATTTCTTTGTGAAATGAATTGAATTGAATGAATTAAAAAACAACTAAAGAAAACAACCATTAAACAGATCTCTTTAAAAGACCTTCAAGCATTAATTTAATAAAATATTTTCCTTCCATTAGATTTATTTTTAGGATGACTTTGTCTGACAGATTTCATTGTCAAATTGGTTAAGAAAAAACATTTTATTTTTAAACCCTTAAATTAAATTTGCTGACGTCATTTAAAGGAATTATTATTTTTTTATTTTTATTTATCTTGTTTTTTTTCATAGCAGCCCTTAAGTATGCTAAATACAAATTGTTTATTTAGCTACGCCTAAAATATTGATTTTAATATTTTCCATGGCAATTTTTATATTTATTTATGGTGGCCTTTGGCGAAAGGCAAATCTGGATTAATAATACTCTTAAAATTTTAAGCTTAATAAGGATAAAAAAAATAGCTACAAAAAAAGTTTATTTTGAAAAAAACAGCTAAAAAAGACCCTTTGCTAAAGCTAAATTAAAGCTAATAAAAGACTTAAGATTGAAACTAACTAGCTAATTAACATCACCACGACATAATATAACACGGCTACTGAATTTCTCGCGCAAATGAGCTATTGTTTCGTTGGCTGTGTGGCAAGTGACACCATTCTGTTGGAACCACATGTCGTTAAGTGGTATATCCTCAATTTCTGGCCCCTGCTTAAAGCCAAATTGAATATAACAAAATCCATCATAAAATTAGACCATAAAAAATAACTTACCCCTGAAGATGGTTAGCAATGCTTACCGAAATATTTGGAAAATAATAAAAATATGAAAAAACGCAAATATCACGAATTTTTATTTTTTATTTTATTTATTTACGTGGACCTACAGCCAAACAAAAACAACTAATAAAATAACTTAAAAAAATGCCGCGATAGAGACTTAATGTGTTTTATTAAACGACCCACACAACAAAACAAACAAGGCCTATAAAATATTTATTCTTAAAGCGAAATTAAGAACAAAAGAAGGCCTAGGACTAAAGCTTAACTTAGACTGGAAAAGATCCCAAAACTATTATCGAATATGAACCGTTGAAGTAGCTATGATTCAAGACCAATTTGGACTTAAAAAACTCTCGCTTCAAGCCAAATTAGGTTCAGGAAAAAATCCTTCATTTAAGTTAAATTAAACCAATAAAAAGTGCCTGAATTATATCTGGATTACATTTAAAAGAAACCCATAATCGAAGACAAATAAATACCATTAAACTGACTATTTTGATTCTACATGTTTACACACTTCCCTTCGGTGTTGCTTGTGACAGCGAGACTTCAGTATAGAGTTTGAAAATGTTTCAAATTTTAAAATGTGTGTTTTAATGGCATTCTGCAGCCTTTTAATATCTAGATCATATTCAGCACAAAGAATTCTTATATGAACCTTATGGGTCGATTAGGGATAGCAACACAACTGAAGTTGCCAGTAGCAATTTTTTTATTTTATATTTTAGCATAAGCGGCGTTGCCTGATTTCGCTGCTGCCAACTCAACTCCAGCTAAGTCGTCATCCGTAATCGACCCATTAACCTCATCACTTAATTTTGTTTTACCGTGACCACGATTTCCCATTGGTCCCAAATGGACTAGACTCGAGGAAATTGGTCTGTTAAATCTGTGGTGTAGGGTAGTTTACGGTCGGGGTATATTATGTCCTTTCTGTAATAAAAAGTGACTTATTAGGCCAACTTTTTCGATGCTAGTGTTAGGGCAACCAACATTTTCCAGGCAGACTAAGCTAAAAACGGCAAAAGAAAAGCTGAGTTACAGTCGGAGCTGTGGAATCGGAGTCGGAGTTGAGGTATCACGACTTCGCACACAAAATTTTTGGCATAAAAATTGGAAAAAAAAATTTCTTATATTTTCCAAAATCAATAGAATTTTAAATGGGTATGTTTTTAAAATTGGGCAGTCTACTATACAGATGAAAATAATAACTACATATATTAAAACTCAAATAAGGACCTGTCTCATATAAATTTAGCATCAAGGTAAGAGTTGTAGTCAGAGTTGGATTCGGAATCGAAGTTGAAGTCGGAATTGAAGCCGGATTCAGCGGTTAGAGTCAGAGTCGGTTTTTAGAACTATTTATTGACGACTCCACAGCACTGGTTTCAGTGATTATTTAGCGTTGCCTGTAACCTCATTGCCTGAGGTTCCTCGGCCTTAGTCTATATTATATTATTTCTATATTAATTTAACTTGACTATTGTTTAACTTAAATATTACTTAACTTTAATGTTATTTAGAAGTCAATCAGCTGTAAAAGATATTCTTTATTGCCTATTTTTAGGGGGGATGGGGGAGAGAAATATAAAATGCTTCGTTTAGCATAATCGAAATAAAATAACTTATTGTTTCTCGTTGAAGAAAATCATACTTGATGAACATAAACTATGCAAGAATATAAAATAACTTTTAACATTTCTTTAATAAATAATTCAGTTTTTGTTTGAAAATTTCTTTAATAAATGTCTTTTAAAATTTCTCTTGCATTAAGCTAAAAGTTGGAAACTGTAGTTTTTCAAAATGTTAAATTGAAATTTATTTTTTTGGTGTATTTTTAAGACTTTTTTTCTTTAAAAACATACACTTTAGTTATTGATACTAAACGAAAGAAAAAAAAATTAATTAAAAATTTTATTTTTTGAATTAAGACGTTTGTGCCTAACGGCAATGATTTGTTTGCTCTTAGCGTTTTTTTATATTAAGTAAAAACTATTGTCAAAAAATCTTCACTGGCTCAGAAAAAAACGCAAACATTTCAAAATTTTTAAAAAAAATTAAGAAAACCCCAACACAATGCAAAAAATTAATTAAGGATTTAAAAAAAATAAACTTCTTTCGAGTTGTAAATCTGGCTTCACTCTATGAAAGTTTTCTTTCAGATAGAATTAGTTAAGAAGCGAAAAGGGAGAGGGGAGAGCAGAATATCATGTCGTCTCACCAGTAAACTAAGACTGACTGTAAGAAAACTATGTGTGTAAAGATAAATACAAAAAGTATAATTCATTTTTTAAAAATATCGCATACGATAAAATATATATAAGAAAAATATCGCATGCGGTAAAAAAATAAATAAAAAATATCACATGCGAAAAAAAATATATTTCAACATATCGCATGCACTTAACAATATTATAAATTAAATTTTAAAGTTTTTATGAAACATCAATCCATGTATCGATATTAAAATCATATAGTCCTTTAATAATAAAATTTCTAGGTTTGATTCTCTGAGACGGAAAAGTTTGGACACAGTGGTCATATCCCTAACAGAGCACTCTCATGAGAATTTCACTCTTAGTAGAATTTTAAAAAATTTTTAGAAATTTTCACAAAGTCTACTCTAAGTTGAAATGGTTGCCTACGCACCATTAATTGTGTCAAAATATACTTTGATATAAATATCATCATATACATACATATATACAAAGAAAATTCCTTTCACAAAAAAATCTAACAAAAACAACACAAATACAATTTGGATATATTGTTTATAGGTTATTGTAGCTTTGTTCTTTATTTTATTTTAAGTTTAATTCACTGAAATAGAAAGATTTGGACATAGAGTTCATATTCTTTACAGAACTCATTCATAAAAATTTCAGTAATAGTAAAATTTGTTCAAAAATCATAAATTTATTATTAAAAGACTAATAGAATAAAAAATAAGTTTTAATTTTTAAAAAAAATATTTAAAAATTATTGACATTTCATAAAAACTTAAATTTTAGTGTAAATAATTTTTGTTTATAAAATTTTTTTATCGCATGCGATATTTTTCTAATATATTTTTATCGCATGCGTTATTTTTAAATATATTTTTTATCGCATGCGATTTTTTTAAAGATTAATATAAATTTTCGTATTTATCTTCACACACATAAGAAAACTTTTATAGCTCGAACCCGGACTCAAAAACATTGTTCGTCTTATTGTCAACACCCTTTTTTTTGTTTTGCAAATCTCTGTAAAACTTTGAGCTGTTCCATTAACTGTTTTCTACTAAACATTAATTTAAAAATTGTTTTTAATATAGCAAAAATTCAGTTTAAGTGCGAACTAATTTGCAAATGTCTTTGGGTGAATGTTGATGTTTTGCTATCTCAAAATTATTTGTTGTCCTTTCCTGTTTACAAGAGGCCAATTAACCATGACTGACAAGCCACATAATTGCCTTAAAGTTTTACTAGAGTGTTTAGGATGAAATGCACTTCAAAGAAAATTGCAAGTCAATTTTTACTTGGAATTTAAATAATGAAAACCAAAACAAGTCTAATTAAATTTAAAATATCTACAGGGTATTGCAAGTAGGTGTTGCTTTTTCAATATATAGTCTTTTGTTCCTTTTTGAATGAAACTTTCCTGTTTTTATCTTTGAAGAGTGTCTAGTAAAGGGACAACGCTAAGAGGAGCTTAATATTACTTAAAAATTGATTTGAGCAATTTAAATCCAATAGGTTTTCAGAAACTTATCTTTTTTATTTTTTTATTATGATATAAGGATCTTTGACACAATTACTTATGTGTGAAATGAAAAATCAGCCAAATGCTCGCCATGGCTTTGGTGGCAAACCTCTATCCGATGGTCCATATTTGCAAAACCTCTGAGACATAGTTGAGGTACAATGTCGTTAATGTGACGAATTATCTCATCCTTTAGCTCTTAAACTATTGCTGGCTTATTAACGTAGACTTTATCTTTTAAATATCCCCAAAAAAAGAAGTCTAACGGTGTCAAATCACATGATCATGGTGGGCAATTAACATCGCCAAGACGTAAAATAACACGGCCATTGAGCTATTGTTTTGTTGACCGTGTGGCATGTGGCACCATCCTGTTGGAACCACACATCGTCCCGGTCTATAACCTCAATTTCTGGTCACAAAAAGTCCGTTATTATCTTGCGTTAGCGAACACCATTCACGGTCACGGTAATAAGTGCGGCCCAATGATGCCCCCAACCCATAAACCTCATTAATCAGTCATTCTTTGTTTATACATTGGCTTTTCAACAATCACTCGAGGATTCTCACTTGCCCAAATGTGGCAATTTTGCTTGTTAAGGAATTCACTGTGGTGGAAGTGTGCCTTGTCGCTAAAGATAATTTTCTTTAAAAACTCACCATTCACTTCTGTTTGTTCAATCAACCATTCGGCGTATTGATGCACTTGAAATGGTCAGTAGGCTTCAGTTTTTGAGTATATTGAACCTTGTCAGCATCTAAATTCAAATCGTTATTCAAAACTTGCATCAGTGATGTTCGCTGGCCACGACGACGAGTCGAGGTTGACGGCTCTTCTGCCACACTATTGCGAAAAACAGAAATGTTTTCCGCAGAATGAACTGGGCGAGCACACTTACATGTGTTTTAGCATTTCCTACAGACCCGGTTTGCTGAAATTAACGCACAATTCTCCGGTTTGTAGACACATTTGTTTGATTATACAGAGCAAACAAATCACGAAGTGCACGAAATGTATTTTGATTTGAAAGCCCATTTTCTTAAAAGGCTTTAACAATCAAATTATTTTTTTGGAATACAAAATTTGTTTATAATTAAGAAGATTTTGTTTGTCGTGCTTAATTCCCAATTTATATTTTTGATAAGAAAGCTGAAATTTATTGTTGAAGAGAAAAGGTATTACTATGCGCATTTCACTGGTTGCTTTCTCCAGATCATCAAGAAACTTCATCATATACAAATAAAACCGTTAAGCGAATACGAATTATAAGCAAAAGATTAACATGTAATAATATCATAGCTTAAACAAAAACAACAACCATAAACAGTGAGTTTATCTTTTCTTACATTCCCCACTACAATTTGTTGAAATTCTTCCAACATTAATTGTAGTTGTATGTAAGTTAAGAAAAATCAAATTAGAAAAAAAAACAACTTGGTTTATTGTGTTCGCAAAAAATAAAGCCGTGCACTTGCCAGTTTATTATCAAAGTAAATTAACAATCTTAACGCACTGCTCAATTGTGTACATCTCCATGGTTAAATTTGTCAAACACTGAAACAAAGAAATGTCAAATTAAGTTGGGCAAAAAACTTAAGGTTAAGGTGAGACTCACAATTAACAATTTATGAAATTACTTCATCTTCCAGCCGTTTTTAATTTTGAAAAAAATTTGTGGATATGGCAGATGCAACTTTCTAGAGGTATTTTAAATTTATAGAATGACTTTTTTCCCCTTCATACACCAACGCTCCACCCTCGTTTGCATTATGGGAGGTATCACTGTAATTCGTTTAATTATTTTATGTTCATTATTTTATGCGGGTCTGTATTAAGTTGGGATAATTTTGATTAAATCAAGTATATTAAATGAAAATTGTTAAATTAAATGGAATCTTTTATTTTGTGTTCCGAAGATAGCAACATATGACACATTCTATGTGACCCACTTCTAGTATTAGTAGCTGTATATACATATGTTTAGATAGATTGTAAATATGTACATATATTTCATAAATTTTATTTTAATTCCTTCTGTAAATGTTGATGTTAATTTTAACCAAAATCGTAAAAATTAATTTTAAGTGTTTGTACTGCAATACGTATGATTAATATTAATTAGGCAATAGTTATAAAAATTCTTAATAACCACTTGGCTTTAAAACCAAAATGAATTAAGAAAGCTAAAAGTATGAATGTATTCAATATTGTATAGATATTAAATGGTTATGAAAAAAGTTTCTTCCTAGGAAAAGACTTTAAATAAACCTCATGAAAAAACCAAATGCATGATGAATAAACAAATGAATAGAAAGCAAAATGTAACATCTAAATTTACAATTTATGATAGTTAAATCCTTTAAAAAAAAAAACTTTTAAATAAATTTATAGCAAATTATGCAATGCTCCCATTTCCTTGTTAATTATAATTCCTTTAAATAACACACAAGCTAAACCAAATTTAAAACGAAATTCCACCATCAAACAAAATTGATACTTTAACAAGAATCGACATGACTGAACACTTAAATAAAATCAAATAAGTACAACAATTTTTTCACAATTTTCCAACCACTTGAATTGCTTTCTCTTGTATTTATTCCTCCTACCAAACTCCTGCTCCTGCTCCTCCTCCAGTAGTCGTTTCAGAAGATTATCACAATTTTTGGATTTGTTGAATATACCTCGACATCATAGTGGTCACAGTGGCAGTAGTAGCAGCAGCAATAATTCTCCGCAAACACCGCATGCTGCTAGTGAATTGACACCAGCGGAGAGGAGAAGCAGCAACTCGAATGCCACTGGCAACGATGTGGGAATGGGTGAACATGAAAAACACCATGGCTCGACTAAACGTCCGTCATGTATCAGTTTTCGCAGTGAGATTCTATTGTTGGATTTAGTAAATGGGGAAATCAATGATTTCACTGAAAGGTACAATATCGCTCATTTACTGCAATAGTGACATAACTTGAAAAAATGCAATTTTGGAATTAGTGATTTAGAATTATTTGCTATATTTTTCTTTACATTGTGTAAAAAATTCATCGTTATTATTTTTATACTTGTTCCGTTTAAAGAAAAGGGGTCGTTATCTTTTCTAAGTGGTTAAAAGAAATCGAAAAGTTTAAGCGCGTTTATCTCGAAATGGATTTTCTTGAGTTATGTCGCTATTGAAGTAATTAAGCGATATATATATATATACATAAACAAACACTGCGAGAAATCAAACAAAAGGTTAAATTTTGTTAAGTAAAAATTGTTATTTTATAAAAAATTTAGTGAAAAAAAATTATTACAAAATTTCAAAAATTAAATAATAACTCATTTAAATTCTGAAGTCCTGATTTGTTTTTTTTTTTTAAATAAGATGACATTTAAATCTCTATTGATTTTTTTTAAACCTCAGGACTTTATCTATCATATGGACTGAATTCAATTCATATTGTTCTTTTTGTCATACGTCACCGGCTTCATAAGCCTTTTATGAGTTTAAGCCAAACAACAAAAATAAAATCTTTTTTCCCAAAATTTCATACACACAAGTTTTGTGTGTTTTATTTATAAATCAATTTATAGTTTGCACTATTTGTGTATTTTCTACGAACTTAAAACAACAGAATCATGAGATTTTTGTGGAAAATCTAAAACACAAACTCAACTCAACTCAACTCAACTAGATGTACAAAGTTCAAGGATAAATTTGAAGGTTAAAGTATTTTTAAAGTAAAAACGACAAAAAATTCAACAAAAATTTGCCAGAAATGTTTTCAATTTATATTCAATTGTAACAAGTTTTTGTAAAGCAAAAGACAGAAAAATTAAAAGGATGAAACTGTCAAAAGCACAGCAATAAATTTAAGTAATTAAAAAATTAAGATTTAATTTTAGTTCACTAGTAGTATAGTTCAGTCTTAAATCGATTCAGGTTCTAGTTCAGATTACAAATTAGGCTCTAGTTCAGGTGCTAGTTTAGGCTCCAGCTCAAGTTCAAGTTTAGGCCAGGGTTTAAGAAACTGTATGCGAAACCAAAAACTGTTGAACAAAAAACGAAAATTTGTTTGCAACCTTTCGCAAATCTGTTTGCAACTTTTCGCTTTTTGAGTTGGTTTACTTATATTTAATGAATTAGAAGTAAAAGCGAAATTTTTTTTTTAGCCAATGGAAAAAGAAGAAGTGGAAAAATGGCAGTTCTTTTATTATGACTGCAGTTTTTTAAACACTAGTTAAGCCTCTATTTTATGTTTTAGTTCTGTGCTTAGCTCAGGTTTTTGTTGAGCTTTTCATGAAGGTTCTAGAACAGATTCAAGTTTCAGCTCTACTTTAGGTTATTTTTAGCTTCTAGGTAAGCTTTAGTTATTACGATCGAGTTCAGATTCCATTTAAGGTTCAAGTTTTATTCTAATTAAGATTTTAGTTAAGGTTCTATTTTATGTTCTAGTCATGTTCTTGTTTAAGATCTAGTTTAGATTATATTTTCCATTCTAGCTCTGTTTCTAATTCATGTCTTTTTCAGCTTTATAAAAGGCTTCAATTTATCAGGTCTGTCACAAAAATCAGTTCCGATCGATAGTGATTTCGTTTTATGTGAAGCATGATACGCAATTACTTTCACTTTTGATCGGAATTGATTTCTGTGACAGGCCTGTATGAATTAATTCAGGATCAAGCTCAGGCTTTTGATCAGGTTCAGCTAAAAGTTCAGATTCTAATTCAATTTCTAGTTCGGGATTTGTTTCGGGCTCAATTCAAGTTCCAGTTGAGGTTCTTGTTCTACTTTATGTTGTACTTTTACTGCTACTATAGATTTTTATTTAACCTGATATGATGTTAAGGCATTTCTTCAGTTTCTACTTTTCTTCTAGTTCAGGTTTTACATTTGATATCAGTTAAAATTCAAGTTATGTTCTAGTACCGTTGAGGTTATGTTTTGGATTTTTTGTAGTTCAGGTTGCAGTTACTTAAGGTTATTGTTTAGGTTACAGTTTTTTAATTCAGGTTCTAGTTTAAGTTCTATTTTAGCTACCGGCTTTGAATCTTGTTAAGGTTTTATTTTACATTTATTTAAGGTTCCAGTTCAGGTGCTTGTTTCGATTATTGTTTGATTCTAGCCATGTTCTAGTTCTGTTTAAGTTTTGTTCTAGTTCTGTTATAGATTTGATCTGTTCTAATTCTTTTCAGGTTTGTTCTAGTTTTGTTTTAGTTCTGTTCTAGTTCTGTTCTAGCTATGTTTCAATTCTGTTCTAGTTCTGTTTTAGTTCTGTTCTAGCTCTGTTCTAATTCAGTTCTAGTTTTGTTCGAGTTCAGTTCTAGAATTCTAGTTCTGTATTAATTCTATTGTAGTTATTTACTAGATCTGTTCTAGTTCTGTCCTAGTTTAGTTCTAGTTCTGTATTAGTTCTATTGTAGTAATTTTCTAGATCTGTTCTAGTTCTGCTCTAGTTCTGTTCAAGTTCTGTTCTAGTTCTGTGCTAGTTCTGTTCTAGTTCTGTTCTAGTTTTGTTCTAGCTCTATTCTAGTTCTGTTCTAGGTCAGTTCTAGTATTCTAGTTCTGTTCTGTTTTAGTTCTGTTCCAGTTTTGTTCAAGTTGTCTTCTAGTTCTGTTCTAGTTCTGTTCTAGTTCTGTTCTGGTTCTGGTTCTGTTCTAGCTCTGTTCTAATTCTGTTCTAGTTCAGTTCTAGTATTCTAGTTCTGTTCTAGTTCTGTATTAATTATATTGTAGTTAATTTCTAGAACTGTTCTAGCTCTGTTCTAGTTCTGTTCTAGTTCCATTCTAGTTCTGTTCTAGTTTTGTTCTAGTTTGGTTTTACTTCTGTTCTAGTTCTGTTCTAGTTTTGTTCTAGTTCTGTTCTAGTTCTATTCTAGTTCTGTTCTAGTTCTGTTCTAATTATGCTCTAGTTCTGTTCTACTTTTGTTCTGTTCTAGATCTGGTCTAAATCTGTTCTAGTTCTAGTGTTTCCTCTTCAAACCTTTAAAGGACAAATAAACTTTTATACAAATTTTTAAGACTTTGTTTCTAATTCTCATATTTTTTTCTGAATTTCAGACACCAATCCCACAAAGATGACTATGGGACACAGCGGGTTTACAAGAAAACTTCTCCAAATTGTTTTTTAACAATGTATTTGCCAACACGGGAGATAACTCTGTCCGGCAATAGTCCTTCTATACTGAGAGGCATAGTGTTTGTTGATCCCAAGGTCATACAGGGTTATAGGGTCTATGCTCAATTGGCATTGACATTTCGGTAAGTAACGAAATACGATCTATAATTTAAATAATTAAAAAAAAAAATAAAGTTATACACACATAAAATTACAATGGCATTAATTTGTGCTTTGTTTAAGTAAATGATAGTTTAGTAAGAATGTAAAGTATACTTTTTGGAACGTCAAATAAATAAACTAGAAATAAATAAATAAACAAAATTCCATAATTATTCTAATTCCAAGAATAATTTAACATTTACATAAAACTTAGAGCAATGGCTAAAAGCAAATGCTCGCTTTATTTTTAGAAAGCTAATTAAATTTTAACTTTAAGATGATTAGAATGGCATTTCTTAATATTGCCTTTAAACATTGCTTTTATATTTTTTCTTTGATTTTCAGCTACGGCCGCGAAGATGAAGAAGTTATGGGTTTACGTTTTTGCAATGAGGCCATAATGTCTTTGCATCAGTTATGGCCTAGAAAGGGAGAGGCCGATAAACAATCGTTAAGTCCTTTGCAGGTGGGTATTTAAAAATAAAATTTTATTACTTATTAACAAAAAGGATATTTATTACAAAAAAATAGGAAGAACAAATAGTTTTTGCAATTTAGAAACATTTATCACATATATTACATATTTTTATCTAGTTCGTCTTATCCCGCCAACCCCGCCGTTTTTATATTATTTATTAGGCATGTTCTATAAATCGAAACGAAGTGGACTAAAAAGCGAAATAGTGTTAAAATCGAGCCTCTAAAGAAAGTTAATAAAAATATTTCTTTATAATCTGGGTACAAATTATCTTTACAAGAACAACTCTAAGAAACAGGAAAAACTACAGTCATTTTGTCAATAATCGAAATCAAAATCTCGTTCGAGTTCAATTACAAATTCTCCGGGAATTTTCTCCCTTTTCCCATCTTTGCAGTTCAATTCAAATCTGGAAAAACGAAAAAGGGAAAAAACTCACAATTACCAAATTATTATTGTCCATATTGGTTATTTTTAATTTTTTTTTAATTCAACCCTGTTTGGGTTGCAATTTTTAAATATTAACATTAGAAAAAAATTATAAAAAAAATTTATTTAGAGTAAATTTATTAAGCTTGTCAATATTTTCAAAACTTTATTTTTCCCCCTTTTGTAGCTTGAATTATTAGCTCCCGAAATCTCTTTAAATTTTTAAAATCCTTTAATAAATGACAAAGTTATAGCAAATTTTATCAAACAAGTACGAAATTAATATTAATCATACGCACTGCTGGACTCTTAGAAAAATATATCAATAACTTCTATGAAAATGAAAAAAAACCAGTGGCAGATGGTGATGAGGACTATGATAAACAGGGCACGCTTTTACACCAGCCTTATTGCTCGTCGAAAATTTGGGGGGGTTACTTATTCACTGTCCCATAGCCACAAGAATACACAAATAACAAATTTTAAGTATATGCGTGCTTATTAAGCCGTAGGCATATGCAAATTACCCATTTTTAACTCAATCTGCTTCACTGTTTACGTCATTAGATCGACTGTTATGACGTTGCCCACCCTACCATGATCATACACGAAATTATTCCATTACTTTAGCCAGTCTATGATCCCATTAACAATTTACCCTTTTGGAGATGACACCTGGGACTAACGTATATAACACTGGGTTTAAGTTAAGTCCCTGCAGATATAATGACTTCTACGATTTTGTTTTGCTAAATCCTTAAAACAGTTTGCCAAAATTAATTACAGTCCTTAAAACATTTCTAGCCACATTTATTATAGGATTACTCACCAAACTATGTTTAGGGGGTTTTTTCCGTCCCTCTTTAATAAAATTCTAATAATAGTTTTCTTAACTTATGTACGTATAAATATCCGAACTATGTAGATACTCCTCTGACAACTTTTACAATAATGCGCAAATAAAAATAAAGGCTCGGCTTGGTGCTTCCTAAGTTGGCGCGAACCGAAGGTAAGCAATTTCGCCCAAGAAAAAAAAATAAAAACAAGTTTGATAAGCCACCTTGTAAACGTCAAGTTACAAACTCACCAATTTTCCTACTTAAAGTTTTTTCCTTTTTACCCGCAGATGGCGTATGCTTAGCCAAACCTTGAACAAAGGTCGTTAATATGAAAATTAGAAATGCATATAAGAGCATACAACTGGCAGATAACAGAAAACCGTAGGGGACATGAAAAATACGCCCAAGCGTATTACAGCATAATTTAAAAAACGTAAATTCTATAGATTCTTTTTATTATTTTAAATTAATTTAAAATAAGCATAATGTTGATACCACAATTATTATTTTTACAGAAATTTATTCGAATAAGTTATTAATCGATTAAAATTTTTCAAAAGCTCTATTAAATTAAGACATTTAGGAAAAATCTTTTAAGACTTTATTCAAAAAACAAACAGTAATAAAGACATTATTTTCTGATTCAAGATTAAAATTTTAAATTATTCGAATAATTGGTTAATCGATTAAAATTTTTCATAAACTCTATTAAAATAAGAAATTAAGGATAAATGTTTTTAAATTTTAATAAAAAAAAAAAAAAGCAAACAGCAAACAGCAACTTAAAAATAATAAAGACATTATTTTGCGATTAAAAAATCATTTTTGATTATTTTAATAATTGATTAGTCGATTATAATTATTTTACGCATTAATAAATTTAATAAAATTGAAAAAAAAAATGTCTTTGGTATGCCATATAAATTATTCAAGACACAAACCAGGTGCACTAGATATACAATCTATTTTAAAAAAATACACCCAACATATCCTTGTCAGCCACAATTTCCAACCATTTTCTAGGGCAGAGAACAAAGCAAACCCCCGTCAAAATGGAAATTCTCCTAAGCAAATGGAGATGGGTTGGGTATATCCTTCGGATACCGAAGAGTGACATAACAAAAGCAGCCATTGAATAATAAATACACACAATTTATACTTTATGGATTGCCAGATATAAATATTTACTGTCACACACCAAATGACAAAGCCAATACACTTTAATTTGCCGCTCGTTATGGCTGAGGGTATTAAAATTTGCTACTATTTAATTAAAATACGTTTAAAATTTACAATGTATTTTTCCCTGCTACTTTTAACTTTTCACTCTCTTTCTAAAAAAATTTATTTGAATTCTTTATATAAATAAAACCCCGTATCAAATTAGGTCTATAATAAATCCCCCTTTAACAAGGCCACATATTTTTTTATCTTGCTTTACCTTTTTAAACTCTTAAATCCTTATAAAGGACTATTTGCATATATGCAAATTGTAGCACACAAAAAGCATTTTTTTCCAGTTAAGATAACAAATTGTAATTTATGCCACACGCATTTGAAATTAAACGAAAGCAAACGTTTCAACAAACTCACTATTTGGCACAAGCTCAAACGTTTAAGCTTGTGGTGGCAAGAGCGAAGGCACATGTGTAAAAGCAAAAAACTTTAAATACCTTAAAGGTGCAACCATAAGCCAAATTAAAGGGCTGTAGAAAATGTTTGCAATATTTATTTTTTTTTTTTTTTTCTTCGGAACTTTTAATTGACAAAGTTTTAATCTATTTGCTTTGTTTTCTCTTTCTTCTTTTACAGGAGGCCCTAATAAAACGTTTGGGTGATGGAACTTATCCTTTTACTTTAACACTTACGGCACAAGCACCACCCAGTGTCCAACTTGTGCCAGCAAAGCGTTACTATGGAGCTCCAATTGGCACCAGCTATGATGTGCGATGTTTTATAGGTACGTGTGAAAATAACATTCACTGAGGTGCAAAAAAATATTTGAATTAAATAAAAACAGAAAAATTATATTTGCAAAGTAACAGGAACGTACATGTTAAATAAATGAGTCATGCTGGTTATAGTTTTAATGAAAGAAAATTAAAAAAAGCATACCTTTAGGTGTTTAAAGCCTTAGCACTATGCTAAATAGTTAAGTATATATACAGATTAAAGCAGTCGTAAGCAGCACATAGTAAATGAAAAAAAAATAAATGAGAAACATATGTTCAGGTGTTGTAAGCTTAAGTCCCTAAAACTATACTATTCATTAAAGGAAATAAGTCTTTTAAGTAGTAGTAGGGCAACAAAAAAAAGCGAAGAGAAAAAGTGTTTGTTTTTTTTTTTTTTGGTAGTGTTAGTTTCAAATGCCGTAACCAGGGAGAGAGAAACTTTAATCAGTGTAGCGAAAGAAGAATTTCGCAACCTAAACAAAAAGGTAAGAATGTGCCTATCACTTCTTTAAAGTTATTTTAAGACTTTATTTCCAAGGTTTTTTTTATTTCAGAAAATTATTTTAGTAAGAAGAATAAGTGGTGTTCAAAGTAAAATTCCTCAATTTATTTTTTGTTATGTGAAACCTCTTTCTAGTTTCTACCAATTTTTTAAAGAATTTGTTTTATTATTCTTTAAAGTCCTGCAAAGTGTTAAAAACTTAAGAAAATGTAATATTTTTCCAAAAAAAACACAAGATCTACCGATTTGTTCACAAAAGTACTTAATTTACTAAAAAAAAAAAAGTACTATTTTTTATTCCCAGTGTTATGAGAACAGTTTTTATAGCAAACAAATTTTAAAATTAAATGAAATTTACTAAAGAAAAAATAAATTTTTACCAAAAACTTGAAAAATCGACTACTTTATTTTTAAAATGGTAGTAAATTTTATAATTTTTTTTATTTTGGTACTTTTTCTTCAACCTAATAACAAAATGAAATTAATAATAAAAAAGCGTAAAAAGTTGGCCGTAAATGGAACTAAAAACAACAAAAAAAATTGCATCTTTTCAGCCGACAAAACCGATGAAAAATTTCATCGTCGTGCCTCCGTTAAAATGGGTGTTCGAGTCATTTATCGCACTGATGTCTTCAATCATGGCATAAAAGGTCCCGAACATTTTGCTGCTCTCATAAACAATCCAGTCTCTTCTCCGCCCGTTACTTTGACCTGTACAAATACTCATAATACTACTTCACCTTCAGTAGAAGCAGCAGCAACAACAACAACAACAACAACAACAACAACAACAGTACATTCGCAGGAGTGCCAGCAAACACATAATGCAGAAAGTTCTACTACAGGCTCCTCTGAGCAACAACCTCCTACCAATAAGCCACGCAAATCTGAAAGAGGTGACTCTTTCCCTAAATTACGTTTGTCACCGAAATCTTTCAGGTTCAGCAGTCGTTTCGGACGCAGCAAAAGTGAAGTGGACAAGTGTCCCACAGATGCATTTTATAATTATAGTAAATCGTTTCAAGAGGTAAGTAGAGAAGTTCAAAATTGAAAAGAAAATAATAACTTTTTTCTAATTCTTTTAGAATGACTGCACTTGTTGCCCCAACGGCTGTGGAGGTCCGCAGGGATCAGTCGATAAACCGTTTCTGTTGCAAGATGGCCGTGTGGGCTTACGTGCCAGTTTGAATAAGCCCTGGTATACTCACGGAGAAGATGTTTGTGTTACGATCAATATACGCAATGATAGCAAGAAGACTGTCAGAAAGATAAGGGTAAGTAAAATTACTAAAAAAGAGTATTTTCACAAATTTTAAGCCCATTGTGTTATAACTGACCTTTCTGTAGATAATTTAAGACCTTTCTAATTTAGTTATTAGTTCTTAAAATTTTTCTCAAATCCAACTAGCCGTTTTGAAATTATGAAATGTTTTAATTCTTGTTATACTATGCGTATGATTAATATTTATTTAGAGGTCATAACGAAGAATTGTCTGTAACTTCAAAATTTTTTAGGTTAATTTAAAAAACTTAGTTTCATATTGAAGGCAACACTTTAGGTCTTATTTTCTTAGTATTTTTCGATTCCAACTTCTTTTTAAAATGAAAGAATTAGCTAATCTTAAGAATTTTAAAAACCCAAAGATAAGTACATTACAATTGGATGCACTTAAAATAGAAATTCAATTTTGAAAAGTTTAAAATTTTTTTTGAATTGAAGAGCAATTTTAGTTTTAAATAAAACAACAGGTTTTAAATTCTTATAAAGTTAAAACAGATACTCGAACTTTAAAAACTGTGTATGTATTTTTTTAATTCTTTTCAAGTTTGATTAGGAATTTTGTAAGCATTAAAATCAAAAGTTTAGGAAAATTGATTTAAAGGTAAAAAAGATAATCAAACTAGAAGGACCCTGTATGTTTATTTTTCAAAAGCAAATATTTGCTTAAAAAGCATAATTTTATCCCCATAAAATTTGGTTTTCATTTTCGTACATGATTAAAATGTCTCTATCACATATTGAAATGTTTTAAGCCAAAACAACAACAAAATCTGTATTAAACAAAGACATCAAAAAACGGTTTAGGAAAATAATTTGTATCCTTTTTTCAAACTGGCATATTTAAACTGACAGCTAAGATCTTCATTTGGGTTAATAAGAAAAGAAAAAAATAAAAAAAAACCTACAAAATATAAAATAGTTTTGTTGTCATGTTAAATAAACTATAAAATTGAAAAAGGAATTTTTTCAAATGGGTTGATTTGTTATTGTTCTTTTTCTTCGCTTTCTTCTTTATTTTTTCCTTGCTTTTTATTATTTTATATTCCATAAAATACGAGACATCACAAGCAATTTTGGGAGAAGGGTCATTGGAAGTTTACCAAAATTTTCATATCTCATTAATTTGTTTTCTTTAATCCTGATTGAATTTCAAAATCAAAGAAAAAAATATAGAATGCTTTTTCTAGTTACTTAAAAAAAACCAAAGCCAACATATATTTAGGCTTAAAAAATTCTTTAAACATTAAAAAAAAGATGATATATTCTCAACATTCATATTTGTAGATTAAAAGTGCGAAAAAATATAATATTTAAATTATAAAACAAAACAAAAACTTGCTCGATAGTTTACAAAAAAGGAAGTTTCTGAAATATTACACGTAAATAAAACGTATTTTTTCTATTCCATTATAGTTTGTTGCTTGCTAAACTTAAGTAGAAAGAAAAAAATCCTGGCTAAAGTATTGCTGGATTCACGAGTCTACAAATTTATAATCTGTTATGCAGAATACTATCTTGCTTGGCAAACTCATTTGCAATTTGGTAACCCCGGCAGTCGCAATGCCCCTGGTATTCATATAAGTGCTTACTTTGAATATTTCTCTATCTCATTTGAAGATATTCGACACTCTGCAGTTTACCTAGAAGACGTGTAGACACCCGCTAAGGATGCAAGGACAGCTTTGCTATCAATAAATATAAATTTATCCTTCGTTGTATCAAAATACTCTGGCCAGTTAGCTGCCTGCCTTATAGCAGAGAGTTTCACCTACAGGAATCTTCAATCATCTGTCGGCTGAGGTAGACTTACAAAGGACCCACTCCATTATGCAAATTAGCCACTGGGCGACAAACAAACCGCCTTTAACCCTCAAGAAGCCATTTGAGTCCTTAGTCCGGAAATATTATACAATCGCCCCTTGTTAAGAAACTGCAGCTATTTAACCTCCGCTGCTCTAAGAAAAATGCTAGCAGCATCTTTTAATATCAAGAGCACCTGGGATAATCCTCCTTCATGTCTAACTCTACCACAAGTATAGAAAAATCATCCCTTAAGTGTGATTTTCAGGATTTGCCTTTCCCCTTTTTCAAAGAAAAAATGAAACTTCCGGCAAGACATTTTTCCAGAATGAAAGAAAGTATAATAACGGAGGCTTCGGCCAACAGAAAAAATCATACTTCCGTAAAAATGTTTCCTGAAAGAAAGAAATAACAGTAGCACGCCACTCGGTGCTTTGACGTTTACCAGGTATTAGCTGCACCTGATTTCCCCAGAGTATGTTTAACCTTCTGGTGATGATCCCTACAAATCCCAATGGGATGTGTCCTAGGACACTAACACAGGATGTGCTCAACTTTCTCGATCTCCATCTACAACCATCCACTAGCTTGGAATTTAGCTAAATAGATCATTAAGGCTCTAAATGGCGTGCCATCCCCTTCTATAGTGACCTCGTAGCCTCTAGCGATACTACCCCTTATCAATACTTCGACTTTCAGAATCCCTTTAACACTGCAGTCGTCAGAAGGCCTAAACAACCTTTATATCTTTGATGTAGACACCTGCACCCTGGGCCCTCATCCCAGAGCCATTAGTGCAAACAGAATATTGAAGTAATTTCTACCATTGCCAAATCAAAACTAGTGCCCAAATAATCCGTGGACCCGGGCGGGTCAAGGCCGTTGCCACCAAGGCCGATTTCATCCTAGATACGTAAGTAACCATCAATGAAATTTCCTTACAGGCCCCGCTCCCTCAGTCTTAGAAGACTGTTCAATAGGAAAAAGATGTTGAAACGTAAGGAAAGGTTTTAACATCCGGAGACGCTTGAGGAGTACTTCTCATGTCAATCGAATGCATACCTCTAAGCCTTAGACAAAAGGTTTATTCGACTTGTTGCAATGAAGATTACGTTGTTATATATTTTTTTTAGCTAAAGTCTGAACAAATTTCCTAGTAAAATTCAACCCGATCGTGAAATTAATAGTAGAGTTATAAGCACAAGCACATTTTTATTGCTAACGAGCATTTTTCAATCAAAAGAAACCCAAAATTTGCAAGTCGTTCTATAATGTATGGACCTTATTATTGCACTTTTAATTTGCTAAATTTTTATCTTTCTTGCTTTCTTTCTACTTACCGCCTTATTTATAATAAAAATAAAACAAGTTTATTATATTTCATAGAAAATTCATTTCATTAAGCTCCTAAAAATCTGTTTTATTTTTTATAAATAAAGGCCGTTAGTTTATAACTAGTTTATTTAAATTGTTCTTTCATTTACTACTTTACGATTTATTCTATTAAATTTATCGTAATAAGTGCAAAATAAATATTGTTTTAACTATTATACCTTTTTTAATTCAAATTTAGAAATCATAAACACTTGTAAGCTCTTCAATTCCTTAATGTATGCAAACAAAGAAAAAAAAATCCTTTACTTCTTTCTCATTTCTATCATTAATAAATAAGTAAAGCCTACCTTAAGGCCTCGTAAATACGTACAAAGTCTTTTGCCATATTAAATTTATTACTTATTTATACCGACAACTCACATTCTCAGTTTACATCATGATTGTTAACAACATTATCCAGCTTGTAAGTCTTAATGCAGTCCAACTGTTTTACATTTACTGCTTACATTATAAACAATGTTATTATATTGCCTATCCCAAAGGCGGCGGTTTAATTAAAAATCCATAATGCAAGGCAATACAATTTAAGCACAGGAACTTTTATATTTTATTACATTTTAATGAAATTTATTTATGGCTTGTTAATTGCAAATGTGCAAATAAGTCTGCATGATGATGAAAAGTGTGTAAATAATAAAATAAATTTGTATATTAATATTTAAAAAGGAAAAACAAAACGTTTATTGTTTAATGGTGTAAATAAAAGAGAAAATTTAATTAAATTTTTAATATTTATTGTAATAAAATGAATATAATTTGGTCGTAAATAAAAACAAATAAGTGAACAATTTAATTAGATTTGAGCCGAATCTTGGGGAATGTTTTTGATTATTTTAACAAAGTTCAGCAACAATGGCTTTAAGGGAAATTTTTTAAAGAAATTTCTTAGATAATTATGAACCAATCTGGCTGAATTTCTAAAGCAAGCTTCTTTGGACCTTCTGTTAAATGAAGGAAGTAAGAAAGTTAAGTCGGTCAAGCCCGACCTTACGATATCATGCACAACTTTGATATAAATATCATCATATATTTATATGTACTAAGAGTTTTTCTCCACAAAAGTCAAACAAAAACAGAAGATGCAGACTAATTTTGACTTTGACTAGAGTGTACCCTATTTGGAGCACATGGGCAATCAAGGTCTCGGCAAAACAAATTAAGTTATGAGTTTAACTGCCTGTTCTTCTATTTCCGAACGAAGAGGGTGTTTGTAGCTTACATTTAAAAAAAAAACTATGGCAATTGTACCGAAAAATCATAAAATTATCAAAAGTACTTTGTACTTTGCGCACAAAGTTTCCGGTTGGACGGACGGACATCATAACATCGATTCAGAAAGTGATTTTATACTGATCGGAATACTTAAAGTTCGGTCTATAACAAATTTTTTGTATGTTTCACACATCAAATGCACAAAACACTTTCCATCTTAAGTGGTGTAAGTTTATATATGACAACCAGGTTGTTATTGGATTTTACGTCTTCAGAAAACCCATATGAAAATCCCATTAAAAAGTTTTTTATTATAAAGGGACTTTACAAGTACATATATGTTTCTAATTATTTTTTTATTTTTTTTTTTAATATAATAAAATATTCAACGAAAAAACGGTTTAGATTAATTTTAATAGAAAATCCTTGGAAAATCCACTTCAACAAACACACGGATAGACAGACTCCATTTAATTAATTCCCCTATCCAAAATTGGTAAATTCCCTATTTAGAGAAATTAAAGTAAAAGGAATGAAAAGGTTATAAAACAAAATTAAACAAAAACTGTTGACTACTTTAAGGGTTCCTTTTAAGTATTAAAAAAAACATTTAAAAAGGTGTGAAAAGCATAAAAAGGTTATGAAACAAAATATAACAAAAAAAAGTAATGTCTGCATTTAGTCTGATTCATAAAAAAAATATTTAAAAAACTCAAACAAATCCAACAATTTGTAAAAGAGAAGAAAACTTGTTTGTTAAAATGAAATTTTAACAACTACAATAAAAAATGTTTGAGGTTACTAAATGGCGGTAAAAACCAAATTGCTTCTAAATCTCGTAATTTCCTTAAAAATATTTAATTCTTAGCGTTAGTCTTTTGGGTATTGAAAATCTTCTAGTATTAAAAAAATATTTTCAAAAATTATATAAAAATCGTTGACTTTTTTTTAATGTCGAAACCATAAAAAACCGCCAGCAAAGCCTTAAAGTATGTCAAGTTTTTTACACTCTTTTTTTAAGACTTAAAGTATGCCACAATTTTTTATAATACTTTTTTTCTATAGACTACCATTCCACCATCTTTAGCGAGTTTTTTTATTTACAATAACCTTGACAATGTAATCATTTTTCCAATACATCTAGCACTTGATATAAACCAAAAGTCTTTCTAGAGATTTTTTCTTTGTAATTCATTTTCTTGCTTTTTCCCTTCTATGTTTCCACAATCACACCCATCGTCGTCAGAGTAGTATCAAAAGAACTTGAAATTAATTGTAATCGGATTTATGGTACAACATTTATGGTGGTGTGATTTGTATGAAGATCTTTAATGGAATACGAAAAAGAGTTTCTAAGAAAAACCAGTAAGCAATTTTAAGCCCAACAAAACTTTTAGAAAGAAACTTAATACAGCAAACTCAACTGTTCCCAGGCTAAAAAAAGAACGGTATAAAAGATTTCATAAAATTCAGTAATAAATTTGTGCTTTTGAGAAGCTCATTTCCTTTGCTGGGTTTTCCGATAACACAATAAACCATTTTTTATCTTATTTTATTCCTTTTTTTTTTCTATTTATGTATATTATTCCTTGTTTATTTCGTTTTTTTTTTATTACTTTTTCACTCACCTTCTTTCTCTATCACATCCTTAACAATTCGCCGGAAGTACTTGCAAATAGGAAAAATTGAACTATATTGAATCATGGTAAAATGCAATAAGCTAAATGCGAACATAAACTGAATATTGAAATAAAAGAAATAACAATAAAAGGTATTGAAATAAATATTGAGAGGGGAAAAATTAGAAAAGAAAACAAAGTAAATTTACCGCATACATATTTAATGATTACGGTTAAGAGTGGCAAATAATGATAAATTAAGTTGTTAAGAAGGCAGGAAATCAAAAAGCTTAAGAAAAATAAAAGCTTAATGGAAATTTTTTGCCTTAAAGTAAACTATGAATTTTTAAAGATTTAAGATGCCTTAAAGCAGGCAAACAAAATAGGTGACCTGAATGTAGGCAATGGATTTTTCAGGTGAAATGTATATTAAAGTAGGCTTTCGAAAATTTAACAAACAATTTAAAAAAAATTACTTTTGCAAAATTTTAAATTATATAGGAAAGAAAATTTTGAAATATCAAAACCTTAAAGTACGTTTCAAAAACCCTGAGAGCTAATTTAAGATATAAAAAATTATGAGAGACTTAAAATTTAATTATTAAAAAAAAAATAAATTTAATAACAAAAACAACATTTAGAACTGTGCCCATTAAACAGATCAGGAAATTTCGATTAGCTAAAAGCCTAAAAGTATGTTACATAATTTTAAATGATTAATATCTACTTTTCTTTTATTAAAAAAAAGGGATGCAGCTAGAAATTGACACAAAAAATTAACAAATTTGGAGTTAATATATTAAGAAGTTCAGCAAATGTTTTTGTTTTTATTATTATTAGTTCCTTTCGTACGAAAAAGTTCGAAAATCTGTTTGCAAGAGGGGAATTGAAAACATTTTAGATAAAACAATCCGGAAATGTATAGTTATATGGCTTCTTAAAGTATGCTTTATTTTTTCATAGTTATTCTATTGCTAAATGAAAACCTGAAAGTAGACCACAGTATTTAGAGAAAATAAATTGAATATTAATAATTGGTAAGATTGATCGAAAATCCCTTTATTTTTAAAGTGTCACAACTAGAAGAGACAGTGTAGAGGGGAAAGTTAAAAATACAATATTTTTCTGAATTCACCAAATGTAGGCAATTAAATTTAAGAAATTCGTAGAACCAAAAAAATATAATACAAAATGAGTTAATATAGAAACCATATTTCAAATACTTTCACCAAGCTTAGTTATAATTAGTAATAGCTGTCAAAACATATTGTTAACTGGAATTTAAAGTAATAGTTAGTTTTGTCTGAACTTGGTGAAATTGGGGGTTAGAATTACAAGACAATTAAGAAAAATCAATTTCGAATACTTAAAAAATTTAACTTTCAAAAAATTCGAAATTTACTGATTACTTTTGGACGACACCATCACGTTTATTTGGTTAAGATAAAAGTTTTTCTAATGGCGACTGAATACAGTTTGAAATTTTAACCTCCCTTGAAGGTCTTCGGCCAATTTAAGATGTTGTTGCCCTACTTTGTTTGTCTTAATTTAAAAAATCTGCTCTGTTAACTCTCATTCCAGGTCTGTGCCATCCAGCACGTTGATGTCTGTATGTTTAATAATGGCAAATTTAAAAATGTTGTAGCCGATTCCGATAACACAACACCACCGCCAATAGATCAACATGTCGCACCAGGAGCCACCCTTAATACCACCGTTAATTTGAAACCCAAAAGAGGACCGACTAAAAACTGGATCGCCTTGGAAGATACCCTACAAAGAAGTACCGAACCCGATGAAATAACTGCAACCATAGCAGCTTCTGCTGTGCGCACGCCTCATTTTCTTATGCAAGCCAATCACTCCCCAGGTTATTGCACCAGTCCAGCAGCCCCTCCAGCTGGTACGACAGCCCCTTCAAATCCCACCAATGATGAGCGTAATGTCTTCGCCATCTATGTGTCCTATTATGTCAAAGTTAAGCTAACCTTATCCGGAATGGGTGGGGAGTTGTCCCTAAAATTACCCTTTACGCTGGTGCACATTGACGAGGAGCAGAGAAAGTTACATGAAATGCAAAAACTTTATTTGGATGATGTTCCCTTTCATAGGAAAAATAGTAATAAAAGTAAAAATCTTTTAAACAAAGTTGAGTCCATACAGCAGTTTGCTGTGTCCAATAATCTAGATCGCATAGAATCTGTGGATGAGGGAAATATAAGTTGTAAAGCATCACCTTTACATGTCAAAGACACTGTTAAGCCACCAGCTGATTTAAAGGAAAGTCAGGAAGAACAACAGACCGTCTCAAGCTCTGGGAATAATCGACGTCGTCTTTTTAAACGCAGTGAAACATTAGCCAAAGATTTAGAAGCCAATGAAGATGAACATAAAGAAATTGAAAATGAACAACAAGTACAAGTTGTGGCCCAAGTTCATAGCTCTAGCCAGGTGGCAACTTTATCCTTAGAACAGGAAAACATTCCCGATAATCCAACAAAACATAAAATGTTGGCCAAGAAAAATTCCAATAATTTGCCTGAAGACGATATACAAGATATTTCGGAAAAATTGGACGATAAACATTTGGTTAAAACCTCTGCTCCGGCTGCCGATTTGAATCCCATTTCTAATGGAGTGTGATTTCGAGTGTTTCGTAATATGTTTCATAAAAAGAAAAATTGTGAAAAGGCTTTAAAAAATTGTTAAATAAAAGGGAAATTTTGATCTTTTTTTTTTGAAAAAAAAAAAATTTCACAAAAATATTTTAAATTTAATAAAGATTTACAAAACAAATTTTGTATGAAAATGTTCCTTAATAAACATTTGTTAAATTTAACAATCGTTTATGAATACGGGGATAAAGATTTAAGTTATTTGTTTAAATTAACTAAACGTTGTTAAACAAAGGTTAACTACTAGATGTAGGATCATATTTAAACTTTAATTACAAATTTACAAAATAAAAAAAGTTGAATTAAATTAAAATTATTTTCAAAAATTAAATAAAACTACACCCGGAGGAAAAATACGTTACGGTCACAGATAACTCATATAGTTTTAAAGAAAATTTGCTACTTTTTCCTGATTATGATTAAATCTGATCTCCCTCTTTTAGCTACCATGTTATTGCTATCTGCGGCCATTTCATATTTGTCATTATTATTTATATGTTTACCTTAAATAATTTTAAGCATTAACGGCCATTTTCACCAAGTTCGGTTTTAATTAACTATCGGTTATAGCTGTCAAAACATATTGGTAAGCGGAACTTTAATTGAAAGTTAGTTTTAACCGAACTTGGTGAAAATGGCCGTAAGTCGATACAGTTATTTGGACCTTAGTCGAAACAATTGACTAGACTATAGTCGAGACAATTGACTGGAATTCAGTCAATTTAGCCGAAACAGTTGACTAGACTTTAGTCGAAACAATTAACTGAACTTTAATCGAGGCAAATGACTAAGACTGTAGTTAAACATTTTAAAAAATGATCAAAAAAAGACTAAGTAAGACCTAAGACTATATCCATTTTATTACTATCCAAATTTTTTTTTCTTAAAACTGACCAATTAAATAAATGCTGTGCAATGTTACTAAAATGTTTCTATAAATATCTTTTTTATATGACAAAATATCAAAATATTCTAAAAGGTTTCATTTTGAAATCAATAAATATATAAATGTTTATAAATGGTTTCATATGCAAATAAGTAAAATAAATAATAATAAATTTAAGAGAAAAGTTTCCTAAAAGAAAAACCAGTAAGTTAATGCACATACATATTTTAGAAAAGAGTATTTAAGATTTAAATTTTAAATACCAAACAAAAAAAAAACCTTTTTAAAATGATGATTAAATAAAACTGAATACAAGTTCAATAATTTTTATCTTTTCTAAGCCATCAATAAAAAATTTTCTATTAAAATGCAAATGAATTTTTAATATATATGGAAAAATATTAAAATTTAAAGATTAAAAGAAAATAACAAAATGAGTTTGTAAAATAACAATTAGTATTGTGATTATTTCGTTGAACTATTTATGGTTTTTAATCCAAATTTTAATATTTTAATTAGGCTAAAGTTCATCAAATTTAATTTTCATTAAATTATTTTTATAAAGAAAGAAATTTTACAACATGAAAATTAATTAAAATTATTATTGATAATTTTTCATTCTTGACTGCAGCTGGGGTCGAACCAAGGCTTTTACGGACAGGTTACCCTTACATGCAATCACTCAATCTCTTCAGAGGGGTTTGCCGTTTAACACTCACAGCCATCGACAACTGCTGGCAGTCAATAGTCAAACATCAATCCTTAAGCCAAATTGTATTTAATCTTTGGTACATCGAAATTAGCTTTGAATGATTATCTATTTTAATTGATTTTACAAAATAACTTAATTACAATTGTTATTGTGTTTTTTTTTTTTTTTTTTTTTTTGTTGAACTGTTTATAGTTTTTAATCTTAATTTTGATACACAGAAAAAATTAAAAATTTTCTCTAATCACCAATTTTATACCAAATTCATAGAATCAAGCAACCCATTTGTTGATTTTGCACATATTACCAAAATGATTATCAGGGAAACCAGAAATATGCAATTGCATGTTTTTCCTTGTTTGACTAATGAAGGCAGAAACAATAAATTTATCCGTTTTAGAGCTTTTTATGAATTTTGGCATCGATTTGTTAGTGCATATTTTACCATTTGCTGCATATTTAAGTTAAAAGAGCCTTTTTGCAGCATTTTTTAGGTTTATAGCGCATGTTTTGCCTTTTCAATGCATATTTTGATACATATTAAATTGTTTTAGATGCCTACAATAGCTCTCGCAGCAAATAAAAAAAAAATTTTTTTTCGAAAATCTGTTACTTTAATTTCGACATCTACATTTAATTTTTACTCTTAAATTGTAAGACAAAGAAGGTTGTCATTAAGGATAAATGTTATGCGATTTGTATCTAGACCAATCTTTTAGTATTCCTATTGACTCAGAATCACTTTTTAAAGTGATCTAACGATGTCCATCCATCCGCCTGGCTGGTTGTCTGTAAATATTAGCCCTGTACGCAGAGTACAACTTCCAATTTTGTAGATAATTTGATAAAATATGGACGAAGTCTATGCAAATGGTGAGAATCGGTCTATAATTTCAAATCCAAATTAGACTTGTGTATGCAAGCTATCTAATTATGATGGTGTTCAAATTTAATTCGTGCCAAAAATATTTTACTTAAAATTAAATTATTTTCGAATCGGTTCATATTTGCTCAAAGCTCCCTTCCTTTACTAGCTTTAAATTCCTTTTAAATGTTAACATTTGTTAACAATTTAGCGACCGTACACAAAATCCCTTTAAGACAATGACATATGGATGTTAATATCTTTTAGGTTTTTTTTTAAGATTAGGTTATTAAATTGTTGTATATTGTGTCATCAAATGAGCAATTTTAATTTTTAGGGCATATTTTTAACATTTTTCAGTGCATATTTTCCAGTTTTTACTGCATATTTAATGCGCATAAAACGTGTTTTTTAGAGCATATTTCTGGTTTCCCTGATGATTATTATGATTACTAAAAATTGTAAACATTTTATATTTTGAAGATTTTTTTTTTCAATAAATGATATTTTTAATTTTAATTAAAAAAATGATCAAAAAACTTTGCCGTTCCAAACAATGTGTTGGTTGATTTTGACAATTTCCAACAACAATTAGACAAGTTAAAATTATTTTATTTTAAAGGAAATAATTTTTTGTTATTTGATTATTATTTTTATTCAAAATAAATTTCAAAACAACTAAAATGTTAATTAAATCAAAATTATATTTTTAATATTCGTTCAACAAAAAAAAAAATTGATGCAATTATCACAAAAATTAAGTTTAAATACTTTTTAAATAATTTTTTTAATTGATAAAAAATTGCTAATAATTTTTTCTGTGTATTTTTAATTAGGCTAAATTCATCAAATTTAATTTTCATTAAATAATTCTTATGAAGAAAAGAATTTCACAACATTTCTATCTACCAAAGGTTAAATACAATTTGGTTTGAAGATTGATGTTTGATTATTGACTCCCAGCAGTTGTCGATGGCTGTGAGTGTTAAAACGGCAAATCCCTCTGAAGAGATTGAGCGGTTACAATTGAAACATGTAAGGGTAACCTGCCCATAAGAGCGTGTATTCGAGCCCGGCAACAGTCAAGAATAAAAAACTATAAATAAATTTTAATTTATTTCATGTTTTAAAATTTCTTTATTCATAAGAATTATTTTTTGAAAATTAAATTTGATGAATTTTAGCCTAATTAAAAATATAACTTAATTACTTTATTTTAATTAATTACTTTAGTTATTACAATTACATTAATTACTTTAACTTTTCAACTAAATGCCTGTATTCATACAAAAATTAAAATAAAACAAGTAAGAGTGATATATTCGGCTGTGCCGAATCTTTGATACCCTCCACCAAGAATTCGAATATTTTAGGCCTGGCCCTTATATGGGATTTATATAACTTGATCGAGTTTAACAACAAGTCGCAAATTATAGGGTGCGCATAAGTTTAATATAAAACCTAATACAAAACTATGTATTTAAATTTACGCCAATTATGTTAAAGATATTGTTTATTGATACTCGTAGTAATTAAGTCAAACACATTTAATCAAAATTGTTGAAATTTATCTACAAACTGTTAAAACTAAACACAAGTTCCAATATAACTTTTTTTCACTAAAAAAAAGTTTATAAAATAAATATATATTTAAATATTTGTAAATAAATGTGTGATTTAACATAAAAAACAAATTAAACTGGATTTCATTAATTTAACAAAAATTATTTAATTGAAACAGCAAAAGAACTAAGAGCTTATATTTGCATGACGAATTGAACTGTGTGTCGAAGAACAGTGAGGAAAATCAAAAAGAAAACGAAATAAATCTGCAGTTTCATACAAAAAGAATTTTTCTTAAATCAACTTTTGCCTTCAAAGATCTTTATCTAAAGCCATGCCCCTTTTTTGCCCCTTTTTTACGCTTATTTTAAAAACTATGTATTTTTTTTTTTGCCTTATAAAACTTATATAAACAGAGGTCGAAACAAAACCGAAAATAGTTTTAACTTTTTTCTAAAAAAAGAGTGGCAAAATTTTCCAAAGAATACACCAAAATATATTTTGAATTTTTATTGAATTTCTTACCAAAAAATTCAACATAAAAAGACTTGGTAAAGAGGGAGGAAAAATGGCAACGCTGCTTTCAAAACAAATGTCATTTTATCAGCGATGCCAGACAAATAAAAAAAATTTATTGCCACTTTTCTATTGGTGACGCTAAAATAAACGCAATACAATTAGAAAGGAACATCTTGTAAATATGTTAATTTTTAGTTCTGTCTATATCTTTTTGGAATGTGGGAAGATGTAGGCAAGTTCGAAAAAGCTAATAGGTATTTTTAACAGCTAACAGACAAACTAAATTCATATAACAGTTGGTAGCACTAGAATAAGTACAAAAATTAAAAACAAAACTGATATTTTTATTGTTGCTTTAGTTAGTCGAAAAGTCAAAAACATAAGTCTCTTTTCACATTTATTTCTCTTAATTTGAGTTTTAACGCCACTGTTAACTGAATTCGCCTTGAAACCAACCTTAATCAGAGCTACAAGCGTTTTATTTTGTCCAAAATTGTCATGCTCATACAAAATGTATGAAGCAAATTACTACGATTCATTGTATTTTTTTGACAGTAACGATAAATCTCATAGTATTTATTTTTCCCTGTCCATACTTGACATTATTGTTGCAGAAATGCTTGATATTAGTTTAGCAAATTAAAATTGACCTCAAAGTTATTTTCGGGAATACAAAATTTATTATTAATAAGATTTCTGTATGACGTGCTTAATTCCCAATTTTTTATATTTGATAAATACACTGAAATTTATTGTTGAGAGAAAGCTAGCTTCTATGCACATTTCACTGGTTGCTTAGGCCAGCTCATCAGGAAACCTTTTCCAAAGGTTTTAGAAAAGCTAAAAATATTTTATACTACACAATAAAACACTAAAGTAAAGCGAATAAGAATTTTAAACACTCAAAGTCTTACTTGTAACAATATCAAAGCTTAAACAAAACACCAACAATAAACAGTGAGTTTTTCTTTTCTTACATTCCCTTACATTCTTACATTGACCTGGTTTATATCTTTGTATGTACATAGGTATAAAAAAACGTGTTTAAAAAAATATCTTTCCAATTCCAAACTTTTTAATTAAGTTCTTAAATAATTTTTTTTTTTAATGATAAATAGACTTTTTAAAATAAATAAATTAAATTTGAATTTTAACAAACTTTAAAATGAAACAACCAAAAAAATTCTTCTTTACTTCATTCTATTTCAAAAAAAAAAACACGACTCACCTTGATTTCCAGCACAAACTAAAATTAAGCATCTTCTTATTTTATTTCCTTAACTTATTTTGCTTTTCTTAAACACTTCACTATTTTACTATTAATGAAAGTGTCTCTTCGCTGACTTACAAAAGCAGCAGAAAAAAAAACAAATAAACACAATAACAACCGAAAACTTAGGACTTGCATTTGATAAACATAACAACCAAAAATATAAAACAAATAATTCTTTACACATTTCTCCATATAGGTATTGCCTTTTCTTTTTTTTTTACTTCAAAAACAAAGAAAAAAATTTAACTATTTTTAAACTTCTTTTTGCTAATTTATTTTATTTTAATTTTTTATGTATTTTTCCCCCTTTCTCACTTTTTCTATTTTTATTCAATTAAACTATTTATGCACACGCGCTTCTTTCGCGGTTTTTATTTAAATTTATTACATTTTTTTAACACAAACAATTTATTACACCAAAATTATAACTAAATAGACTGCCAAAAAAATTGCATGACCAAACAAAGTCGTCAGTATTTAAATGCCCCATAACCCCTCTGTCAATTCAACATTCAAAAAATACACTTGTTTTTAAAATTCATACACACACCCTTCATTTACCCGCCGAGTGGACTTTATACAAATTTGCCATCATCATCTACCCAGCGGGAAAACTCAGAAGACCTTCTTACTTCAGGCCTTTTTAAAGGCCTGCTTAAACATTTTTTTGATTTAATTCATATTCTTACGTAACAGCTAAATAATGCCTCATAGAAGGCCTCGGCTCTTTGGTATGAGAAGCGAGAAAAGAAGGAGTAACATTTTTTGTTTTGCACAAGCAAAAGCAAAAGAATTCAGATCCCTTTACAAAAACAAAGTAAAATATGCTGTAAATCATTTTAGTTGAAGTGGAACAGAGAAAGAGTAAAATTTTTTGTTTTGTTTTTTTCAGATCCCGTTATAAAAACAAAGTAACAAAGTAGGTGCATATTAAAATACAAAATAAAAACAATAATGTAAATCATTTTAGTTGAGTTTTGTCCATTAAGGAAGATAGGTACTTGTGCTTAAAAGTTTTTTTTTATTATAGGTATACTTTTATTTACAATGTTTAGCAAATTTGATTATTTCAATAAAAAAATAGGTATCACATGTGTTATTAAACCACAATAAGTTTAATAAAATATATAAACATACGTTACATGAAGCCTTTTCAGTCTTCTAATTTCATTTGTAAGGAAATATTCCTTAATGTTTTAGACTGATAGCCCTTCAATATGACCTTTAATGCATTTGTAGAAGGATGGTCTGAAAGGCCTTTTAAGAGCCATTAATTGAAAGGCCTTTTAACATACCTTTCTTAAAAGCCCTTCAAGATAATCTTTTTGCTAAGGCCTTTTGAAAGTCATTCTCTGGAAAGCCTTCTAAGAGCCATTTATTTAAAGGCCTTTAAGAAGCTCTGGGGAAGAATGGAAAGCGGAAGGCCTTCTCCGCAATGACAACGCGTGTAAAAAAGATATGAGTATGGAATGGAGCGAGAAGGCCTTGTTTATCCAAAAGAAGGGGTACAGAGGCCTTCTGGAAGGCCTCCGTACTCCTTCTTTTTCCCGCTGGGTATTTATGTGTAATATTAATAACACACACACACGAACAAAAAATGTCCCCCTTTTGGTTTTGCTTATTAAAGCAATAACAGCAATAATATTCTACACAAAACAAACAAACTGTTTACACGCATGTTTTCTTGTATTTAAAAAAAAACAACCACCCAACAACTTGCAGTAGCCACCTGAATTACTGACACACAGTCACACTAATCGAAATACAGACAGACACAGTGTCATACAATTGCGTGGCTGATTTAACAAAAAACTCGTGGCAGAGCCTTCGCAAAGATCAAAACAAAATATGTAACAACAAACAGACAAACATCTAAGACTCCATTAAAAATTGCACACAAATTACTTGGCAGAATTTTTCAATTGGCAAATTAAGCTTGGATTTCATTTTTTCCGCAGAGATTTTTACAAATTTATAACACCAGCACTTTATTTAATAACAATACTTATAATTTTTTAATTAACAATTTCCACTTGCTTAATTTTTAATAAAATTGCAAGACTATCACTGATTTATTGCAACTTCACTTTTAACAAACGACGGCAACTGATTGAAAAGAAAGAGAAGAGATAACGTGACATTCGAGAAAATATAAAGATGCCAGATTTTAAGTTTTGGCGAAAGTAATAAACTTGTTACCGTAGTAGGGACTTAAATCAAAGTTATTTAAATAAATCTTATCTTAAAGGAAACTGGTAAAATAAATTTAATAGTGTTATTAAATTTTATGAATTAAAAATTTCACACAATTAATATGCAGAATTCTTCAATTGGCAGTTAGAACTTGAATTTAATTTTTCCCGTAGAGATTTTTACAAATTTATAACACCAACACTTTATTGATAATACAATACTTATAATTTTTTAATCGACAATTACCAATTGTTTAATTTTTAATAAAATTACAAGACTATTTAGTGCAACTTCACTTTTTACAAACGACGGCAACTGATTGAAAAGAAAGAGAAGAGATAATAACGTGACATTCGAGAAAATATAAAGATGCCAGATGGTGCGTTTTAGCGAAAATCATCAATTTATGCCCGTAGTAGGGACTTAAACCAAAGTTATTTAAATAAATATTATCTTAAAGGAAACTGGTACAATGAATGTTAACACATACTGTTATTTAAATGAGATTGACTGCCACTCAAATTTGATTTTGTTTTCAATATAAATTTCTAAACGAATATTGTTATGTTAGGTTGAAAAAAACGGCAGTTATAATTTTGCACGTTTTACGAATTAATGACAATAATGTAGACAGGGCTGTCAGACTTGGGGATTTATCCCCAAGTTGGGGATTTTATGCGATCAAAAAGCACAAAGAAAGTCATTTGGGGATTGGGAATTTTTTTGGGGACTTAAAAAATTATATTGTATTTTCTGGTAGTGTATAAAGTCATTTCTGAAAAATTGTAGGAATAGAACTATTACAAAAAAGCTTTATAAAATACATAACTGAAATTTAACTCATAGAATAAATTCGAAAAATGAAAAATGTTGAATATAATATAAAGTTACCTTCGGAAGGAAATAATTTCCAGTTTCTATTTGTTAAAATAGTTGAGTTAAATACATTCAATTTATACAGTAACACTATCCAGTGAGACACAAAGAATGCTGACGACGGCCGTAGCGGGCCAGAAAATGCATTACATTCTGCTGGTGTCTAATAATTGTAAATTTTTCTGTACATTCAATATACCTCATTGCTTTCCAACGGAAGGCTAAGGTAAAATGTAAAAAGAAAATACAATATAATAGTCTGGTAGTGTATAAAGTCATTTCTGAAAAATTGTAGGAATAGAAAGAACTATTACAAAAAAGCTTTATAAAATACATAACTGAAATTTAGCTCATAGAATAAATTCGAAAAATGAAAAATGTTGAATATGATTATAATTTTAGTTAAAAGGTAGTGTTAAAGGTACTTTATAAATTTATGTTATTTTTCCTTCAGGGTACAAACAAAATAAAATAATTTTTTTTACAAAAAATTTTTATTTGGGGATTTTTGGCGATTTCTAATTAAAATTTTTCTTACTATTTTTACTTTTAAAAAAAAAAAATTTTTAAATTTGGTCAGAAAAAAACAAACAGTAAAATATTTACTTATTAAGGTTTTTTTTCTTAATTTGGGGATTTTTGGGGATATTTTTTTAATTTTTTGGGGACAAGGAAAAAAAGTACCTGGCAGCCCTAAATGTAGATGAACATTTTATAACCTTTTTTTATTTGGAATGTTCGCCTTCAAAAAATTTAAACAAACAATACACTTAAATATATATCGTCACCTTTATTGATAACAACACAAAAATTCGATATTAAGTTTTTGCTTGATATTTGTTAGTTTTATTAAACGAAATGTTCACGAAAACTTTTAAATCCCTGCTATCAAAAATGGCGACTTTATTAAAGAAATTAAACGCAAAGAACACCTGTTGTTGTTGATTTTGTAAAGTTTTTTTTTGTCTCCTATAAAAAATAAAAATGTAGTTACGTCCATTTGCATTTAAGGTGACGATATTTACGTTCATTCTTTTGGCACTTGTTAAAGATTGCCTGGCTGTTAAGACTCATAGTATAGGGTTTCTGTTAAAAAATACCACATTTGTACTTTGATGCTTTTGTAAATGAAAATTTTTAAATGGAAATAATACGAATATTTACCTATTTTTAGTCAATATTTTGAAAATGAGATAATATTTAAAAAATGTACTACATTTGCGTTTGAAATTTTCCGAAAAAACGCGTGCAAAAGTAGAAAGTCATCCTACTTAATGCATTTGATGCGTTTAAGCACTCTGCGCATTTGTTCTGCGAAACTTGTCAATAAAATTTTACACTGATTCAAATTTTTTGACAGATGCACAAACTTATCAATACATTGAACGCGTGGTGTAAACCTCCCGCTCCTTGTTTTTACACTAATTGCGTTAGTGGAGTTGACAGAACAGAATTACCTAACAGGTAACATTTCGTTTGCAAAAATTTTATACATAATGAATTTCCTAAATTGAAATTTTTAGCATTCGAATTGTAGCTGCCACGCAACTTTGTTCATCAGTCAAGACAAAAAACCCTCATTAGTAAAAGCTTGTTATAGGAAGTAACTAAAATTAAATAGCAAAAGCTTTTAGTTATGCAAAAAGCTTTAAATAGTGCTGCCAAATTTAGATTGTTTATTCAACTTCATTCTTTTTCAAAAAAAAAAGAAGACTCACCTTGATTTCCAGCACAAACGAACATTTCCATCTTCATGATTTTATTTTCTAAATTAATTTTGCTTTTTTTTTAACACTTCACTATTTAATATTAATGAAAGTGTCTCTTTACTGACATAGAAAAGCAGCAGAAAAAAACAAATAAACACTACAACAAATGAAGGAGAACTTGCATTTAAAATACATAAAACCCAAAATAGGTACCTATAAAACAAATTATTCTTTGACTTCTTAACCATTTTCTTTTCTTTCTTACTTTAAAAACAAACAAAAAAATTAAACTATTTTAAAACTTTTTTTTTGCTAATTTATTTTTGTTTTCATTTTTTTTCTTTATTTATTTTTCCCCCTTTCTCACTTTTACTATATATTTAATTAAACTACTGCACACGCGCTTCTTTTATTTTAATTTAATTTTATTCCTTTTACACAAACTATTTATTACGCCAAAATTATAACTAAATAGACTGCCAAACAAATTGCATGACCAAACAATGTCGTCAGTATTTAAATGCCTCATAACCCCTCTGTCAATTCAACATTCAAAAAATACACTTGTTCTTAAAATTAATACACACCCCCTTCATTTATCCACCGAGCAAGTAACAAGTCAGACTTTATACAAATTTGCCGTCAGCATCTATTAATAATATTAATAACACACACACACGAACAGAAATGTCTCCCTTTTGTTTTCGCCAATTAAAGCAATAACAACAATTTTGTTTTACACAGAACGAACATCTTTACACGCATGTTTTCTTGTATTTAAAAAAAAACAACCACCCAACAACTTGCAGTAGCCACCTGACTTACTGACACACAGTCACACTAATCGAAATACAGACAGACACAGACAGTGTCATACAATTGCGTGGCTGATTTAACAAACAACTCGTGGCAGAGCCTTCGCAAAGATCAAAAGAAAATATGTAACAACAAACAGACAAACATCTAAGACTCCATTAAAAATTTCACACAAATTACTTGGCAGAATTTTTCAATTGGCAAATAAAGCTTGGATTTCATTTTTTCCGCAGAGATTTTTACAAATTTATAACACCAACACTTTATTTAATAACAATACTTATAATTTTTTAGTTAACAATTTCCACTTGCTTAATTTTTAATAAAATTGCAAGACTGTCACTGATTTATTGCAACTTCACTTTTAACAAACGACGGCAACTGATTGAAAAGAAAGAGAAGAGATAATAACGTGACATTCGAGAAAATATAAAGATGCCAGATTTTGAGTTTTGGCGAAAGTAATAAACTTGTTACCGTAGTAGGGACTTAAATCAAAGTTATTTAAATAAATCTTATCTTAAAGGAAACTGGTAAAATAAATGTAAATAATGTTATTAATAAATTTTATGAATTAATGATAATATTGTAGATGAGCATTTTGAACAAATTTCATTTTTACCCATTAGAATTGCAGCTACAAACCACTTTTTGCTACAGTCAAGACAAAACCCAATATTAGTACAACTTTAAATAGTGCTGCCAGTCTTAAATTGTTTATTCAAATCGCAGTTTGAAATGATTTAAATACCTTCCTGGACAGTCTGGATGTTATGTTTGCTCAAGAACAAATCGTTGGCAGAATAAGCGACGCATAATTGTTTATATCGTACAATTATTGGGGAAAACGTTTGGCACGAATAAAAAGCAGCAACAATCAAAATGGTTTATATTTTTATCGCAGTACTGCAGAGATGCCAGACATCGTTGTGCAAACAATTGTTATAACTACGTTGTTTTATTCCGGGTCTCCACGTAGCGATATTTATTGCGCCAAACATCAAATTTTATAACTCAATTAAATTTGCAACGTATAGACCGCATATTGACATGAGTGGCAATCCATTGCGCAATGATCGCTCTTCTGATTGCTTGACCAATTACACTGGATCTCCACGTAGCTATTTTTATTGCTAAGCACAAGCAAAAACGTCGGCAGAACAATGGCTGGAGAACACGTGAAATTTCTTTACCATAAACAAACGTACACAGATATGAAATGTTAGATATTTGACAACTAATTTTACAGCAGATTGCTAAAGCCTAGATTACACTATCTCACAAATCTTACGTATTCCATAATACTTTGTGAGATAGAAATCTAATGAGTTTTGTTGCGACTGTCAAAAAATCTAATGTAACATGACAGTTTGTGTTCACACCATCACACAAAGTATAAACACTCACACATGAAAAAAAATGCAACCCTGATCCAATGAAAAGTATTATTGTTTAGAAATTTTTCAAAAAACGATGAAGTCGTATGGGATGTCAAACTTTTTTCTTAATACTTGTCAATTTCGTGACACATTGCATTCACACTATCACACTTTGTCATATTACTTGCGATTTTGACATGTATTAATACAAAGTATAATAGTGTAATCTAGCCTTAAGCAATAACCCCGGGTCTTCACGTAGCAATATTTATTGCGCCAAACGCAATGGCAGTCTTTACTATTTTAAATTATGTGTTGACAAGAAAGAGTTTGTTGTTTTAATAAAGCGATGGCCAATCTAGACGAATTTAATTTAAAAAAAAAACTTGTAATTAAAGCTTCGTATTTTCTTTAAAGCTTTCTGCTTTTACCAGTTTTTAATAAAACACTTCTTATTTATTTTTTCATAATTTTTCAAATAGAATGTGGTTTTTTGTTTAATTTTATTATTTATTTGATTATAATTTTGAATTAAATCCATTCATAAATATGCAATGAGTTGTTGTTGGGGTTTTTAATTGTAATTTTAATCGTTTTACAATGATTTTTTTATTTTTTTGTATTTTATACAGACGTTGATTTTTATATTCATGTAATTTCCTTTGAACATCTTTCACCTTTCAATATTCCAAAATCTAAGTTTTTGAGTATTTTTTATAATTTACTCATAATTCTTTTATTGATTTATTTTCTTGGTAATGATATAATTTTTTTTTCTTAAACTTTTGTTTAATAAATATTTATATTTTATATTCATCGTTTTTATACACATACGAGTACTTTTTAATGAATTTCTTTTTCTTTAGTTCAATTTAAAAAAAATGGAAATTATTTAATTTGTTTTTAATAAAAAGTTTTTGAATTAAAAAATATTTTAATTAAAAAATATATGTATATTAAAGTTCGAAATTAATTCTAATTGACTTGTCATGTGTTTTTGTTTTAACAAAAAAGAAAAATACGCTGTTTTTTGAAGGGGGAAAAAAAATAATTTCGGAAAGGCGGGCAAGTTTTAAAGTTTGAAATGATTTTATAGAAAAAAATCTTCAAGAATTTTAAATTGTACGTTTTAAATTTTGCTATTAAAATTAGATTTTTGCTCTTTTTAAAAGTGGGTATTTTTTAATGGGTTTTAGGAATTCGTCAATTTTATTTTACAAAGAAAACTTTAAGTCAGTAAAGTTGTATTGACGTTTTTAAAAACGAAAAAGACAATCCCATTTTTCAAAATTTTATAATTATGCGGAATTTTGAAAAAATTTTTAGTTTCTACAAATTTTTTGAAAAACATCCAAAAATACCGAATTTGTTAAAAAGTTGATTTTTTTAATTAAAATTTCTTTCAATGTACATAAATCAATATTTCTCTTCTTATTTTTCCCTTTATATCCTCAAGAGTGCAACGACAAGAGGTCTAGAAGATATCGAAGGACCACTTGAATCTCTTTGTTTTTGTGCTTAATTTTTCGAGTACGTGATATGTACTAACGATCATCATCTTCCACTTGATCTTTTCACCGGAGCCTTGGTCTTCCCTTTCCCCTGGCTGCGTTTTTAGAGGTAATCGTAGTCTAACGCCTTTCTGACTGAGCGCTTGAATTGATTCGACCGACATGCCCAGCGCAAACGCTACATTTTCCTCCTTTGCTGTAGTTATTTCAATGGAAATATAATTTTTCTATTTATGTAGTAACCGACGAGCTCGATTATGCTACTGCCGGCCTTTAATATGGCGCCTTACTGCCGTGGATACGTTTGCCTAGCAGTTTCTAGCTGAAGTTTTGGGCCTGTTCGAAAATACAACATTGCAAATGTCAGCTGTTGGAAAATACATAACAAAAGCTAAGAATGCGTCAGCAAATCTCAAAAATTTTGTCTCAAAGATTTAATGCAATTTTTTTAAGAGGTTAAACAACTACTTAACATTCTCGAAACTTTCTTAAGACATTTGACTTTTTCTTTTAATTTTTGTCTAGCTCTAAAGACAATTTAAATGCAAAGAAGAATGATATTTGGAATTATTCAACAATTTTAGCTTGAAGCTCGTAGGACCATTTTAATTTATCCAAATTGGCTTTAGCAATATTTTACTCATACTTCTTTTTGTTTTGTTAAGATAAAAGTAGTGATCCTTTTATGGAAAAAAATTTATTATAATTAATAATTGATTAGTTTAAGAATATAAGAAAATAACTTATTAGGGCTCGAAGGACCTTTTAAATTTTCATTAAAATCTGTGGTCACAAGCAATAACCGTCTAAGTCGAAATAGTTTTTAAGAAAAAGCAGTTTATATTTATGCTTGCGTTTCTGAAAAAATTAATTGCATAAAAAAACCACTTATTCAGAATCAAAGATTCGTACCCCCACCATGCTATGATAAAAAAATTATAATGAAAGTTGTATTTATTTCAGAAATATTTATTAAAAACAAATTTAAGCTCAATTGTTTCTTAAGTTGACTTAGGCGGTTATCGCTTGGGACCACAGAAAATATCTAATGAAGCTTTTCCTATTATTTTTTTCTAAAGTTGTCTTAAAGGACTTCTTATGTGCAAAAAAAAGCTCATCATTTAAAATACAATAAAGAATTCAACAATGTTCCTTAAAGTTCGAAGGATCATTTCAATTTGTCTTGTCTTTTTAACTAATGCTGTTATAGCTTTTTTATATTTGCCTTTATTTTTGTTACTCGAAAGACAACATTAATACGAACAAAATTTACTGTTTTAAATTACTAAAAAAGGTTCAAAATAGTTTCTAAAAGCTCGAAGGACCATTTAAGATAGTCGAAGTTATCTAATAAACTTTTTGTTTTATTGTTAAATATTGTCTAAATTAAGCTTAAAATTTCATTGTTGTGTAAAAAAATAACGTTTTAAATTGCTTTAAAGAGCAGAAAAAATTCACCTTAGCGCTCGAAGGACCATTTAAATGCCTTGAAATTGTCTTAAGAACTTTTTTTTTTATTTTTGCTTTTAACTTTTGACCAAATTTAGCCCGAAGCATGCAAAAAATTATAGTTTAAGCTTTCCAGTAAAAACTTAACTTGCGTTTTTAAAATCAATGGCTTCTTTCACTCATTTTTTAATAGCTTTCTTCTATAACTACTTATTTTTCAGATGTATTTAGGTAAACTGTAATGACTTTCTTTTAAATACGTTTATTTTGGGAGATTCCTTTTAAAATTTTTTGGTTCTTCCAGTAGAATTGTAAGCAGTATTTTTTGATTACCTACTCAGCACATTATTTTGTAGTTTTTGAAGAAGTTTTTACTGAGTGCTAGGAGCTTAAAAAATATACCTAAAAGCTTGAAGGATTTTTTAAATTTTTATTTAAACAGTGTATTTTTCTTATATATTTTGTTTTTTTTTTTTTTTGTTTAATTTTTGTCTAATTCTCTAACATATTTTCTTTATTAAAATGAATTTTTTTTTATATTTTTCTTGTTTTTTTTTTTTCTTTTTAATTTAAGATGAAATTTTCAACGAAGAGACAAAAAAGGCACTACAATCTAATTAGGTTTTCTGTGTATTTTTCTTTTAATTAAGAAGTTAACGTATTTAAAATATTCAAATGTTGTTTTTTTTTATTAAAAACTAAGCTTAAATCGATGAAGTTGATATAGATTTAAAAAAAACATTTATGCATAAATTGGTGTTCGGTTTTTTGTTTAAAAAATTTTTTTTTTTTATAATAAAATTTTAAATAATTTTAATTAATTAACAATATATTTAAATATTCTCATGTAAATTTGTTTCCAAAAGAAAAGTCAGACTTAATAAAAAGAAAATAAAAGTTCAATATACTTTGTTAAACTAAAATTCCTAAAGAAAATAATTAAAATACAGCAAACTGGTTCGAAGGACCAAAAAGAGAAGAAATTTTCTTGTAATATTCAAATCAAACATTTAGAAAAATTGTGTCAATTATTTTTAAATTATAAATTAAACATTACAAATTAAATTCGGTTAAATTGGTTGCAAATATTAGAATTGTTTCCTTTAAATTTAATTTCTAGCCTCAATTAAAAAAAAAATATATCAATTTCCACCATTGTTAGGTGTAAGTTGCATGTTAAAATCTTAACGTAACTATTCTCAAAGCGGATTAAAAAAATGCTAACTTTTTCTTAAGCTTCATATGCTGCTCCGGAACTTTCTAACCTCAATTCAAAAAGTGTTCCAAGCTGCTCGGAATTATGTATCACTTTGTTCATCCTTTTTTATTTTTGTACAAATTTTACTAAAATCACGATTGTTATGGAAAAATTCCCGTTTTTATGTACATGCCATAAACAGCTGATGAAAAAGTTACTAAGATCTCGAAGGACCATTAGAACTTTTTCGTCGTATGACGTTTTTTCAGCGTTTAAAAAACTGTAGTCAAAGCAACAAACTGCAACAATACCATAACCATAACCAGATCACTTGTCTTCAGAATGCTAAGTGTACTTTATATTATATTATTTATTGTTGTTCCTATAAGAAACAAAGGGCCACCACAAACTGATTCCATTCTGTTCTATCAGATGTGTTATGCTTAATTTCTTTTCAGCTAAGACCACTTTGCTTAATCTCGCTTTCCAGTTGGCGCCTCCATGTGTGCAATAAACGGCCTCTTCTGGTTGTGCTACTCTAAAGGCCTAACCATAATATGCATAGCCTTGCTCAAATGTGCGATCAGTTTCGCACTTTGCTTAAGCAAATGACAGTTTCATAAAACTTAACAACAAGTTTCTTTAAGTTTAACATGGTTTGCTTCGTATGATTTACATGTATTTGCACATTTGGTTAAGCCAACTTAAGCACATTATGGTTGGGCCTTAAGTTTTATTCAATTTCAAATGATTTTTGTTTTCTACTACACTTAAGAAATATTCCTCTATTTTTTTTCAAAGGATTTACAAAAAATCCATAACTTTATTAATAAATTAATTAAAAAAGTAAAGAAAATCATGATTTCGGGTTGCAAAATTTTGAATATTTAAAATCTTTTTCAAAATTTTTCTGAAATTTGGTTTGCCTCATATGATTTACATGTATTTGCACATTTGGTTAAGCCAACTTAAGCACATTATGGTTGGGCCTTAAGTTTTATTCGATTTCAAATGATTTTTGTTTTCTACTAACACTTAAGAAATATTCCTCTATTTTTTTTCAAAGGATTTACAAAAAATCCGTAACTTTATTAATAAATTAATTAAAAAAACAAAGAAAATCATGTTTTCGGGTTGCAAAATTTTGAAAATTTAAAATCTTTTTCAAAATTTTTCTGAAATTTGGTTTGTCTTTAAACACGTATAAAGTCTTTCGGTTTTGAAAGAACAGTACATTATAAAAATATTTTGTTTAAGTTTGAAAAAATTACGACAAAAACTTTTTCACTTCATTTATTCTGTTTAAGCTTATTCCACTGTAGCGACCTCTGTAAAAACCTATGTGGTCAATAGTCTAAAAGCTTAACTTTCTTTCATACAAATCCAAAAAAAAATCTATTCCAAACTAAAACAAGGCTTCGAAGTGTCGATCTACCCGCTAGGATTTACATTCAGGCTCTTGTTAGGGATCCATAATTTATAGAATTAAAATAAAACTATATAGGCCCAATGTTAAGTTTCTTGTGTTTTAGTTTGATAACTTCCCAAACAAAATTCGAAAACTCTTATCTTTCAATTACAGCCTAATAATGAATAAAAATTCACCGTCAGTTTTTCCCCTCTCCAATTTTTCCTATGTTAAATCAATTGTAAAAATGGGTAAAAGCAAAAAAACTCCCGGGGAATATTAATTCATAACTGCCTGTTAATAATCTTTATTTCACGGTTTTAAAAATGATCACCCCTATTATGAAAGTCGACTTCGACAAAAGTCGTCAATAGTGAAACTTATGGATCGATTACGGATGGTAAACTCAACATCAGTTCATGTGCCAGCAGCAAAATCAAATTTTTTTGCCTGATTTCGCTAAACTTAAGTTGAGTTGCCAGCCATACTAGACCCATTAAATTGAATTTTGTTAACATCCCTTTGATATGTGCCCTTCCTAAGATCCTTTGGGTCAATATGACCCAACAATAAAATGTAAATAACATTTCATATTTAAGTATAACAAAAAATAAAAGCGATTCTATTGATTATTTGACTGAAAATATTATTGATCGATGATTCTGAATGAAGATGAACTCAATTCAATAGAAAAAAAATTTTAAAGTGGAATTAAACTTGCAATATCGCTTGTTGGGTCATACTGACCCAAAGGATATTAAATGTGTGTAAATCGGATTTTTGGAGGGGGGAGGAAAAATTTAAATTTTATTATTTTCATTTAAATTTATAATTTTCGTCCCTGTAATGGATAAATTAAAGTTTAACGTACATATCTTATATTTAACGGGACAAATTTTGCGTTTGAAAACCAAAATTGGGTCAATTTGACCCAAGGAGTTCAGAAGGGTCAATCGTAATTAACAACTATCGATTACCATTGACAGTCACTTGGTATTTTCTACGGCGCTTATAAGTCTATATCGAGTAGAATTGACACTAAGTTTGGCGACAGAAAATTTTTTAGATGACTCAAATGTTAAAAAGAATTTATTAAGACAGGCTAAGGCCAGTCAAAATATAACTAAAATTTACAGAATAACTTATTACGTTACTCTTTAATTCAGAAGTTTAGTTGTTTAAAAGAAATTAAAAATCAAATTGTTGCACGTCCTTCAAAAAAACCTTAATTTTTGTTTAAACATATCCATTAAATATCCTATTGCTTTTTAGCAAATAAGATAAGATTTGAACTGTTAAAAACCAATTTGAATTACAAAAATAGACTAATGGCCATTTTCTCATTAGGCGATTATCTTTTTTCCCAACGAAAAAATGCACATTAAAGAAATCTGGTTTTCTCAATGTCTCATTTGCTTCGATTTTATCGCAAAGCTAACCGGCACTCACCTGCCAATTATTTATTTTCCTTTTATTTGCCGTACAGATAAATTCAATCAGCTGACTCCCAACTTTTACATGTATTATGAGTGGCGTTGCCAGCTAAAAACCATGTTTTTTGTCGGTGTATTGAGAAACCCAAAAACGTTAACGGACAGTTTATCGGTCCAATAAATTTATGTTGACATTAAGTAACAGACAGTTTGTCAATACATTGAGAAAATGGCCATAACAAATACAAAAGATACATTCAATTTACTAAAATATATATAAAAATATTAACCATAAGCCATGCGGGCAAAAAAAGATCATTAGGATAATCTTTACAACTTAAACATTAATTAAGGAGTCTTAATACAACTTTAACTCATTAAAGAAGAGGTATAAATAAGGCTTCTAAAAAGTTACAAGCAATTCTTTCAGAATTTAGAAAAAACTAAGCTACAGTGGGCTAAAAATGTAAATAAAAATTCGAAAATTTCCTCTAAATAAAAGGGGAAAATTAAAGTGAAATTTATAATAAAATTAAGAAACTGAACTTAAATAAAGAGAAAAACACAAAACAAAATTATAACATAAAATTTTTATTTAATTTAAATTTAAATATAGAAGGTATATTTTTGTTTTGTTTTTATGATTTAAATAATTATATTTTTAAATATTTTTGTCACTTTTTTTGTATTATTTAGTTTCAAATATTTATTTTGTTATTAAAGTGGGTAAATTTTCATGTTGTTTTGTAGGTTGGTTGGTTGCTTGATTGCTGTCGTTTTTAAAATGTTTTTGAAATTTAATTTAAATTATTATTTTATATTCTCTTGATGTTTATTTGTTGTTGTTTTTTGTAGTACACGTAGCTTTTTTTTTTTTTTTTTTTTATTAATGTTTATATTTTTTAATGTTATTCTTCTTTTTTGTTGTATTATTATTATAATAATTATTATTATCAAATTTTATATGTATATAATAATTTAATAACTTTTAAGGAAATGGAAGCGGATGGATGTATTATTTCTTCTTATTCGTTGCTATTAATGGAGCGTTGCGTTGCGGTGTTGTTGGCCGTGATGTATTCATGCCACTGTACATGTATTTGGCCTTCTTTTCGGAGGGCTTTAAAATCTGTTAGTACAAAAAAAAACAAAAATTTTTTTTAAATTCTATAAACAATTAGTAATAACTGTAAATATCTCTTACCTGGAATGAGCACATAAGTGTATCATCCACAGTCATCATACCACCGGCATTATCAAATTCACCACAATAATTGGGAGCTGAGAATAAAGTCACCAGTTGACGGCGGGCAAAAAATTCATAACCATCCTCAACGACCTACGAAAAACACATAGAGGTTTTTTAAATATTCAAATTATAAAAATATTGTAAATTTTTCTTAAGGTTTAGGTATTTTACCCGATTAATCGATTATTAAAAAATAAATTTAAAACTTGCTGGCATTTTTCCAATAAATTTTCTAAAAATTTCAAAAATTTATATTCGGTTGACCGAATAATTTTATTCGATTAATTTTATTCGATTAATTTTATTCGATTAAGCTAATATATTAAGTGGAATAAACAAATTTTCTAAAAATTTCAAAATTTGTATTCGGTTATTCGAATAATTTTATTCGTTTAATCGAATAATTTTATCCGGATTATCTTATATATTAAGTGGAATAAATTAATTCAAATAGTTTTTATATATTATAACAAGATTAATTTCGGTTTTAAGTTATTCGAATAATATTATTCAGTGATTCAATTAACCTTAGTCCGTAATTGGAATAATTTCATTCGAATAATCGAAAAAAAAAACCAAATAAATTTATGAAAAAAATTTAGACTTGCACAAAAAACTGTATAATTTTCTTAATCCTTTACTTATCTACATTATTCAGTGAATCGAATAAAATTGTTCAGTGAATCGAATAACATTATTCAGTAAATCGAAAAACATTATTCAGTAAATCGAATAAAATTATTCAGTAAATCGAACATTAGTCCTTTGTTCGAATAACTTCGTTCGAATTATCGAAAAAATTCAGAATTTATTCGTAAGCCTTCGCTCTTTTCTCCGAATAATCGAATATTCGAAAAAAATTTCTTTATAAGATTTTTTTATAAATTACTAAAAAATAACTTTGATAATTCCCTGAAAATTTTAAAAACTTTATTCGGTTATTCGAATAATTTTATTCGATTATACCGAATAACTTTAATCGAATAATCGAAATTAAATTTTTAATTTTAAAATAATCCATATCTACAAAATCCCATACCTTATTTCTTTTAATTTTCTCGAATTTATGAGAGTTTTTTTTTTAATAAATTTCCTTCAGTTATTCGAATAAAATTATTCAGCTTAGATTTATTTAATGATATTTTTCGAAACATCGTAAACTTTATAATTGATTTATATCAATGAATAAAACTTTTATTTTGAAAAAAATTGTTATCGGTTCACTTGTTATTCGAAAATTTTCAATTCATATCTCACCTGATGGGCACGGCATATTAAATCCATTTCATGTTTATGTAAAAATTTTGATACAACATCAGCACCAAACGTAAAACTAACACCACGATCATTTTCACCCCAACCCTGGACATCTTTATCCGGATCACTCCATAGCAAATCACACAATAGACCAGTATCGGGTACATCTGTGGGACGCATCAAGCGTCTTATCTGTTCCATACCCTGTAAGTCAGGACTCAAACCACCGTGACAGCAGAAAATCTTTTCATCGATAATGGCGGCCACAGGTAAACAATTAAAACAGTCTGTAAAAGTCTTCCACAATTTAACATTGTAGCGTCGTTTGCATTCGTCATAAAAGCCTGAAAAGAAAGTGAGAGAGAGCGCGAGAGATAAATACAAAATAGATTAATCTTGAAAAAGAATTTGTTTAACTCACCATAAATACGATTAATACTGGCACATTCGTGATTGCCACGCAATAAAAAGAAATTTTCAGGATATTTTATTTTATAGGCCAAAAGCAGGCAGATGGTTTCCAAGGATTGTTTGCCTCTGTCTACATAATCACCTAAGAACAGATAATTGGCGGCTGGTGGAAACCCACCATATTCGAATAAACGCAAGAGATCTGTATATTGACCGTGTATGTCACCGCATATAATAAGGGGGGCCTCGAGCTCCAAGAGAATGGGTTGTTGTAGGAATATTTCACGGGATTTTAAACACAGACCTCGTACTTCCGACTCCGACATTTGTACTGATTTACCGGTGCGACAACTGCGCACTAAAAATAAAAAGAATTAAGATAATAAAATTAATTAAAAGAAAATTTAAATTTGTATGTATTCAAATAATTTAAAGCCTACTTTTTGTATGTTATGTAAAGCAAAATGTATTGCCTATTTTAGGGCAGTTAAAGAGAAATTTTTTTTTTTTTACCTTTTAAATTTAACAAACCAACTTTAATTTGATCTGATTACTAAAGTTTTTACATCATTTGTAAAGATTTAAAGCATACTTTTAGGAATTACCACTTTTTAAATTAATTCTACTTTAAAGCTACGGTCACACTTATCAAATATTTGACCAAATAAGCGTAACCCCTACTTTTGTTAATAGCTATTGAGATTAAACATGGTCTTAATATCACGAAATAAACCAACTATACTTCTAGACATAGAGAAAAATTGTTTTTTGTAAAATGTGGTATTATAATCTAAATAAATATTGAAATTGAAGGAAATGATTATTTAGTTTGCTTGTTGGTCCCGTTTTTTTCGTCAAATGTTTTATAAGTGTGACCGTAGCTTAACTAATCCTTGACATTTTAATTTGAATTAAACTGTTTGCCTGTTTTATGAATCTTATGTCAACTTTGTTTAAAGGAAAATTTAACAAAATTTTGTTGAATTTGTTATTAATTTTCACCAAAAAAAAAAGTCTTTTTTTAATTCAACCACATTAAAGCATGTTCATATACTTTTAATTCGGAGAAAAACGTTGAAACCTTTTTGTAAATATGTAATATTAACAACACAGAAATATTATAACCGTTAAAAATCCTGGAACTAAACAATTAAATTTCTTAGAAATTTTTAAATTTTAGCCCATTTTGAAGGCTGTGCTATTTTAACATTTAATATTCACCAAATTTCAGGAAATTTTGTGCATAAACATGTTTATTTTAAAGAATAGTATGCAGGCATTTTTTAATTCAAAGAATGTAGTATAAAAAACGGGAAATTAAGCTTTAATAGAAAAGTAAAACATAGTTTAGAGTAAAAAATGTCATTATTGATAAAAATAAGTTAATTTAAATTTATTTAATCAAATTATCTAACTCAATGGTAATCTGTTGCAAAGAAACTATCTGAATATTTTATTTGAAATAAAAATAAAAAAACAAAATAAAAATGTTTATTCGAATAATCGATCATTTGCACAACCAAACAAAATGATTCGAATAATCGATTAAAACTATTCGAATAATCGATTAAAATTATTCGAATAATCGATTTAAATTATTCAAGATATTAAACATTCTTAAATATCAAATTATTTTTTAATTAGCCTTTTAATGTTACTGAAATATATTATTCGAATCATCGATTTTTCGGATAAACGAATAAAATCGATTACAGTGTTATCTTCTTTAACGGCCACCATTCTTAAGCGGCCACCCTTTTGGACGGACACTGTTGCATGATCCCGGCTGCGTTCTTTAAAGAAAGCTCTTATACGGACATACAAACTTCAGTGATCCCTCTTCAGTGTTCGGCCAAGGAAGATTCTACTGCACTCAGTTAAGCAAAATTTTTCCCAAAAATTAAGTTTCTACTTTAAATAATGGGAATTATACAATAATATGTATGTATGTATGTATGTATGTACATATTATAATTTTTTAAACCAAATAATTTTTTTTTTATTAATTGTTAAATTCCAACTAACATTTGTATTGAAAAGGGCAATAAATCAATTCACGTGAGGAAATAATCTTATTGTGCAATATTTGAAAAGTTAAGTTCCCGAAGAAAAACAAAAACAAAAAAACGTAATCTAAAGCAAAAACATTAATCAGTTATAAAACAAATCACGAAGAATCGCTAACACAAAATAAATTAATCTTTAAACAAGTACTTGAAATATAAATTGCTCTTAGGTAATTAAAGAAACCCAAAAAAAAAAAAGTACAACGCAAAGAACATACGTTTTGAAATTACTTATTTTAAAAAGTGGATGGTGGGTGCGGTTTTATTGTGAAATCAATTCTTGTTTAAGAATAAAGACTTACACAATTTTTGATAAAATAAAAAAATATGTACTAGATAACAAGACGAAAATCTAAAAATAAATAAAAATGTTACGCTAACAACGATTATACTGATAAACGAGTAAAATTATTCAAAGAAAAATATTGAATAAAATGAATAAAGTTTTTAAACATTTGATACATAAACAAAAATAATAAAAAAATTTATTCGAATATTCGATTATTCGCATAACAAAATAAAATTATTCGAATAATCGATTAAAATTAAAATCTTGAACTATTTCTTAAATCAAGTTTATATGCTAAGTCCAAAAAAAAAAAAACAACTAACTACTTTTGCAATAATATTCTATTATTCGAAGAACCACCTAATAATTATTGGAATTAGCGAATTAACTTATTCGAACAATCGATTGTAATAGAAAATTTTTAAACAATGCTTTATAGATTAATTAAGAATACATTTTTATTCAAATAATTGATTATTCGAATAACCAAATAAAATTTTCTCTAGCTTTTTTTTGGGGGGGAATACAAAATTTTTAATTTACAATATTTTGTTTGTCATGCTTAATTCCCAATTTTTTATTCTTGATAAAAACACTGAAATTTATTGTTGAAGGGATAAGCTATTTTTATGCGCATTTCACTGGTTGCTTAGGCCAAAACGTCAGGAAACTTCATCCATAAAGATTTTAGAAAAACTAAAGATATTAAACCAAATAAAACTGTTAAACGTATAAGAATTATAAGCAACAGTTCTACTTGTAACAAAATCCAAGCTTAAACAAAAACTACAACAATAACCAGTGACTTTATCTTTTCTTACATTCCCCACTACAATTGGTTGGAATTGTTCCAACATTAATTTATAGCTTTTTACGAATACGGAAACAGTTCCGATCAAATATTTAATGAATCGGATAACCGACTTCACAAAGTTAAATTACCTTTTGATCGGAATCACAACTTTCTGGCAATTCTTTAAAATAATAGATGAAAAAATTAAAAAACTGATTATCTAAGTTATCAATCAGATAATGAATAAAAAATTTAAAAAAAAATCAAAAATTTTTTTTATTTATTTAAAATACCCGATTAAAAATTGTATTAACCAACACTTTTCAAGCCAATAAATAATTTTTTGTTAGAATAACGGAATAAAATCATTCAAAAAATCTTTTGATTAGAATTGCTAAATTTTAGGAAGTTATTTCTAATCAAAAATGCCGTAATAATCGACTAGTCACATAACCGATAAAAATTATTCGATAAAAAATATAAGTCACAGTCAAGAAAAGTTCAACAGTTTTGGGAATTTTAAAATTTTGGTTATAAATGTTAAACCTAAATAAAATTTATAACCAAAATTTTAAAATAAATAAATAAAATATAGCAAAATTGGAAAATAAACAACCTAATATTCGATTATTCGAAAAGCCGATTAAAATTTATTCGGCAAAACAAAATTCAAAAAGTTTTGCATACTTAAAATTTTTGGGTAGAAATGCAAGCAGTTCTTTTCAAATAAAAACTTAACAAAATCATATTCGATTAGTCAGATAACCGATTATTCTAACAAAATAATTTTTGCCATAGTCGAGAAATTTTCAAAATTTATACTTTTAAAGTATGAGTATACATTACAGGCAGTTCTTTTAAATAACTGTTTGCAAAATTGAAGATAAGGCAACTTTTAATCGATTATTCGGATAACCGAATGAAATTATTCGAAAAAATATTAATCGGAATCGGGAAAATTTCCAAGTTTTTTGTGCTTTAAAATATTGAATAAAGATAACAAGCAGTTGCTTAGAATAAAAACTAAGCAACCTAATAATCGATTAGTCGGATAACCGAATAAAATTATTTGAAAAAATATTAGTTAGAAACGAGAAAATTTTAAAAATAAAAGTTACTTAGAAATTTTCGGTATTAAATGCAGGTTCTTTTGAATAAAATTTTAGCAATCTAATAAACCATTATGCGAATAACCGATTAATATCATTTGAAAAAAGCTGGTATATATCGGGAAAATTTCAAAAGTTTTAGCTATTTCAAATTTTTTTGGTATAAATTGTAGACACTTTTTTTAAATTACAGACAACAAAATAAAAACTAAGAAACAATTTAATCGATTAGGCAAATAAACGATTAGAGTTATTCGAAAACAAGTTAGAAGGAATCGAATAAAATTTTAGTTACTTGCAAATTTCTCCAATAAATTCTAGGCAATTCTTTTATGTTACAGTAAGTTAACAAACCGTTAATCGAAAAACCGATTCACATTGTTCGGATAAAAATTAGTCGGATTTAAGAAAATCTAAAGAGCTTTGCATACTTAAAAGATACTTGAATATGAAATTAGAAATATTTGTATCCGAAAAACCAACAAAAAAAATCGATTAATTTTCTTTATTTTAAACAAAACCAATTCATTTGTGTCAACCCGTTATTTTTTAATTTTGTACAGACAATTGCCTTAATAATTTATTGCACAATTCCCTTCAAATGAAATAATCATGTTTTATATGTATTTTTTTGCTGTGCCGCCTTAAACCTTCCTTTTTGCAACAATAATTTCCAATTAACACTTGTCAAATAAAAAGTAAGTAAGAAACAAGAGGAGAAAGTGCGAAATGAAGGAAAAAATACAAATTGCAATTAAAATTTAATTAAAAAATGCAAAGGAAAAAAAAACCTATAAACAAAAAAGTTTATAGCGACGATAATAGTAAAACGATGAAAATTAAAGAATTTAATAAAATTTAATTGACATTCATATTGTAGATTGCATAAACGAGTATGTGGAGAGAAAATAAATAAAGTTTTCATATAAATATGTATTAAAAAAAAACGGGGTTCAGAGGCCAAATTTATACTTAAATATAGTAGAACAAAAATAATTTTTTTTTTTTAATACAGTAGAACCTTAAAGTTGGGAAGGGCTATGTTGAGTAACCAGTAGTTCATAATACAAATATATATTAATAATTCGAATTACTGATTCGATTGGACTTTAATCTATATTGAAATCGTAGTGATAATTTATCAGCAGTTCCTTTAAGGCAAAAGAGCCCAAAAGTATACAATGGATTTGTAAAATAAACAATGTTTACAATTTTTGTAACTCATTATTTTTTTTTTTTTTATATTAAAATAATCGGTTAAAATACTGTTCAAATAATATATTTTCATATTGTTTGTTTCATTTCGAAAATTTAACAATTATTTATGAAACCGATTAAAATTATTCGATTGAGTAATCGATTAAAATTATTCGATTGAGTAATCGATTAAAATTATTTAATTATCTTATCAAAGAAGTTTAATTGTAATAAAAAATGTAAACGTTTAAAGTTATTCGAATAATCGATTTGAAAAGCAGAATAATCGTATAAAAAGATTTTTAATAAAAGCTGTATTGTTCATTTGATTATCCGACTTTAGAAGCCGATTGATTCTATAAAAAGATTCGAAAAAATAGTTCGATTTTCAAATAATCGATTAAAAATTTAACAGTTACAGTAACAAAAAAAATTTAAATTATTAATCAATTAAATATATTCGATTAATCGATTTGAGAAGTTAAACGGTATTAACAGTTTGAAAAATGGTTCGATTATTCTTTATAAAAACGATTAAAATAATTTGATTAACTAATTTGAAAAGGTATTTAATTGCATAAGACCAATTTTAAATTGTGCGATTTCAGAAGCCGATTAGGTGTATAAAAAGCTTTGAATTATAGTTCGATTATTCGAGTAATCGATTAAAATTATTAAATAATCTGATTTAAAAAGTTAAATTGTATTAAAAATATTAAATCATAGTTTTATTTTTTGAGAATAATCGATTAAAATTATTCGTTTTATTTATTTGAAAAACTGGTTAACCGCATAAATAAAAGCTGCATTGTTCGAGTAATCGCTTGACGTTTGTTGATTTTCCGACTTTATAAACCGATTGATTCTATAAAAAGATTCGAACAAATAGTTCGATTGTTCAAATAATCGATTAATATTATTTGATTAACCAATTTTAAAAGTTAAATCGTACAAAAAAAAAATTAAATTATTAATCGATTGTTCAAATGATTAAAAATAAATATGTATAAATATATAAACTAAATATATTCGATTAATCGATTTGAGAAGTTAAACCGTATTAACAGTTTTAAAAATGGTTCAATTATTCTTTATAAAATCGATTTAAATAATTTGATTAACTGATTTGAAAAGTTGGTCGATTGCATAAGAACAATTTTAAATTGTGCGATTTCAGAAGCCAATTAGGTGTATAAAAAGCTTTGAATTATAGTTCGATTATTCGATTAAAATTATTAAATAGTCTGATTTAAAAAGTTAAATTGTATTAAAAATATTAAATTATAGTTTTATTTTTTGAGAATAATCGATTAAAATTATTAATTTGAAAAACTGGTTAACCGCATAAATAAAAGCTGCATAGTTCGAGTTATCGCTTGACGTTAATTGATTAACCGACTTTAGAAGCTTAGTAACTTATAAAAAGATTCGAATAAATAGTTTAATTGATCCATTAATCGATTAAAATATATTGATTATTCAATTTTAAAAGTTAAATCGTATACAAGAGTATAAATTATTATTCGATTGTTCGAGTTATCGACGAAAGTTATTCGATTATCGGAGTTGGGAATTAAAATTGTATAAAAAAAATTTTAATATTGGATGATTTATTTATAAAATCGATTAAAATTATTCCATTGACCGATTTGAGAGGCCGATTAATCGATCAAGAAATCGTTTTAAGTTGATTATCCAATTTTATTATATTAATTTTAAAAGCCGATTAATCGTTTAAAAAATTTTAAATTATATCAATTGTTTGAGGAAGCGATTAGAATTATTTGGATAATTTACGAATTTTAATCGTATAAAATAATAACTCGATTTTTCTAGAGTAATCGATTAAGCTATTTAATTAACTGATTTTAGAACTTGTCTTATCGAATTCATAGGTTAGAATTATAGTTTCATTGTTGAATTTATCGGTTAAAATTATTTGATTATTGTTCAAGACATCGGTTAAAATTAATTTATTGCCCGATTTGAGAACCGGACTCATATGAATAAACCCAATTCCGGCCGCTGAACTAAGTTAGGCATGCAGACACTGTATTGTTAAGCTCATTCTGCGCCACTTTGTATTAGTCGAATTTAGTTTTCCTTATTCGAGTTATTATTTTTAGAAGTTTTTTAATTTGTCGGGTATTAAAATGGGGAAACGCAAACTTTTGAATATTCGATTAATTTAACCGATTAGCAAATTAGCACGATTCTTTCGATTTTGTTTAAATAGCATTCGCATTCACAATGTTTTAACGGAAATATCTCGTTTAAATATGTCGAAATTGTCCGTTTGTCCAGAAATTTTAAGCATTTCAATGAGAATTTTCTGTTTTAGTTACACTTAGATTCATTAGAATTCAATAGTTTCAGCCTGTAATTAGGAAACATCTGTTTGTTGTATTTTCTTTTAACAATTTCAAAATTGTTTGCAATAAAATATTTTTTAAAATAAACACGATGAAACATAAAGTTTTAATAGGATTTTTTTTTTGAACACTCATGCGAAGCAAGAAATTTAAACATAAACAAATAAATGATTGTTCATAAAATAAGCTTTAAAAAAAAGAAAAAAAAACAAAACAGTAAAAGGCAAAACAGTACAAGCTTTTTCATTGTAATAAAAAACAACTTTTTAAAGAAATTGCTTTACATAAAAAAACCCTTGTTGTGATTAAAATAAGATGTAAGGAAATTTCAAAAACAAAAATGTAAACTTCTTTTAAATAATAATAATTTTTGCTCCACTGTACTGAATAATACTTTTTACTTTTCATTCTTCCTAAAGCCTAATAAGTCTTCTATTTGTAAGCCAAATTTTGTAAGGATTGCTTGTTTCAATCTGCCGATCTTTTAAAATAAGCTTTTATGCTTTTTTAAATACCAGGGTGCGTATTATTAATATTAACTTTTGACTATTTTTATTAAATCCTTTATAACTTTAGTATTTAAAAGCGGATTAAAACAATTTAGATGAACATGGAAAGCTTAGAATATGAAGTCTTTTTTGATATAAAAAAAATATTTTGAAAATTGCTAAGAAAGAAAAGAACGCTTTTAAAAATTAAAAAAAAACTTTATTATTATTTTTAATAAATTTTAAAATTTTTGATTTTATTTAAATTTCTTCCGAAAATTTATGAAATATATCCCAGCAAACACAGAAAATCATCATAGTACTGCCAAAGCTATTGCCTGGTTGCGGCAATAATCGATTTCGTATTGCGGAAGATACTTCCTCCGGGGAGAAACGTGCCTCGATAGCAATACTCCTAGGCAGTACAAAACTAGCAATATTTCCAGATAACCACTCATTTTAAGAAAATAGAAAGATATCGCCAAAATATCATATGGATGATAAAAAGAAGATATGTTTAAATTTTATTGTATATAAAATATAAATTTAGATTTAAAAAACAAAAAGTTTAAAACTTAAGCAGAAACCATTTCTTCTGCAGTTTCTTCAAAACTTTAATTTTCTTGCTTTGCAGTTCTCAAATCTGCCAACTTTATTATTATTTGAAATCAATAATCGATTTCATATTGCGGAAGATACTTCCTCCGGGGAGAAACGTGTCTCGATAGCAATACTCTAAGGCAATACAAAAGCGATTCTACTAGATGATAAGCTAGCAATATTTCCAGATAACCACTTATGTATAAGAAACTAGAAAGCAGTGTTCGAAAATAAATACTTTTTTAATGTTCCGTTCGGTAGATTTGTGGAAAACACAAACGCTAATAGTGTTTGTGTAGAAAATCATTAAAAAAAATAACGTTTCCCTGTTAGTCCAAATTTTTAATATTTTTAATTAGGCTTAACTTAAGTTCATTAAATTTAATTTTCATTAAATTATTTTTATGAAGAAAGGAATTTTACAACATGAAAATTAATTAAAATTTATTGATAATTTTTCATTCTTGACTCAATCTGGGCTTGAACCCAGGTGTTTACGGACAGGTTACCCTGACATGTTTCGATTGCAAGCACTCAATCTCCTCAGAGGGCTTGCCGTTTAACGCTCGCAGCCATCGACGACTGCTGACGTCATTAGTCAAACATCAATCCTTAAACCAAATTGTATTCAACCTTTTGGTAGATCGAAATTTGCTTTGAATGATTATCTATTTTAATTTATTTTAACATGTTATTCCTTTACTTCTGTTTTTTCGTACTTTTGTTAGTCATCTTTCGAACACAAAAATATTACTGTTTTTATCAAACTCAACAAAAGATGTGAGCATTTAATTCCGTTCGGTTTTTTTTTTTTGAAAATCCACAAACTTCAATGTGTTCGGTTCGGTTCGCTAATGTTCGTCCCTTTTGGCTGGTAAAAAAACCAAACATTTTTTACAAAAACAAAATACACACACGAAAAAACATTATAGAACATTAAAATATAAGGTTTTTCTACAGTATCACTACAATTGTTCTGTTTTTTAACGAAGAACCGAACATTATATAATGTTCGGCTCTTTCTTGAAAATAGTTACGAACGGTATTAAGGGTTGTGTATGTCTACACAATCACTAAAAAAAATAGATATCGTTCCTGGGTGTGTGAGCCGAACGTTAAATAATGTACTGTTTATTTTCGAACACTGCTAGAAAGCTATCGCCAAAATATCATATGCATGATACATTAAAAAAAAAAGAAATTTAGATTTTTTTTAAAAAACAAAAAGTATTAAGGCTTGTGTATGTCTACACAATCACTTAAAAAAATAGATATCGTTCCTGGGTGTGTGAGCCGAACGTTAAATAATGTACTGTTTATTTTCGAACACTGCTAGAAAGCAGAAAAAATTTCTTCTGCAGTTTCTTCAAAACTTTAATTTTCCGGCTTGGCCGTTCTCAAATCTGCCAATTTTATTTTAATTTGAAATCAATTTGTTAAATCTTACACCAGATTAACAGTTGCAAACTGATTTTAAGAATCTTAGTTTAGTTTTCGGGGCTTTGAATATCCCGTTTAGGTATGATAATGATTTTTGACGTATTAGACAGTTAAATAAAAAAAAAAAAATTGCCCTGTTAAGAGTCCCTAAGAAATGTGTTTTAGCCAACGTTAAGCCTGATTTATGGACTTGTAGCATTATTAAGTCCTTTGGAAATAACCGTGTTTTCAAGCGCCATTTACATGCTTATATACACCAAATGTGCTTTGAACATACAGAAGGACAAACTTAATATGGCCTTAGCCACCATTTGTTGTGGTGTATGTTATAAAAAGCCCTAAAGTCTTCTAACTAAAATAATTAAATTCATGCTAAAAATACCTAAGACCATACAAGATTATAGAACAATAAAACCACAAAACAAAATTGTTTTTGTATAAAATAAAACAAAACTTTTTATACAAGCAATTTTCTTGGAACTAAAAAACGTTTAGTTATTTTAAACTTACCAAAGAAAAAAATCTTTACTATAAGTTTTTAATGTTAAGGTTTCAACAAAAATTTGCCTAAAATTAGGCTTCAAAAAAAAATTCTTTCTAAACAAACAAAATTATAAATTATTCTAAATTATTAAAAGTTCAAAAAAAAAAAGTTATGAAAATATTTTTAAATCTTATAGATTTTTTCACATCTGTTTAGATTGAATTCACACTTAAAAAATGTATTTTATTCTTTCCTGCTAAAGTAAAATATGATTTCTTTACTTTTTGGTTAAAGCTAGTAAACAAATAAACAACTAGAAAAATCTAATTTATAAATAAATTTACAGTTCAAAATTGTTGTACACAAATTAGTTAAACAATAACTGCCGTATTCATAAAAAATAAAATAAGTTTGAAATGTGTTTTAAGGCAAAATTTTCATACAAATTTTTCTTAAAATGCATTTTAAATCCATTTTAATTTTTTTTTGAATACGGCAGTAAAACACCAACAAAAAATTATTAAATTAAATAAATAAACAATCAGGAGGCTTATTCTGAATTGCGATGCAAAAATGCATAAATGCGAACAATTGCTATTCTGTATTGCGATATTCGCAATGTTTTTTTTTAATCGCATTTCAAATGCGAAAAGGTGACAAGTCGGTATTCTACATTCGAAAACAAATGTCAAATTCGTAAAATTTATTCGACAACAAAATAGCATTCGCAAAGTACAAACATGTTAGTGAAAGATAATATTTTATTTATTTATTCATCATATATTTAATTCAGGGAAGCAAGCAATAAAACCACCAAACCGCGTCAATTTGAAATAATGATAGAATATATGAATCAGCACAGCCAAATGCACATCAGTCGGCAAATACTTTGTGGCAAACGTTGACTGAAGAACTAAATATCAATGGACCACCTATTAGAGAAGCTGCAGGATGGAAAAAGTATGAAATATATAAACCAGTTCAAAAATATTTGATTTTAACTTAAATTTTAATAGGATTGGGCCGATTTTAAAGTGCAAACAAAACATTTTCATTTTTCTTCGTCGTCGATCCACAGTGCCACAAAATCCATTTTTATTATTTTTTTTTTATTACAGAATGTCCTAAATAAATTATTTAAACAATTTTCACAGCGAAACAAAAACAATTTATTTATTTTTAATTTGATGTTTATTGACACTGACGTATATTTGAGCAGCGTTGCCACAATTTGAATTAAATTGCGAATGCGATTGCGAAAGTCTAACAGAATACCAATTTTTTTCGCATCGCATTTCATTTGCGCATCGCATTGATTTTCGCATCGCAATTCAGAATAAGCCTCCAGGCCTGCCACAGCAATCAATTCCGATCGAAAGTGGAAGTGATTTCGTATCTTGCTTCACATAAAACGAAATCACTTTCGATCGGAATGCATTTCTCTAACAGGCCTGAATATATATTTTTTACAAATTATTGGCCTCCAGCTCGAAGAAACTTTTTATTTTAAACAAAAAATTATTTAATCCTTAACAATTTGGAATAAAAAACAACATTTGAATTAAACGAATCTCGAATTTGACTTATAAAATGAGGGGGTCCTACTCCAGAGAAGGAGCCTTCCAGCGGTGCAATCTTTAAAAGTTAAGAGAACATTCACGAAGGCTCTATAGCGAGTTCTGTCTGGTGACAATAGACCGATTTGTGGCCACCAAGTGAGTCTTCGATGGCGATAATCTGCTTCTAGCGATCATCTTCATGTTGTTTGTAAGCCCACTGGGGTTTAAGGAATCATCTTAAGGATACTCACCGTCTGGTGTTGCATCCCCCGTGGAAATCAGGTGCAGCCAATACTTGGGCAAAAATTCAATTTTGAGAGAACTCCTAAGATCGCGGGTGACCAGAGATCATATCTGGCACCATAGGAGTAGGTAGCCCAAGGTGGCACGGCATCGGACTGACTATTGGTTGAGGCCTCCGTTAATATCCTTCTTGCGGGAAATACTTACCGTCTTTTAGAAAGATTCTAATAGAAAAATGCTTTTCATCAGGTTGTTCTCCGTCCGATGGGGGGAGTGCTTTGTTAAAAGCTTGAACTCACTTTCGGGAATTACGTGGTGGCTGTGTTTGAAACGAAAAGTCTCAGGAAGGGTAAATATCACTTCGTGGGCGGATTTTGCGCTATTGTAAGAAAGTTTGGCCTGTGGCTATTGCCCTTGCTTCTGGCATGTTATTAAAAGCAGCTGAAGTTAGATAGCTCCAGCTCCTAAACAAGAAGCGAGTGTTTTATTTTGCCGAATTATACACTCATGTTGATACCGGTTTGTGATAGTGGCTCTCACACACGGGGATGCTTGGTAAGCGCATTGTTTGTCGCTCAAGTGGATAAGATCCACCATGCGATTAGGCCGACATGGCAGGTGCTCATGTCAATCTTTTAGACATCTGCTCGTTGGCGTACCACATTCCGTCTTCCTTCATAACACTATCCTAAACTGGCCTTTGCTATGTTAAACATGTCCATTTTTAAAAGGGTATTTTGTGGACAACAAACAGGAGTTTGGTTGCCAATTGGCAAAACACATTTCAAACTTATTTTATTTTTTATGAATACGGCAGTTGGCACATCCGCAGACACTGACCGACTTTACGCTGTAGTTTAAGATGATGACTCTGTGCCGCTTATTTCTGTAAGTTTAGTCAACCTAATTTTATAAAATTTATTGAATTGTTGTTTAAACAAAAAAAAAAAAACCTGTCTAGCAAAGAAATCTATTTCCGCCTACACAAATTTCTGATATAAAAACAAAATTTTCGGCTCGATAAAAAACATTTTTTTTAACTAAATTTTGTTTACTTTATTTAACAGAATGACGTCTGTGCACACACAGATATAAGAGAATAAAAATTAGCAAATTTAAAAAAAATTATATAAATGCTACAAAATTGCGTGTGATAAAACACCTAGACATAACACAAGGTAAGTTAAGTAAAAGGGAAACAGTAAAGGCCAAAGAAAAAAATCCATTAAGAAGCAAAGCCATAATTGGCAAGCGCGACAGGACCACAAACACAAAAACAAATTACTAACAAAATAAAAGGCAGACGATCAGACAGACACAAAAAACTTAAACTTAATAAAAAAAAAATACAAAAATATTTGTTACTAAATTATTCTTTTAAATATTCCAAATTTTATAAAAACTTCTTTCAAAAATATAATTTTGTCCCACTGTACTTAACTTAACTCTTCAGTTTTCGTTTTAACTACAGCTTAAAATCACCTCAACAGATTGCTTGTTTATAAAATGAAGTTTTTAAGAAATAAATTTTCATGTCAAAAAAATACCAGGGTGCGTATGATTATTATTAATTATTAACTACTTTTCTTTAATATTTTATAACTTTTGTATTTATTAGAGGATTTTGAAAACTTAAATGGTTATTGATAGCAAAGAATATATAGTTTTTTATGGATTAAGAATATATAAAAAATAAGTTAAGGAAAGTAATAAAATTTGTGTTTTAAAAAAAATTTTATTTTTTTAGTTTTCATTAAATCTAAAAAAAAAGTTTATATATATGAAAATATTTAAAATAATTAGTATTGTGGTAATTTTGTTGAACTAATTATGGTTATTAATCCAAATTTTCAATATTTTTAATCAGGCTTAAGTTCGTCGAATTAAATGTTCATTAAATTATTTTTATGAAGAAAGGAATTTTACAACATGCAAATTAATTAAAATTGTTATTGATAATCTTTCATTCTTGACCGTGGCCGGGGCTCGAACCCTGGCCGGCAGGATACCATGACATGTTTCGATCGCTACCACTCGATCTTCTCAAAGGGATTTGCCGTCTTACAAAAAAAAAATATTTTCAATAATTAAGCATATTTTTGTTGATTTTTATTAAAATTAAACTAAAAAAAATCATTTCCTTAAAAAGTTTCTAAATTGTCATAATTTTTTTTTTTTTTTTTTTTTTTTTTTTTTTTTTGAAGTTAAAGTTGTACTCTAACGAAACTCAACTCTTTCAGCAACAACATTCTTTTAACTAAAATTGGAGTTTAAGGATTTCTTAAGTGGAGTAGATACTAAAGCCCTACACGAATGCATTTGAATGCCGTTTCAAGACATTCGTTTGTTTTTTAAATGCTGATTGTCGATTGCTCTTTGCTAACGAATCAAATACTATGTTGTGAAAAACACATAAAGCACAAAAAAATATAAACACACAAATGCAAATGAATTTTAAGTTTGTTATAAACGACCAAATACGAAGTGTAAAGAGCACGGAACTATACCAAATGACACCAATCGCACCAAACAACAGTAACTGCTTACTTCTACAACAAGGCAAAAAAACTACAGGCATTTTATTTGTGTAAAATTCCTCGCCGTTGTCAATATCTTACTACAGCATAGGCAAAACAAAAGGAAAAATGTGTTTTAGGTTCATGTACATATGTGTGGCAGATCACATAGTGTGTATTGAAAAGTTGACCGTACATAACTGTGTTATAGACTTGCAATTGTTGTGTTTTGTATTTTCGTATACATCAAATTATACATTGAGTTGATTCGTTTAAATCAAACTACTGCTTAACAGCGAGTTGTTTGAAACCAACTACTGTTTTAACATTGATTTGGTTTTTCGTAATGTATCATTCGAACTGATTTAAAAAAACACAGTATTTGACACTACAATAACTTGGTGTGGAGAACTGTGAAAAAGAAACAAATGCATTCGTGCAGGGCTTTAGTAGATACTATCAATCTTAAGTGACAGTCAAAGACTTCTTCAGTCAATAGTCAACCATAAGTGTTGAAATGCGACAATTGGCAGTCACACTATTAAGCAAGCGAATATTTAAGCAAATCTATTATTCATTTTCGACAGTATTTGTCTTAATTTATACTGTAAACGTTGTAAACCTAAATTAAATAATTAATTTTAAACTGTTTAAAACAAAAAAGTAAATTTTTTTTAATTAAATGTTTTTAAAATTTGTCTATTTTGTCCCACTGTATTTAATTGCACAAAAAAGTATTTAATTTTCGCTAAGCTTAGCATGTCCTCTATTGATATGTAAAATTTTTGTAAGAGTTGCAAGTGTACAACCAAAGTTATAAAAGAAATAAGATTTTTGACGCACCCTGCGTATGATTTATATTAATGTGGGTATTTTTGTGTTATTTTTGTTGTAACTTTGGTATTAATAAATGGATTTAAAAATTTAAAAAGAATTTGAAGAGCTAATAATGTGAATTTTTTTAATGAAATAAAAAATATTGAAAAATATTTTAAGAAAATTGGAAAATTTACTTTGAAAATTTATTTTGATTTTAATATTATTCAAAAAATAAAAGTACTCTAAAAAGTTATGTACTTTATTAAAACTACATATTACCTAGCCATGATAATTTATTTGGCGGATTTGCCTTATTCTCAATGCTGGAATATTAACTATAGTCATGCTTATTGTGACAAAACTAAACCACATTACTGAACAAAAAATGGGATTCATCCGTTTCAAACTAGACCACGATTTTTAAACAACTTGCAAACGATTTGCTTCTGTTAGTATATTCAATATAAAATGATAAACAGAGCTGAGTTTAAATAATAATTATAAGCTTCGTTATTCCGAGAGTCGTAGTCGTTTGAATTTTTTTTTATTTCACTTTAATTTTACAATGGTAGTCACAGAAAGTTTGTCGTGTTAATGTCATTCAGGTCTGCCTTAAAAAATAATTTCGATTGAAAAAAAAACGAAAATTCAATTAACAGAATCTAAAAGAAGTTCGATCAGAATTGCAACTACGAAATAGGAGCCTTTTCAATCAAAATGTGTGCCAGGAGTGATAATGCCAGTTTTAAAAATCCACTGGTTTTCGACTACGACAACGAAACTCATAACCAGACCGAATAATAAAGTTGTGAGATATGACAGTTAAATCCCAGTTGGGAAGCGGAAAAAATAAACTAAGCAGCATATTGAAAACGCTTTAAAACGTTAAAAAGTTATAAATTTTAATAACCTACTTTTAGGAGTAAATTAAATTTGGGAATAAAACTTATTTCATTTCAAAATTTTGTCTCAACTTGTTTAAATTAAATGTTTTTAAGTTTGTTAGTTTTAAATTGCCAAAAAAAAAATTATTTTTGAACTGTGTAGAATATTTAAAAAATATCTTTTGAAATAAAAGCATACTTTTAGGCTGCATGGGGAATTTCATTAAAAATCTTCTTAGTATAAAAATTTTAAAAATCACTGGACAACAAATTATTTTTTATTTAATAAAAGCACATTTTTCAATATTTTTTTTTTTTTTTTTTTTTGTTCTTAAACGTTTGTTATATTGAAATACTTAATTTTTCTCCTTTAATGTATGCTTCAAATAATTTTTGAAAATCAAAAGCTAACTAATGTCATAAACAATTTAAGCTAAAACCTTTTAAAACTAGTTAAATAAATTTGTTTGTTTTTTTTTTCTCTCATTAAACAAATTGTTTGCACTTTCTAACTTAATCACATTTTACTTTTTAAATAAGGGTTGAAAACAAAATCTATCTTGATTTTGCTTGAAAGAATTAGATTGTTTCGAAAAAGAAAAACCACAGCCCTAGAAAGTAAAACGAATATAATACACATGACAATTGTATAGAGTCCATTTATTTGCTGGTGAATCTTGTTATTGTTGAGATAGGCGAGTTTGAGTACCTCCCCGAAAAATCTTTACCCATGATTTTAGTACGCCTTAATATATGCTATCGTTTTGTATTTCTATCACATGTTTTTAAAACTGTTTCGATTTTATTTTTTTCCTAGCTTATCTACGCTTAAATGCGTCTTGTTGGTTGCTAGGAAAATGGCCCATAATGTATCGCAACAATCATGGTTGGTGAGAGAATGTTCTTGCTGTGTTGATAATGTTAACGATGGTGATGGGTGATGATGAAAAAGCACAAAAGCCCATTATTTGGGATTATTTTGTATTTTTTTATTTTACATTTGTTCTATGAAGCTTATTCAGATGTTAGTTTCTTTCTTTTAAACACTTTTATAAATATGTGACAAAATCAACAAGCCAACCCCTTACTACTGTGGCAGCCAGTCAGCCTGTCCCCTTTTAGCAAATCTAAACATTAAATTCATTTACTTTTGAATGTATTATTCATCCATGAAATGACATTGAGTAATGATGAATGTGTGAAAACAAGTTTTCAAATAAACTATAACAGGTCTTGGGTAATTTTCTAATAAACTTAATTAGGTCTTAAGTAATTGGAAACAAAAACAGGTTAACCAGGTCAGTTTGTAAATGGGGAAATCTTTTCGAACAAACATGTCATTTAGGAAAATGTCATAATTTTCTAATTTATTTTCATAAATTTTAAGTTTTTGCTTAGTTTGAACTAAATTACAGGCATAATTATGAAATAAAATGTTATAATATGTGATATTTGATTAAGATTTCAAAGTAAATGTGCTTTTATTAAACAACTTTTATTAAAAAAACTAAAAAAAATTTACCATTAAAATTTTTGTTATCAAATCATAGCGATATTTAACAAGTTTTGCAAAAGTAATAAAACATCATTCACTTTTTTGTTTGTGGCTAAAATTCTAAGCTCTGTTAATCCTTTAACATCTTTAAAATCCTTTAACTATTAACAAAGTTATGGCAAATTTTGTCAAACAACTACGAAAATAATATTTATCATACGCCCTCTAGGGTTTTTAATAAATTATATAAATAACTTCTAAAATAAAAAAGCAATTAAAACAAAATTTTGCTATTACGCAGAATAATATCTTAGCTTTAAGAAACTTGTTGACATAATAACACAATAGCCTTACAAAGCAAGTTACAGTGGGTCAAACAACAATTGAATTAAAAAAATATTTTTTTGTTTAATAAAAATACAAGAAAAAACATGTAGAACAATTTATTCAAATAAACGATTAAAGTTATTTAAAAATCTATTAAAATCAAGAATTAAGAAGAAAAAATTATGAAAGGAAAAAAGTTAATACCAGCACGCATACAAAAATTTTTTCGAATAAACGATTAATCGCTTGAAGTTTTCCAAATATCCCATATCAGTCAAACATTAAGAAACAAACGTATGCATGTTTTACTTACTTATCGTTTTCACAACTAACCGATAGCTAAAAGTAGACTTTAACCGGCCTTATAAAAAGTGTTCGATTTTTAAAACTTTACTTTAACCTTAAGTGAACGATTAAGTAAATTAAGGTTTATCCTACCTGGAAGGTAAAAGTAAAGTTGTAATAATGGAACACTTTTTATAAGGCCGATCAAATCCTACCTTTAGCTAACGGTAAATTGTGAAAACGGGCCTAAAAATAATAAATATATATAATTATTCGATTAAAAATTGTATTTCCTGATTATTCGATTAATATTATTTTATACATTAATTTATATCACACATTGTTAAATAATAATGGTATCTAGTACAAGAAAAACAATTACTCAATGAAAACAATTTATTTGGGAATTAATCGAATAATTAAGTAATCGATTAATTTTTTATTATTCTTCAAAAAAAAAAAAATCACATAATTTTGGAATTTTGTACTGAAAAAGCTATTTAGTCAAAAATAATGAAAACAATTAATTTGAAAATTATTCGAATAAAAAGTAATCGATTAATTTTTTAATTATTCATCAAAAAACATTACATAATTTTGGAATTTTGTAGTGAAAAAGCAATTAAATGTCAATAAACAAAAACTACTGATTTGGGAATTGATCGAATAATTGAGTAATCGATTGCCGATATTCGAAAAATAAACAAACAAAATAAGAAAATAACAAAAACCAAGCAATTTGATTTAAAATTTATAACTTTCCTTAATCGCTTATAAAAGCCGTCTCAAGAAATATAAAAATTAGTATTTTTATTAATCGAATAATCGAGTAATTGAATTTAATAATACATAACTTGATGTAAAACGAATATTTTATTAAAACATTTATATCAACTTTTAAAAAAATCACTTAGAAACACGTCTTAAAACTTTGCTTACACAGAAGCAATTTCCACGACTCATTTGCTCAAATTCAACTTTCCAGCAAAGGTTGGGTGAGTTCTGGAAAACCAAATTTTAGCGTTAAGCTTTCATGATCTGAGCATTTTTTAACTTTTATTTACCTTTTACAAGCATTGGCATCTTACAAAAAAAAGTTTTAAATACAATTAAAGAAAATTTATGTTTAGGATTTCCACTTCCACTCTAGGGCTTACCCTGGATTGTCGCTATATATTTCTTTTTCATACACCCTTAAGGCTTAAGTTGCTCTCTATTAATAATCCAAGTTTTAAAACAATTGCCCTGCTAATACGGCAGTTATAAACAAATTTATATTTCTGGTACTACAATACGTATGATTAATATTAATTTTGACTTATTTTACAAAATTATACATAAAACTCTTATTTATAAAGGGATTTTTAAATGTTTAACAAATTTTGAAAGCATTTTAAATTAAGTTTTTGATAAATTAAAAAGATTTTTTTAAAAATTAGAAGATTTTTGTGGTTTTCCCTAAGAAAAAAATGTTTGCCTATAATTTTTTTTTTTAAATTCTTATTTTTCAAAAATAAAATTTTTTTAATTAAAATAAATTTTTATATTATTTTCAATAATTTTTGTATTAAATTGAACGATTGTCAGGTTGCTTCGTGAACGAGAGTTTTTTACAAAAATAAATTTGATATTTAAAGTCATAAACTGCTGTGACCTGGTAGGCTATCAGTGTGAGGGTTGAGGGATCTATACTTTGACTTTGGTCCTTACAGTGAACTAAAGGCCTATCTATGCTCGGTAAATTCAGTTAGAAATTAATTTTTAAGCCTGGCTGAGTTCAAAAAAGTCGATTACACAGCAAATTGCTTGTTTAAATTCATTCTACAATGCAACCGCGTAGACTTATACACTGTTTTCTGTCCCAAAGTGCACCAAAAAAAGTTATTGATTGCAATGTATTATGAGGTTTTGGAACTCAGCCTTTATTTGTTTCATAAAAGTTAATAAATAAGTCATAAATGGAAGCACAAATGTATTATTTTAAAAATTTTCAAAAGTTTTTTTTTTTTCTTTAACTAAAATCTCTATTAAGATAAAAAGTTTTAATACTACAAAAAAAAAAAATAAAAAACGTTTTTCACTTTATCTTTTGATATTTATTTTTTTATTATGGATTTGTTGCAAATCTAAAATTCTTTATTAAACGGAAATAAATTTCCCAAGAAATTGCCTTCAAGACACAGAAAAAAAATCAAAGAAAAAAATTCCAATAATTAAAACAACATTGAAATTTGAAGGCTGGAAATAATGAAAAACAAAAATCTTAAATCTCTTATGTTTTTTAACCCAGAATAGTTTTTAAGTTTTGCATTTAATAATTAACTTTTAGGCAAAGTAGCTTAAAGTTTTAAAGCAATAATAATTTCAATATTTCCTAAAAATATTAACCTTAAATTATGCTATAAAAAATGTGTAAGCTTACAAAGAAATGTAAATTCAAAAACCCAGTTCTTAAAATGGTTTCATCTGTTTACCTTTAAACAAAATTTAAAAGGAAATTCTACTACAAAGTGTATTATTGATTTTCTTTTTAAGCTTTTTTTTATTGTTCTCCCTAATGGTAGGCTTTAAAGAAAAGTCATTTTCAAAAATATATATATGCTTATTTTATTTGCGTTGTATTTTATATTTTTGCTTTTAAAGGTATTTGTGTGTTTGTTCACATGTTGTTATAATTCTATTTCATTGGTGTTTTTTTCGCATAAAACCATGAAAAATTGTTCTTAAGGTATTTTATTTTATGTGGCCTACCTTTGGGCTGGCCAAAATAAAAGAATATAACCGACCTAAGGTTTAAGTGAAAAGCAATGAAAGCTTTAAGAGGAATTTAAAATAGAAAATTATGGATTAAAGGGTTTGTTTATAAACAAAATATTCTCATATGGAGCAAGACAAATCCACAACAGACCCTACAGACTCGATAACACAAAAAAAATCCTGCGGTTAGTGCGGTATACACGCTGGTTTTAAATAACCCGAACTTCTTCACCTTCTTGCGCAGAGTGGCGTATGAATAATATTAATTTTTAAGTTTTTTAAGCAATTTTATTATAACTTCTATAATTTTTGAAGGATTTTAAAAATTTCCACGGATTTTAAAAGCAATGAATCTAAACTACTATCTGATATACAAACAAAATTGTTAACTAGTTTTATTTAACGAATGTGTAAAGAGTTCAAAAACCATTTTTTTTTTTCTTCGTCAAACGAAAAAGTACTTTTATATAAAGTTTTAGATGTTTAATAAGCTCTTAGATGTGTATAATAAAAAAGTCATCGTTTATAAAAATATGTATATAGAAAATTCCTAATATTTTATGTTTTTTAAATTTTTAAATCAAAATTTTTCTTAGCAATTTAAAAAAAAAAATTCCGACCTTTTTTTCTTACTAAAAATCAACAAAAGAAAAAAAAAACTACTTAAAAATAAATTGCAAACCTTTTTTCATAATTTGGGCATCAAATATAAAAGGGTCTTGTTATTTGCCAGCATATCTTTATTGAAATTTCCATTATATTTTATGTTTTTTGAAAATATCTTTTTAATCAAAAATGATACAAAACAATATCAATTACTAGCAATAACCTTCACATGTGGTTAAATTCTTTGGCTCTTCGACAAAAATATAAGAGAAATAATGAATCTGTGAAGGATTGAATGAACGAGAATGGCTGACTTTGACTGAATACTAAAAACAAAAACGTACAGGAAGTTAAGCAGCTACGGCAAAATAAGAAGACAATATTTTAATAAACAACAATAAAACTACAAGACAATACAAAACATAAAGGACATAAACAACAGCAGTAAAGAACCCAGAAACAAAACAAAAAAGGACATTATTATTTAGGCTGGTTGAAGGTTGAACTGAAAAATATTGAAAAACATGTTTCTGCTTGTTTACTACTAACAGAAACAACAACAAAAATTTAATTTCACATAAGTCGAAAATAATATAATCCTACAACAACCAACCACATAATTGTATCAATAAATCCTCAATTAAAGCCGAAATGCAACATCAAAAAATAAAATAAATTCAGCTGTAAAGTATGCAATGCTTTAATGTTATTTACTTGTTTCTTTATTTCACTTTTTTTTGTTCTTTTGTTTAACAACAAGTAATTACAAGAAATTAATGATGTCATTAGACGACGAAAACAACTACAACAACAACAATAATAATAGTAATAAAGAAATCAAAAAAAAAAAAAAAAAAAATTAAAATAAATGTTCACTTGGTTATAAAAAAAGGAAAATTGTTGTACTTAAAATTAAAACCCCTTGTTTATGCACTAACAAATTTTAATTAAAATTTCAAAGCTGCTTTAAAAAAAAACTTCGTTAATTTTATTAAAAAAAATTCAATCGAGCTACAAGGAAATTATAAACGAAAAATTATTTTCCCTTAAAGGAGAAAAATATACAAAAAATAAGACAAGAAAAAGAAAACACCGCCTGAAACTGTGCTCTTTTATTTAAACATAAACTTTAATAAATTTTTTAAGCTTAATTAGAAGCCTTTCTAAATCCATTTTATTTATTAAAATATCTTGATAAACGACAAAGTTATAGAACATTTTCTAACACTTATTAAAAATTAATATTAATCATACGTACCCTGATCCTGTTTAAATTTAAAATGGGAAATCTTTCACAACTTTAACACAAACAAATTTAACACAACAAGAGAAGAGATTTTAGGCTTTTGTAAGAGTAAGAAAAAGAAACAATTAAAAAAAGCACAATAAAGGTTACGGTGGGCCAAAATTACAGTTTTAGAGAATTGAAATTTTTTTTTAAATAATTGTCTACTTTTGGCATATTAAAGAATTTTCTTATTTATATACAAAACGTGCTTTTTAGCCTAATAAAACTTACGTTAAACAAGCTGTGATACTGCGCTAGCTTTTTTAAAATTATGTGCAGTACGCTATAGCAAATCATCATGAATAGAATCACGCTTGAACATCTCTAATAAATTATTAAAATTTTCCTTGAAAATCAGTCATCGATGTTTTATCTCAAAATTGTGTTCAGCGATGAAGCCAGATTGTTATTTATGAGTTTGTTAAAAAACAAGTTGAAAATTGGCGATAAAATATATGGAAGTCGTCAAATAGGTAGAAGATTGGGAAGCGAAGTTCTAAAGATTGCTCTATTAAAATTTTATTTCATTTAGAAAAAAAAAAGTTTATTTTAAGAGCGCCTTATGGTATGCTTTAAATTTTCTAATTCAGCCTTCTTTAATATTTTTAAATATTTTAAAATTTATGTACATTTTGTTGCTTTATTTTAATGAATTGTTTTTATGCATTTAACTTTTAAAATAAAATCATTTCTTCTTTATATTTGTAAAGCAAAACTAAACTTTTAATTTTTTTCTGCGTAATAACCACAACTAGAGAACGCATCACCCACTCCCTGAAGGTATGCCATTAATTACACATTTTTTTATTTTTTTTTTTTTTGTTATTGTTTCAGGTTCTGTACTTTTTTTTCCTATCTCTATCTTTTTGTTTGCTTAACGTTTTTTGTTTCGCTATCATCTTTTTTCTATGGCAAATTGAAAAAGAAAAAATAATTGTGTAGCCTACAATAAGGCTTATTATAGTGTCATTTTTGTACAACTAGGAGTATTTATTTAACGAAATGTGTGCATTTGTGTAGGCTATTGAAAAATATGAATGGATAAAAACAGAGATAATAGAAACCCAACGAAATAGAAAATTATTAACCCATATTTCCTACGATTTTCATTTTCGCTTTTTTCCAATTTACAATTGTGTATGCATGAAATAGATGATAAAGCCTAAAAACATAATATGGAAATTATTTTCAAATTTAATTTAAACCAGAAAGTAGGCAATAGTTTAATTGTAGTTGTAAAAGAGTTTTAATTTATTTACGGGAAATAAATTTGAAATTTGTCTAGATAATTTATTACTGGGCATTAAAGAAAAATTTATTTATGAGCAATTTTGCCAACAGGGGGCATAATTTAAATAGGCCAACACTAACAAATTAATTTCATAAAGTGTTGGTAAATAACACAAATGTTCTTTAACTATAACTAATATTAAATTAGCCTAAAGTTAGGCAATAATACTTCATTAATATAAAATTTGCAAAAAAATATTTTATTGGCCTTAAATTCAAGCATTTAAAAAAAAACCTAAGAACCTTTGCATAAATTTAGCAACTAAAACATTGTAAGAAGTTAAGCATATTCAAAATAAGCAGCAATAAACATTTCAAATCAATACAATAAAAAAAAAACTGTTGCATATACCCCACTGCTTTCTAAGTTTAAAATTTATAGCATACATTAAGGAGTTTTTAATGCAATTGTCACTACAACATGGTTTTTGAATACACAAAACAACTCAGAGCAATCTCATTTTTAAATCATGAAAAGAAATTCTAAAAGAACTACAGAAAAGGAAGAGACACAAAGAACAAGATTCAATGAAATCATTTACATTTTTCTTGTCATTTTCACTAGGGAAACTTTTCTACAAATCTAACACCAACAAGAGTTTAGTAAATTTTTTAGATCTTGTTGAACAGCTCTTAGGAAATCAACTGAAATAAATTGAAAAATAGTAAGCACTATAAAGAAAAAGAAGGTTGATAAAAAAAACCCATAACAACTATTGCATATTTAAAGGGATGTGTTAGAAAAATTACATGCATCTTCTTGCTCTCGATGAAATATGCAATAGAATCTGTTTTTATGAGATGCTTAACAAATCTATGGGACTTTAGTTTTCATAAATTTTATGCAAACACTGTTAAAAGAAAAATACATAGTAAAGTTCAATGATTTCTAAAAAGAAAAAACTAATTCTTAGAAAAGATATTTAAATAGAATTCTTTAGAAACCTGAAGCTGGCATAAAAGAGGTGACAGTCTTCTAAAACTTAAATTTTGTTAAACTTTAGAGTCTTGACAGAAGACAAGGAGTGTGATAAATGCTTAAGGGAATTTTTTTAAACAAAAGAAATGTTGATTTTTCTAAAATTTAAAAGAATATGCCTAAATATTGCATACTTTAGGGATGATAAACACAAAAACCACTAATCAACCAACATGGGCATACATATTCAAAAATATAATTATAAAATTGTGTTCAAAATAAGAATTCAAGCCCACAAATTTATTTAAATATAAAAAAATGTCTTCATATAAGATTTATAGCAATAGCATCATCAACAGCAATTAAATTAAACGAAATTTAAAAAAAAACCCCACACAATTAATTTTCTTATTTTCAATTAAAATAAAATGAATGAATTGTTTTGAGGACAAAAGCAAACAAACATTTTATAAATATCAACAGAATAGTGAAAAAAGTAGAGGTGGGTGACATATGGAGGGGTGATCAAAGAAATTGTTGATAAAATAAAGGATTAAATCGAACCAAAATATGCTGGAATAGACCAGCTTAAGTGTTCAGCTCAGGATAAAACTATGATAATTTACTTGAGGGCTGTAATGAAGTGTTCAGCTCAGGATAAAACTATAATAATTTACTTTAGGCCTGTAATGTATAGCATACTTACAGGAATTTGAAAATAATTAAGAGAAAAGTTAGTAATTTTTCTCCGTAATTGAATAAAATTTTAACAAAATTGGTTTGATATAAATACTACTCTCTGGGGAGAAGGTCTGTTTGCTATTCTTTATCCAAATTTAAGACAAATATAGCATTTCTTAAAACTTCAGACCAAATCTGCAGCACACTTTAAAGAGTTTGGACAAAGTGAAATAACTTTTTATTTTTGGTAAAATTGGAATGATGTAGAAAATATAGCCTTTTGAGGAGAACAACATTAAACCAAATCCAAAATTTAGACCAATTTTTCATACAAAATCAAATGCGTAATTTGAGCGGATTGAAAGAAACTTTAAATTTTAAACTTTTAAAAGAAAAACATAAGGTGAAATTGGGCTTCGAAAGGCTAAGTCCTACTGAAAAGGCTAACAGAAAACTAAAGTCGCTCTTGAATTAAATATGGCATAATTTAAGGCTTACACCAAATCGACAGCATGATTTAAAGAGTTTTAAACAAATTTTATAACTTATAAAAATAAATAAAATAAAAACCACAGTCTACTAAGAAGGTTGACAAATATCTAAAGCCAAAGTGCGTTAAAAAATCTACAGCATACCTTAAAGGGGTTGGGCAACGTTTAATAAGTTCCTTTTTTAATCGGATTGACATTACAGCAGTTTTCTAAGAAGGTCAAAATAGCATTCTAAAGTCAAAATTAGGACTAATGCAGCAAACATTTTAAAACAACAAATACAAAGCATACTTTAGGGCTTTTAAAAATGTTTAATCAGTTTTTTTGCAAAATTTAAATATCATAAAAACTACAGACTTTAAAGAGAAACAAAATAAAACTTTTAAAACTAATTTGAAATATATTAAGGTTAAGGCTAATTGTAAAGCATACCTAAAGGGGTTTGGACAAAATTTAAAATTTTTTTAGCTGAATAAATATTAAAACTGCAGTCTTCTAAGAAAAACAGCTTAAGCTAAAGTAATAATTAGTGTAGCACACTTTAAGGTCTTAGGCAAAAGTTTAGCCTACTTTAAAAGGTTAAGGCCCGAGTTGAGTAAAGTGTCTAATAAAGTGGATATATATTTACGTAGTTTTCCAAAAGTTTGTGAAAATTAGATTTACTACGAAAAGACTTTGGAAGCCACAGTCCTAAGTATGTAAAAAAACGTAGCATGCTTTTAGGCTTACATTTATCTTTAAGTTTATTCTAAGATTCAAAAACGAATATAAAAAGCCCTTTTCTTATCCTTCTCTGTTACACAAATTTCTTTTTTACAAATTTAATTTTTATTTCCACAATTCACAAACAATTGAATTTATATTTGAAAAAAAAAATTAATTCAAATTGCTCCTTTTCTAAAAAAATGCGGAAAACACGTCATAATATTTTTCTATTTAAAAAATTCAAAGAAAAAAAACTCAACAAATTATGCATTGTTTAGAATCAGAAAAAAAAAATAGAAATAGAAAACTGCATGCAAAACAAATGTGAAATAGAAGAAAAATACAATATAGTATGTAAATATCAACTTTAACGTCAGAGTAAATAAATTTTCGTTTAAAATAAGCCAAACAACTTAAATTGAACAAAAACCAGCCAGACTGCCAACAGAGTTTTCTTTTTTTTTACTACTTTTTAGGTATAAATAAAAATGTAAAGTGGAAATATATTATGGCCTGCTAAGTTTTCAGCAACAACAGTACAATATATACGAGTATAAAGAGTTTAATAATGCTGAACTTTAAATGAATCAATTAAAAACAGTAGGAAAAGTATTATTTATTTAGCATGGAGAACATTTTAGAAAAACAATAATTAGTAAAAGAAAAATAAAGCAAAGAGTTGTAGAGAAATGTATATTAATTTTTTTAATTAAATCAAGTACTTGGTGTGCAAACTTTGGCATGCCTCCAATAAATATGGCAGAGTTCATTAATGGATTAAAAAAAGCTTAACTTGTGCTTTATCAAACTACAAAGTTTTATAAAAATCGGTTCAATATAATAAAACTTAAGTATAATTAATGTTCTTATATCAGGGTGCGTATGAATAATATTAATTTCATTAATATTTTAAAGGATTTCCTATAAAAGTTTATCAATTCTTTTAAACAAATATTTGTAGAGATTCTTTTGCTTTAAATAATAAAGAAAAAAATACCAAAAAGAACAATGGAAATAAAATTTTGAAGGCCATGGAAGACAATTTGTTTTACAAAAATATGTACTTGCATATTTGAAGTACGATATAATTTGTTTTCAAAATTGTGTTTGTAATTGTATAAATCACAGACATACTTCGACAGTTTCGACAAAGAAAATGGAAAAATAAAATGATAAAAATATTTAATAGAAAATATAACAAAAATTCATTTAAAATTTATAAAAAGCCGAATATCACAAAAATTTTAAAATTTATATTTTTTAGATATATACAGACCCCAACAAATCTTTTGGCAGGGTTAAAAACTTTCCAAATATAAATTCGAATTTTTCTAAAAAGGCAAATTTTTAATCAATATGTATATTAAACTTTAATGAACTTTCATAAAAATTTCTTAATATAAAAATTAAAATTCCAAAAACGATATTCTATGAAAACGAAACACAAGAACAAAAAAAAAATTAAGTATTTTAAACATCTAGAAGACTTAAAAAATCTTTTGGCAGGTTTAAGAGATTTTCGAAAATAAGTTCGAATTTTCGAATTTATCTGAAAAGTTATATTTTTTACTTTTACATTAGCTTTTAATGAACTTTTATAAAAATTTCTTAATTTGAAAAAAATAATTTAATTTCGAAAAAGAGATTCTTTGAAAACAAACACAAAAACAATCAAAATTAAATATGTATTTTAAATATCAAGCGGATTTTTAATTTTTACATTAAATTTAAATGCGTTTTTATTAAAATTTCTTTTTTTAAGATAAAAAATTTTAATTTCGAAAACAAGCTTCTTTGAAAAAAATACAAGACCAACAAAATATTAATTTTTTAAACATCTACAGGCTTAAAAAAATCTTTTGGCATATTAAAAAAAAATTCGAAATTAATTTCGAATTTTCGAAAATCAAAAAATTTATTTTTCATTTTCATCCCCCTTTAACACGTTCGAAGTTTCGATAGGCAAACAATAATTTTTTTTGTTAGATTTAACTAAAGTCAAGTTAAAATTTACAAAATATTTGATATTTGGGCACTTCCAAGATTGTAAACGGGACATTCGCACACGTTTATATTGACAAAACTGTAAAAAACAACCTGATTTTCATTTTTTAAATTAATGATTCTTTTAACTCTCAATTAGCTCTTTAATTTCCGCAAATGAAATTTTTCGCTTACTGTCGTGGTTTCCGAGATAATTGCAAAAAACCAGTGATTGTAAACGGGACAAAAAACGGAAGTGGGTTTTAAGGGGTAACCGTTTAAACAGTGATTTCTGCGAAACCTGACACAATATTTTATTGGGATTAATTTTAAAATGTTGCGTACTAATGTGCCCTAAAAATGGTTTCGATTTCAAAATAAAATATGAATTACATTTTTTTAAATAAATTGTTAAAGAAACTGTAAACGGGACATTGTAAACGGGACACTTTTTCCACCATGATTTAAAATGTTTTTATGTTGCTATTTATAATCCTTTATATAAGAAACTTAATAAAAAATGTTTTTCAGATCATAAATATGCCTTAGATTAGAGTATTGTTGTTCCAAATGCATATTTTCTAATATACACAAGTATGTGCTAAAAGTTGTAGTACTTCGTTTACCATTTATCTTTTTTTTTTCAAATTAATTAATTTATACGCATATATTAAAAAAATATAAGCAATTCTCTAAATAAATCTTGAAAAGAAAATTTTTTTTTCCATTTTTTGTGGTTGACGTTTTTTTGGAAATAGAGCCATTTATAAAAAAATAAATAACAAAAATAAAATTCTAGCAAGAAACTCAAAAGTACTTTTTACATTTTTAATTATTATTGTTATTTAGTCTTAAAACAAACTTTCTTTTAAACTTTGAGCGCCAAAAACTGCAACATTTTTATTAAAACTTGGTTTAAAACAATTTTAACACATACTGCGTACTTTAAGGTCTAAGGCAATGGTTTAGCAGGTAACATTATAAAATTGTTGTAACTTTGGTGTTATTCCAAACTTCTAACCTGTATTTGTTGAAAAGAATTTGATATAATTTAAGAACAAATTTGCTAAAAATTCTAGTAAAATTTTTAATTTCCAGAAAAAATTTTGATTTTTTTTTTTTTAATTTAAACTTTAATTATTTTCCTCTATTTTGGTTAAAACAGTTGAAATATGTGTTTGGGTTAATTGTTATAACAATCTGTTTATTTTAATTTGAATAAATATAATTTAAACTTGCTTTGAATTGATTTGTGTTATACACAGGGTATGATTAATATTACTTAAAAGGTTAAGTTGAAAAACTTGTCATGACTGTGGTCATATTTCGGAATATACTTTTTAAAATATATATTCTTAAGTATATTTAAAAGTTTTCGCTTAGCTCTGACCCTAAAAATATGCCATATTATTTTGAAACTGGCTTCAAAACATTTGTGGCATACAGTGCGTATGATTATTATCAATTAAGAGGTTAGATTAGAAAAAACGTTATAACTCTTGAAAGATTTTAAATATTTTCAAAATTTAAAAGGCTTCTGAAAACCAGCAATTGTAGTTTGTTATTAAGCCTAAAATTTAGTATGAATATTTGATTTGAAAATAAAAAATTTGGCTTTTTTTGTACATATGTCAATTTAAATGTTGCCTTATATAACATGTTTTATTTGTTTACAAAACATCTGAGCTTTTGTTTAAAAAATAATAAAAATAAATTATTGTGGGGGAATGAAAGAACAGTAAAAAGTTATTTCACTTTTAAGTCAAGCAATATTTTGTTGAATGAACAACAAACCAAGTTTAAATATATTTTTAACATACTCTTGTATTTTTTTTTGTACTCTTGTAGTAAATATGTTTAACACTACACCAGAGTGTCAGTAACCCAGCGGGAAAAATAAGGAGTACGGAGGCCTTCCAGAAGGCCTCTGTACCCCTTCTTTTGGATAAACAAGGCCTTCTCGCTCCATTCAATACTCATATCTTTTTTACACGCGTTGTCATTGCGGAGAAGGCCTTCCGCTTTCCTTTCTTCCCCAGAGCTTCTTAAAGGCCTTCAAATAAATGGCTCTTAGAAGGCTTTCCAGAGAATGACTTCCAAAAGGCCTTAGCAAAAACGTTATCTTGTTATTTAACTTTTTATATATGTATACCTACTTTACAAAAGTATGTTTATATATTTTATTAAACTTATTGTAGTTTAATAAAACATGTGATACCTATTTTTTTATTGAAATAATCAAATTTGCTAAATATTGTAAAATAGATTGCAAATAAAAGTTTATAATAAAATAAAACTTTTAAGCACAAGTACCTATCTTCCTTAATGAAAAAAACTCAACTAAAATGATTTACATTATTGTTTTTATTTTGTATTTTAATATGCACCTACTTTGTTACTTTGTTTTTATAACGGGATCTGAATTCTTTCGCTTTGGCGAAAAAAACAAAACAAAAATTTTACTATTTCTCTTTTCAACTTCAACTAAAATGATTTACAACATATGTTACTTTGTTTTTGTAAAGGGATCTGAATTCTTTTGCTTGTGCAAAAAAACAAAACAAAAAATGTTACTCCTTCTTTTCTCGCTTCTCATAGAAGCGAGTGTGGAGGCCTTCTATGAGGCATTCTTTTGCAGTTACGTAAGACTAGTAATTAAATCAAAAAATTTTTTAAGCAGGCCTTTTAAAAGGCCTGAAGTAAGAAGGTCTTCTGAGTTTTCCCGCTGGGAAGTGTTTGTGTGAGTGTTTATAAGTGTATGTAGGTTACTTTAATTCTGCTTTGCAAATGTTTTCAACTACGAATGTATTCAGATTCCTTTATTCAAAAAACGAATGTTTTAAATTTCACACACACTCACACACATAGAGAAAAACGTGATCTCAATGAAAGATGTCAGATTTGTCATCATTCTCATAAACTTAACAAAATAAATACAAACATAAAAAATATTTAAACAAACATAAAATGATATAAAAAATTTCAAGTATATAAACAGAACAAAAGTTTTTTTTTTTTTTTTACTTGCCAAACTGTAATAAAAGTTATACAAAAATATATAAAAAAAATTATGTAAAATAATAAAAAGGATATGCAATGTTAAAAGTTGAAATGTATGTTAAAAAAATACTAAATAACCAACACAGAAAATTTAAATTATTTTAAGTCTTCTTTTTTCAAAAGCATCAAGTACAACAAATTAAGAGCAAGCCCTAAAACTATGCAGTGATTTTTGTTTGGTATCTTATTTTTTTTTTTTTTTTCATTCATTACATCATTGTCCAAAACAAAAACTGGGCTAAAAAGTGATGAAGTTATAATGAATTATGTTTTTGAAATTATAATTAAAAAAGAAAACTTTTTAATCTGAAAAAAAGGACAAGAGAATTTGTACTAGACTAAAAGTAAGTTAAAGAAATTTAATTTAAGATCAGTTTTTATAAAACAGTATTTTTGTTTAGAAAATAAAGATTGCACAATCATTTCAGAAAACAGAATGTTCAAAGAAGCTCCGAAAACTATGCAAGATAACATCTTTATGTAAAAAAGCTTCTTAAAAACGTTTAAACGTACTTTATTTAACCTTAAAACAAAACAAAGCAATCTTTTGATTACGAATTTTATTTAAACTTTAAAAAACTTTAAAAAAATACTTTAAAAAGCTTTTTAGAAACAACTTTTAATAAGAATTTAAAACGTTTTAATAAGAAGTTAAAAACTTTTAATAAGAAGTTAAAAACTTTTAAAAAGAATTAAAAAATTTCAAAAAAGCTTTTTTTTAACAAGCTTTTAAATATAAAAATTATTGAAAAGCTTTTGGAATAAATTTTTTCTTCATAAAATTTTCATTAACAATTTGAAAATCTTTCTTAAATATGCCTTTATTAAGCTTTCAAAAAAGCTTTAAAAAAGCTTTTTCTAGCAAGTTCTGTCGTAAAGTTTTAAGAAAACAGACAAACTTATAAACATGTAGTAGATATAAACTTTATTATTTAAGCCTTTATGTATATCTATATATATAAAAGAGTTGCGTGAGTGACTGGCTCATTCATCATCGTACAGCCCAAACGCCTGAAGCTAAAGACTTGAAATTTGGAACGGAGTTGGGTCTCTCCCTAAATCGATACACTAAGACGGGATTTTTAAAAATTCGAATACCATCTTTAGCGTTCTACTTTTCTCACTTATGAGTTGTTTTTTCCGTGGAACTATGCTGTTATATTCCCCTTTCCGTAATGCTCTTTGAACTGTTTTTCGATGAGCACGTTTATTCAAAGAATTAGCGATATCATCCGCTATTTTGGTTGCGCTTACTCTGGGATTTTTCGTCACTTATCGTGGGTCATGGCTAGGATCCCGATTAGAATGTGTTTTTTGTTGGCCGCTTCTAACCATATTTTCAATTGAAAATGTTTGTTTATAATTTCAAACGCTGTTCTGGACGCTGAAAAATAGTTAATTCAACAATTTTCCTATTTCTCGATAGGATTTTCCCTCTTAAAATTTTTTTTATTATGAAAGATCTTACGCCTAAATCTATCTATTTTCCTTTGCCCATATTCTGCGCAAAATTTTACAATTAAGCAACAAAAAAATAACTAACAGCAACAATTGGAAGATGAACAATAAATTTGACATCAAAAAAAGTAACAATAACGGAAACATTAAAGGAAGAAATGGTAATTAATTTGATAAACTTTAATGTGTATTTAAAATTTTGTCCTCGTAATTTTTTTGTTTTTTATTTTAAACTACCGTTATGTATTCAATTAAATCAATATTTTTTTTTTTGAATTTTATATCATCAACGAAGGGAAACAACACTGCGTACCACAAATTTTCGGGAAAACTTTAGTTTTCCAAAAACTAAGTGTGTATTTAAACTTTAGTCTCTGACTGTATATATAAGCTTAAAAGACATGATTTTTAAAAAGATTTTGTAGACTTTTGAATACTTCTTAAGTTTATAAAACAAAATTTTCTTCTTTTTTTACTTTTTATATGCAAACAGCTTTTCTTTGATGAGAGAACCTTTATCAATTTTTTTCTAATTGTTTCACTAACCACAAAACTGGTAAAACTTAAAAGGACAATTATTTCTCACTACAATTTCCTTAAAAAAAAACTCATCCGCACTGTCTTATTTAAAAACCCAGACACGTTTGAATGCCTGTTTTTTATTATTTTTTTCCTGCAAAAATTATAAAAAAAACTCATGACAAACTCAAATGCCATAATCCATTATCATTAATCTTAAAAAAAAAAATTAGACTTCCACTCACATCCTTTCGAGCGCTGGTTTTTGTGTATTTCAGTTGGCCTAATCACGGCAGTTACATTTACGTAATTACCCTTTACACTTTGAGTGCAGTGTGTGAACACACTCCAGTGCATTCCAAAGGTATGCTTTATTTTTTAACATTTTAAACAGCTCTTTAGTATGCTGCGTTTATATGAAAGTATAAATTTCGTTTTGCTATTCAAAAATGTATGTGTTTTTATTTGCTCGAAAGAAAAAATTGTTAAACATTTTCTGTTTTATTTTTTCATAATCTTACGTAAGCAGCTGCAAAAATCTCATTTTTTTATTTAAATTTTTTGTTTTAAATAAAACTAACTTTTCTATCTAGATGGTATTTTATTTCTCTTTATATTTTTATCCATTTTTCTTGTAAAGAAAACGAAAAAATACGCGTCAGAAGTTTTTTTTTTTTTTTAGAATAGAGCTGAAGAAATACCAAACAGTTTAATAAAGTGTGTGTGTATGAAAACCAAATGTGACCTTATTTTTACTTATGTTCTCTTTTTTATCTTTAATTCAGTCTGAGAGCTGCAGTATAAGCTTTATAAATATTTATTAAAATAAAAGAAAGTTGGTTTAAAGGTTTTCAAAAGGGCTTAAGTTTAAAACGTTTAATAAAAAGAACTCACAAAAGTAGGCAGCATAAAGTTTTATTTTAGATGAGCCCTAATGTAGGCTTTATATTTTCACAATTCATTGTTTTTAAAAAGTACTAAAATATTTTCTTAAGGAATTATTAATAACTTTATAATAATATTTTATAAAGCAGACAATGTATTTTCTTCCTAACAAAAACTGTCTGAAAATCTCTAAAGTCTTTAAAATCTTAAAGAAATTTATTCAAAACACAATCCTTATTTAATAAAATTTTTCTTTCCTACCCATGTTTCTTTCAGTTTCTAATTGTTGCTTAAAAAAACATTCTTGAAATTTCATATAATCTGTAAACAAATTACTTGCTTTCAACAAACTTTCATAAGTTTCTTATGATTTGATTGCAAATTTCTTACAGCCTGTCAGATAGGCTATAAATTTTAATTACAATTCTATACCCAAACACAGACAACACGTATTCAAAATACGCACAGCAACGCAGGAATTTACTTGTGCAAGAGGGTTTTATTTGTTCAAGAGGATTTTACTCAAGCAATAGGAAAGAAAATTGAAATGATAAGTAAGTTCTAAAGAAATTTCAACTTCATAGTTATAAGTAATCTAAACCGCCTAAGCGTATGCTTTAGGATTTTTTTTTTTTTTTTTGTTTGGAATGTATAAAGATAAATTAAAATCAATAAGTAATGTACAAAGAAGTATTAAATAAAGTCTTATAATACTTTTTAATTTATTTTTTGTAGTACAATTTTACTATAGAGAAGTTTCATTGTTTTTAGACATTTTTCTTTAGAAAAGTTACTTTGATTGCAAGCAATTTCAATATAGAAAAGTTGCTTTGATTTCAAACAATTTCAATAAAGAAAAGTTGCTTTGATTTCAAGCAATTTCAATATAGAAAAGTTGTTTTGATTTAAAGCAATTTTTTAATGGAAAAGATGCTTTGATTTCAAGCTATTTCTTTATAGAAAAGTTGTTTTGATTTCAAGCTATTTTTCTATAAAAAAGTTTCTTTTATTTCAAGCAATTTTTCTATAGAAAAGTTGCTTTGATTTTAATCAAATTTTTTAATAGAAAATATGCTTTGATTTTTAGCCATTTCTATAGAAAAGTTGCTTTGATTTCAAGCATTTTTTCTATAGAATAGTTGCTTTGATTTCAAGCATTTTTTTTTTTTATAAAAAAGTTTCTTTTATTTCAAGCAATTTTTCTATAGAAAAGTTGCTTTGATTTTAATCAAATTTTTTAATAGAAAATATGCTTTGATTTAAAGCAATTTCTATATAGAAACGCTGCTTTGATTTCAAACATTTTTTCTATAGAAAAGTTGCTTTGATTTTAATCAAATTTTTTAATAGAAAATATGCTTTGATTTTTAGCCATTTCTATAGAAAAGTTGCTTTGATTTTAAGCATTTTTTCTATAGAATAGTTGCTTTGATTTCAAGCATTTTTTTTATAAAAAAGTTGCTTTGATTTCAAGCATTTTATCTATAGAAAATTTGCTTTACTTTCAGGCAATTTTTCTATAGAAAAGCTGCTTTGATTTCAGGCAATTTTTCTATAGAAAAGTTGCTTTGATTTCAAGCAAATTTTTCTTTAGAAAAGTTGCTTTGATTTCAAGCAAATTTTCTATGGTTTTAAGCAGTTTTTTAGAAAAAAGTTGCGTTAATTTTTATTTATTTATCTGTAGAGAAAATGCCTTGGTTAAAATATTGTTTAAGGCTACAATATGAAAATTGTTATTGCTAAGGATTGCCCATTTTCCATTTAACACTGTGCTTAACAGCCTTAAAATATGCTTTAAAATTTTATGCTTTTGTTCAAATCTATTCAACTATTAAAACTACTATTTCACCAAAAATAAACCGAATGTGGAATGTGGAAAAAGGAAATAGTCAAACATTAGTTTTAAAAATTTATAAGTTAAGAGGGAGGTTTGACTTGGCAAAAACATAAATTTTATGTCCCCATATGGGAAAAACACATGTTCACATTGTGCAGTCGTGGTACTGAAGAAATATACAAAATATGTTCTAATAATGCCCACAACAACGTTAGTAAATGTTCATTGGATTTAACTTGTATATAAGTTTTTTTTCTATTTTGTTTTTGTTCTGTAAGTCTCAGGGGTTGTTGGGCCAAGAGTTAGAATTTTGTTAGTTGGATTTTTGTTCTAAATGAACATGTGTTGGGATTGTGTTACAACTGTTTGTTAGTTTCGTATTTGTTGCCAACTTAACAATTTTTGCAAATTAAAGCACAAAAAAACGAGAGGGCGAAAAAATACGCAAAATTTATTTGGATGGGTTTAATTGGTTTTCAGGAAAACAAGTTGTTAGGACTGTGGAACGCTATGCATTAGTAAGTAAGCAGATGGACAAACAACAAAATAAAGAAAAAGAAAAAAGAAACTGCTAAAATTTGGTGACTTGTTTGCAAACGGAAAAGTAAATTAAAATAAAGTATGGCATATTTTTAGGTTATTGAAATAAAAATAAAACCATGGCATATTTTAGGGATCAAAAATTAAGGTTGTAAATAATTATTAAGGTTTTAAAGGGTAAAGTTTATTTTGAAAAAAGATGCTTTAATATCAAGTAATATTTTATAGAAAAGCAGGCATTAAAACACAAATTTTCGTTTTTTGTTCGACAACTTTTGGTTTCGAGTGCAGTATTTTTAAGACCTGTAGAAAAGTTGACCGAATTCCAAGACAGTTTTCTGCAGAAAAGTTGTCTGTACTCCATACAAGTTTTTTGCTTACATTGGCAATCCATAACTTTTTTCTAAAAATTTTGCTGTCTTGTTTCCTTCATTAAATTTGCCTTGTTTTCAAGCCAGTCTTTTACAGACATTTTTACAATTTTGTATAGAAAAGTTGCACGGACAGTTTTCTTCAGAAAAGCTGCATGGATTCCATGACAGCTTTCTTTAGAAAAGTTGCTTGGATTCCATGACAGTTTTCTTTTGAAAAGTTGCTTGGATTCCATGACAGTTTTCTTTAGAAAAGTTGCTTGGATTCCATGACAGTTTTCTTTAGAAAAGTAACTTGGATTCCATGACAGTTTTCTTTTGCAAAGTTGCTTGGATTCGATCACAGTTTTCTTTAGAAAAGTTGCTTGGATTCCATGAGAGCTTTCTTTAGAAAAGTTGCTTGGATTCCATGACAGTTTTCTTCAGAAAAGTTGCTTGGATTCCATGACAGTTTTCTTCAGAAAAGTTGCTTGGATTAAATTACAGTTTTCTTTAGAAAAGTTGATTGGAGTCCATGACAGTTTTCTTTAGAAAAGTTGCTTGGATTCCATGACAGCTTTCTTTGGAAAAGTTGCTTGGATTCCATGACAGTTTTCTTCAGAAAAGTTGCTTGGATTCCATGATAGTTTTCTTTAGAAAAGTTACTTCGAATCCATGACCGTTTTCTTTAAAAAAGTTGCTTGGATTCTAAGACAGTTTTCTTTAGAAAAGTTGCTTGGATTACATGGCAGTTTTCTTTAGAGCCAAAGTTGTTACGACAGCTGTCCAGGTTTCTACAGAAATGTTGCCCGAATTCCAAGCCAGCTCTCTTATTAAAAGATGTTTGAAATGAATGTTGGTTTTTTTTATAGAATAGTTGCTTATATTGCAGAACAGTTTTCTAAAGAAAAATTGCTTTCCTATGTATTCTTGTAACTTATTGGCTTTCTCTGAATTATATACAATCCTTTTAATATTTTGCCTTCTTGTACACATTTAATTTCCATTTAACACTGAAATACTAAGGAAATTAAAAAAAATTGTATACAATTTCGTAAACCACAATGCTGCAACCTCATTGCAGAACACAAAATATCTATTTAATTTTAACTCTTAAACACGTTTCTAGAATGTCTGATGAAAAAGGGATAATGGAAATAATTTTCGGTTTGCTCGGTTAAGTCTTTAACAGAAGAAAAACCAACAGCCATTAATCATAGTTGTGGGTGGTGTTAAGAGCAAACAGTCAAAAAGAACACCCAAAAAAAAGAAGAAGAAAAATATGTTAATGGAATATAAAACCCCTGCTTAAAAACACATGATACTGACATTATTATCTAATAAATGTTTTTAAAGATAAAATGAACTTAAACTGAAACTAAAACATTGTATTAAGAGACAAAAAAAAACAACAACAATGAGTGGAAAAAACAAACACAAGATCATTATTACTAGTTTTAGTACATACTTCAAAGTATCTAACGAGTGTTACAACAAAAAAAAACAATAAAAATTAGTTACAAAAAAGAAAAATCATGTTTTATTTTCTTATGTCAAAGCAAATTCTATTCGTTTGGCGTTAAAAACCATCATTTATTTTAGAAGAAAATAGTGCATTTAAAAATAAGTACCAGAAATTTTCTTTCAAGTATTTAATTTTGAGAATATAATTTTCAGTCAAAAATCTTTTTTTATTATGACTATTAAAAAATTAATTATATAAACTGACCTTAAGGTTAACTTATCATCACAGAGATTTGATATTCTGCTTTTGAATTTGATTCTAATTAACATTTGAAATTTGAGTTTTGTCCATTTTTTTTTTTTTACAAATGTCATAAATAAAACTTATTATGTTTTTGAAAACTATTAACGTCAACACAAAAAGCAAATAAATTTATTTATAACAACTGACTGATAGACAAGCAACTTTTCTCTAGAAGAATTGCTACACAGAAAAACATGTTGCACTAGTAAAAGCATTATTCATTTGTTTGAAACAAATTTGCAGCTTTTATGTTACAGAAGAAGTTTCAAAAAAATCAACAGATTAATAAAGGGTTTATGAAACGGATTTTGTACACTGAAAAAACAAATCCATCCATACGTACTCAAATCAAGCCGAAGCGGTGTCAACAGTACGGTAAGTACGGATTTCCTTAAATTAAGTACAGAATGTTTGATTCAGTTTCGGATTATTGAATCATAAAACGGGATTGACTTAAAACTGAGATAAAATTAATCTCAAACTGTGTTAATTTCAAGAATTTTAAAAGTGGTTTAGTCCCGATTCGTACTTGAAATAATCCGAAAGTAAGATTAGATTGATTCTAACCTAAGCGCTTACCCCAGAGAACCATAGAAAGAGAGAATATTATAATTTACTTACAAGTAAGACATGTTTATTTCACTTTTATTGTATTCCACCCTTTGTTTTCAGAAGTAGTCTCAGTTATAAGACACCAGCAGAATGTCCGCTATGGTTTTCGTAATCATTCTACTTTAAAAATTTTATATAATTAACGAAATAATTTTAACAAATAGAATATGGGAATTATTGCTTCTTTTTTTAATTTTTAAACATGAAAATAATGTATGACTTTCATCTCGTAGTGTTGTTGTTGTTTCTACACAGAACAAGCAAATCGTTTTTGCCTTCTTTTATAGTGTCGTTGTTGGTTATACAACCAACTTTTATTGGTTCGAAAGTTATGCCATTTTGGATTGTTAAAAGTACTTTGTTGTGTTTTTCGTACCTAAACTTTTAAGAACGACTTGTACTAAAGTAAGTAGAAAAGACTTAAATTAAGTACGAGTTTTTTCTTTTGTGTATGAAAATTTGTGTAAAAACAAACCTATTCAGCCCAATTATGAATAAAAATTCCCCGGGAGTTTTTCTTCCTTCTGCCATTTTTCCTATGTAAATTCAATTGTAAAAATGGGAAAAGGGAAAAAAATCCCGGGGAATTTTTATTCATAATTGGGCTGTTTATTAACCTGTTTTATTTTTTTATAAATAAGGCAGTAAAACGAAATAATTTTAACAAATAGAATATGGGAATTATTGCTTCTTTTTTTAATTTTTAAACATGAAAATAATGTATGATTTTCATCTCGTAGTGTTGTCGTTGTTTCTACATAGAACAAGCAAATCGTTTTTGCCTTCTTTTATAGTGTCGCTGTTGGTTCTACAACCAAATTTTACAAACACACGCGTATGCACGCATATTGGTTTTCGAAAGTTATGCCATTTTGGAATGTTTAAAGTACTTTTTTGTGTTTTTCGTACTTAAACTTTTAAGAACGACTTGTACTAAAGTAAGTAGAAAAAACTTAAATTAAGTACGAGTTTTTTCTTTTGTGTATGAAAATTTGTGTAAAAAAAAACCTATTCAGCCCAATCATGAATAAAAATTCCCCGGGAGTTTTTCTTCCTTCTGCCATTTTTCCTATGTAAATTCAATTGTAAAAATGGGAAAAGGGAAAAAACTCCCGGGGAATTTTTATTCATAATTGGGCTGTTTATTAACCTGTTTTATTTTTTTATAAATAAGGCAATAAGTTGGTAATAATACATTTCAACGAAGGTAAAAGGTTATATATAAGTTTGTCATTTCTACAATATTGATGTTGGACCCTATAAAGAGCATATATTCTAAGAACTTTTAAGCAACGAAGTTGATTTAACGATGTACGTCTGTTCGTTCGTCCGTTGAAATGAGTTTTCCGAGGACCCCAAATTTGATGGGGACTCGTTTGTTATATAATTATATAACATATATTCTGGAAATGTTTGCTATTGAAATTCAGCCTGGTTGGTCCACAGATGGCTGAGATATGAGCGAGAAACCACGACTTCCTCTAGTTTTCTTTTCTTTTAAGTATATATCAGGAGAACGACAAGAGCCAAAGTATCCAAACAAGGTACAAACATTCTGGTTGGAATGATAACAACCAACAAAAAAGTGGGCAGGATTGGAGAAGTGGGCGTGGCCCTTCCCACGCAAAGCTATAATAGATTGCTGTATATCTTCAGAGCGGCAAGTATCAAAGTTTCCCAACTACGTACAAGCATTTTGGTTATCAAACCACAACATCCGACAAAATGTATGAGGGATTGGAAATATGGGCGTGGTACAAAATGGATTTCTTGATATCTAAAGAAAGGTAAGAGAAAAATTGTCCAAAGTTGGTACAAATAGCAGGGTTATCAATACACAAGCTTTAAAAAAATGGGCAGGGTTTTAGAAGTGGGCGTGGCACCTCCAGTACGAAGGCAATTTAGTTCCCAAATCAGGTTCAAGCATTTCGGTTATTAATACACAACTTCTGACGAAATGTGGGCGGGATTGAAAAAGTGAGAGCGGCATAAAAAAGGTTTATTTATTATATAAGACGAAATAAAAACGTTACTACTATTTTGTATGAAAAATACTGGGATATTTTTTTTATAATTTCAATAATTAGTATTATGGTTATTTTATTGTACTGTTTGTCTGGGTTTACACTATGAAAGTTTTCTTTCAGAAAGTCTGACTTTATAGTTGAGAGGGGAAGAGAACAGGCTATTCTTCTCTCCGTTCAGACCTATAAACTCAAACTTTCTGAAAGAAAACTTTCATAGTGTGAACCCAGACTTTATGGTTTTTAACCCAAATTTTTATACATACATATTTTAATCAGACATAAGTTTATCAAATTTTATTTTCATTCAGTTATTTTTAATGAAGCAAGGAATTTTACAACATGAAATTAATTCAAATTTATTGATCATTTTTCATTCTTGACTGAACTAGGGCTCAAACTCACGAACAGTACGATTTGACATGTTTCGATAGGTACCACTCTATATCCTCAGAAAACTTTTTCTTTATACAAAATTTTATTTAATTAATACTTAATCTGATTTAAAGCATTAACTTAATATCTTCAGCCTGGCAAGATAATATTTTCCATATTAAATAGCCAGACTTAAAAAAAAACAAGTAAGAGTGCTATATTCGGCTGTGCCGAATCTTATATACCCTTCACCATTGTGCGAGCAGAATACAGAGCAACTAGACAAAAAAAATTATTATTTTGGCCATAACTTTTTCGTATCTGAACCGACTTTTCCGAGTTTTTCAGAAAATATTTTTTACGGGAGATACCACGCCCACTTCTCCGATCCCGCCCACATTTTGTGGAATGCTGTGTATTGATAATCTAAATGTGCGACCTAATTTGAAAGCTTTGGCTCTTGCCGTTCTCAAGATATACAGAAAAAAGTAATAAAAATACCACAACAACAAGGGATTTTTGGAAAAAATTAGAGGTAGTCGTGGTTTTTTGCTCATATCTCAGCCATTTGTGGACCGATCTTTCTGAATTTCAATAGCAAACAATTCCGGACCATATGTGACATAAATGTATAATAACCTGGCCTCCATCATAAATGGGGTCTTCGGAAAATCCATTTCAACGGACAGACGGACATGGTTAAATCAAGTTCTCTATTCATAAGTACCCAGAATATATATACTTTATAGCCTTCGATCAATATTGTAGAAATTACAAACGGAATGACAAACTTATATATACCCTTTTCCACCTGAGGTGAAGGGTATAACCATAGCTTGGGAATAATAATTAGAAATCCTAATGATTTGTAATTGGATTAGAAATTTTAATTGTGTTGAAAAATTTATTAATTATGATTAGTCAGCCATTTTAGACGATTACTAATTGATTAGATTAGAAATAATCAAAAATCTAATCACAATTAGTGACGATTAGCATTTCTAATCAAAATTAACCCAAAAAATAATTAATGAGATTTCTTGATTATTTTTGATTAGATTTGATTAGATCAACTATTTTTAACTATTTTTGTGAAAAGAAAATATTTATTTATCACATTTGTTGCTATATTTACAGAATTAACAGTTTTTGAATATTGCATAAAATTACACAAACACTTGACACAGCTGGTTCACTTTGTTGTTGTGTTATTATTAATGTTAATTTTCAACGTGTTTTGTGGAAGTACAAGTATAATTTTTTTGTTTACTTAACATTGAAAGTTGTTTTGTAAGATTGTAATTTTTTGTTTTATTCAAATTAAAGTGTTCAAAATAATTGCACGGATCTTTTTTCTTTTATTTATCTAATCACAATTAGTGACGATTAGCATTTCTAATCAAATCTAATCAAAAATAATCAAGAAATCTAATCAATTATTTTTTGGATTAGTTTTGATTAGATTTGATTAGAAATGCTAATCGTCACTAATTGTGATTAGATTTTTGATTATTTCTAATCAAATCAATTAGTAATCTGAAATTTTTATCAAAATTCAATTCTAATGATTAGATTATTTTATAACTCTAATCGTAATGATTTCTAATTCTAATCCAAATTCCCCAGCTATGGGTATAACAATACAACTTTTTTCTTTATACTTTTTTTTATTTTTTAGCATACACTCAAATAAAAAAAACTAGTCCTCAATTTTATTTATGTATGAATATTTTAACAATAAAAGCAAATATACATACTTATATAAAAAAATAAAAATAACAGCACAACTTTGCCTAGTTCTTTTATATTTTTCACTACAATTTAGTAGTTTTTTTTCTTCTGACCACCTTGACCTTCTACTAATAGTTTAGTACCTTAAGAGTACTACTAAAAGTAGACTACAATATTTTATTTTAGAATTCTTCGTTTTCTTTTTTTTTTCTTAGTACTTTAACATTTTTCTATTTAAACACTTGAGGGTTTGTGCCTAAAACAACACAGGGGAAAAAATTACTAAAAAAAAAAAACAGGAAAAAACGTAAACTAGAAAAAATTACTAGACTTTAGACATACAGAATTTTTAGTTTGTATCGTCGTAGTTGTAGTATTATTATTACTACTACAGCTGTCAGTACTACTACTAGTAATACTTCTGCTACAAAAATAAGTTAAAAATATACATACTTAGTCATAAAGGAAAAGCTTAAAAGAAACACACTTGAAAACATTGCCAGGAAAGCTTATACATACATACAAGCTACTCATGTGGACTGGTTAAGGCGGCAAGCAGGTACTTGTACGAGGGTTTTGCAATAGTACTGTAGGCACCAAAAGTGGTAGTTTCCTTTAAAGGGTATTTAAATATAGTTAAAAAAATTTTTATTTTTTTGCTTTTGTTTTAAATAATGTTTTGTATGAAAAGAAAGCAATTTTCTGTTAAGAATAAAAAAAACTTAGCATATTTTTAGGTAAAAATAATTAAAATAACTTAACCTTCCATGGGATTTTAAATAGTTTTGATAAGCTTATGTACACTTATGTTATAATTGTTAAGTGAAAATGGGTCTTATGAAATTTTTAAACAAGTAGGAAAGTATAGACGGTCAAGCACGACCATATGATGCCCTACACAACCTTATTTAAAAACATATTTCGAGAGTGAATCCATGGGCCATCATGGACCCGCCAGAACAAATTTATGTTGTGAGGTTAAGAATTATGTAAAAGTTCTTTGTGCCGAATATTAATTCGATATCTTCATCTGTATGAGATTTGATTGCCGTCAAATTTATTTTAGGGTCCTATTGTTAATTTTGGACGTACCAGCACAACATTCAGATCGAGTCAAAAAGTGATTCTTAGTCGAATAGTTTACTAAAAGGTGAGTCTAAGGCCAATATCTTAACATAGCGTTTACATTTGACAGTACTGGCAAGACAGTAAGAAAATACATATTAGTTTCCAAAAACACTACTAACTGTCTTCGTGACGTAGGCGTCCAGACAGTAGTTAATGGTGTCCGCAAAATTCGCTAGACAGTAGACAAGACAGCTGGAAATGTGTGCATGTATTAGTAAAAAAGTTTGTATGTATTGCTACTGTCTTGCCAGTACTGGTAAATGTAAACGCTATGTAAGGTGTAACAAATATCAGCACAAACGCATAATACCCTCTCCTCTATTGTGGTCTGGGTATAACAAGTAAATAAGTACAGTTGGTCAAGTCCAACCAAGTGAAACTCCTCTCCACAGTATTAACAAAAAATATTCAAAATCCATGGGCCTTTATGGACTCTCCAAAATAAAATAATTTTATGAAGTTAAATTTTGACCCGATATAGAATCTGTTAGAAAAGTTATTATCACTTAATAAATAAATACCAACATTTATAGGGTATTTATGTCATAAAAGATTTCTTCCGGAGTTCTATTTGTATGGGTGTAATATCTTAATATTGACCTTTTCGAATACATTTTGGTAAGATGATTTAAATTGAAATCAAATATTTATGGGCCAAATTTAATCTTAATTCCAACATACAAAAAGGTCGTTTATTGCCACAAAAACTCTATTCCGGAATGAAATTTATCTTTAAAAATGGGACCAGTACTTTGCGCACAAGGTATATTTGGGCAGGCAGCCGGACGGACGGACATCGTTAGATCGATTAATTAAAAACGGGTCTAGAACCAATATTAAGATATTGGTGCAGTATAAAATCCTCTTATTTTTGACTAAGGTGGTGTGGGAGTCATAACACCACAAAGTATGCTTCTCTTGTTTGTAACAGAATATAAGGAAAATATTAAAAATAACCCATAACAAGGTAACGTTTTGCATACAAATTATTGTACAACCCTATTCAATAGTTGTGCTAAGTTTTTATTTAATGAAAACTAAATTTTAAATATATTCTATAAAATTTTCAACAGAAATTCATTTAAAGTCCCCTTAAAATATGCAATACTTTCTGAAATATTAAAAAAAAATACTTTTTAAAACATTATAGTTTCGAAAATGCAGTTTAAGCAGATTTTTTTACCTGCTGTTAAGTCAAAATTTTTTACTGCAAGAACAAACGCAAATGCATATTTGTATGTTAGAAATCGTTGCATAGTTTTGGGCTATTTTTAAAGTTGTTTGATTGTTTTTAAATATTTTTATCACTATACCAATACCCCGGATTGCATCGCCAATTGGGGCTGGAACAACTCGGAGCAAACCGAAGCACGTGTTTCCATCGATTTGTATTGATTTTCATTTAATTGGTTCCGATATTTAAACAAAGTTAAAGCTTTCTTTTGAATAACCATTTGTTTTAAGAACTTTCATCGCTAGTTTAAATCTTTCATCCAAATAGTAAGAAGTGGCTCCATTTTTTTTTTTTATTAAGAGACTTCTCATTTTTGTAACCGTTTATGTTGTAACGATGTTCTTGTTACAACAAATTTCTAAATTTTATCTGCGTCACTGGAACAGCAAATGGATTTTATTGTAGAAGGGGCAAGTTTAAGGTTTTTTTTTCAATATCAACAGCCTTTTTCGATGATTAAAAACAAACGCGTCAAAATGCCCAGTTTTTGTTCTAAGCTTATATGCTTTCACTTTGACTCATTGTTGCAAAGCCGTGCGACGCAAAGTGAAACTAAAACGATGCAACTTCGATATCACAGAAATTTAAAAAAGACGCAACTTCGCAAACGACGCAAACCGGGGTACTGGTGTATTTGGAAAAAATTAACAGCTCACGTTGAAAATTTGTTACCAACAATTTTACTCTAAATTAAACTTGAACATATTTTTTTAAACAGTTTGCCCTGTAAAAAGCATTTATAATGAAATTCGTTTATATATTGGCCTTTCACATTTTAAAATAGAATTTATATTATTATTGTCATATATTAGTATTAATAAAAATTTTGCATAATTTTTTTAAGAATTAAAAAAAATTACCAAAGATTATTATATACAAATATAAAAAAAAAACTACAGCATATTTTAGGAGTTAAAAACTAAAGGAATTATGTATTTAATTATTTTTTATTCCCCTTTTTTCATTTGTCAATTGCCATTTATTCAATTAAAAAAAAAAGTGCATACTTTAAGGACAAAAAATATTTCATAGTTTAAGGACAAAAAATATTTAATTCTCAAAGAAAATGTTATTGCTTTAAAATGTAATTCCAAAAACAAAATTCTTTCAAATATGTAAAACACTACATATTAAAAAATCTTATATTCTTAGACTTTCTTTTTAAATTCCAACTATTTGTAAAGTAAGTTCCTAAAATTATGTTACACTTTGAAAAAAAACATCTCTTTAGCAGCTTCTATAATAATCTTTCATTTTATGTTCCTTCACACAAAAACGAAAGAAAAGTTTAGTTTTCCAGTTCATTTACAACGGTGCTGCTTTTAGCTAAATGCCTTAAAGTATACTTTAAAACTATGTCTTAAATACTGTTAGAAACACAAACAAATTTAAAGCAGCAAACGTAAGCAACAAGAAACCTTAATATTTCATTAACGCCTTTCACTTGACTAATACTTTTTTAAGTCCATATTCAATTAAATGTTTTTTCCTAATTTGAAAAGTGAGCACAAAAAGCCAAAAGAAAAAAAGCATTTTATTACTCTTGCTTTCGTTTCAAGTATCATCATGGACCAATACCTTCTTCCTTGTACTCTTTGCCCCCTAAAGTTTTGTTTGTTTTGGTTAAAAACAAAAAAAAAACTACATCCAAAATGTATGCTATGCTATTATGCTTCTTAGTGTTTGGAAAGAAAAATACTTCAAACTTTACAACAAGGACACAGTGTATTGGACTTTCTCCTTTTATTAGATGTCATCTCTATTTTACAATAGCGCTACTTGGCATAAGCATTATTGAAAGAAAAAACAGCATGAAAGACATGTTAAGCATAAAAAAATTTACAGCATAGTTTCAGGAAGAAAAAAATTTATAGAATTTTTTTCTAAAAAAACAAGACAAGCCAAATTATTAATTAACATTAACCTAATTTTGGCTCAGAAATTTGTTAAAGCAAATATTTAGAGCATATTTTATGCCTAAAAAAAATTTTGTTCTACAAAAATTGTTTTTCTATTCAAAAATTGCTTCATAGACAAGCAACTCTTTTATAGAAAAATTACTTATTAAAAAACAAACAACTTTTTTATAGAAAAATTTCTGAATAAACAAACAACTTTTCTATAGAAAAATTGCTTGATATCAAAGAAACTCCTCTATAGAAAAATTGCTTGATATCAAAGAAACTTTTCTATATAAAAATTGTTTGATATCAAAGAAACTTTTCTATAGAAAAACTGCTTTATATCAAAGAAACTTTTCCATAAAAAATTGCTTGATATTAAAACAACTTTACTTTAGAAAATACGCTTGAAATCCAAGGAACTTTTTTATAGAAATGAATGATTTCCAGTCATATAAAACGAATTTGTCAGAAATTTAATGACAATCGGTGCATTCTGCCATTAATTTATGCTAGTTTTTGTAACAAATACATATATTAATTTTGAGGGAGGTTGTTTCATATTTAGGTTTAAAACTATTTTCCTACTAGACCAACTATACTGGATTTCAATACCAAAAACTGCTTAGTAGGACTAGAAAGAGTTTTACGCCAAATTTGTTCTTTTCTTTTGAGTCTTTTGAAAGTGAGCATGATTTCAACAGACGGTCTGACAGACAGACGGGCATGGATAAATCGACTTGGAATTACTCAAGGTTCCAGAATACGTATAATTTTATGGGGTCTTAGATTTCACACGGAACGACAAACATAATAACTCCTTCTTCACCACTAGTGGTGGTGGAGGGTATAAAAAAGTACATAATTCATTTCTCTATAGCAAAAATTGCTTGCAAGCCAGGCAACTTTTTTATAAAAAACTTTTTTAGTATCAAATCAACCTAAAAAACCAAATCAAAGTAACTTTTCTTAAAAAAAAAAACTTTCTGAAAACAAATTCTTTTAAATTAAAGCGAAATTTTCTTCAAATTTTAGCAACTTTCCTTTAGAAGAATTGAGTATGATTTTATTTTACTTAAAAAAGTTGTAAAATCTTATTAACTTTTTCTCTTTTTTTTTTATTTGTGTAGGTAAAATTTAATTTATAAAATGTCTTTAATTTTTCAAAATGTCAAAACAGTTCAGTAGTTTAGTTTCTTCAAAGTTTTTGTTGGCTGTTTTTCTATTTTCGTTTACTTTAGAAAATAAAAACTTTAGCAATTTACAACACTTCACGGAAAGAACAAAAACGCTATATAAAAGCAAAAACTAACACAATATTAAGAAATTTAAGACACACTAAAACTTTTTTACCCCCTAAAAGTAAACTGTACATATATACTCACTTTGGGCCAAAAACTTGCAACAAAAACAGTTTAAGTTACTTATGAAAAAGAAAAACACACAACATTTATAAGATTAAAAAAAAATAAAAAACTTTTTGGCGCTTTTTAAAAAGAAATCAAATTAAATGAGAGATAGAGAAGAAAAAAGTGAGAAAAAACAGAAGAATAAATTATACTCTGGCATGCAAAGTTTTGCCAAGGGAAAATAAGAAAAAATCTTTATATTATAAACTTTAAGGCTTAAAAGAAATAAAAAAAAATTACGAAATGGGCTTAAATATGAAACATTATTATAACTTGAAAATTTTTAACAAATTTCTTAGTAAACTTCTAAAAATACAAGAATTTTTATTAAAGAAATGTAGTTTAAACTTTTTTAAGGTACAGCCTAATACTATACACTACTTTTTGAATACCCTTCGCCACAGGTAGAAAGTTTATATGTACATCTATCTTCTATATATATAAAAAGAAATGTACACTTTGATATCTCCACTAACTGCGAAAACGGGTTGGCCGATTTCAACCAAAATTTAAGGGTACGTTTAGGATAGTCTGTAGATGGTTTGCACGAAATAAGCCCAGTGGTTCCGGAGAGATGGCATTTAGATTTTCCTATATATTATTCCCATACAAATACCAACAAAAGGGAATCCATTTTTCATATTATGATTTTTTATTGTCCCTTGAACAGTTACCAAACCATGTATCGTAAAATCGGGCAAAACGGGTAAAAGCTCCCCCTCCCAATGTCTTCCTAACTAATCAATCGATTTTCTTAAAATTTGACAGGCAAATAGAATAACATCTGGATGGAACTATAGTCTATAATTTTTATTATTTAGGTCGTTAAGTAGGGCGAGATGAGTAAACGCTCCCCTCTCTATATCTTCTTACCTAATCAACGGGTTTTATTGAAATTTGGCATGCAGACACTTTAATATCTAAAGAAACTTTAAGATATAAGTTTTTTGGAAATTCCAACAGTTAGGGCGTAAAATACGCCAAAAGGGGTAAAATTTCCCTCTACCCATGTCTTCTTAATTAATTATCCGATTATAGTTTCAATTCTTGAAGGAACTAAAGGCTATACATTTTAACATTTACAGCGTAAAATAAAGCAAAAAGGGTAAAAGCACCCCCCTCCTCCTATACCTTCTTTATTAGTTAACCGATTCTTTTGAAAAGTTTATTTATTACGGTTATGCAATGGAACACGATTGGTCGTTAAAAAATTGATGAAAAACGTTATCGAAGCTACCATTTTGAATGCTTATTTCCGAGGCGAAAATGTTTTGCTGCCACGAACTCCGATGATTTCAACAGTCGTCCCAATTGAATACAAACGCGTTTAATATCCTATTAGATTGTCATTTGAAATGACAATCAATACGTCGCAAGGCCAAACGATGTTGCGGCTTAGATTTGGGCTCACCATGTTTATCACACGGACAATTATACGTGGCATTTTCTAGCGTCGGCAAGACATCGAGCTTATTTGTGTTGGCTAAAGACGGACTCACAGAAAATAACGTACACGCAATTGGTCTTTGTTATGAAAATTGATTATCTCTGTTTGATTTTAATACTTCAGGACAAAAAATACATCACTTTTGTATCATTAACTTTTGAATATGTTACGAACAGAAATAAATAGCTATTGTTTTTCTTTCATCGCTGATCAGCGCTTCATTCCTCTTTCTTTCACTAGAAAAATGTTACATGGCAAAACAACGTTTGCCGGGCCAGCTAGTACATATACAAGTTTGTTTTTCCGTATATGATTTCTGCAAAATGATCTAAGATCCTATAAAATATATGAATTTTGGGTACTTGTGAGCAGCGAAGTTGATTTAGCGATATCTGCCCATCAGTCTTTCCGTCTGTCCGTGTGTGGGTTTTCCGAAAAGCCCAGATACGATGGAGACAAGGTTTTTAAAAATAAAAATACTAGCTGTTTAAGTACCAAGAGTTTTATTATAAAACCCTTTTTGTCCTTTCAATTAAATATTTTTTTAGTAATATTTCTTTATAAGAATCCATTTTATATTTTAAATCTTTTCTTTATTTCTTACAAAAAGTTATATAATTTTCTATTTAACCCTTTTAAGCCCTTTTCTCTAAATTAACTCTTACGTTAATTATGTCTTGAACTTTCGCCTCCATTTTTAAGTTTCCGAAAAATTGTTTTGAAATAATTGCAAAACTTAACCCATTTTGTCCCTTCTAGTAAAAATTTTCGAAATTTTTAGTCCTAATGATATTTGCTAGTAAAAATTAATCAAATTTTAAAATTTCAAGACTCTAGATTGTTTATTTTTTTAAACAAAACTAAAATTTAGGTACATATTTGTATAACTTTCATACCTTTTTCTTGTATAATGCACTCTTTTAACACCAATGTTATTTGCCTTAATTCGGATTAGCTCCAAATATATTTTTGAATTTTTCATAAAATTATTTTAAAAAAACGTGTTTTCGCAAAACGTGCCAAAAATACAAATTTTTTGCTCCTTTTTGTCCCTTAAAATGTATAAATAATTTTATTTAAGACATTTTTAATCTTAAGTATGTTTTTTACAACAGATAATAAAATTCCCTTTTTACCCTTTTTGTCCCATAATTCTTTTACTTTACTCAAATGTACTTAATTTATTTGCTACCTTAATGTTTAAGAATATAAGTGTTAAGCTTACGCTATATTACTTTAAAGAAACTTTTTACAAAAAGTACCAAAAGGACAAAATGTGGTGACAGTTTTGCCCTCAAATTTTTGTCAAAAAACATCAAAAACGTGTTTATAAAAAGTACCAAAAGTACGAACTTTTTCCTATTTTGCCCTCAAGTGTACTTTATATATTTTTTCACGTGACAACAAAAAGTACAAAAAGTCAAAAGTTTTTAGTCAATTTTCCCCTAAAACTTATGTTAACGAACATACTTAAAATTATTTAAAGAAAAAACGTGTTTTCAAAAAGTACCAAAAGTACGAATTTTTTCTGCTGCCTTTGGCATTAAGTTTGTACAAAATTACTTTGGTAGAGACGAGTTTAAAAAAATACCAAAAGTACACGTTTTTACCCTGTTTTGCTCTCAAGTGTATTTATACTTGTTTGTTCACGTGTTCACAAAAAGTACGAAAAGTAAAAAGTTTTCAGCCACTTTTCCCCTCAAATTTATGTAAAAGAACATAAGTAAAATTATTTAAAAAAAAAAAATCGTGTTTACAAAAAGTACCTAAAGAACAAATTTTTTCCCTGTTTTGCCCTCAAATGTACTTTAATTGTTTGCTGCCTTTATGTAAAAGAAAATAGGCATTGAGTTTGAGGAAAACTGCTTTGGAAGAAACATGTTTTCAAAAAGTACCAAATATACGAATTTTAAACCTCTTTTGCCCTCAAATGTACTTTATTTTCAAAGCTATTGTCGGGAATAAAACTTTATTTTTTGTTACCTTTATGTTATAGAAAATAGGTTATAAGTTTGTGCCAAACTATGTTGACAAAAAGTACCAAAAGTACGATTTTTTCACCCTGCTTACCTAATATTTTGTAAACTTATATATGTTCCTGGTCCCTTTTTCCCCCACTTTTACCCCCTGAAAGGTAGACCTTCAAAATGTACTTTTATTGTGACATGCCGCCGTAGTTATAGAAATTCATACAAACAAAAATTTGTAATCTAGTTTAATCGTCATGATGGTCTTAGGATCCCTGAGGAATATTGACTACAAAACCTTAAGGAATTACGTCCGGGAAACTGGGTTCCTTAACGCCGGACGTTAACCCCCTTCCGATAGGTGGTGGTAGCACTATCCATGTTCTTACAGAGCGCACAACAGGCCCAGTTGAAGCCTAAGTGTACAACGTTTTGATATGGAGTGCATCTTTGATTCTTCCTCCACCTTTCGACCTAACCTTACCTAATCTAGAATCTCAAAAATATTTGAAAAAAGTACCTTAACTACACTTTTTTCCCTGACTTGCCCCTTTAAGTTAAAATGCTTCAATTCTATATCACTGGTGGTAGTTTAAGCCAAAAAATAGATACACTTTTGAAATTTTGCAGTATAAATAGGGTTTATCAAAATGTACCTAAAATGCCCTTCTTTATCCACTTTTACCCCCAAAAGTCCGCTTTTGCAATTATTTTGATTTCAAGAAGATTTCCCTTAGAAATGTTGCTTCGATATCAACAAAATTTTCTACAGAAAAGTTGCTTTGATTTCAAGCAATTTTTCTCTAGAAAATTTTATTTTATATTAGGTAATTTCTTTATAGAAATGTTTCTTTGATATCAAGTAATTTTTCTATAGAAAAGTTTCTTTAATATCAATATTTTTCTTTAGTTTAAAGCAGACTTGTTTTGTTTGAAGCAAAAGTTTCTTTAAATGCAATAAAGTTATTTCAAGCAACCTTTTTTGATTTAAAATATATAAATTGTTTTATGTGCTATAAATTTAGGCCACAGTGCTATTTAATACCTGCTGCTAAATCTTGTTATCATCATTGCCACCCTAAAACTAGGCCATAATTATTAAAAATTATAACGTACACCTTGGCTGGATATAAAAATGCCTTAAGCCGTGTTATGACATTTATGAGTTTAAGTTAAAAGTAAAAAAAAAAAAAAAAAAAAATAATAAATAAAAAAACAGAAAGAAATAGGAAAAATTAAAATGAAATAGCAACAACAAAATTATCCAAGGCGGTCACTGTGCCAAAAGGTTAAAATATATAAACACTTTTATATTTTTTTAAAAAATATAAAAAAAAACAGCAATGCAACAAAAAGAAGCAAGAAGCATACAATATTGTTATGGCTAATCCGCCTTAAAGTATGCTACCTTTACTTTAAACAAAACAAAATAAAACATAAAAAGCAACATTCAGCTGACCTTGTTTATATATATTTTTAACTTTTGTGTATTGAAGCGTTTCTTGTTTTTAATATTTGTTTAGCTAAGGTTGGTAAAAGTGTGATTTTTCTTGCAGAATTTTGCAGATGTGTTTCAGTATACAATGAATACATGTAAATGTACAACTTGTTCTTTTCTGTTGCCTCAACTTTATTATTTTTTATATGCTTTATTTTGTCTTGTCTGTGTAAATCCTTCAAAGGATTATTTTTGGTTTTTCATAGTGTTAAAAAAGCACGCATATCGCAATTATAGTAACGAAACATGTGTTTCCCTAACACAATCTACAACAATTGGAACATTTAAACTTTATCGCATCACTGTCTAACACAATGTGTCATGTTTCAAACAACTCTGTGTGTTCTTTGTTGTGATGTTTATCTGTGTGTGGCTGTTTATTTGTTCTTAGCAGAAAACCACAAATGTCAGTTACACTAGTAGCAAAAGCGACATGAGAAAACTTTTATGTTGCCAACATGGCATTTGTGCACATGATTGATATTCTATTTTCAAATTTATGTTGGCAAAGATTTATATAACAACTTAAATTCAAAAATTTCAAAAAAAAAAAAAAAAAAAAAACAGAAAACATGCACAGAAAAAATTAAAAATTTTCTCTAATCACCAAATTTGTTCCAAATTCATATAATCAAGCAACCCATTTGTTGATTTTGCACCAAAATGATTATATTGATTACTAAAATTGTAAAAATTTTAAATTTTGAATATTTTTTTTCAATAAATGATATTTTCAATTTTAATTAAAAAAATTATCAAAAAACTTGGCCGCTTCAAACAATGTGTTGATTGATTTTGACAATTTCCAACAACAATTTCACAAGTTTAAATTATTTTATTTAAAACGAAATAATTTTTTGTTATTTGATTATTATTTTAATTCAAAATTTGTTTCAAAACAACTAAAATGTTAATTAAATAAAAATTATATTTTTAATTTTCGTTCAACAAAAAAAATAATTGATTCAATTATAACGTTAATTAAGTTTAAGTACTTTTTAAATAATTTCTTTAATTGATAAAAAACTACTAATAATTTTTTCTGTGTGCTTTAATATCAAGCAATTTTTCTCTAGAAAAGTTGCTTTAATATCAAGCAATTTTTCTCTAGAAAAGTTGTTTTAATATCAAGCAATTTTTCTATAGAAATTATGCTTAAATTTAAATCAATTTTTCTACAGAAAAATTGCTTTAATACACCCAGAGAAAAAACATGTTTAAATATGGTCACCTCCAACAATTCTATGTTTAAAGAAAATGTTAACCATGATATGTTAAATTTAACCATATTATTTTTCTATAGAAAAGTTGCTTTAATATCAAGAGATTTTTCTATAGAAAAGTTGCTTTAATATCAAGTAATTTTTCTATAGAAAAGTTGCTTTAATATCAAGCAATTTTTCTATAGAAAACATGCTTTAATATTAAGCAATTTTTCTCTAGAAAAGTTGCTTTAATATCAAGTAATTTTTCTCTAGAAAAGTTGCTTTAATATCAAGCAATTTTTCTATAGGAAAGTTGCTTTAATATCAAGCAATTTTTCTCTAGAAAAGTTGCTTTAATATCAAGCAAATTTCTCTATAGAAAAGTTGCTTTAATATCAAGCAATTTTTCTATAGAAAACTTGCTTTCATATCAAGCAATTTTTTTTTATTGAAAAGTTGCTCTAATATCAAGCAATTTTTCTATAGAAAAGTTGCTCTTATATCAAGCAATTTTTCTATAGAAAAGTTGCTTTAATATCAAGCCATTTTTCTATAGAAAAGTTGCTTTCATATCAAGCAATTTTTCTATAGAAAAGTTGCTCTAATATCAAGCAATTTTTCTATAGAAAAGTTGCTTTAATATCAAGCCATTTTTCTATAGAAAAGTTGCTTTCATATCAAGCAATTTTTCTATAGAAAAGTTGCTTTAATATCAATCAATTTTTCTATAGAAAACTTGCTTTAATATCAAGTAATTTTTCACTAGAAAAGTTGCTTTCATATCAAGCAATTTTTCTATAGAAAACATGCTTTCATATCAAGAATTGAAAAGTTGCTTTAATATCAAGCAATTTTTCTCTAAAAAAGTTGCTCTAATATCAAGCAATTTTTCTATAGAAAACTTGCTTTAATATAAAGCAAGTTTTCTATAGAAAACTTGCTTTAATATCAAGCAATTTTTCTATAGAAAACTTGCTTTAATATCAAGTAATTTTTCTCTAGAAAAGTTGCTTTAATATCAAGCAATTTTTCTATAGAAAACTTGCTTTAATATCAAGTAATTTTTCACTAGAAAAGTTGCTTTAATATCAAGCAATTTTTCTATAGAAAAGTTGCTTTCATATCAAGCAATTTTTCTATAGAAAACTTGCTTTAATATCAAGTAATTTTTCTCTAGAAAAGTTGCTTTAATATCAGGCAATTTTTCTATAGAAAAGTTGCTTTAATATCAAGTAATTTTTCACTAGAAAAGTTGCTTTAATATCAAGCAATTTTTCTATAGAAAAGTAGCTTTAAAATCAAGCAATTTTTCTCTAGAAAAGTTGCTTTAATATCAAGCAATTTTTCTATAAAAAACTTGCTTTAATATCAAGATATTTTTTATAGAAAACTTGCTTTAATATCAAGCAATTTTTCTATAGAAAACATACTTAAATAGGTGGCATATCATAACGTCCAAAAGTGTCACAGTGTCCATCAGAGCAGTGTCAAAAAGTCCGTGGACGTTATGACACTTTGAAGAGTGTCATAATGTCCACAATATGCTTACAAACTTGAAAGCATAGCCGGCCTTAGGCCGGGCGCAAGGATTCTATCCTCTATGGTATAACAAACAACGGCTTCGCTAACTAAAGCTTCTCTACACAGCCGGCCTTCGGCCGGTCGCAAGGATTCTATCCTCTATGGTATAACAAATACCGGCTTCGCTAACTAAAGCTTCTCTGCTTTAATATCAAGCAATTTTTCTATAGAAAACATGCTTTAATATCAAGCAATTTTTCTCTAGGATAGGTGCTTTACTATCAAGCAATTTTTTTAAGCAATTCTTTACTTTCTTGTTTTGTTTAACCTTTTCAGATTTCTTAGAAAAATCTTAAAAAAATTAATTATTTTACTCTTCAAATTTAATGAAATTCGATTGACTGAAAGACAGACACGCGATTGCCGACTTAAACTTAGCAACATTAAAACTTATTTAAATGCAAGAGTTATTTAGAAAAATTCTGAAGGTAATACCGGCGATAATTTGCTAAAAACATGAAATAGTTTTTTTATTATTAATTTCAGTTCATGTCTAAAAGCTTAAAGAGATTTTAATTTATTTCCACGATTCTTATTTATTGCAGGGAATTTAAAAAACACAAAAAAAAACAATAAAAAATATTAATAGACATGATTTGCAATTTATTTGCCATAATTTAAGTTAACAGAAATTAGATTTGTGGAAGAAGAGATTTTGTTAAGGTTAAATGAATTTGATTAAATTAATGGTTTTTAGGAAATTGGGTACTTTTGCAATAAGTATTTACCAAAATTGCGGTTACGTTTAAAAATTAAGTAAAATTTTTTTTCGTATGACCTTGAATAAGTTACGTTAAGTGTAACAAAGTAGAAACGAAAGAGAAATCTGGTAAATGCTACCTGCCACCAAACCGAATCTGCCACAAATTGTGCTGCACAGCAAAACCAACAAAGTCAAGTCAAACATTTAAACCACCAACCATCATCACATCACTTAAATGTACATCATGCAATCATTTGTAATGAAAGCACGTAATGCTCTAAACAAGGTTACGTATACGCCCCTTTGCACTTACAGAATATTAAATCTAACAAAATATTTTTCTTAGCTTTTCTCTCTTTTTCTAACCTCTTCTTCTTCCGCTTTTCCGTCATTTCCGGTAAAAGTGTTTGTTTGCGTTTTTCTTCATGTCTTTCTTTCATAAATAATTTTCACTTTAACGTTCATGACTTCTAATGTTGAAATTAATACAAAAAAAAAAAAAAATATATAATTTGATTTAATTCTACCAAATGAAAAATCTACCAGACAGATAGTCAGAAAACAGAAGATAATAACAATAATTTTCTTGGCGCGATGTCGCCGTCAGTGTTCGGTATGGAAAACAGATTTAAATTAATTCGTTATTGATAAATGTAATTGTTAATATTCAGAAAGAAACTCTTTTATGGCATTATAAATCAAAAAAAATTATTAAAAAAAATACTCAAAAATTCAAAAACAAGCAACTTTTCTATACACAGAAAGAAAAACACTCGGGATAAATCAAGTTTTTAATGATTACTTTAAGTAAGAGTCGAACTCGAATAACACTAAAACGTACTCAAAACAATCCTAAATGGGATTACTTTTAAAAGTCAATCCCAGAAATTCTTGAAATAAGTACAAAATTCTTAAATCAAGTACAGAAAGATTAAACTTTTCGTTGATAGTGCCACTCTGAGGGTAAAATTACAAAATGAGGGTTTTAATCTCATAAAATTTATTAGTCATATCTTTCAGCATTGCATTCTTTTATGCGTTCGTACGAGTGTGTTTTTCAAAATTTGTTGTACAATTACAACAACACAAGTTCGAACAAAACGATTTGCTTTTTGTTTGTAGAAACAACAAAAACAACAGAACAAGAAGAAAAACGTATACATATATGTTTGTATTATTTTCATGTTTAACCCTCCGGCTTACGCATGTTTTGATTATATATACACATTGAAAAAATGTCTTGTCAGACTTATGTGTGCCACGAAGGGTTAAAAAGTAAATTTGACCTCTTGCTTCTCATTTAGTTTATATTTTTGGTTAAATATGTACATAAGATTTCTAATTTCATACCGGGCATGATGTTGGAGTTGTATCATTATTTAAGGTGTAAAACGGGTTTGGTTTTTTTCAAGCACGATTTGTGGATAAAATCAACTTTATAATTCTTGAATCAAGCGCGTTTTGAGATTGATTCAATCTTAGTTAAACTTAAATCAATCTCATTTTCGGATTATTTCATGTACGAAATCGGGATTGAATATGGATAATTTAAGTATTTTGGGATTGAAAATCCGTACTTGAATCAATTCTTCTGTACTTGATTCAAGAAAATCCGTACTCACCGTACTAAAAATACCGCTACGGATTGATTTGAGTACGGATGGATTGATTTTTCTTTTGAGTGTAGAAGCTTTGTTCGCAACCAAAGTAAATTTTTCGAGATAATTCGTTCCAACGGCAAGCAAAATTTCTAGAGATAATTCGCTCTAACCGCAAGCAAATTTTTAAGAGAACGTCCGTTTTATTTGCGAGAAAGTTTTCTAAAAAAAACATCTCTTACACTAAGCAATTTTTTTAAAAAAATTCAAAGCAAGCTAAATTTTGAAAGATATTTCTATCATAAGAAAATTTGCTCAAACCGCTAACGAAATTTCTCCAAAAAATTCGCTTTAACTGCACAAAAATTTTTTGTAAAAATTAAGCTTTGACTTGGCACAAATTTTCTAGAGAAAATACGATCTAACCGCGAGCAACATTTTAAGGAAATATTCGCTTTAGCCGCGAGCAAAACTTCTAAAAGAAATTCGCTCAATCCGCAAACATATTTTCTCGAGAAAATTCTTTTAAAAAGCGAAACAATTTTCTAGGGAAAATTCCGTTAAACCGCGAAAAATTTTCTAGGAAAAATTCCTTCTAACGGCGAGCAAAATTTTAAGGGAATATTCGCTTTTGCCGCGAGCAAAACTTCTAGAAGAAATTCGCTGTATCCGCGAACATATTTTTTCGAGAAAATTCTTTTTAAAAGCGAAACAAATTTTCTAGGGAAAATTACGTTTAACCGCGAACAAATTGTTCAGAAAAAATTTCCGCTAACCGCGAGCAAAATTTCTAAGAAAACTATGAGCTTGACAACGAACAAATTTTCTAGAGAAAATTGGCTCTTTTGAAGAACGAACATTTTAGAAAGAAAACTGGCTCTTCTTAAGAACGAATTGTCAGAGGAAAATGAAATCTTTTTAAAAACACACTGACGACAGACATCGATATCAAAAACCCGGCCTAAAATTAACAAATCGTCAGCTCAGAATTGGTTTGGCGCATATGCCAAAAAGTCGGAGTGGAGAAAAACGACAAAGAAGATTTACATGAAAATTTCTCAAATTGTATCCGATAGAATTTTTTTATATTTTTACCACTGCTTCCGGTATATGTTTTGAAGAAAAATGTAAATTTTTGCGCATTTTCATGAATAAAGTTAGAATTTAATAGTATTTTTTTGAAAATGAAAAATATTGTTTTGTGCCGCATACGCCATTTTTTCTAAAAAAAAATTAAAAAAGTGGCTTTTTGTGCTGCATACGTATACTTATTGCTGTGTATTGAGTAACTTGTTGTTGAGATGAATTTTTTTTATAGTTTTTTTATTTGATTTTACTTTATAAAACAGAAAAAACCGTTCTACTGTTATGAAAAGTTACATAAAAAGCTACAAATTAAACAACTTAAATAATGCAAAAGTAAAAAGAAAATTTAAAACTAAATATTGAGTAAATTTTTATAACAAGCTTTATCAACACGTGGAAGAAATATAAGCAAGTCTTTCATGTCTCTATTTTTATCGCTGGGAATAAATGATGGTTTCGATATTTTCAAAACATTCGTCAACAAATTCCCAGGAGTTTTCAAACAATTTTTTGATGCAGACTTAACCAAAATTGCATTTTTATATTTTTCCTCTCTGATAGAAGTTTTATAATATATACATTAATCATTATTTGAACTGTATAGAAATACTTTAATTTTAGCAAAAGGGACTTTTCGAAAGTCCATTTTATTTGCTTCCAACGAGTATGTGCGAAAATTTTCCGGAAGCATTTCCATAACTTTAAGTTTTGTTTTATTATTTGGCATTGTTTTAAGCAAATTTAGTAAATGAAGAGGACTATGAATTTCAATATTCTTTAAGTACCGGTCAATAACACCATGGATACAGTCCACTTCTTGAATTAAAGAATGTTCTGGTTCTGAAGACTTTTGTATTACGGCATCAGTATTATTTTGTTTAAAGAACATTTTGATTGCGGTTGCGTTAATTTGATTTTTATTTTAAGGTACGCAAGAATCGCTCCATAATGTCAAAGTTTTAATTAGTGGATAATCTTTTATTAATTCATTTAAAATTTTAATTAAAGCACTAGCAATATCGTTACCACTCCGACCGCTATGAGCTTCCGTCCACAAGGCACAATAAGTAAAAGTTGGTATATTTGGCATAATAATGGTTGCTGTAAGATTGTACATATTCAATTTTCGTTTGTAGTAAAATGTTGAAACATTTCCCTTAGGTAGGCTAAAAACACTTTGCATATCATAGCAAACCGTACACTTGGTTGGGTCCATTATTTTATAAAACTTTTTTTTCACAAATTAATTTTCTTGTTGACATTTTATTTTGCTTTTGCTTTAACTAAATTTTTTCTTACGGCAATGCTGCAATCGCCAAACAATGGCTTGTAGAGCAAATCAGTACTTAAAAAATTTTGAAACAGTTGATATGCAGCAAAATTAATGCTTTATATCTCAGAAACCATAAAAATGTTCGCGAAACAGGTTTTTGATTTAGAAAGAGGGTATTAAAAAAATATATTCCTCGTACCTCTCATTTTTTTTTTTAAATGGTCGGTAGGTCAAACCAGTAATGAGCTGACGAAATAGTGTTTTAACCTAAAATTTGTTACTTAAAATTGCTGGTTTTCTGTTTGTGTAGGGTGCCTTGGTAGGTTAGTTGGTGGTGAAGTCAGCCTATCAGTGCAATGGTTGCAGGTTTGATTCCCGCCAGTGTGTCTGGTGTATTACACTGCAACGGGCTAAGGGTCTACGTTATTAAGGGCCCTATTACGGTTTACAACTCAACTCAGTTGTAAACCGTAATAGGGGCCTTAGTCAAATTAAATTAGAATATTTGTAATAGTACTTGTAATATTTAATAAATACATTTTTCTTAACAGTGTCTGTTTAATTTTGTTACCTTCTATAATTTTCAGCCTGGATTCTTAAGAATATGTATTATGATTTTTTTTTTTTTTTTAATTTTAATAATTTTTCTTGTTCAGACCGTTTTCAAGATACACAATTCGTAGTACTTTTTTTATTTATATTAAAAAAAAAATGATAACACAATAACAATTAATAGAAAAAAAAATTATATTTTACAATAAAATTTATGTTTATTTGGAACTGATTGGAAAGGCGGCAAAGTTAATGGACAGACAAACAAAATTATAAATAAACAATAATACATTTGGCAACAACGACATGAAAGAAAAGTAAATAAATTATTTTATTTAGATGGGAATCTAATCTAAAGACAATTTTAGAATGACGAAGCCAATAAAAACAGCGAAGATGGTGAGAAACGGAAGTAGTGACTTGGTAATTAAAAAAAAAAAAAAAAATAATTAACAAAACTTCTAGATCAGAAAAAAAATTATAAATAAATATTAAAAAAAATGTTAAAATAATTCTATATACATGAAATTGGAACAAGAAAATAAACAAGTTCACAGAAAAAGTTCTTCAAAATTGTTCACCAATTAAAGCATTAATCAAAAATAAAATCAGTTTTAATTAAAAATTTAATCAAGTAAATTAAACTTTTAATCAAGTAAATTAAACTTTAAGAGCCACTTTTTGGGTTTGAGATTAAAGTTAATTTTATTCTATAATTAGCTAATCTGAGAATTAAGTTAATCTAGTAACAATTGAATTTGATATTTTTGGGTGGTGGCTTAAACCATGTAGCGCTACCATACTGAGCACAAATAAATGGCAACATTTTTTGCAAATATCAACTTTTTATCAAGCAATATGGATGTTTTCAAAGAATAAGAAGATTATGCGAGAATTTAATATTGTTTACAAGGTAGAAATTTTTTGTGTTTAAAGAAAAAATATATTACAGAAAAAATATAGAATGGAAAAATTATATAAAAGTGCTAAGCAATGTTTTACAATGTATTTTTTGTTTATATTTTTGCAAGTTCTTTATGTTAAACATGTGTATGTTGACAGTTTAAGTTTAGGTTTAAACCACCACCGTTGGCCGCTTAAACTAGCAAAAAAAGTTAAAAAATACAACTCAAAAAGTAAATACGAAGATTAAAGTTAATTTAATCGCTAATCTCTAACCCAAAAAAGTAGCTTTAAGTCAAGTGAATTAAACCTTTAATACACATTTAATTTGTTTACTTGTTTAAATTTAATTAATTTTTTAATTAATATCACAAATTTTTTAATTGATATCAATTTTTATTTTTTTTTCTGTGTTTCTATTTTTTCAAAGGTTTATTTTTTAGGGTCCTTGATTTGGTTTAAAGGCGTTTTTTTACAGGAATTCTTAACTCTAGATGATTTATATTACAAAATTTTCTTTGACACACAACAACAACAACATTAAGAGCTTAAGAGGAAAATCTTTTTGGAGTTTTATTTTATACATTACATAAAGTTTTCCTAGCCAACAGTGAATTCAACGACAACATCAAGTTTTTTTAAGCAGCTCTAAACACATTTTAAAAATAAAAGTGAAAAGAGAGTTAAAGTGAAAAGTGTGCGTAAAAGAGTTTTAGGCAACAATATTTAAGAGAATTATATTAAGAGATTGATTTAAGGTGTAAGCACAAATTACATGTATTTACGAGGTAAATATTTATTTTGTTTTTGGTGAGAGAACATTTTTACAATAGAAAAATTTTGAAAATGTAAATACCAAATTCTGCCACAAAAAAATCTCTTAATTTTTTCTTTCGTGGTTCTTCACGGGCATGATGTATTGTGATTTGATCACCATCAGCTGATATCATGGTTTCAGTATTCGGTGCGATGGAATATTGTTCCATAAGACGACGTTCTTGTTCCTGGTCATCAGGACTGTCGACAGTTTTAGGCTCTTTTTTATATTTCATCAATTGTTCGGCCACAAAGAGTTTTTGTGCTTGTTCTTCAGCTTCTTTTTCTTTTTTATAGTCTTTGATTAGTTTTTGTTTGGTTTTTTTTTTTTTTATTTGTTATTGATTTAGTGTTGTACAGTGTAGTTGTAGTAGTAGTTGTAGTTGTATAAAAGAAAATATTTTGATTATAAAATGTTTGAAAAATTTTGAAAAACAAGAAACATATTTCATAAAAAAAAATCAAAAAAAAAAAAAACTACTGAAGGAAAAATAAAAAGAGTTCAGAATAAATTAAAAAATAAAAAACCCTCTTAAAAAAATTCAATTAAGAACCAAATTTTTTCCGTGATAAGCACCAATTTTCTTTAAAAAATTATCCGCTTTGGATGACAGATGATGAAAATCGCACTCGATAAAAGAAAATTCGTTCTTAAAAAGAGAAATTTTTTCTAGAAAAATTGTTTTTTACAAATGCAATTTTTTTACATTTTTTCCTTCTTAAGAAGAACAAATTAAACAGAAAATTAGATTAGATGATTCAAAAAAGCACAATTATTTCCTTAAAAAATCGTCCTTAAATATAGCCAATTTTCCGAAAATAATTGATCTTCAGAAGAGCCAATTTTTTCTAGGAATTCGTAAATACAAATTTTCTTAAAAAAAATTTTTTGTATTCAAAATATCAAATTTTTTTCTAGAAAATTTGTTCTTTTGGCAGTGCTTATATTTTCTAGGAAGTTTGTTCCTTAAAAGAGCTGGTTTATCTAAAACAAACAAAAATTTTTTTTTTTTTTTTTTACTTTTTTTGAGAAGAGCCAATTTTTTTTTAAGTATTGAATTGAACGATCGTTCTTTAGAAGAACCAATTTTCTCAAAAAAAAAAGTCTTCAGAAAAGCAAATGTTTTTTAACTCTCTAGTTCTTCTTGAGAAGAGCTAAAATCTTTCTTTAAAAACGGACAATTTCAGACGGACAACAGTGTTTTCCTTCCAGTTTTTTTGATAAGCCAATTTTATCCAAAAATTCGTCCTCGAAAGAACAACTTTTGCTAGATGTTTTGCCCTTGTTTGGAAACAATTTGCTTTAGAAAACTTGCTCTTGTTAGAGGAATTTTTTATAAAAAATATTAAATGTAAACCAGTGTTTAAAAATAAACAGTACATTATTTAACGTTCGGCTCACACACCCAGGAACGATATCTATTTTTTTAGCGATTGTGTAGACATACACAACCCTTAATACCGTTCGTAACTATTTTCAAGCCTTAATACCGTTCGTAACTATTTTCAAGAAAGAACAGAACAGTTGTAGTGATACTGTAGACAAACATTATATTTTAATGTTCTATAATGTTTTTTTCGTATGTGTATTTTGTTTTTGTAAAAAATGTTTCGTTTTTTTTGCCAGCCAAAAGGGACGAACATTAACGAGCCGAACCGAACACATTGAAGTTTGTGGATTTTCAAAAAAAAAACCCGAGCGGAATTAAATGTACACATCTTTTGTTGAGTTAGATAAAAACAGTAATAATTTTGTGTTCGAAAGATGACTAATAGGGAAACGTTATTTTTTTTAATGATTTTCTACACAAACACTATTAGCGTTTGTGTTTTCCACAAATCTACCGAACCGAACATTAAGAAACGATATTTAGTGTTTTTTTGCGAACACTGATGTAAACTATTTTGTTTAGAAGATGTTTTTTCGTTTAGAGCGAATTTGTTTTAAAAAATGTTCCTCTGGTTAAGAGCGAATTTCCTCTAGAAAATTATATATTGGTTAAGAGCGAATTTTCTCCAGATAGTTTTACTCTGTTTAACAGCGAATTTTCTAGAGAGCTTTTTTGCTTTGGTTAAGAGCAAATTTGCTCTGGTAAAGGGCGAATTTTCTATAGGAAGTTTTGCTATGGTCAAAGCGGATTTTCTTTCAAACGAATTTTGTCTAGAACATTTTTCTCTGGTTAATAGCGAATTTACTCTAAAGAATTTCCTTTTGGTTAAGAGCGAATTTTTTCCAGATAATTTTAATGTGTTAAACAATGAATTTTCTCGAGAAATTTTTGCTTATTTTCTATAGAAAATTTTAGTCTTGTTAAGAGCGAATTTTCTTTAAAAAGTTTTTCTTTGTTTAAGATCGAATTTTCTTTTGAAAAATTTAGCTGCTGTTAAGAGAGATTAAGCTCTAATTGAGAGCGAATTTTATGTAGGAAATTGTGCTCCGGTTAAAAGCGAATTTTCTCTGATAAGAAGCGAATTACCTCTAAAGAATTTCCTTTTAGTTAAGAGCTAATTTTCTCCAGATAATTTTTTTGTGTTAAGCAGAGAATTTTCTTTTCTATAAAAAATTTTACTCTTGTTAAGAGCGAATTTTCTTTAAAAAATTTTCTCTGTTTAAGATCGAATTTTCTCTTGAAAAATTTGGCTGCGGTTAAGAGAGATTTAGCTCTAATTAAGAGCGAATTTGATGTAGGAAGTTGTGCTCCGGTTAAGAGCGAATTTTCTCTGCTTAAAAGCGAATTTTCTCTAGAAAATTTCGCTCTGGTTTAGTGCTAATTTTCTCTAGAAAAAGTTGTTTAAACAAAGAGCGAATTTTCTCTAGAAAATTTCGCTCTGGTTAAGTGCTAATTTTCTCTAGAAAAAGTTGTTTAAACAAAGATCGAATTTTCTCTAGAAAATTTCGCTCTGGTTTAGTGCTAATTTTCTCTAGAAAAAGAAAATTCGCTTATAGTTTTCTCTAGGTTAAAGGGTTTTTTAAATTTGCTTTGGCTTTGATAGAATTTTCTTTTGTTGTTTGTTTTAGAGAATAATTTAGGAAGAAAATGTTCTATTTAAAATTTGCTCTTGTTTAAGAACAAATTTCTTTAGAACATTTGCTCTTGTTTGCTGGGAGTTACCTCTAGAAATTTACAATTTTACTTTCAAGAACTCTTTTATTTTTTCCAAAACCAAAAACACATTTTATATTTCAAAATTACTTTTGCTTGTAGTTATTCAAAAATTATAAAATAAAAAACCATATGTTGTAAATAAAGAAAAGAAGAAGAAAAAACAAAACTAAAAAACCATCATTCACTCTTCATACTCAACCACACATAACTAAATATGGGCAATGAAAGAATATTGAAATAAATAAAAGCAAACAAAAACACTTTATAGAGGGGAGGGCGATCTACCCATGAACGAGGACTGACTACTGGCGGTGGTGTTAAATGGTGCAGTAAAAAATAATGTTTTATGGTCATTTTTGTTTTAGCAATTTTATTTCTCTGTTGTGTATTTTTGCAATACTGTGGCGCAATAATTTATTAAATGGGATATATTTTCCAAAAGAAAATACACTTTAGCAGCAACAACAACAAAACAATAAAAACTAAATATAAATAATACAAGCCGAAATGTAATAAAATCAAACGTGATTTTAAATGAAAAAACTCAAAAAGTATTTTTATGAATTTTTTTTTTGCTGTTACACTCGTAATTGTAGTTTTAGCCCCTCTTTATGTCTGTATATCAGTTTGTTTTTTTATTGGAATTTGTTATAGAAATAAAAATTAAATTTAAGTCAATTGGGAGCTCTTTGGGGGGTTGTTGGAAATAATAACTGAATACATGTTTGAAACACTACAATAAACATTTCAATTTACAATGAAATTTAAAGAAAAGAAAAAACTGGGATAAAAACGTATTGAAATTGTTATGGTTTCAATTCATTTACTGTTGCATTAAGTTCATTTAAATATTACCCAGCTACTCTACACAAAACAAATGCTATTTAAATATTTATTGTAAGAATCAAAATATAAATTGTAATCAAAATTACAAACACTAGAATGAACAGACACTAGAATATAACAGAGCTCTTTGAAAGCATTAGAAAAAAAATTCAAAAAAGGGTCTTAACAGCTAATAAAAATTGAATAACCAGAAAACCAACAAAATTTTTACTTTTTCAAATATTCAAAAATTTAACCAGGGTTGGAAAAAGTTTTTATAAATAACTGTTTAAAAAAAAATGAAATGTATGCAAACTTTGAAAACAAGAACATTTAATTTCGATATCAAAACTTTTTAAAATTTTTTGATTTAAAAAAACAGTGTTGGTCAACTTTTCTTTATACATATTTAAATTATTTTTGGTTTAAAACCAAAGTAATATTGAAATCAGAATAATATTAAATACAAAAACATAAAAAATTAAAATTTATTTTCAAAGATTTTTAATTTATTATGGCCAGTGTTGGTAAACTTTTTATTTTTTTACTATTTAAAAACATTTCAAATACACACGAATATTAACTAAACAGCAAAAATTTAATTTATGTGAAAAAACTAATAAAAATTTTTGGTTAAAAAAGACAGTGTTGGTTAACTTTTTCTTTAAACTTAATTTTTAAGGTAAAAAACCCAAGTAATAATAATCGTTAGAATAATATCTAATTTGAAAACATAAATTAATTAATTTAAAAAATTTGTTCACAAATTATTATCCAGTGTTGGATAACTTTTGTATCTTTCAGTATAATAATTAAATGTATTCGAATTTTAAAATCGAAAACTTTTAATTCCTAAACAAAAATCAATTTTAATTTTAAAAAACAGTGTTGGTTAACTTTTCTTTAAACTTAATGTATAAGGTTTAAAACAAAACTGATATTAAAAATTCGAATACTATCCATTTTAAAATATTTGAAAATTCAAACTTCTCAAATTTCAAGGTTTAGCACAACCAGTGTTGGTAAACTTTTTTTAACTTTTACTGCTTAAAAACATTTAAAATGTACTCGAATAAAATGAACAAAAACATTTAATTTCAATACAAAAAACTATAATATTTTGTAATTTGCAAAAAACAGTGTTGGTTAACTATACTAGACCAATTTTATTTTGGTATTAATTTTAATTAATTAAAACACAATAAATAAATTCATGTATGTTACTTATTTCAAACTTTTAACATTTGTCTAGAAAGTAAAAACTTTTGAAAATAGTGTTGGTTACTTTTTTTAATATTTAAATCATATGTGAACAAATACAACAGGATTTTAATTTATATATAAAATTACTAAAATTTTAATAAGTATTTTTTCGATAGTAAGATCGCAATCATTTTATTATTAAGGATATGTTACTTATTTCAAACTTTTAACATTTGTCTAGAAAGTAAAAACTTTTGAAAATAGTGTTGGTTACTTTTTTTAATATTTAAATCATATGTGAACAAATACAACAGGATTTTAATTTATATATAAAATTACTAAAATTTTAATAAGTATTTTTTCGATAGTAAGATCGCAATCATATATCTTTATTTAAAAATAGTGTTGATAAGCGTTTTTAAGTCATACCTATTTAGAAACGAATATGTTTGACATAATGTGTTATTTTTTTAATATTAAAAAGAATCGCCAAAGAAAAACCTTCAATTTGTTAACAAACATAACTTTAAAATATAAAAATTTTAAAACCAGTGTTGGTTAACTTTTTTATATTAAAATATTTTGAAATTTAAAAATAACATTAACAACAACTATTTTTCAATACAAAAATCAATGTTTTATTTTGCAAAAAGTGCTGGTTAACGTTGGTAATAAAAAAAAACAGTGTTGGGTAATGAATATTATAAATGCCTTACACACAGATTTATCGAAAAAAAATTAAAACCACGAAAATGTCAGTTTTAGTTAAGCATATAAAAAACAGTGTTGGTAAACTTTTTGTTATATTATAGAGTTTTTAGATATATTCCAAAACTAGTACAAACTTTTGTTGTAACAAACTTTTAAAGCCATACATTTTTAGATAGTTGCGGTAAAAACACTGTGTAACCGTTTCAGACTTTTAAAGGACTTCTGCATTTTATTTTCTAGTGTCTCGCATATGCCCTCATTTTTGTCATTGACTGTATTATAAACAACATGACTGTTGTATTTTTTAGTTTATTATAGCCCCATTGAAAAAAGAAAAAACAAATATAAAAAAAAAATATTGGAAAAACGAGGTAAGTATATGAAGAACCGTTTTCTACACAGCGAACATCACTTAACAAGGAGGTCGTCAACAAATCAGTAAAGGTCAAGGTTACAAAGCTGTCAACACATAGAACTCACCAATACCCTCCCTAACCACTTTATTGTTTAGTAGTTTTGTGACATATAACGTTTTCTTTATCGTGCCGTCCTTTCTCTGTGTCTCTTTCTCTCTCTCTTTAGTTTTAATTTGCTAGTCAGGGAATTTAGATTTGAAAAAAAGGTTTGTTTGGAAAAATATCGAAATGAAATGAATTTTAAACAAAGAAGACCAATTAGAAACAATATGGCAACAAAAGATAATTTAATTATTAAACTGCAAATACAAATAAAAAGAATAAAAAGGCGAAAACAAATTTGACTTGTTTGTAGAAAAGTATGAAAACCAAACACAAATCTTTATTGTTGAAAGTTTGATTTAAAACTGACGAGAGATAAAATGAAAACATCACAAACAATTCAATTATTTTTGATAAGAGAGCAGTAAGAGTTTTTCTTTTAACGAAGAGCGGCAAGAAAATAATCAAATATATTCTCTCACTTTGACTTAAGTCAATCCTAATGCTGGGTACACACTATGCAACACATTTACGCAATCTAGTGAATTAAATTCATTTTCATTCATTCCAGGTTGCATCAACATCAAAACGCTTTGATATTTTGAGGTTGCATTGAAGCAGATTGCATGTAGGTTGCACTGTGTGTGCCCAGCATAATGACTTCATTTCATCGCACTGATGACATTTTTTAATTAAACTGACTCCGATTTGCCATTTCTGTGGCTGCTGATGTTTCATCCCATTGATGAGATACGCTCACATGGTGACAATTTGGCAAAGTGATGTTAAGGCTGGCATCACAATGATGTAAAGTATCATGGGGTCAAAGCGAAGACGCTTGTCATAGTACTGATGTCAAATTACATCAGCGTTATGAAGCCTTTTCTATCGGGGTTGTTCATTTTTTTTTGTTGTAAATTTTTGTTTAGAAAGTTTGTTAATTTTAGGATCAAATTATCTTTAGACATTTTGCTCTCTTAAGGAGCTAATTTTCTTTGAACTATTAAGAAGCGAATGTTCTTTTAAAATGTTGTTCCCTTTAGGAGCGAATTTATTTTTTATAAAAGTAATTTTAAAAACTTTTTTTTTTTTTTTTTTTGTTGACATTTTTTATGTATAATTTAAGATTTTTTCATTGGAAATTTAATTAAATAAAATTTGTTTTAACACACGTTACTAAATTTTCTGTAGCAATTTGCTCACGTCAGTGTCAATGTAATAACCTTTTACAGTTGTTGTAATATGTTATTTTGTTGTTGTTGTTGTTGTTGTTATTTACAACAATGTACGTGTGTTTAATACCATGAATATAGCAAAAATTGCAAAATTTATAACTGAACTGGAAAAATTGAAATTTATGGTTGAAAATTGGCTGCATTTTTTTTTTATTGTCATCATCTCCATCGAAATAGATGACAAAATAACACCACGTACTAAAGCTGGAAGCACAAATTTGAAATAAAAATGACAGCTACTTTTGTATATTACGACAGTTTTTCGATTACATATCACAGAAATGTGTGTAAGAGCCGAAAACCAAAAGATTTTTGGATGTAAAAGTTGACAAGCACATTTTCATAGATGTAATAGCAACATTGAAGTGTTACAACTTAAATTACTGCAACCTGGGCGCTATGTATGATTGACTTTTAAACTCAATATTCTTAAGGTTTGGGAAATGTCGTCTTTAAGAAATTCTCTGCCTTGAATTTGTCCTAAAATTCTTTTTTAAAGCCAAGTGTAGTGTACAATCCCCGAAAACAAACAATTTCTAAGTGACAAATTTTTCACTATTTTTGAAGAAAATGCAAGACTAAAAAATATATTGCAAACAATTTTTATTTTCTTTTTAAGGACAAGTCGAAGTAGATGTAGACATTCAGCAGCTAAAAGGAATTTTAACGGACGTCTGTCTCCACTGTGTTAAAAATTACAGCACTTGCTGACAATATTCTATTGCAGTTAACAAAAGTAAATGGATTTTTAATGAAATTCCTTTAGAGATGCTGAAATTGTATTACATGATGCCAAATCGGCTGCCTAAAAAAAAAACGATAAAAACTGATAATCAAATGAAGTCATTTTAACAAAAATTATCTTCATCAAAATTATTTTATTGGCGGAAGAAATTGTAAATCAGACATTAGGCATCCAAAAAAATATATAAATCGAAATTATTTTGTGCACAAATTTGATGAAATAAAATAACACAAATGGAAAACAAATAAGCCAAAAAATATCAAATATGTACGAATAATACAAATACAAAATATAATCACGTAAATATTTCTATATCTTAACAAAAAAAATTTTTTTTGAAGAGGATTAATAACATAAATTTATCAAAAAAAATATTATCGTAAAAAGTACAAAAAACAGTAAACTGAAGAAAAATATAAAAAAAAAAACACAAAACAAATGTAAATTTTTCTAAAGAAAAAATTGGATAACGTTAATATTGATAAAAAAAAATATTGTAAAATTGTCTACAGAAAAAGTTTAAAAACGTTAAATAATATAAAATTTTCTACAGAAAAAAATAAATAACGTAAATTTTTCTATAGAAAAATTTAATAAGGTATATTGATCTATAGAAAAAATAAATTAACGTAAATTTTTAATAGAAAAAATTAAAAAAAATGTAAATTTTTCTATAGAGAATATTTTAAAATGTAAATTTTCTATAGAAAAAATTAAATAACGTAAATTTTTCAATAGAAAAAGTTTAAAAACGTTAAATAATATAAAATTTTGTACAGAAAAAATTAAATAACGTAAATTTTTCTATAGAAAAATTTAATAAGGTATATTGATCTATAGAAAAAATAAATTAACTTAAATTTTTTATAGAAAAAATTAAAAAAAAATGTAAATTTTTCTATAGAGAATATTTTAAAATGTAAATTTTCTATAGAAAAAATTAAATAACGTAAATTTTTCAATAGAAAAAGTTTAAAAACGTTAAATAATATAAAATTTTCTACAGAAAAAAAAAATAACGTAAGCTTTTCTATAGAAAAATTTAATAAGGTATATTGATCTATAGAAAAAATAAATTAACGTAAATTTTTTATAGAAAAAATTAAAAAAAATGTAAATTTTTCTATAGAGAATATTTTAAAATGTAAATTTTCTATAGAAAAAATTAAATAACGTAAATTTTTCAATAGAAAAAGTTTAAAAACGTTAAATAATATAAAATTTTCTACAGAAAAAATTAAATAACGTAAATTTTTCTATAGAAAAATTTAATAAGGTATATTTATCTATAGAAAAAATAAATTAACTTAAATTTTTTATAGAAAAAATTTAAAAAAAAAAGTAAATTTTTCTATAGAAAATATTTTAAAATGTTAATTTTCTATAGAAAATGTCTATAGAAAAAATTAAATAACGTAAATTTTTCAATAGAAAAAGTTTAAAATCGTTAAATAATGTAAAATTTTCTACAGAAAAAAATTAAATAACGTAAATTTTTCTAGAAAAATTTAATTTATAAAAAAAATTTTAAAAAATATATATTTTTCCATAGAAAAAATTTTAAAATATAAATTTTCTACTGAAAAATTTAATTAATCTATATCTATCTTCTTCTTCTATATATATAAAAATGAAAAATGTTTGTATGTTTGTTTGTTTGTTTGTTGGCCTATAGACTCCTAAACTACTGAACCGATTTTCCTGAAATGTTTACGTGAGCCCGAAAATTAAATAGGCTACTTATTTTTTCGATAGGGGCAGGGGAATTTGTACCCCCATAGGATGTCAATTTTAATGATTGCATATCTTAAGAGCGGCTGCATGCATTTTGTTGAACTTTTGGTAGTAGGATTTTCTAAGCCCCAAAATTTAAATAAAATAGCAGCGGGGGAAGTGGTACCCTCCATAGGACGCAAATGTTTAATATCGCATATCTTAAGAACTGTAATAGTGATAATTTTCCAACCTTGTAGAAGTCACTCTTATGGCATACTTCACTTTTGAAAATAAAAATAAAGCGGGTAGGCGCAGGGGGGAAATACCTCCCATAGGATGCATATATTAAATTTCGCTCAACTGAAGAACTATTAAACTATTTGAAGTGGTGAAAGCTACTATTATGGTAAACTATAAATTTCAATATAAAAATGGGCGGGGTAGACAGAGGACGAGCAGTTCTCCTCATAAATAGAAATGTTAATAAGAGCCGCTGCACGCATTTTGTTGAACTTTTCGTAGTAGGATCTTCTGAGCCCCAAAATGTAAATAAAATAGCAGCGGGGGAAGTGGTACCCCCCATAGGACGCCAATGTTTAATATCGCATATCTTAAGAACTGTTATAGTGAGAATGTTTAAACATTGTAGAAGTCACTCTTATGGTATACTACACTATCGAAAATGAAAATAAAGCGGGTAGGCGCTGGGGTGAGAAACCTCCCATAGTATGCATATATTAAATATCGCTCAACTGAAGAACTATTAAAGGGAGAGTCTTCTAACATGGTAAAAGCTACTATTATGGTAAACTATAAATTTCAATATGAAATGGGCGGGGTAGGCAGAGAAGGAGCAGTACCCCTCATAGATAGAAATAATAATGAGAGCCGCTGCACGCATTTTGTTGAACTTTTGGTAGTCGGATCTTCTGAGCCCCAAAATTGAAATAAAATCAGCGGGGGAAGTGGTACCCACCATAGGACGCCAATGTTTAATATCTTAAGAGCTGTTATAGTGAGAATGTTCAAACTTTGCAGAAGTCACTCTAATGGTATACTACACTTTTAAAAATAAAAATAAAGCTGGTAGGCGCAGGGGGGGAATACCTCCCATAGGCTGCATATATTAAATATCTCTCAACTGAAGAACTATTAAAGGGAGAGTCTTCAGACGCGGCAAAAACAGTGTAGCGAAGCGCACCGGGTAAAGCTAGTTATAGATAAAGTTAAAAACGAACATTTTTCTATAAGAAAAAATTTTAAAATATAAAATTTTCCATAGAAAAATTAAATAATGTAAAATTTTCTACAGAAAAAATATAAACTGCTTAAATTTTTTAATAGAAAAAAATTAAAAAGCGTAAGTTTTTCAGTAGAAGTAAATTACAAAAAATTTCAAAATGTAAAATTTTCTTTAGAAAAAATTAAACAACGTACATTTTTTATAGAAAAAATTAAACAACGTAAATTTTTTCTAGAAAAAATTAAACAATGTATTTTTTTCATAAAAAATTGAATAACGTAAATTTATTTTAGAAAAAAATTAAGAAACATAAATTTTTCTATAGAAAAAATTTTAATTTAATAACGTAGGTTTTTCTAGAGAAAAAATTTTCTATAGTAAATAATAAATAACGTAAATTTCATTATAGAAAAAATTAAATAGCGTTAATTTGTTTCTAGAAAAAAAAGAAACGTAAATTTTTCTATAGAAAAAATTTAATATTTTCTATAGAAAAAAATAAGCAACGTAAATTTTTCCATAGAAAAATTTTATAAATGTAAAATTTTCTACAGAAAAATTTATAAACATAAAATTTTCTACAGAAAAAAACTTAATAACGTAATTTTTTCTACAGAAAACTTAATAACGTAATTTTTTTTATAGAAAAAAATTAATAACGTATATTGGACAAATTTAAAAACGTTAATATTTTCTATTGGAGAAATTCAAAAGTGCAAACTTTTCTATAGTAATAATTATATTACGTTAATATTTCTATGAAATAAATTTTATAACGTAAATTCGTGTAAAGAAACAATTAAATAACCTAAATTTTTTTTATAGAAAAATTTAAAATAGAAAAAATAAATATCGTAATTTTTTCACATAGAAAATTTAATAAGGCAAATTTGTATATAGAAAAAAAATTAATATTTAATCAAGGTCAAGTTTTCAATAGCAAAATATTAATAACATAAACAGCAAAAATTATTTTAAACAGTATACGTTGTTACAATTTTTTCTTTTAAACAAAGTAACGTTATTAGTTTTTTCTAGAAAAACTTTAGTTATTAGATATTTTGTTTTAGAAAAATTACGGTAATAGATTTTTTTTAAATTACGGTATTAGATTTTTTTTAAATTTACGATATTAGATTTTTTAAAATTTAATTTTTCTTGAAAAATGTTGTAATAACTTTTTTTTAAAAAAATTGTGTTATTGTAAATTTTCATTATAAAACTGCACGTTATTGCAAGTTTTATTAAGAAAAGTTTGTTATAACAATTCTGCTTTGAAAAATTTACATTATTACAATTATACTTCAAAATAAAATTATGTTTATAACGGAAAATTTACTATAATGCTAGTCGCAGAAATCAATTCCGATCAAAAGTAATTTCGTTTTATGTGAAGCACACAATTAATACTTGTAATAACACGGTGAGACAGTCAAAAAAACCTGGGACCGGATATCATTTTTCTTGTAGGGCTTGTCGAGTAAAACAAGATTCCAATAGTGAAATATGCCGGACACCTCCAAAATTCGGATTTACGGGTAAAAACCGGTTTTTGTACCTTTGCGCAGTTATAAGCTTGTAATTTTGTTGATAATGATCCGATTTTCAATTGCATACTAGATTTGAAATTTTTTTGAAAAATCTACAAAATTTGTGTTTGCTCGACAATAACACCCAAGTTTCTCCAGTTTTCTTAAATAAATTATACACTACAATTAAAAATCGGATCATTATCAACAAAATTACAGGCTTATAAGTGCGCAAAGGTACAAAAACCGGTTTTTTACCCGTAAATCCGGATTTTGGAGGTGTCCGGTATATTTCACTATTGGAATCTTGTTTTGGTCGACAAGCCCTACAAGAAAAATAATATCCGGTCCCAGGTTTTTCTATTTCATTCAATTTTGTAACACTGTGTTATTATATCAGTTTATCCTAATTTTAACTTACAACAAAAAGCCCTCACTTACATTTATTTTCAAGAAAAGTAATAACAAAAAGCCCTATGTAAAACAACTTCAAAGAATTTAGAAATAATAAAAAAATATTACCAGAATTGAATTTTTTGCTTGTTTTGAATAAAAAATGCAATAGAAATGTTTTTTGTATCTTAAATTTTTAAGGTTCTATTCAGTTTTTTCCTTCTCCTGAAAAGTAACGAAAAGTGTAGATACGCCTTTTCTATATTAAGCCAACGATATGTTCCTTTAACTCCCACTGGAGCATAGGGCGCCAAAAAGAACATTATTACAAATTATCATATGAAAAAATTGCGTTATTACAAGTTTTCTTTAAAAAAATTTATGTTAATACAATTAAGGTTAAAAAAATTTACGATATAACAATTTTTATTTAGACAAATTTAAGTTATCAGAATTTTGTATAAAATAAATAAGAACATTTAAAAAAAATTTAGCTTTTCTTAAAAAAGAACATTTAAAAAAAATTCCCCCCTCCCCCCTAGATTTTATCCTGGCTACCCCCATGTATTCGTGTATGATCATCGGGAATAGGTATGCCTGCAAATTTTTATCCATTTGATTGAGTAAAAGGCGGTCAAAAAAGCATTTTACCAACGAAAAAAAATGTTGCCCCCCGACCACCTAGATTTTATCCCGTATACGCCCATGTATACGTGTATTGTGATCGGGAATATGTATGCCTGCAGAGTTTCATCCATTTGCATTGAGTAAAAGGCGGTCAAAAAAGCATTTTACCAAAAAAAAAAAATTTACGATATTAAAATTTGTATTAAAAGAAATTTTCGTTATTACATTTTTACTTTAAAAAGAACACAGAAATAGTAAATTGACAAATGCGTAAGAATATGTTACCTTAAAAAGCTTTACCTAACTGCAATGTCAATGTTTCTGCCCCTTTTTTTTTAATAAAACCCCATAAAGAGAATCATGCATCAAACAAAATTACTGCTTTTTTTAAATCCCATAAATTTTCTGATATTTTAAAACATTTCAACGCCACACTTGGAAAACCCACACACACTCGACATGATTTTGTTTTATTTCATTTTTTGTTTGTTTTATTATTTTGCTTGGTTGGGTTATTTTGAAAAGTGTTCGTCGTAAGGGCACATCCACTCACTCCCACATCAGGTTGCCGAACGAACAAAAGCAAACGTCAGGAAGACGTAACGGAAATTATAGGGACGACAAAACTCTCGTATTTGTATAATCAGAGGGTGTGAAATGTGTGTTTTATCATCAAAATCGTAACGAATGTGTATGAAAAACAGATGGCTGGGACTGCAAGTGGCATGTTAACGAACACCTAGACACTAAGTACTGTTTTGAAGTAATTTGGATTTGGGAAGGAGGAAGCAATATTGATGGTGTTACCTACAACCACACGCCATGTTTTTTATTTTACTTTACAAAGTACGAGAGAATTACAATTGCAAAAACCCCCCGATGCATAACTTGAGGCCAAATTTAAGTAAAAAAAAACTGAGAAGGGCCGAGAAATGATGACTGACAAATGAAGAGAGGGAAAAAAGAAAAGACTGGCATTTTTGAACAGAAGGAAGCTATTTAAATATATTAAACAGAAATATTTAAAGAAAAATAAAACATTCAATATTCAAATACTGTATGCAGGCATAAATAACAAAGAGTATAAAAGGTTGGTTATTGGCAAGAATTTGTTTCTTAAAAAATTAAAAGAAACCATAAACATTCAAAATTATTAAGGATAAAACACTTTATCTGTAAAAATTAATAGAAATTGTAATTATGTAAATTTTTTAAAATAAAATTGTAATAACGTAGACTTAACTTAAGAGAAATTGTAATATCGTAATTTTCTTAATTGAAATAACACAATTTTTTCTCAAAAAATTTTAATATCGTAAATTTTTCTTGGCAAAATTGTAATATCGTAAATTTTTCTTAGCAGCACCGTAATACCATACGGTTTTTAAATGAAATATTGTTGTAATTTAAGTTTTTCTTTTCAAAATTGTAATAACTTAATTTGTTTTTAAGAATTTTTTAATATCGTAACTTATTTTTAAGTACAGTTTTAATATTGAAAATGTAATATAAAAATTTATTTTTTTTTTTTTTTTTGTGAAAAATTGTAATATCGTAAATTTTTCTCTGAAAAAGTCGTTGAAACAGTTAATGTTTTCTAAGAAAAATTGCAAAAACGGACATTCTTCAAAATAAATTGTTAAATGTTCTAAATTTTTATTTAAAAAAATTGCAATAGCGTAAATTTTTAAATAAGGTACTTTTTTTTAAGAAACTAATTTTTCTTAAAGAAGTTCTAATAATGTAAATTTTTCTAAGGAAAAACATTAATAATATTAACTTTTTAAAAAAAAAATTAAAAAACGTAATTTTTTTTAAATTTTTTCTAAAGAAAATGTTATTTTTTTCTAAAAATTTACTTTTCCATACAATCATAAGAAATATTTCTTTAAAAAATTTTTGAAAAAAATGGTAGCTTGTTAATTTTTCCAAAGAAAGATTATAATATCGTAAAATTTTTTAATAAACAATGTAAAAATGGTAGTATTGTTAATTGGTTTTCAAGAAATGTTTCATTGATTCAGTAAAATTTTGTATAATATCGTAAACGAGGGTCCGTCTCAAATGTAACGGAAGCACATACCCCTTTAATAAATATTTTTTAACCTTGCAAAATTATTTAATTTTCATAGCTTTTCCTTCTTTTTTAATTGATCCAAGTGTCTCTACCCATCACTTTTGTGTAAAATATTCCTTTCAATTTGTACTTGTTTTTATTCTCTCTAAAAAATTCATCTGGCTAGCAATTTTTCTCTCTGTCATTCTGTATGCTGTCATTGTAATCAATTTATTGATGGATTTGTTTCAATTGAAAATTGTTTTTTTTATTTTATTCAATTGTTTTCTGAATTTATAACAATTTTAGTTTTATATTGTTTTTTTTGTAATACAATTTTTTTTTTCAATTGAATTTTTTCTGAGATTTAGTAGTGCATTAATAGGTGTAGGTTGGCTGTATGAATATAAAGTCAATAAAATACAAATTTCTCTTTTTCATTTTTGTGGAAGAAAAAAAATGAGATTACTCATACATTTTAGGGTCAATTGAGTTTGACTCCAAAGACTGTATTTTTCTAGTTTGCAAATTGTTAAAAAATCAACTACTATAAATTGAAAACCGAAATAGGAATAGACTTAAATAAAAAAGTAAAAAATAATAATGAAAACCTAGATAAAAGTTGAAAAATTTTGCACAAACCCCGTTAAAAAGTATAGATAAGTTTAAGAAAAAAGTATAGCAAAAAAAAAAATCATAATATCGTAGTTATTAAAACAGACAAATCTTAATATCGTAAATTTTCCTATAACATATACATAATTTCGTGGTACTTTTCCACAGAGAATTTTTAATGAAGAAATCTTTTTTTTTTAATAAAAATCTTAAATCGTAATTTGTAAAAGAGAACATTTTTTTTTATCGTAAATTTTTGTATAGAGAATATTAATAACATGAATTTGTTTATAGAAAAGTCTTGATATCATAATTTGTTTTTTTTAATAGTAATAACGTTGTTTTAAGGATATAAGAAACTTAATATCGTAAATTTTTTATATATAAGAATCTTTTTCTATAGAAAAATATACGACATTAAGATTTTTTTATAGAAAAATTCTCGGTATTGTTTATAGAAAAGTTCTCGGTATTGTTTCTATAAAAAATCTTAATAACGTATATTTTGCTATAGAAAAATTGTAATAACGTATATTTTTCTATAGAACAATTTTAATAACGTATATTTTTCTGTAGAAAAAAATTAATAACGTATATTTTTCTATAGAAAAATCTTAATAACGTATATTTTTCTATAGAAAAAACTTAATAACTTATATTTTTCTATAGAAAAATCTTAATAACGTACATTTTTCTATAGAAAAATCTTAATAACGTATATTTTTCTATAGAAAAATCTTAATAACGTATATTTTACTATAGAAAATTTTTAATAACGTATATTTTTCTGTAGAAAAATTTTAATAACGTATATTTTTCTGTAGAAAAATCTTAATAACTCATATTTTTCTATAGAAAAATCTTAATAACGTATATTTTTCTATAGAGAAATCTTAATAACGTATATTTTTCTATAGAAAAATTTTAATAACGTATATTTTTCTGTAGAAAAAAATTAATAACGTATATTTTTCTATAGAAAAATCTTAATAACGTATATTTTTCTATAGAAACATCTTAATAACTCATATTTTTCTATAGAAAATTCTTAATAACGTATATTTTTCTATAGAAAAATCTTAACGTATTTTTTTATAGAAAAATTTTAAATAAGTAAATTTTTCTAAAGCAAAATCTTAAATCTTAATAACGTATATTTTTTTATATAAAAATCTTAATAACGTATATTTTTCTTTAGAAAAATTTTAATAAAGTACATTTTTCTAAAGAAAAATCTTAATAACGTATACAAATTTATCAATAGAAAAATCTTAACGTATTTTTTTTATAGAAAAATTTTAATTAAGTAAATTTTTTTAAAGCAAAATCTTAATCGTGCGAAATTTTTAAAAGAAAAATCTTAATAACGTAATTTTTCTATAGAAAGGGTTTTATATCGTAAAATTTTCTGAAGAATAATCCCTAAAAAAAATTTAATTTTTTAAGAGAAAATCTTAATATCGTTAATCGTTTTATAGAAAATCTAAATATTGTAATTTTCGACTATAAAAATTTTAATAGTGTAATTGTTTTATTGAAACATCTAAATATCGTAAATTTTTTTTCTAGAAAAATCTTAAAAGTAAATTTTTTAATAGAAAAATTTAGAAAAAAATTAATAAAAAATCTGATTATCTGAATTTATCTTTAGAGCAATTTTTCTAATTTTAATTTTTCTTTAGAAAATTAACGTTGTTTAAATTTCTCCTTTGGAAAATCTTGGTTACTAAAAGTTTTCCTTAGAAAAATGTTCGTAATTTAATTTTTTCTTTAATAAAATTTGTTATTTAAATTTTTCTAAAGAATAGCTTTCGTTAGTTAAATATTTCTAAAGAAAAGTTTTCGTTATTTAAATATTTCTTTAGGAAAATTTTCGTTATTTAAATTTTGTTTTTAGAAAAATTTTTGTTATTTAAATTTTGCTTAATTAAAATATACGTTATTAAAATTTTCTTTTAGAAAAATGTTCGTTATTTATATTTATTTAAAAAAAAATTTCGTTATTTAAAATTTTCTTTAGAAAAATCTTAATACATAATAATATTTGAACTTTTCTTCAGAAAAATTTTCGTTCTTTAAGTTTTTCTATGGAAAAATTTTCGTTATTTAAATTTTTCTTTAGAAAAATTTTCGTTATTTAAAATTTTCTTAGAAAAATTTTTATTATTAAAATTTTTCTTATGTAACTAAAATGTTTTTCCAAGAAAAAATTCCGTTTTATAAATTTATTTTAGAATAAAATTTTAAAATTTTTCAATAGAAACATTGTAGTTATTAAAATTGTTCTATAGAAAAGCTGTCGTTATAAAATTTTTGTTTTAAAAACTTTAGACATTACAAATTTTTCTTCGCAAAAATTTTATTTCAAATAAATATGGTTTGAATACTTTTTAAGTGTAAAATATTGATTTGAAAATGAAAATATTTACTTTTACGGACACTCTACGCAACAAAAATAGTTAAACACCTGTAAACAAATTTTATATCAACTTTTATTTTAAGACCCTGAAATTCCACAAATTCGAATATTCGACCTCCTTTTATCAGTTCTGTATTTATTGAACATGTTTATTTTGTTTTTAGAAGTATAACTATTTCTTTGTTTTTATCTCTTTTGTTTACCACAAGTAAAACACAAATTTATAATAATTTCCGTGAAAAAATAATTATTTACTTTTTTTTTTCAAAAACAAGAAGGTAAAAAGATACGCAAAATAAGACAAATATGTATAGACTTTTTGTTTTATTTGCTAGCAAAAACCTTGAATTTCTTTCAAGATACACAACAAAACGGCAAACAAACAGAGAAAACCCCAAAAAAATATGAATATGTACGTACAACTTTTTAGGCTGTTTTCTTAAATGAGTTCTCGGCGTTTGTTTTAATAAGCAAAAGACAGAGGTAGATAGTTAAGGTGCAAGAAAACAAAAGAAGAATAATTTAGGCCAAAATTTCATTCAAAAACTCTTTAAATTTTTGAGGTGATAAAAGGTGAGTTCTGGATCACGTGCCAATAAGAAAAGAAAATGTTTCGTAAATAAAATTATGAAAATATTGAAGACAATTTTTTGAATATTTATTGAAAAAAATACTATTTGAATTAACGATTTTTCGAATAATCGAATAATCGATTATTCGGATAATCGCTTTGCCGAATATTCGTTAAAAAGAATGCATATAATATTTCGAAATTTTTATTATTCAAATAATCGATTAATTATTCGAATGATCATCTTTACATTTATCCGGTTAAATGAATTTCCAAAACAATTGGTTAAAAAATTTTAAATAATTTGGTTAAACAATTAGATAATAGGATAAATGTGTGAGTAATTAGAAGACAAAGCTAATCAAATTAGAAGTTTCTTTATTCGAATAAATTAAAACATTTGAACACGATAGTCCTTTTACAACTAAATAGCAATCAGTATAAATGGAGTTTAATAACCGAATACTCAGTTACTTGATTGAGAGATTAAATTTGTTCTAAAAATATACAACATAAATTCTAACTAACCATTTATCTATAAAAGTTACTCGATTAACTTAAGAACTTAAAATATTTCTCGAAACTATAAATAAATCCAATAATCGATTGATAAATGGCTTGCTATAATCAAATAAAAACATGTATATAAATTGGTATAAGAATAATCAATCGGTTTAAAAAATTTGTTTAAATAGTTATTCAATGATAATATTTATCTAAATAATGGGGTATTCGATTATACAAAATAATAGCCGAATAATTTTTATCCATATATTTTTTTCGTAAATATGGAATCGTATATTTGAGTTTTTTCTTGCAACTCAGTCTACATTTCTACAATCAAAGATTTAAAAATTAAACCATCATTAATCCGAATAATCGTTAAGCCAAATACTTAATTAAGCAAATAGTCGATTAACTTGTTATTTATTTATTGTTGTAGCAATTTATACGATTAATGGAATATATGGAATATATTATTCTATTTGGCGTCGTCAACAGTTGACAACGCCGTTTTTTTATGTTTTGTTTCAATTTCGTATTCCCGTTGGCAATATTGCCATATTTCGATGACTGTTAACATATGTTTGGTATTTTCTAAGCAAAATTGGCGTTGCTGTTGCCTTAAATTGCCCTTGATTTTGTCGTCGGCATTTCGGCTGCTTTGTGTCGTGTTTTAAAAAATTTACGTTATGGTTGGCTGCAATTTTGATTTCTACGGCGGTTTTGATATTTTTCTTCATTTGTGTTGTGTTTTGATATATTTTTTGTGGATATAATTGAAAAAATTCAAATAACAACTAAGTGCCATTTCGAGAAGCTAGTGGAAGAGCTTGTAAAAAATCCATTACTAGTCAGAGAATTATGCAGGGTCTGTTTTCCTAATAAATTAAATATCCCTTGCGATTAAAGAAGAGATGGTGGTCTTGTTTTTTTTTTTTTTTTTTTTGAGCTAAAATTTTGATGTGGGTTCCGTCCACACAGCCAATTACACCTGGAAATGCTGCTTTTCAAAGAAATGCCACTTTAATTTATCCATTGTGGACAAAGTTCTCTCTTCATGACTTCCAGAGTCTCAGACAAAATTTTTAAACTTGTGGCTGGGACAGTCAAAAGTTGAAATAATTTCCAACGCTGAGCTGGTACGATCCCTGGGCCAAAAAACGCAATGTTGCTGCAAATATATTGTGTTTGGAACAAACGTTCCCTTTTTTAAATGAGGCTCTACTATTTCCAACACATGTTTAAAAGAAAGTTTATTCAGCCGAAAATAACTTTCAAATCTTAAAAAGGTTAAAAAAATCCATTAGGCACTTGGGAATATTTAATATAATAAAAAAAAAAATTTTATTTAAACATTATTTTTTTTACAAACTAATTTTTATTTAACTTAAAATTTTGCATAAACAGCACAGAATTTTTTTTTTCTTATAAAAAAAAAATTAAACAAAATGAATCAGATGATTTTAATATTAGAGATGTGTGCTGTATTTTATTAACATTATCGATAAATAGTCAACGGCGTCATAATACTCTTACAAAATACCAATTTAACATAGAATTGATGTTGTCTTTGATAAGAATTGCCGTTGCCTTAAAATTGCCGTTGTTATTGCCGACGCCAAATAGAATAAGGGTGATTTGTTTGTCTTATAAACTTACTGCCTTGCCCACAATGTCGACTAGAACATTTCTTTCGTATATTTATATTGAACACAATCAGCGTTACCGTTGGTGCTACTAAATTAGCAATTTGCCACTTTTTCGACTGCTTGAATACTATTTTGCTACTTTAACAAAATGCACCCAAATGTGATACTTTTTTGAAATTCTTGCCACTTTTTTGATACTTTTTACTAAATGTAGAGACAAGTTTTTTTACTTTGTGTTTTATTAAAGGAAAAAATAATAAAAGTTAGATACAATATATGTAAGCAAGCTTATTGAAACCTTTTTCTTGTAGTGCCAGGTTAGCTTATGTATTTATTGCGAATAAATTATGTAAACATGTACATGTTTGCGGGAGGGTGCACTTGGAAAGTGCCACTTGTTTTAATGCGTAAACCATTGCGTACACTTAAATCTGTATTAATCAGGGTCGTCAGATTTTTTTTATCTTCGTTGCCAATTATACAGAAAAAATTGGCGAAATTCGCCAAATTTAAGTTTCTTAGATTTTTGTTAAGAACAATCCACAGTAAGTCGCAAAATTTGATGTTTTTTATACGTATTATAAACAAAAATATCAATAGCGGAGTTCAGTATTTGATGCGAATGGTCTTGCGAAAGTGCAAATGCAGAATATTGTAGCTTTTGTTTGCAATCCAGTAATAAAATATACAGAATTGCAATTGTCACATCATTGCTTTTGCGCAACACTAAAACGGTTTAGCTTTTTTTTTTTTTTGCTACATGGATTGCGTTTACATAACTTATACTCGAACAGCTGACATTTGTAAGCAATAATTTAGAATCGTGAAACAAAATGTAAGATATGGAGCCGACAACTCTAAATATAAAATTAAAAACTGTTTTGGATTATTCGGAGCAGTCAGAAAACATAGAGGTTAGTATTTAAGAGAAGTCCGTCATTTTTCAAAAGCAATTTCTTTACGATGTAATCTGGGATATTATAAGGTGAAAGGTACAATACCTTAATGCATCTTATAAATAGGCCAACGATTGGCTTAGTTCTACTAATGCTGCGATAATATTTTCTTTTGCACTGCTTCTTTCACAAAATAATCAAACAACTTTTTGTAAATTTTCACGATAAATAATTCCGTAAAACAGCTATTATCTAATTTGCATCTAGCATTGCAAAGTTGCTTAAAATACCGCTCACTGTCAATGATAAAATTATTGCACTACCAAACCGTTGCAACCTAAAACGCACCAAACATTGAATACCGCTAATGAATTCTAACTAGAAGTACTATTTTCATGGTACCTAGCTTTCCAATTATATACATGTATGTAAAATTTTTGTTCTTATAATTTATTTTACTTAAAAAAATGTACCTCTATATATACTCTGAATATTTCTGATGCTGTTTTAAGTATAAAAAACTATTGTTAAGATGGCTGATAATTGTATCCAATCGTACAAATATCCTTAAGTCTTGATTAAAAAATCGACTTATTTCGGGCGAAATATAAAAAATACATCAAACTAACGTATGTCCTACGATTTTCATGTTATATGCCGTATTTTATTCGAAATATACGTGGCTTTCAGAAGTAAGATGAAAATTTCGTATTTTTATCCTTATCATTTTTGTATGAAATTTTGAAAATAAAAATAGTTCTAATTTTACAATTTATCGCTACTAATTTGTGAATAATTTCGAAACAGTTGAAAATATAAGACGTTTATTTGGATAACTCAAAGTTAATATTATAAATAATCATCTGTAATTGTTTTGACAAAATCGGCCAAATCGATCTTAAGTTATGATAAAATGTATTAGGCCAGGAATTTTTTTACCATTTAAAAAATGTTAGTGGGGAATGTAAGATGAGATAAACCCTCTGTTGTTTATTGTTGTTTAAGCTTTGATATTGTTACAAGTAGAACTGTTGCTATAATTCTTATACGTTTAACAGTTTTATTTGGTTTAATATCTTTAGTTTTTCTAAAATCTTTATGGATGAAGTTTCCTGATGATCTGGCCTAAGCAACCAGTGAAATGCATAGGAATAGCTTATCCCATCAACAATAAATTTCAAGTGTTTTTGTCAAGAATAAAAACAGGGAATTAAGCACGAATAACAAAATCTTTTGAAATTAAAATTTTGTATTCCCAAAAATTGAAATTACTTTTTGATAAACAGGCAAGTGCACGGCCTAAAAAACACTTAATTGACAACATCTTTTGTAAGTTGTTGTGTTGTTTTTATTTTGTTTTTCTTAACCTACTTACAACTACAATTAATGTTGAGAGAATTTCAACTAATTGTAGTGGGGAATGTAAGATGAGAAAAACCCTCTGTTGTTTATTGTTGATGTGTTTTGTTTAAGCTTCGATATTGTTACAAGTAGAACTGTTGCTATAATTCTTATACGTTTAACAGTTTTATTTGGTTTAATATCTTTAGTTTTTCTAAAATCTTTATGGATGAAGTTTCCTGATGATCTGGCCTAAGCAACCAGTGAAATGCATAGGAATAGCTTATCCCATCAACAATAAATTTCAAGTGTTTTTGTCAAGTAAAAACTGGGAATTAAGCACGAATAACAAAATCTTTTGAAATTAAAATTTTGTATTCCCAAAAATTGAAATTACTTTTTGATAAACAGGCAAGTGCACGGCCTAAAAAACACTTAATTGACAACATCTTTTGTAAGTTGTTGTGTTGAGAGAATTTCAACTAATTGTAGTGGGGAATGTAAGATGCAATTTTTTCTTAAATCCTCTTGTTGGTGCCACTTTTTTTGTAAATATCCCCTTTTTTTTGGTACTTTTTGAAAATATCCAACGGTAACGCTGAACACAATAATAAAAAACTAAAATTTGTTTTTGGTTTCAACATAAATATGCGAAAGAATTGTTCTTGTCGATGTTGTGGGTCACGCATTTATTATTCACATGTTCCTTTTAGTAAAAGCTCGGTTATCTTAATAGTATCCGATTAATAATTTATTCGCCATTTTGTACTATTTTGTACAAAAAAATATAACATTTTTAAAAATTTTTATATTGAAGTTTTATTAAATTTTCATAAATATAATTAAATATTTGTGAAATAAATGTTGGAGCAAATATTTATTCGAATAATCTTCGGCAAGTATTCAATAGACCATACATTGAAATCATTGAAAATGTATCAAACTCTATTCTGTAGACTCTATTGTGTAGAAGCAAAAACAAATGCAAGGCGAATTAACTACTGGTAGTATCGAAACTGCATCTGATTTTGACAGTTCGAGCTTATTTGTTTTGATTTGTTAGTGTTTTGCTAAGAATGGTTGACATTTCGAGCTATAAGTACTAACAATGCAATGCAAAAAACCATATGTTGTTTCTTGTTCCGACACCACCTGTATTTAAATTCGCCTTAAACAAATGTTTCACTAAAGTGGAAGTCAAATGAGAAGCGGGTATTAAAAATACCCACAAAAATTAACAAGTAAATGAAAGATACACGCAGCAATAAGAGTGGGAATAAAACATACACACGATTTTTTTTAATGTGGGTTTGTGATATTTGTGTATGAAATATTTTCTATGTTAATTTCTTTGATAATATTGCAACAGCAATTGTTTTCAAAAACAATTTTTTGTATATTTATTTTACTCGTATTTTCCAGAACTTGGTTATGTATACGATTATTAATTTCCAAAGGTTTTTGTTAAATGAATTTTACATTTAAAAAATGTTTTCAATATTTAAAAAATATAAATTTTTATAAATTGTTAAGGAAATAGTAGTAGTCGCTTAAATGATTTAGCGTTTTTATTTTCTTTATTCGAATAATTGTGTATCCTAATCAAACATTATTGAGAAGTTATTGAGAAAGTTGAAAATATTAAATATCTTGGATTTTTAATAGACCGAGATATGAAATTTAAAGATCATATTGAGTACATATGCAAAAAAATTGGTAAAAAAATTGGATTTTTCAAAAGAATTAGAAATAAAGTGTCGATAATGACGGCAATAAATATATACAATACGATAATAAAACCGCATTTTGAGTTCGGATCAACAATAATATATACATGCTGCAATGAATATCAATTAAATAGATTACAAAAGTTACAAAACAAAGCAATGCGGACTATTTTAAAATGCAACAGATATACTTCAATAAGAGCTATGCTTAACACACTTAAATGGTTAAATATCGAACAGCGACTTGAATTCAATACTCTGAGTTTTATACATAAAATTAAACATGGTAACGCTCCAGAATATCTATGCGAGCAAATCAAATATGTCGGTGAAGTACAACCATATCAACTGCGAAATGCTGAAGACTTCAGGTTAAAAAGGGCAAATACGACAACAATGCAAAGATCATTATTTTATAAAGGACTTCAATTATTCAATACACTTACAAATGACATTAAGACAGAACAAAATTATAATGTATTTAAAAGAAAATGTGTAAATTTTATAAAGGGTAGTAGTGTATAATTGATGTGATTTTAAGTATTAAATATGTTAAATGTTAGAGAGAACTTAAAGTATTATAAATACTAATAATAAATAAATGAATGAATGAATTATCAAGAGTCACTTTTAATCGAATAGTCGGGTTTTTTACTTTATTTAATGAATAATTTTACTTGTTTTGAAATTTTATGACTTTTAAAGTTGTATTAATTTTCTTCTACATCATTAATTTATTTTTCTTTTTGTTTTCTCTTTAAAGATTTTTGTTTGTTTAGTACAACTTTTTAACTACTCATATATGAAATTGTTTAAAACAATGAAAATTAATCTGTATATTAAGATAAAATTGCTATTAAAACACACTTTTTTGAAAAACAACTGGGGGCAAACAAAACATCATCATATTAATAAAAGAAAAAGAGGCAAAAAACGCAACAAAAAGAAAAATTTTAAATTAAATTTATAATTTTCAAAGAAATTTTACAATTATAAAATTCAATTTAAGGTTTGAATTTAACATTTTAGTTTTTAATTTAACAATTTTAAGTTTCAATTTAACAATATTTTATATTTTAAACTAAAAAACGATTAAGTTTCCTTTACCAAATACATAGACATAAAAAAGAAGAAAAATACACTGTAATTATTTTAAATAAATAGCAAACAAATAAAAAAACAATTAATTGTATTTTCCAAAGCAATTTCAACATTGTTTAGTGTTGTTTTCATAACCCGCTTATATAAACACAAATTCTAAACAAACAATATGAAACAAAAAAAAAAATCAATTTTTTTTTAAAGCAAAAATTTATTCATTCCCGCCAGTTTTTTTTTTTTATTCAATTTTTTCCAAACACAATAGAGAAAAAGCACCCACATAAATATGGAGAAAAAAACTTATAGAAATTTGTTGTAGTTGTTATTTTACTGTTTTGAACATACAAAATTTCTAAAGAACCTAAAAAGCTCTCGCAATCATCATAATCACAATCATCATCATCATCATCACCAGTACCATCACCATCAATATTAAGTGCCAGAAGAGAAGGTATAAGTGGTGAACAATCGAGCAGGAGGGGTATATAGTGAAGTCAAATGGTATAGAATTGAATATAAACTGTTTAAAACACCACAGTCTAATGCACGTGCATCGCCCCAATATTTTTATGGTTAATTCACCAGGCATTCAGCCGTTTTTTCAATTGTTTAGGAAACAATTTCTTTTATACAATAAGCCCAGAGTTAGAAAGAGAGAAAAAGCAACATTTTGCAAATGATAAAATGTAAACGATAAAAAAAAATCGACATAGAAAAAGAAGAGGGGAAAAAAACTTTTCTACAAATTTTTAACAACATTTTCAAACGTTAATCGAATAATCGGTTAGTCAATTAATCGGTTAGTTGAATAATCGGTTAATCAAATAATCGAATAAGCGGTTATTCTAATAATGGCTATTCAAAAATTTGGTTGTTTGAATAGTCGGTTATTCGAATAATCGGTTGTTTAATGGGCTGTTCGTCGAAAACGAATGAAGACTTCGTTTGCTTAACTTACAAGTAAAACGAAAACATTTTATAATTTGTTTTTGTTTTAAATGTCATTTAAGAGAACGAAGTCTTCATTCGCTATCGATGAAAAGGCGCTAAATATTCGGTTATTTGAATAATCGGTTATTCGAATAATTTAATATTTTAATACCAAGTTGTTCGAAAACTTGGTTATTTGAATAATTTTGTTTTTTTCTTAGTCAAAAGTTGTTCGAATAATCGGTAATTCGCCAAATTGTTTATTTGAATGATTAAATGTTTAATTTATTAGTTATTAGATTACTCGTTTGTTCGGTTATCGCAAAAATACAAAAAATATTTTAAAAAAAATATTTGTAAAATTATAAAATCGATTAAATCAATAATCGGTTATCCGAATAATCGGTTATTCTTTAAAATAATTATTTTAAACAATTGTTTTATCCATAAATCGTCTATCCTAAGATTTAAATGAAAATATTCGTTTTTTTTTTTGGCAGCAAAAAACCGATAATTTGCTTCTTTCAACTAAAAAGTTTTTTGAATAATCTTACAATAAATTGAAGTTAGTAATTAGGATCTCAATAATCGCACTCGAAATATTTGCAGAACATTTGTTTTTTCCACCAAATATAAAAAATGCTTAAACGAATAATCGACTACACGCTTTATTGGTTATTTCATTAATCGTGTAATAACAAACCGATGTATTTAAATAATCGGGTATAAAACGAAAATATTCGAATAATAAATTATTTTGGCTATCGGTTATATGTACGATTATGCTTGTAAAATCAATAATTCGATTAATCGAATTACGGCATAAAATGTAATATAAGAATAATCGACAGTTTGCATTAAGTTAACCGAATAAATAATTTTCTAGTAAAATGTATAAGAAATTAATCGAGGAGTTAATAACACGCTCATGTTTAACTTTCAAATAGGCGGATAGTCTATAAACCACTTGAAAAATACTAGAAGTCTTCTATTTTAATATCCGATTACAAGTGTTATTAGATTAGGTTGCTGTAACAGCTCAACCTGTTATTAGATTAGGTTGCTGTAACAGCTCAACCTGAAAAACAAGCATGTATAAAATTTATTTTTCTATTCTTCTCCTTCTTCTTCTTCGCTCTGTCCATCCAACTCAGCTAAATCAAGGCCCAGTAGCTGTGCTACCTCACGTGGGCGGGTCCATAAGGACAGTGCTTCTAGCTGGGTTGGGTTTGTACTGCAGTTGAATAGGTGTCGTACGTCGTGTGGGCAGGGCAAAGGTCAGGGATGGTGCTATTTGTTCTTGACCAGTACGAGTTTAGACGTGCGCACCATCCCGATCTCAATTGTGCCAATGTCACCCTCGTCCGTCGTGGTAAGCCACCCTCCTTGTTTGCAACTGGTGGTGGACGACCCCCTAATACGATATTGTCTCGGTGGCTGTTCATTGTACTCTCCACCAACTCCCTGGGAACTGCATTCAGAGCTGCCCAATATGAGGTGTGGTCTGTCATAGAGTCCAGGTGTTGTTGGATTTCACGCTCATACCAGCGAAGATCTTTTCTGACATGTCTCGGGGGGGGTCTGACTCCATCAGACAGTGGTTCGGATGTCCCCTCCGATGACATCCCAGAAGGAACTGCTTTGTCAGCATTATTTTGTATTTCTTGCCGTCATCATCTTCGCTTCATCATTTAGGTGTTCTATTGACTAGGTTGTAAGGGTCGCTTGCATTTGCGAGTACCCTAAAATTTTTTTTTATAAAATGTATGTACATATAATCAAAAAAAAGTTAATTAGATACATAAACACAAACTTCTTTTCTAATCTAGACGATTCTACGATTGTTTTTGGTGAGACGGAAAGCAATCTGTATCCCAGACAAACCTAAATAGATCTGGCAAAGACACTTATGGCCTGTTCGTCGATTACGAACGAACGCTTCGTTCGATTAAATTACATTTAAAACAAAAACAAATTATAAAATATTGTTTTTGTTTTACATGCAAGTTAAGCGAACGAAGTCTTCATTTGATATCGATGAACAAACAGGTCATTAGTGCCGGTTCACACACGTCAATTTCGAATAGTCAAATGCCATTTCGTCTACCCTCTCTCCTAATAACATAAGACTTGACGAGTCAATTTTGACGTGTGTGAATCGGCACATACTTAAGCAGTTCAAGTCATTTCGACCTATCGACCATAGCATTTAAGGAATTAATTGAGGCAATGCTATCTGCATAGACATCTATATTCGAAATTCGGGGTCAAAGTTCGAAATATTTTTTTAATTACAAACGATTATTTATTAAGAAAAACCATATGGTTTTAATATTTTTATTAAGTGCAAGATCGTATATTTTAATAGTTTATATACGAATTATTAATAAGCTACACTTGGACCCCTATAACCGGTAGTTATAAAAAAAGAAACCCGATTGATTATTTAGCAAAAAAGTGAAATTTCTAGGAAAAAGGGAATTTTTTTTTAGTTTATCTAAATAATCCTCTACGCTTGTTCGTAAATGCGTTTCAAAGAAAAATCGATTTAAAAAATATTTTATTTGAAGCGAACAATCAGTTTCTATTCGTTCAAAGAATTAAACGTTTATACTCAAATATACTCCCACAACTAAAACTAGAACGCAGCAATAGCAAGTGAACTACAACGACACATTTTCCAAGCGTCCATATTTTTTGTATTGTTGCTAATGACGACGATGATGATGATGATGATGAAGATATTAAGTGATGATAATGATGTCTCTCGGCTGACGTGTGGTCACCTTCATTTGATGTTTTGTGTCTGTGGGTGGGAGGTTGTTGAATTTAAACAATTTTTTTATTTTATTTAATTTTCTTTCTTCGTTTTTCTACGCCTCCTGTCTCTGCCGTTTAGAAAAAAATAAAAGTAAAATTGAATTAAAGAGGGAAATAATAATACAAAAATATGTATGTATTAGTGATGTTAAGAATATTCGCGAATACGAATACGAGTATTTCCGCCACCAATAAGCGCCAAATACGAAAACTGTTAGTTTTTAATTGAAATTTTTGATATTTACAAATAAGGATTAAGTTTATCAAATTAAATTTTTATTAAATTATTTAAGTGAAGAAAGGAATATAACAACATGAATTAAATTTAAATTTTTATTGATAAATTTTATTCCTGACTGAACATGGGATCGAACTCGGGTTCGAATTTACATGTTTCGAGAATAACCATATTCCCATCATCAGAATTCTTTGCAGTTCTATGGAAGAAACGGCAGGTATTCAGAAACATATGTGACTTTTTTCCAGCAAGATTCGGGTTTCGTACCAATGTGCACTCTTAGTTATTGTAATAAGCAGAACTCAAACATTCTCTCTAAGTTTTTTAAATATCTCCTGCATTTCGGTTATATTTTCCAATTTTTTCATCGAACGTATTTCCAATTTGTTAAAGAAAAAAAATCTGTTTGTTTTGTTAAATAAAATTATTAAAAATTTATTTTTCTGTATCATTTTATGTATATATATTTCTTTAACGTATTTGCAAAACATTCGCGAAATGTTCGCTTGAATTTGTCGATGTCGAATGCGAATGTCGTAAAATAGGTGAATATTCGGTGATACGAATACTCATAACATCACTAATAAGTTTATAAAAAAAAACTCGTGTTTAATTACATACAAAAATAAAATTGTTCTTTTGATTATAATTTATAAATGAGTCAACATTAGTTTAATGAGCTTTGAATGACGTTTTTATTTTGTATTTAATTTTTTTTTTTTTTTTCGTAAATAAAGTTCATGAAGTTTAATTAGCAAATTTATGAGTTCTATGCATTCAAATGGAAATTTGCTGATAACAAAAAAAAAAAAAAAAGATATACATAATAAAGAATTGTTTGGTTTCTGTAAATGCTCGCATTGAAAAGAATTATTGTTTAATTTATCAAACAATAATGAAGTAACGACTGGGTGGGTAATTATGTAAATGATAAAAGTAAAGCAAAAACTAATTTTGCATAAAAATTGTTTAAAAAAAAATAAATGCTAATGAAAAGGTCATTTAAATTAAATTTTTTATTTTTTCTAAACAAAAAGCAAAGTTATGCGGAAAACGTCAAAAATTGGAAGAAATCCGTAAAAATGCTTAATTGTAACAGTGTCTTAAATGACAAGCAAAGCTCCGGGCACTATTGCCAAGTTTTTTTTAACACTTCCTATCAAATCGTACTTTAAAAATAGAAATCGCAAAATTGTTTAAAAAGCGGGGTTTATTTTAATAAATCTGAAAAATCTGATTATTAAAAATGTATATACAAAATTTTAAAAATAGTTAAAACACGCTACAGAAAGCACAGGAATCACTCTTAGAAGGAGTTCAAAGATAAACGTATTTGGGCTTTAAACTAAATGCTGGCTGGGATCATTACAAAGAAATTAAACTTTGAATTGAGAAAACAATAAGCGTTTTTACAAAGAGGAAAAAGTTGCTGTATGACATGATTTACCGCTTAACCTAAGAACCCAAATGCTCAAATGTTACGTGTTCTCTAACCAATGATGAAAAAAGAGCTAGAAGTCCTTCCCATTATCAAATGTCGTAAATTAGAATATTTCGGCCATGATATGCAATACTTAAAAAAATAATAATAGAAAGAAGAGGTCCAGAAAGAAGAAGTTTCCCATGGCTTAAAAACCTACGCCAACAGGAGTACAAGTTCACAAGTTCACTCTTTAGAGCAGCGGTGGATAAAGTGTAAATATCAATTATGATAGCCGGTCACGGTACATGAAGTGGAAGAATACATAAGTGGAAGTTATTTGCAATAGCCCTATCTATGATTCATAATCTTAAGAAAATAATAAAAAAAAAATTGGAATATTTTATAAAATACTAATTATTTTAAACAATTTTATACAAATCTATACATAGTTTTTAATGGAGTACGACTTTAAATTAGAATTATATACTTGTAATTATAATTCCCTGCATTTTTTTTATTACCGGAAAGTACAAAATTTATCTTTTAAAAGATTCGAAAAATTCGAATAAAATGTATTTCAGATAAAATTGCGTTGTTGTTGCTGTTGTTCTGACAAGTTTTTGCTGGCGACAGTTCTTCCCTAGAAAAAAACTTTCGGTTGATGCAAATGTTGCTGTTGCTATTGAGACTTGATTGGTTCTAGAGCAAAGATCCAATTGTCTTTGGAACATAAAATTTGTTTTGCTTAGAATCAAGCTAGACATTAGAGTTTAATAGAAGTGCCTCATCTTACGTTATGATCAGGGCTGCCAGATTTGACGTTTTATCGTCATTTTGACGATGTTTTGTTTCGAAATTTACAAAGTGCCGATTTGCTGATTTTTTCTAAAACGATTTTATTCAGTCTCCAAAGTCTCTTAAATTTAATTTAAATAAAACATTACATTTTCTGACACGTTCGTTTTTCAATCTTGGAATGTTTTACAGGCGTACCTTAATAAGAGTGGAAGGCGGACATTTTCTTTCGCTTAGCTTTTACGCTGATTTGCTATACCTAAACAGGAGCGTCATCGTTGTGTCTCGAACCGTAGTCTCTTGTAAAATAAAACTCACAAATTTTAAATAAAAAAAAAGTTAAAAAAGCTAGATTGACCAAAATATAGCAAAATTCCCATTATTAAATGCTTCATACCAATTTAATGGCCATGACACATTTTGTTTGGGTACGGCGGTAAGGCCGGCCATTCACGTACAGTTTAAACTGTCAGTTTCAACTGTTAAGTTTCAACTGTTCAGTTAAAACTGACAGACTTTTGGCTAATAAATCACTGATGGTTTAAACGATGGTTTAGTTGAACTAAACTTGAATTTATATGTAGTTTAAACTTAGCAACTATAAATCAGTGTCCCATGTATTATATGTAGTTAAAAAAATAACATGTGGCAGAACTTCAATAAATCTTATCAAATTCATATGGTCTGTAGTAGTTTAAACGCCCAATTTTATGCGTTTAAAGATGGTTTATATGTTTAGTGATTTATAGATTTTTTGCTTTAAACACATTTTAAACCAAAAAGAGAGTTTAACTAGCTCTGATTTTTTAGCCCTAAGAGCCAGTTTTTGACATAAATATCAGCGATTAAATTAGAACTAATCTTTGAAATTCGTTTTTGGGTAGTCGATTTTTTCATTTTGTTTCCAAGTTTAAACGCCCAAAGTTGGCGGTTTAAACTTGCGACAGAACTTTCAAAAGTACGAACAGCTTATAAAAGAAAATATTTTTTATTTTTTTTTTTTAAGTTTTATCAAATATTCCACCTCGTAAGATAAAATATTGCTTGATTATTGTGCTTCTTTTTCGATTTCATTTCTTTATTAATATATATAATGTTATATAACACAATACAAAATTTTCGCATTTTCTTCTTCTTTTTCACGTTAGGAACAGTAATTTGATGACAATTTTTGGCATTTGTTTTAAACTGCCATACTTATACATAAAAGTATTGTCAATTCATATGGCAATGCTAAAAGCTTTAATCTTTCACTTAAAAACGCCAAAGAGGATTTAGGCTAGATTAATTTTATTATAAGATTAACAAATCATACAATTGCTCCTGGTTTAAACTTTAAGAGCCACTTTTTGGGTTAGAGATTAGCGATTAAATTAACTTTAATCTTCGTATTTACTTTTTGAGTTGTATTTTTTAACTTTTTGTTGCTAGTTTAAGCGGCCAACGGTGGTGGTTTAAACCTAAACTTATACTGTCAACATACAAATGTTTAACATAAAACACTTGCAAAAATATAAACAAAAAATACATTTTAAAACATTGCTTAGCACTTTTATATAATTTTTCCATTCTATATTTTTTCTGTAATATATTTTTTCTTTAAACGCAAAAAATTTCTACCTTGTAAACAATAATAAATTCTCGCATTGTCTTCTTCTTCTTTGAAAACATCCATATTGCTTAATAAAAAGTTGATATTTGCAAAAAATGTTGCCATTTATTTGTGCTCAGTATGGTAGCGCTACATGGTTTAAGCCACCACCCAAAAATATCAAATTCAATTGATACTAGATTAACTTAATTCTCAGATTAGCTAAATATAGAATAAAATTAACTTTAATCTCAAACCCAAAAAGTGGCTCTAAGTAAAAAACCCGCTGTTAACTGAGATGTACACACACGTGCAGCTTAATTCTTCATATTCCATATACGCACACTCGCTCGACACAAATTGAACTGAGAACTGTGCAGTTGAACCCCCGCACACGTTCACTTCAGTTGAAACTGTCAGTTAAAAATATAAAAATTTTATACTTCTCAGTTAAACCCACTCACGCAAAGTTTTAACTGGCAGTTCAACTGTACGTGAATGGCCGGCCTAATATGCAAGTCTAAAGAAACTACAAAAACAACAATGTTATACTTATGGTGTTTTCTTTTCTACAAAAAAAATGTGACATTTTATTTAAAAAAATGCAATTTTTAAGAAACATACACCAAATTGCAATTTTTTTTAATAAAATGTCACATTTTTTGTAGAAAAGAAAACATCATTAGCTTGTCTTTCGTCAAACCATTCAGGCTTGCCAGAAGCATTCAAATTAAAAGTGCTAAATCGACAAAAAAAAGTGCTAAATTGTTCTACAATGAAAAACAAAAGTGCTAGTTTTGTAACACTGATTTTTATGATTATAATAAAAAATTTACATTTGAAATTTTTTTACACGCTGAACTTTCTGAATAGCTGATGATTTTTGTCCCAACGTCTGAGAAAAAATTCATTTACTTCTCTACAGCCGGATAATGATTTTAGTTGTGAGGCGAATTTATTTTTGTTGATAGTATGATCAGTAAATCAAACTACGCTCTTTGGCCCAGAACAGACGGTAAAGCGCAACTGCAACGAACCCCTTTAGAAATCATTGTTTTGAAACTAATTTTAATCGTTATCCACACACCCTGCAACCTAAATTGTACCAAAATGTATAGAAATTATAACAATCATTACGATTTTCTTTGAGAATAGATATAACGCAAACACGGGTTTGAATGCAACTGATTTCCTATGCATTTCAAACCGGTCTCAAAATGGTCGCGTCATGTGTGGTCCCTCAAAGAAGTCTATGGCATAAACTCAAATGAAACTCAAATAACTAGAAGTTGCATTTTCGTTGCAGATGCGTTTCACCATCTGTTCTGGGCCTAAGCATCACATACAAATTTACAAATAGCTAATAATTGCAATTGATATTCCGGAATAAGTATAAAAGACAAAAGTGCCAGAATTCCAACGAGCATTACTGATTGCTGGCATTGCTCTAGTTTTATTATAGGGAAAATAATAATTTTTAAAGGTAATGGCCAGTTCATATAAGTAGTGCATGTCACACTATCAGCCCAATTATGAATAAAAATTCCCCGGGAGTTTTCTATCTTCTCCCATTTTTCCTATGTTAATTAAATTGTAAAAATGGGAAAAGGGAAAAAATTGCCGGGGAATTTTTGTTTATAATTGGGCTGTTATGATCTTATAAAAAAAAGTAATTGCGTTTGATGCGAAAACTTTTATGTGATTTAAAAATGCTTTATTTGACTATGCTATGCCATTTTTTGTATTTGCAAAAATTGTAAAAAGTTATATGCCTAATATGTATGTATTCAAAATTTAAATTGATGTACTTAAAGAATTGATACTTTACGTGAATTGATTATGTGAGTTTTTAAGTGGTTTTGGGATCTTAAAACAAAGAGCTAAAAATGCCCGGCATTGGCTTTTCCAAGTTGATTGGCCTTAGAAAATAGCTGTTGTTCAGATTTTTGTGTAAGAAAACCCGCGAATTGGGCATAATGTTTAAAATAAAACTGGTAGCAATGTTGGATATTCGCATGGAGACAAAAAAAAATCTCAAATTTGTTTTTGTTTTCAATGTAAATTCCCATGAAAACATTTTTATTTTATAAAAGTTTACTTTTAAAAACAGGCAGATATTCTAATAAATACCTAAAGGTATTGTTTATATATTTTTAATGAAACAGCAACAATAAATTGTTTTTACTTGAGATGAGATCTTAAAATAAAAAATACAAAAGCAAAACAAAAAGAAAGCCTACAACTCATGTTCGGAAAAATTACAATTTTGGAATAAACTTAAAAATAAGTTTTTAAACCTTAGAGATATTTGAATGTTTAAAATGAAAATTATACCGAATTATAAATATTAAGGGCAAACAATTTAAAAATTTAAGAAACTTATATGTATAAAAAATTAATGTTAAAGAGAAAAAGAAATACACACGACACACACACCAAAGAAATAAAAATTATAAATTAAATAAATACCTATTAAAACAAAATAATAAAAAAGGTTTTGCTTGATTTAAAATAGGTATAAAACTCGAAACTCAAAATAACAAATAAAATTTAATTACATAGTTTGTTACACATAAATGTTTGTTTTTTATTTAAATAAAGAAATAAAGAAAAACTTACTTTCCAGTAAACGTTGTATTAAACTGTCAACATTAAGATCAAAATCCGCCATGATGATTGAAGTTTTCTTGTTGATGTTTTTGTTATTTATATATTTTAGTTGTTAGTTTTGTTGATAATTAATTGACAACTAGATAAAGCAGAATAATTTTGATTTTATTTGTTTTTGTCTTTTGCTGGGACAATATTTTTTAGCTGTTTTTCTTGTTCTTGCTTTTTTAATGACCTGTCAATTATTTATTTACTTGCCTTATTGGGTTAAAGCATAAAATCTTATTGGGAAATTGTATTGTTGTTGTTTTTTATCAATACAATTAGAGTAAATGTAATATTTTTATTCGAATTTAAATAAAAAAACAAAAATAAATTAGCTAAATTTTTTTAAAGAAAAAGAAAATTAGTTTAACGCACTAAATAACAATTTCACTTGTTAAAACATCTTGAAAACAAACACACGCACACTTTGTTAACACAAATTACATAGAAAAAACTTGTAGTTGTGGTTTTAGTTATTCAGTTTATTTTTAAATAAAACAAGAAGAACTTCACTAGAAAAAATATTTATCAGAAAAAAAATACCAGAAAAAAAGTTCTAAGCAGCGGCGCGCAACTGTTGTGATGACAAAAACTCGTTAAAATTAACTCACAGGGGCACAATAGCAACAAAAACAATGTATGTATGTACTAAAAAAAACAGCAATATATTTAAAAAAAAAACAGATATTCAATGATTCACTTCTACACTGACACCAGAGAAGAACAAAAAATAAACATGAAAAATCCAATTAGATGTAAAACAAATTACGGCAAACGCACAATCACCGAAAAAAGAGTTGTAACAAAAACATATATAAAAATTCCTCCACTTTAAAATTTGGGCGTGTTTCAAGTACAAAATTTCTATGAAATTATCAAAAAAAATTAGTTCAAAACATTGTTTATTATCAATTTTTTTTTCTTAATTATCTATTTTTTCGTAGTAAAACTTTTCTTCCAAAAATGGTTTTTATCTTTCTTCACTTTTTTTAGGTTTCTTTGCATCCACTTTTTCGTTTTTTTTTTTTTGCCACTTTGGCTTTTTCTTTGTTTTTTTTACAGCTTTTCTTTTAAAACCCTTTAATTTTCTTCAAGAAACTTCAATTTTCTTGTTTCGTTATTAAAAAAAATTATCTATGAACTATGTACTTTATTTCTTAAGGAGTAATTGTTCCAGCTTTAATTTTCTCTCTCCTTTTTTTACCGTTTTACAACCAAACATGACCACCGCAAAATAAAACTGATAATTTTTTTTAGCCTGTTTTTTGCTTTTTCTTTAGTGAAAAGAGCTACCAGATTTCTTAAGAAAGCTTTTTTGTTTGTCAAAATTAAAGATGGCATCATTGTGCCTGAAATAATATTGCCATACTGTGAAGTACGTTAAAAATCACTAATTTTATAAGTGGCAGCTTTTTTTAAGTTTGCATTAATGCACGTCTCCACTCGCAATATTTGTTTCCGAATATAAGACTGATGTGAAAGAGTCCGCTACAAGCAAAGCGAAGATAGAAGCCATAATAGTTTCTGCTATATCGATGCTAGAAAGTGTCAGAGAGAAGGTTATATTAAACAAACAGATTTCTTCCGGTAATATTAATATTTTAGTGACTTATAAGTCCTTTTGTAAGATATATAGATTTTGACGATTAGTTTTCATGTCTATCAGTACTTCCAATACATTTTTTGTACAAAAAAGGAATACAGGTATCGATTTTCATTACTTTCTTATTCAACACACAAATTGATTTTATTTTTTATATATCTCTTTTTATTTAATAAGAACACAATACTTTACAAAATGGTCACAAATTCACGAAGAAAAGGAGTGCTAAAACCGTCTTTTAAATAAACAAAAAGGAGAAAAAGAAAAATGTCTTGACAGAAAAACAAAAACTACAGAAAAACTGTAGCGCAAACTCTCATTAACTTGGCGTTTACATTTGCCAGTACTGGCAAGACAGTAGCAATACATGCAAACTTTTTCACTAATCCATGCACACTTTTCCAACTGTCTTGTCTACTGTCTAGCAAATTTTGCAGACAGTAAAATTGAACAGTGATTTGACATTTTCTAACAGTAATCTAAAGTTTTGTTAGCAAAAGGGAAAAAAATCAAAGTGTAAAAAAAAATTAAACATATTTTGCTTTGATTTTTTATATTTTAGTTTAGTATTATGATTGTTAACACAATATAGTTATTTTAAGCTGTTTTTTAGTTTGTTTAATTCATGTAAAATATGTTTAGCTGGACTTGAACAGCAACATTCACGTTTGACTTATTTTTAAAAGTGAACTGTCTTAACTACTGTCTGGACGCCTACGTCACGAATACTGTTAGTAGTGTTTTTGGACACTAATGGTGGTTATTCCAAAATACGCGTCGAAGAAGTGAACATTTACATGAAAACAAAACCAAATTGATAAAAATTGTTTTTGTTTATCATACAAAATTTACAGTTTTTAACAGAGAAAGAAATTTTATTTTAGAAGTGTATAGATAATAAAAACAATTTTCGTCACTTTGGTTTGGTTTTGTTTTTGTTTTCATGTAAATGTTCACTTTTTCGACGTGTATTTTGGAATAACCACCAATATGTAAATTCACTCTGAATTTTTTGAGCAAAAACGTAACAAAAACATAAGCAGTGGTTTTTTATCGCTTTTACTCTGACGTTTTTGAGCACATACATAAGAAAAACATAAGCAGTGGTTTCTAGCGCCATCTTATATTTTGGCTTCTAGCGGTTACTCTGACATCAGCCTAAGCAATTATTTCGCAAAATAAGACCGCATTGCGAAAAACAAGAGCAAGTATTTCGGTTAATTGTTTCCGTCTACTTAATGTGTTTTTGCCTCCACAAACGTAAAAAAATTATTTTGTTTTAAAAAACCTAAGCTATTTTTTAACTTAAAAAATAAAGAAATGAGTTTTATTTCCTATCTACACATGGGTGTTTCGGTTTATTACACATCTTGCTCAATTAAGCGATTTTCGTTTTAATTGTGTCGACGATTCAACTAACCGAGTACTGCTTAATTGAGTTCCCGTTTAATTGCGACAAAATCGTGCATTTTAAGAAACTCAAATAAGCAGAAATAACTGTAATTTATAATCGAGTTCCATAATATATTGTAAATTGATATGGTAGCACTCTTAATGAACAATAACCAGATAAGTCTGGTAGCGATTGTTTTATTTGAATAAAAACTTGGCACTATTTTCTATTGTAGCTGGCAGTACTTTATAAAGTGGAACTTAAGCTGGCAACGCATTAAACAGTTATTTTTCCTTAATTTACTGACAATTTCACGATGTTAAAGGAATGCGTTCTTTCGCACAAATACATTTGAAAAAAGAAAAAATTTTTGAGAATTTGTTTTTTTTTACATGTAGAACTCTTTCGTATTTAGTAAATATTGTAGCTTTTCTCCAGATAAATGAAGATTTTACATATTAAGCCGATAACCTGTTGTCAGAGTTATAAAAGATTGCAATCGTTTTAATTGCAAATCATTCCTCGTTATTGATTGGCAATTTTCCGAACTTGAACGCAATTAATTTTTTGAAATCAATTTATATATTATTTGATTGCAACCAATTTGATTGAATATATTTTTATATAAAATGAAAAAAATCCGCAAGTTTTATAATAGATTTTACATTGCATTGTATATAAAAATCTATAATCACTTCTTTCTGCTTTCTCTTCAAAAACGACAAATCTGACAATTAAATGTTAACATTACTTTACATTTTGAAAAAAATTAATTAAAAAACACTATTCAAATGTTATTTGGAAAGTCCTGGTCCAGCACGAAACAGCTAGTTTATTACTAACTAACATTACAAATTATTTATTTTTTCTTTGCTTTTCCATGTGTTAAAGGCTTCAATTTTTTATTTTCCATTAATCGCCTACTTTCCTTATTAACTTCATGTAACAGTTCAACTTCATCTTTGATAAAATCCAGTTGCTTTTCGATATCTTGACGTTGAAAGATTGGATCAATATCTGAAATTGAAATAAAAATAAGAATTTTTAAGCAATTCTCAAATCGAAGATATCTTTTTATAAATATAGTCATAGCTTTTCTTAATTTTCCTCACTTCTTCTTTTGCACAATAAACGATACATATTGTGGACTCCGTCTAAAGCTCTATCCTTATCAAGATCATGATTTGCTACAGTATTTTTTGCATTAGCCATAATTTTCTCCCATTTTGAACATTCCGCTCTGGCTTGATTATATGATCTTTCCAACTCAGCCAAATCATTTTTTAAGCCCAAAACAGTTAATGCAGCCTCATTAGTGACCTGAACCATACGTTTGCGCATTTCCTCGATTTCTTGTATTTTCTGCTGTTCCAAGCGGGAAATTTCCACCTGAGCTAGCACTTAAAGTTTTTAGAGAAATAAGTTTTATAAAATGTGATCTCCTTCAAGTTTTGAATACCTACTTAAAGCATCACAACGATCCATACAATCCTTAACGGATACAAATATATCCGATTTTTCTACGACCTCTTGTAGAACTTTTTCATACGGCTCAAATTCTTGAACAGTTGCCTTGAGTACATCACGAAATTGAGCTGTAAAGACATTTTATAAAAAAGTTATTTTTTTCAACAAATTGAAGACTTACAAAGCTCTTGAATACTGCTTTGGTATTTTTTGATATTTTCCTTTACAACTTCATGCATAGCAGTTTCTTCAGCTACTTTCTTCTCCGCAATTCGCCTTTTGTCTACACAATCTTTTATAAAACTATTGACCTCAATAAAACGTTTGCGCAAATAAGCATGATTTTTATATAATGTTCGTATACGATCAGCATTACTGGATGTTTGCCTTTTAGCATTTTCAAGCATTTCCTCCTGGAGGCGCAACATAGCGGCATGTTCCCGTTCATTGCGTATAAAAAGTAGTTCAACAGAATCTCCGGCTGAGTCCCAATTAGGAGGCTTACTAAAGATATTTTTTGTTGATTCAAATTATATACATTTTTAATGTTAAAAACTTACATAAAGAAAGCATCTTGTTGCTTAGATTCTATATAATCGCCTACCGCTTTTTCGGGACTCAAATCCAAATTGCCAATAACATCGATTTTAGTAGTGGGCTTTATACGGGGCATATTTTATTTTTTCTGAATAGTTTTTTTTACAAAATATAATTTTATTCAATTGAAAAGTATGTAAATAGAAGACGTATGTATATTCAAAAAGTTTTATCGTTAATTGTTTATGAAATCACTATGGCAATTCGGTTGGCAACAAAAGTCTGGTTTTACACCAAGAATGATAGAAAAGTAAAAACTGATTAAATAAAACTCTTTTTAATTGTAATTATTTTTATTTAAATTAATTTTAAGACAAGTAAATTACAGCGTTTTATATAATCAATTACAATATTTTAATATATATTTAAATTTTTTTTTTATTATTTTTATTAATCATTACGGTTTATTATTTAAAAATTAATAATAATATAATAATTCGTGTTTTGTGAATTTATGAACATTGAACTTTTTTATTTTTTAAATATAATATATGTATTTATGTTTATCTTGGGATTCGTTTCTATTTGTTTTCTTTAAAATGTTTTTGGGTTTTTCAACATTTGTATTGTTTAACCATAAAAAAGAAATATTAATAAAAAAAAAAGAAAATTTAAAAAGAATGCTAAGTATTTTTTTATGCGATTATTAAAACAACAAGAAAAAAATAGTAATGAAGTTCTTTTTATTAGAAATTTTAAAGGGAGTATCTCTTGTTGAGGTTTGTGCAAATTTTTCTGAACTAAAATTTGTAACAGGGGTTTTAATCTTTTAAAAGATTCCTTTGTCTATGGCATTTTGTTTGTTACTTCAAACCTTTTTTTTTAGTTTAAAAGACAAACTAGAAATAATTGTTTGTAATATGGAAAATCCTTTCGCTACTATCCCAGTCGAATTTATATAGGTAACCGCATCGTGAGATACAGTTATGCTAGCCATAACTTGTATTAAGTTTTTGTAAAATATTATAGTCAAAATTATTTGTTGAAAATATAAGAAAAGGAATTTTTTTGTTTATAAAATATAAAAAATTGCATTAACAGATATCTTTAAAAATTAATATTTTATTTTCTTTATGCTTATACTAGCTTGATGCAAGTTTAAAAAATGTCTTGCAAAATGGCTGCAAGTACGAAAAATGCGATCGGGTTAGTGAAAAAGTGCGAGGGTTTTCTTGAATTTTTCTTACTTGCACTCGCATTCATAACGGTCAGGGTATCACGGCGGGAAAAGGACTCTCCCTTTATAAGTCTTAATTAGGACATTTACTTTACTGCTTTATGTTTTCTCATTAGGAAAATTTAGGAGGCGAAGATGTTGCTTTAAAATAGTATTTTTTTTTTTTGTATTTATAGCACACACTCTCCTAAAAACTCAAGACTTGACGGCTAAAACTTTAAGAGTGTGAACCAGCATTTACTGCATTTTAGAGTGTTCTGAAAACCGCTGAATTTTCAGCGTTTTCCCATCGAAAAAGCGAATTTCAAGCGATATGGGCATTTCAAAAAAAAAAAATCTACTTTTTGAAACGTTACGCCAGCAAGCAATGAAGCTTGTATTTTAGACCCATGTTGGTTAAATTTATTTCCTTATTTTACTAAATGTAGAGCTAGTTGCGCTCTACACCAAAATACAAAAAAGTTAATAATAAGGGAAATCACGATGGGTAGTGCAAAGTGTGCAAACGATGTAAATGCGTGCAAAAATACACACATTTGCACAACACAACAACAAAATGTACGTATTTGCAATTTGCTCTTTTTTACTTCTTTTGCACTAAAAAACCATGAGCAAAGTTAGTATGTAGTGCATATTTGCTCAGTTGCAAACATATGTAAAGCTGGAGGTCCATAACACGCATTTTCGCCTCCACGCAGCGCATGCTTTTATAACCTTACTTGCGTTCTACGTTTGAAGTTACATGCAACGCTTTTTATGCAGCAGCAGCACAAGTAAAAATAAAATTTAATTTATCAATATCAGCTGATTTGTTCGAACGCTGCTTGTGAAGCTTACAAAAGTACGCTTTTGTGCATGTAACTTACTACGTATAAGTGCTGGTTCACACAGGTCAAGTTTGACTCGGCAAGTCTTGACCTTTTAGGAGAGAAGGGAAAAGAGAATGCCATTTCTTCTCCCCTCTCTCCTAAAAACTCAAGACTTGACGAGTCAAACTTGACGTGTGTGAACCGGCACTAACTACACAGATTCTACTTTTTTGACAGCTGCGTATGCTGCGAAAAAGCGAGTAACGCGTGGTGTGGACCTCCAGCTTAAGCAATAACATTTGACATATTAAATGCCATGTTGATTTTAAAAATAGAGAATTAAATTTAAATTAATTTAAAAGAAAACATTTATTTTAATTTGCTTGTGTATATGTAAACAAATGCAGATTTTTTACAGTGCTGCCAGAAGTTTTAAGTGTTGCCAGAATACATTTTTAGAAAAATAGCATATTTGCACAAGAATAAAAAATATGTACTGCAAATTTACACATTGCAAATTTGCACGATGACCATCGTGATTACCCTTAATATATATTTTTTTTTTTTGAAAAACAGTTTTATATGCTTGCTGTGGGAATGCCCATATACGGTTATTTTACAACAAATCTAACAAATCTGGGAATTTTTGAATGAGGTCTTTTTAGGAAAACAAAAACTATTTAAATGCATTAAAAAAGTTAAACAACAAGAAACTTTATTCTATATATCTTTATCTTAATTTGATAACCGCATAAACTTTTTGTTATGAAAATTTCTAAGCACTTATTTTTTCAAATAAATGTAGCACGTTGTTAAAAGGTACATTACACTATCACACAAGTCTTACAAGTTGCTAATTGTTTTAAAAAAAAATTTCAAACAAAAATTAGATTAGGGAGGTATTTTCGTCAAAATACTTAAGACTTGAGTGGTAGTGTAAAACGGCCTTAAAGGGTACTAAATTTATAAGCCCTTTGTTTATAGATGGTGTATTCCTAGAGTTGTAAACACTTTTTATGTAATTTTCTATAACTATAAACTGTTAATAATGTAATGTAGGACGAAAATATGGATAGGAAGTAAGGTGACTTTTATAATATAAAAAACAATTTTTTAATAAAAAAAGCATTTTTATTTCAGAATTCGAATAGTTACACTTTGCACGAATTTTATACTCTTTCTTTTAGCAAGTACCAGTAAAGCTAATTTGAGTAGTAATTTTTCGTAGTATGCGTTCGTATTCGCGGTTAAAAATTTAAAAAAAATCAGTAATTTTTTGTTTTTTTTCGCAAAATTTTTTTTGTTTTGACTTTGCTTATGAAATAATTAGTACTAAAAATTATTAAAAATAATAAATAAAAATTGCATGTAATAAGTTTTAGTATTTTTACAATAGAAAATATATAAATATCTTTAAAATATAAAAAAATATGATTTATCAACAATAAAATAGTTGGCCTTACTTTACAAAATGAAGAGGACAATTTTAACTGTTATAAAATTGCCACCCTGCTTCCTAGACATTTCCTAGTCTTCAATTTAACGTTTTTTGTTTTTGTTACTACGTAATTACTGTTATTTAAAGAAAAGAAATAATTAATGAATATAAATAATATTATATCTTGTGTCTGTTGGCCACTAGTTGTGTTGAAAAAATTAGGAGTCTTTATATTTCGCCAGGCTTATGGTTTTCATTGCAGTTGTTATTTTTATAATTTTAGTTAAAAAAGGTGTTTTCTTCTTTATTTGTAACAGGAATAATAATTAACAATACTTAGGCTGTAATTATTTGTAGCTAAAGAAAGAAAACGAGAGAGAAAAAGTGGTTAAAATTATAATTTAAGAAGGTAAAAAAAATATATTGAAGAAATAAAGCTACGAACATTTAAAAGTGGTTAAAAAGAAGACATCTTTGGTAGTATTGTCTTATTGGAAAAATGTGTCCAAAGTGTACCTTTAAGTTGTAATGGGTAGGTGTCAATGTTAAAAATAAAATTAAAGGAATTTAATTAAAAAATTTAAAGATTTTAGAAAAAACTAAAAAAACTTGTGCATAAAAATTTTGAGGTAAGGATTTCGAAATTCTTAAAATGTTTTCAATCTTCATACACAATGAAAGCAACAATTCTGTGTTTCTTCATTCTTAAAATTAATATGTATATCGCACTTGATCAACAAGTGTATAAACTCATTCGTATCTACCCGCTATAAAAATGTCGTGCTATGTTTTATACTTTTTGGTTTCTTTTTCATATGCATTTAACTTAAAATTTCTGAAATTAATTACTGAAAATTTTGAGTTTATACCCTTCTGTTGATCAAGTGCTATATTTTTCAAAGAGAAAGTAACTGAAGTTTTTTAACAATATGAATATTTTTCTACTACAGCAACAGTTTGTATAAAATTAAAAGTGAAGTTTATGATAAATTTTAAGCTGCGTTCACAATCAAAAAAACATTTTCACTTGGTGTTCATAATAGAGCAACAATTTCTGCAACAATTTCTTTTGTAACTACACACATTTTGCATCAAGAAACCGTTTGCAAATTTTAGCCACAACAATATTATGCATTTATTTTTGTAAACATTTTGTTAAAATTTTTATTCAAAACTAAATAAAATTATTTTAAACGTCAGAAACAATTTCATACAAATTGTTGCTGAAGTTCTAGTTGACTCAACTTTAGTTACATTTTTAAACAAATTTTAGTTACATTTTTGTTCTAAAAATTAAAGGAAAATATATGAAATACTTTGGGAAGAAAAAAGATAGAAGAAAAAACGAAATTGTTTTTTTATGAACGTAGCTTTAATAGTTTTGAATATAAACTGCTTGGCCCACAATGTCGTATATTTATTTTAAAAACAATAATAATAAATTAAAATTGGCTTTTGTTTCAAATGTAAATATTCGGGCCAGGTAGTAAAAATAAATCTATTTGAAGAAATAGGTACATACATACATGTTTCAAAACTGTTCAAAATGAACTGAATATGCATTAAATTGTTAAATAAAAATTTTGTTTGAATTTAAAAATAAACTAATACTGAAACTATTTTTAAAAATTTTAGGTTATAATCTAAAAAGATTTACAAACTTTGCATTTTTACATAAATGTATTGCGGTTTACAACTAAACTCAGTTGAGTTAAAACTTAACAACTTAATTTTACAGCTGCTAGTGATGAGTTGTAAATGCAAATGCTTGATCTTTTCGTTACCCGCACTAACAGAGGCTTGTAAAGAGTAATTCAAAATTTCAAATAGAGTTGATTTGTAAAGCGTAACGGGGCATTATTTTAATATTTTTTTGTTTTATTTATCAAGCATTTTCGAATTTAAATTTAAAAAAACTTTGTTTAATTTTGACTATTAATGTCTTGAAAACTGTCCCCAATATTTCAACTTTCAATTTTAAAGCGCTTTAATTATCTAAAAATGTTTGGTGATTAAGCAAATGGAATGAAAAAAAGGCACACACAAAAAACAAATATAAAAAAATAAAACAATAATTATATTACAAAAATAATTACAAATTAACTATACCAACATGTTCCAAAATTATTGTAACTGCTTCCATGATGTGTCAAAGATGAATGTGAGTTCAGGATGAGGTTTGATTTAACTGAAAATTCTTAAAAAAAATTAGTTTGCTCCAAGCGTCTCAAATAAAATAAATTCTGGCAAATTTTTTAAATTTGGAACTACAGTCAAATCCCGATAATTCGTACCCCGATAAATCGTAATTCCCGATAATTCGTAAACCCTTGAAACAAAAACAAAATTTCGAAATTTGTTTTTGTTTAAAATGTAAGTTGAACGGACGAGTAAGGCGCTCGTGTTCTATAAACTACACATAAGAAAATAAATGCACACACAAGCAAAAATTAGCGGTAAACAAAAAATCATTCTTTTCATGTTCTTGTTGTTTTTATTACGAATTTTAAGTGATAGTTAGCAAACAATTACGATTTATAAGAGGTAAAGAAGATTTTTTTTGAAAAAAAATTACGAATTAGCGAGGGGACTAAATGTATGGAAATTTTACGAATTAACGAGATTTTTTCAAGGGACCGACAGTTTATTACCAATTATCGGGAATTACGATTTATCGGGATTTGACTGTATTTTATTTTTAACAATTTTCTTTTATGTTTTTTTTATTGTTTTAGTTAATAAATTGAAAAACCCTGTTAATTCGTATTAATTTTATTTAAACCCCGGTAAATCGAAACCCTGTTAATTCGTATTAATTTTATTTAAACCCCGGTAAATCGAAACCCCTATAATTCGTAAGAAATGGCCGGTCCCTTGCAATTACGAATTATCGGGATTCTACTGTATATCGAAAGAAATTTTTGTATATAATAAAATTTTCTTGTAATTTAAAAAATATTCTTTTACCCGCGACTTCGTTCAAGATTTAAAGAATAGGGTTTATTATATAAAAATGTATGTAGCTTTCTACATCTATCGGCATTGGTCTGACAATCGCACGATTTGAAACTCGTCCTGAAACTCGTGCGTTTTGCTTGCGGTCTGCTATAGTTTTTTAAAAATCAAATTTATCAAAAAGAGAAAAAGTTACAATTTTATCCCCGACTTACCTCTTAAAAAGTACCCTATATTTGAATCTGAGCCATATGCTATCCTTCTACCCAATTTCATCCAAATCCATTAAGCGGAACTCGTGTGATTGAGCCACAAACTAACAAACAACCAAACATTCACATTTTAAAAATCGCCACGTTTGGCGAGAAATCGCCATATCTGACAGACCTGGTCCACAGAACTAATCATATTTTTTTATTTTAATTTGTATTCAGTTTGAATCGCTTTTTTTTCTTAATTTGTTGTATTTATTTTTAGTTGCCAAACTTTCAAAATAGCATTATCGATAACTTTTTAACAACTTAACAATGTTGCCGTACCTAATACCAATTTAAATGTCAGTTGCGTTTCCTTTTGACAACGCAACTTAAGTTGTGTTCCAATCCGTTATCGGCCCATTAAACAATCAATATCAGCTAGCTAACTTTAGTCCTTAACATGCTGACATCATCGGAGTTTCCAATTGCAATGCATTGGACGCAACGCTACTTGGATTTGAAGCCTTGGCCTGTAACCGACAGGCAATTTGTAACGGCAAGAGGGCTAATGAGGACCTCTATCTAATCGTAATTTGTCTACATACATATATTTTCGCTCGCAGTAACGATACTGTAACTCTGTAATTTTTTTTTTTTTAATCCCTTAACCAATCCCCGCGAAGCTCTCCGCTTGTCTGTAGGAAAGAAACCGGAGCCTCTGTCGGGAATCAAACCCACGTCTCCGGCACAGATAGATTAACTCACTACCAGCTAGCCAACTGGGACACTCCAACAATACTATGCTGCTGTATTTTTCTTAATTTATTTAATTAAATCTAATGTACATATTTAATACCGTATGGCAAAAACTTAAAAGCCATTTTAAGCACAATATACACTTGATCGGTCAATTATGACTACTGAATAGCAAATTCGATAAATTTTTTTAACGCCACGATTTCGAATTGCAAACTTGTCAATTGTCTTTTTAAAAATAAAATAAAAAGGCATTTTCGATAATTTAAAACCCCATAGATCTGCCATATTTTTTCATTCCAATTATTTTTTTTTTTTCTTTAAATAATAAATCCAATACAAAATTTTTCGTTCGATTATACATATATTATAGAGCGTATATTTTTTTGCTTTGTTGTTTAATGGAGCGGCATTACTATTCTGTGTTTTTTTTTTTTTTTTTATTTTGTTTTAAATTTAATTAAATAATTAATATTTAAACTTAATAAAGATAATAAAATTAAAAAAAAGAAAGATATAAAGGGTTAATTTAAAAATAATATAATAAATGTATATTTAATTTCTCTTTCAATATTGTTTATAAATTTTTTGCTTTTAAATTTTCAGTTTCGTTACGTTTTTAAATACGATACTTTAATTTCAAATAAATGTTTTTTTTATTATATTTTATGCGTTTTAAACATACATACAAATATTAATAATCAAGAGTAACGTAGTTACGCTAGGAATAATACAAAATAAAAAAGGGTTTAGAAAAAAAGGTTTAAGGTTAGAAACGACATAAAACTTATAAAGAATGAAAAATATAGATAAATTTATAATTTAACCAAACATTCTTTTATATAAGAAAAATCTATACAAACATTTACACAAAAAAATGGAAAACAATTAAAATGTCTAATAAAATTAAAATCTCAAAACAAAATTATTGCATTTTTTTTTTGAAAATGTAGATAAGAGAAACAAAAACTATGGAACCCTTTTAAGATTTTAATAAAGCAATTGTTTGATGTAAATGTAAGTGTTGTAACGTTGTATGTTTTGTTTAGCTTTTACATGTTTTATGGAATAATAAACTTAAGTGTACCTAACGACACAGAAAATTGTTTAAAGAAATTAAAAATAAAGAAAAATATAATAATAAACATGGAATTTTTTTTTAAATAAATTTAGTTGTTGTAATGTATTGTTTGTTGTAATTATTTAAATTAATTTTTTGTTTTATTCGTAGTTACAGTTAGAATAACTTGTTTTTTATTTTTAAACCATATAAAAAGAAAGCCTACATTCCATAACCGGGTGGATAAGCCATATTGGGCGCATAACCGGGCGCTGCTGCAGCAGCAGCATAATTTTGAGCATACTGTGGTGGTATACCCATTGCAGGACCAGCTGTTATCATTAATTGAGGTTCCATGGTAATTATGTTTTTATGTTCGACCGTTTCATCTTCTTTTTCTCGTCGTTGTTCGTTTTGTTCGAGCTTATCCACTTTGGCGGTATATTCACGTATGACCTGGAAATCAAAGATAATTAAAATATGTATAACAATTTTAAATTTATAAATCGATTTCATTTTAGAAACTACTAATAACACTTACTTGAATCATATAAGGCATGGCAAAGTCCATAATATTGTGTTTCCATGCAAGTTCCAAAATAACATCGGGTCTTAATAAATCGTAGCACTAAAGAAAAACATAAACAAAAATCAATTTAAGAAAACTTTCGAAAATTTGTTTGATTTAGTTGTTTTTTAAAAGAAATTACAAAACAAAATGTCAAAAATACTATAAAATAAATTCGAATATAATTTAGAAATTTAACTGTATCATTTAAATCAGTGTTCGAAAATAAACACTAAATATCGTTTCTTAATGTTCGGTTCGGTAGATTTGTGGAAAACACAAACGCTAATAGCGTTTGTGTAGAAAATCATTAAAAAAATAACGTTTCCCTGTTAGTCATCTTTCGAACACGAAAATATTACTTTTTTTATCAAACTCAACAAAAGATGTGAACATTTAATTCCTTTCGGTTTTTTTTTTTTTTTTGAAAATCCACAAACTTCAATGTGTTCGGTTCGGCTCGTTAATGTTCGTCCCTTTTGGCTGGTAAAAAAAAACCAAAATTTTTTTCCAAAAACAAAATGCACACACGAAAAAACATTATAGAACATTAAAATATAATGTTTGTCTACAGTATCACTACAATTGTTCTGTTTTTTAACGAAGAACCGAACATTATATAATGTTCGGTTCTTTCTTGAAAATAGTTACGAAAGGTATTGAGGGTTGTGTATGTCTACACAATCACTAAAAAAATAGATATCGTTCCTAGGTGTGTGAGCCGAACGTTAAATAATGTACTGTTTATTTTCGAACACTGATTTAAATTACTTTTAAGCTTCGTTCACAATCAAAAATACATTTTCACTTGGTGTTCATAATAGAGCAACAATTTCTTTTGCAAACACACACATTTTGCATTAAGAAACCGTTTGCAAATTTTAGCCATAACAATTTTATGCGTTAATTATTATTGTTTACAACATTATGATAAAATTTTCATTCAAAACTAAGTAAAATTATTTTAAGCGTCAGAAACAATTTCATACAAATTGTTGCTGAAGTTCTAGTTCACTCAACTTTAGTTACATTTTAAAAAAAAAAAATAGTTACATTTTTGTTTTAAAAATGAAAGGAAAATATATGAAATACTTTGGGAAGAAAAAAGATAGAAGAAAAAACGAAATTGTTTTTTTGATTGTGAACGTAGCTTTAAGTTTTAAAAATTCATAAAAAACATACGGGCATGTTCTAGAAATCGAATTGAAGTGTATTTGAAAACGAACGAGATTTCGATTGCAATTATTTACAAATGACTACGGTTATTTCTGTTTTTAAGAGTTGTTTTTGTTAAGATAACTGGTACTCAAAGTATGAAGTATATAAAAAGAAATATTTTTATAAGCTTTCTTTACAGGCTTGTTTTTTAAACTTATTCGATTTTAAATCCACTTCATTTCAATTTATAGAACATGCCCGATAGCTTTAAACATTTTTTTTTTTAAACTTCAAAAAAAATTAAAAATTCGATATAGAATTGTATTTTTAAAATTATGAACTTTGAAATTCATAAATAAAATTTCTTAATTTTTATAACATTTAAAAAATTTCGAAAACAGTTAATTTCAGTTTTTTTAGTTTGTTTTTCAATTCTGTTAAATTTAAAGAATTTTTGAAACTGAAATTATTTTCGAATTTGTATTAAGACTTTAAATTAGCAAAAAAAATTTTTTTTTTATTTAAAAAATTCAGATTTTTAAAAGTGAATAAGGGAGGGCATTAACTTGTTAAAAAAATCATCGCTTTCTTTAAAAAATAAAAGTATTTAAATGAAATTAATTTTTTTTCTTAATAATCAATTGAAGACAACTTCAAAAATTCGATTATAATTTTGAAGTTCAATTGTATATATTTCAATTTAAAAAATTTGTTATTAATCCGTACTTAAATTTAAGAAAATTCGAAATTTAAAATTTTTTATTTTATAAACTAATTTTCAAAAATTCGAAAATAATTTGCAAGTATATTTTAGGTTTTTTAATTAATTGACAAAAATTGGGCCCCTATTACGGTTTACAACTCAACTCAGTTGAGTTGTAATTTCTTAATTTTCGTATTATGGTTTACAACTTTGCTAAATTGCGGTGAACAAAAACCTAACAAAAATTACAACTGATCACAACCAGTTGTATTTATTACAACTCAACTGAGTTGAGTTGTAAACCGTAATAGAGGCCTGTATACATATATTTATAAATAAAGCTTCGTTCACAATCAAAAAAACATTTTCACTTGGTGTTCATAATGGATCAATAATTTCTTTTGCAACCACACACATTTTGCATTAAGAAACCGTTTTTAACCACAACAATATTATGCATTTATTATTATTTTTTACATTATGTTAAAATTTTCATTCAAAACTAAATAAAACAAGAAAGTATAATCGGTCAAGCCCGACCATATGATACCCTACACCACAGTATTAAAAAACACATCATGCTTATATGTCCATATAAATATGGATTTATCTATGTTTATAAAAGTCATTAAAATCGGTTTACTGATTGTGAGAGGCAGAAATTGCCCCCTACCTCCCCTTGTATCCTATTTTTTAAAAACTGTATAGCTTATGTGTCCATATAGATATTAATCTATCTATGTTTTGAATTTCATTAAAATCGGCTTGGGTGGCAGAAATTGGCCGTATCTCCCCTCGTGGTCCTATTTTTAAAAAAATTCATCCCTTTTGTGGTCAAAAAGATATGGTTCTATGTATGTTTTAAATTTCATTAAAATCGGTTTGTTAGTTTCTGAGAGGCAGAAATTTCCCCCTATCTTCCTTCGTGGTCCTACGATTTGGCCCATTTTCAATAGGCTTGGTCCTTGTGCCAATAAGAATCTATGTCCCAAATTTTTTCAAATTATATCCAAAATTGCGACCTGTACTTTGCGCACAAGGTTACATGGACAGCCAGCCAGCCAGCCGGACGGACATCGTTAGTTCGACTCAGAAAGTGATTCTGAGTCGATCGGTATACTTTAAGGTGGGTCTAGGACCAATATTTTAAGGCGTTACACACATCAGCACAAATGCATAATACCCTCTCCACTATTGTGGTGTGGGTATAATTATTCTAAACTTCAGAAACAATTTGGAAAAATATATGAAATAATTGGTGAGAGGGGAAGAGAACATGCTATTCTTTGCCTTCTCTCACCAATAAACACCGGCTTTCTGAAAGAAAACTCTGATAGTGTGAATCCAGACAAATAGATGAATAGATGAAGTTAATTATTTGACTCACTTGGAATAAGCAGGCAGCGAAACAATCAAAGGCATTACGTTCGAGGAACCAAGCCAGCAGTTCTTCGGCAATTTCCTGTTTACCAGATTCAGCTGCATATTCCATAGCATCCTTATACAAACGGTCCTTTTTACACAACTCAACTGATTGTTTCCAGCGATTGTTGCCTAAAAGAAAACCAAAGAAATAAAGATTAAAAACAACAGAATCGATAATTCTTTTTAAAGACCAGTTTTGTCTGACTTAAATTCCCTTCCCTTTCACATCACACTACAACAACATACATACCTTTATAGAGATAAGCAGCAATACGTCTAAATTCAGTTAATTCGTGTTTTTCCAATTTCTGGGCCAAAGCAATGGTATCGAAATTATCAAAACCATCTATAGAATTACGTAGTCCTTGATAGTCTTCCTCTTCAATTAACAAACCATTCAAGGCCTCATTGATGGCCTTGTTGTTGAGAGATTGCACAGAACGCAAATAGGGTTTGACTAAGGCCAAGTGTCCGGTTTTCGAGAAGAATGTTACGGCTCTAGTGTGATCCATGCGTGGCGCCAATACCAAAAGTATATCGTTGAGTAATAGAGGCTTAAAGTCTAAATAGAATTGTATAGCCTTGTAGTACAGTTCAATGTTGGCAACCTTTGTGATAATATCTTTGAAGTGACCTTCACGCCAGGCTTCGGTGGGATGAGCCATCATAGCAATTACAGCGTTATCGTACTCCTCGTATTTATCATAAAGGAATACCAACTCGGACCACAAGTGGGCTGACTCGGCAGCACGTAATACTTTAGGTATATTGACACGCGACCAGAACAATTCCAAGTGTTCGCGCATTTTTGAAGGCTTGAATTTTGAATAGAGTATGGCCAACTCTGTAAACATGCCCATGTGCGCACGTTCCAGGCCCAAGGCGGATTCGAGCAAAGCTATTAGTTCTTCAAAGTAGCCGCGATCTTGATAGTAGTTGATCAAGTCTTCCAATTCGTCGGCATGGACGACAATGTGTAGGCCGCACATTTGTGCCAAACGGAATTCCTCAGCATCGACACAGGCGAAACATACCTCCTTCCAGGTGCGAGTGGAGTTGGCCTTGCGGGCAGAGTCTACGGCTCCTTGGAATTCCTTTAGATAGACCAACGTAATGGCCAAACGGGCAAAGTTACTGACATTGTTGTATAGCAATTTGGCCGCATCATACATGCCATCATTGAAACATCTGTCGCCGATTTTTTGTATATCGGCATGATTGGGACCGGAAATGAATTCTTCTAGGTCAGCTAAACGTCCTGTTCTGGCATATGCATAAATCAACTCACTTTCAATGTAAGATTCTCTAGCCTTCTTGCGAGCCATTTGCAAATAACGAACCAAATCTTCCCAGGAGTCAGATTGGGAGGCGACATTAACCACATCCATATAAGCGCTGGGATCATCAGCCTTAATATAAGAGTCAATGGCTTCCTTGACCAAGCCTTTATCCAGTTGGGCCTTGGCCAATTGGGACCATACTGCGGGCTCATTACAACGTTCGGCAAATTCGTAAGCTCTTTCGAGATTATTGACCTGTTCAATTAAAACTTGTATAGCCGAGGTGTTGACGTCGAATTTTTTGAAGATGGCAAAAGCTTCTTCATACAATTGGTTTGATATGGCGATGTTGGCGATATCGGGAGCATCATAGTTGTCCAGGCGATTAATGTAATCCATAACACGTGTGCGATCGGCCTTGATGGCGGTCAAAATCAAAAGGTTCTGTAAATTGCGATGATCCGAAAATACGGAAGAGTCCAAGATAATTTTCTCCAACAATTCAATAAGTTCATTGGGTAAATCGGCGGTCATAAAAGCCTTGACAGTGACAGATATATCATCGGGATCTTGTGTTTCGGATAAAGCGGTTTGCACAACTTGATCAATAAGTTGTCTTTTGTAGGGATTCGATTCGGACAGCACTTCAGCCCAAAGTTCAGCATCACGACGTCTCACCAAATAACGGGCTTCACTCTTGAACAAAGAATTCTCATTACAGACAGCAATCAACTCACGATCACATTGACCTCTTTCGTAGGCCACACAGGCCAAATGAGGATCACGTTTCTCGCAATAACGTCCCACAACACGACTATCATAATATTGATTTTCCTTAAGGAATCTTTCAGGGTTGTTATTCGAATCAATATAAATCTTGGCCAAGGCATTATGTGTGGCCGGCTCAATGCAGCCTTCATGAACACGCGATTCCAACCAGGGCAACAGCAATTTTAAGCGGTTACGCTTTTCTACCTCCTCTACAAGTTCATCGGTGGAGAATTGACCCTTAACTACCAAAATCAAATTCTTGATAATGTCCTCGGAACAATCGACATCCAAAAGACCACCCACCACGACGGGCAAACGCGAAGGATTGACTTTTTGCACATAGATTTCAATGTACTTTTGTAAATTATTGCGATACAAGTACAACACCAAATCGTGCACAAAATCAAAACGATCGCAAACAATAATCAAAGGCAATTGATCGGTTAGTTTGGCTTCTTTGAGGAAATTCTTTACGCGCTCAGCATTGTAGCAGTTCGATTCACGGCAAATACGTTCCACTTCCTTGATCTGGTTGGTTTTGCAGGCGGCCTGTATGTATTTAAAGTGGACCTCGGGATCTTGCGAGTAGTTGACTATGGAGCCCAAGAAGTAGAAAAGACCTTCATAGGATTTAAAACTTTCAAAGAGATCTATCAAAGCCTTGGTGGTCAATTGTTCATGATATTTGGTAGCAATTTGAACACAAATCTGTAAGTTCTGTCTAATGTTAGCAGTCAACATGGCCTTTAAGCATTCCAAGGAGTCTTCAACCGAAAGAGTGCCGAAAAATCCCACCAACCAGTCGGCATTTAAAAGATGGGTATGCACCACGGCTCTTTTGATATCATATAAATCGGTATAATGCTCAAGAGCACGTTGCAAGAGCCCAGCTTTCTCACATAATTGGGCGATGTGGGCACGATCGTAGTGAGTAAACATGGCATTGCCTAAAATAGCATCGGCCACCTGGGGAGCCGAAATCAAATTCATTTCCAAGAGACGGGTTTGCAAGGCGCCCTCATTGGGACGATTGTGCTTAAGGGCATCCAACAGAAAGGCTGTACACTGTTGAACCATAGAATGTTCCATGAAAATATCCACTATTTGATTGATGTCAGCCAAAGGCTCTTCCTCGGCCACTAGCATAGACGCAAAGCTGGATCCCTGCTCGGGATTGGTGCGCATAACCGAACGCAACAGGAATATATAGTCGGGAGTATAGTTCACCTTTTTGGCGTACAATACAATCTTCTGGAATTGTCCTGTTTCAGCGAAGCATTGTATAACCTTATTGGGCACATTAGCTCTTAAGTAGATGGACAAAGCCAAAGTAAGATCCGAGGTCTTGACCAAATCACCTAATTCCTCACTGCACTCCAATTTCTCCTCCTTTAGCCATTTCTCGCACAGTTGCTTCTTGCCTTGCAACAACACCGGGCGGCATAATTCCAAAGATTCATATTTATTCAATTTACCCTGATCTAATAAAATACCAAAATATTGCAATAGAGGTGGTGTTGTAGAACCAGCCGGTGTCTGTACTTGCTGGAAACGTTGTATAGTCTGCGGTGTACGCAAAATACCCTTGGGCGCCAAAGCCGCTACTTTAGCCGCCTCGGCATACTGACCGGCCGTAAAAAGTTTATTGAATTTTCTTACAAACAATTCCTCGGCACCTGAAAGATTATTGCGCACTGCCATGCGCAAAGCCAAATCGGGATTCTGCAAGACCGTATTAATATAGGGTATAATCTGCTCCTCATCCACTGTCACCGATAAAACTTGACCTTTACGATTTACCCCTATAATACCGCCACTCGACTCGTGCGGAGCAGTTACAAATATTGTATCGGCCGATATGCGATTCATGTATATGCATGTACCCGTTTCCATGTCGTAAAGATGAATATAACCATATTTGGTAATCAAATAGATGGTATCATATTTCGAGGAAACCTGCATTGCTACGGGGAAATCACTTTGAGCCTCAGGTGGGAAAAAGACATCGACGGATTTCTTAACAAACGGTTGATTGCCGGTTGGGGGAGCACCAACTTCGATAATATGTAATTTTCCACCAGTAGCAGTACGGACAGCAAAACAGAATAAGGTAGAAGGTTCCTTATTGCCCTCCATTTTAAACGAAGCAAAAGCGGCGGCATGACCTAAACAAAGACACAAGCACATAAAGAAAAACGGAAAAGAAAGAATGTTATAAAAAAGTTTTTTTTTTTAAATAATTTGAGAATATTGGCTTAATAATAATTTTAGCTATTTTTTTTATCAACAGGGATATCAAATTATTAAAATTAGTTAGCATTTATTATAAATAGTTTTTGGACAAACCTTCAATTGCCTGGGAAACTTTACGTTCCACCGAATACAATTGCATAGCACCGGCCACACGATTCGGCAAAGCTGATATACCCACCAACAATAACCATTGCTGATTTGGATTACAACGATAATTAATGATTTGGCAACCATTTAATGAGGAATGTCTATCGAACATTTTAAGGGGCGTCGAATCACCCTCCATAGACCAATGATAGACAGAGGTCTCTGTAACCAAAGCTAAAGTATTCAATGAAATCCATTTCCAAAAGACTACGTCTTCAGTCATGGCATGAGCTTTCATTTTCGATTTCATTTCGATATTAAAGATTTGTAAAGTTTTTTGCGCTGAAAAGAGGAAGGAAGAAAGAATATTTAGATGGAAATTACAATAAAATATGCCAAAAATGCCATTTTGTACCTTTAAGAGCAATAACTTTACTAGCTGGATTCATAATAGCTGAATCGGCGGATATTGGACGTCTGGTTGGATTAGCAGTGTCATTCATATCAATAATGACCACTTGTGCGGTATCGTTGACCTTTTCACGCACACAAATAAATTTGTCAGACTCCATGGTAAGAGTACTGAACGATATCGAATTGATATTAATACCAACATTTGTGAGCTGAAACAAAAAAAGTATTGAAAATATTAATTAAAAATTAATCAATATTACAATATTTAAGTTGACAACACCCCTTAAATATATTTTAAATATCAGACAGATAGCGTTATAATTTTTAACCCTAATGAACTGTTGTCCTGGACAGAATTAAACAAATTATGTTGGACAAGTAGTAAACAATTCGAAATCGTTACACTCCCTAACAGGTTTAGGGGGGCCTTCGACTTAATTAACTCGTTTACTATAAAATCTCAAAGTATTCAAGGTGAATTCAAGATTATTTGTAGGTTAGAAATACTTGATATTTTGTTTAGAAATGTTTAGCATTGGCAGATCATTTTCGATGTGACTATGAGAATAGTGATAAATTTAACAATTTTAATTACATGTGTTAGCGTTAGGTAGAATCCTGTTTGGGGATATTTTGCTTTCGATAAAAAGAGATTGATAACAGTCTAGAGTCAGACCTTCGTAAGTTCCCCTCAACATCTGCTGATGCTGTTTCCAAATATGTATGTACATTTATTAGATTAACTACAGCTCAATATAGTCCATACATTAAGCTTACTCATCAAAATAGTCACGTAAAAGCCAATTAAGTGACAATATGATCAAAACTATACGTGAGCTAAATATATAACCAATTGGGAATGCTGGCAGTCCTGATAACAACAAAAAAAGTTATAAAACGCAAAGAAAACTCGCCGAGTTTCAGAACGGAAACAGAAGCATGTTTTGGAACATTTTCATTCACAAGCTGTTTTATAATCGAAAAAATATTATCTTTTAAACAAAAATGCAATTTTAAAGAATATTTTTTTTTATAAATATATTTCTTACACGTGTAAGTCACCGTTCTTAATTGATTGCTTAATAAAAAATTTGCTTGACAATTTTAATTTCCTATTAGAAAATAAAATTAATAACCCATCAACAAGGTAATTTAAAAAATCTTTTAAAAGGTCACAAAACAAATCAATTATTTGTAAGATAAATAATAAAAACAGTTACAAGAATTAATGCAAACAAGAATGAAGAATTTTGATGCCGTCCCTCCACCGAGGATTATAAACTTTTAGGAGTGGGCTTTATAGGAAATCTGATATAAATTATAAACCAATCTTCATAATTCTGGCAGTCGTGATCGAGTACTTTCTCGATTTGAAAGCTATTCAATATCTAATTATTTCAGCCAATACTGAACGAATCGGAATTATTTTCTCAGTGTTGTAAAGCATACTGAAAAAATAATTTCGATTCGTTCAGTATCGACTGAAAGAATCTATATATTCATCATCGCACAGCCTAAACGCCTGAAGCTAAAAACTTGAAATTTGGACCAGAGATTGGTCACTCCCCAAATCGATCCACTAAGACGGGATTTTTGGAAATTCGAATGTTTAGGGGATAAAAAAGAGTAAAGACGGGAAAATTCGGTAACCTTATATCTCCAAAACTAAAAGAGATAAAAAAAAAAATCGGCCCTATTAGGGAGTAAACGGGTAAAACCTGAATTTTTGACACCCCATCTAACTTTTGAACCAATAAACAAAGAAACAAACTAAATACTACATTCGAAACTTATCAAAAAATTACGAATATGAATTTGGTACTATTTCGAAATTCGAACATTTAAGTGGTGAAAATCGTAACTATTTTTGATACTTTTTTTACAAAACATTTTTCTCCATTCATTGACATATTCGTACTAAATTAGGGCTGCCACTACAATACTGAAATTTTTCATACTTTAATGGGGGGAAAAAATAGTACCTAAAAAATGGGAAATTTGATGTTTGTCTTTAGCTTTTTGATTCTACAACTCGTCAGCTCATTACTGGTTTGACTACCGACCATTTAAAAAAAAATGAGTTTGGTACGAGGAATACATTTTTTTAATATGTACCCTCTTTCTAAATCAAAAACCTGTTCCGCGAAAATTTTTATGGTTTCTGAGATATAAAGCATTAATTTTGCTGCATATCAACTGATTCAAAATTTTTTAAGTACTGTTTTGCTCTACAAGCCATTGTTTGGCGATTGCAGCAAATTCTTCATACAAAAACGTACAAAATAAATTTTACTGCTGCTTTGCTGCATTGCCGTAAGAAAAAATATAGTTAAAGCAAAAGCAAAATAAAATGACAACAAGAAAATTAATTTGTGAAAAATAGTTTTATAAAATAATGGACCCAACCAAGTGTACGGTTTGCTATGATATGCAAAGTGTTTTTAGCCTACCTAAGGGAAATGCTTAAACATTTTACTACAAACGAAAATTGAATATGTACAATCTTACAGCAACCATTATTATGCCAAATATACCAACTTTTACTTATTGTGCCTTGTGGATGGAAGCTCATAGCGGTCGGAGTGGTAACGATATTGCTAGTGCTTTAATTAAAATTTTAAATGAATTAATAAAAGATTATCCACTAATTAAAACTTTGACATTATGGAGCGATTCTTGCGTACCTTAAAATAAAAATCAAATTAACGCAACCGCAATCAAAATGTTCTTTAAACAAAATAATACTGATGCCGTAATACAAAAGTCTTCAGAACCAGAACATTCTTTAATTCAAGAAGTGGACTGTATCCATGGTGTTATTGACCGGTACTTAAAGAATATTGAAATTCATAGTCCTCTTCATTTACTAAATTTGCTTAAAACAATGCCAAATAATAAAACAAAACTTAAAGTTATGGAAATGCTTCCGGAAAATTTTCGCACATACTCGTTGGAAGCAAATAAAATGGACTTTCGAAAAGTCCCTTTTGCTAAAATTAAAGTACTTCTAAACAGTTAAAATAATGATAAACGTATTTATTATAAAACTTCTACCAGAGAGGAAAAAATATAAAAATGCAATTTTGGTTAAGTCTGCATCAAAAAATTGTTTGAAAATTCCTGAGAATTTGTTGACGAATGTTTTGAAAATATCGAAAGACATAAATAGAGACATAAAAGACTTATATTTCTTCCACGTGTTGATAAAGCTTATTATAAAAATTTACTCAATATTAAGTTTTAAATTTTCTTTTTACTTTTGCATTATTTAAGTTGTTTAATTTGTGGCTTTTTATGTAACTTTTCTGTTTTTGGAAAGTAAAATCAAATAAAAAAACTATAAAAAAAATTCATCTCAATAACAAGTTACTCAATACACCTCAAGTATACGTATGCAGCACAAAAAGACACTTTTTTAATTTTTTTTTAGAAAAGTGGCGTATGCGGCACAAAACAATATTTTTCATTTTCAAAAAAATACTATTAAATTCTAACTTTATTCATGAAAGTGCGCAAAAATTTACATTTTTATTCAAAACATATACCGGAAGCAGTGGTAAAAATATAAAAAAAAATTCTATCGGGTACATTTTGAGAAATCTTCATGTAAATCTTCTTTGTAGTTTTTCTCCACTCCGACTTTTTGGCATATGCGCCAAACCAATTCTGAGCTGACGAACTGGCATTTTTTAATTTTCGTTAATATTGTACTTTAAAACATAGGATTTAACATGATGTCCTGAGTGGATAAGAGTCTATTGCGGAAATGTTTGGTACTTTTGCCTTCAACAGGTACTTTTTGAATTTCAGTTAGTATTGGACCTAAGAACATAAAATTCAAGATGCAATATCCAGGGTGGATGAGATTCTATAAGAGTGAACTTTTTGGTACTTTTTTCTTTGACTGGTTCTTTTTGAATTTCCGTTGGTATTCGAAAAGGAGACGCTTACGAAGTAGCGGGTTAAATGCTAGTTAAAAATAAAATTGCTTTCGAATTGAGAAAGCACTCGATCACGACTGCCAGAATAAGGCCCCTATTCGTAACGTTTATAGACGTACTTAAGTGGTATTAATATGTATTAGAAGAATATTTAAAAATTTCAAACGGAATAACAAACTTAGTATACTCGAATTCACTACTCGTAATAAAGAGTACAGAAAAAACAAAGAAAATTTAATTTTTTTAAAAAGATTTTAGTTTTTTTTTTTTTTTTTGTAAAAAAAAGCCAAAACAACAGAAAATAAATATTAAGTTCAAGGTTGTTTAAATATTTTATTAACAATAACAATTTATGTTAAAAATAATTCAAAAGAGTTGCAAAACTTTGCTAAATATTTAAAAAGAATACAAAAGATGTGGATGTGAAAACAGTTTTTTGAAGTATTTGTAAATCTTTTTGTTTTGTTAATAAAAAAAAAATATATTGATAAGGAGCTTGATATACATACATACATACATAAGTATGTACCCTGCAGGAAATGTCACTAGTGAATCTGTACTGATTCACTATTGACACAGTCAGCAGTACTAGTGACTTATTATACCCCAAGCAATGTTATTTATAATAGACATTTAACATGTGTGTGTCATTGGAAATCTACTAGTCATTGGAACCAGAGAATCGCTAGTACATTTTAGTAAAAGTAGTCTACACTTTTGGTAAGAATACGGAATCATAACAATCTTTTTTTTGTTATTTCTTCAGCTTTTATAGGAATTGTAGTTCTCAGTTGTTATTGATGAAATCTTTTTCGTATTAAAGTCAAATTTAGTGGCAAATGTAATGTAGTGTAGACACTTCGTTGACAAGGTCACCAATATTGTCGACAAAACTGGTGACTTGGAGACACTTGCACCCAGGTTTCCTTCAGGGTACTTATGTACGAGTAATTATATGATGAATATAAAATTCACAAATATAAACTGCAGATTTGAATCCCCTCCCTTTATGGCCTTCTTTCATCAGATTGTTTTTTTTTTTTTTTTTGTTTTTATAAAGATTAAATTTTTTAAAGTGCACAAAAACAAGGCAGAAAAAAATTAACGAAAAACAAAAGCTGTGGAAAAACAGAGCAATAAACTTTTTGTCTACAATAAGCATTAAATAAAGAAACCAATATACAATTTGAAAATATAAAAAAATTATGTTTTTAAAAAAGAGAAAGAAATAAAAGAAAAACTTGTATATATTTTTGATTAAGCATATAGAAAGTTTCTTCTTTTGTTTGCATAGTGAATGGATAAATAATGTGCCGGAAGACCGGCACGGCACTACAGTTAATACAGGCCATATTAGCGCTAAAGAACATTTAAGGCCCTAATTATATAAAACGCAACGCAACACCAAAGAATTACATCGAAGTCATAAATATTTCGTTTAAAATTTCAAACGCCTCATAACTTGTGAAATCAATTTAACGGATATAGACGTTTTTTATCGATCAACAATGAAGGAACATGTCACATAGAAAACGGCATAAGAATAATTTAGACTCAATGATTTAGGTCCGGTAAAATCTTAACAAAGCCCCACATGCATATCGTTACCTTAAACGCAAAAGAGCCTATCTATCATTTTGAAAATTTTACAGAAGCAAAATTATTTAAATTGCCTTTAACTGTTTAAAATCACCCCAACGGTTCACATGATCGTGACAGCGCCACGACGCACAGTGGCTGAAAATCGTTTTTCATCGGCCAAAAATCTGTAACTTTTGAACCGATAGAGATAATTTTGCAATTTTTTTTGCAGGAGAGAAGACTTCTTGAACTTTTTTACAGTTTCAGTAGTTGTTGAGAAATTTACGGTCAAAATTGAACTTTTGATGTTTTTCAGCATTTAGTATGAAAATGCTAATTATTGAGATTGAGAATTATGGTATTTTTTATTCAAAAAGTGGGATGTTTTTCAGCCCCCTGTTTAAAGAACTTTTTAATCTACATAACTGCCAAAATTCATTATGATACCTTTATCCATGTTAGATTTATAGAATGTCAAACCTTAAAAATATTATTTTTTACTCATATTGAAAGCCCTTTTATTTATTTACACTATATACATAAATAATAATTTTGACCCTCATAAATTCTATTCTTCTGAACTTAAATTTGACTAAAATAATATAATCGGTACAGTTATACAACATAACATTGTTTAAAGACTGCTTTACTACCAATATAAAAAATGTTGAACCCACTATTGATAACAGTTTGTCATAAAACGTAAGAAAAGACAAATCGTTATAAAATCAAGCCAAAAAATCCGTTTTATCTGAATATCTCCAATTTAAGCATATTTTTTGTAACTCAGCTTAAGTTTAATTTTTTTTTGCAATCCATAAATATATTTTTGGTGAATTTTTTAAAAGTTTGAATATCCGAGGTTTCCAATTTTAGAGGTCCGCAAGTCACTCTCCCGACCCTCCATGGACCCGTGTTCTTTCAATTCAACTTTAAAGCAACCCGGCCATGACAGTTTAAAATTTCATTTAAATATGTTCAGCCGTTCATAAGAAGCAAAATAATTTTTCAAAACAAAACGTTCGTAAATCATTGTTTTATATTTCAGTCATATGAGCAGCTTAAATAAAAATAAAAAAAAATGGTGCGAGCAATTTCATTAAAATGAAAAAAGTGTTCAACAGACAGTTGCACAAGTATATATGGGGTTAAAGAGGACACTTTCTGATGTTACTAAAATCTCTTTAACCCCTTTTGACCCTAACAAGTTCTACTCCTCTAAAATTCGGATTTAACTAAAATATAGAACCTGGGGAAACATTTAATAACAAATCAGATATAAATGATAAAGTGAACCATTTCTTAAAGAATACAATCCCACTAACATAACTAAATTTCGACCAATTATTGATAACGGTTTGCGAGAAATCATAATTTAGTTCTGATCAAATTTACAAAAATTAATTTTTTTCTAAAACAACATAAAATATTTGTTTCCAGCAGCATGCCACAGCCACAATTACCAATATTTTAATTTAGTTTTTTGGATACCTTAGTTCTAATATGTTTGCTATCGAATGGCATTAACATTTTTGAAATCGGCGATGACAAAAAATTGGACTTTTGGCCGATGAAATTCAATTTTCAGCCACAGTGCGACGTGAGATAACACGGCCATTGATTCTCGCGCAAGAGCAATTTTTCATTGGCTATGTGGCAAGTGCCACCATCTTGTTGGAATCACATATCGTTCGAGTTCTTATCCTCAATTTCTGACCACAAGAAGTTCGTTATCATCTCCCGATAGTGAACACCATTCACGGTAACTGCTTGGCCGGCTCTTCTGCCGCACTATCGCGAACAACAGCAATGTTTGCCGTAGAACGAACTGGGCGATTATGCACAGGTGTTTTCACATTTCCTACAGAACCGGTTTGCTGAAATTTGCGCACAATTCTGTCGATTGTGGACTTTTTTGATCGATTATGCTGACCAAAAAAATAACGAAGTGCACGAAATGCATTTCGATTTAAATGCCCATTTCGTAAAAAGGCTTCAAAATCTCAACGCGCTGCTTAATTGTGTACCTTTCTATGGTTGAATTTGTCACTGAAACAAAGAAATGTCAAATTAAGTTGGGCAAAAAACTTGACGTAATGGTGTGACGTACATTATATTTGGACCACCTTTTATTTAAGAAAAGGGTAATCAATTATCAATTAAAATTAAATTTAAAAATATTTTTCATTTTATTGCAATTTGTAAAAAAAAGTTAATGAAAAAGAAACATCTATCTAATCCAAACCTGTCAATTATTTATTTATCTGTTTAATATCTAGTATCAAGTGTTTTGCCCCATTTTCACTATGCACTCTAAATAGGAAAACAGTCTGCATTCCCAGATTCGCTATTGTTACTAATTCGACTATGTGCATACTGCAATAGATCTCTTAAGTCATCACATACATATTTCAGCTCAATTTGAATTTAAATAAAAAAGGCCTTTAAATAATACAAACTAAAACAAAAATTTAACTGCATTTATGCATTTGAATAAATTGTTTAGAAATTGCTTTTATTTTCTTTAAACTATTTAGTTTTGAACAATGTTTTTGTTAAATTTTGCAGCGTAGAAATTACAAAAAAATAACAAAGGGTCTTTCCATAAGGACTTACAAACTATAACAGTTGAAAGCGGCCATATTGCCGTAGCTTCATCTGCCTAATTGGCTTTAATTTATTCAGTCTGTTTTGCCAAATAACAATGGACGGAAATAGCGTTCAACAAAACGTGCAAATGATTAACCTGTTTTACCGAAAGAAGTAGGAAACTGACCCTAAATTTCATTTAAAAAACATCATTTGCGAAGATAAAATTTTGAGTTTGATAAGATACCAATCCCCATGAGTTCAAGGCGCGTACAATGCATCCCGAGAAAGTAACTATATAGTCTGGATTAGGGCCTCAATTATTTTTTAGAACGACGTTGGAAGCGCCTAATGAAATACCCTTTATATAAAATTGTTTATATACATAGTCACTCAGGCGTCAGTATGATGATTCTTTGTTTCTATTATGTTTTACTCTAGAGGTTTTTTGCGCTTTTAACTGCAAATAAAATAAAAAAATTTATAACAAAAACAACTTTTCTTTTTTTATGAAATTGAAATTAATTTTTAATTTAAAAAACATTATTTTATATATATCGTCACCTAAAATGATTATGATTATGATGCACTATAAAATTAAAAAAAAATATGTTGTTACGCCCTTTTGCATTTTAGGTGACGGACGATATATAAAAGAAAGTGGCGTTAGTTACTACGTTTATAACTAAAGAACGGCTCGACCGATTTCGATGATTCGTACCAATTCGGAATGGTCTCTGACCAAGTAAGAAGAATATCAAAAAAAAAATATAATATACTTCGGTGGCGCCATTGAAAATTACTCAGTATAAATTAAATCGTAAACTCTGCATTTGACGATGCTATGATCTTTAGCAAAGTTGTTGAGCATGAGCCGGTGAAGGTTTATAAGTTGATATGACCAATTTTAGACAGGTGGCGCCACTGAAAATGACTCGAAATGAGTTAAATCATAAACTGTGCATTTGATCATGCTATGATCTTTAGCACAGCTGTTGAGCATTACCATACAAAGGTTTCAGGGAATCTTCAGAATATTTAGGCGGGTGACACTGTGCAGTCTGATTTTTGATTTTCGCTATGCGTGCGGAGAGGCGTGGCAAAATCCAAATTTCATATTGCACCACCAATGACATCTATATAATTATGACGATTTTTTCTTTAAAATTATCGCCATGGTCCAACTTAGATTTATACGAAAATAAACTTTTGCCCCGCCCACTTTTACGCCTTTTTTCGAATTACCTAAAATCAGAAAACGGCTCCATCGATTTGACAAATTTTTCTTTCAAATGTTCGTATTAATCCATTTTAAGTTTTCATCGAAAGAAAAATTTACCACGTATACTTTTACGCCCACTTTTTCTATTAAGCGCATAACTTGAAAACGTCTTGACCGATTTAGACGATTTTTTATTTAAAATGATTGCCATGGTCCAACTTAGGTTTTTTTACGGATTTACCTAAAACAAAAAACGGCTCCATCGATTTGACTACTTCTTCTTTTAAATGTTCGTATTAATCCATTTTACGTTTTCATCGAAAGAAAAACGTACCACGCTTACTTTTACGCCCACTTTTTCTATTAAGCGCACAACTTGAGAACGGCTTGACCGATTTGGACGATTTTTTCTTTAAAATCATCGCCATGATCTAACTTAGGTTTTTACGGAAAGAAAATTTTGCCCCGCCCACTTTTTTCGATTTACCTAAAATCAGAAAACGGCTCCATCGATTTGACTAATTTTAATCGATTTTAAAAATCGAACGCAAACATTTTTCTAATTTCGGCATGACAACGTCTGTCGGGTCAGCTAGTTATTAAATAAATTAAAAAAATTATGAGAAATGTTTAAAAAGTTTAAAAATTTTCGATCATGAAGGGATCAGCATTTTGCGTTTTGATACCTTAAGCTGGAGGTTCACACGAATCATTTTCGCCTTTATGCTTTAATGTTTTTCATACTTTACTTGTGTTTCATGCTTTAAATTATATGCAACGCTTTTGATGCGGCATCACATGTAAAAATAAAATTTTATTTGTTCGAACGCTGCTTGTGAAGCTTACAAAAGTGGAAAGTAAACTTACTTTTCGCATTCAACGCCTCATCCTACGCTTTTGTGCATATAACTTGCTATGTAAAACAACCAGGGCTGTTGAGTCGTCACAAAATAATTCTAACTCCGACTCTAGCCGCAGAAATTTTTTAATTCCGACTCCTACTGTAACTTTGATGCTAAATGTGTATGAGACTGGCTCTTTTTTGACTTTAAACTCTTTTTTTAATGCAGTATTTTAAATGGAAAAATATAGAAGAAAATTATTCTGTAAAAATTAAAATTTTTAAAGCAGACCCTCTTGAAATTTTTCTATGTTGGGAAATATTACAAAATTTTTTAAAATTGTTTATGCCTAAAAATGTTTGGGCCGGAGTATCGCGTTTTTGTGGGTACTTCGACTTCGACCGGTACAAAAACCTTAACTAAAACCCAAAGCCTTATAAACAACACAGAGCAAGAGTATAATGCATGGTGTGGACCTTTAGCTTTAGTCGGTGAACAGAGTTAAGCCAATATTCACTACACTACTTCCCCGACATCACTGCAGCCTCCAAGCATTTTGATAGTTTATTTCTAATTTTAGTTAAGTTGTTGTTCAGTATTAGCTCAGGGGCCAAATTACTGCATTCGAAATCGATCGAAAATACAACTTAAATTGAACTGCCCCAGTTCAAGATTTGTTTCAAGTTTAGTTTTAATGTATGTACATATGTATCTCTAATTCAGCTCAAGTTTATGTTTAGCTTGAATTCAGGGGGGTTACCGCGTATTTCGATTCGAAAGAAATCATTTACGGATTCGAACAATTTGTACTGTATTACGATTTTCGTAATCGTTCGAAACGATGACAGAGGTTGTATTTTTTAAAAAATGGGAAATTTGATGAGCAATTTTTGCTCGTAATAGAGAGTGGCTTTTAAGAAAGTGATTTTTTGTTTTCAATAAAGTATGAAAAACGTACGTTTATTCGAAACAAATATTACGAAAATCGTTATACACAGTACAAATTGTTCGAATCCGTAAATGATTTCTTTCGAATCGAAATACGCGGTAACCCCCCAGTTCGAGTGATTCTGAGTCGATCGTTATATTAAAAAATGGGTCTAGAACCAATTGTTTATGTGTTACACGCATCTTTCATTAAAATAAAAAAATTAAAATTTCCTCAGTTTAGATTTAAACATATGTATGTATGTATGTGAGTTCTAACCCTGTAATATTGTGTAATCTTAATATTAATATTTTGTCATTTTTCTTTTGGTAGTTTTTTGTTGTATTTGGCAATATGAAACTTTCAAGCAATTGTTGTTATTTCTGTTATATGTACTTGGTTTTTGTAATACTTATTACAACATTCATACTCTAACGGTTGTTGCTCCACATTAACATCGTTTCCATTGTACCTATTCATTGAAGCGCATGCGTTTTTTTACTCTTCTTAAATAATAATCATAAAAGTTATTGTTGTAAGTACCAATGTTTTTTTCCAACTCCTTCTATTTTGATATTTTTTGTCATTTATGAACATACTGTGTGCATGTACTTATCTCTTCTACCGTCCCCCTTATATCTACCCGTTCGTTATCACTTACATATAAATATTATCGACCAATATATTAAGAGTAAACAATAATATCACCTTTTTCGCGGTTTTAATTTTCATTATTGGAAAAATATAAAACACTTTCTCTTTTTTGTTGTTTTATTATTTATTTTTTTATGGCTGGAGGGAAGAAATGTGTTCAATTAATATTAATTGACAAAGTGAGAAATTGACTACTCAACAAAAAAAAAAAAAACCTTTGTACCTACAATAACACCATTTTTGATGTAATTGTCTGTTCTTGTCTGTCATATCTTGTTATGTTGTTGTTATTACATATTGTTAATGTCTTGCCTGGCGTTTTCTTTTATTTGCTTTATTAAATAAATTATGATGATTTTTTAAAAAGTCTACAAAATATATTGGGTCAATCTTGAGTCTGTGTTAAGTGTATAATATGCACTGTTGCCAATTTAGAGATTTTCCCGCTAAATCTAGCGTTTTTGAACTGTCAATCGCGGGAAAAAATACGTTTTAGCGGTAAGCGGGAAATCTAGCGATTTTCAAACATTTCTCAGCGGCTCGTTTTCGCTACCAAAACCTTTCTCAAATTTTAAATTTACAGATTTTATAATTTTTGTTATTAAGTTTTTTGTTTTTCTGGCTAAAATTACTTGTTAATGTTTAGGGTTTTACGTACTTTTGTAAGTTTAGTGAACTGATTATTGTGTGTGACATTTTTTTCGATTTTCAGTTAGTATTTTATTAGGGCGTATGTGACAATTCGCAACATTAAGCTTGCTTAAAACTTTAAAACAAACAAATCTTTTTTGCGTTTTTATAAAGGAATTGGTTTATCCTCCACTACAACTAGTTGTGATAAGGGTATTCTAAGTTTGTCGAACTGTAAAAAGTAATCTTTGAGATGATTGTGAATGATTTCCTTCTATTAAACTATGATGAGCCCAAGTTATGTATTCTGGGTCCTTGAGTAGTTCTAAGTCAATTTAGCCATGTCCTTTAGTTGAAAAAAATAATAAATATTGTGAAACAACCACCCTAAAAAAATTATCATTTTATTATAAAAACTACCATAAGTAATGGCGGAATGCCTATATTGATATAAGATTTTGCACAAATATGACTAAAAATAATACTGTTAATTTTCGTGAAGATCGGTCTATAATTAACGATAGGCCTCATATAAAGCCCACTATCGTAAAACATTTTGTACGCCTAAAACGGTAACAAATATTGCTTTTATAATAATTTTTGGTCTGTCAAAAATTTTTATGTCTATAAATGACACTGTCAACTTTCGTTCCGATCGGTCCATTACCATTAGCCTCATATAAAGCCCACTCTCGGAAAAAGCTTAAGTACGCCTAAAACCTTTATTCGCTCAATCTGTGTTCTTTTCTAATAACATTTGGTCAGTCATAGTTTTATAAGACTATAAATAACCTGTTAAAATTTTGTGAAGATCGGCCTATAATTTACCACATGTCCCATATAAAGACCACTCCGGCAATTTTCTAACTGTATGTGTAGGGTATCAAAGATTCGGCACAGCCGAATGTTTCACTATAACCTTTTTTTGGGAATAAAATAGATACGGAAGTTGGAAACGTAATTTGAGAGTCATATACATATCTTGCAAAAGCAACACATATGGGTAATTCCAAAGTGTTGAACGTGACAGTCGTATGCATCAAAAATGCAATAACATTTTAAGCGAAAAATATTTAAACGTTTTCTTAACCCTTAAATTATAGCACTAAGAAAGCACTGTTATCTATGCTAAAGTTTATGGAGGGCGCGATTCTAGGTCGAAGATAATGGCAAAAGAAGTAGCGGTTCGAACGTGAAAAAAACAGAAGTAGTTTTTTTGGCCATGTATAAAAAAGCGTAATTCAGCGAAACCTGACACAATTTTTTAGTCAAACTACTTTCAGAATTTTACGTAGCAATGTAACATTAAAATATCTTGGTTTGATTCCAAAATCTTCTGTATTTTCTTTTTTTTTTAAGCCAAAATCTGGGTCGATACGTGACATTTCGAACGTGAAATTTTTTCCGTAATAATTTAAATTGATAATGATCAACATATAATAAAAATTTACCGTTAATCCGAATAACATATTTATTTTTGAACTCTTCCTTAGATTACAGACCATGTAAGAAAATTTTTTTGGAATAATTTTTATCAAATATCATCTCTTTTAAGAAAGATAAATATTAAAGAAAACATACAATAAAACATTCTCACAAATTAGAAATTACGTTTGCACAACTTTGCAGTCTAATTGTTCATCTAAGTGAAAAAATTAAGAGAAATTTATAAAATTAGTAAAATCTAAATATTTCTCTATAACAATATCGTTAAATAATCAGCTTTTAATAACTTTTAAATTTTCGGTCACGGTGGACCTTTTGACGGAAATGCCCATATCTAGATTTATATAAAACTTAAAAATGTTTAGGTTTTGGCGGTATTTTTAAGAAAAACTAAATATTTAGCGGCTTCTAGCGGTTTTGAAGTCCGATTTGGCGGGAAGTGTTCAAAAAAAGTTGGCAACAGTGATAATATGGCAGACGTGTACGTGTGCTGGACGTAATATTTGCCGACATACCTATCTAAATTTTTTGATTTTTCATCCAGCATCGTCGGTGTCACACACACAAACACATTTTCACTAATACATACTACCGTTGCGCTTGATGAACGTTTGATGTCTGGGTCTGTACGGCGGTATGGTACATGTGTTTTAGTGAAAATGTGAAATTAGTAAAAATGTATAGTGTATTTAAGGGCGCAATACACTATCAAAATTCTTGATATCATATTCCTGTACATATCCTGTGATGGTTTGTTGTATACTGCTAGATGACCCGTCAAGCATGAGTTTTGTTTTTAAATTAAGTAGTGTTATTAACATCAATAGCGTGAATTCTATTTCATTTCGGAGGCAAATTTAATTGCAACAAAGACACATATTAAGAAAATAGAGGTCTTGAAGGCTTTTGTATATTATTTATTTACTGCCGTATTCATAAAAATGTTTTTAACTTAATAAAGGTTTACATCACAAATATTCTATAAAAATTTGACTTAATAAACCTTTGTTTAATTAAATAATCGTTTTTGAATACATGTGGTATTTTTTAATAATTGAAGCACAGCCGCGAATAACGTTTTAAGTTACAAAATAATAATTTTTCAGGAGAGCAAAAAAACGTTTTTTGACAAGCAGCATTATTTGTTTTAAAATTTTTTTTTTTCTATTATTTAAAATAGTGATAATAAAAACTTTAATGCAAAAGGCTTTTAAAACATTATTCCGCACTGCAAAACCATTTCGGTTTCATCATTATGTTAGTAACTTGCAATGTTCTTCCACTGGCTGACACTTTGTACGCCATTTTGAAGGCGTTAAGGTGCATAGTTTTGGTTGATTTGATGTTTAAACTGTGTAAGAGAGTAAAGTCAACGTTTATATGCAAAAAAACAGTTTTTGCAAAATGTGGCGTTTACAACGTTTTTCGCGGCTGTGCTTCAATTAAATAAATAATTAGTATTGTGGTTATTTTGTTGAACTATTTATGGTTTTTAATCCAAATTTTTTTTTAATATTTTTAATTAGGCTTAAGTTCATGAAATTTAATTAATTAAATAAATATATATTTTATTTATTCTCTTTACCCGACACCTGACGCCATGAAATATTTTTCTAAATACATAAATGCTTACGTGCTTGATGAGAAAATACTTTACATAATAAAAATAAATAATAAATCAAACAACTTTTTGGTGTTTGACCATAACCATTCGTTTTGAACGTAACTGTTTGTATCGTGCTGATGGAATGCCAATAAAAATTTATTTTTGTAATTATAGGAGGATGACTTTATAATAAGTTTTGGCTTCCTTAATTAAGGAGTAGGTCGTTCGATGTCTTGTGGATGATGCCCATCAGTTATAACAAAATTTACATAGACAGCCAGCAAACTGGGCGGACTGACATTGTTAGATTCACGATTCAGAGTGGGTATTAAAACAATCACCTGGGCGGATGCGTATTGCTGTTAATTGTACCCTGCTTTATAAAGAACTTGTTATACCCTTAATGTATGTATGTATATAAATCTTTCATTCCATTTGTAATTTCTACAATATTGTTCGTAGAATCTATAAAGTATAAACATTTCGTCAGCTCATTATTGGTTTGACCTACAGACTATTGAAAAAAATGAGTTAGGTATTGGGTATATGTATATTAGGGTGTCCCAAAATTTTTTTTTGCCAGGGGCTCAAGCATAATTTGAAAGCTTATAGGGTCCAGTATTTTTGATTTTTTTTTTTTAGATTTTTAGGAAGAGGTTTAGAGGTCGCGCAAATCAAGTCTTTGTTAAAAATCTGGTTTTTCGGCCTTTTTTCCAAACTTCACACATTATTTTGTCAATAACCACGGTTATTTAATTTTTTGACCGAATATTTCTGAAGGAAATTTCCCAAACTTTATTTCCATATGCAAAAACTTTAAGTTCCGGCAATATTTTTGTCCATTACGATTCCACATATTAAGTATTTTTGTAATTTTTTAACAAATTCTGTAAAAAACGGTTTGTTTCTTTTCAAACTTATATGAAAGGTATAAAAACTAGTGACGCGATTTTGAATACCGCTAAGTTCTAAACAATTAAGAAAAACAAAAATGGAATTTTGTCCTACAGTTTCCGAGTTACACTATTTTTATAGTTTGAATGCATTCTTTACTGGAAATGCTGAAAATGCTATTGACAATTTAATTTTTTCGGATGATATTAGTTTTGACACCATTGATTTTCCTAACTATTTTTCTTTTCACTGTGTCTCGGAACCGGAAGTTGCAGATGCGTTACTTAGAGTTAAATCGAATTCTGTTGGTGTTGATAATATTGGAATACGTCTGATTAAGTTGGTTTATCCTGTGGTATCAAACTTAATACTGGATCTTTTTAATGCTATCTTAACAACATCTAGTTTTCCTTCTTCTTGGAAAACTGCTAAAGTGATCCCTTTGCCGAAATCTAAAGTAATTAATGAACCAGGTGATTTAAGGCCTATCTCTATACTTCCAACATTGTCGAAAGTTTTGGAACATATTATGAGAGATCAAATGCTTGATTCGATATCATCTCGTTTGTACAAAGGACAGTATGCATTTCGTAGAGGTTATAATTCTACTTCGATGCTTCTATCCCTTACTGATAGAATTCGTAAACACTTAAATGAGAATAAATTTACCACCCTAATTTCCCTTGATCTTTCCAATGCTTTTGGTTCAGTTTCTTATCATACTTTAATAATGAAACTTAGAAATGAATTTAATTTTTCAAAATCCGCCTGTAAACTTATATTCTCATATCTTGTTGGGAGGTCGCAATTTGTTGAATATAATAGCTTGGTTTCGTCCGTTAGTCCGTTATTTTCCGGTATTCCTCAGGGCTCTGTTATGGGTCCACTATTGTTTATACTATATATGAATGACCTTTCTTCATACATTAATTTATCATTATGTGAGCTATTTATTTATGCGGATGACATTTTTCTTCTCTTTAATAGTAATTTGAATGCACATGATGTTTTGCAATGCAATATTAACTATTGCCTTAATCAAATTCATGATTGGACTTCACTTAACTCCTTAGCTCTTAACCCTTATAAGTCCAAGGGCATCATGTTTGGGTATAGAAATCAGTTTTTCTCTAGCTTGGATATTGTTCTGGACAATGTGCGGATACAGTTAGTCGATCATATTAAATGTCTTGGTGTGCTTTTAGATAATCAACTTTCCTTTGACCCCCATATTAATCTCCTTAATGGGAAAATATTTGGTATTCTTCGTAAAATGTATTCATCTAATTTGTATTTCCCATTACGTGTTAGGTATAATATGGCTCATGCAATGTTGATGTCTTCGGTATTATATGGTCTCGAAGTTTATTCTGGTACATGTTCCACTCGCTTAAACAGAGTTAAGCGTATAGTTAATAGTATTGTAAGGTTTGTCTACAACATTAAGCGTCGTGAGCATATATCTATTTCGGTCCGGCGTTTTCTTGGGTGTACGTTTGAAAATTATGTGAAATATCGATTAGGTATTTTGTTCTATGCAGTAATTCGACATCGCAGACCCATTGACCTGTCTAGTTCGTTTGTATTTACAAGATCTGTTAGAAACCCCCAGATTATGATTCCCAGAATTTCCTCTTCTTTTTTTAGTAGGTCTTTTATAGTTAGGATTGCTAGGGTTTGGAATTTTTTACCATATTCATTACGGATATTTTCGCATTCAAATAATGTATTTCGTTTAAAACTACTGGAATTCTTCGCTAATTCTACTTTTTTATAATTTTCTATATCTCAACTTAATACATTTTAGCACTTTGTAAATTGTTTTTCCATTTTACCTTATTTGGGTGTGCTATTTCCCTCTTAGTTTGTTACTGTCTGGACCTTTTTTAGGATATTTTTCATTTCTTTTTTTTTTCTTTATTTTTTTATTGCGGCTGGGGAGCCATTAACCATTACTATTATATGTTGTTTTTTGATAATAGCTTTATTATTTTTTTTTTTATTATTTTTTATTATTATTATTATTAGGTTATTAGTGTACAAATATATAATTTGTTGTTAATTTCTCAGGATATATGAACATGTAATATTGTTATTTTGGCCTCTAAGGCTTGATATTGCATAATTGAATGAAATAAATAAAAATAAAAATAAATAAAAAATTGTGATGCTTTTTTCGTTATAATTATTGTATATTTCCATAAATTTTTATAGTTAGGTTTTAACTTTCATTAACTTCTGACATTTATTGATCTAAATCGCTACGCGCTGTCATTTTCATTTTCATTTTCTATTTTATGTGTGCTCCAGGAGCTACCAATCGGGCTCGCTGGATGATGCAAATTATATATTCTTTGAAAATATGCATTTTTCGAAACCAGTTGCAATCTTATATAGACAATTCAACAGTTGATGCCTTGCTTGAATTTAGTTCATTTATTTTAAGAATTTTAATTTCAAAAGATTTTGTTATTTGTGCTTAATTCCCAGTTTTTATTCTTGATAAAAACACTTGAAATTTATTGTTGATGGGATAAGCTATTCCTATGCATTTCACTGGTTGCTTAGGCCAGATCATCAGGAAACTTCATCCATAAAGATTTTAGACAAACTAAAGATATTAAACCAAATAAAACTGTTAAACGTATAAGACTTATAGCAACAGTTTTACTTGTAACAATATCAAAGCTTGAACAAAATACATCAACAATAAAAAAGTGGGTTTATCTCGTCTTACACTCCCCACTACAATTAGTTGAAATTCTCTCAACATTAATTGTAGTTGTAAGTAGGTTAAGAAAAACAAAATAAAAAACAAACAACAACTTACAAAAGATGTTGTCAATTAAGTGTTTTTTTTAGGCCGTGCACTTGCCTGTTTATTATCAAAAAAGTAATTTCAATTTTTGGGAATAAAAAATTTTAATTTCAAAAGATTTTGTTATTTGTGCTTAATTCCCAGTTTTTATTCTTGATAAAAACACTTGAAATTTATTGTTGATGGGATAAGCTATTCCTATGCATTTCACTGGTTGCTTAGGCCAGATCATCAGGAAACTTCATCCATAAAGATTTTAGACAAACTAAAGATATTAAACCAAATAAAACTGTTAAACGTATAAGACTTATAGCAACAGTTTTACTTGTAACAATATCAAAGCTTGAACAAAATACATCAACAATAAAAAAGTGGGTTTATCTCGTCTTACACTCCCCACTACAATTAGTTGAAATTCTCTCAACATTAATTGTAGTTGTAAGTAGGTTAAGAAAAACAAAATAAAAAACAAACAACAACTTACAAAAGATGTTGTCAATTAAGTGTTTTTTTTAGGCCGTGCACTTGCCTGTTTATTATCAAAAAAGTAATTTCAATTTTTGGGAATAAAAAATTTTAATTTCAAAAGATTTTGTTATTTGTGCTTAATTCCCAGTTTTTATTCTTGATAAAAACACTTGAAATTTATTGTTGATGGGATAAGCTATTCCTATGCATTTCACTGGTTGCTTAGGCCAGATCATCAGGAAACTTCATCCATAAAGATTTTAGACAAACTAAAGATATTAAACCAAATAAAACTGTTAAACGTATAAGACTTATAGCAACAGTTTTACTTGTAACAATATCAAAGCTTGAACAAAATACATCAACAATAAAAAAGTGGGTTTATCTCGTCTTACACTCCCCACTACAATTAGTTGAAATTCTCTCAACATTAATTGTAGTTGTAAGTAGGTTAAGAAAAACAAAATAAAAAACAAACAACAACTTACAAAAGATGTTGTCAATTAAGTGTTTTTTTTAGGCCGTGCACTTGCCTGTTTATTATCAAAAAAGTAATTTCAATTTTTGGGAATAAAAAATTTTAATTTCAAAAGATTTTGTTATTTGTGCTTAATTCCCAGTTTTTATTCTTGATAAAAACACTTGAAATTTATTGTTGATGGGATAAGCTATTCCTATGCATTTCACTGGTTGCTTAGGCCAGATCATCAGGAAACTTCATCCATAAAGATTTTAGACAAACTAAAGATATTAAACCAAATAAAACTGTTAAACGTATAAGACTTATAGCAACAGTTTTACTTGTAACAATATCAAAGCTTGAACAAAATACATCAACAATAAAAAAGTGGGTTTATCTCGTCTTACACTCCCCACTACAATTAGTTGAAATTCTCTCAACATTAATTGTAGTTGTAAGTAGGTTAAGAAAAACAAAATAAAAAACAAACAACAACTTACAAAAGATGTTGTCAATTAAGTGTTTTTTTTAGGCCGTGCACTTGCCTGTTTATTATCAAAAAAGTAATTTCAATTTTTGGGAATAAAAAATTTTAATTTCAAAAGATTTTGTTATTTGTGCTTAATTCCCAGTTTTTATTCTTGATAAAAACACTTGAAATTTATTGTTGATGGGATAAGCTATTCCTATGCATTTCACTGGTTGCTTAGGCCAGATCATCAGGAAACTTCATCCATAAAGATTTTAGACAAACTAAAGATATTAAACCAAATAAAACTGTTAAACGTATAAGACTTATAGCAACAGTTTTACTTGTAACAATATCAAAGCTTGAACAAAATACATCAACAATAAAAAAGTGGGTTTATCTCGTCTTACACTCCCCACTACAATTAGTTGAAATTCTCTCAACATTAATTGTAGTTGTAAGTAGGTTAAGAAAAACAAAATAAAAAACAAACAACAACTTACAAAAGATGTTGTCAATTAAGTGTTTTTTTTAGGCCGTGCACTTGCCTGTTTATTATCAAAAAAGTAATTTCAATTTTTGGGAATAAAAAATTTTAATTTCAAAAGATTTTGTTATTTGTGCTTAATTCCCAGTTTTTATTCTTGATAAAAACACTTGAAATTTATTGTTGATGGGATAAGCTATTCCTATGCATTTCACTGGTTGCTTAGGCCAGATCATCAGGAAACTTCATCCATAAAGATTTTAGACAAACTAAAGATATTAAACCAAATAAAACTGTTAAACGTATAAGACTTATAGCAACAGTTTTACTTGTAACAATATCAAAGCTTGAACAAAATACATCAACAATAAAAAAGTGGGTTTATCTCGTCTTACACTCCCCACTACAATTAGTTGAAATTCTCTCAACATTAATTGTAGTTGTAAGTAGGTTAAGAAAAACAAAATAAAAAACAAACAACAACTTACAAAAGATGTTGTCAATTAAGTGTTTTTTTTAGGCCGTGCACTTGCCTGTTTATTATCAAAAAAGTAATTTCAATTTTTGGGAATAAAAAATTTTAATTTCAAAAGATTTTGTTATTTGTGCTTAATTCCCAGTTTTTATTCTTGATAAAAACACTTGAAATTTATTGTTGATGGGATAAGCTATTCCTATGCATTTCACTGGTTGCTTAGGCCAGATCATCAGGAAACTTCATCCATAAAGATTTTAGACAAACTAAAGATATTAAACCAAATAAAACTGTTAAACGTATAAGACTTATAGCAACAGTTTTACTTGTAACAATATCAAAGCTTGAACAAAATACATCAACAATAAAAAAGTGGGTTTATCTCGTCTTACACTCCCCACTACAATTAGTTGAAATTCTCTCAACATTAATTGTAGTTGTAAGTAGGTTAAGAAAAACAAAATAAAAAACAAACAACAACTTACAAAAGATGTTGTCAATTAAGTGTTTTTTTTAGGCCGTGCACTTGCCTGTTTATTATCAAAAAAGTAATTTCAATTTTTGGGAATAAAAAATTTTAATTTCAAAAGATTTTGTTATTTGTGCTTAATTCCCAGTTTTTATTCTTGATAAAAACACTTGAAATTTATTGTTGATGGGATAAGCTATTCCTATGCATTTCACTGGTTGCTTAGGCCAGATCATCAGGAAACTTCATCCATAAAGATTTTAGACAAACTAAAGATATTAAACCAAATAAAACTGTTAAACGTATAAGACTTATAGCAACAGTTTTACTTGTAACAATATCAAAGCTTGAACAAAATACATCAACAATAAAAAAGTGGGTTTATCTCGTCTTACACTCCCCACTACAATTAGTTGAAATTCTCTCAACATTAATTGTAGTTGTAAGTAGGTTAAGAAAAACAAAATAAAAAACAAACAACAACTTACAAAAGATGTTGTCAATTAAGTGTTTTTTTTAGGCCGTGCACTTGCCTGTTTATTATCAAAAAAGTAATTTCAATTTTTGGGAATAAAAAATTTTAATTTCAAAAGATTTTGTTATTTGTGCTTAATTCCCAGTTTTTATTCTTGATAAAAACACTTGAAATTTATTGTTGATGGGATAAGCTATTCCTATGCATTTCACTGGTTGCTTAGGCCAGATCATCAGGAAACTTCATCCATAAAGATTTTAGACAAACTAAAGATATTAAACCAAATAAAACTGTTAAACGTATAAGACTTATAGCAACAGTTTTACTTGTAACAATATCAAAGCTTGAACAAAATACATCAACAATAAAAAAGTGGGTTTATCTCGTCTTACACTCCCCACTACAATTAGTTGAAATTCTCTCAACATTAATTGTAGTTGTAAGTAGGTTAAGAAAAACAAAATAAAAAACAAACAACAACTTACAAAAGATGTTGTCAATTAAGTGTTTTTTTTAGGCCGTGCACTTGCCTGTTTATTATCAAAAAAGTAATTTCAATTTTTGGGAATAAAAAATTTTAATTTCAAAAGATTTTGTTATTTGTGCTTAATTCCCAGTTTTTATTCTTGATAAAAACACTTGAAATTTATTGTTGATGGGATAAGCTATTCCTATGCATTTCACTGGTTGCTTAGGCCAGATCATCAGGAAACTTCATCCATAAAGATTTTAGACAAACTAAAGATATTAAACCAAATAAAACTGTTAAACGTATAAGACTTATAGCAACAGTTTTACTTGTAACAATATCAAAGCTTGAACAAAATACATCAACAATAAAAAAGTGGGTTTATCTCGTCTTACACTCCCCACTACAATTAGTTGAAATTCTCTCAACATTAATTGTAGTTGTAAGTAGGTTAAGAAAAACAAAATAAAAAACAAACAACAACTTACAAAAGATGTTGTCAATTAAGTGTTTTTTTTAGGCCGTGCACTTGCCTGTTTATTATCAAAAAAGTAATTTCAATTTTTGGGAATAAAAAATTTTAATTTCAAAAGATTTTGTTATTTGTGCTTAATTCCCAGTTTTTATTCTTGATAAAAACACTTGAAATTTATTGTTGATGGGATAAGCTATTCCTATGCATTTCACTGGTTGCTTAGGCCAGATCATCAGGAAACTTCATCCATAAAGATTTTAGACAAACTAAAGATATTAAACCAAATAAAACTGTTAAACGTATAAGACTTATAGCAACAGTTTTACTTGTAACAATATCAAAGCTTGAACAAAATACATCAACAATAAAAAAGTGGGTTTATCTCGATGATGATCTGGCCTAAGCAACCAGTGAAATGCATAGGAATAGCTTATCCCATCAACAATAAATTTCAAGTGTTTTTATCAAGAATAAAAACTGGGAATTAAGCACAAATAACAAAATCTTTTGAAATTAAAATTTTTTATTCCCAAAAATTGAAATTACTTTTTTGATAATAAACAGGCAAGTGCACGGCCTAAAAAAAACACTTAATTGACAACATCTTTTGTAAGTTGTTGTTTGTTTTTTATTTTGTTTTTCTTAACCTACTTACAACTACAATTAATGTTGAGAGAATTTCAACTAATTGTAGTGGGGAGTGTAAGACGAGATAAACCCACTTTTTTATTGTTGATGTATTTTGTTCAAGCTTTGATATTGTTACAAGTAAAACTGTTGCTATAAGTCTTATACGTTTAACAGTTTTATTTGGTTTAATATCTTTAGTTTGTCTAAAATCTTTATGGATGAAGTTTCCTGATGATCTGGCCTAAGCAACCAGTGAAATGCATAGGAATAGCTTATCCCATCAACAATAAATTTCAAGTGTTTTTATCAAGAATAAAAACTGGGAATTAAGCACAAATAACAAAATCTTTTGAAATTAAAATTTTTTATTCCCAAAAATTGAAATTACTTTTTTGATAATAAACAGGCAAGTGCACGGCCTAAAAAAAACACTTAATTGACAACATCTTTTGTAAGTTGTTGTTTGTTTTTTATTTTGTTTTTCTTAACCTACTTACAACTACAATTAATGTTGAGAGAATTTCAACTAATTGTAGTGGGGAGTGTAAGACGAGATAAACCCACTTTTTTATTGTTGATGTATTTTGTTCAAGCTTTGATATTGTTACAAGTAAAACTGTTGCTATAAGTCTTATACGTTTAACAGTTTTATTTGGTTTAATATCTTTAGTTTGTCTAAAATCTTTATGGATGAAGTTTCCTGATGATCTGGCCTAAGCAACCAGTGAAATGCATAGGAATAGCTTATCCCATCAACAATAAATTTCAAGTGTTTTTATCAAGAATAAAAACTGGGAATTAAGCACAAATAACAAAATCTTTTGAAATTAAAATTTTTTATTCCCAAAAATTGAAATTACTTTTTTGATAATAAACAGGCAAGTGCACGGCCTAAAAAAAACACTTAATTGACAACATCTTTTGTAAGTTGTTGTTTGTTTTTTATTTTGTTTTTCTTAACCTACTTACAACTACAATTAATGTTGAGGAATTTCAACTAATTGTAGTGGGGAGTGTAAGACGAGATAAACCCACTTTTTTATTGTTGATGTATTTTGTTCAAGCTTTGATATTGTTACAAGTAAAACTGTTGCTATAAGTCTTATACGTTTAACAGTTTTATTTGGTTTAATATCTTTAGTTTGTCTAAAATCTTTATGGATGAAGTTTCCTGATGATCTGGCCTAAGCAACCAGTGAAATGCATAGGAATAGCTTATCCCATCAACAATAAATTTCAAGTGTTTTTATCAAGAATAAAAACTGGGAATTAAGCACAAATAACAAAATCTTTTGAAATTAAAATTTTTTATTCCCAAAAATTGAAATTACTTTTTTGATAATATTTTAAGAATATATATCAAATATTGGAACCTCTGCCAGTGCCCTCTCAATGATCTGAGCCCATTAAAGGAATTGGATAGTTATAAAATTATAATAAAGCAGTTGCAAAAGCCTCGCTTAAAACTTTTCTAGGTCATCAGTGGTACATAACTCCGAAATTGGCTGCCTCAGCGTTTTTTGATGAACGTATCGACACCAAAACTTTACACTTAATGACAAAAAAAACTTGCAGATACTCCATGCAGCGATTATGAAGTAGCAAATGTAACTTTAACAGAAGAAAACTTTAGAAATAATGAAATTCAACAATTCATTTCAAAAGCCTGTCTAACTTTTTTTGAAGCTTGCAATATTTCAATCGATTTTTTAAAAATAGATCCAGAGAATTGGAAAGCCAACAAGTCATTTCAAGAGGCAGAGAAAAGAGTTCAACAATTACAAGTGGTAAATGATGTGGCAGAATGAGGTGTGGCTTTGGCTAATACTTATATTAATGTTACAACTTCTGAAACTGATTACCTGAATTTATTGCAAGGTATAGAACTACATCCCAAGAATCTCAATAAAGGATTTTTCACAGAGCAAAAGAAAAGTTTTTTTCTTTGTTGATTGGGTAAGATTAGTGAACTGGCAAACAGCTTATAATAACATATACTGGGTATAAAGATAAAAACGGGTATAACTCAGGAACGGTAAGAACAAATTTAAAAAATGTTTATTCATATTAATACGAATTAATTTGTCTTTTAAACTGCATCATTAGTTTTTTTTTCGTTTTTATTTAAACTTAAAAAGTTGTAAAGCGTTATTACAAAATTTTTGAAATAAATTACGAAAAATTGTAATTAAGGATATCTAAATGAGTAAACTCATCACCAAAACATATAATTTTTTTCACACAGGAATAAAGCTTGGATACTTTTCTTTAAAACTGTTTCCTCAGGAGTGAAGAAACTCGTGGTATTAACCAAGTTATGAGTAAATTTCAAAAAAGGCCGAAAACTCCGTTTTTTTTATGAAAACTCCGTTTGCGCGACCTCTAAACCTATTCCGAAAATTCTTAAAAAAAAACCAAAAATACTTTACCCTACAAGCTTTTAAATTTTAATTGAGCACCTATGAAAATCAGAAAGAAAAAAATTGTTGGAACCCCCTAATGTATATAAGTATATTGAATACCCCCTTTCTAAATCAAAAACCGGTTTCATGAACATTTTTATGTTTTCTGAGATATTAAGTATTAATTTTACACCATATCTACTATTTTCAAAGTTTTTGGAGTGTTTTTTTATGCCCTACATGCCACGTTTTGGCTATTGTTACAAATTCCTTATACAAACACGTACAAAATAAATTTCACTCTTGCTTTGCTTCATTGCCGTAAGAAAAAAAAGTAATTAAAGCAAAAATGATATAAAATGACAACTCAATACCCAGTAATATGTACACGTATGCAGCATAAGCTTCTTTTTAACAATAATTTTAGAAAAGTTTTGAACCTATGCAGTAAAAAACAATTTCAACATTCAATAAAATGCTATCAACTTCTAACTTCTTTCATGAAAGTTCACAAAAATTTACATATTTCTTCAACACATACATATGCCGGAAGCAGTGGTTGTCATTACCCTGCAAATAATAGGACCAGTCCAAACACGCGTGTAAAGAGTAGTCCACAAGGGACCAGGACTAGTCCACAAGTAACCCAAACGTATGGAAAAAACTTGGTCTATTTAACATTACGATGTCCTAGGAGAGGACCATATAACCCACCTTTGGACCACTAAGGAGTAGTTTTAAAACTACTCCATGGTATATAACCCACCTTTGGACCAGTAAGGAGTAGTTTTAAAACTACTCCATGGTATACTCAAGAGGATTAGTTTTGAAGTCGTTTAAACACGAAAGCATGTCGTTAAAAAACGAAGACATGTCGTCTCACTACAAACACTTTTTAACAATGGCATGGTCCATGCTTGCATTACATCGGACTAGTCCATGGAGTAGTCCATTTTATCAAAATGGGTCAGGTGGTCCAATTTTATTTGCAGGGTAACTATTCGAAATTTTGTATGTGTATTTGTTAGGTATGAGAATAGGTCGTATGGTATATATCATATCGCTAGAGGGCGGTGATAGCTACCCTTCCCTATATCTTTTAACTAATCATCCGGTTTTTTTAAAATTTGGAATGTAGATACTGTAACATCTGAAAGAAATTTAAGATATACATTATTTGGAAATTTCAACATTAAGGGCGTAAAATAGGGCAAAATACGTGAAAGCTTCCACTACCCATGTCTTCTTTGTAATGAATATTGATTATCTTGGTTTTAACTTTTTTTATTCTTCTTTCCATCTATGAAATAATTTTTTCACTGTCACCTTAAATGAAAATTAAACAAATTGTTTTATAAAGTACCGACCATAGACAAACATACATATTGTCAGCTCATTACTGGTTTGACCTACCGACCATTTTTAAAAAATATGAGTTAGGTATGAGGAATATATTTTTTTAATACCCTCTTTCTAAATCAAAAACCTGTTTCGCGAAAATTTTTATGGTTTCTGAGATATAAAGCATTAATTTTGCTGCATATCAACTGTTTCAAAATTGTTTAAGTACTGTTTTGCTCTATAAGCCATTGTTTGGCGATTGCAGCAAATTCTTCATACAAAAACGTACACAATAAATTTTATTGTTGCTTTGCTGCATTGCCGTAAGAAAAAATATAGTTAAAGCAAAAGCAAAATAAAATGACAACAAGAAAATTAATTTGTGAAAAATAGTTTTATAAAATAATGGACCCAACCAAGTGTACGGTTTGCTATGATATGCAAAGTGTTTTTAGCCTACCTAAGGGAAATGCTTAAACATTTTACTACAAACGAAAATTGAATATGTACAATCTTACAGCAACCATTATTATGCCAAATATACCAACTTTTACTTATTGTGCCTTGTGGACGGAAGCTCATAGCGGTCGGAGTGGTAACGATATTGCTAGTGCTTTAATTAAAATTTTAAATTAATTAATAAAAGATTATCCACTAATTAAAACTTTGACATTATGGAGCGATTCTTGTGTACCTCAAAATAAAAATAAAATTATCGCAACAGCAATCAAAATGTTCTTTAAACAAAATAATATTGATGCCGTAATACAAAAGTCTTCAGAACCAGAACATTCTTAAATTCAAGAAGTGGACTGTGTCCATGGTGTTATTGACCGGTACTTAAAGATTATTGAAATTCATAGTCCTCTTCGTTTACTAAATTTGCTTAAAACAATGCCAAATAATAAAACAAAACAAAGTTATGGAAATGCTTCCGGAAAATTTTCGCACATACTCGTTGGAAGCAAATAAAATGGACTTTCGAAAAGTCCCTTTTGCTAAAATTAAAGTACTTCTATACAGTTAAAATAATGATTTATGTATATATTATAAAACTTCTATCAGAGAGGAAAAATATAAAAATGCAATTTTGGTTAAGTCTGTACAAAAAATTGTTTGAAAACTCCTGAGAACTTGTTGACGAATATTTTGAAAATATCGAAACCATCATTTATTTCCAGCGATAAAAATAGAGACATAAAAGACTTGCTTATATTTCTTTCACGTGTTGATAAAGCTTATTATAAAAATTTACTCAATATTAAGTTTTAAATTTTCTTTTTACTTTTTCATTATTTAAGTTGTTTAATTTGTGGCTTTTTATGTAACTTTTCATAACAGTAGAACTGTTTTTTCTGTTTTTGTAAAGTAAAATCAAATAAAAAAACTATAAAAAAAATTCATCTCAACAACAAGTTACTCAATACACAGCAATAAGTATCCGTATGCAGCACAAAAAGACACTTTTTTAATTTTTTTTTTAGAAAAGTGGCGTATGCGGCACAAAACAATATTTTTTATTTTCAAAAAAATACTAGGTATTAAATTCCAACTTTATTCATGAAATGCGCAAAAATTTACATTTTTCTTCAAAACATATACCGGAAGCAGTGGTAAAAATATAAAAAAAATTCTATCGGGTACATTTTGAGAAATCTTCATGTAAATCTTCTTTGTCGTTTTTCTCCACTCCGACTTTTTGGCATATGTGCCAAACCAATTCTGAGCTGACGATATGTATGTATATGTTTTTTGCTCCCGGAATAAGGATACTGGCACGATAGCGCCCATACCATATGAACTTGTGAATAATTTATTTTTTAGTGCTATGTTGTAGGTAGTGTTGCCAGACGGCCTGGATTTTCAAGTTTTTGGGCGTTGTCCAGGTTCCAGCTAAAATGCAATTTGTCCAGTTAAAAAACTTTATTTACGGGCATGTTCTAGAAATCGAAATGAAGTGGAATTAAAAACGAGCAAGATTTCGATTGCAATTATTTACAAAATGACAACAGTTATTCATATTTTTAAGAGTTGTTCTTGTAAAGATATTTGGTACTCAAAGTATGAAGTATATAAAAATAAATATTTTTGTGAACTTTCTTGAAAGGCTCGTTTTCAAAATTTGTTCGATTTTAAATCCACTTCATTTCAATTTGTACAACATGCCCGTTAATTTTTAAAAATTACTTTTTTTTATTAATTATATTTATAGAACAAAATCCTATACTAAGAAAAAATTGTAAGGAACAAATTTCTAATTTGCCGATAGACATTCCAATTAATGAGATAGAGAGAAGTCTAGATTTTCAAAATGCGATAAAAATAACTTAAGGTAATTCTAATAAACTTTACTCACAAGAATCAATTCATACGACCGAATAAAGCATACAATTTAAATAAGACTAAATTTTGATGAAAGTTGCAAAATGTTATAAACATTTTTACTTCCAACTAAAGTAATAGAGTTATTAAATTCTTCAAATAACAATACAAAAAAAATATATGTGTAGCTAAACATAAATCGAGCAAATTTTAAACACAATCCGTGAATTCGCCCTGATAATTTTTTAATATGTACCTATTACTACGTTTATACGCACCACTTATTCGCAAATAAATATATTGCAAGTAGAGAATATTGCCGCATAAACAGTGAATTAAATTTTTATTTGCAAATAGCTAACTCATGAAAACAATTCCTGATTAACGACACTATTTGCAAATAAGATTTTAAGCATTGCCACACTTTTCACCGTTTTACGTTTTTATTTCGATGTAGCACATTCATATGACAACAAAAGTAAAATTAAATCAATAATGTGCAAATAAATTTAAAAATACACAATAATTTTTGATCTTTTTCATTTAAAAAATAAAAAGTTTATATACATACAGTGCTACCAAATCAATAAATTTTCCATCTGGCATCACTTAAAAAGAAGAATTTTCATTAAGAAATAGACATATAAACAGAAAGTTAGTTAATCGCAAATAATTTTAATTCGCGAATAGGCTACGTATAAACGTAGTATATGTACATATGATGTAAGACTGAATTTAAGTGTTACGTTTCCTTGCTTTTTAAAATTTAATTTTTTCTTATAGTTTAAGTGCATTTCCGAATTGTCCTGTTATGTTTTTAAAATCCAGGTGATTTTTTCTATTGTCCAGTCATTTGAATTTTGGTATCGGGCAACCCTAGTTGAAGGGCATATAAGATTCGACAGACATTTAGCTGTTCATAATTTAATAAAAAAAAATCTCATACAAAATGTACAACAGTATTGTCAAATTGTATAATTTTTGCAGCTTCAAGTTTTTGAAGAATATTTTTTAATCCTCCCTTAAATTTATGTTCTGTTTATTTGGTTGACTGCTATAAAATATTGAAAAAAAGTTTTAAAGATTTTTTTTATACATCTCTCCTTCCAACAGTATGAGTCATACTTAGTTTAAATAATAATTTATTTTTTTTTTTTTAAATACGATAATTTTTAAATATGTGATGATTGTTTGGAAAAAAAAGTTAAACAGCAAACAAAACAAGTACGTCAACAATTTATTGTGATAACAGCCCGGCAACAAGTTATTCAGGGGAAACAAACTTAAACACTGGAGATAATTATTATTTTGTTTTATGGAATAAGGGGTGTTAACTAGGTCTTTTGTACATTTTTTACAAAAATATGTTTTAAATAAAGTTTTTATGAAATAAAAAAAAAAAACTCACCTGTAAATGCTCCTGAAAGCGAATGGGTAAAATTTGAGTCATTTTGTGCACCTTCTAATATTCACTCTTTATGAAAAAGTTGACGTAAAGAAAAATGCAACACTGCAAAGGTATGTTCAATAATTTTTTGTATTAATTCTTTTATGTTTCCTTTTTATTTTCTTTATTTATTACTGTTATGTATTGTTGCTACAATATCGTTGAAAAATAATATAATATTATATATGAATTAAAGAAGAAAAAAAATCAGTGAACGACACCAATATACAACAAAAACAAAATAATACGTGTTTTAATAATCTACTATTATTTCCCCTTCTCTTCGCTGTTAAAGATACTATGATTCATTTAATACATGCATGTAATATGTGTGTATGGATGTAGTTAGACTCTTATTCGTTCTGCTTTAATGATCTTTTTTCTGATGTTGTTGTAATGATTGTAACTCGCACTTTTCTTTATTAACTTTAATTTTTATTTATGTACTTGTTTTTTCTTGTATCTCTTGTATGTACGAACACATACCTACAAACAGGTGTAAATTTTTTATTAAGCTAATTTTTTTTTCTTTAAACTAGAAATAAATTAAAGTACTTTAAAATCCACACTGTGATAATAATTTAAACACTTTTTTATTCATAACACATTTATAAGCTCACTTAACAATATTTTTACACTTTATATGCAATTGTTTTGAATAAAAAATTAAGTTTTGATTGTTAAAACTTATTTATTTTATGATCATAAAATTTAGTTTAACATACTCGACAAAAAATCAAAGCCGCTTGTATTACAAAACTCCTATAAATGACTGTCGATTTTCACATCGGCAAATGTCGTTAACAAAGGAAAATCATGATAAAAAAGGTAGTGGTGAATTTTAGTTTTGACAGTCGGTGTTGTTAACATACGAACGATGGAACGTATAAAACGAAATTTTTAGAAGCTGAAGCGAACCAAGGCAAAAAAGAAAAATCGAAAACAGTTTCAGTTTAAGTGAGCTCCCATTAATTTCTGGAGCCATTGACTAAGATTATTTCCTGTAACCACAGAAACGCAATACTTTGATTAAGTCCGTTTAAGAACTGGATATAGTTAAACTTTTTGGAGAATTTCGGAACAGTTTTTAAATACATGTAAGCAGGGAAACCCGAAATATGCTCTCAAAAACACGTTTTATGCTCATTAAATATGCAGTAAAAACTGGAAAATATGCCCTGAAAAATGTTAAAAATAAAAAACTGCTCATTTGAAGACACAATATTCAATAATTTAATAACAAAATCTTAAAAAAAACCTAAAAAGGGTTAAAATTCATATATGAGATGTTTGCGCCGAATATTATCTAGATATTAACATCCATTTGGGTTTTTGTCTTAAAGGGATTTTAGGTACGGTCGCTAAATTGTTAAGAATTGGAGCTTTGAGCAAATGTGAACCGATTCAAAAAGAATTTAATTTGAAGTAAAATATTTTTGGCACGAATTTAATTTAAATACCATTGTAATTAGATAGCTTGCGGACACAAAGAGTTTAACTTGGATGTGAAATTATAGACCGATTCGCACCATCTGCATAGGCTTCGTCCATATTTAATCAAATCATCTACAAAACTGGAACTTGTATTCTGCGCACAAGGCTAACATGGACAGACAACCAGTCAGGCAGATGGATGGACATCGTTAGATCACTTTAAAGTGATTCTGAGTCGATCGGAATACTAAAAAATTGGTCTAGATAAAAATCGCATAACATTTATTCTTAATGACAACCTGCTTTGTCTTACAATTTAAGAGTAAAAATAAAATGAAGATGTCGAAAATAAAGTAACAGATTTTCGAAAAAAAAAAATTTTTATTTGCTGCGAAAGCTATTGTATGCATCTAAAAAAAATTTAATATGTATCAAAATATGCATTAAAAAGGCAAAATATGCGCTTAGACCTAAAAAATGCAGCAAAAAGGCTATTTTAACTAAAATATGCTGCAAATGGTAAAATATGCAAAAAACGGATAAATATATTGTATCTGCCTTCATTAGTCGCACAAGGAAAAACATACAATTGCATATTTCGTCCCCAATAGCGTATAATTTTTTTGGGGTTTTGAGAAAATCGTGTTTAAAGTTTTTTTCAAATCGGATGTCTATTAAAACATCAATATCGCGGTAAATTAAAATTCTTCATATAGGATTTTTTGACGAATACATAACACCGTTTCTTGTCTTTAAATTTACCAATTTTTTTTTATTCTACGCATTCTTTAAGACCATAATTATGTCATTCAAAGTGGAAGTCCTGCATATAGGCTATTTTATTTTTTAAGGAACTCGTATGATTATCTGATACACTATTTTATTTTGTATGGTATACGCTGTTTTATTCAATAATTTTACGGTATTTTTATTAAAATATTTGATCTCAAAAATATCAATTTGTAACTCTATAAAACAGTGATTAATTCATAGTTTTGTTAATTCAGTGGCACATATTCATAACTTTTCAATTTGGGTTATTATAAACAAAAAATTATGACAAATTAAGGTATACATTGCGTAAATCAAAAATAACTAGAAGTTCATTCGTCTTCTTTCTCTTCCTCTTAAACATCTGGCTCATCTAAACAATTTCGCTTCTTTCCACCTTGTAAGTTAAAAAAAAAAGACTGCGAGCCACGAGGAATTACATACTTCTTGCACAAATTTTGGAGATCATGCAGCTTTCGATGGTCGGAATGAAACTATTTCTCAAACAATAGTGTATATAATTATAAGCTATTTTATGAGTTAAAGTTTTCACAACTTGTATTTTTTTCTACAGGCTAAAATGGAGTATAATGCGTTTACACTATTATTCTTTTAACAACTTTGGAGTGGCAATTCAAGTAAAATACCGCATATGAGCTTACACAATTATTGAAGGAAAATGTTGAACAAGGAATTATACACTATTTTTTCCAACGACATTTTGACCCATTTTTTGGGAGTAGAATTTGACGAAATTTTGACCAGACATAAAATCAAGGATGGAGATTCTAAATATGCAATAAAAGAATAATAGCGTATGAGCTATTGTTATATTAAGGGGACGATTTCTGGATTCCCTGCATATAAGTATTATATTTCATGACTTGGTTCGGTTCAGATCTGAGCCCTCCACATGAATGTAAAGGTTATTTGTTTCACAAATGAATAAAAAGTTTTTTTTGTCAATATTTTATTGTACGTCTAACAAGAAATGAATTTTAAAAGAAAAACAAACTTTTATGCAACCATATAAAATTCGGCTTCATTTTCCTTTTTTCCAGATTTTAAAAGAAAAAAAAAGCTCGGTAAAATGGCTTGGAATTGACATTTGGAAAACAACCAACGATGCGCAATATTTTTAAGGCCATTGTAATTCTATTAAAATTAAAACATTGTGTTTGTAGAGTTTCTACGTGGTTATATTGTTCGGATTTATAATAATCATCTAGAATTAAATAGACTTTTGACAGAAATTCATAAATTAAAACTGATACCGTATATTTTTGTCAAACAACTAAAATTTCAGAGTGGCTGTCAAAAATATCTGGGTTTATAATGCTTAAAAAAGACAATGTTGGAAGTAAATATACTAAATTCTTGAAATTTTTGGCTTAAAATTTCAATTTTATTATGGGCCATGTTCTGACAATCGCACGATTTGGAATCGCAAAACGGCTGATTTATTTTATGAAGCTCTTGCGTTTTGCTTCCGATCTGCCATAGTTTCTTTAAAATATTCAGTTCCCTTTAGCAAACTTTTGCGATTTGTATGTATATAGCTGCGTTCGTTTACGTTTACTGTAATGCGTTCGGGTACACAAATTTTCATATTATTCAACTACTGGATTTTACTGGAAAAGTAAACGAACGCACATTATGTATTCAAATTTACTTTAAGGTGACAAAAACATAATAAACACCGAATTTATAAAAGAAAACTTTCATAGTGAGAACCTAGGCTTATTTTAAAAATGAAATTTTAGCAGGGTAAGTGATGGGAATTTTTGGATCGAATTGCGACTTTAGTCGACGAACGGTAGACCTGAACTTTAATAAGAATATTTCTAAGTTTTATTTAAACTAGCGCTTTTCAAAAGATAGCGATTTTGTAAACAATGTCAAATGTGGTAAGTTTTTCTTACCAGTGTTGGTTAGCGTTTAAATAATATAAAAGGGTAAAGTTAAATCAGCTTTTTTGTACAAAAGAAAATATTTTGGTTATAATAAAATTTTATTTATTGTGTTAAAATTCTATATACCTTAATTTTTGTATAAAAACAATAATAATTCAACCTCCAAATTCACTTCTCGTTAACTAATCCTTTATTGATATGCCAACATTGTTTTTTTTTTGTTATAAACACAAATGAGAACAACTAAAAATGTGTTAATTTTTTGTTTTCTTTTTTCTTTAAAAAACATCAAATGGAGTAATAAAATATTCCAATTACAATTTATTTTACTACCTTTTTTATTTACAAATCAAAATTATTTCCACGTATGCCACATAAACAAATAGCTGAGGAAAAAAACACTGATTGTAAAACATAAGAAAAAACACCAGCATTTAACACAATCCGCCCACTTTTTCAATCACATATTAAACAACACACTATATTCCCCACCACTTAAAAACTGCGTAAGAAAGAAAGAAATAACACGATTATAGCTTGTATATATTGGTATGCATTAATTGCACTCATCGTTGATGAAATATTTTTTTCTTCTTAAAGGCATATTTTTACAGCCAAAAATTTTAATCATTTCTCGATATTTTCACGTTTTTTTAAATTAAATTCTTTAAATTGTTGTTGTAGCTTTACCCTTTATAGTTTTTAACAAGTTTTATTTAAGTTTCACTAGCGTTTTTAATTAGAAAATCGCTTTTTATACGCGTAAAAACATATCGATTTGTACGTGAAAAATGACAGAATAAAAATGATAAAAAAATTATTCGTTTACTGTGGTGTGGTGATTTATTGTAGTGGTGTATGGTGAATTTATCGATTAAGAAGTATGGTTGTATTTTGTATAAAATACTTGGCTGCACTTTTTAAAGCAGCAGTGTGGTCAATTATGCGCCCCATACACTTTTCATTTCAATTGTCAACTGAGTCTTTCAACTGAATTGATGCTTGTCCACACACTTCATCAACTGAGTTGAAAGACTTCAAATTAATTTTAAAATTTAATGATATAAAAGATAATTTTTAAAATACTTAACTTTTTTTTGCAAAAGAAAACTTCAAACATTAATTTTGACAGCTAATCAATAGACTCGAGCACACACAGTACAATCAAATTGAAAGACTTAGTAGTCAACTTAAAAAAATCAAAATCTTTTGAATTTTCTTCACCCAACTCGACAACCGTCAAACTAATCAATTGGAAAAACCATACACGCTTTGATTTGGAGAACAACCGACTAAGTTGACAACTGAATTGAATCGTGTATGGCCTGCTTTAGATAGAAAATATATCGAAATTCATGGTCTCAAATCTCAATATAACCTATTTTATTATATCTGACTTTGTTATATTTGTATTCTTTTATGTTGCTTCTAATTTTAGGTAATTAAAATTGTTCATCGTCAAGTCTTGATCTTTTAGGAAAGAAGGGAAAAGAGAATGCCATTTATTTTCCCCTCTCTCCTAAAAACTCAAGACTTGACGAGACAAACTTGACGTGTGTGAACCGGCACTTAGAGTTTGAACTTTTCGTAAGCATGTATGTATATTTAAAAATTTTATCAAAGACATTTTTTTCATTAGTCGCAATTTACACTATGGTAATTTCTTGCCGGACAGAAAAAGTTTGTTGATAAGGGGGCGACGCTGTATGCGTGAAACACTTTACTTCTTGCCTCTCTCGCCATCAAATTTTTTCTGTCCGGCAAGAAATGCCCACAGTGTAAATTGGGACTTAGCAAAATATTTCTTATTATTTCTGGTTCGGTTCTAGCTAGTTCTATTTATATTGTAATCCTATACTACTTAAGTTTAAGACGATTTTTTAAATTTTCTCCATCAACAGTTTTACAAAATTTTTAAAACATAAATTTGTTCTTTAACATATGTTTTTTAAATATGCCCATGATGTCTTTGGAAAAAAACAGATATAAATAGATTTATTATGGCATTTTAAGACTTCTGGCTATTAGCAGATAACATGCAGTAAAATATAGAAGTTAAGACTCTTAAAATGCTACAGGAAATGGTAAGTAAATTTATAGTAAGATTGTGCTAAATACCACGTCTGTATTACATTGTCGGTTATAAAACAAACCGGTAAGCATTTGCTATGTTTCTTTCTCATATGGCTGCAATATAATTACGCAGACACAGAATTACTTTTAGAGAAACATGGGGTTAGGGTTGCCATTCGTACTGATTTTACCAGGGTTTAAAATGCTATCGCCATATTAGCAAAAGCAGCCAAATTTTGCCTTTTTCCTATTTAAAAAAAAATCAAAAATAAAAAGCCGACAAGTTCCACTGCTAAAAAAGCCCACACTTTTCAAAAGCAGCAGCAAAATAAACACACTGTTTTTGAAAAGTAACCTTTTAATGGACACTGCTTTTTCCAACTATTGCTTTTTTAACAATAGCAAAAATTTCTTATTTGATGGAACTCAAAAAGCAACGGCAATAACTTTTCTGTTGTAGGAGAAAATATGTAGGAAAGAGAATGAAACAAAAAGATTCTGTCAAACAGCCGCCAAATCAAAAACCACTGCATGCTAATAGCCGCAAAATAGGAGATAAAAGCAGCGCAAAGGTAGCTGAAAGGCACATGATCGACGAAGACAAGTGATATTTTTCATGCAAAACAAATACAACAAGAATTTGTTTTTGTTTCTATACAATAAAAAATCCAACAGACACTTTGGCTGGTTGCCTTTATTAAAAATATTAAAAAAAAAACCAAAATACACACACACACATTTCGCGCTATAGTCATGCAAACTGTCGAGCAACAACAACATTACTACAACATTACTGAAGAAAGGCAAAAATTTATTTTTCCTCACCACCATGAAAAAAAACCATGTTGCTTGTACACTGATCAGTATTTTTTCGTTGTAATCTGCCTTTTTGCAGAGCTAATAGCTCTGCTCAGACTGCTTTTAGCACACACTTCAGCGGCTTTTTGTTATTACCAGCCAGAGAAGAATTTTTGTTCTTTGAATTTTAGATTTTTTTTTGGTTTGTCTTTTTTAACTAGCTCTTCTTTCAGGAAAAAGTAAAAAAGCAAAAGACGAAGTAATTTTTTTTAGCTTTTGCTTTTTATGTGGTTGTCCATTTTTGTCGCTGGCTGGTAAAAAAGCAGTTGTCAGAAAATAAAAATATTGAAAACAGGAGATTTGCTTTTTTGCACAAGCGAAAAACAAAACATTGGCTATTGGAAAAAAATTAAAAATTTCAAAAGCAGTGGCAAAAGCAAAAATAAAAAGCAGTCAGCTGATGGATGCTTTTAAACCCTGGATTTTACCAGTACACGTACTGGTTTTTATTCAATGTACTGGTTTATGCATAACACCCAAATCAGTACGCAAATGTACTGGTTTTTTTAAATTTTGCCTCCAAATAATTTTACTTGTTTAAAACTGGTTTACTCCCCTTATTAATTTTGATTTGTTATGAATCACCCAGTTAAAATTCAGTCTTACGTTTTATTTTTGTTTACTCTTAAGTTACCACACTTACTTTGTATTCAAATAAATAGAAGTGTCCAAGGTATATTTACACAAGGTAAACTCGTTGCTACAACAAGTACAACAAGACAAAAACAACACGCCAAATTGTTTTTGTATTTGGAACCATGGTGTCAAAAAAAAACGCAACAATGTGCCTTTAAAATAAAAACACAAATTGAAAAAAAAACAACACGTGCAGTTCAGAATAATAAGCTGAAACAATTTTTAATATATTGTGCATTCTCAAACATAAAAATAAAGTATTATTGCAAAAAATAATGCATTTAAATGTATTTTGTTTGCTTAGTAATCACAAGAATTAAAATTTCACAAAAATAAAATGTTTTTCACAATTTTACACTTTTTTAATTCAAAATGGCGCGCACTAACCATAAGTATGTAAACAAACACAAGGAACCAACGGAACCAACATAAATAACTTTTGACACTATGGTTCCAAATGGGGTAAACAGCTGACAAACATATGGGCCAACGAGTTTACCTTGTGTAAATATACCTTGGAAGTGTCATTAGTTCTTTTCAAAATTCAAAAACAAAAAATTTTAAGTGGATTTAAAATTAGAACCTATAACAATATGGCTAGATAGGAGACCTCGTGAATACCCTCATTATATTGACAATAATTAGTATGAATTTAGAATTTTTTGTGCATTTACAACAAATGTGCCGATCAATGACATTACTTCTATCTATTTTTAATAATTTAAAGTGATGTTTTTATTATATGTATTTTGTTAAGTTCTTGCCTTAAAAAATAGAAAAATGAAAAATTTTTAATGTGCAATTTTCTAAAACTAATGAATTCAATAAAATTTTGGGTCAAAATTTGTGTACTGGTTTTTTTTCGAATGTACTGGTATTTTTCTTACGATGTACTGATTTTTCTAATTTCAAAAATGGCAACCCTACATGGGGTCTTCACCTGAAAATTTTTTGTTATACCAAACGTCAAAGTCTATATATAAAAAAAAACTTTAATATTTTTATCAGTGTTTTTTTATATGAAGTTTGACGTTTATTATGACAAAAAATTGTCAGGTAAAGACCATATGAAACAAAGGAGGAATCTATATATCCTGTTATTATAGGGGGACTCTTGTCGGCTAAATGTAGCTAAAATCGGAAGACAGTTGTAAAATCATACACTAAACTGGGTATTAAAAGTTTTATTTGTTCACGCTCTTCAAGTTTTTATTTTTTTTTATTAATTGTTGAGGTGGAAGTACATGACATGCGTTCGGCGTAAAAAATAGCAAGTTGCACAACACGCGTTACAAAAGCCATTCCTGTCAGCTGTCTTTTATTTGTTTACTTATTTATTTTATTGAATTTATTCTTTTTATATAAATATTGTATGTTTTTTAAGCTCTTCAATAAGTTTTTCTTTCATAATTCACAAATTTGTTAAATTATTCTTTTTATTGTCAGCTGATTACTTGTTAAAAATACACTACGGGCCATTATTACAACTTGAAGTTAGCTAAAGTTAAGATTAAATTGACAGATAATAATGTGTTATCTGTCAAAAAGCCTCTGTTAACTGTCGGATAACAGCTAACGCCAAGTTATAATAATGGCCCTACGCGTTAAAAAGTTCAAAGTTAACCAACTTTCTGGCGCAAACGCGTCAATATGTTTTGCATGTAGCTTGTTCTATGAAAATACACTAGTTTAACTTTTTTGACAAAAGACGACAGAGCGCGCGCGCTCTAGCGCGTGTACTGTACTTCTACCTTTAAAAATTCAAGACTGACGCCTAAAGCTACGTTCACAATCAAAAAAACAATTTCATTTTTTCATCTATCTTTTTTCTTCCCAAAGTATTTCATATATTTTCCTTTCATTTTTAGAACAAAAATGTAACTAAAATTTTTTTAAAAATGTAACTTCAGTTGAGTCAACTAGAACTTCAGCAACAATTTGTATGAAATTGTTTCTGACGTTTAAAATAATTTCATTAAGTTTTGAATGAAAATTTTAACAAAATGTTTACAAAAATAAAAATAATAGCAGAATACTGTTGTGGCTAAAATTTGCAAACGGTTTCATGATGCAAAATGTGAGTAGTTACAAAAGAAATTGTTGCTGTATTATGAACACCAAGTGAAAATGTTTTTATGATTGTGAACGAAGCTTAAAACTTGAAGAGTCTAATTATTGTCTTTTTAAACATGTAAAACTAAACTGCTTCAAAAATCGCTGAATATACAACACTCGTCGCACACACACGTGCAATTGCCATTTTTGGTACTTTTTTGTGTTTGACTGGAATTCTTGACATTCTATTTATAAGCGTTAAAGAAGTCACCGGTGAAAAGAAGTTACAAATAAAAATAAAAACAATAACAAATAGAAATTTAATTAAAATAATAAAAACTATCAAGTATAATTGAAAATAATACAAAAGAAATAAAAAATGGATCAACGTCATAGTAATAAAAAGAACAATAAAAATAAACACAACAACAATAACAAATCACAAACCCTAGAGGCATCTTCGCAACCTAGACTTTACGCCAAGGAACGTGCCGAACTGAAGAAGTTAATAAGTTTATTGGTACAGGAAAATGTATTGGAAAATTGCAACAATCCCAAAGATGAATTTCAACAATACGCTAAAGTACAGGAAATTCTGCAACTGATACAAAAGATAGAAGCCCCGCTAAAGCGCAAACGGTTAGAAGGTAAAGAACGTTTAGCAAATATTGATAAATTCTATCTGTGGGCCAAAGAGAACGGTTTGCATTATGATGGGCTAAAAATACAAAATTTTCCTGACTACGATTTGGGTTTAAAAGCCACCCGTGATATTAAGAAGGACGATGTCATTTTTAGAGTACCCCGCCAGTTGATTTTATCCGAAGAAAACTTGCAATATGAATTTGTAAACGAATGCTTTTCATTTTCCAACATGAGATTGGCTTTTACATTGATGATAGAGAGTCTGAATCCCGATTCATTTTGGAAAACCTACATAGATTTACTACCAGAAAAATATAGTACCGTTTTGTACTACACTGTGGAGGAAATGGCTGAATTGAAGGGTTCAAATGCTTTGTCAGCTGCCTTAAAATTATGCCAAATAATTGCAAGGTTATATGTGAATATTTACAGTTGGCCCGAAAATACCATACCGATAAAAGGGTTTAAGGAAATGTTCAGTTATGATTTAATAAGGTAAGTTTGACAATTTAGCAATTATTCTTACATATTTTATTATAAACAGCAAATAGCGATTATCTTTTAAGGTTTTTATTATTAATTATTTAAACTAAAAGGGAAGTGCTACGTGCATAACGATAAGATAATCCTTGTTACATGGACTACTACTTCCTTTAGATGCGTTAATTTTTATTTTTAAAGTTTTATTAATGTGCGGTTTTCACAACACATAAAAAACACAACTTTACCGACTATTTTCTGAATTTTATTTATTCCTTAGAAATAAAAACTATTTAATGTTTTGATATTTATTTATTGCTCTGTAGGTGTCGATAAGATTCCTATTCGTTTTTTCAAAACTATTTATCCTTATATTTCACTTATTTTAACCCATCATGTTAACACCATTTTCCTATCGTCAGCGTTTCCGTCTTCGTGGAAGACGTGGTACCTATCCCTAAGTCAAAAAATATTCGTGATTTTGAGGACTTGAGGCCAATTTCAATTCTTCATGCTCTGTCAAAAGCGGTTGAACATATTATGAAGGATCAGATATTGTCATTTGTTTGCAATAGTATTGTTTCTTCGCAATATGCTTTTCGCCGTGGTCATAGTACTACATCTCTTTTACTTAGCCTAACATCAGATGTCATTTGAATGATAATAGGATAGCGACCTTAGTATCACTTGACTTGACTAAAGCATTTAATTCTGTTAACTTCCGAATTTTGATAAGAAAATTAAGAGAAATATTTAATTTTTCCGCAACGGCTTGTAAGTTGATTTATTCGCATTTGACGGATCGTGTTCAGTTTGTAGATGTTAACAATAAATACTCTAATCTACTCCATCTTACATCTGGTGTACCCCAAGGCTCAGTTTTGGGACCCATTCTCTTCACGTTATACGTTTGTAACGTCATTGTTCACCAATTTTTCTTTAGTGGGTTCTGAACAATGGATTACAATTTTATTTGCAGATTTGAATATTTGTCTAGGTCAAGTTTTAACCGACCCTGCCATATCCCACCCCATTGGTAAAACTACCACCATGATTATATTTAGGCAAGTTAAAATATAATCCCGAAAGTACATTAATTCACATACAACTATAAATTTAGTCCATTTAATCCATTAATTTTTCACAACTCAAATAAAGACAAAATTAGGAATTCATATTAATTTTCAAATTAAGTCAAATATAATTTTTACTTCAAAAAGTTATTAACATATTTTTTCCCGACAATTAATAAAATAATTTATTTTTAATTCATTAAATCTTCAAAGATCATATTTTATAAATGTAAACAAAAAACGGAAGAGGAAAAATCAAAAAAACTTACATATATTTATTCCAACTATGATGTGTACATATCAGCCTCTTCTTTTTGTTTGTTATCACTATGTTATAATATTATAAATTTTCCTCAATATAATTGAACGGAATTAAAGAAAAAACAAGTAAGGGTGCTATATTCGGCTATGCCGAATCTTATATACCCTTCACCATGGTTTGGAAAGAACAGAAGTTTATATATATATTTAAATATATGTATATATACATGTTATAAAATATATATCGTTTAGTTTTATTTAATTATTTGCACATGATTGCATGCTATTAACGGCCATTTTCACCAAGTTCGGTTATAATTAACCATCGGTTATAGCTGTCAAAACGTATTGGTAACCGGAACTTTAATTGAAAGTTAGTTTTAACCGAACTTGGTGAAAATGGCCATAAATATATTAAAAGTTCAATTAATATATAGCACGTTAAGTTTTGATCGAATTTCAGTATTTGGTCATACCGACATCTTAAAGTATAAAATTACCATTTACTTTGGTGATAAAACTTGTAGTCGGGAAGTTATATGGTTCACGAAAATAGGTATTAAAAAAAAACTATATTTTTGACATTACTTTTTTTTACCGATATTCCGAGTTTTTCTAAAGATTTCCGATATTTTGATATCTAAAACGTATGAATAGGTCATAATACAGCTCTAAAATTTTAGTTTTTATAAAAATGTTAATGTTTTTAGTCCTTTTTTGGAGTATTTTGCACATAACTTAACCATTTTTAACCGATTTGGCAGATTTATATACCAACGTGCTTAAAAATAAAATTTCCATTAAATTGGCTTATAGGCATATATGTATATATACCTCCATATATGTACATATATTTAAGCAAACTTAACTATAAAAAAACAAACTTAATTATAAAAAAACAAACTTAATTATGAAAAGAGTAACTTTTGGGATTTCAGTATTTTGATTATAACTCAGCCATTATTTAACCGATATGACAGATTTATATACCGACGTGTTAAGCAAGAAATTTACCATTTATTTGTGTTATAAAACTTTGACTCGGGAAGATCCATGGTTACCGAAAATGGGTATTTAAAAAAAATAATTTTGGTCATAACTTTTTTGTGTCTGAACCGATTTTCCCGAGTTTTATGTAAAATATGTTCTACTAAAAATTTCCGATATTTTGGTATATAAGTCATATCCATAGGACATATGGCAGCCTTAAAATTTAGGTTTTTATACAATTTTTAATTTTTTTTGTACGGGAGGTACCACGCCCACTTCTCCAATCCCGCCCACATTTTGTAGGATGGTGTGTATTGGCAACCTTAATGTGTGTACCTAATTTGGTGACTTTGGCTTTTGTCGTTCCCCAGATATACAGCAAAAAGTAATAAAAATACAACAAACACAAGGGATTTTTGGGAAAAATTAGAGGTAGTCGTGGTTTTTTGCTCATATCTCAGCCATTTGTGGACCGATCTGGCTGAATTTCAATAGCAAAATTATAATAAGAATACCTGACATAAAGATACCCCAACCAAGTCCCCATCATTTCTGGGGGCTTCGGAAAACCCATTTCAACAGACAGACGGACAGACGGACAACCGGTTTTGAACTTCGCTTTTCATAAGAACCCAGAATATATATACTTTATAGGGTGTAGGATCAATATTGTAGAAATTACCTTCGGTGAAGGGTATAATAATTACAGGAAAAACTATTTTTCCTTTTTTTTTTAAATATTAATTAAACAATACTAATAAAAAAATCCAATTAAATATTAAACAAAAAACATAAGCCAATTTGCAAGGTCACTAGTTAGCATATTATAGAAATGTTAGTTGAATTTCACTTAATCTTCTGACATTGGTTGCAACAATTTATGCTTTTATTCTCCTTCTATTGTTTGATTTTAAATATAGGTTTCTCCATTGAACTTCTTTTTTCCTCAAATTATGTGTACTCGGCTATTTGATTGCACCAAGTTTTGTTTTTGTAGTATAAGTTAATATAAATTGGGTTTTTACTATTTTTTTAGATTTTACGTTTAAACAAAAGACATCACCTCTAGACTTTGTATTTAAACACTTTATTAAACGTTTATTTAATTACACAACAATATCTAACGTTTCCTCTTCTTTTTCCACCAAAATATTAGTTTGTTTTACATAACTTTTCTCGTCCAAATATATATCTTTCTACAATTCTTTTGTTTTATATAACAAACGTTCTTTTTTTCCTCTTTAGTGTTCAACCCTCTATTTCCCAAACTTCAATCCCCGTTTTTCGTTTTTTTTCCCAGAAAAAATTAAAAACAAGGCCCATTGAATAGGTCTGCGCAAGAAGCCTGATGATCATTGTTTATGTTCTTTTTAGTTGTCAAAAGTTGTTTACATTTTGCTTACATGTGCATGTATATGTTTGTTTACGTTTATTGTTTTTTCCCACACATACCCAGCGGGAAAAAGAAGGAGTACGGAGGCCTTCTAGAAGGCCTCTGTACCTATTCTTTTAATGAACAAGGCCTGTTCGCTCCATTCCATACTCATATCTTTTTTACACGCGTTGTCATTGCGGAGAAGGCCTTCCGCTTTCCTTTCTTTCACCAGAGCTTCTTAAAGGCATTCAAATAAATGGCTCTAAGAAGGCTTTCCAGAGAATGAATGTCTAAGGGCCTTATAAAAAGGTTATCTTGAAGAATTTTTAAGAAAGGTATGTTAAAAGGCCTTTCAGTTAATGGCTCTTAAAAAGCCTTTCAGACCGTTCTTTTTTTTTAATAAAGGTTTATCAAAAAGCCTTCAGCTGCAGGCATTTAAGAAGGCCTATAAATAATCCCTGCTTATATGCTATCAAAAACAATTCAGTAATAAAAACATACATAATTAATACCAAGGACCCTAAATAACAATTATGGTAATTTTTCAGGTACCAAAAAATTTACCACTTTTAAGAAATACAGTGCTGTCTGGGTAGAGTGAACTAATTTTTGCAGAGCGATTTCACTATACCCAGGTTGTTCACTAAATCAAGGTTGATTTTTTTTATTTAAAAAACTTATTTACTTATTTTAAATGCATTAATAGGTTATAAATTGTACAAAGCTTTTTCCATGCGTGGAAACTCTCCTTTTTAAAGCGTCTTTCTTCTTTGGGTTCCAAATGTATAGTTACCAATAAGCTTTATTACTCCGATTTTCTTTTTATTTATGCCAGAAATTTTTTTTGCAACGCCATAACGCTGTGCTAAAGAAGTAACACGAGCACCTTTTTCAATTTCTTTTATAATGTCGCTTTTTCGAATCCATTTGTATATAACAATTTTATAACACCAATTTTTCAGAAATTAACTTTGAGACACGACCTTAATTGAACATGCGCGCACGCTAACATAAATAAACACTTCATAGAATGCGTATTTGTGAGAGTAACTTGTTAACTTACTCTAAAAGAATCGTTACTTTACCGTTATTTTATGTTCTCTTTAATTTTTATGCTCGTTTTCATTGTTTTTCTCCTAAGCCAAACCTAAAAACTCACTATAAAGTATGTTCACTCTATAGAGGTTCATGAGTGTTCACTCTACAGAGCAGTCAATGTTATCATTCTGGTGTTCACTCTAACGAGGTATTCATAGCATCGGGGGTTCACTCTACCCAGACAGCACTGTATTCTTAAAAATTGCTCATAATTATTATGTATAATGAAAATAAATATTTGTTAAACATAACTATTATATCCAATTAATATCTTTTTACATTGGCTCATAACTATTAAGATCGATACATATTTATTTCTCTTACAGATAACTATTACTAAAGATTTTTATTGTTTTTATTTACGATAATAATTATTTTGAATGTTTTCTTGATATTAATTGTTTTATTTTTGCAGATTATACATGTGCATATATACATACACATTAAAATTAGTTATAACTGTTATGTTATTTCTTATTCATAACTATTAAAAACAATTAGTAATATATCTATCGAATACCTAGTAATAGTTATGTTTGAGAAATTCTTTTATTTGATACCCATAATAGTTATCATCAGTTTTTAAAAATAAAAATTGGAAATAATAATTATTCTTAATACATAAAATATAAATTTATTCGTTATTATTGTTCGCAATTTTTATCGAATAAAAGTTATAACTATTAAGTCCTTGATTAATACATAATAGATAACATTAGGGTGGTCGTTAACTGTATGGATACAATTTTTTTTCTATTTTTCCATGCTCTAACCCCCCAATTCGGTGGGTATTGATAAAAAAACAACTCAAAAATTTTTTTAGGACGATCAGCGAAGGCTAAGCCGTCCCTCAAGCCCGCCAAAGTTTGAGAAAAATCGTAAAGTCCGATTTGTATGACTTATATATAGGAAAATATTAATTTTACATAAAAATCGTTTTCTAAGAAGTTGTTGTTAGTACAGTTTCCAACAACTTTTGCCTTAACAAGTTTTCTCTTAAACTCATATTGAACAAAACCTAATTAAAATAAAAAGTAAACAGCAGCATTGATGCGAATTTTTTCTTTAGAACTGTTTTTTCTTACACACTACAATTCAGCTTTAATATTTGTGTTTGTATGCGTTTGCTTAAAAAAAAAAATTATCAAACGCATATGATTTGTTTCTAACGTACCACGGTTGATAAAGTTGGTGCAATTGTACTTTTTTGATACAATTCAAAGCCAAAAAGTACGGTGGTACCCTAGGGTGACCGTTAAAATCAAAAGTTGGATTTATTTAGGTCTCACTCGCCAATTTGGTAATTATTGATAAAAAAAAAACAACTCAAGAAATTTTTTAGGACAATCGGCGAAGGCTAAGCCGTCCCTCAAGCCCACCAAAGTTTGAGAAAAATTAAAATTTGACATGAAATCTGTCTTTTATGTTTAATAACTTAGAAAATATTAATTTTGTAGAAAATTTGTTAACAAGTTTATCTTTATCTCTTATTAAACAAAATTAACTGAAAATATCGAATAAGCCACTAAAAAATCTAATTTTTAATTCATTAAAGAAACGCATTTTCTATGAATTAGTTTTGTTGCAAAACATTTTTATTATTTAATTAAAAAAAAACCGACCAGCCGGGCACCTGGCGTTTTACCCTAACTCGGGTACGCTGAATTCAGTGGTGCTAACCGTTTTTTAGGTTAGCTCTTGTTTTGAAAATTTCGAAAACGGAGGAGGTTGCACAGCGTAACTCAAAAACGGTTTAGTTTATAAAATAAACTAAATAAACAAAATTAAACAATAATATCACCTTTAACAATTGTTATAGGTTTTTCTAATATGCGTAGTCGTTTTAGAAACCAAATTTTTTTTGGCAATGGGGGTAAAACAAATTATGTGATGTTGGTCATACATTTGACCCAACTAAGGGCAATCTTGACGCTGCAGTGGCCAAATTTAAGAATTATATTAAACCGGCATATTTGTACGGGAGCCCCCCTAAAGGGTGGAGATATAAGGCAAGTATGTTTTAAGAAACTGTTAAGCACAAAAAACTAATGAAGGTCCGTCATATATTTAATCCCCCTTGGGGCGATTCCTTGGCAGTTCTGTGGCTTTTTCTTCAATATATTTCTAGTCTGTGTTGACAATTTTATATGAGAGCCCTCTTAAAGAATAAAGAAAGCGTGCAGGTATGTTACAGGGATGATAAATATAATAAAATAATAATAATAAAACCAATATCGTACTTACGAACTTCTAAATTCGTTCTTTTTCGACCCCAATAGTAATAAATAATTTTTTTTTTATAAAAGAAAAAGACTTTTGTTTCGGTTACACTTGAAACCATTGGTACATACTAGAGTTGTCAATTATTCGCCTTTCAACTTTGTTCGAATAATTCAAATAATTGTTTTTGTTCGTTCGATCAAACGATTTAATCTAAAAAATTATTCGATTAATCGATGAGAATAACGAATAAAAAAATTATTTTTACAAAAAAAATACTATGGAAAATCTTCCGTTCCATCCGCTATGACTTCTTTTTTTGATGCATAACATTTTTCATCTTAACTCTATATCGTTTGCTGCAAAATTAAAATACGAGATGGCAAATGATTCTTTTAGTTGCTTTGGCGCTTTATTAGACGAAATATTCTGATTGCATCAATGCATGTCCGTGCTAAAATCACGGAAGAGGGCATGCATTATTGAAAAACCATTAGAAGCAATTATCATCTCGTATTTTTAATTTTGTAACGAACGAGTTTTCAACTCACCTACTCAATTGTTTGCTAAGATTTGTTTAATAAGAACATAAAATACATTTTTGAAATACAATGAGTACACAACACGGTTTTTGCTTACTAAACATTGAGATTAATTACAACCGGGGCTATAGCAACAATATTTTTTAACTTTCCTACATTTTGTATAAAATCACTAAAAACGTATGAGAATAAACTAAATTCTAAGCTTTTATTTAATTTAAAAATTATTCGATTAGTCGACATTAATTAATCGATTTTTTCGTTATTCGAAAATTGTCGTTTTAAAATTATTCGAACAAGAGTTTGCTTTTGTTTGATCGATTAATCGAATTATTCTTAATCGGTTGGCAACTCTAGTACATACGGTCTATTTCGTTCCTTTGTTTTTATAATATTTTGCCATGAAGGCTTATATGCTGCCGCTGATACTTGATTTAGAATGTGGCATATGCAATCGTCCAATGATCAAGTGCAAAAATCTATTCACAATAGCGAAGTTTAGTATCTGATGCAAATGGTCTTGCAAATAGCAAATGCAAAATATCATAGCTGTTTTGCTAAATCCAACAACAAAATACACAGAGTTTTCTTAAGATTTCATAAAAACGCTACTAAATTTTGCATTTGCACTTTAGCAAAACCATTTGCACTAAACACCGTTTATATTCATTGGACAGTAAATACGAGTTGCCATTTTATATCAATTATAACTATTTAGGTTTGAAAAATTTGAAAATAGTACCAAATGAGTCACGGGGGTACCACCGTACTTTTTGGCTTTGAATTGTATCAAAAAAGTACAATTGCACCAACTTTATCAACTGTGGTACGTTAGAAACAAATGATATGCGTTTGACTATTTTTTTTAAGCAAACGCACACAAACACAAATATTAAAGCTGAATTGACATGTGTAAGAAAAAACAGTTCTAATGAAAAAATTCGCATCAATGCTGCTGTTTACTTTTTATTTTAATTCGGTTTTGTTCAATATGAGTTTTAGAGAAAACTTGTTAAGGCAAAAGTTGTTGGAAACTTTACTAACAACAATTTCTTAGAAAACGATTTTTATGTAAAATTAATATTTTCCTGAATTATTATTTTTATTTTGTATTTTAATATGTACCTACTATGTTTTTATAACGGGATCTGAATTCTTTCGCTTTGGCGAAAAAAACAAAACACAAAATGTTATTCTTTCTCTTTTCAACTTCAACTAAAATGATTTACATTATTGTTTTCATTTGGAAGTTATTTTATTATGTATGTTACTTTGTTTTTGTAAAGGGATCTGATCTTTTTTGCTTTTGCTTGTGCAAAAAAATAAAACAAATAATGTTACTCCTTCTTTTATCGCTTCTCATAGAAGCGAGTGTGGAAGGTGTATCTTATCTTTTATACCAAAGAGCCGAGGCCTTCTATGAGGCATTCTTTAGCAGTTTCATAAGAATAGTAATTAAATTAAAAAGGCCTGAAGTAAGAAGGTCTTCCGAGTTTTACCGCTGGGTACGTTTATGGTATGCCACACATACACGTTTTTTCCTTTTGCTTTGTATATGTGGTAGTAAGTTTTTGACAACTAAAAAGAACTTTTACACAAACAAAATACATGCCGTTTTTTGTTTTTGTTCAAGTAAGCAGACCTGATAGATGGGCCTTGATTAAAAATCAAAAACTTCAAATAAATTCTGCCTACCAGATCTAAAATTTTTCAAATCGCAAGTAGTATAAATAATTTTCAATCATTCTGAATTTTATTTCAATCAATACCCCTCAATTAAATTATTTTCCAAAAATAATAAAGATAACTAGATTACAAAACCGAAACTGAAAAAAAATAACACAAAATAAAATCTACAACTACCGCAAATTAACCCTAACACGTTAATGACTTATCAAGTTATCTTGATAACCATATATGTAAATCATTTTTGCTCGCTGATGACGGATTACTTTTGTTTAATGGCAGAAAATCGGAAATTAATAATTTATGTTTAAATATCAATGATATTCTACGTTTTCTATACATATTGGTCTAATGAAAATTGATTATCCATAAATTCGTCGAAGACTTAAGTTCTTGCTTATGGTATTAATGAATAGCAATAACTTAATTTAAGCATACATGTTGGTGAAACATGCGTGAACTTCGTGGATCGGTTGAATTACCTAGGCATTTATTTAGATACATGTTTAAACTTTGAGACTCATATTGATAACATTAGCTGAAAAGTTTCAGGGTTAGTTTCTAAGTTAGGTCTTATCGCTAACACGATTGTACGGTACGTTTATGGTGTTCGTAGGAATGATCACATACATATCTGAATATGTTAAACGCTTCATGGGCTGTTCTTTCGGTAATTTAATAACTTTACGTAACGTGGTGTTTTTCTATAAAATTATAAAAAGCGGGTTTCCCACGCAACTTTATTCCAAATTTCTTTTTTCCCATTCAACAAGGAACCCTCAAATTATATTGCCTAGAATTAACAATGCTTTATTTGAAAGGTCTTTTATTGTAAGAATTGTACGTCGTTGGAACACATTACCCATTGAGCTTCGCGTGTTTTCACACTCAAATAATGCCTTTCGTGTGAAAATTTTGGCTGTTCTTACGAAATTATAGTGAACAATTCTTCATACTTAATTTAAACGTGATGTTGCTTATATATTGGTAATTCCAGCGAAAAGTCTACTTTTTGTAACGTAACGCCAGAAAGAATTTAAATTATTTCTCAAAAAATTGTATATGCATAGTTTACTTTTTTATATTATGGTGTAAAGCGCAACTAGCTCTACATTTAGTAACAAAAGGGATAACGGTTGAACAACATGGTCTTAAAATACAACCTTATTTGCATTCTGGCGTTACATTAATAAAAGTAGACTTTTCGCTCAAAATGCCCATATGTACCTTTAAACGAGCAAAGTTTTTTATTTCTAATAGCTTGAAAAATAAATCTATATAAGTCCAAGCTTACTAAAAAGGTTTTATTCAAAACGTCTTGCTCAATTTGCAGTCTTATTAAGTTTTGTAATGCAAGTCAAAATCCACGTTTTTTTAACGTCCCACCAGCGCATATTTTTGCTTATATCTGCAAATCCTTACCGTCGATTGATGTAATTTTTTTTCCTGAATATAGTGCTACTTCATTACTTTATATATGTATATAAAAACCCTTTTTACAAATTTTTATTTATTTAATAAAAGTAATATACAAAATCCTATCAAGGCCAATAAAAATATATGTATTACAAAAGCAAAATCCTGAATATTATTAATGGATACAATAAATAATCAAAAACTTATTTATTCAAGTATATACACCTAATTATAAAAATACAAATACAAATGGCTCCCCAGCCAAAGATTGAAAGTAATTTTTAAAAAATACTAATTTATCAATTAACAGGACATCTTCATTTAATTTTTTTTCATTTTGTGGTACGAATATCACGACAGGTCAAAATGGAAATGCCCATATTTATGGGATCAGATTCGATTATAGATTAACGTGAGTATCGTCCTAAGACCTTACCTAACGATGGTCCAAACCAAACCATCTGGTGAGTTAATATTAAGCACTTACCAAATGCCCCTGAGTGAGTTAGAATTCATTTGCACACACAGGTAGCAACTTTGAATGTGTAAACCCGTCGAAGAATACACATTCGTCCCTTGTTTGAGAACTGGAGCTATCTAACCTCCGCTGCTTATTGAATTCCGCAGCATCTGTCGAATAGCAACAGCACCCAGGAATCCCTCACAGCCCGAACTCTCCCCGAAGGTGAAAAATCAGACTTCAACGTGAGCGAGCTCCTACCCGCGACTTTGGGTTTAAACCACAGCCACTACGTGTACTCTGAATAGCGTCCCTCCAAAGGGCATCGACTCCCATAAGGCAATCATCCTGAAAGACAGGAAGCATTCCTTACAGAAGCCCACTAAACAGAGACCTCAACCACCGTCAGCCCAGCTTTTTCGCCAGGGGCAGCTGACTCCCGTAGTGCCTACTGTTTAAGTCCTTAGGTCAGACCTCGAGTGAATTTGGTCTATCCAGACCAAACGAACTCTAGCTTTCGATAGTTTCAGTGACGCCATCAAGCATTTATGGGATCAATTGTCCTTTGATATTTTCTATTTAATTCTACCTATAAATATATATATATATATATCGACCCCTAACCGCGAAAATAATGTAAGCGCCAAAAATCAAATTTTACAGGAGAGAGCTTTTTTGTTTTATATAATAACTAGCTTAACCCGGTGCGCTTCGCTACACTGCTTAAACCACTTCTTCAGTTGATAGATATTTAATATATGCTTTATTTTTATTTTCAAAAGTGTAGTATACCATAGGAGTGACTTCTACTAAGTTTGAACATTCTTACTATAACAGTTCTTAAGATATGTGATATTAAACATTGGCATCCTATGGGGGGTAACATTTCCCCGCTGCTATTTTATTTCAATTTTGGGGTTCAGAAGATCATACTACCAAAAGTTTAATAAAATGAGTGCAGCGGCTCTAAATTATATTTCTATCTATGAGGGGTACTGCTCCTCCCCTGTCTACGCCGCCCATTTCTATATTGAAATTTAAAGTTTGCCATAATAGTAGCTTTAACTACGTTTGAAGACTCTCCCTTTAATAGTTCTTCAGTTGAGAGATATTTAATATATGCATCCTATGGAAGGTATTTCCCCCCTGCGCCTTCCCGCTTTATTTTTATTTTCAAAAGTGTACCATAAGTGTGACTTCTACAAAGTTTGAACAATCTAACTTTAATAGTTTTTAAGTTATCCGATATTAAACATTGGCGTCCTATGGGGGGTTACACTTGTCCCGCTGCTATTTTGTTTTAATTTTGGGGCTCAGAAGATCCTACTACCAAAAGTTCAACAAATTGCTTGCAGCGGCTCTTATTAATATTGCTATCAGTGAGGGGTACTGCTCCTCTGTCTACCCCGTCCATTTTTATATTGAAATTTATAGTTTATCATAGTAGTAGCTTTAACCACGTTTGAAGATGTTCCCATTAATAGTTCTTCAGTTGAGCGATATTTAATATATGCATCCTATGGGCGGTGTTTCCCCTATGCACCTACTCGCTTTATTTTTATTTTCAAAAGTGAAGTATACCATAAGAGTGACTTCCACAAAGTTTGAACATTCTCACTATAACAGTTCTTAAGATATGCGATATTAAACATTGGCGTCCTATGGTGGGTACCACTACCCCCGCCGCTATTTTGTTTTAATTTTGGGGCTCAGAAGATCCTACTACCAAAAGTTCAACAAAATGCGTGCAGTGGCTCTTATTAATATTTCTATATATGAGGGGTACTGCTCCTCCCCCGTCTACCCCGCCCATTTGTATATTGAAATTTATAGTTTACTATAATAATAGCTTTAACCACTTTTGAAGACTCTCCCTTTAATAATTCTTCAGTTGAGCGATATTTAATATATGCATCCTATGGGAGGTATTTCCCCCCTGCGCCTACCCGCTTTATTGTTATTTTCAAAAGTGTTGTATACCATAAGAGTGACTTCTAGAAAGTTTGAACATTCTCACTATTACAGTTCTTTAGATATGCGATGTTAAACATTGGCGTCCTATGGGGGATTCCACTTCCCCCGCTGCTATTTTATTTTAATTTTGGGGCTCAGAAGATCTAACTACCAAAAGTTCTGCATAATGCGTGCAGCGGATCTTAATATATGCGATAATTAATATTGGCATCCTATGGGGGATACCAATTCCCCTGCCCCTATCGAAAAAATAAGTAGCCTATTTTATTCGGTTCAGTAGTTTAGGAGTCTATAAGCCAACAAACAAACAAACAAACAAACAAACACACAAACAAACATACAAACATTTTTCATTTTTATATATATAGATTTTGTATGAAATTTGTCGCTCACACTAAAATTGTTTTTGTTATAAAATCGTAACGGTACATTCATGGCGTATTTACTAGAAGGTGAGGTCAACTCTACAACTACAATGCTGCTGTGGTCGGGTTGTGAAAAATATTGCTAGTAAAAAAACAGGTTTGTTTACATAAAAAACTAGTTTGTATACAAACCAAGGTATATTTATAGCAGGTAGCAGCGAGATTACAACACTTGTACAATAAAACAAACAACAGGGCTTTTTATTGTTGTTTTGTGATACGAACTGTCAAACAGGAAAGGGGTTGAAAAGAGACAAAAGATAAAGACAAAATACCTTGTTTACTTGTTTACTATACAACATTTGACAGTTTGTATCGTAAAACAAGCAAATAAAAAATAACCAGCTGGCTTTCCGAGACTACCTGCTATAAATATACCTTGATACAAACTTTGACAAGTCGACCACAGAAAAAAAAACACCACATGTTGACTTGACCCCACCTTCTAGTCAATTCGCCTTGGGTTCATAATGTGACCATGATATTTTAGGTGATGATGCAAGTGTTGCCAATAAAGTAATTTATTAAAAAAAAAACGAAAATAGAAAATCATGTCGCTTACGTTATTTTCGCTGTTAGAGCTCGATATATATGTGCATGTATATGTGTACATATATATGTATATTGATATTTATTTTGGGTTGGGACCTAGGGATTTAAGTTAAATTCTAAATTTAAATATTTTTAGTATTATTTATTTCATTCACAGTAATATATAAAAGCCTCCTAGGCCAATTTTCATATATTATAAAGATATATTCCTGAATAAAAATACAATTTAATTTTAATACATAGTTATAACGTACTTTCACTTATAACTATTAAAAAAAAAAAAAAAAAAAATTAACTCATTCAATGGCTCGCCAGCCAAAAAAAAAAAAAAAACAAAAAAGTCATAAAAAAAAGATCATATGGAAATGTAGTTCAATAAGAAGTAGTACGTCAAATAGTTTTCTTAAATATAACAAACAAGAAAAGGAAGCGTAAATAAAAGTTTAAAATATGTATATTAGAGCGACTCACCAAAAAAAAAGCTCGATGTACCCTCCTAAAAATGAACCGTGGACTTTTTTAAGATGACATTTTAAATATTTCGGCTCCAGCTTTGACCTCTCGTGAGCTGGACCAGTTTGAAAAAGTGTCTATTTTTGCATGTTTTTTAATTTGATAATCTGTTTCCTTACCAGCCTATACAAATTGGGTATCGTAAGAAAGATTTTTTTAAGGTGCGTCCAACTATATATACCATTTGCCCAAGGACGATCATCCATGTCCTTTTTTTTAAGAATTTTCTGTAAAAAACGGTTTTTGAATTTTTTGTTCGGGGTTGTTTGTAATAAAAGTGCCAAATTAACATATTTTAATCTTTAGTCGATTTAATTAAAAACATGTCTCAGCTTTTTTTGAAATTCGTGCTAGTTCGCGCTTTGACAAATGCAATGGGGTGGTAACCCTTCGTTTTAAATAGGGAAATATGGGTATCAAATTTTATCTTTTGGCAAGTATATCATCTTTGTATGTAAATAATTTAGATTTTTGCAAATTAGATGCATTTTACACTGTGCTCTGGAATATATAAAAATGCAATTTTGTAGTAACTCTAATATGATAGCGGATTTAGTTTCTAGATCATGTATGGATGAAAATAGGACTAAACAAAGAAAAAAAGAAATGATCCACGACTTTTTGGCGGCATATTTTTTTTTGCAAATTAAAAAAAATTCAAGTCGTGGATCATTTCTTTTTTTCTTTCTTTAGTCCTATTTTCATCCATACATGATCTTGAAACTTAAAAAAAAATAAAAAAAGTGTCCTTTTGTGCTGCATACGTATACTTTGGCGTGAGTGACTGACTCATTCATCCTCGTACAGCCTAAACGCCTGAAGCTAAAGACTTGATATTTGGACCGGAGGTGGATCTCTCCCCAAATCGATCCACTAAGACGGAATTTTTTAAAATTCGAATGTTTAGGGTGTAAATAAGGGTAAATTCGGAAACCTTTTATCTACAAAACTAAAAGAGATACAAAAAAAAACACAATACTAATTATTGATACAAAAAAACTGTAATACATATCGTTGTTCTTTTGAAAAGTAAGTGGACAGGTGTGTGGTACTTTTTTGCAATTCGGCTCTTTTAGGGTGAAAACGGGTAAAACCTGAATTTTGGTACGTTTTTGTCAGCCCATCTATCTTTTGATCCAATGAACCTAGAAATAAAGTTAATATCACATTCGAAACTTATCAAAAAAATACGAATACAAGTTTGGTACTTTTTCGAAATTCGAACGTTTAAGGGGCGAAAATCGTACTTTTTTGCAAAACATTTTGCATTTTGCAATTTTTGATACTATAATGGGGGGAAAAAATAGTACCAAAATGGGAAATACGGAAAATTTTATATCTTTCTTCAGCTTTTTGGTTCTACAACTGGTATTTTTTAATTATCGTTAATATTTGACCTCAAAACATAAAATTCAACATGCAATCTCCTAAATGAATGCTTTATATCTCAGAAACCACGAAAAATTTCGCGAAACAGATTTTGGATTCAAAAAGGGGGTATTCAAAATATATATACCCCATAACTAACTCCATTTTTTTTTTAAATGGTCGGTAGGTCAAACCAATCCTGAGCTGACGATATGTATTTCTGTAGAAAGCAACAACAAAATTTTGACAAATTTTTTACATTGTTTTTGCTTTCAATGTTATTCTTGGCATTGCGTTTGCGTTTTACAAATTTAGGGCCTAAATATTAATTAAAGAAATATTTGCATTTCTGCAAAGAAAGTTTTTGGGCTAAATAATGAATAATAAATTTACAATTGTAATATATAATTTTTGGCCTCCTAGGCTTTTTATATTACTTGGACTGAAATAAATAAATAAATAATGTCTTTCCGTTTGCCGTATGGCCGCATGTTCGACATTGGAACGACGAGTATAGAATAATATTGACCCTTATTGTGGTTGGCGTTTTTAAAACTGTTCTGATGAATCGATCGCTCTTAATTATTTAAATTTCCTTCCGATTTTCTTTAATCTATTATTATAGTTTGATATACAACAGTTTTAGTTTTGTTCTAGTGAAGTTTTAAGTTAAGTTTGATTTTAGTTTAATTATAGTTTTAAGTTAAGTTCGACTTCAGTACTATTTAAGTTGTGCTCAAGTTCAGTTCTAGTTTAGTTTTAGCTCAGTTCCAGTTAAATTTTTGTTTACTTCTATTTCAATTATACTTCAGCTTAAGTTTAGTTTTAGTTAACTTCGAGTTCAATTTTACTTACGTTTAAACTCAGTTCTATTTTAGTTGTAGTTTAGCTCTCCAATAATCTCAGTTGTATTAATAACAAGATTTTAGTTTTTATAAGTTTTTTATTTAAAATTTTCGTTTTTTTTAATCTACATTAAATGTAATCATAAGTGTAATATTAATTAATATATTTATGTTTGTTTGCTTGTGTTTTCTTGTAATTGATTTGTTTTCAGTTGTTTTCGTTTTTTTTTTTGTTTGTTTGTTTTTATTTAAAAACTACAATTAATTTAAGTTACAATTTTTTGTTATTTAATTAATTTGTCTTAACACAAACAACAATTAAACAAACAAACAAAGAAATAAATTAATAAAAATAAATAACAAAGTTTATTAGACTGTAATCGGGGAATGTAAAATTTTTATTGGTTTTTTTATTTTTAATTAATTAATTTTTATTTAATAATTTTTTACAATTTTCGATAGATTATTGTCTCGAAAAACATTTTTGTTGCAATAATGTTTTGTGGGTGTTTAAAGTTATGGGATTATGAAGGTATTTTAAACAAAAAAAAAGTATAAAATTAAAATAGAAATTGTTCATTGCATGTCTGTTTATAACTGGAAACCCCTTATAATTTTGTTTTTCTTTAATTATTCAAAATTATTAAAAAAAAAAAACTACATCATAGTATAAAACATTGCGGGAAACACTATTTGAATATTGTCATCTATATAAGACCGCAAAACAAAACGTACTTTTTCGCATTTTTTGACAATTTGTTTTTTTTTAGTATTTTTATAATTGAAATGTTGTAAATGTTTTATAAAATTTTTTTTTATTACATTTTTTTGTTCTATTAAGAAAGATTTTAGAAAAACTAAAGATATTAAACCCAATAAAACTGTTAAACGTATAAGAATTATAAGCAACAGTTCTACCTGTACTTAACTTAAACAGATGTCAAGCCAATAGAACTCTACTTTTCTTGTTCTGTTTTTATAAATTTCTTAACTGCTACTGTGAGCTATTTCAGTCGATTTAAATCTAAATGTATATATGTACATTGGGGGTATAACCAATTTTTTGGCATAGTACCATGAGGTCAACCATGTCCTAGTAACCACGAAAATCATAATCTTTTGTAATTTTTCTCAAAAAAGTTCACGCACCAATTGGTTTTTCTAAACCAATGCAATATTGAATATTCATAATTTTATACGGGGTTTTTTATTCTTTTTTTGTTAAAAAAGGTTAAAGATACGTTTTAGTTTGCGGAAAAATCTCTAACCATCTCTAAATATTATTGAAATTTCATATTTGAGCTATTTTTTGTTTTAAATAAACATATTATTAATTTTTCTTAACCAAAAAGAATATTAAAAATTTTCAAATCTTCATCGCGGTTGGTGCGTGAACTTTTTTGACCTTAGCGAAAAAATAAATATACGTTCCCTTAAAGTTGTTTATGCTCTATGGGACTGTGCTATGCCAATTTTGTTATTTTAAAAAATTGTTAAAAAGTTATATCGCTAATGTACATACATATTTTAAGGAAAAAACATGTAATTCAATTGTTGTTGTGAATGATTAACAACTAATTTCGATCCACCAAGTAAAAATTCCATTTCGCTTAAAGATGTATGTTTGATTAACGACTGCCAGCCGATGTCAATGGCGCGCGGTGAGGCAAAGATTTCTGAAAAGAAAGTGTGGTTTCTATGAAAACATATCACATCAACCTGTCCGTGGTATCAATCGCATACTCAGTGAAGAATAAAAAATTATCAATAAATTTCATTTCATTTCATGTTGTAAAATTCCTTTCTTTTTTAAAATATGTAATTAAATGAAAATTAAAATTGACGAACTTAAGCCTGATTAATATATATAACTTTATTTTGGAAATCATTAACAGTTCAATAAAGTAACCACAACACTTATTATTACTAATTAAATAGCAGCCATAACATTGCCAACATACAGTCGCTGTTTTAAATAACCGAACTAAAAATTTCTATATCGGACTTAGAATCTGGGGGAGGGGGGTTACGGCGTATTTCGATTTGAAAAAAATAATAATTGACGATTTTGAACAATTTATACTGTATATTTCGATTTTCGTAATCGTTCGAATTGATGCCTGTCAGCGTTATATTTATCACCAATATGCAATTGCATGTTTTTCCTTGTGCCACCAATAAAGGCAGAAACAATATATTTATTCGTTTAAGAGCATTTTATGAATTTTGGCATCGATTTGTTAGTTCATATTTTAGCATATACCGCTTGCAGCATTTTTTTGCATAATTTAGTTAAAAGAGCTTTTTTGCAGCATTTTTTAGGTTTATAGCGCATATTTTGCCTTTTTTAAGGGATACATACATATTAAATTTTTTAGATGCCTACAATAGCTTTCGCAACAGACACATTTATTTTCGAAAATCTGTTACTTCAATTTCGACATCTGCATTTAATTTTTAATCTAAAATTGTAAGATTATGCAGGTTGTCATTAAGGATAAATGTTATAGAATTTTATCTAGACCAATCTTTTAGTATTCCGATCGACTCAGAATCACTTTTTAAAGTGATCTAACGATGTCCATCTGTCCGTCTGGCTGGTTGTCTGTCCATGTTAGCCTTTTGCGCAAAGTACAACTTCCAATTTTGTAGATAATTTGATCAACAATAGACGAAGTCGATGCAAATGGTGAGAATAAGTCTATAATTTCACATCAAAATTAGACTCTGTGTCCGAAAGCTATCTAAATAATGATGATGGTATTAAAATTAAATCGTCCCAAAAATATTTTACTGCATATTAAATTATTTTCGAATCGGTTCACATTTGCTCAAAGCTCCCATCCTTAAATAGCTTTAACTTCTTTTTAAATGTTAACATTTGTTAACAATTTAGAGACCGTACCTAAAATCCCTTTAAGACAAAAACCCATATGGATGTTAATATCTAGACATTATTCGGCGCAAACATCACCTATATGAATTTTTAACTTATATGGGCTAAAGCGATAATATTTTTAGATTTTTGTATTTAAATTTTGTTATTAAATTTTTATTTTTTAGGGCATACATATTTTTAAAATTTTTCAGGGCATATTTCTGGTTTCCCTGTTTATCACTAAATAAGAAATTGAATGAAAAGTTATTGTTCGTAATAGAGAGCTGCTGTTTTGAAAGGGATTTTTTGCTGTCGATAAAGTAAAAAACCTTCCGTTCATTCAAAACAAATACATAGTACGAAATTCGTAATAGACGGAACAAATTGTTCGAACTCGTAAATTCTTTTTTACGAATCGAAATACGCTGTAGTCTCCTCTGCAGTGTGTGTCATATTACACGAAATAAAATTAAAACTGAGATTGATACTCGGAAAAATCTAAAGCTTATGACAGATTTACGAATTGATAAGCATATAGAAAATACGTTTTACGAGATGATAAAAGAGATCAGAAAAACACTGAGGTTTGTTTTTGATATGCAAAAAGTTCAAATGTTGCTAAAATGTCCTACTTATTACTTACCAAAAATGTATGCTTCCTCCGAATCAGTAATGTAAGGGAAAATTTGGAGTGAAGCGCTTACACTTTTTTTTTTTGTTAAACAAAATGTCCTTTTTTATCAAAACGTACATTTTCCGTAAAAGTAATTTGATATCAATCACCCTTAACATTTAATGTCGTCACTTATGGCAGTTTAATGCATCTATTGAGAAGGAAAAAGCTTGTTATCATTTCCAGGTTTATGCAGTTTTTGAGGAGGCAAAGCCAATTATTTACGCACAACTAATTGTCTGTGTGGTTGTTGTTATATTTTTGCACTTTTGCTTTTTTGCAAGGGTGCAACTTGTGACGTGAATACCCTGAATATTTCGTCAGCTTAGAGTGTAAACCTGCTAACTCCCTTATAACAAATTTTACAGGAGAGACAATCAACTTTTTATTTTTCCTATTTGCTGCTTGAGAGGAAAACCAAAAATAATGTTGATCTGACACACTTCAGGGGGGTTACTCTCTATTGCGATGCGAAAGAAAATTGTAGCAAATCTAGCGATTGGAACTCTTCAATACGTTTGCGGATGTGTCTTTCGCATCTTTTAATTTTTTTTCTTTTCGTATATCATCACTTTATTTTATTTTAATTTTCCAATTTCAAATATTTTTACACACTTTGGCATTTCATTACTGTAAATCCGCGTCATCTTAAGTTTTTATTGCCACTATCGCTTCATTTTCAGAAAATTTTGCGAAAGTGATAGAGAGTACCAAGTTGGCATTTAGCTTACGCATCGCAATTGAGAGTAGACCCCCAGGACTCAAATTGAAGAAAAACTACATGCTGGTCGACCAGGCATATCTTTCTCTACCATACGGCATTAAAATGTCAATTTACTTAAAAAGTGGATTTAGCAGGTTTACACTCCAAGCCGACGATTTGTTACTGAGAATATAAGAAATGATCAATGTGTGGAAAAGATCAAAAAGCTAAATAATTGTAGTGCTAATAATGAAATATGCTAGAAGGAGACGGTGTTTTATTTTCTCTGCCAATTAGATTTAGGCATTTTGGGAGACAAGAATTGCCATGTTTGGGCGATATGTTTAGTTTAGGATTGAAACCGATATCTCTGTTTTGCAGGGAGTGGAGATGGTTCGAGGCAACATCTCTGTGGTATAATCTGGTGGATACTGGCTGACTCTTGCCACTGGCTAGGGGTATGACAAAGGGACCGCTATAAGTACCCAAGAGAGCCGTCCTTGTGTCGGCTGCCCATTGAACCTAACCTAACCATACCTATGCTAACAATCCGGCACTTCAGCAGTCAAAGTAGGCTGTACATTGTGATCGAAATTCGTAACTATATGCTTTGAAGCAGTCTTCGAAAATAAACAGAACATTATTTATCGTTCGGCTCACACACCCAGGAACGATATCTATATCTTTTTTAGTGTTTGTGTAGACTAACACAACCCTTAATACCGTTCGTAACTATTTTCAAGAAAGAGACGAACATTATATATTGTTCTGTTCTTCGTTAAAAAACAGAAGAATTGTAGTGATACTGTTGACAAACATTATATTTTAATGTTCTATAATGTTACTTTTTTTACATTAATTGAGAAATGAACAAACAAATAATTTTAGCAACGACCGCAGCTGGCTATTTGTTTTTTATTCGTATGTGATTTTGTTTTTATAAAAAAATATTTGGTTTTTTTTCTACCACAATGATGTTTTTTTTTTTTTTTAACCGAACGGAATTAAATGTTCTCATCTTTTTGTTGAGTTGGATAAGAACAGTATTATTTTTGTGTTTTTGAAAGATGACAAACAGGGAAACGTTATTTTTTTAAAGATTAACTACACAAACACTATTAGCGTTTGGGTTTTAAAAAATCTACCGAACCGAACACTAAGGAGCGGTATTTAGTGTTTATTTTCGAACACTGTTTTAAGGTGTTAGCTTCAAACTGCATCAAAGTTTTTTTAAAAATCCAAAATTTTTTTTTGGAGATTTGGTCCGAAATAAACACAAAACTTCTTCACAATTTAGTTCAGTATATTTCGGTTTAATGTAGTTTTAGTTCAATTTAAACAGCTTTTTAATATTTAAAAGCACGCGATGTATTAATAAAAACATTAAAACGCATTTGAAATTATATACCAGCCAATGCGAATTCACTCGAAGGTGGGATCAAGTCAACATATGGTGTTTTTTTCGGTGGTCGACTTATCAAAGTTCGTATACAAACTAGTTTTTTATGTAAACAAACCTATTTTTACTAGTAATATTTTTGTTAACCGGACCACAAATGCAGTGTTGTAGAGTTGACCTTACCTTCTAGTGAATTTGTCTTGATACCAGCTGATTAACATTTTGTGCTTGCCCTATGCCGCATTTAAAATTCAACATTTTCAATGATTTAAAAAAAAACCAATTAAATTCACAAAAAAGAAATATGTACACCTGCTATTGACCCGGCATTTCTGGCCATCCCATCTATAGCCCTCTTCTGTTGTACTATCTCAACAGAAAAGTCGAAAAATATTGTAAAACAATGTTAAAATTGTATCAAAATTTATTCTGTTCTAATTTAACTTTAGTCCAATTCTAGTTTAACTTTAGTTATATATTTTTTTCAACCTAAGTTTTTGTTCAATTCGAATTCAGTTGTAGTTCGGTTAGTGTTCGGCTCTAGTTTGTAAATAAAGTCAGATCATAACAAAATTCTTGAATAGTGCTTCTCGTCTTCCCTTAGATTTCTATGATGTGTTCATTTTTCTTTATTCATAAGTTCGACTTGGCCGAATTATTGTAATTATTATTTTTTTTTTTTAATTCTCTTAACTCTTATTTTGCTAAAGTATTTGTTTTGTATTTTATTTGTTTATTAAGAAAATACCACAGAAAACAATTCTCTTAATTCCACATCACATTCATTAAAAAAAAAAATTATAAATAAAAAAGTTTTCTTCTAGAAATCATTAAACAATAGTTTAAAACGAATTTCTTAAAGTATCGAATAAATATTCTTGCACTTCGGGTGAATTGGCATCCATGGTGTTTATGTGAGAGTTGGAAATATTATGACCACTCGTCAGCGAAAAACTTAATGAGGTCGTTGAGCCGCTCATCTTATTGTTACGCTTAAGGTCCAGCAAATTACAGCCACCCAAAATAGATAGATTTGTGGTTTTATCGTTGTTATTACTATTGCTAGTTGGGTTAAACGATGAACGCTGAAACAATAACGAACTTTGCCGTTGTAGTGGCCTTAAGCCACAGTTATTGCTGCTAAAAGTGTTGTTGTTTTTACTACAGAGATCAGTCAACATTGTTGTTGTTTGTGAATTATTGACAGGTGGTGAGGAGGTTGTCGATGTATGAATTGGTGTATTTGGCACTCCGGTTGAGGTGGTGGTAATGGTGGCTGCCACTGACAAACCACTACCACCTAATAGATCTTGCATTTCTCGAAATGAAGATTGCCTGGAATTGGGATTTGTATTGCTGGTAGCATTTACAGCTCCCGTCGACGTTGTTGCTATCGTAGGCAGCTTGCTTTTCATGGCATTGTAGGATTTCATAATATTCGTCATGCGATGTCTTCGTTGTTTCCATTTGCAAACAGCAAATATTACCATAAATGTCACCAAAGCTGTCAAGACAATTGTTGCGCTGGCCACGATAGCGGATTTTATACCAGGCGGCATATTTGTGTAAAAACTACCATGACGGTGACTGTGAGCTAATGCTCCAGCTGCTTGGGGACTTCTTTTGAAACCGTGTCCCGATAATTCCAGATCTACCAAATCATGTGCTCTCGCCACTTCATTTTCTATAGCTTCAGCCGTTCGGTCGGGAAACCTTACAGCTGCTTGTATTGGATTTTGTGCCTGATAGTCATCTTCGCTGTCAACATCGTCCTCCACATCGCGGCCTATAAGAGTTAGTTCATTTTCCTTAATGTCATAGACATCTTCATCATCGCTGTCACTGTTTTCAGAATTGTTTTCTAACAGCATTTTCGGCTGCTGCAAAAAGTAGGGGTTTGTTTGTTTTTTATTGCTAGTAGTGGCCAAAGAGGCCAATGCTAAAGTTTTCCAAGAGGGGAAGAAACCTAAAGACTTCTCAGAACGATCTGCAAGTAAGGAAGCTGAAATGAAAGAAGTTTTAGAAGGATCAAATGATTTTTTAAACAGCGTTAAATACATTTTTAAACGAAAGTCATTTGTGTTCATTCAGAAATAGTCACGTTCTCTGTTTAGTTTTAGTTAAGATCCAGTTTAGTTTAGTTTAGTTGTAGTACAGTTCTTTTTCCTGTTCAGTTCTATTTCTGTTTAAGTTTTCGTCCAGTTCAGTTTTAAGTTGATTTCTAGTTCAGTTTCATTTTAATTCTAGTTTACTTCGACTATCATTCTGTGAACTTACTTTTTTCTTATACATGTTGGTAGAGCAAGTGCTGCTTTAGTTAAGTTTTAGTTAAGTACTACTTTAGTTTCAGTTCAGTTCCATATAAGTATTAGTTCAGTTCTTCTTCAGTTTTAGTTCGATTTTGCTTAGTTTTAGTTCAGTTCGATTTTAATTCTAGTTTACCTCGACTATCTTTCTGTAAACTTACTTTTTTCTTTTAAATAGGTGTAGAGCTAGTGCTGCTTTAGCGGCTTCCAAAGACTGGCGTTCATGTTCTTTGTCGTGCGTTTTGTTTTAAAAAGGGATTTAATTTTCTTAATAGGTAACTTTTAGTGTTACAATCTTTTGACAACCGCTCCAGCAGCAACAGCACTCACCACAAATTTAAAAAAAGCAACATTATTTTTGAAAGTTTCTGTTTTACTGACGTCTTCGGCGCACGGCCGAAGATGCAGTGTATTTATGTGGACCCCTCAAGTGACGTTTGCGATCCAAACGATTGCTTATATAATTAGACGCACCTTTGTCCAGATCAGCTGTTATTGTTTGCCCTCCCTTGCGGTTCTTGAACACCTCATCGGTCGGCTCAATATCAATGATTGAAGTGAAGTAACTGGAACCTTGCGAATCAGTTTTTATATCATCCGGTTTGACACTTTTCAGATTGAGCAAATTGAAATGGGGAAAATTTTCAAATGCTGTGACAATGTCCATGTTGTCTTGCAAAACAACCTTTTTGTCAGGATACAAGCGTGACGGACTCTCAACTATGGTGGCCAAATGTAATTGGCTAGAACCACGTTTGCGATGTTCTATAAGTTCTTCTAGGGTCATATTACGCTGCTCCAAAACTTTAAAAAGTCTGTTTCCAGATCTACGATCTTCTATTAGCTCCAAAAGATCAGTACGATCATCTACGTTGTCAAAATCGGGTATAACATTTACATTTTCGGTGGGTGTGGTTATAGGTATGGGTGAGTTTGTTGTTGAAGTTGTGCTAGTGTAGAAAAATGAAGGAGTATACTGTTTCATTCTTGTGGTAATGGTAGAGGTTTCTATATATTTAGTAGTTTTGGGTTTAACTGTTTCCTCAAAGAAGTTTTCCAAATCATCATCGTCATCTTCGCTATCATTAACCTCCATTTGTGGTGATTTCTTATAGGAGTCTTCCTTTTCAATAAGATTTTTTAGTAGAGTCTCTTGTATACGTTCGCGTAAATCTTCCGTATTTAAATTTAGATTAGCTTTGGGTGTTAAATTCATGGTGCTGCTGCTGGCGGTTGTTGTCGAAGTTGTTGTGGATGTTGTTGTCATGGGTGGGGATGCTGTAGTAGTAGAAGTGGTAGTAGATGATGTTGTAGCTGGGGTGGTGGTAGTGGTAGTGGTAGAAGAAGTGCCATAACGATAAGTAGTCCTACCAGAACCTCTTGTGCTTGTATACATTCTTCTACTAGAGATAACAACATCTCGGTTAGTTGGTTTCTCATTAAGTGGTTTTGGTTTAGGGGTGACAGTTGTGGTAGATGAAGTGTAGGAAGAAGATGTTGTAGTAGGTGCTATAGTTGTTTCCATTTTCCAAGTAGTTGTTTCAGGTAATTTTGTGTTTAATTCCTGTATATCTTGACTAAGATCTTCCTCATCTTCCAATAGTTCCAGATCTTCCTCTTCTCCTTCTGTTATTACTGCTGTTTCTTCATTTTTATCTTCTTGTAGCTCCTTACTGTCCCACGAACTAACCTCTCTCTGCGGTTCAGAACTCGCCATTAAGGCTGTGTTTTTTAACAAAAAAGTCGGCTTCAATGTTGGTCTTTGATGTAAAATTTTCTTGTATAATGGAATTTTAGTTGTTGAAGGTTTTGCGGTGGTTGTGGTAGTTGTTGTCGTTGTAGTCGTTGTGTATATACTACCGTCTCTTTTGCGTGTTGTCAAATGATCGGCCAAGCCCACTTGAACACCAGACGCTCTCGATGAGCTACCAAATAATTTGAGCCTATGCAAAGCTGTCAACTTAGATCTCTCCTTCGAATTATACACCTCGTCGTCACTGCCTTCTGTTATCTTAACATTGGAATTGTTTGGCTTAAAGCTCGGTTTAAAAGATGGATACTTGGCATGATTTGTTTTCTCTAGCGGTGCTGTGGCAGTAGTTTGTAAAGCTTGCAAAGCATTCTGCTTACCCTTAAGTAAATCATCTAGAGAAAGATTTTTCTGTTGTAAAATTTCGCTTAAACTTAAGCCCCCACTGTTCTTTAAAATATTCTTAAGATTAACGGAATTTCGATTAACATTTCCATCAGTTGAGGTTTCCGGCTTATTACGCATTTCGTATAGTTTTTGCTCTTTCTCTAAGGCTGCCAAGGGTTCTCTTACGGCAGGTTGTTTTCGGCGTTTAAAAGAGGCCTGCAGAGAAGGTCTAACAATTTCTTGACTATCTTGAAGTTTTGTTGGAAAGGATTTTGGTGAAATATTTAGAACTTCCTTGTCGTCGTCAACATGACCCCGCCAATAGGGTGGTGGATTTGAAGCTGTAGGACTGACGATGCCTTCAGCGGTAGAGGGTGGTTGAGGTCTTCGTTTCCGTTTCCTTGTACCAGGTCGTCTTCTTTGAACATTGCCATTAGAATATTCAGGTTGTCCTAAAGCTAACGCAACGGATTGACTGCCATCATCGACTACCAAAGAAGCGGCAGTTTGTAACACCTGCAAACAAAAATAGGGAATTTCTTTAAAAAAATTTTTAAATAAAAACAGCAATTTAAGAAAACTTATAAGTAAAACTTAAGTTCAACTAAAAAAAACCAGAAAGGAATTAGAACTGCACTAGAACTGGGTGTGAACTAGAATTGATCTAGAACTTAACTAGAACCGATCTAGAGCTGAACTAGAACTGAACTAGAACTGAACTAGAACTGAACTAGAACTGAACTAGAACTGAACTAGAACTGAACTAGAACTGAACTAGAACTGAACTAGAACTGAACTTGAATTGAACTAGAACAGAACTAGAATTGATCTAGAACTGAACTAGAATTGAACAAGAACAAGAACTAAACTAGCATTGAACTAGAACTGAACTAGAACTGAACTAGAACAGAACTAGAACTGAACTAGAATTGAACTAGAACAGAACTAGAACAGAACTAGAACTGAACTTGAACTGAACCAGAACTGAACTAGAACTGAACCAAAGCTAAACTAGAACTAGCGCCAAGCTGCATCTGATCTCAAATAGACATAAATTTAACTAGAACTAAACTATACAAATTTTTAATTGTTGAGCTTTTACCGTTAATTCGTTAGCAAAATATTATTTTACACTTAAAACACTTAAAACATGTGTACCTCTTCTTTCTATTTCTATTTTTTTATCTTTAGATTTTTTTTTAATATAAATGATGCCACACTATGAACATCAATAAATCATAGACGAATTTATGCTGCAAAAGGAAAAAAGAACTTGTTCTTCAGCTATAAAAGTAGAAAAGAAAAAAATTAAAACACGATAAATGATTACGACTATTTTATATACTCATAGTTATGCGGGTTATAGCTTGTGTTATTTTTTGTGCATCTTTTTCTATCCTTAAACGAATGCATGTAATAAAATAAAATATTCGAATATGCCAATGAGTTTTTATGCAATTCATTCATTCAATATAAAAACAACCTAAAGAGCTATACAAAAAATGATTTCTCTCTTTGAAATTAAAAAAAAAAAAAAACACTACATTATTGAGGTTATAAAAAGGACTATACATCTGCATATAAAAAAGAATTGTAGTTACAAGTGTATGTGTGTCAAAGGATATTTTATGAATGCAAATATAATAAACTGGCACACATACTCGTATTTTATAGTCGTATAATTCATTTATCAAAAGAATATGGGGTAAAAATAAATTGTTGTTAAATAAATGCATTGAGAAATAAAAACAAATGGTTATTCGATTAATGACAAAGTAAAGTAGCTACAAAATAGAGGATGATAAAGTGAATTATATTTATAATGAACTTAGTTTTTTTTTAATTTAGAAATACATAATTTCAAAAAGATTTGAGTCTAAAGTAGGTTAAACATCTAAACATACCTTATTGCAACATAAATCGCCTTCCAAATTTTTTTGACCATACCTCCTTTACAAATACCACTCCCAAACACAGCTTTAAATCTCATAACTTTCTTTTAAGTGTTGCTATTGATATAAAATTTAGCAAAGATAACTTTAAATTTTAAGGGCCAATGTTGATTTTGAATAAAACACAAATTACACAGTGTTACAAAATTGAATGAAATAGAAAAACCTGGGACCGGATATTATTTTTCTTGTAGGGCTTGTCGACCAAAACAAGATTCCAATAGTGAAATATACCGGACACCTCCAAAATCCGGATTTACGGGTAAAATTGTCGAGCAAACACAAATTTTGTAGATTTTTCAAAAAAATTTCAAATTTAGTGACGTTTTGATACATTATTTTCTTAAGAAACTATAATACTATTGAGTTTATTCAAAAAGTACGTTTATTAACGATTACAACGCATATTTGGGTTTAAACATAGATAAGTAGTTGACTGAGTTATTTAACTTTTCATGAAAAAAAAAACTTTTAAACATTTTATAAAAATTTTATTAATCAATGTTATCCTAAACACAAAAAAAAATTTGTAATGAGAGTTTAAGTCATTCAAAAATTTTATTTTTTTTGTGTTCTTTTTACGCACTTTCTTTAAAATTACAAATCACTGTCAGCCTAAACACAACTTAGATTTACAACAAATATTTGTAATGAGAGCTTTACTCATGTAAAATTATTGTTTTTTTTTAATATGACGTTTTGTTAATGTCTTCTTTTTCACTTTGAATCTGTGTATTAAAAAAAACGTTTGCAATTTAATAAAAATCGTGTGCAATTTAAATTAAAATTATATACAAAATGTGTGACAATTGTAAAAAATTTTTGGCTCATTTACTGATATCACTCACCTGCGTGATTTTAAAAACAATACAGTTTTAAAACACGCAAAAACATTAAGTACGCAAATGTTGTAACTGTAACAAAACCGATACCTGTAAGTAATGATCTACCGACAACGAGCAAATCTGTCGATATAACAGAAAAAGATTTTGAACAAAGAAAGTTCCTTCCATCCAGGTCTACAACAACGGAGCGGCATATTTTGTCAAATGCTGATTTCTACGATCTTGTTCGCGAATTACACTTGTCAAAGCGGCAATCTGAAGTCCTTTGGTCGCGATTAAAACAGTAGAATTTTCTGGAAAAGGATTTCGTTATAACATCTGGTAGAACAAGTTACCGGACTTGGTTACTTGAAGAAAGATTTAAGACTATTTCCAATGACAGTGATCTCGTGTATTGCGTTGATGTACCGAAACTATTTTCGGCATTAAATCACAATTATAATGCAGATGAATGGCGACTTTTTATTGATGGTTCATTTAAAAGTAAATTTTCTTATAAAAATTTATGACTTTATTTTTATTAATTTAAGATTTGTAATGTAATATGTCGTGCGCCGAATCGTTATGATCGCAAGCTATGGCCATCTCACGAGTCACATAGAAAAGGCAGCAAAAACATTTTAAATTATCATTTAGTTAAAGTTAAGGACGTTATTCTGGCACCACTGCATCTTAAACTGGGATACATGAAACAATTTGTAAAAAATATGATGCAAACGGCGATGCTTTTTGTCATCTTTGTCATAATTTTAATTTAAATTGCACACGATTTTTATTAAATTGCAAACGTTTTTTTTTAATACACAGATTCAAAGTGAAAAAGAAGACATTAACAAAACGTCATATTAAAAAAAAACAATAATTTTACATGAGTAAAGCTCTCATTACAAATATTTGTTGTAAATCTAAGTTGTGTTTAGGCTAACAGTGATTTGTAATTTTAAAGAAAGTGCGTAAAAAGAACACGAAAGAAAACAATATTTTTGAATGACTTAAACTCTCATTACAAATTTTTTTTGTGTTTAGGATAACATTGATTAATAAAATTTTTATAAAATGTTTAAAAGTTTATTTTCATGAAAAGTTAAATAACTCAGTCAATTACTTATCTATTTTTAAACCCAAATATGCGTTGTAATTGTTAATAAACGTACTTTTTGAATAAACTCAATAGTATTATAGTTTCTTAAGAAATTAATGTATAAAAACGTCACCAAATTTGAAATTTTTTTTGAAAAATCTACAAAATTTGTGTTTGCTCGACAATTACACCCAAATTTCTCCAGTCTTCTTAATCAAATTATATATCGCTCGAAAGATCTCAGTTTCTTCTTTCCAAATCTAGTATGCAATTGAAAATCGGATCATTATCAACAAAATTACAAGCTTATAACTGCGCAAAGGTACAAAAACCGGTTTTTTACCCGTAAATCCGGATTTTGGAGGTGTCCGGCATATTTCACTATTGGAATCTTGTTTTACTCGACAAGCCCTACAAGAAAAATGATATCCGGTCCCAGGTTTTTTGGACTGTCTCACCGTGTTATTTAGGAAATTATTGTCATTTCTTTTTATTATGATAATATTGGTATGGTTCAATTATGTATGGAACAAAATATCGGCCGACCTTCATCCGATGGTCCAAATATTTGATGACGCTGAGGCATAATTGAGGTTATATGCCGTTAATGTGCCGAACTATCCATCCTTTAGCTCTTGAATTGTTGATGGCTTATCGACGTGCAACTTTTCTTTCAAATAACCCCAAAGAAAGAAGTCCAACGGTCTCAAATCACATGATCTTGGCGCCCAATTGACATCGCCACCACGTGAGATAACACGGCCATTTAATTTGTCGCGCAAAAGAGCAATTATTTCGTTAGCTGTGTGGCAAGTTGCACCGCCCTGTTGAAACCACATATCGTATACATCCATATCTTCCAATTCGGGCCATAAAAAGTGCTTTACCATCTCAAGATAAAGCCTAGATTACACTATCTCACAAGTCTTACGTATTCCATAATACTTTGTGAGATGGAAATCTAATGAGTTTTGTTGCGACTGTCAAAAAATCTAATGTAACATGACAGTTTGTGTTCACACCATCTCACAAAGTATAAACACTCACACATGAAATAAAATGCAACCCTGATCCAATGAAAAGTATTATTGTTTTGAAATTGGGATGTCAAACTTTTTTCATAATACTTTCGTGACACATTGCATTCACACTATCACACTTTGTCATATTACTTGAGTTTTAGACATGTATTAATTCAAAGGATAATAGTGTAATCTAGCCTGACCCGCCTCATTTTGGAAAAAATACGACAATCACTCTTGGATTATCATTCGCCAAAATGCGGCAATTCTGCTTATTGACAAATCAACTGAGGTGAAAATGTTCCTCATCACTGAGTCAATTGTACCTTGTAAGCGTGTAAATGGAAGTCTTTATGCATAATGTTCATCAACGACGAGTGTGAGAGGTGCAATTGTTGGGCTCGGCGACGAGTTGAGGTGGACGGCTCATCAGCCACACTATCGCGAACAGCAGCAATATTTTCTGCAGTACGAGCTTAACAAGCATGCACTGGTGTTTTCACATCTCCTACAGACCCAAATTGCTCAAATTTTTTTCAACGAAAAAATTACGAAAAATTAATAAGCCTGAATAACTTTAACGCGTTGCTCGATTGTGTATCTTTCCATGGTTCAAATTTAGTTAGTTTGAAATTGAGAAATGTCAGTTGAAATGCAGAAAAAAACTCGACGTTTAGGTGTGGTTCACATTCAACATCGGCCTTAAAATCACTTCTATGTAATGGCAAAATTTTGAAAGTCCAAAATTTACCATTAGCCTCCTATAAATCCCCTCTCTAAGTGAGTGCCGGGGCCCCCGCCAGAGACTCTGGTTTCTTTCCTGCAGATAAGCGTAAAGCTTCGCGGAATTAGCTTAGGGAATTAAAACAAGTTAGAGTGCTATATTCGGCTGTGCCGAATCTTTGATACCCTCCACCGACACTTCGAATGTTTTAGGAGTAATATCTGTATGATGTCTATTTATTATTATAATCTTTGTAAAAACAGACATCTGCATTAAAATTTGTTGCGGTTTAGACCTATATAAAATTATTGATCGACAATCAGAATCAATTTTAAAAAGTTTGAGTAGAATATCAGTTTAAGATGAACTTAAATGATTTTCAAGAGAACAAATTATATAAAAGCCATGGTAAGCTATGAACCAATCATCCCAAATTCTGCAGAACTATTTCTGGTATTAAAAAACATAAATTTCAATACAGCGCACACAAGGACAAATAGCCAAATTAGGACGACAAAAATAGAATTTTTCATTTTGTTAAATGTAACCACTATTGCACTTAATATGTTCTATATACCAGTACGCACTCAACCTATAATTTTTTTTTTTTTAACGCTTCACATTAGTCTGTACGTGCGTGCAAAGTATAAGTATCTGTTACACGCACTTATTCCTGTCAGCAGCATCTATAGCGTTTATTGTTTATACACTCGACAATTGTTTGTAAATTTACAGTTTGAAGTTTTTTATAAAAAATTTTAAGCATCAGATATTTAATTTAATTTGCAGTTATTATTAAAATAACAATTTTATGTAGTGTAGATATAGTTTAATGTTTTTATTATGAAATATATTTAAAAATTTACTTTAGCTAGAGCTATAAAAAAAGTTCCACAGAGTTCCACGACGTTTCCTTATAAGTTAAAACAAACAACCACTAATAAGTGTAAAAAAGTCAAGTGGAGGTCCCCCGTTTCCCCCTTCAATAGATAGAGCATATTTTGCTTAGGTAGTACACCTAATTCTGAAAATCCCACATGCAAATGACATTTTTTTAATTCGTTCCAAATTCGTTTAAAAGTTCCAAACAGTTCAACGACTTTTCCTTATAAGTTAAAAAAAAACAACTACTATAAAGTGTAAAAAAGTAAAGTGGAGGTCCACCCGTTTCCACTTTCAATAAATAGAGCATATTTTTCTTAGGTATGACATTTTTTTTAATTCGCTTAATTATTCATTCTGTGCAGTCTGCTCACAAAATACTTGTGTGCATCATTGATGTATACTTAAACTGCTACGAAAATATATAAAAAGGGGAATTCCGTTACTAAATTGTAACTAACACAACCGCAATAGCAAAGTTTTTCATTCAGTGCAGTCTCCTCACAAAATACTTCTGCGCACCACTGATGTATACTTAAACTGCTACGAAAATATATAAAAAGGGGAATTCCGTAACTACATTGGGTGTACTGAGATCTGTGCTCCAAAAAAGATGAAAATGAAGAGAAAGGAGTTATTTGATGTACTAAGAAACCAACAATTTTATAATTTGTCTACATTAACGTGTAATGAACAACTATTACAGTATATTTTGGGCAAAATTGGTGTTAGTGAGCTTCCTAAAGATTTAATAAAACAAATAAAACTGGAAGTTAAAGTGTTTGTTTCAAAGATGTTTACGAAGTGGCGTGAGTGTGGTTATACTTATGAGCGTTTTAACAAGAAGCACATAAACTGGCTTGACGGAAACCTAAAACTCCCGGAGATACAACCACCACTGCTTTCATTATCGGTAGGAACACATTCAGAACAAAAGATGCGAGGCAGACCCAGAAAATCATTTGAAGAAAGTTCTCATCGCAGTAAGCAAAGACATGTAAGAGCAATTGTATCAGATCTTAATTCAGAAAAATTATGTTTGGCTGCAGAAACAAGCTTGGTGAAATCAGGCAACAGAAGTAAAGCTGAAGTTGTGAAGTTAGCCATCAATTCTTCACCCCACAGTTTAAAAAGAATGAAATTGGCACATGATACTTCTGCTTCTATAAAACCTTACAATCCTGAAGAAGCTTTAGCTCTTATGGTGGACCTTGGATTGACAAAAGAGGATTATATAACGCTGCGACTTGGAGCAAAAGAAAGAGGAGCTAATATGTATCCCTCATATCATGTGATAGAAGAGGCCAAAAGAAAGTGTTATCCAGCAAATATTGAGATAAACGAAAATGAGGCTGTGGTACCGCTTCAAGATCTTCTTGCACATACTACGCAACGTCTGGCTCAAGTTCAGACTGATGTGGTACTACAGTATATTTCCACTGACTGTGATACCATTGAAGTTTATTATAAATGGGGCTTGGATGGCAGCGGTGGACACAGTATATATAAACAAAATTTTGCGAATAATTCAGTTTATGCAGACTCTAATATAATTTTATGTACGATTGTGCCACTGCAAATGTGTGAATCTAATGGCAATAATGACAAAATATTTTGGAAGAACATGTCACCATCATCGACCAAGCATTGTCGACCAATTTCATTCAAGATAAAAAAGGAAAACGTCCAAAATGTGAAAGAAGAGTATAACGAAATTCAAAATCAAATATTGCAATTGGGGCCCACATCAATCGTACTTGACGGTAAAGAAATAAAATTTAAACATATCCCTATATGTACAATGCTGGATGGAAAGGCTGTCAACATTTTGAGTGATACTGCAAGTTCACAAGCGTGTAATATTTGTAAAGCTACTCCCAAAATTTTAAACGATTTAGAAAAATTAAGGAATAGAGTCTGTAATGAAGACACCTATAAGTATGGGATTTCGGTGCTACATGCACATATTAGATGTTATGAATATTTACTACATATAGCATACAAATTGGAACTACAGAAATGGCAAGCAAGAGGTGACAGTGCAAAACAAGAAGTAAAAGAAAAAAAGGGTGAAATAGCAACTAAGTTTTATGAACAAATGGGCCTTGTTGTTGACCAGCCGAAACAAGGTGGAGGCAATAGTAATGACGGTAATACTGCACGAAAATTTTTTAAGAATCCTTCGCTCGTTTCAGAAATAACTGGAATTGATAAAGATTTAATAGAAAGATTTGCAAATATAATTTCTTGTGGGCATTACATCAAGGAAGAAGTATTTAAAAACTTTTGCTTTGAAACAGCAGAAATGGCCATTAAACTTTATGGCTGGTACAAAATGAGTGCCACTGTTCATAAAATTTTAATTCATGGAGCAGATATTATAAAATCGTTACCTTTACCAGTAGGCCAACTGTCAGAAGATGTACTTGAAGCAAGTCACAAAGAGTATAAAAATTTAAGACAATATCACTCCAGAAAAACTTCAAGAGTCAATACCAACAGTGACATATTTAACTGGATGCTGGTTTCTTCGGACCCTGTTGTGACCGATAACCGAAAAAAAGCTAAAAAAAAGTAAAGCAAAATTTAATGAAACTGTATTAAATATGCTAAGGCTGCCCACTTTCTGTGGCAACGAAGAAGAGAATAATGAACAGGAGTTCGATGACGTCCAAGACGATGAAGATGTTAATATAGAATAAAATAAAAATTAATATTGTAATTAAAAAAAAAATGTAAAACAATTAATTATAATTCTTATTATTTTAAGTAGTAGCATCACCAGTTGATCAAATTTAAATAAAAACTTTTAAAAAATATAATTATTAATTCCGTTTTTTATAAGTACATATTCTCGTTTTAAGTTTTTAATTAGGCCTTATGTTTTGAAATTTGAATTTTTAATTTTTAAAAACTGATATCAAAAATCCCGTGTAATAAGTTTTAAGCGAATTCGATAAATTTTTTTAAAATTGTCCGCCATATTGAATCCGCCATTTTGAATTTTTCAAAACTAACATCAGATTCGTAATCAGCGACCCAAAAAAAATCCCGTGTAATAAGTTTTAAGTGAATTCGATCAATTTTTTAAAAATTGTCCGCCATATTGGATCCGCCATTTTGAATTTTTAAAAACTGACATCAGATTCGTAATCAGCAACCCTAAAACCTTTAACGTACTTAGTTTTATTAAAATTTATTGAATCCATATGAAGTAAATAATATTGTCGCGCTAAATCCTCCATTTGTCCCTGTGTGCAGCGGTGCAATTAGTTTAAGCGTTTGCAGTAAATTTCAGAAGGCTGCTAAAATGGAATCTAAGGAATTATGGACCGTATATCACAAAATTGCATAACATTTTTTCTGCCCATATGAAGCTAAACTGGAAGAAAGTTTACCGCGTATTTAATTATTTTACCAGAGTGGGCTTTATATGAGGCCTATGGTAAGTTATGCACCGATCTTCACCAAATTTCACAGTGTCATTTCTAGTTCTATAAAACTGTGATGTATCAAATTTTGTTATGATAGCGTTATTTTTTACGTTTTTAGGCGTACTAAGCTGTTTTCCGGGAGTAAGGTTTATATGGGGCCTAGGGTAAATTATGAACTGATCTTCACGAAATTTCACAGTCTTATTTCTAGTCCTGTAAAACTTATATGTTCCAAATTTTGTTATTATAGCATTCTTTTGTACGTTTTTAGGCGTACTAAGCTGTTTTCCGGGAGTAAGGTTTATATGGGGCCTATGGTAAATTATGGACCGATCTTCACGAAATTTTACAGTGTCATTTCTAGTTCTATAAAACTGTGATGTATCAAATTTTGTTATGATAGCGTTATTTTTTACGTTTTTAGGCGTACTAAGCTGTTTTCCGGGAGTAAGGTTTATATGGGGCCTAGGGTAAATTATGAACTGATCTTCACGAAATTTCACAGTCTTATTTCTAGTCCTGTAAAACTTATATGTTCCAAATTTTGTTATGATAGCATTATTTTTTACGTATTTAGGTTTACTAAGCTGTTTTCCGGGAGTAAGGTTTATATGGGGCCTATGGTAAATGATGGACCGTTCTTCACAAAATTTTAAAGTCTTATTTCTCGTTCAATAAAACTGTGATGTACCAAATTTTGTTATTATAGCCTTCTTTTTTACGTTTTTAGGCGTACTAAGCTGTTTTCCGGGAGTAAGGTTTATATGGGGCCTATGGTAAATTATGGACCGATCTTCACGAAATTTCACAGTCTTATTTTTAGTTCTAAAAAATTTTGATGTACTAAATTTTGTTTTGATAGCATTATTTTTAACGGATTTAGGCGTACTAAACTGTTTTCTGGAAGTAGGTTTTATATGGGGCCTATGGTAAATTATGGACCGATCTTCACGAAACTTAATAGTTTTATTTCTAGTCCTATTTAACTGTGACGTGCCAAAATTTGTTATGATAGCATTGTTAGTTAGGGTTTTAGGCTTACTATACTGTTTTCCGGGAGTAGGGCTTATATGGGGCCTAGGGTAAATCATGGACGGATCTTCAAGAAATTGCGAAATTTTATATCATTCTGTGCATTTTTCCACCATTTATGTTAGTTTTTGTAACAAAATTATCAATTTTTTTTTTGGTGGTGGTTCCACATTTTGATTCATAGCTCAGATCCTATTGAACCGATTTTGCTGGATTTCAATCCCAAACTGCTTAGGATAACTACAAGCAATTTGACAACAAGTTTGTTTATTTCTTTTGAGTTTTTCGAAAGTGAGCGTGTTTTCAACAGACGGACATGGCTAAATCGACTTAAAATTACTCAAGGACCCAGAATATATATACTTTATAGGGTCTGAGATGAATAATAAAAAAGTTTCACACGGAATGACAAACTTAATATACCCTCTTCACAACTAATTGTGGTGGAGGGTATTAAAAAAAAAACTAATCTATTTAAGACGAACAAATCTCATCTAAATGTTGATATCTATTTATTATTCACCACAAACAACTCTTATACATATGAATCTTAATTAAACTCGTCAGATGATGACTTTTTTTGCTGGGCCCATGAGTCCCAGATATGGTACACTATCGACAAATATTCTGTATATACTGTGGTGTAGGGTATCAAATGGCTGGCTAGACCGACTTACTTTATTACTATTTTATTATAAATGTCAAAAATTGGCAGCCAGCATAACTCTCACTCCGGATAGCTCTCTTTGCGTTCACCTGCATAAATTCGCCTTGCTTTAGATATAAAATGGACTAAACGACATTAAAGAAAATTAAATTCTACTAATTCAAAAATAATCGATTATTTGTAAAAATGTTTATTCGAACAAACGGTTTTCCAAATGTGGCTTAATTTGTTTTATACATATTTCCTTTCCAGATGTGTCAATTGTTAGTTTACCTCATAAATTCCTTTCTAAAAACATTTATCATTTTAGTATTTCATGCACTTTTTGCCGCTGACTATTATTACTCAATATTTTATTTAGTTTTTATTTTTTTTATATAAGTAATCAAATATTTGAAGGATTTCCGCTGAAATTTTCACGGAAGTTTAATATTCAATATAGCGGATGTTAAAACATAATCAAAATTTAAATGAACTTAAACGAAATATGGAATATTATTTTTCGGCTTTAACGAATTTTAAACTAAGCTACAATTTAAAAACAGAAATATTTTAAAAATTTAAATATAAATTCTTCTGAAAAAAATCTCTCTGAAACAAACTTGTTAAACATAATACTTATTATATGCCTAAATTTTTTCAGCTATAAAATTTTTAATTTGTTAAAGTGTTGTTTATTTTTTGCTTCATTATTTTCAAATCTTAACAAGCAACATTTTAATTTTCCGTTAAAATGTTTTCGATTTTCACCATTGCAACTGTTTTATTTCTAATTACTTGATATGAGTATGGATTTTCTAAATTTCCTCTTCTTTCCATTTTCTATTTTTGCAAACAATTACGAAAAATGTATAAAAAAAAGATTTGTTTGTGTAGAAAATGTGTTTATTTTGTGTCAAATCATACATATATACAAAAGGTATTGTGTCAACAGAATGACACTGAAATACAAACGCTGTAATAACAAAGTTGCATAATAGAATATGGTGGTGTAATTAAGAAGTGTTTTTTAAAGCTCTTAATTAAAATTGAGGTAAAAACAATTTAGCTTAAGAAAAAATATCTTATTCAGCTGAGTAATTAGGAATTCAGCAAAATATTTTAGTAAAGATTAGTTAATATAAAGTTTTTTTTACAATATTCAGCTGAATGAATTTTTAATTCAGCATAGAAAAAAGTTTTTTAAATTTTTTATTATCGATTTTAAATTTCATCTGCTTAGCTGAGTAAATAGCAATTTAGCAGAAATTATTGTTAAACATGTGTTAAGATTTATGTATAATCGACTATTCAGCACAATTAAGAATAAAATCAAACTCAATTTTGCAAAGAAAGCTAAATCTTAAAAAATAACAAAAAAAAAAAAAAAAAAAAAAAAAAATAACAATTCTTAGTTCGGATTATATATTTAACTATTTGGCCAAGTTAACAGTAATTCAGCAAAAAATATTATAAACAACTATGATTCACCCCTTTTACTTTTATTTCGATTTTATATATGTATTCACTATTCAGCAGAGTTAAGAACAATGTGGTAAAACTTAATAAAAAGTATATTTTAAAATTTTTTAAGAAAAACAGCAGCTTTAACTACAATTCAGCAAAACTTTTAAGTTTAGCTCAATTACTAAGCACACTATTGTTTTATACCGTATAATAACCAACGAAGCCTTTCAAATTTATTCCGCTACAAAAAAAAAATCTCTAACTCTTTTTGTTTCACACTTTTTCCATTGCCATAGAATTCATGGCAACATTATATAATTTGCCAAAAATCTTTTTGTTATGTTTAAACAATCAACTGTTTCATGCTTCTTCACATGAGGCTTACAGTTCATATGACAGACGGAACTCATACCACAATAGACAAATAGATAAATTCAACACACACGCACATTGTAAAACTAACAATTTTATATAATTGTAGTTGGATTAGTATAAACTCCAATAATAGACACAACAATTTCAAAAACCTAAATATCAGGTAAAGGAAATATATACTAAATGAAAGGGGAAATAATCAGAGAGATAAGGTTTTTTGATTCAAGTAATTAAATATTTCATAGATACTCTATAGGAACTTGTTTAAATATCAATTGAAAAAGAGAGATTTTAAATTTAAGACATTAAATTATGGCAATAAAAGAGCTTTATTATAGTGAATTGAAACTGAACAAGAACAGTATCAGAACAGAAATATATTATAATTGGAATTGTACTAAAATAGATTTAGAACAGAACAAGAACAAAACTTGTGCATATCAAATACAAGAACCAAACTAGAACTTACATAGAACTGAACTAGAACTTGAATAGAACTGAACCAGAATCGAACTAGAACGGATTTAGAATAGCTGAACTAGGACAGAACTAGAAAATAACGGAAACACAAGGACTGAACTAAAACGAGAATAATATCCAAATAGGAAAGAAATAGAACAGAAAAAGATCATATTTGGAGCATAACTAGAAAAGACTTAGAATAGAACTAGAACCTAACAATTACAAGAACTGAACTATAACTTAACTTGAACTTAAATAGGGCTGAACCAGAATCGAACTACAATAGATTTAAAATAGAACTATATCAGAACTAGAACGGGGGTCTAATCACCGCGTTCGATACTATCGTATCGAATAAACTCGATTTTTTTTTGCATACGATAGACACTGATGAATCGATGTGTGTGAAGTTAGCTCCGTCAGTTAGCTTCGTTTTTTTGCCTATCAAGTTTCCTGTACACAAGCAACTTCTGTTAACATAGTTCATACTCAAAGACTGTTAAGACAACAGAATGAATGTTTTTTGCCAAAAATAAATAATTTGAGACAAAAATAAATTTAAAAACGTTAATTCAGAATTATTAATAAAACATTTATTTTTTATTTAAACAATTTGGCCCGAAAATGAATTACAATTAAAAAAAGTCCTTCTTTCAGAACCCGAAAATGGGTCAAAATCGAAATGGTGCTCTAATATGGACTAATAGGGTTGATAGTTTAGGTATTCTAGATTTCAGAACTATATAGTTTTTATTCAGAATTTGTATAGATTTTTTGTAATAGAGCATAGCTGAAAGTGTATTTATGAGATTTCTACTAAAAAAAAGTCCTACTTTCAGAACCCGAAAATGGGTCAAAATCGAAATGGTGCTCTAATATGGACTAATAGGGTTGATAGTTTAGGTATTCTAGATTTCAGAACTATATAGTTTTTATTCAGAATTTGTATAGATTTTTTGTATTAGAGCATAGCTGAAAGTGTATTTATGAGATTTCTACTAAAAAAAAGTCCTACTTTCAGAACCCGAAAATGGGTCAAAATCGAAATGGTGCTCTAATATGGACTAATAGGGTTGATAGTTTAGGTATTCTAGATTTCAGAACTATATAGTTTTTATTCAGAATTTGTATAGATTTTTTGTAATAGAGCATAGCTGAAAGTGTATTTATGAGATTTCTACTAAAAAAAAGTCCTACTTTCAGAACCCGAAAATGGGTCAAAATCGAAATGGTGCTCTAATATGGACTAATAGGGTTGATAGTTTAGGTATTCTAGATTTCAGAACTATATAGTTTTTATTCAGAATTTGTATAGATTTTTTGTAATAGAGCATAGCTGAAAGTGTATTTATGAGATTTCTACTAAAAAAAAGTCCTACTTTCAGAACCCGAAAATGGGTCAAAATCGAAATGGTGCTCTAATAAGGACTAATAGGGTTGATAGTTTAGGTATTCTAGATTTCAGAACTATATAGTTTTTATTCAGAATTTGTATAGATTTTTTGTAATAGAGCATAGCTGAAAGTGTATTTATGAGATTTCTACTAAAAAAAAGTCCTACTTTCAGAACCCGAAAATGGGTCAAAATCGAAATGGTGCTCTAATATGGACTAATAGGGTTGATAGTTTAGGTATTCTAGATTTCAGAACTATATAGTTTTTATTCAGAATTTGTATAGATTTTTTGTAATAGAGCATAGCTGAAAGTGTATTTATGAGATTTCTACTAAAAAAAAGTCCTACTTTCAGAACCCGAAAATGGGTCAAAATCGAAATGGTGCTCTAATATGGACTAATAGGGTTGATAGTTTAGGTATTCTAGATTTCAGAACTATATAGTTTTTATTCAGAATTTGTATAGATTTTTTGTAATAGAGCATAGCTGAAAGTGTATTTATGAGATTTCTACTAAAAAAAGTCCTACTTTCAGAACCCGAAAATGGGTAAAAATCGAAATGGTGCTCTAATATGGACTAATAGGGTTGATAGTTTAGGTATTCTAGATTTCAGAACTATATAGTTTTTATTCAGAATTTGTATAGATTTTTTGTAATAGAGCATAGCTGAAAGTGTATTTATGAGATTTCTACTAAAAAAAGTCCTACTTTCAGAACCCGAAAATGGGTCAAAATCGAAATGGTGCTCTAATATGGACTAATAGGGTTGATAGTTTAGGTATTCTAGATTTCAGAACTATATAGTTTTTATTCAGAATTTGTATAGATTTTTTGTAATAGAGCATAGCTGAAAGTGTATTTATGAGATTTCTACTAAAAAAAAGTCCTACTTTCAGAACCCGAAAATGGGTCAAAATCGAAATGGTGCTCTAATATGGACTAATAGGGTTGATAGTTTAGGTATTCTAGATTTCAGAACTATATAGTTTTTATTCAGAATTTGTATAGATTTTTTGTAATAGAGCATAGCTGAAAGTGTATTTATGAGATTTCTACTAAAAAAAAGTCCTACTTTCAGAACCCGAAAATGGGTCAAAATCGAAATGGTGCTCTAATATGGACTAATAGGGTTGATAGTTTAGGTATTCTAGATTTCAGAACTATATAGTTTTTATTCAGAATTTGTATAGATTTTTTGTAATAGAGCATAGCTGAAAGTGTATTTATGAGATTTCTACTAAAAAAAAGTCCTACTTTCAGAACCCGAAAATGGGTCAAAATCGAAATGGTGCTCTAATATGGACTAATAGGGTTGATAGTTTAGGTATTCTAGATTTCAGAACTATATAGTTTTTATTCAGAATTTGTATAGATTTTTTGTAATAGAGCATAGCTGAAAGTGTATTTATGAGATTTCTACTAAAAAAAAGTCCTACTTTCAGAACCCGAAAATGGGTCAAAATCGAAATGGTGCTCTAATATGGACTAATAGGGTTGATAGTTTAGGTATTCTAGATTTCAGAACTATATAGTTTTTATTCAGAATTTGTATAGATTTTTTGTAATAGAGCATAGCTGAAAGTGTATTTATGAGATTTCTACTAAAAAAAAGTCCTACTTTCAGAACCCGAAAATGGGTCAAAATCGAAATGGTGCTCTAATATGGACTAATAGGGTTGATAGTTTAGGTATTCTAGATTTCAGAACTATATAGTTTTTATTCAGAATTTGTATAGATTTTTTGTAATAGAGCGTAGCTGAAAGTGTATTTATGAGATTTCTACTAAAAAAAAGTCCTACTTTCAGAACCCGAAAATGGGTCAAAATCGAAATGGTGCTCTAATATGGACTAATAGGGTTGATAGTTTAGGTATTCTAGATTTCAGAACTATATAGTTTTTATTCAGAATTTGTATAGATTTTTTGTAATAGAGCATAGCTGAAAGTGTATTTATGAGATTTCTACTAAAAAAAGTCCTACTTTCAGAACCCGAAAATGGGTCAAAATCGAAATGGTGCTCTAATATGGACTAATAGGGTTGATAGTTTAGGTATTCTAGATTTCAGAACTATATAGTTTTTATTCAGAATTTGTATAGATTTTTTGTAATAGAGCATAGCTGAAAGTGTATTTATGAGATTTCTACTAAAAAAAAGTCCTACTTTCAGAACCCGAAAATGGGTCAAAATCGAAATGGTGCTCTAATATGGACTAATAGGGTTGATAGTTTAGGTATTCTAGATTTCAGAACTATATAGTTTTTATTCAGAATTTGTATAGATTTTTTGTAATAGAGCATAGCTGAAATTGTATTTATGAGATTTTTACTAAAAAAAAGTCCTACTTTCAGAACCCGAAAATGGGTCAAAATCGAAATGGTGCTCTAATATGGACTAATAGGGTTGATAGTTTAGGTATTCTAGATTTCAGAACTATATAGTTTTTATTCAGAATTTGTATAGATTTTTTGTAATAGAGCATAGCTGAAAGTGTATTTATGAGATTTCTACTAAAAAAAAGTCCTACTTTCAGAACCCGAAAATGGGTCAAAATCGAAATGGTGCTCTAATATGGACTAATAGGGTTGATAGTTTAGGTATTCTAGATTTCAGAACTATATAGTTTTTATTCAGAATTTGTATAGATTTTTTGTAATAGAGCATAGCTGAAAGTGTATTTATGAGATTTCTACTAAAAAAAAGTCCTACTTTCAGAACCCGAAAATGGGTCAAAATCGAAATGGTGCTCTAATATGGACTAATAGGGTTGATAGTTTAGGTATTCTAGATTTCAGAACTATATAGTTTTTATTCAGAATTTGTATAGATTTTTTGTAATAGAGCATAGCTGAAGGTGTATTTATGAGATTTCTACTAAAAAAAAGTCCTACTTTCAGAACCCGAAAATGGGTCAAAATCGAAATGGTGCTCTAATATGGACTAATAGGGTTGATAGTTTAGGTATTCTAGATTTCAGAACTATATAGTTTTTATTCAGAATTTGTATAGATTTTTTGTAATAGAGCATAGCTGAAAGTGTATTTATGAGATTTCTACTAAAAAAAGTCCTACTTTCAGAACCCGAAAATGGGTCAAAATCGAAATGGTGCTCTAATATGGACTAATAGGGTTGATAGTTTAGGTATTCTAGATTTCAGAACTATATAGTTTTTATTCAGAATTTGTAGAGATTTTTTGTAATAGAGCATAGCTGAAAGTGTATTTATGAGATTTCTACTAAAAAAAAGTCCTACTTTCAGAACCCGAAAATGGGTCAAAATCGAAATGGTGCTCTAATATGGACTAATAGGGTTGATAGTTTAGGTATTCTAGATTTCAGAACTATATAGTTTTTATTCAGAATTTGTATAGATTTTTTGTAATAGAGCATAGCTGAAAGTGTATTTATGAGATTTCTACTAAAAAAAAGTCCTACTTTCAGAACCCGAAAATGGGTCAAAATCGAAATGGTGCTCTAATATGGACTAAAAGGGTTGATAGTTTAGGTATTCTAGATTTCAGAACTATATAGTTTTTATTCAGAATTTGTATAGATTTTTTGTAATAGAGCATAGCTGAAAGTGTATTTATGAGATTTCTACTAAAAAAAAGTCCTACTTTCAGAACCCGAAAATGGGTCAAAATCGAAATGGTGCTCTAATATGGACTAATAGGGTTGATAGTTTAGGTATTCTAGATTTCAGAACTATATAGTTTTTATTCAGAATTTGTATAGATTTTTTGTAATAGAGCATAGCTGAAAGTGTATTTATGAGATTTCTACTAAAAAAAAGTCCTACTTTCAGAACCCGAAAATGGGTCAAAATCGAAATGGTGCTCTAATATGGACTAATAGGGTTGATAGTTTAGGTATTCTAGATTTCAGAACTATATAGTTTTTATTCAGAATTTGTATAGATTTTTTGTAATAGAGCATAGCTGAAAGTGTATTTATGAGATTTCTACTAAAAAAAAGTCCTACTTTCAGAACCCGAAAATGGGTCAAAATCGAAATGGTGCTCTAATATGGACTAATAGGGTTGATAGTTTAGGTATTCTAGATTTCAGAACTATATAGTTTTTATTCAGAATTTGTATAGATTTTTTGTAATAGAGCATAGCTGAAAGTGTATTTATGAGATTTCTACTAAAAAAAAGTCCTACTTTCAGAACCCGAAAATGGGTCAAAATCGAAATGGTGCTCTAATATGGACTAATAGGGTTGATAGTTTAGGTATTCTAGATTTCAGAACTATATAGTTTTTATTCAGAATTTGTATAGATTTTTTGTAATAGAGCATAGCTGAAAGTGTATTTATGAGATTTCTACTAAAAAAAGTCCTACTTTCAGAACCCGAAAATGGGTCAAAATCGAAATGGTGCTCTAATATGGACTAATAGGGTTGATAGTTTAGGTATTCTAGATTTCAGAACTATATAGTTTTTATTCAGAATTTGTATAGATTTTTTGTAATAGAGCATAGCTGAAAGTGTATTTATGAGATTTCTACTAAAAAAAAGTCCTACTTTCAGAACCCGAAAATGGGTCAAAATCGAAATGGTGCTCTAATATGGACTAATAGGGTTGATAGTTTAGGTATTCTAGATTTCAGAACTATATAGTTTTTATTCAGAATTTGTATAGATTTTTTGTAATAGAGCATAGCTGAAAGTGTATTTATGAGATTTCTACTAAAAAAAAGTCCTACTTTCAGAACCCGAAAATGGGTCAAAATCGAAATGGTGCTCTAATATGGACTAATAGGGTTGATAGTTTAGGTATTCTAGATTTCAGAACTATATAGTTTTTATTCAGAATTTGTATAGATTTTTTGTAATAGAGCATAGCTGAAAGTGTATTTATGAGATTTCTACTAAAAAAAAGTCCTACTTTCAGAACCCGAAAATGGGTCAAAATCGAAATGGTGCTCTAATATGGACTAATAGGGTTGATAGTTTAGGTATTCTAGATTTCAGAACTATATAGTTTTTATTCAGAATTTGTATAGATTTTTTGTAATAGAGCATAGCTGAAAGTGTATTTATGAGATTTCTACTAAAAAAAAGTCCTACTTTCAGAACCCGAAAATGGGTCAAAATCGAAATGGTGCTCTAATATGGACTAATAGGGTTGATAGTTTAGGTATTCTAGATTTCAGAACTATATAGTTTTTATTCAGAATTTGTATAGATTTTTTGTAATAGAGCATAGCTGAAAGTGTATTTATGAGATTTCTACTAAAAAAAAGTCCTACTTTCAGAACCCGAAAATGGGTCAAAATCGAAATGGTGCTCTAATATGGACTAATAGGGTTGATAGTTTAGGTATTCTAGATTTCAGAACTATATAGTTTTTATTCAGAATTTGTATAGATTTTTTGTAATAGAGCATAGCTGAAAGTGTATTTATGAGATTTCTACTAAAAAAAAGTCCTACTTTCAGAACCCGAAAATGGGTCAAAATCGAAATGGTGCTCTAATATGGACTAATAGGGTTGATAGTTTAGGTATTCTAGATTTCAGAACTATATAGTTTTTATTCAGAATTTGTATAGATTTTTTGTAATAGAGCATAGCTGAAAGTGTATTTATGAGATTTCTACTAAAAAAAAGTCCTACTTTCAGAACCCGAAAATGGGTCAAAATCGAAATGGTGCTCTAATATGGACTAATAGGGTTGATAGTTTAGGTATTCTAGATTTCAGAACTATATAGTTTTTATTCAGAATTTGTATAGATTTTTTGTAATAGAGCATAGCTGAAAGTGTATTTATGAGATTTCTACTAAAAAAAAGTCCTACTTTCAGAACCCGAAAATGGGTCAAAATCGAAATGGTGCTCTAATATGGACTAATAGGGTTGATAGTTTAGGTATTCTAGATTTCAGAACTATATAGTTTTTATTCAGAATTTGTATAGATTTTTTGTAATAGAGCATAGCTGAAAGTGTATTTATGAGATTTCTACTAAAAAAAAGTCCTACTTTCAGAACCCGAAAATGGGTCAAAATCGAAATGGTGCTCTAATATGGACTAATAGGGTTGATAGTTTAGGTATTCTAGATTTCAGAACTATATAGTTTTTATTCAGAATTTGTATAGATTTTTTGTAATAGAGCATAGCTGAAAGTGTATTTATGAGATTTCTACTAAAAAAAGTCCTACTTTCAGAACCCGAAAATGGGTCAAAATCGAAATGGTGCTCTAATATGGACTAATAGGGTTGATAGTTTAGGTATTCTAGATTTCAGAACTATATAGTTTTTATTCAGAATTTGTATAGATTTTTTGTAATAGAGCATAGCTGAAAGTGTATTTATGAGATTTCTACTAAAAAAAAGTCCTACTTTCAGAACCCGAAAATGGGTCAAAATCGAAATGGTGCTCTAATATGGACTAATAGGGTTGATAGTTTAGGTATTCTAGATTTCAGAACTATATAGTTTTTATTCAGAATTTGTATAGATTTTTTGTAATAGAGCATAGCTGAAAGTGTATTTATGAGATTTCTACTAAAAAAAAGTCCTACTTTCAGAACCCGAAAATGGGTCAAAATCGAAATGGTGCTCTAATATGGACTAATAGGGTTGATAGTTTAGGTATTCTAGATTTCAGAACTATATAGTTTTTATTCAGAATTTGTATAGATTTTTTGTAATAGAGCATAGCTGAAAGTGTATTTATGAGATTTCTACTAAAAAAAAGTCCTACTTTCAGAACCCGAAAATGGGTCAAAATCGAAATGGTGCTCTAATATGGACTAATAGGGTTGATAGTTTAGGTATTCTAGATTTCAGAACTATATAGTTTTTATTCAGAATTTGTATAGATTTTTTGTAATAGAGCATAGCTGAAAGTGTATTTATGAGATTTCTACTAAAAAAAGTCCTACTTTCAGAACCCGAAAATGGGTCAAAATCGAAATGGTGCTCTAATATGGACTAATAGGGTTGATAGTTTAGGTATTCTAGATTTCAGAACTATATAGTTTTTATTCAGAATTTGTATAGATTTTTTGTAATAGAGCATAGCTGAAAGTGTATTTATGAGATTTCTACTAAAAAAAAGTCCTACTTTCAGAACCCGAAAATGGGTCAAAATCGAAATGGTGCTCTAATATGGACTAATAGGGTTGATAGTTTAGGTATTCTAGATTTCAGAACTATATAGTTTTTATTCAGAATTTGTATAGATTTTTTGTAATAGAGCATAGCTGAAAGTGTATTTATGAGATTTCTACTAAAAAAAAGTCCTACTTTCAGAACCCGAAAATGGGTCAAAATCGAAATGGTGCTCTAATATGGACTAATAGGGTTGATAGTTTAGGTATTCTAGATTTCAGAACTATATAGTTTTTATTCAGAATTTGTATAGATTTTTTGTAATAGAGCATAGCTGAAAGTGTATTTATGAGATTTCTACTAAAAAAAAGTCCTACTTTCAGAACCCGAAAATGGGTCAAAATCGAAATGGTGCTCTAATATGGACTAATAGGGTTGATAGTTTAGGTATTCTAGATTTCAGAACTATATAGTTTTTATTCAGAATACCTAAACTATCAACCCTATTAGTCCATATTAGAGCACCATTTCGATTTTGACCCATTTTCGGGTTCTGAAAGTAGGACTTTTTTTAGTAGAAATCTCATAAATACACTTTCAGCTATGCTCTATTACAAAATATCTATACAAATTCTGAATAAAAACTATATAGTTCTGAAATCTAGAATACCTAAACTATCAACCCTATTAGTCCATATTAGAGCACCATTTCGATTTTGACCCATTTTCGGGTTCTGAAAGTAGGACTTTTTTTTAGTAGAAATCTCATAAATACACTTTCAGCTATGCTCTATTACAAAAAATCTATACAAATTCTGAATAAAAACTATATAGTTCTGAAATCTAGAATACCTAAACTATCAACCCTATTAGTCCATATTAGAGCACCATTTCGATTTTGACCCATTTTCGGGTTCTGAAAGTAGGACTTTTTTTAGTAGAAATCTCATAAATACACTTTCAGCTATGCTCTATTACAAAAAATCTATACAAATTCTGAATAAAAACTATATAGTTCTGAAATCTAGAATACCTAAACTATCAACCCTATTAGTCCATATTAGAGCACCATTTCGATTTTGACCCATTTTCGGGTTCTGAAAGTAGGACTTTTTTTTAGTAGAAATCTCATAAATACACTTTCAGCTATGCTCTATTACAAAAAATCTATACAAATTCTGAATAAAAACTATATAGTTCTGAAATCTAGAATACCTAAACTATCAACCCTATTAGTCCATATTAGAGCACCATTTCGATTTTGACCCATTTTCGGGTTCTGAAAGCAGGACTTTTTTTTAGTAGAAATCTCATAAATACACTTTCAGCTATGCTCTATTACAAAAAATCTATACAAATTCTGAATAAAAACTATATAGTTCTGAAATCTAGAATACCTAAACTATCAACCCTATTAGTCCATATTAGAGCACCATTTCGATTTTGACCCATTTTCGGGTTCTGAAAGTAGGACTTTTTTTTAGTAGAAATCTCATAAATACACTTTCAGCTATGCTCTATTACAAAAAATCTATACAAATTCTGAATAAAAACTATATAGTTCTGAAATCTAGAATACCTAAGCTATCAACCCTATTAGTCCATATTAGAGCACCATTTCGATTTTGACCCATTTTCGGGTTCTGAAAGTAGGACTTTTTTTTAGTAGAAATCTCATAAATACACTTTCAGCTATGCTCTATTACAAAAAATCTATACAAATTCTGAATAAAAACTATATAGTTCTGAAATCTAGAATACCTAAACTATCAACCCTATTAGTCCATATTAGAGCACCATTTCGATTTTGACCCATTTTCGCGTTCTGAAAGTAGGACTTTTTTTTAGTAAAAATCTCATAAATACACTTTCAGCTATGCTCTATTACAAAAAATCTATACAAATTCTGAATAAAAACTATATAGTTCTGAAATCTAGAATACCTAAACTATCAACCCTATTAGTCCATATTAGAGCACCATTTCGATTTTGACCCATTTTCGGGTTCTGAAAGTAGGACTTTTTTTTAGTAGAAATCTCATAAATACACTTTCAGCTATGCTCTATTACAAAAAATCTATACAAATTCTGAATAAAAACTATATAGTTCTGAAATCTAGAATACCTAAACTATCAACCCTATTAGTCCATATTAGAGCACCATTTCGATTTTGACCCATTTTCGGGTTCTGAAAGTAGGACTTTTTTTTAGTAGAAATCTCATAAATACACTTTCAGCTATGCTCTATTACAAAAAATCTATACAAATTCTGAATAAAAACTATATAGTTCTGAAATCTAGAATACCTAAACTATCAACCCTATTAGTCCATATTAGAGCACCATTTCGATTTTGACCCATTTTCGGGTTCTGAAAGTAGGACTTTTTTTAGTAGAAATCTCATAAATACACTTTCAGCTATGCTCTATTACAAAAAATCTATACAAATTCTGAATAAAAACTATATAGTTCTGAAATCTAGAATACCTAAACTATCAACCCTATTAGTCCATATTAGAGCACCATTTCGATTTTGACCCATTTTCGGGTTCTGAAAGTAGGACTTTTTTTTAGTAGAAATCTCATAAATACACTTTCAGCTATGCTCTATTACAAAAAATCTATACAAATTCTGAATAAAAACTATATAGTTCCGAAATCTAGAATACCTAAACTATCAACCCTATTAGTCCATATTAGAGCACCATTTCGATTTTGACCCATTTTCGGGTTCTGAAAGTAGGACTTTTTTTTAGTAGAAATCTCATAAATACACTTTCAGCTATGCTCTATTACAAAAAATCTATACAAATTCTGAATAAAAACTATATAGTTCTGAAATCTAGAATACCTAAACTATCAACCCTATTAGTCCATATTAGAGCACCATTTCGATTTTGACCCATTTTCGGGTTCTGAAAGTAGGACTTTTTTTTAGTAGAAATCTCATAAATACACTTTCAGCTATGCTCTATTACAAAAAATCTATACAAATTCTGAATAAAAACTATATAGTTCTGAAATCTAGAATACCTAAACTATCAACCCTATTAGTCCATATTAGAGCACCATTTCGATTTTGACCCATTTTCGGGTTCTGAAAGTAGGACTTTTTTTTAGTAGAAATCTCATAAATACACTTTCAGCTATGCTCTATTACAAAAAATCTATACAAATTCTGAATAAAAACTATATAGTTCTGAAATCTAGAATACCTAAACTATCAACCCTATTAGTCCATATTAGAGCACCATTTCGATTTTGACCCATTTTCGGGTTCTGAAAGTAGGACTTTTTTTTAGTAGAAATCTCATAAATACACTTTCAGCTATGCTCTATTACAAAAAATCTATACAAATTCTGAATAAAAACTATATAGTTCTGAAATCTAGAATACCTAAACTATCAACCCTATTAGTCCATATTAGAGCACCATTTCGATTTTGACCCATTTTCGGGTTCTGAAAGCAGGACTTTTTTTTAGTAGAAATCTCATAAATACACTTTCAGCTATGCTCTATTACAAAAAATCTATACAAATTCTGAATAAAAACTATATAGTTCTGAAATCTAGAATACCTAAACTATCAACCCTATTAGTCCATATTAGAGCACCATTTCGATTTTGACCCATTTTCGGGTTCTGAAAGTAGGACTTTTTTTTAGTAGAAATCTCATAAATACACTTTCAGCTATGCTCTATTACAAAAAATCTATACAAATTCTGAATAAAAACTATATAGTTCTGAAATCTAGAATACCTAAGCTATCAACCCTATTAGTCCATATTAGAGCACCATTTCGATTTTGACCCATTTTCGGGTTCTGAAAGTAGGACTTTTTTTTAGTAGAAATCTCATAAATACACTTTCAGCTATGCTCTATTACAAAAAATCTATACAAATTCTGAATAAAAACTATATAGTTCTGAAATCTAGAATACCTAAACTATCAACCCTATTAGTCCATATTAGAGCACCATTTCGATTTTGACCCATTTTCGCGTTCTGAAAGTAGGACTTTTTTTTAGTAAAAATCTCATAAATACACTTTCAGCTATGCTCTATTACAAAAAATCTATACAAATTCTGAATAAAAACTATATAGTTCTGAAATCTAGAATACCTAAACTATCAACCCTATTAGTCCATATTAGAGCACCATTTCGATTTTGACCCATTTTCGGGTTCTGAAAGTAGGACTTTTTTTTAGTAGAAATCTCATAAATACACTTTCAGCTATGCTCTATTACAAAAAATCTATACAAATTCTGAATAAAAACTATATAGTTCTGAAATCTAGAATACCTAAACTATCAACCCTATTAGTCCATATTAGAGCACCATTTCGATTTTGACCCATTTTCGGGTTCTGAAAGTAGGACTTTTTTTTAGTAGAAATCTCATAAATACACTTTCAGCTATGCTCTATTACAAAAAATCTATACAAATTCTGAATAAAAACTATATAGTTCTGAAATCTAGAATACCTAAACTATCAACCCTATTAGTCCATATTAGAGCACCATTTCGATTTTGACCCATTTTCGGGTTCTGAAAGTAGGACTTTTTTTAATAGAAATCTCATAAATACACTTTCAGCTATGCTCTATTACAAAAAATCTATACAAATTCTGAATAAAAACTATATAGTTCTGAAATCTAGAATACCTAAACTATCAACCCTATTAGTCCATATTAGAGCACCATTTCGATTTTGACCCATTTTCGGGTTCTGAAAGTAGGACTTTTTTTTAGTAGAAATCTCATAAATACACTTTCAGCTATGCTCTATTACAAAAAATCTATACAAATTCTGAATAAAAACTATATAGTTCCGAAATCTAGAATACCTAAACTATCAACCCTATTAGTCCATATTAGAGCACCATTTCGATTTTGACCCATTTTCGGGTTCTGAAAGTAGGACTTTTTTTTAGTAGAAATCTCATAAATACACTTTCAGCTATGCTCTATTACAAAAAATCTATACAAATTCTGAATAAAAACTATATAGTTCTGAAATCTAGAATACCTAAACTATCAACCCTATTAGTCCATATTAGAGCACCATTTCGATTTTGACCCATTTTCGGGTTCTGAAAGTAGGACTTTTTTTAAATAGAAATCTCATAAATACACTTTCAGCTATGCTCTATTACAAAAAATCTATACAAATTCTGAATAAAAACTATATAGTTCTGAAATCTAGAATACCTAAACTATCAACCCTATTAGTCCATATTAGAGCACCATTTCGATTTTGACCCATTTTCGGGTTCTGAAAGTAGGACTTTTTTTTAGTAGAAATCTCATAAATACACTTTCAGCTATGCTCTATTACAAAAAATCTATACAAATTCTGAATAAAAACTATATAGTTCTGAAATCTAGAATACCTAAACTATCAACCCTATTAGTCCATATTAGAGCACCATTTCGATTTTGACCCATTTTCGGGTTCTGAAAGAAGGACTTTTTTTAATTGTAATTCATTTCCGGGCCAAATTGTTTAAATAAAAAATAAATGTTTTATTAATAATTCTGTTATGCGATTTGGATCTAGACCAATCTTTTAGAATTCCGATCGACTCAGAATCACTTTTTAAAGTGATCTAACGATGTCCATCCATCCGCCTGGCTGGTTGTCTGTCCATGTTAGCCTTTTGTGCAGAGTATAAGTTCCAATTTTGTAGATAATTTGATCAAATATGGACGAAGTCTATGCAAATGGTGAGAATCGGTCTATAATTTCTCATCCAAATTAGATTCTTTGGTCCGCAAGCTATCTAATTACGATGGTATTTAAATTAAATTCGTGCCAAAAATATTTTACTTCAAATTAAATTATTTTCGGATCGGTTCACATTTGCTCAAAGCTCCCATCCTTAACCAGCTTTAAATTCCTTTTAAATGTTAACATTTGTTAACAATTTAGCGATCGTACCAAAATCCTTTTAAGACAAAACCCATATGGATGTTAATATCTAGATAATATTCGGCGCAAACATCTCTTATATGAGTTTTAACTTTTTTTTAGGTTTTTTTTTAGATTTTGTTATTAAATTGTTGAATATTGTGTCTTCAAATGAGCAGTTTTTTTATTTTTAACATTTTTCAGGGCATATTTTCCAGTTTTTATTGCATATTTAATGAGCGCATAAAACGTGTTTTTGAGCATATTTCTGGTTTCCCTGCTGATCACAAATGTCAACAGGTGATCGCAGTATGACAGTTCGTTTGACAGCTAACTCTTTCATACGTTTTATGGTGCTTATTATAAATAAATAATAAAACCTGAGATCAAAATTAAAACAGAACTTTGAAAACATTTACCTCAACATTCGTATTTAAATTGGCTTTTTTACAACTTTAACGATTTTTTTTTTTTAATTTTCTCCTTTTATTTCCCTACTTATAATTTGCTTTTTATACTTGCAAGTTTTTGTCCTTCATCCTTTAAAAAAAAATAAAAAAAAATAAAAAAAAAAAAAATTAAAAAAATGTTACTAACTCATTTTACGCAACTTATTTTGTTGATTATTCCCCTTCAACTTGTTTATTATTGTTTCGTATTTTTCCCATTAATATTTTTTCCTGCAATTGCAATTTTGTTAATAATTATTTTTTTTTATTTAAGTTGCAAACTATTCTTAACATTTAATCTTCTTATAAGTGTCCATCATCAAGTTATATAATTTTTATTTTTTTTGCATAACAAATTTATAACAGCATTCAAAAAAATCGGTTGTTTTTTAGTTGTCATTTTTCTCTTATTCCGTTTTGACCATTTCGTCCTTGTCATATTATTGTTTTTATCATGATAATGAAGTCCACAATTAGTGTAGTTTATTATAATGATTTTTGTTGTTGGTTTTTTCCCCAACATTCATTTCATTAAATATTTATTCTATGATGCTTTTGTTTGGAAATTTTATCATATTTTTTTTTTAACTTTTTTCTACCTTAATAATGTCACAGTAGTAATTGAGAGAAAGGAAATGGTAAAGTGGAGACAAAAATAAAGCGATTTCAAAAGCTATTTACTTTGAATACTGTTTAAAATCTCAATTATAGCATTAATGCAATACTTAAGTTGAAATAAAAAAAAAAAACCGGATTTTATTAGGTTTGAAGAGATTTAGATTTAGTTATTCTTTTAGGTTTAAAGAGATTTAGTTATTTTGTGCAATTTAAAAGAAAGTAGTAAAAATTTAAACATCCAACAACGCTATTTAAAACTAAATTAACTAAAATAGAATCTGAACTAGAATCGAGCTATAATCTGAACTTGAATCTGGATAAAAACCTAAACTAAAATTTGAACTTTCGTTTTCTGTAGTGGAATAGAATAAAATTCTTTAGTTAAATTTCAAAAACTGTTTAACGTTTTCTCTAAAAAAACTGTTGAAAAAAATAAAATTAAGTTTAATTTTGTCCTTTTATCTTGTCACTAACATCATGACATATACAATGCTCAAATAAGCACAACTGTTTTTAAGACAATTTCTTTAACAGCTACTAAATTAACCTTTATATTCAAGTATAAAACTAAATTTATTTCAGCGAGTACACACAACAAGTACTTACACTTTTTATGTTTCAAACCAAACCAAAGCAAAGAAACAAATAAAACACTAAATAAAATGCAACTCTTCACGTTGTTTCTACTCAAGTGAAATTTGCATTCATTCATCATTATTCCATTGATGTTATGTTGAAAATATTGCTAAAAATAGTGGCAACACAAGAAGAGGTTGTTGTTATTTGTATTCTTCATTTTCCAAAGTATAAATGAAAAGAATATGTTTCTTTTTTATACATATGAGTGATATACATATGTATGACTTAATACTAGGGCTCCTATTCATGAACAATTTTCCGGGAAAACAATTTTTAAAATTCCTAGAACTTTTCAAAACTTAAAAACATTTTCTTTGTCTGTGAACTTACATAATTACCAATTTACTGTGGCAATTGATAACCAATCTTAGCAAAGTTTTACAAAATGGAAGCATGAAGCAAAAAAACAGTACAATTTCGCAAAACTGTTAAACAGATCCTAAATAGTAAAAAACACTTAGGGCTAATAAATCAGTGCAAGAAAAACTCTCTTTTTGGTTTCAAATGTGTTTAAACCAGCAAATCTATAATTCAGTAAACATAACTACCAATACAAAACATATGAATTTTTTTTTTGATTTTTTTTTAAAATTTATTTTTTATTATCTTTCTTATCGAAATTTACAATATGTATTCAAATCTTAATTCTACTTGTTGTTTATTAGTTGTTACCAGTGTAACCACTAACTGCTGTATTCAAATTTTAAGACTGTCTTCTAGTTAGGCTCAAAGTATCGGTTCTTTTTAGCCTCTGGTGACCTTCGAACTGAAGCAAACCCCGAGCGAGGTAGTTAGGGTGGACCATTAGTTTATCGATGTAGCTTATTGAATATTTTTTAATTTCCTCCTGGATAGTGGGGACGTTGAGATCTCTGTGGATAATATCATTACGTATATACCATGGGGCGCAGACAATTTGTCGTAATATTCTAGACTGTCTTCTTTGAAGCTTTTGGATGTTAGATGCGCATGCAGTACCCCATAATTGGATGCCATATTGGTTTTATGATGGACTTGTATAGAAGAATTTTGTTGTCTAAAGACAAGTTTGAGTTTCCACCGAGAAGCCAATGTAGTTGAGCTGCTTTAAGTTTCATAGCCGTTATTTTCGCTTCGATATGACGAGACCAGGTCAAGCATCTATCTATATGAATTCCCAAGTCCTTTACATGGTTTTCTACCGGAACAGTGATGTTATTTATTTTTATTGCTGGGCACGTTTGCCTTCTGAGCGTGAAAGTTAAGTGAGCACATTTAGCCGGGTTAACCTTTATTCTCCATTTTTCTAGCCATGCCTCTAGTTCATTGATGTGGGACTGCAGATTTTGCAGTCCCACATATGAATTTGACAACATTTATCGTAGTGCTGCCTGCCACATTATTATTTTTTGCATTACATATAATATATGGGGCACATATTTACAGCTGTTAAGTTTAAACTAAATATAGTTTAGTTCAACTAAACCAACGATTAAGCATTCATTGATTTATTAGCCATAAGTGTCTTTAAATTAAAGCTTAAATTTAATTTTCATTTCACATTATTCTTTAACAAAAAACTTCGGGGGATTCTAAGAAACCGAAAGAACAATTTTATAAATTTCGGGAATTAAGAAACCCTATTAAATACTCTAACTGCAGCAACTTTCAACAAGCAACCAACAACTATAGAAAATGATAAGTTAAAGTGAGTGAGTGTGTGTTGATGTATGTGTAATTTTGTATTTTTCTTTTTGTGAATTTGTTGTAGTTGTTGCCACTTTTACACTTCAACTATTGACTTAATAAGGAAACATAACAAACAGCAGCAACAACAATAACACAATTGCATATTTACAGAGATTTAACTGTTTTGAATACCGCTTCATAAAAAGCAACTATTTTTAGACACTCTTCATAAGTATTCTTTCTCTCTCTCTCTCTATTGCATTTTTTTTTGTTTATTAGTTTAATTCTCATTTATATACATATATAAATGCTCAGTTTTATCAGGGTTGTCAGATCAATTTTGACCTTTTCCGCCAAATTCAATATCAAATATCGCCAAAATCGCCAAAGCCTTTGTTTACAAGTTTTTGACAATAAAATACATATTTTTTAAATTATTAAAATTATTTTTAATAAATCCTTAAAACTAAATTAGTTCCGTATCGCTTAAATACGCCAAAAATTCAAAAAAATCCCCATAATATATATTTTGCTTAATTTTTATTTAGAGCGAAATAAAATTAGTTAGTGAACACAAAAAAAGTTACGATGTTTACTATAAAATAATTTAAAGTAGGCAACAAAAAAAGATTTTTTGCGGCTAGTACTAAACAAATACTAGAAATGCACTATATACAATAGTTGCAGTTTTATTATACATATATCTAAAACGCTTCCCCGTCAAGACTCACTATTTGTCTTATAATTTGGAATACATTGCGAGGGTATAACATTTATTCAACGAAAGTACAAAAGAAGTGAAACATGTACTATTCCCATTTATATATATAACTTATCAGGCATGTTCTGAAAATCACTTTTTGTGAAAGTGTTTTGAAATCACAAAAAAGGTGTTCTGCACAAAAAGCTTTTTAATAATTGTGATTTTAAACCAGTCAGCTAATAACTTGCTTATTTGTTTCCACCATTTTTAACTAAGTTAAAGCTTTTGTGGTTTTCAAAACACCCATTAATCACAATTGTGATTTCAAAATCACAAGTGATTTGAAATCTTGTGATTTACAGAACATGCCTGTATAACTCCTAATAACGCGTCTAGAAGTTCGTATTGTATTCTAGTTCGAAGGCGAGTTTTGGTGGAGTTCATAGTTTCAACTAGGGATTGCTGTTCGGTTATAACCGAAACCGAAACCGCGGTTTTAAATGCCTAAAAACCGAAACCGAAAACCGACAAAAAAAACTCGGTTTTAGCTTTAACTTTAACAATGTATTTATGCTTAAAAAAATTGCTAATTAAACATCAAACTCGTACTTAATATACAAAAACTTTGTACATAACAGCCTTCAACAATGACAAGGTACATATTTCAAAATTCTTAAAATTCAAAATAAGTACTAAGAAGAACAAATGTTATCTTTATAACTCTAAAGTACACACCTTATTTGTGAGTCATAAAATGCCACCTGGGCCACTTGAATTTTGTATGGAGTTTCTTGTTGCTATAGAAAAAACTCACACCAACGAACCCCTGGGCAAGGCTGGGACTACTTTTATATGTATGGAGTTTTATGGCTATAGCAGGAACATTTTGTTGGGAAATAAAATAATTTTTCGAAAAAAACAGAAAAGGAAGAATTCTTATGTGCTGTGTATGCTTTTTTAAAAAGTTTCATTTTGATTTTATTAACTGCAGTACATATATTATAGGGAAGGGCCTGACCAGGCCCAGGTGGATACAATATGCACAAAATTTTCATTTGGCCAATTGCGGAATTGAGGAATAAATAAAGTTTCGTTCTAATATACTTAATAATTATATGAAAAAAACAAGAAAAAGTCAAAAAAATGCCTGGCCAGGCCTAGGTATACACTTAAGGGCGGATAAAAGTATTGAAACAAATAAAAAACTTGCAAAAAAATATATATATGTTTATGTATGAATTTTCCTTTGATATTTTCAAAACCGAAAACCGAACCGAAACCGGCCGGTTTTAATCATTTTAAAACCGAAACCGCGGTTTCACATTTTTACGGTTTTTAGCAAACTCTAGTTTCAACACAGGCATTACTTGTTGTAATAACCGCATATTAAGGACAGCCAAAGTAAAGTCCTTAAAATTTTACGTACCTGCCTGATAGGATTCATAAAAATCTTTAAAATATCTCTAACAACAACATATTTTATCTGTGATAATAAATTGCCACATATGTACATATACGTATAATGTGAAAATGTTTATAGACTTAAAGCATATTAGTGTTTTAAGGAATTCTATTTATTGACTTTTTCAAGAGCAATTTTATATATAAAAAACACTTTTCTAGAAGATTTTCATTAACTTCATCAGCCATTTGAACGAATTTCAAAGCCAATTCATAGGTCATCAAAAATAGCTAGTTGGCGATTTTAACTATTTTATAAATCGCCATGTCGCCATGTCGCCAATTCAAAAATTAGGTCGCCAATTCAAAAATTAGGTCGCCAAACATGATTGAAAATCGCCACGTTTGGCGAGAAATCGCCACATCTGACAACCCTGAGTTTTATAACGGTAATGTTTCCCCCAACATTTACCCAGCCACCCCAATACCATAGAACTCTTGTTATTTATGCTCTCATTTTATTTTATTTATTAATGTGTGTGGGTGTGTTTGGTTTGTTTATATTTTGCATACGCACAAAATATAAACAAGTAGTATGTAGTTACAGCAATAGCAATAATAATAACAACAACAAAAACTAGTACTTTTGATGAATATTTAACATTGTAAACAAGAGTTATAAAAAATAATAAATATGGAAGCCACATAAATACAGACGAGGCTTTAGTAATAGAAACAAACTTATCAAGAGCCCTTAAAATTAAAGATAAAATAGAAACATTTAAAAGAATATTTATTTTAAATAGATAATAGTCATATAAATATGACTATTAAAATTTTACATCACACCAGGTTTTCGAGATATCTTAGCTTAAAGTAAAAAAACCCTGTTTGTCGCCATATTCGAAACATTATAACTGCGCGCATCCATCTTTATTAATAAAACTTTGAATAAATTTCGTTCATTCTCTGAGATATCTAACCTGAAGTCCGGGGTTTCGGTATTTTTTTTTTATAAATATGTACAGGTGGAGAAATTCTGAGTACAGTTTCGGATTCAGCGCAACTTAAACCCTTAGAATAGTGTACTCTATTCTCAGGGTTTCGACATTTTCCGAATTTCGCAGGACTGTGTAATTAAAATAAATTTAAGGAAAATTAATGATTTCATAAATTTTAATTTACTTTGCTGAAATAAATTAAGAGTATTTTACGAAATAAAGTTTTGTAAAGTTATTAAAACCACCAAAAATTTAATATTATAGGTAGTAAGAAAAATTAATTAAAACTTTTTTCAAACGTTGTTAAAATAAAGTTTCGTTAAGTTTTTAAATTCCCTAAACTGAGTAAAATTTCTTAATTATAAACAGAATTTTTTCAATATTAAACGATAACTGTAAAAGTAGCATTGGAAAACTTTTCGCAATTAATATAAACTTTCGTTAAGTTTTAGATATTACCAAATAAAAAAAAAATTTATTTAAATTGTAGTCAGTATTTTTTACAATATTAAACAAAAATTTCAAAATGAATATTCAAAAACTTTTCGTTGCAAATATTAAGTTTCGTTAAGTTTTAAATGCATATGCATTACTAAATAAAATAAAAATAACCAATATTCAAATAGAATTTTTACTATTTTAAACAAAAAATGAAAACAATTTTAAAGGGTTTTCTTATAAATAAAAAAAGTTTCGTTAAGTTAAAAAAAATCACAAAAAATTTAAAAAACTCTTAGATTTTTATCGCAATAAATCTATTATAAACAATTCTAACTAAATCTGTGTTAAAATAAGATCTGTTAAGCAAAATAAAGTTTCGTTAAGTTTTCCAAATCACTAAATTGATAAAATTTCTTTAATTTTTAACAGTATTTTTACAAAATTATACAAAAACTGCAACGTTATTATTCAAAAACTTTATTTTATTTTTATAAAGTTTCGTTAAGTTTTAATTTTTTAAAAATTTTTCATTATGAATATAAATTTTCGTTAAGTTTTTAATATTACTTATTTAGAAAATAAGTTATTATAATTTAAATAGTATTTAAAATATTTAAGTCTTAAACTGGAAGAAGAATTTCATTCAAAAAGTTTTCCTAAAAAAGTTTCGTTTTTAATTAAGACCTTAAAAAGTTTCGTTAAGTTTTCATATATTTTTAAATTTAACAAATTTATATGAAGTCATACATATATTTTTTTTGTTTAATATTTAACAAGAATGGTGCAATCAATTTTAAAATTGTACTTCGTTAAAAATCTAAATTTTTGTTTAATTTAAAAAATTCCTAAATAAAAAAAATAATATCTGGGTTTAATTAAAAATGTTTTCTTGCAATATTAAACTACAATAGCACAATTAGTATTTAACGCTATTCAGTTAAAGATTAAAATTTTTTTTTAATATTCTTTCTCTAAGTTTTATTTAAAATTCATGACATTCTTGACAATTTGAATTGAAATATTTTATCTATCTTACGGCTTTAAATATTTAATATTCCTTAAATTAACCAGAACATATTTTTGAATTATTTCCCTAAATTGTACAAGTATTTTTTTGTTGTCAATAATAAAGATGCTATAAGTTTATTTATCTTGTATCTTTGTCTATTACACTTGAGTTAATAAATCCCTTAAGTTCTATAAACAAATAAATGATATAATATGAATGATAACACAAATGTTAACAAATACTCTCAACTACAAACACTTTATTTTCTACTCGAAACTAAACTCTAGTCAATAGAAATTGTGTGGAAATTGTACAAATTGTTGAAATAACATGGTAATTTGTATGACACTTAATAATAAAATTAAGTCAAATTCATAGAATATATAACAACATATGTAACATAAATAAAGTGGAGTTGAAAATAATAGAACAGAAGAAATAAGATTTTAGTTAAATTTGAAACAGTCTTAAAAATCGTTTTGCCAACTGCTATTTTCTTTTCCATCTCTTTTTTCCCTTTTTTCCCTTTTTTATTTGTTTAACAATCTGACTTCCATTTCAGGTATTTAAGCAACTATAATTTCCAAATAACACTAAACACTCTAACGCACAAACAACATTTAAATTGTATAAAGATAACTTTTATTCTGTTTCCTAGTAATTCTGTTTAAATTGAAAACTATTTTAATGTCTGCACTGGTTCCAGATAAATCCATGTAACACATGCTCGGTATAATTTGCTTGCTTAGAAAATAAAATCAATAGACCCCAAAGTGAGTGTGTGTGGCACAATAAACAAATATTAAATTATTTGCAAATGATAAGCCGCAATTGCATTATTGCTAAACAAAAAAGGGTTGCCATAGTAAAATTAAGCTAGAGAAATTACTCTAAACAGCTTGAATAAAATGAAGGAAAAATACTGTCGACTGTAGACTACAATATTGACTGCAGTCTGGAGATGCACAGACTGGACAGTATATATTCAATTGTATTATCAAAAAAGTGTCATTAGTTTTTGGCCAACACCTAACACAGACTTGTTAATACGCTTAAATAAAAAGCGCAGTTAGTTTTGTTTTTGGGTTGCATGGGACAATTTACAACTTTTAGTGTTGATCCGGGAATCCAGGCCAGCATGTCCTTAGCCGCCTTGAACAACAGTGTTTTATAGTTTCATAAATTCTAAAAGTGGGCCTTAAAAAAAGTGTAATCAGTTTTGGCCAAAATTTAACTCAGACTTGTTAATATGCTTAACTATATATCGCAGTTAGTTATGTTTTGTGTTGATAGGGTTGATTCGGGGACGCCAGTATGACCTTGGCTGCCTTGAACAACAGTGTTTAATAGTTGTACATATGTTACATGTGATCAAAAGTTCAGTAACAATCTTGTATGTACTAGAGGTCTGCATGATTATACTTTTATTTGAATAGTACTCATGTAGTGGAACGCTTACTTGAGCAGCGGCACACATTTTTGAGAAAAAATTGGTATGTTCACATTTTTATAAGTTTTATGCTTGAAAGTATTTGACAAATAACAACTCAGTTGTTCTCACTATGTGTGTGAAGAGAGAGAAAAGGAGTATGTAATTACTCGAAAAAAAATTGGCTGCTTATTCGATGCCGGGGCCTGATTCTGGCAGTCGTGATCGAGTACTTGCTCGATTCGAAAGCAATTTAAAATTGAAAAAGTAATTTCGATTCGTTTAGTATCGACTAAAATAAAATTGTTTTCGAATCGAGAAAGTACTCAATCACGACTGCCAGAATTAGGCCCCAGACCTCTAGTATAGACACACTTAAGTACGGACAACCGAGTGGTTAAATTTATTAGGGCCGATGATGATTTTGAATAAGACACAAATTATTTAGGAAATTATTTTAATTTCTTTTTATTATGATAATATTGGTATGGTTGAATTATGTATGGAACAAAATATCGGCCAAGTGGCGGCTGCGACCTCAGCGGCACACCTTCATCCGATGGTTCAAATTTTCGATGACGCTGAGGCATAATTGAGGTTCTATAACGTTAATGTGCCGAATTATATCATCCTTAAGCTCTTGAATTGTTGCTGGCTTATCGACGTACACCTTTTCTTTTAAATAACCCAAAAGAAAGAAGTCCAACGGTGTCAAATCACATGATATTGGCGTGGCAAGTGGCACCGTCCTGTTGAAACCACATATCGTCCACATCCATATCTTCCAATTCGGGCCAAAAAAATTTCGTTAACATCTCACGATAGCGAACACCATTCACAGTAACTGCCTGACCGGCATCATTTTGGAAAAAATACTGCTCGATGATGTCGTCAGCCCATAAACCGAACCAAACAGTCACTCTTTGTGGGAACATTGGTTTTTCGACACTCACTCTTGGATTATCATTTGCCCAAAATGCGGCAATTCTGCTTTTTGACGAATCCACCGAAGTGAAAGTGTGCCTCGTCACTGAATATGAAATGCACGAAATGCATTTTGATTTGAATGCCCATTTTGATAATAACTTGATAACTTTAACGCGTTGCTCGATTGTGTATCTTTCCATGGTTCAAATTGAGTTAGTCTGAAATTGAGAAATGTCAAATAAAATGCAGAAAAAAACTTGACGTTAAGGTGTGGTTCACATTCAACATCGGCCCTTAAAATTTATATACAAACTATTTTATAGGTGGTCTATAGTACAATGAAATCTTCCTTAACGGACACCCCCTTTCGACGGACTAGTACTGCTTGGTCCTTATCGCGTTCTCTAAGAAAACATTCAGTTCTTTTTAGAGGAGTCTCTCTCTCTCTATTATTACTAAAAATGCCCTTTCTGTCCTCCCATTTTTACTGTTTTTTCTATTTTATCTCCCTCTATAAAAAGTGCCATTAGAAAAAACCTCCTAAAAAAATCATTTAAATAACTTTAAACAGGACTTTTTTTATATACTTATGTACTTCCATATGTGTAAGTGTTAGTTATGCACATACACTTTTACAATTATGAAAAAATCTAATAGTAAACCATAGAAAATATGATTATTATAACACATTTATAGACAAATATTTGCTTGTCGTTCTTCTGTGCGGGGAGAAAATATTCATTTAGTAGAATTTATATTGATTCTTAAAGCCATAAAGTAAATTTTAAATAGTACAAGTGTTAGTTTAGCAGGGATTAGATAGATGCTGTTTGTGTATCTTCTATGTGGTTTGGTTGGTTGTGCAAGTGTAATTGTATTTGTGTGTAGTGCATCAGTTTGTGTCAATAAGTGTAAACAAGGTTATAAACATTTAAGTTTATATTGCAATTGCTTAAAGCATTTTGATAAACTAACAGACAAAAATTCCAAATGCACAAACATTACATACTTTTGTATACAAGATATGCAGTTGAGTTTAAGTATTTGAACTCATATACACACACACATATGTATCGGGTGATTTTTTAAGAGCTATAGGAAAGTAAAAAAAAAAAACACATAAAATTCAGAAAAATGCATGAAATCGTTATTTGAATCGATAGTACGGTCCATATAATTTAATGTTTGAAGATTATTTCATGCAAATGTTGACCGTGACTGCGCCTCAAATGGTCCATCCGCTTAGTCTAATTTTGGCATACTCTTTCCAACATTTCGGCCGGTATCTCATGAATAAATGCTTCAATGTTGTCTTCCAATGCGTCAGTTGAAGCGGGCATGTGTGTATAGACATGAGCTTTAACATAGCCCCACAAAAAATAGTCTAATGGCCATTTTCTCATTAGGCGATTATCTTTTTTCCCAACGAAAAACTGCACATTAAAGAAATTTGGTTTTCTCAATGTCTCATTTGCTTCCATTTAATCGCAAAGCTAACCGGCACTCATCTGCCAATTATTTATTTTCCTTTTATTTGCCGTACAGATAAATTCAATCAGCTGACTCCCATCTTTTACATGTATTTTGAGTGGCGTTGCCAGCTGAAAACTTTGCTTTATGTCGGTATATTGAGAAACCCAAAATCGTTAACGGACAGTTTATCGGTCCAATAAATTTATGTTGACATTAAGTAACAGACAGTTTGTCGATACATTGAGAAAATGGCCATAAACCTGTTAAAGCGCACGATCAAGGCGGCCAAAAGACCGGTCCCGAACGTGAAATAAAATGTTCACCGAACTCGCTTCTCGCAAGCTCTAGCATTTTTTGCAAAAAAAGTTGGATATCATCTCACGGTAGTGCTCACCATTCACAGTTACGTTACGATTCGCATCATCTTTGAAGAAGTACGGTCCAATGATGCCATCAGCCCATAAACCGCACCAAACTGTAACTTTTTCTGTATGCATTGGTAGCTCTTGCAATGCTTCTGGCTGATCTTCACTCCAAAATCGACAATTCTGCTTATTAACGTTACCATTGAGCCAAAAATGAGCTTCGTCGCTGAACACAAGAAGCGCGCGATGAACTTTCTTAACAGAGCACGCATTTTGATAATAAAATTCAATAATTTGCAAGCGTTGTTCGTTTGTAATACGATTCATGGTTAAATTATAGACCAAACTGAAGATGTTTGACAGTGAAACAAAACACGAAACGTGCGTCAGCTGTTTAAACCAGCGTTGCCAAAAAGATAATAGCTAAAAAATCACCCATTACATAAGGAACTATACAGTAAGAAAATTTCGTTTAAGGTTATCATTATTAAATCATTCTAAGCCCTTTTTAACTTATCTCTTATTTCTGCTTACAACCCCTTGTTTTTATACGTGTACATACATTTTTTTGCTTGTCTGTAACTTATATGCATGCTTATGAATATTCACGTATTACTTTTCTACTACTGTGTCTTATTGACTTAGGTTTTAATAGTGAGTTCTAAGTTGTATTAAAATCGTACAGCACTTATTTCTGTTATTAAAACCACACAAACACACTTATCCATATGCACATACATATGCATATTTATGCTTTAATGTCAATTCGAATCCACCACAAACACTAGCTTACTTTACTCGTAAAAAAAATCTTGCAAATGAAGCCTTTTAAAGCAAAACTGATACATTTTAGGTAAAAAAACAGTGGGTATTTAAAATACCCCAGCAATTTTTAGATCTTTAATTTAAACTATGGCAGTTTTTTTTTATTGTCTAGACTATTGATTAAAGTATTTACTTGAGTAAATACTTAATCAGTATACTAATCTTAAGTTAAGGCTGAAAACGAGAGTAGGTTTTATACTAAATTCTCTGAAATAAAAACAAAAAGTTAGGCTCAAGCTTTAAAAATAGATACAACTTAAGCTTACCCCATAGACTCGTTAATAGTTTTGATTATAGACTAGAATCTGCAGAGACGGCAAATCTAGTAGCAATAATTATCCCTATAGACCAAACGGCCAAGAAATTATCGGCAGCTTACAAGGTGAGACTTAGACATTTCAAAAATGCAAAAAAAAAAAAAAAAAAAAAATAACTCGGATGGAAACAGAAAAAACCAGCGTTTAAAAAACTCCAATCAGAGTAGAAAAACTGCCATTGCTTCCACTTCTTCATTTGCAGAAAAAAACCTATTGCTTTTACTTCTGATTCATTTAATCTAAACAGTCGCTGTAAAACCAACTAAAAAAGCGAAAAGTTTTACACAAATTTTCGTTTTTTGTTCGACAGTTTTTGATTTCGACTGCAGTTTTTTAAACCCTGGAAAGAACTACGGGGGCGGGTCAATAAGTTCGGGACTTTTTTAATTTGCGGCTTTTTAACTGATATGGTAACACTGCTGCTGTCAACAGGTATCTGCCAGTTGACTTCTATTAACATTTTAAGAAGTTCCGTTACATGGGGTCTTCACCTGACAATTTTTTGTCATACCAAACGTCAAAGTCCATATAAAAAAAACTTTAAAATTTATGTCAGCGTTTTTGTTATATGAAGTTTGACGTTTGGTATGACAAAAAATTGTCAGGTGAATACCCTATGTTAATTTGTTTGTGTTTGACAGCCATTGATTGCAGGCTAACTCGTGATTTAAAGAGAAAAAAAATTTCTTGTACCCCTAAAGCATTCCATGGCTAAATTTGTGAATAAGGCTTCGAATTGCTTCCTTATCCGCCCTATTCTTTAGATTTAGCCCCGATTGACTTTTTCTTGTTTCAGAACCTGAAAAAGGTGGGTGGTAAGAGATTTGGCTCCAACGATTAAATCATCTTAAAACCCCGTATCTATTTTGATAACCTGACATGACTTATTTATTGGAAGAAGTAAAAAACTTTGAGGTAACGTTAGACAAATTGTTCAGAGTTTAAAGGAGACTACGTTGGAAAAGAAAATGATTTTTTGTCCAAAAACCTGTGTATTATTTTAAAAGCCACCGAATTGTTGATCCCGCCCTCGTATGATAGAATGACAGAGAAAATAGAAAAATACAACCAGGTTAGGTCTGTTTAGGTAAAGTAGAAACGGCATTCAGTACTCATCTGACACACCTTATGATCCATTGTGATACAATGGAGTTCCACTAAATATAACCCCCACCGTAGAACCAATAAGAGCCTCTAACGAAGTTTAAAATTGAATGCCAGCGATATCATACAATCCATCAAAGGTGGCAGATCCCAAAACCATTTCGGCAAGACGCAGGACACTGACAGAGGAGTTGTACTACGTCCTCCTGATCATAGTGTCCGGCTCCCAGACGTTGTGCATGCCTACCTGTAAGACAGTTTTCCGTGAATACAGATACCAAAAGTGACACGTTTCTTTTGGCCAACGAGACTGGAGACACGGTTCGCCCGTCAACCATGCGGGGCTACAATTGCCGGGCAACCCAACTTAGGCATGTTGAACTTTTAAACTTTATCCGGACATTATCACATGGCTCGAGTTGTGCGCAGGAGAATTTATTTAAGGTCATTCTGAAATCAGAACAATATTTGTCAATGGTAAATGCTTATCTTAGAAAGCCACAGGACGACACCTATTTATCACATAAAATCACAAATCCGGCAAGTTAGGAAAGATTAGCGAAAAGCTGACCAAACTAGGTAGTAGAAACTTCTTCTCATGAAATTTTCAATGATTTTTTTTAAAGAGATGTGGCTGTATTTCACCAATAACCCTTTGGATATCGGACTTGAGCTCTAGAATTGTTACTGGTTTATTCGCGTAAACCCGAGATTTGAAAAACCTCACACGGCGTTAAATCGCAAGATCTTGGTGGCTAGTTGACATCAGAATTTTTTGAGAAAATTTGTTCTGGAATTTAATGCTGCAATGAAGCTTTTGTGTTATGCACGGTGTGACAGGTGGAGCCGACTTGCTAAAACCACATTTCATGCAGGTCCATGCTGTTCAGTTGGGGCCACAAGAACTCCCTTATCTTGTTCCTGTAACAAATGTCGTTCACAGTCACTGCAATTTCGGCATTATCTTCACCTTTCCCCTGGCTCCCCGCCTGCTGCCTAAGAAACCTGACCTAACACTAGATTTTACAATTGACAGTATTCAAAAATATATAGAGAAAAAGCTTATTAATATATAGATATACTAATCAATACTTAAGATTATGGACTAAACCAACAGTTTCGTGGGGAACGCCTTGCTCCTTGCACAAGAAAATGCAAAAAATGTTTTGAAATTTAAAAACTTTTTTAATTGAATTTCAAAAATGAAAAAAAGTACATTAAAATATTAATACTTTTCAGCCTATATTTCAAATTTAGCAACTCTCGCTACTGCTATCATGAAAGATTTTTTTTTGAAACAAACTCAACTTGTGGTTCACTCTTTTTACTACTAACGATATCAGTAAGTTAAAGTGGTAGTTGTTGGTTGTTTTCTGTATTTAATATGCTGTGATATATGAACCCCAGCAATGCAATTATACAGGAAATGAGTTATTTAAAAGAAGAAAATCCTTAAATTTTAAAAAAAAATTTTAATTTTAAGAAAATATTTAATTAAAAAAACAATATTGCTCTTAAAATTTTCTTTAAAGAGCTTCAAGCTTTTTAAAAGTTTGTCTTTCTTTTTTAATTCTTTACATTCCTTGTCATGTCTGTCTTGCTTTTACTAGACTACCATTTTAGGACCTTATAGTACTTTCATACTCATACTAATTGAAGTCCTAAGTGTATGTTTGTTGCTTGTTAGTTGTGGTAGTTAAAAAAATATGTAGTTTGTAGTATTGTAACTTTATATTTTCTACACTTTTGCAATCACAAAATTTAGTTAGTTCGTTTTGAAATTTTCTACTCGCCCGCCCCCGGCTTGCAACAGCCGCAGGAACATCTTCCAAGTGTAAAGAAAAAAAAAACTAAAAAAAGTTCATTAGTCTGTTTTTGAGAAGTATTAAAAAAAAAAAACTAACCATTAAAATACAACGAAGCGTTAGAAGAGGAAATTAAATAATCAGTATTTTATGCAGTTTGTAACGTCATCATAGACAGAAACAACGGCGACATTATTATTTTCAAAAATGATAAAATAAAACAGGAAAAATTAAGAAAAAAAGGGAGCAAATGTTGGGACCACCCACCTTAAAAGGTACTAAAAAATCGTTATGATTTTATACAATTGTTTGGCAAGATTTTATCCTAATCTCTTAATCGCTTGACTGTAGATCAGATTTGTGTCTTTGTGTAAGTCTAATAATAGACTACCCTACAAGAAATGAATGAGCGAATAGTCAATTTTTTTTACGTTGGTGTTAAGAAAATGTGACTACTCGCTCATTCATTTCTTGTAGGGTAGTGTCTCAGAGATACTTAACAAGCACTTCAAGCTGAAGTACTGTCAATGACAGAAACGTCAAATTACTTTACGATGCGTACAACAAATCGTATATAAAAACGCTTTATTCACTGTTAGCTGTAAAGCTGAAATTACTCTCGAATTCAATATGGGTTGCGACGTCTCTCAGTTCATCAAAAGTGATATCTTCAGCTATTGGCTCAGGTTTAACTAGCGTCCCCTACAATTGCTTAACTACAAACGAAAGAATATTTCAAGACTGATATCGGTGTTACGCGGGCACAGGCTTTCCAAGATGAAAAAGAGACAGTTGTTCAACTTCTCCGTGCAATCTATCGCAGTATTTACTTATGTGACCTTATTAGATTTTTGAACATGACAAAATGGATCTAGTAACTTTTATGGCTAATGTCTAGTCTATGATTTTAGTGTTTATATTCTATTGCGTGGTAAGGTCTTGTCAAAATGGGGTCTAAAGACTCTTTTTGATTGCTTGTTTGTTTCTTTAAAGGAATCCACGTTTTTTTTTGTGTTGGAGTTGACAAGATTTATTACCGGGTATGTCGGATTCCTACCGGATTCCTAAAACCTCCTCCATCGTCAATACTCTAGTGATCTTAATTCGCTGATCTCCTTAATTGTTTTAGGGGTTCCGCTATTAAAAGCTGCTTTCGCTTCTGCTCTTCTGGGTATTTGGCAGCCATGTTAACCAGTCTCTAGATCGATTACCTCCAAACACACATACTTTGATATTTGTATTTTCGATAAACAGCTTTCTTATCTTAATATCCAACATGTCTGCCAAATATCAAAAATTTTTAATATTTCTGCAAACATTGCTTTAAATGTTTGTCCAAACAGCAGACACCCCAATTAACAACACAAAATGTTTGTACAAACGTAAAATTTTGACATGTTTGCCAAGCCATTTGTGAGGTTTATTATGCCCTTAACGGCCATTTTCACCAAGTTCGGTTTTGTTATGGTTTCTTTGTCACCACGATCTGATTGGCTGTTGTGCTCTCGTCGGTGTGAAAGCACAAAAGCTCTTTTGTAAAAGCTTGCCCATTGGGCATATGAGCTGGACGTAACTGCTCTAGTCTATAGAATAGACTTGTGCCCAGACTTCAGAATATTCTAGTGTCTAGACTAGTTCGGTTAAAACTAACTTTCAATTAAAGTTTCGGTTACCAATATGTTTTGATAGCTATAACCTGTAGTTAATTATAACCGAACTTGGTGAAAATGGCCGTTAAGGGCACAATAAACCTCACAAATGGCTTGGCAAACATGTCAAAATTTTACGTTTGTACAAACATTTTGTGTTGTTAATTGAGGTGTCTGCTGTTTGGACAAACATTTGAAGCAATGTTTGCAGAAATATTAAAAATTTTTGATATTTGGCAGACATGTTGGATATTAAGATTAGAAAAGTATCTAAAATATAAATTAGACTGATGTCTTTACTACAGATTAGGCAAGTGTCTATACTTAAGATAAGAGAAGTGTCTATGTTACAGAATAGGCAAGTGTCTATGCTATATATTAGACAAGTGTCCATACTAAAGATAAGACAAGTGTCTATACTTAAGATTAGATAAGTGTCTTTACTACACTTTTGTCTAGACTGTGAAGTAGACTTATTAGTCTCCACACTTTTTTTTACAAAGTGTTGAAAAGTTACCAACTAAGAACCCTCAATGACATCCTTAATGTCTATACTATATATACGACTTGTGTCTTGACTATAAATTACACTAGTGTCTTGACTTTGGACTAAACATGTGTCTAGATTAAAGTTTAGACTTGTTTCTAGAAATTAATTAAGGCTATAACAGCTTAGACTGGAGTTTAGACTATCCCTAGAGGGAAGCGAACTGACACCAAATTAGTCCCGTGATAGGTCTTTGGTGGTAGGGACCGGTTCTAGTTTTAACACTTTCTATGAATTAGACTTATCACTTTTACATGGAGTTGTCATTGGAGGGGGTCAATTGACACCATTTGACCAATCACACATCTATTCTTAATGGACGTGTTTAGTGACAGTTACTACAATGTAGTATTATTTCAATACAATGTAGTATTATTTCAATAAAACAAGACGTATAATTGAATTCATGAAACAGATTTTAGAAAGACCAAAAAAATTTGTCACACCACCGGTGAAGACTGTTCTGGGGGGCTACTCTCTATTGCGATGCGAAAGAAAATTGTAGCAAATCTACCGATTGGTACTCTTCAATACGTTTGCGCATGTGTCTTTTGCATCTTTCAATTTTTTTTTCTTTTCGTAATTCATCACTTTATTTTATTTAAATTTTCCAATTTCAAATATTTTTACACATTTTGGCATTTCATTACTGTAAATCCGCGCCATCATTAATTTTTATTGCCACTATCGCTTCATTTTTCAGAAAATTTGGCGAAAGTGATAGAGAGTACCAAGTTGGCATTAAGCTTTCGCATCGAAATTGTTTTCGCATCGCAATAGAAAGTATATCCCCTGTAATTCATTACTTTTTCTACCTTTTTGTTCTGCATATACCAGTTACATGATTGGTTCTCCTTTCACTGGTCATGAGTTCTTTCTTTTTGTACCTGTTCTATTTTCACAACTCCCAGGACCAGTCTGTTGGACCAATTGACACAAATTTCCCGCAGGGATACTAAATTTGCCTATAGGCAGAACAAAAACTAGACTTAAGACTAGACTATAGTTTTTAGCTCTTTTTTTGTACAAAGTTTTAGTTTTATCCCTCTTTCTTCTCTATGACCTTTATTAAATTAATTTTTCTATTTATGATAGTGTCTTGGATATTTCTACCTAAATTTGTTTTTCAATTTGTTTAAAAATATGTACGTATTTTTTTAAAGTTTAATTACATATATTTGATGTCGCCCCCCAGAGCAATTCATATCGCTTTTCCAATATATTTTTACGCTTACTCTTCACCATTTATGGCAAGTGTTTATGGGAACTTCATCTAGAAATTGTCTGTCAGCTAAAAGCAGTGACTGTAAAATTGTTGTGATTAAATTTAACATTATTAATTGAAAATTAATTAAGTTTAGTTAAGCTTTTTTTTTTTTTAAAAAGGAGGAAAAGAAAATTACGAGCCAAACATTTTAAAACAAAAATACTACCAGAGATTTTTGTTTGCGAATTTTTCCTAAAACAATTAAAAATATATATTGAGAAAATATGAATTTAATGTATTTAATTAGATTTCTTTTATTTTGCTTTATAATTAAAATTCTTTTTTTTTTAATTTTTTCTTATAAATATTCTATTTTTCTTCTTTTTCCTTGAAAGTCTAGTTTTTACGCATGTGTTTTCCGTTTTAAAGATTTTAATTTATTTTCCTTTAAATATTTGAACAAACTATTTTCGTTGTTTGAAGTTTTCTTTAATTATTTATTTTCGCACAAAATTTTCTTATTGTCTTAAGAAAATTAATTTAGCTTCACAGCCTATTAAAATTTATGTATGCAGATGAGAGTATAATAAAATGCAAAAGCTTAAATTGTTTCTCAAGTTATATTTTAATAGAGATGTAAAAAAAAAACAGTAAAAAATAGTCGAATAAAAAGTTGGTTTTTAAAGGTTAAAAAAAAGTCAAATCTGTTTCAAATTAGATCAATAAATCGATCTTGAGACTTGATTTTTTTAAAAAGGATCTTGCTCAGCGATAACTGGGCTTTAGATTTTGTAACTTTATTACAAATATCCATTGAAATCTTTTTAAAAACTGATTTATTTCATTAAATTAGAAAATTGCCATACTGTACGTATGATTAATATTAATTGAAAGGTTAAGTTAAATAATGGCTTATAACTTGGCTAAAAATTAAACAATTTTAAAAAAGAAAAATGCGAATGAAAGCTAAGACCAGTGTTGCCAAAACTTGGTGACCAAAAATGGCTAAATTTACGGAAAAAATGGGCTAAAAAATGGCTAAAAGCTTTTTTAAATAAAAACACATTAAAATTCAATAACAAAACAGAAATAAGTCATTTAAAGTGGTTTACGATGAAATTGTAAGTTAAGAACAATTTTTTAAATAAGAATAAACGTAAATTAATATTTTGATAGATATTTAAAAAATTAATTCATCGATAAATTTGATGTCGTTATTGTTCATTTCATAGGAATCACTCGGGCCTATTAGTTTTTAATAATTTGAAGGTAAATCATAATCACGACAACATTTACCCAACCTTTTCAGTCCAGATCTACAATAAAAAACAAGTAAGAAAGTATAGTCGGTCAACACCGACTATATGGTACCCTACACCACATTAGAACCTACATATGTACCAAATTTTATCAAATAATCTCCAAAACAGCCAGCCGGCAGGACAAACATCGGTAATTCGACTCAGAAAGTGATTCTGAATCGATCGGTATACTTTAAGGTGGGCTTAGGACTATTATTTTAAGGTGTTACAAACATCAGCACAAACGCATCGTACCCTCTCCACTATTGTGGTGCTTGTATAAATATTTTATTGGTGAAATCGAATTAACGGTGGCTTAATGTATCCTTTTTCTCAAATTACTTTAAACGATGTTTACTTGGGTAAATACCCTCTCTACTTCATCATTAGACCATGCAAGTGAGAGAAACTATACAGTCCATTCTGAAATTTCTGAAAAAATTTTTTTTATGAAGAAAGGAATTTTACAACATGAAAATCAATTAAAATTGTTATTGATAATCTTTCATTCTTGACGTGGCTCGGGCTCGAACCCTGAGGAGATCGAGTGGTTGCGATCGAAACATGTCATGGTAACCTGCCGGCCAGGGTTCTAGCCCGAGCCACGTCAAGAATGAAAGATTATCAATAACAATTTTAATTGATTTTCATGTTGTAAAATTCCTTTCTTCATAAAAATAATTTAATAAAAATTAAATTTCATGAACTTAAGCCTAATTAAAAATATTAAAAATTTGGATTGAAAACCATAAATAGTTCAACAAAATAACCACAATACTAATTATTTTTAATTATTTTATAAGATATAAAAAAATTACTCATTATTTTTCTGTTTGAAAGCCTAAAAAACCGATTATTCAAAAACTTTTCTACATCTCTTTGTTCAAATAAGAATAGTTCTTTTTTCTTATGACACTTTTGTGTATTATTTTCTTCACTCTCATAATGATTTTGTTTGAAAATTGGAATAAAAAAACTTATTTGCTTTCTTATAATTGCAAAAATTTTCAGCGTAATTTAATTTCAACACAAATATACACAAACATTGGCTTTGTTCTAATGGCATGAAAATGCGCCAGAGTGTACAGTATGAAAAGTTAATGTCTTTAATTGTTTTCAAGACATTATTTTTTTATGCTTGCACCAACTCAAAAACTTTCATCATTCCAAAGAATTTAAGTAACTTTGAATTATACAATTTTTTTTTCTTTTTGCCTAAAAAGACTATCGCAAGGCATAGAATAGAGACAACAAACAAAACCTTGAGTTTTTGTGTTGCAAGAATAATACCGAGTAATACAATATTAAATCTAAAGAAAAACTAAAATGACCTACATAGACACACTTGTAAGAAATTGTGCAATCTTGTAGGAATAATGAAAGGAAAGAAGTAACCCGGGGACAGTGGGAGAAAAAAAAAAACATTATTAGACTAGAATAAAGACTAGATAATAGTTAAGAATTTAAGTTATTTTGACTGGAAGCTTGACTTCCGACTAGACAAAAGTTAAGGCCATAGACTGGAATATTTTTTTTTTCTTTATTACACCCTTTTGGGAGCATATGGCTTCCACAAAGCATCTCCATCTTACACGATATGTTGCAGTTGTCTTCCCATTTAAGATTTCACTGTCCTTGTGCTAAGAGTATCGATTCATTGTTATTTTGCCTTGTATCTCTTTCGTTAATAGGTTGTTGTCAGCTAACTAGATGATTGGTCTGATGTAGCAGGTCCTATGATAATTAAGCTGCCATCTGTCGTTGCCTCCGTGTATTTAGTGAAGTGGTGGGGAACCTTGCTAATCTTTGATTCTTACCTTTTTCCCCAGGGGTTTTGAGCTCCCTGACCTTTGCCATAATGTTATCCTCTTTTCCAGGGGCCTTTTGGGATTGGTTGTTTGGCGGGGAGCTTGAAGCCACTCAATTTTTAAAACTCGAAAACTGTTTGTTCTCTACCAGGGTCGGACCTGGGGTGCTGGGTTTTATAGGGGTTATGCACCATCTGTGAATATCATTTAGACATTAATACAAAGCACAGTCTTGACCCGTGATTCGACAATTGCCTGGATTATAAACTATTCTACATATCTCATCGTGAGTTGTCTAGAATACTGCTAAACGTAGGTGGACAACGTCAGAGTAGACGAACTTAAATAATAAGAGCCTACATTTCAGTTCTTCTATACAGAGTGCCAGTTTGGAAAGAAACAACTAAAACGTTACAAAAATGTATGAACTCTATACACAAAAGAAGCTGTCGAAAAGTTTGTAGTGGATTTCGAACCATTAACATGGAAGCAGAAGCGTTTTTGCTGGGATTATCGCCAACTAAGGAATCAAGAAACATACAAAATGAGATAAAAAGATATCCTGAATCCTCAAGAAAAACTATAAGACATGTTGAGAGAGAGAGAGAGAGAGGGAGGGAGAGAGAGGGAGGGAGAGAACCTAAATGGAGTGGCAAAGATGATGGGTAAATTCTCCTAAAGGTCGCCTGACCTTTTAATTAATTCCCCATTTTTATGTGTAATTAAATCTTCTCTAAGGGGATGTCAACTATAATATGACGCAATTCTTTACTGGACATGAAGGCAGCAGGATCTACTTGTACCGCTTTAGACGCGATAACTCACTTAGTTGCCCACAATGCACCAGGAAAGAGGTGACCGTAGAGCACGTACCTTTTACATGTCCGATATTTGCAATATATCGCTCTATGCTTAAATAGTCCTTAGGTCTTAATTCAAGACCGGATTATATTGTGGAGGTCATGATAAAATCGGAGGAGAATTGGGTCGCGGAGAGGTTCCCTAAGGCAGAGAAAAAGCATTTAGCAGGACCATAATATCTTCTGCGAAACAGTACCGGATGACAGTTCCGTAGGGAGCAGAGTAGAGGTTGTGGTTTAGGCGCAAAGGCAAATTGTACACGTTTTTCAGTACGGACTTAATACATCTTTTTAAGATTCCATACCTCCAGCGAAAAGAACAATTATTACAGTCTGGACTTAAGTTTAACCTATAGACTATAGATTAGTTTTCAATAGTGTTTTAACTACAGTCTAGCCTATATAATATAATAGGTCGATAACGGATGAAGTTGAGTTGCCATTAGAGAAATCTGTTATCCAACCATAAGATTTGTTTAAAAGACTAAAGCCTAGATTACACTATCTCACAAGTCTTACGTATTCCATAATACTTTGTGAGATAGAAATCTAATGAGTTTTGTTGCGACTGTCAAAAAATCTAATGTAACATGACAGTTTGTGTTCAGACCATCCCACAAAGTATAAACACTCACACATGAAAAAAAAATGCAACCCTGATCCAATGAAAAGTATTATTGTTTAGATATTTTTCAAAAAACGATGAAGTCGTATGGGATGTCAAACTTTTTTCATAATACTTGTCATTTTCGTGACACATTGCATTCACACTATCACACTTTGTCATATTACTTGAGATTTTGACATGTATCAATACAAAGTATAATAGTGTAATCTAGCCTTTAATAATATTTTTGACTAGACTAGAAGGCTAGACAGAATAAGCTGTTGTTTGGACAAAAGACTGGTTATAGACTAGACTGATGGTTAGACAGTAAAATTTTATAAACGCTAACCATCCTTGCGACGAAATATAGTCTACGATGGAAAGCCGGTTTAGCCATAAAGCAGCAGGAAATTCGGCTAAAATTCATATAGTGAATTACAATCATTTATATCATACAAAAAGTCAGCACCCCATAAAAAACACAGTTGAATAGACTTTCGTTTTGTCTTGGACTAGTTATACTCCAGACTATGGCTTTACTCGAATGATTAGAAAATAGTTTTTAATAATTCTTTACATTATTCTTTTTAGCTCCACTGTTTATTAGTTTAAAGCCAAGAAATTGTGGCATACTTTTAGGCATGCAATTTTGGTTTTGAGTGTTGCCTTAAGTTAAGGAGTAGAAAGGGACAATCCATTTTTTTTTTCATGTTATAAGTGAAATTATTAATTCATTATGGTTTTGTACAATTTTCCGAATTTTTTTTTTTTTTTTGATTTCTTAAATTAAATCTTTGACGATTTTTGAAACATAAATTTTTTGCTCTACCTTTCCAGTTAATCATCATAACTTTTTATATATTTAAGAAATAATTTCTCTTATCTTAAAAACACAGACATCAAAAACTCGAGGTGTAGATAAAGTATAACAAGCAGGAGAAACAGAAGAATTTTTAATGATGATTTAAGCATCATTTGCTTTTAATATTTTGTGGCTTAAAAGATTAAAACTACACAGGACAGTTGATGTTGGTTTTTTTAATACTTTTTTTTTTTTGTTGTATTTCATATATTTTCAGCAAAAAGCTTAACTTTACTTGACTGTCGATGTGTAACATGCATATTTAGAAGCCAAGGGTGGGGTATGATACAGTCAGGGGGTAAATAGATTTTGAAAGTGATAAGGATGGTGCTATTGCTTTTGCTTGAAAAAGTGGCTGCGGGATATTTTTGATAAGAGATTTCTAACAAGAAGAGCAAAGGTTCCCAAATAGAAGTAGTTTTGAAAGAATTTACTGTAGTTTTTACTAAAGACTAAACTTTAAATCAGATTATAGTACAGAATGTTAGACTAAAAATATGACTAGACTATAGTTAGCAATGTAGATTATAGTTAAGAGTTTAATAAAGCGTATATTCTTGACTTTACTGTATTACAGAATAGGCCGCAGATAAGGGTATAATCTTGTTTATAGTTAAGTTTATAACTCGGACTATTTAAAGGCTATAGGTTAGAATATAGTTATGGTTAGGTAAGGTTCCATTGACAGCTGCAATCAAGCACAGCTCACTTTTGTCCAGAAATTAGATCCCGTTGTGTTACCATGTCTCACCGTATCCCAGGGATCCTATGGTAGCTTGCTGCTTACATTCTCACTCATGCATGCGGTTGATTCAATGAAGTAGTGATTCCTATTTAAATCAATGCTAGAGAGATAATTTTTGTCTCTAAGGGTTCTTCAACCAAACAGCTCGAGACTTAGATCTACAAATGCCGGACAACGACAGAGAAGATGTTCCGTTGGCACTTCATTGTCGCCGTAACTTCTACAAAAGTAATTGTAAGGGAGCCACAGCCTTTAGGCGTGTTTCTTAATGGCGCAGTGGCCAGTTATAGCCGCAACTAGGTTCCTGAGGTGCAGTCTGGATAACTTGAAAGCCCGCCGAGTCCTATTTTCATCTATAATGGGCCAGATTTGTCTAGTATTCCCGCAGGTAGTTTTATAAAACCACCTCTGACTGACACGGGAGTGAAACACCTATATTATATGTTAAACCGTTCCGATTCGAGGTGGTACCTGCATTAGCCAACGAGTCAGCCATGCAGCTTCCATGTATGCCCCTGTGTCTAGGGACCCACTTAAGGGTTACCACTGCATGTCTCGCTATCTCCTCCAGAGACATCCATTTGCACAAATTTTGATGTGATGAACGCATCTCCAAGGCTTTTAAGGCCACTTTACTATCGTTAATAATGTGAATATCTCTGCCAGATATATCACCATACCGGACGTGCTTGATTGATGTTGCCCAGAACAATGACAATTATTTAGGAGTCCGTGAGTCAAACATTGGGAACCCCTGATTAAGACCATTCAACTCTTTGACTTGTTGTTTAACAATTTTGAACATTTATATACATTTGTTGTGGTTGTGTTAAGAAAGTGCTTAACTTTTTCCTTTTTTTTTTCTAACTATTTTGTGAGAAGCTCTAGAACATAGTCCGTCCGTCCTTCGCATCATGACAACGATGAAGATGATGACGAAGTTGATGATTACAATAATGCTGTTTGTTAAAGCCGAAACTGCCAATTCATGTGTAAAAACATCAAAATTAAAACATAGTTTTAGGCAATTTTTGTTTCAACAAACTAACTTTTTAAATTAAATAAAAGTTTGGCGTATTCTATTTTGGATTTCTTTTTTGCTTTTCAAACAAAAAGTAAAAGTTTTTGGTTATGGTCCTCATCGCTTTTTATTCTCATTTTTTTTCTACCAGGCAATTAATTTTTAATTAGCAAACTGTGTGTTTTTTTATAGAAATAGTTGTGTATTTTTTAGAATTAAAGAATTTATTTTTAATTTTATTACAGATGGGCCGTTTCAACTGTTATGACCCGAGAGAATCTTATCCCTCGCTCTAAACAGGCAGTGGTAGGCAAGGCCTCGCCTACGATTGCAGCTTTAATACCCTTCTGGGATATGGCCAATCATCGTAATGGCTGTATTTCATCTTTTTTCAATGTGGAGACCCAAGAAATGGAAAGCAAAGCTCAGGAGGATTTTAAAAAAAATCAACAAGTTTTCATACACTACGGCGATCGTTCAAATGCAGAGCTTATGGCTCATAATGGGTAAGTTTAAAAAGAATTCTTCTTTTAAAAGGTTTAAATATAAAATTAAATTTTTTGTTTTTGTTGTTCATCACAAGATTCATTAATCCTGACAACCCTAAAGACAGTGTGTCCATTAAATTAGGCCTCAGTGCCTCGGATCCATTATTCGAGAAACGCAATGAACTTTTGCAATTGCTTAACATACCAAAGAATACTGAATTGAAAGTTTTGCCCCCACCCGAACACATTTCCTCGGAATTATTGGGCTTCGTCAGAGTATTTAACATGAATGAGGAACAATTGAATCATTGGATACAATCCGAACGTGCCATGGACTTATTGCACATTGATTGTGCTTTAGAAACTGAATTGGAATCGAAGACTTGGCAATATTTGCAAATACGTTTAATGTTACTTTTAAAAGCTTTTCCAACAACTTTGGAGGATGATGAGAAGTTATTTAAAGGACTTAAAAGGGGTACAATTAAGCCAAAAAGAAGTTATATAAAAATGATGATTTTGGAATATCGTATACTTGAGAAACGTATTCTGGCTGCCGCTTTGGATTATGCCAAACAAAGAACAAAGGCCTAAGGGCAGAAAAACTTAAACAACAACAACAAAATAGAAAAACGAAAACTACCGCAACCATACTCTCTGTAAGAGAGAGAGAGTATAACAAAGTGAAAGGACATTTTTTTATGCATTCAACACAAACGAGTGTTGTTTTAATGGAAATAAGAGAAATTTTTTTAAATTAATAATAAAAGAAAACAGTCAGCGACTGCTTTAACATCATTAATAGTTTTCCTTTTGGCAGTTTTTTGCTTTCAACTTTTGTAAAGTGGCCATTATATTTGCAGGTTTTTCTGTTTTTTTTTTTTTGTATTTTAAAAAAGCTCCAGCTCAAGTTTTGTTCTGACTTGTAAGATATTCAATGTTTTCATATTTTTTATGTTTTAACTTAAAGTATACATACAGTTCATATGTACTTCATTTTATTTAAGTTATATTTATTAATAATTATTTTTTCTATTTTTATTATTTGTGTGTCATTATTTTTTTAAAATTTTTATTTTTTACAGTGTTTATTAAATTAAATATTTTTGTTCAATTTAAAATAGAGAATGAAATTCTTGTATTACTAACCAAAATTAAATTTGAAGTTAATTAAAAAAAAAAGCAAAACAAAAAAAAAAAAACATTTTTATCTACACTAATATTTAGCCATGGCACAGAGTACAATTCCGTTCGAAAATGGAATTCATTCCGTATTTTGGTGTTTTCATGAACGAAATGGGAGTTTTCTGTATCTGAAAGGCCTAAAAACTATCAAAATACATTTTCTATCAATAAACAAATATGTTTTCTTCGATTCCGAACGGAATTGTACTCTGTGACATGGCTGATTTTATAAAGCTGAAAAGTTTATGTGTTTCTATGTTCGTATTTTTGTAAGAGGCAATCTGCGGGACTGCTTGTCCAATTTTAAAAATTTCTTCAACAAAATTAACAAGTAAGAAAGTATAGTCGGTCAAGCCCGACCATATGATACCCTACACCACAGTATTTAAAAACACATCATGCTTAATAAGCTTATATGGACACATAATATCGCACCTGTTCATCAAAAGTAACACAACTCAAAAAATTCTATTTTCCACTTTTTTGAAGGAAACAGTGTATGATTACCATATCTAACGACTGTAAAATTTTTGGTATTCTATTTGTAATATTTTATGAGAGAAATGCCTTTATGTCTTTCTTTGCGTACTCATATTGTTTGTTTTGATTCAATTAAAGAGTTGTAATTTTAGTTGCGTTGAAGTGTTCAAGGGTTATGGTGCTCAAATGAATCAGCGAAACTGTATTAATTCGAGTTGTGATTGTTTTCATGTTAAAAATCTGTTTATCAATAGCTGTTGATTTTGGGTTGTGATAAGCATAACTTGAAATAATATTGACATGTAGATCAAAAAATTTCATGAAAACTGTATTAAATCAAAAATCCGTAATAATTTCGGAAAAAGGAAGAAGAGAAATAAATTTTGTGATTTTATTGAAATATTAGTGAGTTTCCTTTATAACATTATATTTGTTTATAACAATAATTCCATCATATTGGCGGAATTAGTTTTTTGCCTCTACTGAAAACTTGTAAATTTCGAGTTGTGTTACTTTTGATGAACAGGTGCGATATGTGTCCATATAAATATGGATTTATCTATGTTTATAAACTTCATTAACATTTGTTTGAAAGTTTGTGAGAGGCAGAAATTGCCCCGTACCTCCCCTTGTGGTCCTATTTTTGAAAAACTGTATAGCTTATATGTCCATATACATATGGATCTATCTATGGTCTAAATTTCATTAAAATCGGTTTGAGAGGCAGAAATTTACCCTATCACCCCTCGTGGTCCTATTTTTTAAAAAATGCATACCTTTTGTGTCCATATAGATATGGTCCTATCTATGTTTAAAATTTCATTAAAATCGGTTTGATAGTTTCTGAGAGGAATAATTTTCCCCTATCTTCCCTCGTCGTCCTACGATTCGGCCCATTTTCAATAGGGTTGGTCCTTGTGCCAATAAGAACATATGACCCAAATTCAATCAAATTATCTCCAAAATTGCGAGCTGTATTTTGCGCACAATGTTACATGGACAGCCAGCCAGCCTGGCAGCCAACCGGACTGACATCGTTAGTTCGATCGGTATACTTTAAGGTGGTGTTACACACATCAGCACAAATGCATAATACCCTCTACACTATTGTGGTGTGGGTATAAAAATGGAACCTCCTAACGGACATAGGCTATAGAAGGTTCCACTAAAGTTCTTAGGATAGCGTCCAGGGGCGGTAAACCTCCTATTTTACCCTCACTCATATCTCCGAAACTAAAAGAACAGAACAAATGTAAATTTATCGTTGTTCTTTACAAAAATAAGCGGACAGATGTCGGGAACTTTTTGAAATCCGGCCGCTAAACCTGAATTTTTGTTCTTTTTGTCACCACGTCTATCTTTTCAACCAATAAAAGTAAAAATAAACATTATATCACGTTCAAAACTTGTCTAAAAAATACAAATACATATTTGGTACTTTTGAAAAATTCGAACGTTTAAGGGGTGAAATTCGTAATTATTGTTGTTGGTGTACTCTTTTTTACAAAGTATTTTTCTTCACTATTTTTCATATGTGTACGTATTAAATGGGCTCCCACTACAATATTGAATTTTTTAATGCATCAATGGGGAGAAAAAAAGTACTAAAAAGGGGAAATACGGGAAATAAAATTTCTTTATCTTTTTGGGTTCTGCAATTGGTACTTTTTTAAATTACCTTTAATATTTGACCTACTAACATACAATAGCCTGAGTGATAAGACTCTGGGGGGAACATTTTGGTACTTTTTTTGGCCTTTGACATGGTACTTTTTAAACTTCCGTTAGTATTGGACTAATTAAAGTTAATTAATCTTTAAAGTGATCTATTTGGTACTTTTTCTTTCTTTTACTGGTACTTTTTGAAATTTCGTCTGTAATGGACTCAAAACATAAAATTAAACATGCAAGGTCCTGAGGATAAGAATCTGTCCCTTAACTGGGACTTTTCTTTTAATTTTCATTAGTATTGGACGCAGAAGTAAAAAATTAAACATTCAAGAGGAGCTTTTTGGTACTTTATATTCTTTAACTGATACTTTTTAAATTTCAGTTAGTATTGCACCTAGAAACATAAAATTAAACAGGCAACGTCCCGAGTGAATGAGAATCTGTAAGAAGGATTTTTTTTGTACTTGGTTGTTCTCTAACTGGTACTAACTTCGGATAGGTTGCAGGGCCGCTTAACCTCCTATATTCAGAAAATATTAATTATCGTTTTAGAAGAGATCTATTAAAGCAATATTTTCTGTACTCAAAAGAAAGCCATTTTAGCATGAGTACGCTGTTCGCCCGCCATTCCGCCCCCATTCTATCTCTCCGCTCGACTGTTCAAAGAACGAATGCGACCAAAAGGGGACATACGCAGAATTACAGCGTAAATAAAACGCACAGGGTTTCTATATTTTTCAAAGTTAGGAATATGAAGGGACAGGTGGACAATTTCGATTTTAATGAAATTTTAAACTTATGTTTATCGATCCACACAAAAAAAAACATACAGGCTTTTCTTTATAGTTAGTCAAAAATTCATTGTGGGCGGACAACGCCGCGGGAACGTTTAGTTTATATACATATTTATTAAAAACTTAATAGCAGAGATCCAAAGTACCATTTAGCTATTTCGGCCAACAGAATTGCTACTTTTCTAAATGCCAATTACGATTAAAACCAATTTCATCTTATTATTAAAGCGCATTAAAGTGACATCGTTTTGTATTCGGACTGGGCAATGTCTAGGGTCTAATCATCGCATTCGATATCGATTAAACTATCGTTTCGAGACACTGAAATATCGAATGAAAACTCGAGAAATGTAATGTCTTTGGTTATTCGATATCGACTGCTATCATCTCAAATTTGGACACATTGCATTCGATATCGAGTGCCATGATACAAAAAAAAAAAAAATTCTTATCTATAAGACTGGTAAGGCAACTATTTTTTCTTTTTCTTAAAAAATCTGAAATTTTATTTAAAAAAAAATTTGTTTCAAAATAATCCTTTTCAAGGTTCGCTTTTAATTATATTCAACATGGAATTAATTTAAAATAAAACAAAGTTTTAATTTTCATATTTTGTTGTATTGTTTGCTCTGGTATGTGTGTTTTTTTTTTAAACTTATTTTGTAGAGCTAAAATAACAACTACAAAAACAACTTAACATACTAACATATTAAATGAAGAGAATACCATCACATTTAACCAAACACACACACACACACACACACATACACACAGAGATACAAACACAGCTCATAAACTTGCTCACATTTATTTAAGGCAAACGACCGTTAAAGTATTTTCAATGTTTAAATGAACGTGTTGTAGGAAAAATGGCATACAATTTTATAAATACTCTCTCACCCATACACACACACTCTTACTAACACACAAATACATTTAACTCGGTTTCCCTAACAAAATAAAAAGGAAATTGTATTAGGGGGAACAAAAAGCAAACAAACTGTTTGAAAATTAGACCACAAAACGAAGAATCAAAAATTTTTATATTAAGTTCAAGGATTGAAGTCTTATACTATGACTAAAGTCTTAAACTAAAACTAAAGACTTATACTAAGATAAAAAAATCTCTTAATTGATTCTTATATTAACACTCAATTCTAACTACGACCGAATTTTTGTACAACGACTGGAAATTAATTTAAGGCCAAGTCTTAACTAGGAAAATGTATTCTACAAGAATTTTAGTCTTATACTAAAATTTATTATTAAGACGAAATTTATTAAGGCAAATAACTTGAATTACAGCAAAAGTCTTATACTTAATTAAATGTGCTGTACAACGATCAAAGGATTATAAATAAAAGTCTTTTAGTAAGAAAGTCATATCGCACTTGATTGAAAAGACGGTATTAACCCAAAATTTTATCTTTTTCACTTTTTGAAAGAATCGACACGAAATACTTATAGCTACCAGTTTTATACTAAAAAAGATCGTGCTATTTGGTTTACTTTTTTAAAATTCTACTGAAAATTTTAAATTTTGAGTTAATTCCCTCTTTATGATCAAGTGCGATATGTAGTATAATGAGAAAAATTTAATTTTTATTAATATTAAAACGAAATACTTATACAAAGATTAATGAATTATAACATGATAAAAGCTTTATACTAAGCCGAAAGTCTTAAATTCAGGCAGATTTCTTTTACTTAGACAAATGTCTCATGCTAAGGCAACTGTCTTATACTAACACAAATGTCTTATAATAAGACAAATGTCTTATATCAAGACAAAAGTCATATACTACGATAAAATTAGTATCCTAAGACAAATGTCTCATACTAAGGCAACTGTCCTATACTAACACAAATGTCTTATACTAAGACAAATGTCTTATACTACGATAAACGTCCTATGTAAAGACAAATGTCTTATACTAAGACAAATATCTTATACTCAGAAATATATATTATACTAAGAAAAAGCAGTATACTAAGACAAAATTCTTATGCTAAGAAATATGTCTTACACTTAGACAAAAGTTTCAGGAGTGGACAAAAGTCTTATACTACAACAAATAACGTATGTTATGACAAAAGTCTTATACTAAGACAAAAATAGTGTACTAAAAAGTATAATGTTTAGACTAGAATATTATGCTAAGACAAAAGTCTTATACTGAGACAAATATCTTTTAATATGACACAAGTCTAATGCAGGCACAAATTTTGTTATACAGAGACAAACTTCTTTAAGGTATTAGGACAAATGTATTATATTAAAATTAAATGTTTTATATAAAGCCAAACTTTTTAAGTTTAACAAAAATCTTATATCTTAACAAAACTCTTTTACCAAAACAAAGGTCTTATTTATGTACTTATATTAACACAAAATTGTTATACATACCAAGATAAAAAAAATTTTTTTTTTGAAAGTTTTTTTTATTTAAGAAAATAATAGTTAAAAAAAACTCTCTTAATCTAAAAACCTTTTAGGTCTGTATATTCGATTCTGTTTTCTACCCATAATATCCTTTTTCTCTCAACTAATATCAAACCATAAAAAGTTGGAGTTATAAATAAATATATGCATATACATATGTATGTATATATGTATGTATATAAGTAAGTATCTATCTCTCTATCACAAAATTCGTTAGTGTAAACGGCCTAAATTCAATGGAAATGGCAACAACATCTTCACATGAAAATGCTTTTAAAACTTAATAAATTTTGCATATAAATTTGACACATTTGCGCTAAAAAAACAAATTGAAAGGCAAAAAGAGAATGTGTTGCTGTGACAAAAATAGAATATCTGGCGAAGACAAATTTGCATGGTAAACAAAAAATATATAAATGAACAAACAAAGAAAGTTTATGTTAAACAAGTAAATAATTTAAAAAACTTAAATTAAAAGTTTTAAAAAAGATTAAAAAAAAAAACGATATCCCGAAAAGCGGCATAAGACTTTAGTGTATAAGAGTAGTATAGCAATATAACACTCGTATAAGAGCAAAAATACACTAACGTATTACATAGTTAAAAAAAAGAGATCCGAAAAGTGGTATAAGGCTTAAGTGCAGAGTAGTATTATAGCAATATAACACTCGTATAAGTTCAAAATACACTAATGTTTTACGTAGGTGAAAAAACGAGATCTGAAAAAGTAGAATAACACTTAAGGTATAATAGAAATATAGTCGTAAAGGAGCGAAAATACACTAATGTATTACGCATATGAAAACTTGATACTTTTAAGAACAAATTTTCGTTCTTTAATGCTAAACGATTGTGGTACTTTAATAAAGGACACTATTTAAACGATTATAAAACTAAAAAAAAGAAGTATACGATTTTTATTTATATATTAACATAGTAATATAAAAGTGTTATTTTAGAAATAACGTTAATGCCAGTATAAACCTCTATTTACACAATGTAGTGCCATATTATTTCAGAAAGTTTAAACCTAAACTTGTAAGGCCTGGTTTTTGAGATGCGGATTAAGTTAAAACTTAGTTTAACGTAGTCTAAAACTCGGAGTTTTCAGCCAAAACGTAATTTTTTTTTATTATTTCATTAAAGACAAACATTTTAAGCAAAACTAAGCTGGTCCGTCAAAACTTTGTATACAAACTTGGAAATGGCGGCACAAATCTGTTTTCAGATTAACTAAACCTAGTTTAAATGGGATCTTAAAAATCCAGCCTTAGTGAAAGATATCAATCTCTGCTAAGGAGTAAATAAATGTCTTGTTTAGTTCTAAGATTAAAGTCAAGTAACACGACAAAACTGTTATACTAAGACCTATATATACACTAAAGTCTTATACTTAAACTTATATATATATATATATAGACTAAAGTCTTATGCTATGACTATAGAATAAAGTCTAATACTAAGACTTATACACTTTATACTTAGACTTAAAACTTAGACTACAGTCTTATAAAAAGACTTGTTAATAGACTTAAGTCTTATACTAAGTCTAAAATCTGAGACTACGGTCTTACATTAAGGAGATAATCCGTTAATTAAGCACAGTTTTTATACTAAGATAACAGTCTTCTAAAAAGGCAAAAGTTTTAAGCTAATAAAAGATTTTATAATAATACCAAACTCCTGTGCTGTACCAAAGTCTTATACCAATATAAAATCTTCTAGCTAAGACTTATACAAAAGTTTTAGGCATTGACTTAAGTCATATACTAAATTAAAGTGAACAGTAAGATGAAAGTCTTACACTAAGGCAAAAGTCTTATACTACACTTAAAGTATTATACTATGACAAAAGTCTTATACTACACTAAAAGTATTATACTACGACACAAGTCTTATACTACACTAAAAGTATTATACTACAACAAAAGTCTTATACTTAGTCAAAAGTCATACTAAGACAACTGTATATACCCCTTTAATAACTCCAACGGCCTGTAAGTCTTACACTTACATAAAAACTCTTATACTAAGGCTTACAATACTAACCATATACTAAGTAAAACGTTTTTTAGAGCTTTCCTTATACAAAAGTTTTTTGTTACGTAATTATCACATTTTGCTTGTCTGTTTTATTTCTTTTGAATGGTTTGTCTTTTTTTCTTGCATATTTTGTCTGTTTTTTAAGATTTCTCATAAAGCTGTGGCAAAAACACAAAATTCGTTTATTATTCGTTAATTATTTGTAGTTAACATTAATATTTACCTAGACTTAGCTGTTTTTAAGAAATTAATTAATTTAAGAACAAAATTTAAATTTCAAGTTTGAATTAAAAATCTTAAGTTTTAAGGTTAGTTAAACTTTAAAAAATATAAGACTTCTAAAAGATTGGTAGCATAGCCTTCAGATGAGCTTATTTTGTTTTAGTTTTCTTGAATATGGCTAAAGTTATAGGCAATTTGCTAGTAGAACTTTTGAATTAAAATTAATCATACGTAGCCAGTGATAATTTTTTAAAATCTTTTTAGAGTTTTAACAGAATTCTTTTTTTTCGCAAAGACTTCAGTTCTTTAAAGTGATGAGAAGTTAGAATTGTTTAAAGCATTTTAAAGAGTTAAAGTTTTTTCTACTTTTAAAAAAAATTAAAACAGTATTGTATAAAATTAATCCATGTTTCTGTTTTGTTTGTAAATGACATTATCAATTTCGTTCACCGGAAAAAATGTTAAAATTTTATTAAGAAAATTTTTTCATTACAAATGTTTTCAGGTTTTTTTTTGTTTAACCACTTTAACAGGCAAGAGCGTGCATGCCAAATGCATTGTCATGTGTTACAAAATGTATTAAATGTTTCAGCTTTTCTTGTTACAAGAAACAAAATGCAGAAGTATGGATGTCAAAGTTTTTTTTTTTGGAATTTTTTGTTTGGGAAAAGAAAATTAAATTTTAAAAAACTAAAAATTGCAGTGAGAGATCTTTAAAGGTTTTTTGATGTTTAAGGATTTTAATATAATTTGGAATTGAAAAATCTACTTGAATTGTCATTTTTAAAAATGGTCACTGGTAACGTATGATTAATATTAATTTATAGGTAAAGTTAAGAAATACGTCATAAATTATATAATTTAAATAAAAGCCAAGATATTGTCCATCTATATATTCAAACTCTCCAGATTTGGCACAGCCAAAATATTGCTCTTACTTGTTTTGAAATAAAACTTCTCATTTATCTTAAGAAAAACCTAAAAATTTTCAATTGTTCGCTAGGAATTTTAAAAATCATTGAATTTATATAAATTTTTTTTGAAATCTTCTTGGGAAAGTGTAATATCTATTAAGTTTCTTATTTTATTCTGAATTCTTTTTGAAAATCTTGAAAACCAGTTTAAATCAGTGTTCGAAAATAAAAAGAACATTATTTAGCGTTCGGCTCACACAGCCAGGAACGATATCTATTTTTTAGTGTTTATGTAGATAAAAAAAACAGAACAATTGTAGTGATACTGTAGACAAACATTATATTTTATCTTTATCTTCTATATACATATATAAAACAGGATGTGTGTATGTATGTTTGTATGTAACGTATGGACTCCAAAACGGCTGGGCCGATTTTGATGAAATTTTCAGGGAATCTTCAGAATATTCAGGCGGGTGACACTGCGAAGCCCGGTCTGCGGGCGGAGGGGTGTGGCAAAATCCAATTTTCATATTGCACCACCAATGACATCTATACAATTTGGACGATTTTTTCTTTAAAATGGTCGCCATGGTTCAACTTAGATTTATACGAAAAGAAAATGTTGCCCCGCTCACTTTTATCGAATTACCTAAAATCAGAAAACGGCTCCATCGATTTGACAAATTTTTCTTTCAAATGTTCGTATTAATCCATTTTAAGTTTTCATCGAAAGAAAAATGTACCACGGCTACATTTACGCCCACTTTTTCTATTAAGCGCATAACTTGAGAACGGCTTGACCGATTTGGACGATTTTTCCTTTAAAATCATCGTCATGGTCCAACTTAGGTTTTAACGGAAAGAAAATTTTGCCCCGCCCACTTTTTTCGATTTACCTTAAATCAAAAAACGGCTCCAACGATTTGACTAATTTTTCTTTTAAATGTTCGTATTAATCCATTTTACGTTTTAATCGAAAGAAAAATGTACCACGCCTACATTTACGCCCACTTTTTCTATTAAGCGCATAACTTGAGAACGGCTTGACCGATTTGGACGATTTTTCCTTTAAAATCATCGTCATGGTCCAACTTAGGTTTTAACGGAAAGACAATTTTGCCCCGCCCACTTTAACGCCCACTTTTTTCGATTAACCTAAAATCAGAAAACGGCTCTATCAATTTGACTTATTTTTCTTTCAAATGTTCGTATCTTTTTAACGGATTTTAAAAATCGAACGCAAACATTTCTCCTAATTTGGACAGGACAACGTCTGTCGGGTCAGCTAGTATTCTATAATGTTCCTTTTTTTTACATTAATAAAGAAATGAACAAACAAAAAATTTTAGCAACGACCGCAGCACGAACAGCTTGTCTGTGTATTGTGTATATGGGCAAATCCTGCGTGAAGAACGCTACATTCGCACGCGTTTTCTGATTGAAATATAAAACATATTTTGGTCATTCAAAAAGATAGCTTCAACTTATATATAGTATTAAGTGACATTAATATGTACTTACGAATGGCATATGGGCACTTCCAAGATTGTAAACGGGACATTCGCACACGTTTATATTGACAAAACTGTAAAAAACAACCTGATTTTAATTTTTTAAATTAATGATTCTTTTAACTCTCAATTAGCTCTTTAATTTCCGCAAATGAAATTTTTCGCTTACTGTCGTGGTTTCCGAGATAATTGCAAAATCTGGTTGATTGTAAACGGGACAAAAAACGGAAGTGGGTAACCGTTTAAACAGTGATTTCTGCGAAACCTGACACAATATTTGATTGGGATTAATTTTAAAATGTTGCGTACTAATGTGCCCTAAAAATGGTTTCGATTTCAAAATAAAATATGAATTACATTTTTTTAAATAAATTGTTAAAGAAATTGTAAACGGGACAATTTTTCCACCATGATTTAAAATTTGTTTATGTTGCTCTTTATAATCCTTTATATAAGAAACTTAATAAAAAATGTTTTTCAGATCATAATTATGCCTTAGATTAGAGTATTGTTGTTCCAAATGCATATTTTCTAATATACACAAGTATGTGCTAAACGTTGTAGTACTTCGTTTACCATTTATCTTTTTTTTTCGAATCAATTAATTTATACGCATATATTAAAAAAATATAAGCAATTTTCTAAATAAATCTTGAAAAGAAAATTTTTTTTTCCATTTTTTGTGGTTGACGTTTTTTTGGAAATAGCCATATATCATAATATCTTAGCAAGTATTTGCTGCGAAATAATTGATCACAAAATTTTGTGACGCACGCCACAAAAGGTGGAAGTAACTTCAAAGGTTAAAGTGCATTTTCCTAACTTTTAGCGAATTTTGAATGATAAGGTTTACAAAATCTAATTCCTAAAAGAAAGATGACTATAAGACAGTTCTAAAAGCACTTATTCTAAGCCAAAAAATTTTGTGATTTTTTGACAAAAGCCGTGGACCCTTTGTGACGCACGCTACATAACGAACGCTATAGTTTTTCCAGTAGTATATTATTATTATATTTTATTTATTTTAACAAAACAAATTATATTTCTATGAATTGCATTTCTTAAACTAATTTCTTGAATAAGTCTGCTGTAAGTGCTATTTTGAGCACAAAAATCACCTTAAATAATGCTTAATTCGCGTATAACATTAAGAAATCAGCAGTGGGGTAGGATTTGGTAAAAATTATTGCATTAGTGATCATTGAAATACATATTTTTTAATATAAAAATGAAACTATACATCTAGTCTTATATTACATTAAAAAAAAAGTTCATTTTAAAAATTTTTGGTTGGTAGACTGTTTCTGGGATTTGCCCATATGTTTTGTTTGTGTAAAATTATTTTGCTGGCTTTTTGTTTTTTTTTTCGTTTGTGTATTTTGTTTTTGTAAAAAATGTTTGGTTTTTTTACCAACCAAAAGGGACGAACATGAGCCTAACCGAACAAAATGAAGTTTGTGGTTAAAAAAAAAAAACCGAATGTTATTTAATGTTCTCATCTTTTGCTGAGTTGGTAAAAACAGTATTATTTTTGTGTTCGATAGATGACAAACAGGGAAACATTATTTTTGTTAATGATTTACTACACAAACACAATTATCGTTTGTGTTTTGCACAAATCTACCGAACCGAACACTAAGAAGCGATATTAAGTGTTTACTTTCGAACACTGGTTTTAATTTAATGATTTTTATTTGGTGTCTTTGGGTGCGTATGATTAATATTAATTCAGAGGTTAAGCTGGAAAATTCGTCATAGTTAAACAGTTTTTAAAGCTATTGTAGATCCAATGAGTGCAAATTAAAGCTGAGACATTAAGCAACCAAATTTTATCAAAATTATTCTTAAAAAATATTTAATAACTCTTTAGAAAAAAAGGAATTACTTCAAAACTAGTAAAATAAATTTGTAAAAATTTTATGAATATATTTTTATTTTCTTTTCTGTTATTTGCTTTTCTTTTAATCTTATAATTTTAACATTATTTTCAACATTTTATAAAAGAATCCTTAGTTGCTGTTATGTTCTTTATTAATTATTCAATATAATTATTTCCAAAACAAACAAAAAAAGTGTTTTGGCTTGTTTTTCAGCTCATTTAACAATTAATTTTTTTTTTCGCTAAGATTCTTTTTATTTTGGCTGCTGTTTTAGTTTTCTCTAATGATTTCTACTTCCTGTCCCTAGCTGGAAAGCAAAATAGATAAAATAAATTAGTTTTTGTTTTAGTATGAAAAAATTCCGAAAAAAATCCACAAAACATTTCTGTTGATATAAAAAGTTGGCAATAAGCCAAAAATCACCACGAAAAAATACACAAAAAAACAAAAAGTTTTGTTTTTAATGTGTTTGGAACTCTGGTCATTGACATTTTTTTTAATGTGATACAAAAAAAATTTGATAAAAAAAAAAAACAATTTTTTTCCAAAAAAAGTGAGACAGGCTTCTAAAAAAGCGAAATATTCTTTATAAATCATTAGGAAAAGCTGAAGTAAAAAGAATCATGTTTAAATAAAAAAATGTTACTTTAAAATCCTTTAAAATATTTTGAATAGATTTGTTAATGTTTTATTTAAATCAATTTTAAATTTAGAAGAAAAATTTTGAAAAAAAAACTAAAATTTTAATGAGTTTTTTTGCTTTATCTTAGATTTTTCCAATGTAGATTAAGATTTGTTCTGTTAATGTTAACGTAAGTAAATTTTTTAAGATGTTTTCCTTTTAAATCAATTTAAAAATTAACATTCTCTTAAATGGTTTTAAAAATATTGGCAAATTTCCAAATCAATAGCTTTAATAATATTAATCATACGTCATGTTGTTCCACTTCTTTAACAAACTTGGAGGTGAGTCTCTTCATACGATTTAATCACTTCTATTAGTCATAATTCTAATTGTTTTAGCCCAAGGGTGGTGCAACCAAAACGCACGATGTTTATTGTAAATGAAACGAAACGTTTTCAGAGAATTAACTTAATATTTTTTTACTATGAAAGAAGGATCTTTGACAATAATGTGTGAAACAAAATATCTTTCAAATGCTCGCCACGGCTTTGGTGGCATACCTCTATCCGGTCGTCTATATTTTCAATGACTCTAAGGCCTAATTGAGGTCGAATGTCAGTAATGTGCGGAATTATCTCATCCTTTAGCTCTTGAATCATTCTTGGCTCATTGACGTGCACTTTTTCTTTAAAAGAATAAAAATTTGCTTGAATTTAAGTTTATCTTGTAATCTGTTTTTGGCCTATAAAGGCTTCTGGATTACGTTCAGTTGAATAGATAAATAAATATCCCCAAAGAAAGAAGTCCAACGGTGTCAAATCACATGATCGTGGCGGCCAATTAATATCGCCTCGAAGTGAGATAACACGAAATGTCCCGAGCAAAAGAGCTATTGTTTCGGCAAGTGGCACGATCCTGTTGAAACCACACATCGTCTAGGTCCATATTCTCTATTTCTGGCCACAATAAGTCCGTTATTATCTCGCAAAAGCGAACACCATTCACGGTAACTGCTTGGCCGACCTCATTTTCGCAGAAGCACAACCCGATGAAGCCGCCAGTCACCCTTTGTGGATACATCGGCTTTTTTTACAATCACTCGTGGATTCTCCTTTGCCTAAATTCTGCATTAAGGAATCCACTTAGGTAAAAGTGTGCCTCGTCGCTGAAAATTATTTTCTTTTTCTTAAAGTCACCATTCACTTCTGTCTGTCTACTGCCTGTTCAACCAACCATTCGATGTATTGACGACGCTTGAAATGGTTAGTAGGCTTTAGCTCTTGAGTCAATTATACCTTGAAGCGTGTTAATTCAAATCTTTATTCAAAATTCGCATCGAGGTTGACGGATCTTTTGCCACACTAACGCGAACAGCAGGAATGTTTTCCGCAGAACGAACTGGGCGAATATTCACAGGTATTTTCACATTTCCTACAGACCCGGTTTGTTGAAATTCGCGCACGATTGTGGAAACATTTGCTCGATTATGCTGACTTAAAAAAATACAAAGTGTACGAAATGCAATTTGATTTGAACGCCAATTTTCTTAAAAGGCTTTAACAATCTTAACGCGCTGCTCAATTATGTACCTCACCATGGTTGTATTTGTAAAAAACACAACTTAAACAAAGAAATATCAAATAAAGTTAGGCAAAAAACTTGACGTTAAAGTGTGGCTCATAATAAACATTGCGGCATCATGGTTGGACCATCCTTGAGAACCTTTTCTTGTCCTTTAAAACTTTAACAATATCGTTAACACTTAATAAAGTTGTAAGCTAACTTTTAAGGCAATCTATAAATTAGATAATAATCATGCGTTACGTAGATTCACTTCCTTTAAACTTAAATTTGGGGTATTCACAAGGTGTGCTATCATGTTATATTGTCATAATGTTTTAACATTTTACAATGGTTTAAAAATATTGTTGTTGCTTTGTAAACAAAAAGTGTCTTAAATTAATAGAACGTTGCTTGCTTTGTTTATTGTGCTGTCGTAATTAATCAGAAGAGACCAGAGCTGAGCGGCTGAGCCGTATCGCGTTAGTTCTTGTAGCCGTCGCGTTGATGGTATAATTTTATCCGGTTAACATCAAAATTTGACCTGCGGCTAGCAATTTTTGCAAGAAATCTCTTGCGGCGTCAAATAAGATCGGCTTATGACTCTGCTGTTTGGTAAACAAACAAAATAAAATTTATTTCTTAGTTGCGTCTGCAAAATGGAAAATAGTCAGGTAAGATCCAATTTAATTTATTAATTCATGGAAAAGAATTAAAAAATATTTTGATGTTAGTTAATAATTTATTTTTTTTATTTGTTTTAAATCAGCTGATTTAAATTCAAAATAGCATACTAAATTATGAGGGGTTGTTCGCAACAGTCGTATTTTTTCATGTTATTATTTTAAGACATATGACTTTATGACACCTTGTGAATCCCCCAATTAAACTTTAAGAAAATCACTTCTTACAATGCTAACTCTAGTCTTTTAAATAATCAAATCAAAAGATCAAATAAAACAGTAATGATCAAAAGTTTTTAGCTTTAAAAAAAAACAATTTTCATAAATTTTTACAAAAATCTGATTTAACCCTACAGAGTATGGCCAATAAGGTCATAGCCCACATACTCAATAAGAGAATTTCAAATGCGCTCTCACCCGAACTCAGAAAATAGCAAGCTGGCTTCAGACCGAATTATTCATGTGTGGACCATGTAAACACCCGCAGGATCATTATTGAACAATCAATAGAGGTGAGAACGCCGTTATATCTCACATTTATAGACTTTCAAAAGGCCTTCGACACTCCCTCTCACCACGCAATATGGAAAGCACTACAATATAAAGGTGTACCTACAAAAATTATTAATCTTATTCAAGCCATGTACGACGATTCTTACTGTCGGATCTTACAAGATGGTCTGACCAGCCAGAAAATTAAAATTCATACGTGGGTAAGACAAGGGTGTGTCTTGTCACCTCTTCTTTTCAATATTGTATTGGACACAATTATGGTAGCTGCGAATCAGGAAGCTAACGGTATTACTTGGGGCTTCAACAGCCGGCTAGAGGATCTTGACTACGCTGATGACATATGTCTTTTAACGCATCAGCAGTCCGCCATGCAGCAAAAACTGAACCAAGTGCAAGTGTACGCGAAAAGAGCCGGTCTTGTAATCAATAGGTCAAAACCCAAATCCTTGCGCATAAACGCTGGAAATACAGCACCACTTATTTTAGACAATACACCACTGGAAGAAGATTTAATTATCTTGGTAGCATATTAACATCCACAGAAGGCTCCGAAATGGACATAAATAATCGTATGAAAAAAGCAAGACAAGCATTTGGAGCCTTGAATTATGTCTGGAAATCATCACATTCAGCTCCAATGTAAAATCTATATTGCTCTATGGGTGCGAAACATGGAATACATCTGCAAGAGTAATAAGCAGAATCCAGGCATTCGTAAACAGATGTCTTAGGAGAATCCTGCGAATCCATTGGCCAAACATAATATCGAACCAACTTCTATACAAAAGGTGCAATCAAAACCCAATGTATAATGAAATTAAAAGCAGAAAGTGGCGTTGGATACGTCATACTTTGAGGAAGCCTGAAGGAAATATTGCCAAAGAGGCTCTACAATGGAACCCTCAGGGAAGCCAACGCAGAGGCAGGCCCACTCAAACATGGAGACGACAAGTTCAAGATGAACTTAGGAAGGCGCATACAACGTGGAGTGAAAAAAAATTTTGTTGTGGCCCTATGTTCCACCTAGGAACTTGGTTGAAATAATAAATAATAATAATCTTCGCTCTTAACGTGATCTTAAATAACTAAAATCTACAAAGATTAAGTGTAGTTAGAGTTATTTTTCTAGCCTAACCTCTAAATTAAAATTAATCATACGCAACCAGACAAATTAAGAGAATTGCAAAATAGAAGAGTTTAATGAATATGTTTCTTTCTTAAACTCTTCCTAATGATATTTGTTGAAAATTTAAATAAATTTTAATTCTTTTAAATATTTAAATGTTTATTATTTAAATATTGAAATTTGCATTACAACAAAATTTGCATTGCAAAAAAAAAAAAAAAAAAATTAATTTCAAAAAAGAATTTAATATATTGATTTCTGTCATATTTATACTGAATAAATAGTATTTAGTTATTAAATAATTAATTCAATTATTTCACTGTAAAGTGTTATTTAATAAAAATTCCATTGAAATTTATACAAATGTAAATATTTATTTATTCTAATAGGTAATATAGAAAACAGTCAGGGCAAAATAATGATGACACTATAAACAATTAAAAGCTAAGTAGAAAAGAACTCTTATTAGCGCACAATTTTCAAATATAAAAAGTTTAAAAAAAGTTGCTATTCATCTCTAATAATTCCAAAATAATTTAGCTTTTCTGCACACTTAAGCGTATGATTAATATTAATTAAGAAGTTAATTTAGAAAAATATCTAAAACTCAAAAATTTATGAATGGATTATCGAAACAACAACTGAATATGAAATATAAGTTTCTAAGCTTTTGATATTCTAGAGAAAATTTGGTATAGAGATTTTAAAATTTTGAGAAATTTAAAAGTAAAGAAAATTTTTTCGAAAATCTTTTTTCTTTTTAGTACTTAAATTATTTATCAACATATTTGTTTGCAATTTTTTTTAATTGTAGCATCCAATAGAATCCTAAACTACTAAACCGGCAAAATGTTCACAGTATGCATACTCCTGATAATCGGGCGCTAAACATAGGCAAACGGGGCAAGCCGTGCAGTGAACTTGAGTATCGTGAAGAAAGCAGGGGGCAAATTACGGAATTCGATATCGATCGAAATTTCTATTTGAATCTTATTGTAATTTCGATCGATATCAAATGCCGTACTTTGCCCACAGTGTTAAATGAATTTTAATTGAATATTTTTAATGTTTCTAACGGCCAATTTCACCAAGTTCAGTTAAACAAACTATTACTTTAACTTCCAGTTAACAAGAAGCTTTTGATAGTTATAACTTTATTTTAAAAATTGGGCGTAAATCAAATATTTTTAATCACAAGTTAATTTAAATTTTATTTTATAGATTGTCTTTGTATTTTTTTTGTAAATTTCTTAAAAAATGTTCTAAAGAAACGTGTAAAAAGTTGAACTGAAAACTTTTTTTATACTGAGGACGTATAATTAATATTAATTAGGAAGTTAAGACTTAAAATGCCTATAGTTTTAAAAATTCTATATAGATTTTTAGAATGAAAATTGGAAACAAAAGCTAAGATAACAAGCTATTCTTAAAAATGAGAAGACGATTTTTAAAAGAGTATCTTACCGACTGTCCCTCCATTTCGAACGAAAATTTCTTGAACTTACATTTAAAACAAAGGCAAAATTTTAAAATTCGTTAAGTTAGGCGAACGAAAAATTTCTTTTGAAATCGAAGTGCCTGTCCCTGTAAAGGTTTCCAAATATTTTAGATACTTTAAAAATAGTTTTACACTTCAACATTTTAAATTAGATTTTTATTTGAAGTTTTTATAAAGCAAAACTCTTATTTTTATACCCTCCACCACAATTAGTTGTGAAGAGGGTATATTAAGTTTGTCATTCCGTGTGAAACTTTTTTATTATTCATCTCAGACCCCATAAAGTATATATATTCTGGGTCCTTGAGTAATTCTAAGTCGATTTAGCCATGTCCGTCTGTTGAAAACACGCTCACTTTCGAACAACTCAAAAGAAATGAACAAAAAATGCAACAAAATGTTCAAGCCTGGATGTATGCAGCAGATTTTATCACAAACCTGCACTGCAATTTTTGTGACTTTTTTTAAGCGATCGGTGAAAATCGTCGGACTTTTGTTTGTTATTTGAAAGAATACACCCACATTCAGTGATGCCAACAGTAGGGGATTTCCCCTTTTCTAGGGATTTTTTTTTTCGGAAAATTTCAACCGTAGGGAAAAGAGGACACAATTTTTTATTTTAGGGCATATTTGTTTATTTAATCAATGGATATTATCCGACGATTTTCACCGATTTCTTAAAAAAAGTCACAAAAATTGCAGTGCAGGTTTGTGATAAAATCTGCTGCATACATCCAGGCTTGAACTTTTTTTTGCACTTATCAATTATAATTCTCCACAAATTTATTTTTACCGGCAAAACTGTTGATTATAAAGAAAAATTAAAGAAATTGTAATTCTAAATTTTTTTGAGTTTGTTTTAGCAAAATCGGACAAGTGGTTTTCGAGTTATGTTAAACAAAAAAACATCAAGATAAGGAAAAAATCTAAAATGTCATAAAAAAAAACTGACACATACGAACGCCAAACCCTTTGAGGGTTTTACTATACTGACCTAGTACCATCACCCTGACTTGGAATTTCTCACCCCCCAGATTGGCTGTTGTACTGTGCTATCAATCAATCTATTAACAAATTTGGGTTCATGTATATTTTGTTTTATATATTGAGGAGCAAACTTTTTGTCAGCTATTAAACACAGGGCGATCCAATTTTGTGTTTTGTTCTCGTCAAATAAAAAATTGCATTATTACATGTTCGGCAAGAAATTTTATACATGCACCTTTTGAAATGGGGTATTTTGTTTTTGTAGAAAAGAAAACACCTTTAATGCTAATTTTTTGAAAAAAGTTACTGAGGACGTATGATTAATATTAATTAAAAGATTTCGTTAAAACAAATTGCCATGATTTTAAGAATTTTTAATAGTTTCTGAATATCGAAAATTTTAATGAAAGCTAAGACAAACAAGCTTTAAAGCGTAGATAACAGATATTTTTAAACAAGTTTTTAACATTTTCAAAACCTTTAAAAACTCGAAAATTTGTTTAAATTTTTAAAAATTGTTTAATATATTTTTAATCAACTTTAATATTTATGAACCACAACTTTAATATTTATGAATTATAATAAGAAAATTCAGTGGTCTATTTAATTTAGTTTTTGTTTAAAAACAAATTTAAATTATTGTACAATAAAATTGCTAAATACATAAATAAATCTTATTTGTACATTGTTGCGTATGATTGTTATTAAATATGAATGATTTGAAATTGAAATAAATCACATGCCCCAATAAACAAAAAAATCAAATAAATAAAAAGACTTTTTATGCATTTGAAAAGCTATTAAAAAAAAAAAAATACATAAAAGAGAATAACTATTAATAGAAATATCTAAAATATTCAGATAAATTTGGAGGAAAAAAAATATTAAAATTAGGGAAATAGTAAAAAACACTTTTTAGTTTAAAACAAAATTTAATTAAATAAGTTTTGAAATCAATTCTAACAAAATCAAACTGAAATATGTTTAACTTGTAACTAAAAAAAATAAGAAAATTAATAAAAAAAATGCTAAAAAAAATTTTTAATGAAATTTTCGTTAAGTTTTTTTTACTTTAAATGTTTTTTTTGCTTTTTTATTTCTTTAAAATTTTTTAAATAACTTTCTACTGGAATCGTCTTTAAATGGTTAATCGATTTCGATTCCAATCGAAAATCGATTTTGTGTTAAAAAAATCGATTTTTCGCAATCGAATTTTCATATGCGATTTTATACTGAAATCGATTATTTGGGCTTTTAAATCGATTTACATTTTGTTTTGTGTAGGTATGTTTGTGCAGTTTTCCAAGTTTAAAGCTAAACAAATCAGTTGTATTGTCACGTTTTTGCTTATTAAAACCCTTGGTATTCTTCCAACTTCAATATAGGTCCTCTAGTTCTTCAGAAATTAAAGTCATCAATGGACATTAAACAAAAAAAAAAAAAAAAAAAATCCTAAACGTATCGTACCGAACCAAACACTGAAGGTGAGCTTTGTGAAAATCAACATAAGAGTATAGAAACACAACAGGTGAATCAAACCATGGCATTCCTGTGAAATTATTAAAATTCAGAATTTTTTATTTTTTTAATCAAGAACACAATTTTAATACATATGTGAAATTTAAATACATACCGTACCGATTCCTCTAAAGGGAGCCAACTCAAAATTTTCACATATTCACTTTTTGCAGGAAAATGATTAACAGTGGTCATATCTACCTGCTGTAAAAATCTTAATGAAATTTCTCTAGTATTTTAAAAAAAAAAAAAAAAAAATACAGTTGTTTCCCCCTTTGTGATATAAGTTTGCAAATCTATCTTAAACGATTTTCAAATCGATTTTAAAACGACATCTAGGTGCGATTAATCGATTCCAAAAGTAGAAATAAAAAAGTCGATCGAAAAATCCATTTTGGAATCCATTTACCAATCCCTAGGGGAGAGTAATGAAAAAAGTTATACCAGGCGTATGATAAATATTTATTAAGTAGTTCATTATACCCACACCACAATAGTGGAGAGGGTATTATGCACTTGTGCAGATGTATGTAACGCCTTAAAATATTGGTCCTAGACCCACCTTAAAGTATACCGATCGTCTTAGAATCACTTTCTGAGTCGAACTAACGATGTCCGTCCGGCTGGCAGGCTGGCTGGCTGGCTGTCCATGTAACCTTGTGCGCAAAGTACAGGTCGCAATTTTGGAGATAATTTGATCAAATTTGGGACATAGGTTTTTATTTGCACAAGGACCAAGCCTATTGAAAATGGGCCAAATCGTAGGACCACGAGGGAAGAAAGGGGTAAATTTCTTCCTATCAGAAACTATCAAACCGATTTTAATGAAATTTAAAACATACATAGAACCATATCTTTATGGACACAAAAGGGATGCATTTTTTAAAAAATAGGACCACGAAGGGAGATAGGGGCAATTTCTGCCTCTCAAACCGATTTTAATGAAATTTAAAATATAGATAGATCCATATCTATAGGGACACATTAGCTATACAGTTTTTCAAAAATAGGACCACAAGGGGAGGTAGGGGGCAATTTCTGCCTCTCACAAACTTTCAAACCAATTTGCATGAAGTTTATAAACATAGATAAATCCATATTTATATGGACACATAAGCATGATGTGTTTTTAAATACTGTGGTGTAGGGTATCATATGGTCGGGCTTGACCGACTGTTCTTTCTTACTTGTTTTTTTATTTCAATAGAGATTTCAAAAGACCTTTCAAGCTTTAAGCTGCGTTCACAATCAAAAAAACATTTTCACTTGGTGTTCATAATAGAGCAACAATTTATTTTGTAACCTACACACATTTTGCATCAAGAAACCGTTTGCAAATTTTAACCACAACAATATTATGCATTATTTTTTATTTTTGTAAACATTTTGTTACAATTTTCATTCAAAACTAAATAAAACAAGGTAGAAAGTATAGTCGGTCAAGCCCGACCATATGAAACCCTACACCACAGTATTAAAAAACACTTAATGCGTAAAGCGGCTCTTAAGATATGCGATATTTAATATTGGCATCCAATGGGGGGTACCAATTCCCCTGCCCCTATCGAAAAAATAAGTAGCCTATTTTATTTTCAGGGCTCACGTGATGCTACTGTAAAAATTTCAGGAAAATCGGTTCAGTTTTTTAGGAGTCTATAAGCCAACATACAAACAAACAAACAAACATACAAACATTTTTCATTTTTATAAATATAGATTTTTGAAATTTGCCTATTTATACCCACACCACAATAGTCAAGAGGGTATTATGCATTTGTGCTGATGTGTGTAACGCCTTAAAATATTGGTCCTAGACCCACCTTAAAGTATACCGATCGTCTTAGAATCGCCTTCTGAGTCGAACTAACGATGTCCGTCCGGCTGGCTGGCTGTCCATGTAACCTTGTGCGCAAAGTACAGGTCGCAATTTTGGAGATAATTTGATAAAATTAGGGTCAATTGGCACAAGGACCAAGCCTATTAAAAATGGGCCGAATCGTAGGAACACGAGGGAAGATAGGGGGAGATTTCTTCCTCTCAGAAACTATCAAAACGATTTTAATGAAATTTAAAACATAGATAGAACCATATTTATATGGACACAAAAGGTATGCATTTTTTTAAAAAAATAGGACCACGTGGGGAGATAGGGGCAACATCTGCTTTTTAAATCGATTTTAATGATATTTAAAACATAGATAGATCCATATCTTTATGGACACATAAGCTATACAGTTAAAAAAAAGGGCCACAAGGGTAGGTAGGGGGCAATTTCTGCCTCTCACAAACTTTCAAACCGATTTTAATGAAGCTTATAAACATAGATACATTTTTATTTATATGGACACATAAGCATGATGTGTTTTTAAATACTGTGGTGTAGGGTATCATATGGTCGGGCTAGACCGACTATACTTTCTAACTTGTTTAACACTGTCACACAAGTCTTAGAATTTTGACGAAAATGCTTCCCTGATCTAATTATTTTTTTAAAATTTCTTAAAAAACAATAACAACTTATTATGATAGTGTTGTATTTTATTTATTATCTTTTTACAAATAAAGTTTAGTTAACCAATAGAAATTGCTAAGAATAAAGCTAAAGTTTGATCAATTTACTGGTCACGGTTTTTTTTTTTAGATATTTTCGCCAAATAGTTGTTTTGTCTGAACCAGGCGCGGATCCAGCTTGAGCCTTAGGGGGGGGGGGAATTTTGTATGATACAAAAACGAAAAAAGTTTGTTTTTAAAGTTTATTAAAAACAATATGTGTATTAGGGTAAGTACTTTTTGCAATTTTTGCGAATATCAAATTCTGCATCGCATAGCCGTATAGACCGTGAAAAAATTTTAAGAAATTATGTATTACTTTTTCGCGATCGTAAATAAAGTTTCCGCACCAAACACGATAAAGTTTTGAATTTCAATTTTTCTCCTTACTATACAAAATTAACATTTAATTACAAAATTTTAAGTATTTTCTAATAATTTCATGAATATAACAAGATCTTACCATTTGTTCGGAAGAAGGGCGCAAAAAAAAGACGACTCTATTTCGCGGTTTTTTAATAAACTAAATTTTAATGGCAAATGATAGATGTTGTGATAGATGAGTTGTTTGGCGGATATATGAAACAGTGATAATTTTCAGCAGCGTAGTAATATGTGCGCGGAACGAGCTATTAAAGTTGCACAAGATATTTTTCCATTATGTTAATCAACTCGCACTTTAAACTTAAAATTTATTTCACTAAACCCAAAAAAATTGTTTTACATTTTTGGTATACAGTTGCTTCTTTTATGTATTTATGCCTGTATTCATAAAAATATTTAAAATTTAATAAAGGCTTGAAAACCAAATTTTCCTTAATAAACGTTTATTAAATTTTATAATCATTTATTAATATCTTTTGTCATTGTTGATCCGAGCTATGTTTTTATTCGACGAAGGGTAGAAAATGACCTCCCGCTTGTAGCTTTACTGACGAGCATTGAAACGAAAATTTGAAATATTTTTCTTAGATTTGGGTAGATATCTTCATCAGAGTTTATTAAAGCATCTACAACGTTATCTGATAGATCAGGCTCAAGTTAAATCTTAGTAGGTGTTTATCTCTTTTATCAAATATAATTAGCTCATCAGCTAGTTGTTGTTTTAACAGTTTTGTATCTGTATATGACTTGATTACACTTTGAGGTAGAAGTTTAGGTATGTTCAATACATTTGGGATATCTATTGGGAAAGTTGTTATGAGATCTTCTAAAATAAATTCAAGAAGAGGAATGTAACCTATAACTTGGTAGTAATCTTCAACAAGTTGTCTTGTCTTTTCGATTGGAACCTCGATTTAAACGCAAATAACTTTAACTTCTTCAAAAATCGCTTTAAGTTGTTCTTCGGCTTTATTTCTTTTTTCTTCAAAGGCACATGATTAAAATTTTGATAGATCTTTTTGAAGATCTATATCCAGCTTTTGTAAAATGATACTAAGTGGCTGTGTTACAATAGGTATCACACTTAATATGTATATTCCGCAAAAAAATTTAAAAGTACTAGTGAGTTCTGTAATATAAAGGTGAAGATACTAACTTTCCACTCAGATATTATTTCTAAAGCTTCTACTATATGATGTACACTTCTTGCAAATACGCATAATGAAGAGAGTTTGGCTCTCAAATACTTTGCTAAAACTGTTTTTCGCTTGGGATGATTATATTTAAACAATTTTGTCGTTTCTTAAACAAATGATACAACTTTTTGTATTAATGGCACTTTATTTCTTTTTGAAATTGAGTTGTTTGATTTATGGGAATAGCAAGTCGTTTGTTTCGCATTTGTCGCTTTTCCAGAAATTTTGAACAGCTCCATTTTCTGCTGACATCAGAGTTCACCGCCCATCTGTTCCATCTCCTACACCAAATTTGTCAAAGCTTTAAGAACTATTGATGATAGTGCCTTCGCATCAATTGACACATCAATGTCATCAATATCTTTTGAAGCCGCTTCAAATGCGTTAACAACAAAGCCAATAAATTCTTCCCAAAAAACTTTTTGTTGTATGTTGAAATATCTTAAAGATAAAGAAAATCTGGATTTTCTCCGACAAATCCGTGCTTTGGTCAAAAATTATCGAATATAATTTTGATTCATAGAACACATAAATATTGAAAATACTAAGGCTTTTTTTATAATTCAACCGCACGCATTATCAAGTCAAACGTTAAGTATTTGGATATAGATGGCACCTGCTGGGATTGAATGCAGATGTTTCTTTGGAAATATCTAATAAATAACTATTAGGATTAAGATATGGATATTATTGAAAATCGTTAGAGATTCAATAAAAAAATAAAAAAACACTTATTGAAAATTTCGTTAGAGATTCCAATAAAAAAAACCTTGCTGGGATTTCCGAAAATTTTGTACATTAAAAAAAATATTAGTAGGGATGCGATTTCCATGCAAATGCATGTTTTTTGTCGATAGTCTAAGAACGATGTCGACCAATTATCTTTCCGAATCATTAAATTTGCGTTAAAATGGCATCGATTTGTTTTTGCATATTGTTGCATATTTTGGTGAAAATGAATATCTTTGCATATTTAGGTTTTAAATGCATATTTTTGCATATTTTGACATTTTTGAGGGATCTTTTATTTTTCATATTATAAAAAAGTTTTTTAAAAAAAATTTTAAATAAAAAAATTAGACTTCCAATGGGTTACAAATTACTTGCTTGGCACATGGGTTATACTTCGTTGCAGAGAATTTGGAAGCCAATTCCATTATATTGCAATTTTTAATTAACTTTATCCCTTGATTCACCTTCCACCGCAGCCAGTAGTAGCAAAATTGGGGCCTGGCTAGATGCTTCAGAATTCTATTTGCAAACCAATTTTTCCAAAATGCATTTTCATTCTTCAAGTAGAAGACAAAGTTTTACTTTTAATAAAACAGTACTTATTTAAACAAACAAAATTTTTAATTAGTTATTTAAGTTTCTAAAGGTATTTGAATAACATAGACTGAATTTTACATATTTTTGTTTTTAGTAAAATTAAAAAAAAAACGGTTTTTTTAATGGAATTTTTTTAAGTTTTTAGAGCATATTTTTGTATTTTTTTAGTGCATAAATTGGATTTTTTAGTGCATATTTTATGCGCATATTTTCGATTTTTTAGTGCATGAAAATCTCATCCCTAAATATTAGTAATGGGAATTCTTGTATTATCGAAATTAACAAAACATATTTTTATAATTTACGGGGGGGAAATTTCCTTATTCCCCCCCCCCCTGAATCCGCGCCTGGTCTGAACATACCTTTTCTATGTGTGTGTTAATTTCATGTACATATTTGTTTTGGTGTTTTTTGTTGTTAATAAATGCTTTAATTACCGTTGCACCTTTTAAAATACATGAACAATATTTACAAAATGTTAACAAAATAAGTATTTGTTTGCCTGTTGCAAAAAATAATAAATTTTTAGCATAGGAAAACAGTGTAGGGAAAATTTTTTTGTTTCTAGGGATGACAAAGGGATTTTTTTCTAGACACAAAGGGGCCACAAAGGCCAGATAGAATGTCTACACTTGGAAAACAATTAAGTTCTTGTAAAACTCGAAAGCGAATAATGCTTTTATAATAAATTTTTTAAAACTGTCGGGGAGGTTGACAAAGATTCGGCAAAGCACTTTAGCCAGTTTTTGTTTATTATTATAATACCCACACCACAATAGTGGAGAGGGTATTATGCATTTGTGCTGATGTGTGTAACGCCTTAAAATATTGGTGTAGACCCATCTTAAAGTATACCGATCGTCTTAGAATCACTTTCTGAGTCGAACTAACGATGTCCGTTCGGCTGGCTGGCTGGCTGGCTGTCCATGTAACCTTGTGCGCAAAGTACAGGTCGCAATTTTGGAGATAATTTGATGAAATTTGGGTCATAGGTTCTTATTGGCACAAGGACCAAGCCTATTGAATCGTAGGACCACGAGGGAAGATAGGGGGAAATTTCTTCCTCTCAGAAACTATCAAACCGATTTCAATGAAATTTAAAACAAAGATAGAACCATATCTATATAGACACAAAATGTATGCATAGGACCACGAAATAGGACCACGAAAGGAGATAGGGGCAATTTCTGCCTCTCAAACCGATTTGAATGAAATTTAAAACATAGATAGATCCATATCTACATATATGGACACATTAGCTATACAGTTTTTCAAAAATAGGACCACAAGGGGAGGTAGGGGGCAATTTCTGCCTCTCACAAACTTGCAAACCGATTTTCATGAAGTTTATAAACATAGATAAATCTATATTTATATGGACACATAAGCATGATGTGTTTTAAAATACTGTGGTGTAGGGTATCAAATGGTCGGGCTTGACCGACTATACTTTCTTACTTGTTTTTCTTTAAAACATTTTGTTTCATTTAAAATGTAGTTGCTGTATAAAAAACTCTTAACAAATTTGCTATAAAAATTCCTGTATTTGCTTTAAACAACAATCAGCTTTTTATTTAGTTTAATTTATAGTAAATGCTAAAAAAAAACCGCATGGTAAAATTTATTATTTTACCATATCGTTAAATATTTTTTTAACAATTTGTATTAAAATAAAAATGAAAAAAATTATATCAAAATTTAATTTTTTTGATGGTTTGCTTATAACAAAATAACGTTTCCGTAAAGTGGTTTTTTCGGTTTTTTGGTTTTTTTGAACAAAAATATTTTATAAAAATAGTTTGACTTTTAATATGTTTAAAAAAATATTTCACTCATATTGATTGCTTTGCCAACAACTTTTGATAGAAAAAGGCAGCTGGAGCAGAAAGAGCAACATGAATCGAAAGAAATGGTATCAGTGTTAAAATAATTTTCCTTTTAATTGAATGATGGTTTTCAATATTGTGAAAAATCAGTTTGTTAAATAAAGATTTCTTTTTGTATGAAAATATGTGAAAGGTTAAAAATCTGGTACATAAATAAAAATATTTTTGAAGAGAAATTTCAATGAAAAATTACCTTTAACAAGCAAGAGAAGACATACCTGAAAAAGGGAAAAGAAATATAAAAATGTTATTTTTAATTAAATTTTATTTTAATAAATTGAAAGTTGTTAAAATTATTGTTAAATAAGACTTAAAAAAGAAGCTATCACATAAAAATAAACAAGTTAGAGTGCTATATTTGTCTGTGCCGAATCTTTGATACCCTCCACCGACAGTTCGAATGTTTTAAGAGTAATATCTATATGATGTCTATTTATTATTAACTCGCTGACCCGACAGACGTTGTTCTGTCCAAATTAGGAAAAATGTTTGCGTTCGATTTTTAAAATCCGTTAAAAAGACAAGAACATTTTAAAGAAAAATTAGTCAAATCGATGGAGCCGTTTTCTGATTTTTGGTAAATCGAAAAAAGTGGGCGGGGCAAAATGTTCTTTCCGTAAAAACCTAAGTGGGACCATGGCGATGATTTTAAAGAAAAAATCGTCCAAATCGCTCAAGCCGTTCTCAAGTTATGCGCATAATAGAAAAAGTGGGCGCAAAAGTAGGCGTGGTACATTTTTCTTTCGATGAAAACTTAAAATGAATTAATACGAACATTTGAAAGAAAAATTAGTCAAATCGATAGAGCCGTTTTTTGATTTAAGGTAAATCGAAAAAAGTGGGCGGGGCAAAATTTTCTTTCCGTAAAAACCTAAGTGGGACCATGGCGATGATTTTAAAGAAAAAATCGTCCAAATCGCTCAAGCCGTTCTCAAGTTATGCGCTTAATAGAAAAAGTGGGCGCAAAAGTAGGCGTGGTACATTTTTCTTTCGATGAAAACTTAAAATGAATTAATACGAACATTTGAAAGAAAAATTAGTCAAATCGATAGAGCCGTTTTTTGATTTAAGGTAAATCGAAAAAAGTGGGCGGGGCAAAATTTTCTTTCCGTAAAAACCTAAGTGGGACCAGGGCAATCATTTTAAAGAAAAAATTGTCCAAATCGGTCAAGCCGTTCTCAAGTTATCGCTTAATAGAAAAAGTGGGCGTGGTAAATTTTTCTTTCGATGAAAACTTAAAATGGATTAATACGAACATTTGAAAGAAAAATTTGTCAAATCGATGGAGCCGTTTTCTGTTTTTAGGTAATTCGAAAAAAGTGGGCGTAAAAGTTGGCGGGGCAAAATTTTCTTTTCGTATAAATCTAAGTTGAACTATGGCGATCATTTTAAAGAAAAAGTCGTCTAAATTATATAGATGTCATTGGTGGTGCAATACGAAAATTGGATTTTGCCACGCCCCTCCGCCGGCAGACCGAAAATCAAAAATCAGACTTCACCCGCCTGAATATTATGAAGATTCCCTGAAAATTTCATCAAAATCGGCCCAGCCGTTTTGAAGTCCATACGTTACATACATACATACATACATACACACACATCCTGCTGTGCAGAGAAGATTTAGTTAGCGAAGCCGGTATTTGTTATACCAAAGAGAAGAAAATCCTTGCGCCCGGCCGAAGGCCGGCTATGATCCCAAATTTGTTTACATTCTTGATTGTAAGAATTTTTGGCATTATACTTACTTATTTTGATATTTCAAAACAAATTTTACACATTTTAATATTTTTCGGTGGCATGTCATAACGTCCAGTGTCATAGTGTCCATGGACGTTATGACACTCCAAAAAGTGTCATAGTGTCCATGGACATTGTGACACTTTCAAAAGTCATTTAATATATAACGAAAACACTTTTGGGCGCAAGGATTTTCTTCTCTATGGTATAACAAATACCGGCTTCGCTAACTAAAGCTTCTATGCACAGCCGGCCTTTGGCCGGGCGCAAGAATTTTCTCCTCTATGGTATAACAAACACCGGCTTCGCTAACTAAAGCTTCTCTGCACAGCCGGCCTTCGGCCGGGCGCAAGGATTTTCTCCTCTATGGTATAACAAGACCGGCTTCGCTAACTAAAGCTTCTCTGCATAGTCGGCTTTCGTTCGGAAACAAGGCAGATTTTAGAAGCTTTACTTAGCGAAGCCGGTGTTTGTTATACCATAGAGGAGAAAATCCTTGCGCCCGGATTTTTTTTATGCAAAGTGTCATAACGTCCGCGGACGCTATGACATTTCATTGATGGATGTTATGACACTTTTGAAAGTGTCGTAATGTCCATGGACACTATGACACTTTCAAAAGTGTCATAACGTCCATGGACACTATGACACTGGACGTTATGACATGCCACCTATTTTTCATTATAAGTTAAGTTGTGGACATTATGACACTTTGCAAAGTGTCATAACGTCCGCGGACGCTATGACATTTCTTTGATGGACGTTATGACACTTTTGAAAGTGTCATAATGTCCATGGCCTTCGGCCGGGCGCAAGGATTTTCTTCTCTTTGGTATAACAAATACCGGCTTCGCTAACTAAATCTTCTCTGCACAGCCGGCCTTTGGCCGGGCGCAAGGATTTTCTTCTCTATGGTATAACAAACACCGGCTTCGCTAAGTAAAGCTTCTAAAATCTGCCTTGTTTCCGAACGAAAGCCGACTATGCAGAGAAGCTTTAGTTAGCGAAGCCGGTGTTTGTTATACCATAGAGGAAAAAATCCTTGCGCCCGGCCGAAGGCCGGCTGTGCAGAGAAGATTTAGTTAGCGAAGCCGGTGTTTGTTATACCATAGAGGAGAAAATCCTCGCGCCCGGCCAAAGGCCGGCTGTGCACAGAAACTTTAGTTAGCGAAGCCGGTATTTCTTATAGCATAGAGGAGAAAATCCTTGCGCCAAAAAGTGTTTTCGTTATATATTTAATATATACACCCAGAAAAAAACCGCAAAACAAGTTTTAAACATTTTTTTACCATATTATGTTTCATTTAACCAAATCATTGTCACCGACAACCATATTATGGTTAAATTAGTTTCTTTAAAAATAGCTTTGTTGGTTGGGACCATAATGAAACATGTTTTTCTCTGCGTGTATGCAGATCATTTTTTTGTATTTAACTTCTTTAGTAATTATGGACCTAATGACACTTTTGAAAGTGTCATAATGTTCATTGACACTATGACACTTTTTGGAGTGTCATAACGTCCATGGACACTATGACACTGGACGTTATGACATGCCACCTTTTCCGGGAGTAGGGTTTATATGGGGCCTATAGTAAATAATGGACCGATCTTCACAAAAATTTTATAGTCGTATTTCTTGTTCTATAAAACTGTGATGTACCAAATTTTGTTGTGATAGCATTATTAATTATGATTTTAGGCGTACTAAACTGTTTTCCGGGAGTAGGGTTTATATGGGGCCTATAGTAAATAATGGACCGATCTTCACAAAAATTTTATAGTCTTATTTCTTGTTCTATAAAACTGTGATGTACCAAATTTTGTTGTGATAGCATTATTAATGATGGTGTTAGGCGTACTAAACTGTTTTCCGCTAGTAGGATTTATATGGGGCCTAGGGTAAATTATGAACCGATCTTCACGAAATTTTACAGACTTGTTTCTAGTCCTATAAAACTGTAATGATAGCATTATTAATTAGGGTTTAATGCGTACTATACTGTTATGGACGGATCTTGGCGAAATTTAGCAGCGTGATTTCCAGTCGAATGAAACTAATTTTTTGCAAAATCTTATATCATTCCGTGCATTTTTCCACCATGTATGTTACTTTTTGTAACAAAATTATAAATTTTTTTTAGGTGGTGGTTCCATATTTTGGTTCAAAGCTCTGATCCTACCGAACCGATTTTTCTGGATTTCAATACAAAATTGCTTAGGATAACTACAAGCAATTTGACACAAAGTTTGTTTTTATTTCTTTTGAGTTTTTCGAAAGTGAGCGTGTTTTCAACAGACGGGCAGACAGACGGACATGGCTAAATCGACTTAGAATTACTGAAGGACCCAGAATATATATATATACTTTAGTGGTCTGAGATGAATAATAAAAAAGTTTCAGACGGAATGACCAACTTAGTATACTCTCTTCACAATTAATTGTGGTGGAGGGTATAAAAAAATTTCAATAGACTTTATATTTTTATGGGAAAGTTTGCAAAAATTTATATTATATAAGAAATTTTTGGAAAATTTTATATTTTTATAGGAAATTTTTGCAAACATTTATATTTTTATAATACATTTTTTGCAAAAATTTATATTTTTATAGGAAATTTTTTAACGACGGTATAATTTAAGGTGGGTCTAGGACTAATTTTTTTAGGTGTTACGCACATCAGCACAAATGTATAATACCCTCTCCACTATTGTTTTGTGGGTATAAAAATAATATCTAAAAGATTATTAAATACAGTATCCAATAGGCCATCGAATAAACTATTTAATAAACTATCGCATACCCTACGAATGAATACATATATTATTAAAAATACTTTTTGTTTTGGGATGCAAAATTTCAAAATCATGATAAGAGATTCGACTAGATGTTATGCATCGCCGGCTTACTAAGTCGCCTTCTCATAGTCAACCACCCTCCTTGCGAAGCTGCTCATAAGTATTGCATTGCAGGGCTGGTCAGCTTCTACGCTCGTTCCAAAATTCGTGCACTTTTAAAAAAAATTTTTGTTTTTCATATGGAATGCGGAATTTTCAAAAGATACGAATTTTCTTTTCCAATTTATGATAAAAGATTCGACTGGATGTTATGCGTCGCCTCCCATAGTCAGCCATCCTACCCAAGGAACTGCCCATAAGTATTGCGTCGCAGGGCTGGTTCGCTTCTACGCTCATTCCAGAATTAATGCTCTGAAACACTTTTCCAAAAAGTAAGCCAGCATTTAATGAATATCCAAAAGAGTAAATGTGGTAATGACTCGTGCCTGTATTAATAAAAATTTTTTAAATTTAATAAAGGTTCAAAGAACAAATTTACTATGAAAATTATCCTTAATAAACTTTTGTTAAATTTAATAACCGATGTATAGTATTGCGTATTAGCTGTTCAAATGGACGATTATGTGATTATACGAAGTGCTTTAATAGTTTTACCAACAGAGTTTGAATTTTTTTAAAAAAGTTTCCAGAATTTGTAAATATTATTCTGGTGTAAGTCTTTAAACGGTGATTTGCCAAAGTATACTGAAAAAAACTCCAGCACACTTCATTAGAATGACAGCCTGTTTTACAGTTATCCCTTTTAAAAGTGTTATAGTCTGAAACATTTTCCTTTATATGTACACATTTTTCATATTTATTAAATTTTTTTTTATAATTAAATTTAATAACAAAAAAAAAAAAAAAAAAAAAAAAAATGATTTTCCAATATTCATAAATTTTGTGGAAAACTTTTTTATGTTTAACTCAATAAATAATTATAATAAATACATTTTCATCATGTGCTCGTTAATAAATTCATAAATAAAAATCGTTATAAATTTGCTTAAGATTGTCTCTGTGTGTGTGTTAAATAAACATGTAAAAATGTTAATATTAAAAATTTTTTTGCATAACAATAAATAGTTAACACATAAAAAGGAATGTATACAGATACAATTATGCTCATATTCACATACAATAAACACCCAAATATTCATTATTCATAAGCAGAAGCAGAGACAGATTAATATCGTCAAATAATACTTTTAAATTAAGATTAATGCGATTTTTCTTTCATTTGCATATTTAAATTGGTTTTCATTTTTTTTTTAAGGGATGGAGGAATTATTTAGCTTTAAATTGTTGGTTTAAAGGGAAATTGAATAAAAAAATATTTTTTTTTTTTTTAAACAAACTTAACTTAAAGACATGTTTTTGTTTTAAAATTACAAGACTTATCAAAATTCCTTTTAAGTTCTAAAATAGCCTGAAGTTTTGCATTTAAGAACCTTTTTCAATTTTTAAAAACGCTTAATTAATAAAAAAGTTATAGATGGTTTCCTAATGTTACCTCTTAATTAATATTAATCATACGCTTGGGATAAAGTTTATAGAAAAATCTTTATTTTAGGGATTAAGAAACAATTTTTTTTTTAAATTTTTAAATTGAAAGTAAAACTAGAATTTGCTTTTACTTTTGGTAGAGTTTTCTGTTAACATTTTTTTTAAAGTTTTTAAAAAATATTTTATGTCTTTTAATAATAAAACTTAACTAAAATTTTATTTAGTTTAAGTATGAAAAGTCTTAGAAAAATTGTATTTAATTTCCAAAATAGCCTTAAGTTCTATCTCTAAGACGATGCATAAGCTTAAAAAATCACTTAATTGTCAGAAAAGTTATAGACAATTTCCTTAAGTTACCTCTTAATTAATATTAATCATACGTCTAGTATAGCTTTCATAGCAAACTTCGTCTTAAATAACTTTAAAGATATGCTTTATAATTTTTAAACTTAATGTTTAATGCCAGTGCCGACTTTAGTGTAGACTATTACGTAGACTATAGTGTAAAAAATGTATAGCCAAAGTGTAGGCGATATTGCAGACTTTAGTGTAGATTATAGTGTATACTTAAGTGTAGATTATAGTTTAGACTTAAGGGTAAACTGTAGTATAGATTATAGTGTAGACTGTAGTTCAGACTGTAGTGTAGACTATGGTGAAGACTATATTTTAGACTATAGTGTAGACGGTGATAGCTATGTGTAGGCGATATTGTAGGCTATCGTATAGACTTGAGTGTAGAGTATAGTGCAATCTTAAGTATAGACCAGCGGTCATCACAAAGAGAGACAGTTAAAAATGTGTATGTAGTGGTGAGTGCAAAGAGAGGAAAATAAATTTACTCATTTGAGACATTTACTATGTGTTTTGTTCTTGTTTTTTTAAATTATGGCTTTTAACAATTGTTTCGTTGACCTTCGTGTTGTGTGTGTGTTTGAAATTCACGAACAGTGCTCGGCCCCCGGGGGCATAGCGTGATGATCGTTGGTATAGACTATAGTGTATATATTATGTGAAGACAAAAGGTTAGAATATAGTGTGGACTGAAGTGTAGATTGTAGTGGAGACTTAAGTGTAAACTATAGTGTATACTTAAGTGTAAACTATAGTGTATACTTAAGTGTAAACTATAGTGTATACTTAAGTGTAAACTATAGCTTAATTTCAGGTTAGACTGCATTATAGATTATAGTGTAGACTGTATTTAAACTATAGTGTAGACGTGTTTACTTTGTGTAGGCGATATTGTAGACTATAGTGTAGACTTGAGTGAAGACTATAGTGCAGACTTAAGTATAGACTATAGTGTATATATTTTGTCAATACAAAAGGTTAGAATATAGTGTGGTCTATGGTGTAGACTTAAGTGCAGAATATATTGTATACTGTTCCGTAGACTATAGTGTAGACACTGTTGTACATAAAAGTGTATTTAATAGTGTAGACCATAGTGTGGGCTTTAGTGTAGACTATATTGTAAATTTAAGGGTAAACTATAGCGTATACTTAAGTGTAAACTATCCCAGTTGGCAAAATGGTCCTAGACGCAAATGTCGTTTACGATGTCCTCAGGACAATTTAGAATTTGTCGCTTATATAACATTGATGACGACAACTTAAGTAACAAAACGTGTATTTTGTCGTGTTTAAAATCTTATTTGCCTTGAATAATACTTTAATGAGGACAACATAAGCGACCATTGCATGCATGTAGTCGTGTTTCAAACCACATTGACGACAAAATGCATGCAATTGTCGGTCATCTTGTCTTCAATAAGACTTGATTGAGGACAATATAAGCGACTACTTCATGCATTTTGTCGTGTTTCAAACCACATTCACGACAAAATGCATGAAATTCTCGGTCATCTTGTCTTCAATAAGACTTGTTTGAGGACAACATAAGCGACTATTTCATGCATTTTGTCGTGTTTCAAACCACATTGACGACAAAATACATGAAATTGTCGGTCATCTTGTCTTCAATAAGACTTGATTGAGGACAACATAAGCGACTACTTCATGCATTTTGTCGTGTTTCAAACCACATTGACGACAAAATGCATGAAATTGTCTGTCATCTTGTCTTCAATAAGACTTGTTTGAGGACAATATAAGCGACTACTTTATGCATTTTGTCGTGTTTCAAACCACATTCACGACAAAATGCATGAAATTCTCGGTCATCTTGTCTTCAATAAGACTTGTTTGAGGACAACATAAGCGACTATTTCATGCATTTTGTCGTGTTTCAAACCACATTGACGACAAAATACATGAAATTGTCGGTCATCTTGTCTTCAATAAGACTTGATTGAGGACAACATAAGCGACTACTTCATGCATTTTGTCGTGTTTCAAACCACATTGACGACAAAATGCATGAAATTGTCGGTCATCTTGTCTTCAATAAGACTTGATATACCTAAATACCTAAATTTTTTTTGCTTCAACTATTTCTTTAAAATAACGGGACAATAACGACAAAAGAAAAAAATCACATACAAAAAAACATGTAAAATTATTTAGTTGAATTTTTAAAGTGCGTGGTAAAGGTTATAGTTTTGCTCTGTTATTTTTTAACAATTGTGATTTGCTTTTTTGTTTAGTATTGTTAATTAATTTGGTTAATTAATTTGTCACAACCACGATATTTGTGTAGAGAAATGTATAATTCTGTAAATTTCTTTAATTAAAAACAAACATAAACATTGTTTAGGAATATTTAAAAAACATATTTAGCACTTGATCAACAAGAGGGTTTCAACTCAAAATTTTTATTTTTTCACTTTAAAAAAAAAATTGACAAGTAATAGTCATACTTACCCCCTGTAAAAATATCGTACTATTTTGTCTACTTTTTTGTAATGAAACGATTGGTTAAAAAGTTCTTTTTCATATACCTTTAATATCAAATTCAAAATTGTCTTGCTTCTATTGAAAATTTTAAAATTTTGAGTTAATACCCTCTTGTTGATTAAGTGCGATATGTAACAACGAAATAAATTTTAAAAATACATACACACATATGTATGTACGTACTCAGTTGGCCATGTCTTGAAGACATCCTTGACGACGCGTGTACGACCATATAAAATCCTTGAGGACGCGTAGGCGACCGTCCAAGCAAATCTTCGACGACTTTTTCACACAATTGTCCGGAAAATCGTTCACGACTAATAAGCGATATTGTCGTCCATATGGTCGTCGACGACATAATCAGCGATATTGTCGCTTATATATCGTCAACGACAGCGTCGCCCATATGATCGTACACGACAGCGTCGCCCATATGATCATAAACGACTGTGTCGCCCATATGATCGTCAACGACATATGAGCGGTAATGTCGCTCATTAGTCGTGAACAATTTTGCAGACATTTGTGTGAAAAAGTCGTTGACGATTTGCTTGGACGGTCGCCTACGCGTCCTCAAGGATTTTATATGGTCGCACACGCGCCGTCAAGGATGTCTTCAAGACATGGCCAACTGGGATAGCTTAGCTTCAGGTTAAACTGTTTTATAGATTAGAGTATAGACTACACTTTAGACTATAGTAAAGACTTAATTGTAGACTATAGGTAAGACTTTAGTTTAGACTATATATAATGTAGACTTGACTGCAGAATATAGTGCATACTTAAGTATAGACTATAATGTAAGCTTTTGTGAAACCTAAAGGTTAGAATATAGTGTGGACTATAGTGTAGACTTTAGTGCAGATCGATACTATTCCGTAGATTATAGTGTAGACATTGGTGTTGACTACAGTGTATACATTAGTATAGACTACAGTGTGGAGTATAGTGTAGATACTTTGTAAATTAAAGTGTAGACCATAGTGTGGACTATAGTGTAGGCTTTAGTAGCTTAGACTGTAGTAGAGACTTTATTGAAGACTTGAGAGTAGTTTTTTGTTACGCAGAAGGTATGGAATCTTTGAAAGATGTATCAAACCCGCCTTACGAAACATGCAAGATTAGTCTAAATTCCTATATGCTAACGACAACCCCTTCATTGTCAAAAACCACGGAACTTTTAATTGTTATTACTTCACGGGACTGACTGTCCATTTTATTGGCCTTTCGCTATTTGCACTTCATTACGGATTCTTTCTGATTCACGAAGTTTTATGTGTACTGTTTCGAGGATTAGTACACATTGAACTATAATGTAAACTTGAGTTTTTTAACGAAAATGTTGACTTTAGTGTAGACTATAGCTTTGGCGATATAAAAGATTATAGTCTTTACTACTGCACCTTTACAAGTCACTTCTTGTTCGTTAAAATTTTATTTTATTAAATATTTAAAAAATTTTGTTCAGCAGAAGTTTTCCCTTTTAGTTTTGCTAGACCGGATTAAATGTCATGTTCACAAATATTTGTTTAATTATTTTAAATAAAAGCCAAATTTATGATCTACCAATAAAAATTTACTCATTTGAAATATTTAAGCTTTTAAAACAATTAGTGAGCTAATGAATTGTCTTTTAATATTAAAAATTCAATAAAATATTTCTATCGGAAATACAGGAAAGTCTGTTGAAATTATAATTTGATAATAATGGCAGAAATAAACATTTATTTAAAGTTATTGAGGGTTTTAATCGTTTTAATTTAATTAAATTTATTATGTTTTTTTTTTTGGAATTCTAACAAACTTGTGTTCAGTTTAGAGAGAAAATTTGCTTCTAATAGCAGCTCTCCCGTAAGACTCCTTAGATTTCCATTTTATTAAGTTCGTGTACTCCATGATATCTGATCATTTTGCTTTTTCCGGTTACTCTTTGTTAGTTTTTCTATTTCAAACTGTCCCTTTTTTCCGGTAACTACTGTTTTATTATGCACAGTATTAAATTTTTTGTTTGTTTTACTTTTTTAAGTGCAAAGTTTTTAGCAAAATTTAAACAGATTCATAGCAAAAATTCAAAATATTTGAAAAAGTTTTATTTTTTTTTTTATTTTGAAAAACAAAACTTTTTGTGTGTTTTAGTTTTAATAATGAACGCTATTGAATTTTTGTTTAAATGCAAACTGAAGCCTGAAGTGTTGGCTTTTACAAAAGTTTCCGTTTTCATAGAGGTTTGCTTATAGATTGGAAGTTATGACGGGCTATTGAATATAACCTTAAAATAAATATCACTCATACGTTTACTATGCCTTAATTCATGTTGAAAATTAATTTAAATGAATTTAAATGAATTATTGAATTGTTTGAAAAGTGTTTTTGGTAGTTAAGTGATGAAATAGAATACAATTTTAGTTGAAAAAGTTTATTTATTTTCAAAATTTCATCAGAACTAAAGAAAATCCTGTTAATAAAATTTGTTTTTGTATTAATTTTTAAACAAACCATTTACGAATCAGATTTTAAAATCAAATACCAATAAACACGTAAGCAAACATGTAAAACAATTTTATTTGAATTTGTTTTTCTGCTGATCGAAGAGCGTTCGTTCGTTTGAAAACTTTAACAGTTTTTTGTTTCACAATATTTACATTTCAGAGAAAACAATTGTTATTTTGATATATTTTTTATTCATAGATGCAGTTTGATTTTTTGTTCTTAAAAAAAATTTAAATAGTATCCTCATACACGTTTGTACTGTGAATACAGAGAAAATGTGTTTGAAAATCGATTGTAATAGAACGTAAATATGCAAATATTGAAACAAGAATTTACAACAAATAATAAAACAAATAAAAAAAAAAACTTTTGAAATAAAAAAAAGGAAGCTCATAATCCTCTTTTTTATATGAATTGAAATGATGAAATACATGAGAAGGGAGTAAAACAAATATTAAAATTTTCTCTTTTATTATTTTTAAAATAACTCGAGGCATAAATCAGATTTCTTTTTATAATTTTTGCTCTGATTCTTTTTAATAAAATGCTTTAGTAAACATTTTATACATTTTGCTAAAAGTTTATGGCAAAAAATACAACAAAAAAAGATCTTATATGTCTCTTTATGTAAATTTTTTTTTTAGAAAAGTGGAAAAATAGTTTTTCTTTCAGGATTTTATTGTATAAGAAAAGGTTTAGGTTAAAGGTCTCTTAAAGGATAATGGATCGAATGTTATTAATAATTTATATTTTAAGTGTGCAAATGAATTCTTTTATTTACGCACTTAAACATTTAAACATTAAAAAATTGTTACGCCAAATTTTAGTATATTTTAAAGGAAATTTTGGCAAAATATTATATTTTTATAGGAAATTTTGTAAAAATTTTCCATCTTTTTATTGAAAACTTTGGTAAAATGTTATATTTTTATAGGAATTTTCGGCAAAAATTTTTCATTTTAAAAGATATTTCGGCAAAATTTTATATTTTTATAGGAAATTGTGTTAATATTTTCTTTTTTTTTTGGAAAATTTTGAGCCAAATTTTATATTTTAAAGAATTTCAGCAAAATGTTATATTTTTTTAAGAAATTTTGTTAATATTTTCTCTTTTTATTTTTTTTTTTTTTGTTTTAATAGGACATTTTTGGAAAGTCTTATATTTTTATAGGATATATAAGTCAAAACATTTAATGGGAAATTTTGTCAAAATTTCTTTATTCTAATAGAAAATTTATATTTTTTTTTAGAAATTTATATTTTTATAGGAAATTTTTGCAATAATGGATATTTTTATAGGAAATTTATGCGAAAATTGATATTTTATAGGATATTTTTGCAAGAATTGCTATTTTTATAGACATTTTTTTACAAAACTTGTTATTTTAAAGAAAATTAAAGCAAAAATATATATCAATAATGCTATTGCATTAGCCTTTTGCTGCCGGCATTAAACTGTAGGTCCCTTCAATGAGTTTAAAATTAGAATCGGGTGCAGATCATTCACTGGAAGAGGTCCTTCCATGCCCTTAACGGAATTTGTTTTTCATAGGAAAATTTTGAAAAAAATAACGAAACAATTGAATGCTCTTAGATATATTTATGCTCTCTGATTTAAATGCTCTGCGTTTTACATATTGCTGGTTATAAACCATCCACCAAACCGAAGTATAGTAAAATGTAAACGTATGAAACAGTTTATACCAAACAACGAAAAAATCTCTGCTTATTTATACGAAAACTGACATATATCGTCCGAAATATTCGTAAAAACGTGTTTCGAAATTATTAATTTAGTTGAATGTAAATAACAGTTACTTTCTCTTAGAATATGATTGTTCTTTAAATCACTTTACAAACAAATCTTGAAAATCTAAACAAAAACCCAATATTTTTGTTAGTAATCATGTATGTGATACAATAAGATTATCTCTACTTTTCAACAGCTGTGTTAAAATCTGATTCCACTATGATTTCTGGCAGAGAAAGTTCTTTCAGTATAACAAATTATTTGTTGTTATATCGAAAATATAAAAAATCTTTAAAAAATACATAATGCAAAATTAAGGATTTTTGATGAAATAAGTCACATGTACAGCCCGAAAATTAGGTATCTGACAATGCTATGATCTTCCTCAGACAGAGGGCTTTAATATAAGAAGTGCCATTGGAAAAACGCAAAAGTTTCCTGCAAAAAATATAAGAAAAAGTGAATGGTTTAATGACCACGCTCACCGCCCACAGACCGAAAATCAAAAATCGGGCTCCGTCTTGCACCAGTGGAGCAAATGAGCTTTACGTATGCCAAATTTCAGCTTTCTGCGACATCAGACGGCTTCAGAAAGCCGCGGAAAGAGAACCGGACATACATCCGGACAAACAACGAAATTATATATATAGATTTTTGCAAGAATTGCTATTTTTATAGACATTTTTTTTGCAAAACTTGATATTTTTATAGGAAATTTTTGCAAAACTTTTATATTTTTATAGAAAATTTTGCAAAAATTTATATTTTTATAAAAAATTATTGTAAAAATTGATATTTTATAGGAAATTTTTGCAAAAATTGATATTTTACAGGAAATTTTTGCAAGAATTGGTATTTTTATAGAAATTTTTTTGCCAAACTTGATATTTTTATAGGAAATTTTAGCAAAAATTGATATTTTTGTAGAAAATAGAAAATAAAATTTCGCCAAAATTTTCTATAAAAATATTAAATTTCGCAAAAATTTCCAATAAAAATTTTAAATTTCACAAAAATTTCCTATAAAAATATAAATTTTTGCAAAAATATATGTTTTCCTATCCTATAAAAATATAAAGTTTTGCATAAATTTCCTATAAACATATTAATTTTTGCAAAGATTTCCTATACAAAAATCAATAAAATTGTGAAATAATTTCCTATAAAAATATCAATTTTTGCAAAAATTTTTATAGGAAATTATTTCACAATTTTATGGATTATTGTATAGGAAATCTTTGCAAAAATTAATATGTTTATAGGAAACTTTATATTTTTATTGGATAGGAAAACATATATTTTTGCAAAAATTTATATTTTTTTAGGAAATTTTTGTGAAATTTAAAATTTTTATTGAAAATTTTTGCGAAATTTAATATTTTTATAGAAAATTTTGGCGAAATTTATTTTTTTATAGGAAATTTTTGCTAAATTTATTATTTTTATGGAAAATTATGATACAATTTTATATTTTTATATTACATTTTGTGCAATATTTTATAGGAAATTTTGGCAAAGTTTAACATTTTTATAGGAAGTGTTAATGTTGCCAACATTTCGTATGTTTGCTTGAAATTTTATAAAATAAATTTTTTAATTTGTTTGTTTGTGGTTAATCGGACTGTTTGTGGATTTGAATACAAATTTGATTTTATTATAAATCAGGATCAAGTTCATCAAATTTAATTTTCAATAAATTATTAATATGAAGGGAGAAAATTTATTCATTATTTTTTTTTTTATTCTTGACTGAACGAGGGATTGAACTCGGGTCCAACTTACATGATTCGAAATAACAACATTCACCTCATTAGGGTTCTTTGCTGTTTTAAAATTTTGTAATTTTTTTTAAGAACATTTTCGTTCACCGCAGTGGTGCAGTGGGTAGAACACAAATATCTTCTGACGATAGAAAGTGGTGTTTCTTGAAACATGTAAAGATCAACCCGGGTTCAAATCCCAGCTCAGCCAAGAAAAATTATCAATAAATTTTAATAAAAAATTCCAAGTTGTAAAATTCCTTCCCTCAGTGAAAAATAATTTAATGAAAATTAAATTTGATGAACTCAAGCCTAATTAAAGAATATCAAAAATTAAAAATTAACAGTTCAACTAAAAAAATCAAAATTGTTTTTAAAAATTTTGTATTTTTATAGGAAACTAGCTGACCCGGTCTGCGTTGCTGGCCCCAAGCAAACATTAGTGTTTTATTACCAGACGATTTAAGTTGAGCTTTAAACGAAATTTACAGCCTTTTAAATTTTTCTTCCGTAAAAACCTAAATCGGTCAAGCCGTTCTCAAGTTATGCGCTTAATAAAAAAAGTGGGCGTAGAAGTAGGCGTGATACATTTTTCTTTCGATGAAAACGTAAAATGGAATAATACGAACATTTAAAAGAAAAATTAGTCAAATCGAAGGAGCCGTTTTTTGATTTTAGGTAAATCGAAAAAAGTGGGCGGGGCAAAATTTTCTTTCCGTAAAAACCTAAGTTTGACCATGGCAATCATTTTAAAGAAAAAATCGTTTGAATCGGTCAAGCCGTTCTCAACTTATGCGCTTAATAGAAAAAATGGGCGTAAAAGTAGGCGTGGTAAATTTTTCTTTCGATGAAAACTTAAAATGGATTAGTACAAACATTTGAAAGAAAAATTTGTTAAATCGATGGAGCCGTTTTCTGATTTTAGGTAATTCGAAAAAAGTGGGCGTAAAAGTGGGCGGGGCAACATTTTCTTTCCGCAAAACCTAAGTTAGCCCATGGCGATCATTTTAAAGAAAAAATCGTCCAAATCGGTCAAGCCGTTCTTCAGTTATGCGCTTAATAGAAAAAGTGGGCGTAACAGTAGGCGTGGTAAATTTTTCTTTCGATGAAAACTTAAAGTTGATTAATACGAACATTTGAAAGAAAAATTAGTCAACTCGATGGAGCCGTTTTCTGATTTTAGGTAAATCGAAAAAAGTGGGCGTAAAAGTGGGCGGGGAAAATTTTTTTCCGTAAAAACCTAAGGTGGACCATGGCGATCATTTTAAAGAAAAAATCGTTCAAATCGGTCAAGCCGTTCTCAAGTTATGGGTTTTGCCACGCCCCTCCGCCCCCAGACCGAAAATCAAAAATCAGACTTCACAGTGTCACCCGCCTGAATATTCTGAAGATTCCCTGAAAATTTCATCAAAATCGGCCCAGCCGTTTTGGAGTCCATACGTTACATACATACACACATACACACACACATCCAATTTTATATATATAGATTTTTACAAATTTGTCATGTTTTTAGAAGTTTTTTTTTGTTATTATTGACTATTTTTATAGGAAATTTTGTTAAAACTTTATGTTTTTATAGGAAATTTTATATTTTAATGAAAAAAGCTTTTACAATTTTATATATTTTTTTTAGATTTCGAAATTTGTTCTATAGTCGTCTTTAGTCTCGTTTGTGTCATCATCTTTAGTCTTGTAAAATCTCTTCTATAGTCTTATTTTTTTTTGTCATTTGTGGCCTTGTCAATAGTCTAGTCTAAAAACTCATCTATATTCACAAAAGTCTTGTCTTAGATATAGTCTATTATCTCATCTATAATCTACAATGTCTCATCTATGGTCTGAAATCTTTTCTAAAGCCTCGTCTGTAGCCCCGTTTAAATACATTTTTGTTTACTTGTTAAAGAAACTTTGTTGATAGGTGATTTTTACAGGAAATCTTTGTAAAAAAATGTTTCGTTATAAAAAGTTTTGCTAAAAATTTTCTTTTCTAATAATTAGTATTGTGGTTATTTTGTTGAACTATTTATGGTTTTTAATTCAAATTTTTTTAATATTTTTAATTAGGCTTAAGTTCATGAAATTTAATTTTCATTAAATTATTTTTATGAAGAAAGGAATTTTACAACATGAAAATTTATTAAAATTGTTATTGATAATCTTCCATTCTTGACGTGGCTCGGGCTCGAACCCTGGCCGGCAGGTTACCATGACATGTTTCGATCGCAACCACTCGATCTCCTCAGATGGATTTGCCGTCTTACACTCGCAGCCATCGACGACTGCTGACGTCAATAGTCAAACATCAATCCTTAAACCAAATTGTATTTAAACATTTGGTAGATCGAAATTTGCTTTCCTGAATGATTATCCATTTCTTTCTTCATAAAAATAATTTAATGAAAATTAAATTTCATGAACTTAAGCCTAATTAAAAATTTTCTTTTCTTTAATAAATTTTGCTGAAAAATTGTTATTTATTGGAAATTTGGCTTAAAGTTTTATTTTACTCTAAAGAATCTTTTCAATTTACATACATTAAATAAAAGAATTTAGTTTTCTTATATTTTGTTTAGTTTAAGTTGCATTTGTGTTAATTTTATAAAAATGTATTCTAAACTAAATTTGTAAAATTTGTATTCATTTTTTTTCTTGTAAATTTAATAAAAGTTAAGTTGCTATTTGATTTATCTACCAAGTTACTTTCCATTCCTCCACATACTTGGTTTTCAAGTTTATCCTCTTCCTTCTGCCTGTAAATAATTCGACTTTGTTTAAAATTCTTAACCGAGTTTAAAGAAAAAAGAAGATGAGTACAGAAAAGGAAGTATGTATGCAAAACAAAAATATATAAAAGGAATTAAACAACATATATTTATATTCAGCTAGAGATGACGCTGACGATGATGATAATGATGAATAGCAAATAAGCTTAATATACCAGCAAACATTCGTGCTTAACTCTTAAGCAAAAAATCTTTGAAAATTCAAGTTTTTTTTGAAAAAAATTAAGAATTTCGATGTTGTTTTTCTTGTTTGGTGGTTTATACGCATAAATTTGCGAAGGAAAATGATATACAAGTGTTTTGTTCCACTTGTATACATATTTTTGTTCTCATACATATTTATTATAATTTATGGACTTTATTCATGGACTTAAACTACCACTTAACATATTTTGTTTTTCAATTTTTTTTGTAAGGCATTTTCACATATTTATAGCTACAGAGGGATGAAAAATAAATGAAACAATATTAGAAGAAAAGCGGGCGAATCCGAATAGGCACAAAAATATGGACGAGCCTACAGACAAAACAGACAAATAGACGAGACAATGGAGGAGACTATACACGAAACTATAGAAAGTCTTCAAACAAGAATATAAACGAAACTATAGACGAGAATAAAGACGAGACTATTAATGAATTAAAATCCGTCTTAAGACGATATTATAGACTTTATAACTATAGACAAGTCTTTAAACAATACTATAAACGAAACTATAGCTAGACAAGACTAATAACGAATAAAATGCGACTTTAGACGAAACTATAAAAATATCATAGATGAGTCTATTGACAATTTATAAACGTGTCTATACAATTGAAGCACAGCCGCGAATAACGTTTTAAGTTACAAAATAATAATTTTTCAGGAGAGCAAAAAAACGTTTTTTGACAGGCAGCATTATTTGTTTTAAAATTCTTTTTTTTCCTATTATTTAAAATAATGATAATAAAAACTTTTATGCAAAAGGCTTTTAAAATATTATTCCGCACTGCAAAACCATTTCGGTTTCATAATTTTGTTAGTAACTTGCAATGTTCTTCCACTGGCTGACACTTTGTATGCCATTTTGATGGCGTTAAGATGTATAGTTTTGGTTGATTTGATGTTTAAACCGTGTAATAGAGTGAGGTCAACGGTTATCTGCAAAAAAACAATTTTTGCAAAATGTGGCGTTTACAACGTTATTCGCGGCTGTGCTTCAATTGACAAACAACAGACGAGTCTGTACACGCGCTTGTTGACGGAACAATACTTGAGACCAGGTTAATGCTCAACAATAGAAGAGACCATAACAAAACTAAGAACGGGACTATAAAATATATTTTAGTCGAGACTTTTGCCAATGAATAGAAGACTTTTAAAATTTACTATTATCTATTAACTATAAATTAAACTGTAGACAGCTTATCGACGAGAATATGGACGAGACTATAAGCAAAACTATAAACAAAATATATTCGAGGCTCTTAACAGACGAATCTGAAGATGAGACTGCAGACGAAACTATAAACTAGAATGTAGACGAAATAATAGGAGAGACAATTTTAATACGAGTCTATACAATTGACAAGCAACAGATGCGGCTACTGACGAGATAATTAACTCTATAGGCGAAATTATTGACAATAGACGAGACTTAAGACAAAATTATACACGAGACTATAGAAAATACTATAGACGGAACTATTGATGAGGCTATTGATAATCAGTAGACGAGTCTATAAACGATTTTATTGGCAAAAATGGATGAGAATATGTACGAGAGTTTATACTATTTAGCTGACGTACCTATAGAAGAGACTATTAACAGACAAAATACGAGACTATTAACAAGAGTTTAAACAAAATTGTAGATAAGACTGTTAAATTAAACTCAAGACGAGACTGTAGATATCAATAGAAAATTTATCAATTGGTGAGTCTATAGACGATCCTATTGGAACCAAAAGACGCAAGGATCGATTAGACTATTGACGAGACGATTGAGAAAAAAAGGCGAGACTATTTTATATACGAGCCTTTTGACAATCAATAGAAGAGACTTTTTACAAATACATATTGACTACAGATGATGCTTTTAAGAAACAACAGACGAGACTATAGTTGTGACTATAGACAAGGATATTGACAACAATAAACGACACTTAGGACAAGACTAGTGATGAGACTTTAAGCAAGCGCAGACGATATAATTATTGATAATTAACAGACGTGACTTTGTGCATACAATAAACAAGACTTTAGAACTGACTGTAGACAAGATTAAGACGATATTTTAGACGCGACTTAAGACATGACTTTAGACAAGACTTATCATGATACTTAAAACAAGACTTTAGACGAGATATTAGACGTGTCTTTTGACAATTAAAAGGCGAGACTTTAGGCGCAACTATAGAAAAAACTCAGACAGGACTTTGGAGGAGACTTTAGCCCAGACTTAAGGCCAGACTTTAGTCAAGACTTTAGACAAGACTTTAGACGAGACCTTAGATGAGATATTTGGCTTGACTTTTGACAAACATTAACCGAGTCTTTAGACGCGAATATAGCCAAGACGAAGTCTGAGGCCACACAAACAGCGGCGGAGCGGTGAGCGGCAAAAATGTAAACATGTAAAATACTATGTGTCCATGCAATGAGCGGCATGATAGCGGCATTTCTAAGCGCCACCGCTCATGAATAAAACTTGTTCTAATTTATAGTTGTTTTCTAAGCGGCAAAAAATAAACATGGTAAAAGTGAATGTGGAGCTTATAGTTTCATCTGTACAAAGCCGAGCTCTATTATGGCAAGACAGATTATTTTAACTATTTGCTAACAGCAAATCAATTTATTTTACAGACGTACGGCAACATTGCCAAAATCTGTACGAAAATTTGCGTAGATTTGTATATATGTACATAAATGGTTAAACTCGCCGTAATGTCGCCTTGCTTGATTTATATAATGAACACCAAATCGTCTTTTTTTTCCTAAACGCATTAAAAGCCTGTTCGTCGATTTCAAAAGAAGACTTCGATCGTTAAGCTTACATTTAAAACAAAAACAAATTTTAAAATATTGTTTTTGTTTTATATGTAAGTTAAGCGAACGAAATCTTCATTCGAAATAGACGAACAGGCCATAATTCTTAAAAATATGAATAGTATTTTCGCTTAATAACACTAAACAAACCTCTCTTGACAATGGGATTTTAACAACTAACCGCTTAGAAAAATTCGCTCAGTTATAAGCCATTTCCCGCTCAAACTCGCCACTCTGCCGCTTACTACTCTGCTGATCGCCGCTCATTTGCGTGGCCTCGGCCTTAGACGAGATTTAAGACAAGACTTAAGGCGAGCCTTAAGACGAGACTTTCGATAAAACTTAAGACGAGATTTTTGACGAGACTTAAGACAAATCTACAGATGAGATAATAGACGTTACTATTGACAAATAATAGATAAGACTTTAAGCTCGACTATAGACTATACTTTAGCCAAGACCATGAAATGGACTACGGAGAAGACGTAAGACATGACGACAGACAAAATTATAGACGATTCTTAACAACCCCAGCTCTTTGCTTATTGTCTTCTTTATTATTTTTCTCTTTATATGGAAGTAAAGTGTGATATAATAAAAAGAAAAACCAACAATAACAACAACATACTTAATCATTCATATAATACAAAAAAAAAAAAAATATTTAACATAAAAAAGGATGTGAAAGAAGGAAAAATGGGATTTATGTTTCTTGAATTTTATTAAACAAGTCTTCTTTCAGTGAAACAGAGATTAGATAGACTTTAAAAGTAGATTTTTATTTGAGAGAATATGCTGTTTTTTAAGTGTCCTTTGTACTAGGGTTTTGAATTATATTTTTAAAAAAAGTTATATCTTGCATTACGCATTCTCTAGGCCATTAAGATGCCATTAATCATATTATACAAATGGTTTTGTTGAGTTTTTAAATTAAGGTAATTTTACTTTTCCTGGTAGATTTTTTTTAATAACAATTACTTAATTTAGAGTAATCTTAGGTTAAGTGTGTTAAAAATTAAGGCATATTCTCTGAAAAGTTTTCTTTATTTTAATAAGGAAAGTTTGCGTAATTTCTCAGCTTTAATATTTCACTAACATTTTTTTAAATCCCTAAAAATTTGTTAAAGTTATAAGGATTTTACAAAATAACTTTCAAATTAATATTAATCATACGTCCAGTACGGCAAAGTTATTTTAAATTGGGTTTTTGGTACTTGTCTTGGAACTTTGGATGAAATTGTAAATTTATTTAATAAAATTAAATAAAAACTATTGATTTAATGCCCGTAATTTCTACAAAAATAAAGCTTGTCGTGTTTGTATCTAACAGTTAAATGTACATATTTCAACCAACGTCTGGCCAACGTGTTTTAACCTTCAGTTTTCTTTTAAAATATGACAGCTTTTACACCATAGATTTATATTCACATCTAGATTTCTTTTTGTAGAAATTACGGGCATAAATAGATTGTTAAAGAAAAACTCTGGGAAAAGTTTTTGGATTTTATATATTTTTTAATATTTTATGATGTTTCTTTAATTTTTAATATTTTTGTCGCCAAATTTAATATAATTAAATATTTCTGTTTTTTTTTGATCCTCATGTTTAATTTTTGTAATAACAGTAATTGAATTTTTTTTTGCACAGCTGTGTGTGTGTGTGTTTTTTGGTAATTAATCATATAATTATTTTGTATTTAAGATAATTAATTATTAAAAGATGTATATAAATGCAATAATCATATAAATATTTTATAAAAGAAAAACAAAGAACATATTTTGTAAATAATGGCAATAACTGTATAATTACAATCATTTTTACTTGACATACTCATATCTGCATAAAAGGATAGACATACAGACAGATGCACATAATGACGGGAATATTAAAATAAAATAATCTTTAACAGGAAACAAGCATTTACATAAGATTTTTAAGAGTTAAACATGAGATCTTAAATAAATATAATAAAAAGCCAAAAGAAATGCTTTAAAAATCGTATTTTTATGAAATTGTCATACTGGGCGTATGATTAATATTAATTGTTGGGTTATTTTGGAAAAAATGTTTTAAGTTTGTTTAAATAACGAAAACTTTAAAAAAAATTTACTGGATTTCAAGGCCAATATATTAAGCTTTTACATGAAATAAGCTTTAGTGGTGGGAAATAATTTAACATTTTAAAATACTCCCTACAGAATAATGCAATTTTTGGTGCGTTTTATACGCTGGTGGCACCATCGGACCTTAGTTCTTTATAATCGAAGCGGGAACTCCCGTTACGATCAATTGGGATCATAACCGCACCATGATCAATGAGATCTGGTTTAAAAATACGGTTGACATTGATCCGTGCGGGACGTTTTCTCAACAGGATGGTGCTACGTGCCATACGCAACAGCAACTATGGACTTATTGAAATAAACATTTAGTGACAAACTGTTTAGAGAAATTAACCTGTTGATTGATCTGCAATGACGTGCGATTTTATATCTCTAATTTATTTCCTGTGCAGCTAAATGAAGTAGCTGGCATATACTGATAAATCGGCAACAGTTGACGTCTTGAAGGCCAACTGCGTACTCGTAAAAGTGGCTTAAAATTAGATGGCCAGAATGCGCTTCGTCAAGAACAGCCGCGGTGCTATTGCCCGAAATCTTTCTAACTTGTCAAATAATTTTTCGAATTAAATAATTTTTTATTCAAATTTAAGTATTTTGAATTATTTTTTACAATTTTTATAGGGCTTTAAAAACTCCCTGTATAAAGTTAAGTGTTTTAGAAAGTTAAACAATGTGATTAAAAAACATCTACCTTTTATATTTATCGCTCTTTCAAATTTACATATATTTTTGCTCGTAGTTCAAATATTAATTAAGTTTTAAGATTCCATAACGATAAAATTTAAGTTAATTGAATTATTATCTACTGGCTTAATGTATAAAGCTAAATTTTCAATTTTGATTATTTAATTAAATCGATATGTGTGCGGTTTAAATTAATTGTATAACGGTAATAATAATGAATTTTATCTATATGCAAATCATGTATCGATAACCAGCTACTTAAAAAAGGGAAACGAAAAAAAAACATGAAAATAAATATGAGTTTTGATAGATTGAAACTTAAACTTCAATTTAATTTTTAGACTAGTTAGACAATAGTGTAGTCTATAGATAAGACGACTGTAAAGATAAGTGTAGACTATTGACTAAACGATATTGTAGTCTATAGACTTAAAGATTGTGTAGTATTCAGACTAATGCCCGTAATTTCTACAAATAGATATCTAGTTGTGTATTGATATCTATGCTTTTCATAATTTTAAAACGTATTTCTTACCTACGGGTAAAATTGTAATGTATTTTACATCATCGATTTTCGATAGTTTATTCGAATAGGCAAAATTTACATTGAAATAATCAAAATAGTGTTACAGGATAGGTAAAGAAAACTGTTAGGTACGAACACGACGAGGTATCTGTTTGTTGAAATTACGGGCATAAGTCTGAACAAGTCTAAACAATAGTGTATTTTATTGTATTTTATTGACATAACGATAGTCTTGAGACTAGGCAAAAGTGCAGTGTATAGTCTAAACGATAGCGTAGTCTGTAAAGTTAACGACAGTTTAGTCTATTGGCTTAACGATAATCTAGTATTGCGACTAAGCGATAGTACAATATATATACTTACAAATAGTGTGCCTATAAACTTAACGAAAGTGTAGTTTATAGATTAAACGATAGTGTAGCCAATTGACTTAACGATAGTGTAGTATAAAATCTTAGCGATAGCGTAATCTATCCACTAAGTGATAATACGGTCTATAGACTAAACAATAGTGTGTCTATTGACTTAACGTTAGTTTTTTTGATGAGACTAAACTATAGTGTGTCTATAAACTTAACGATAGTGTAGTATATAATCCTAACGATAGCGTAATCTGTTCACTCAATGAAGTGCAGTCTATGGACTAAACAAAAGTGTAGTAATAGAATAGACGGTAGTATTTTTCATAGACTTTTTAGACAAAAGTGTTATCCATAGATGAGAGAATAGTGTACTCTATAGTGTAATCCATACATTAAAAAATTGTGTAGTATAGAAAATTTTTTTTCGAACCATTATTACTTTATTTTTTTGCCACGCCTAGAAATACCGCCCATTTAGTTTTTTGTTCACTGTGTCGCCATTTTGAGTCCGATCATAACATTTTGTATATCGGTGTTCATGGCTCTGTAAGGGCTACATTTCAGTCTTTAATAGTTTTCTTATACAAAAGTTGTTGCGAACCACTCTATTGTACTCTATACTAGTCTTTTCACAAGACAGTTTTGTAAAATTTTGACAGTACCATACAGATTATACAATTTTTTTTTTCAATCTTGTCACCTCCAACCAAACTATTTTTAAAAATGATTTTAAACATATTATGGTTAATATTACCATATAATTGTCAGCTACAACCAAATTATGGTTAAATTAGGCCTCCATAAAGAACCCACAGCCATAATATGGTTGCCTCTAAAAATGTTATGGTTAAATATGACAATAATTTGTTTTTAAATTTAAAATTTTTTTCCAGAGTAACAAGCAATGGTTGAAAACCAACCATGCTATTGTAAGTTTTTAACAAATTTTAGTTATTATTGATCATAACATGTTTGGAGGCAACAATAATATGATTGGGGCTTCTTGATGGAGGCCTAATTTCACCATAATATGACAATAATATGGTTATAATAAACATAATATGTATAAAATTTTATTAAAAATAGTTTGGTTGGAGGTGACCATATTTAAAAATGTTTTTTCTCTGGATGAATGGACTAAAATTTATTCTTAAAAATATGTTTATTGCAGTCTAAAGATATGATAGGTCGCGTCGCGACGTGGAGTAGTGGTTGATGTGTATTACCTACAAGACCAATTACCCTAGGCTCGATCCCTGGCAGAGGACGAAAACAATTTCATCATAGTTTTCGAGTTGAAAAAAATCAAGTGGATTCAACCCCTCTTGAAACAATCCATTCAAGAAGCCCCCTTACCACCCCTCCCCCTGGAAAAGAGGATAATGTTATGGCAAAGGTCAGGCTGCCACCTCTTTCTGGGGGAAAAAGGTAGGAATCAAAGATTAGCAAGGTTCCCCACAACTATACCAAATACACGGAGGGCGTTGCTTCTGTGCAACAACAAATGGCAGCGCCATTAATTTAGGACCTGCAACAGCCAGGTCTTGCTACAGCAGACCAATCATCTACTTAGCTGGAATGACAACCAGTTAATGAAACTGATATTAGGTCACATTACAATACTGAATTGATCGATACTCTAAGAACTAGGACAATGAAATCTTACATGGAATAGACGCGAAACCAACTGCAAAATATTGGGTAAGAAGCAAAAAAATCAACTGCAAAAAACGTGTAAGATGGAGATGATGTGTGGAAAGCCATATGCTTCCAATGGGGGTAATGGAGACAAAAAATATACGCCAGACTACAAAGTAGACTATGTTGTAGATACTAGTAAAAAGTTAATACTTTTCCATTTTGCTTTATTACTCTAGTCATAATTCATTATATTTTTTTATTTTTTTTTTTGTAAAACCTAAAGAAAACATATTGCGTGTTAAATATTCCATGATGAAACATAAACATTTTTGTCAAAAAAAAAAAAAAAAAATCCCAATTTTATATATTTTTGGAATAAATGGCTGTATATGTACATATGTATGTGTGAAAAGTATAAGTTTGTATGTTTGTGTTAACTCGTGTATGAGTTTTAAGTGTTTGAGTGTTTATTGGGCTCATATGTTTGCGTTTTATGATCATATTTTATCAGCATTATTCCTTTTTATGTCATATATGAATGAATGATGTTAAATTGTCGCAAAGTTGCAAAAAAAAAAAAAACATTTGACAACAACATGATATAAATTTAAGCATTTGTTGCTTTTGTTACTTTGTGGGTTTTGTGGCCAAATATTGTGGCAAAATGGAGATGAACAGTAAAAAAAGGGGGACTTTATCGTAGGTTATAAATTTAATAGGGACTATGAACTAGATTTCACAGTAGATTTTTTACAAAGCTATCGCGTCGCCTATTGACTAGGATTTATTGTGGGATATAGACTGAAGTTTAGAATAAAGTGCAAAATATAGTGTAAAATATATCGCGACCTTAGGACAACAAGGTTCTATTTACACCTAAGCTACATTTAATATCTAACCTTGTTGTCCTAAGTTCGTTATATATAGTTCTAGTTATAACTTAGACTATTGAACTAAAGTGCGGTCCAATGCGTAGACAGTTGTATTTACTTTAGTGTAGAGTATTTTGTAGTTTAATATACAACTCCTAAGAGAATCTTTTAATGATTATATCAAAAGTTTAAGAACAACAATGTTACACTTTATTTATCATTCTTCAAACCAACGTCGAATGAACTCTGTATGAATAATAAAACGTACTTTATTTGAGCACCCATTTAACAACTGATAGTTGCTCTTTGTTTAGTTTGCTTTGAAACTATGACTCGCCTTACACCAGAGCAAGGCGTACAAATTGTTGAAATTTTTAATCAAAATAATTCGGCGAATGGGCTGAAGCACAAATTGATGTTGATTTTGAATTTCAATTCAAAATTTTTTTTATCCGATGAAGCCCATTTCTGGTTGAATGGGTACGTAAATAAGCAGAATTGTCGCGTTTGGAGTGAGTAGAATCCACCAGCTTTTGTCGAAACACCATTACGTCCACCAGTGTTGCCGTTAGGAAAAGAAAGATACATTTTTCGTATCTTTTGATGGCTTCACGTACCATGTATAAACCTGACATTATTCGTATCTTTTGAATCTGTATTTGTGAGGAAATCTTCAGTTTCCTGAGAAAAAATAAAAAAATCGTCTTTATTGTTACGAAAAAGTCGGAAAAATTTAATTTTTTTTTATACAATTAAACAATTTCTTAAATGGCACAGCGAAAGACGCTTTTTAAATCGTTGTGGAATCGTTTAAGACTTGGGGAAAGATAATCTAGTGAGACTTTAATTTTTTTTTATACAATTAAACAATTTTTTAAATGGCACAGCGAAAGACGCTTTTTAAATCATTGTGGAATCGTTTAAGACTTGGGGAAAGATAATCTAGTGAGACTTTCATGTCAAGAATCTTTTGAGACTCATGTAGATATTCTCTTACAAATCGTGATATGTTCTATACGGCGAACATATCACGATTTGATTGTTGAAAATATGATTTATACAGAGTCGTAAAAGGTTCATTCGATGATGGTTTGACGAAAGATAAACAAAGTTGTTGTTTTTGTACTTGCATATTACAGCCGTACCTAAACCATAGCGGCACGCTTTGCAATTGTAAAACCCGATTTTGACAGCTCATTTAATAGTAAAGTCTGCCGCTATTGCTAATTAATAATGACAATTTAGCTATTTTTTGGTCAATCTAACGTTTTTATCGCTATTTTTATTGATAGTTTGTGGGTTTTATTAAACAAAAAAGATATCACTACTGCTCGTGACCCAACGTTGACGCTCTTGCTTTGGTATGGCATATCAGCGTAAAAGCTAAGCGAAAGAAAACGTTCCGCCTTCCGCTTTTGTAAAGGTATGGCTGTTAAATATTCCAAGATTAAAAAACGAATTTGTTAGAAAATGTAATGTTTTATTCAGACTGTGGAGACGAAAAAAAATCGTCACTTTTTAGAACAAATTCAGCAAATCGGCAATTTGCTTATTTCGGAACAAAAATCAGCAAATCGGCAATTTGCTAATTTCGGAACAAAAATCAGCAAATCGGCAATTTGCAAATTTCGGAACAAAAATCGTCGAAATGACGATAAATCGTCAAATCTGGCAGCCCTGGAGTATGAAAAAAAATGTAATGTTAATAAATGTTAAACGTTGAAATTGGATTTTAATTTTTTTTTTTTTTTTTAAATGTATCTTTCTGTGAAAAAGTGTATCTTTTTGGAAACTAAAATGTATCTTTTTCGAAATTCCACTGGCAACACTGACGTCCACAGAAAATTATTTTTTTTTGCGCTTTATAGGCTGGCGTAGACATTGGCCCATATGTCTTCAAAAAAGATGATGGCCAGAGTGCGAATAGTTGTGTTCCAGATTTCGCCTTCTACGCGCTTGTTTTATTATGTGTCACTTATGTCACTCTATAAAAAACACCCTTTATAACACTTATACCTCAGAGCATTTTACGAGTTTTAAGATAATCCATACGCAAGTCTCAAATGATTCTTGACATGTTCTTTAAAAGACTCGTTGGATTACACATCTCATGCGATTCTCTATACGATTAATATAATAGTCTTTTGCTGGGTCATGGACATATCTCACAAAGGAATCAGCTCGTGTAACAGTTTCTCCTTGCACATAATCTTCTACGATTAAAAAATGCGCTCGATGACGATAAACAAAATATTCCCATTAGACTCTAGCACGGTTGAAAATGCGGAAAAACTAAAATGTGAACATAAGCATGGGGAGGATAATTACCGACTTGCCACGTTCTCGATAGGCAATGGAGGCTTCCCAAGCGATCTTTTTAAAAATTGGAAAATTCCTTTCACCATGTTGGACAGTCGGGTAATGCAGAAAAGTGGAGGACGCTAAACACGTGGTATCTTAATGTCATAAATTTAAAAAGCCAATTCGAGCAACTGTGATTTTGATTTACATAAGCACCTGCACGATGGCCTAATCACATGGTAGATCTCAAGAACGTGGTTATTTCTATATGTATTTACCAAGGGCCTCTGCGTATGCGAGAATAATGTTTCAGCTAGCAATTTGAGACTATGGAGAGCTAAATCATACCCCCCTTTTATTTAGGAGCTGGAGCTATCTAACCTCCACTGCCTATCTGATTTAAGACAGTTTCCGTACTGATAGCAACAGAGCCTCAGAATGTTTTAAGCATCGCAGCATGTGCCCACTCTACATGGGGTCACCTACGAATAATGACACCCCGTTATTTACCAGCGATATGGATACAACCACAGCCGCCTCATGCTCTCCGAAAGTATTCGTTCAAAAAAAGACAAGATTATCTCGGGATTAAGGAAGCATTTCTTGGACAGCATACTATCGGAGATCTCACTAATAGTCCGACCGGTTTGAAATGCCGGGGCTACTGACTCCCGAGGCAGCATTAGTCAAGTACTGAGGTACAACTTTGGACTCCTTGAAATTATTAGACCCCACAGAGCCCTGTCATTTGGGATCTTTTGCCGCATTTCAGGTATGTTTATTAGGGTGGCCGTTATTTTCTTTTTTTTGATTTCTTATATTCTCCCCCCCAAATCGGTTCAGTTTTATGTAAAAAAAAATACAAAAAAATTTCGTAGCGATAAGTTGTGTTTTAGGGGGGGCGTCCGCCCCTCAAAGTTTGCCATCAAGCCATTTATTCAAATGTAATTTGTTTGCATATGACTATCTCTTAAAAACAAAATTTTACAAGAACATGATATATGGCAATATTTTAGCTCTTCTAGTCAACAACATTAGCCTCGAAGAAAGTTTTTTGCTAAAATTAATATTTAAGAAAATAACAACAAAATTCCAAACATTTTATATACGTTTTATATATATAAAAGAGGGATTTAATGTCAAGTGAACTAATTTTGAAATCGATGTCTTTCGATTTGGATGAAATTTGCACCAACGTTAGTCCTATTGAATAGTAGTTTAGACACAAATTTTCAACAAGATCGGTCTAAAAGTTTCTGAGTTTGGGGGGGTCAAAGTTTGAAATTTTGGCCATATAGGTGTTCTTTCACATCCATGTAACTTATTACCAATTGGGGTTAGCAAAATTTGTCCCAAGCAGCTTAGATAGCTATTTGATCAATCTTTAAAAAAAAATTTTTTTTGTTTTTTTTTGAATTTTTTAAAATTTTTTTTTTAAATTTACAACTTGGCAAAAAAAAAAAAAAAAAAAGTTTTAAATATAAAAAAAATATGTTAAAAAATTTTTTAAAAAAACCAAAAAATTTTTTTTAAAAAGATTGATTAAATAGCTATCTAAGCTGATTGAGACAAATTTTGCTAACCCCAATTGGTAAACTTCAAAAGTTTATAGATTTTCAAGGAAAACTGTCATGCTTGTCTAACCCTCGTCCATATCTCTGTTGCGAAGAACTTAATGGGAGTACGACTATAAAATGGAAAATATAAAATTGCCGATATCTCTTTGCGGCTTCTATTTGCTACCTAAGCCGTTGGCAGTAAGGCATTGATTGGTTCAATTTGAATTCTTGCGGATCCCAGGATTGACCTTAATCTAATTTGCCCTGGAGCATCGTAACATGAAAAATTGAAATATCCTTAAGATGATCCCTACAATGAACTCTAATTTTGAATCCTTAAGCATCCCAGGACTGACCTCAACCTAATTTGCCCTGGAAGAGGTAACACCAAAAGGTGAATTATCTTTAAGATGACCCCTACAAGTCCCGAGTGGAGCACAGTATAGGACATACTTTTACATTGTAGTGTAGATTAGATAATAGAAGTCAAATAGCAAGTAACTTCGAACTACATAGACGAAATTAACATGCTGTTAGCAACTGAGTAGAAAAGACGCAAAGAGCGGGAAGAGAATAGTCGTAGTATAAAGCCAGTATTTTTTTTTTTTTTTATTCTAATCCCGCGAAGCTCTGCGGCCTATGCGCTTTGTAAGAGTAACAGGAACCAATAAATAGACGCTGACCATTTTAATGATGGAATTTCTAAAGGCGGTACTTCGGGGAATATGATTGACCCTCCTCATGCTCGGCAGTACCACTAGGAATGTGATTGACCATGAAGAGCTTGTTTTGTGATTGGTAAATGCACATCATTTAGTCGAATCTCACATAAGGAAAAGCACACATTTATATGTATCTTCACAAGAAATCAATTCTGAGCCGATTGGTGCACAATAGGGATGCCAATCGGGACTGGTTTTCGCAAATCCCGGGATTCGGGATTTCAAAAAATCAAATCCCGGGATCCCGGGATTTTTCGGGATCCCGGGATTTTACGGGATCCCGGGATTTTCCGGGATATCGGGATTTTTCGGGATTCGGGGTTTTTGAAAATTAGAAGATAAATGCTTTTTATAGATATTTATTAAAAAAAAAAGTCACTAAAAGCGGTTTACAAGCAAAAGTTTTATATTAATTTGTTATTTTAAAGTTAAAGATAATGTTATATTTATTACTTACATTAAAAATTGTGATTTTTTTCTTAATTAATGATTGATTTAATTAAAAATATGATAATAAAAAACAGCGTACGATTTCTAACAATTTGTTAATTGATTCAACTAAAAAATAATTACCATAAAATTTATATTTTATTCAATTACCTCAGTTGATCCAAATTAATTTAAAACAATATTATATATATTGTAATTGAATAGAGCAAACTTGTATTTAATTGATTTATTTGTAAGATTCTATTCAAATTTTTATTAAGTAATTAATTAATTCGAAATTAATTATCAAAATCAATTTATTTAGTTAACCACAAAAATCTAATTAAAAAAAAAAACATTTTTATACCCAACATAAAGTGGTAGGAATTGTGTAGTGTTTAATTATGTATAATCGCTCCATAACTTGCCGTAGTTCCTATGCCTACTCTCGTGCAACACTTTTATATTTCTAGCCCTGTGAAGAGTAAAGTTTTAATGTAGAATTTGGTGCACCATTGGAATGTTTTGTTAATTTGAAAAGACATTTTTTTCCTTTATTCATTTTCTTCTTTAATTATTTTCTTCACTACTCGTTAAAATTTCTTTATAATTGTTGGACATGCTTAAAACAAACAAAGTTTAACTTTTTTGTTTCGTTTTTAATGACAGTATTAACAGAAATAATCAAGTAAATATTAAAGATCAGTATTTTGTTCCCTATGCTCTCAAGGGGGAATGTAAAGATGAATTTCTTTTTATAATAAAAGGTAAAGCAAGAAAATTTTGTTAACAATTTCGGGATTAACTAAATCCCGAAAATCCCGGGATTACAAAATTTAAATCCCGGGATTCGGGATTTGCTGAATCGGGATTTCGGGATTGGCATCCCTAGTGCACAAGCGCATAATATCCCCTACACTTTACTGGTGTGGTTATCAAAACAAAGTAGGGTTTTTATTTTCTGTAGTTCACTTTTGTGTCTGTTTTGTCTTTCATGCGTTTAACTTTCGATGGATTCATTATGGCTGTTGATGTTTAAAATGTGTTAATTTTTTTATGACTGCTTGTTGTTACTGTCTGTCATTGTTGCAAAACTTGCTATATGTCATTTAGTATTATTTTTTGTTTGGGAAATGTTTTTCCAACATGAAAGTAAGCTGTTGTATGTCGCTGGTTTTCCTTTTTTTTTTTTGAAATTCAGTCATTTTTTTGGAAAATGATAATAACTAAATTGTGAAAAGAGAATAAAAGGATTATAAAGGATTTTAAAGGAAGCTGGATTGAAAATAAAATAGCAAGAATTAAACAAATTTTAAAAGATTAATGTCTGGCATTTTTGATGTCCTTCTTAAATCCCCAAAATGGTTGGATTCTTTTATTTTATTAGTACGCCAAAAATATTTAAAAATTAATGTCCTTTTTAGAGTTTTTTTTTCAAAGAAAACTTTTATGTTTTGCTTAATTTCTTTACTTTTTTTTTGCTTTTTTACTTTGTACTTAGTTTAAACACTTGTGTAATTATAAAAGACATAAATCCTTAATATAATTTCATGTCATCTTTAACTGTCGTTGAAGCAAAAAGTAAAATGAAAATCGCTTTATATGCTTACAAAGTAATAAGTATGTAAGAGAAAAGCACAAAAATTTTAAAAGAGCAAAAACTGTCTGAAATATGTTAAGAAAAACTAAGTTGTCATTAAATGTTTGCAAACATAAAAAAAGTTAAATACTAAAATTTTATTCGCCATTTCGAAGAAACTGAAAAATAAACGTTTAAAGGGATTTTAATTTTTATCTACTGCTCGAGTCACGTCTAATTGAAATAATCATCAAAACACTATTGGAGTGTCTTTTAAGGAGATTTACAATCAAAGTTTTATGTTCAACTTAAAAAAAGTTATTGAAAAATACAAATTCTTTAAGTTGTTGAAGGGAATAAGACTATAAAAACTAAACTGGTGGCCTAAACTTTAAGTAAGATGTTAGAGCAGACTTTAGTTTAAATTATACCTTGTGCTTAAGTTTTATATACAGCCTAGGATTGATAGAAAGATATATAGAAAGCAATCAGCACCGCGACCTAGAGGGTCTTTTGTAAAGCCTGTATATCTCACCATGTCAGGTTCGGACTACGTACGAAGCCAATTCGCCTGCCTCATAAATCATAAATTTCAGTTGGGCTCATCAGTTGCCCTCCCCAAGACAAGACAACAGCAGAGCAGATGCTTTGAAGTTTCGTCATCAACCTCAGATAATCTGCACAGCTTGGTGGTATCTGAGACCACACTGCTCCATAAAATAAGCTAAGTTTTCGCCTTTAAAGCAGACGTAGACTATCTCCTAGACTGTCTCAGCTTGGAAATGGACATCCATGTGTGAACAAATTTCACTTTCGGACCATGGCTGCAAGTCCCCTTAATGTGACCGCTAGCCTTTTGAACTCCACCTCAGACTTTCCCCAGCGAATATTTGGATAGCGTAGATTTTCTTCTGAAATATTGTAGGCTTATAACCAACATGCAAGCCCCTTTGGAAATCCGGGCCCTGAATGACCGCCCATTGCCTTAACAAAATAAAGGGAAGTTGTTTTTTTAGAGCCATAAAATTATTTTAAAAATAAATGACAACAAATTCATTTTTTTTTTAACGTTTATTTGACAAGAAATTTCTTATAATGTAGACCATAAATAAACAAATAGTAGTTAATATAACATAGTATACACTGTCCCGTGTATACCAATCCCTAATTAGACCAATATTAACATATGGCTGCCAAATTTGGTACAATATTTCTCCATCATATATGGAAAAAATGAGAGTTTTCGAACGGAAATGCCTAAGAGCATGCACTTTACTCTTCAGGTCACCTGATAGTGAATTTAAAAAATACGTTTCTAACAAGAGGCTTATAATGCTTAAAAAATAAGTAGAATAGATAATTTCATCATTCATCTAATAAGAAACCATATTCTAAAAACAACAAATTCATTGGAATGACCAAAATGGAAACGTGTTCTCTTCTATATGACTTGAACATTCAGAGCAATATCGGTATTTTTGCCGATAGCTGGGCAGTGCTGCTATCAATCCATTATCGCCAAACACATCCCTGCTAGTTCACCAGTGTAGAAATGTAATCTTCAGGTCAAGGCGAATTAGTTAGAAGGTGAGGTCAACTCTACAACACTGCTCAAAAACCAGGTTGTTTACAACAAAAAAAAAAAACCAGTTTGTATACAAACTTTGACAAGTCGACCACCGAAAACAAACACCATATCTGGACTTGACCCCACCTTCTTGTGAATTCGCCTTGCTACATCTGGGTTCAGGCGCACAGGATACACTTTGGAAATGAACGACTTTGAATCTATTTTCAATAAAAACGATTTAAGAACTTCAAGTGCGAAGCTGGCAAGAGATGGCACAATCTTGACATCTGTAGGATAACAAAGTTAATGTTAAATGTTAAACGTCTAAAGCAACTTATGAGGACTGGTCGGAGAGACATGTCTAAGTTTCTGGCAGTTTTAGGGGCGACCCCTCTGCTGATTTACTCCTCGTAAAGAAATTTCTTATTTTCCATGCAGCTGAAATTTTGTGTTATTTTATTTAATAAAACGTTGTTGTTTAATTTAGTTACAACCGTTCGAAAAATAAAAAAGCAAACTATTGGGTGTATAATTTAGAAAAATCTCTCTATCTTTGTAATATGCTCCTTGCAGGAGTAAACCAAACTAATACATATATAAGTAGAGCGAGGCTAAGCTTCCTAATTACTTCTTTAACTTATCTTTGAAACATGCGATAAACATTACACTCTATACCTGTGCCCATGTTTTGGAACTCTCGCATCTAGAAACTTTTCGATTGAAATATGTGAAATGAAACAAATATATATATTGAAACAAACAGCTGTTTTTCTCACAGACACAGTCTGTAACTTATTCGGCGACTACTAGCTGTCACGTAAGAAAATTACTGGCCAATTTACAGAAAAAGTTTGCCTGTAACATTTTTTGAGAAAAGTTCCCGCTTTGAACTGTCAAATAAACTCACGAATAAAAATGGGGCGAGAAAAAATGTAAACACTAAAAAACCTATTTAAAATGCAAAATACTAATAATAATAATATTTTTTATTATTTTGCTTTTAACATTTCTATAAAATTAACGAATGTTTTTAAAGCTCTTTTGCAAACAACAAACATTCAAGTCACACTTTACATTATTTGGTATAGCCGACGGTTGTATTTACGCCGCCGTCTTGAAAATGTTTAAATTTAAGAAAATTTTGGTCGCCGTCAACGATATGTGTGACTGGCGTTCTCAACGTCTGCAATGAACCATCGGCTTCGAGCGCAATATTATGACATTTATAACATAACGACGTAATCTCTCTTGATAGTTTTCGACATGAGTTAAAGACACAGTTTTTTTCTCACTTTTCGATAAATGATGGAATATTTTGTTTCACATCTTTTCGAGGCGAGAAGCTCTCACTATAGTTACAGAACATGGGTACTGGTCGCATATTCTGGGCTTTTTTTTTTGCCAATGATAGCTTCAAACGTATCGTTGTGTTCTATTAAGGCCCCTGAGATAATCTGGCCTGAAATTCGGCTTTAGCGTTGATTAAGCTGGTAAAAGGGGCCCAATTTTAGCAGCTTTTAATAGATGGGACTATCTGATTCCACCAAATGTAAAGAATTGCCTTGGATATTCGGCATTCGCGTTGATTTGCCTGGCATATGGGGCCCGATTACAGCAGTTTATAATATGTGGGACGTTTATGACTTTGCAAAATATAGAGAATTACCTTCGTGGTTATTTGGCTTTGCCACTACTTTGGCTAGTTAACGGGCCCGATTTGAGCAGCTCATGATAGATGGCAATCTTATGATTCCATTAAATACAGAGCAATTCTTTGAAGTCAAGAATATTTGGCTTTGGCCGGGAAACGGGGCTTGATTACAGCAACTGGACCTTTAAGATTCCACCAAATACACAGAATTGCCTTGGCGCTATGAACCTTTGGCTTTGGTGGTGTTGTTGTTGTAGCAGTGAGACTGAAAGAACAGGCGTTGCTGAGTTAAAAAAACACGGTCGGTGTTCAAAGTTTTTCTTGGGAGTCAAAAAATTGATTAACAAGGTTTCGCTTAAATGTGCTAAATTCCCATTTCATACTATGTATTGATTGTTCGTTGAACTCCGAGTTATTTCGGCGCATACAACCGATTGTCGTAGGAACGTGGCTTTGGCTAGTTAACGGGTCAGGATTTCAGTAGCTTGTAATAAATAGATAGGGTCACTTTTAAGCCGAATATAGAGCATAACCTTGACGCCTTAGATATTCGGCTTTGACGTTGATTAACCGGATTTTACAATAGAATAGATAGATCCCTTTAAGGCGTTCAAGTAGAATTAAGGACATGCTTAATTACTTTTTAATGTATTTTGGCTTCAAATCGTGTAGTTTCGAAGTTCCTTGCTTTTGGGTGAATCCTGGTGCTGTCAAACTTTTTAAAATTTCTGCCTAAGTATTGGCCGTAAGTGCGACAACTGTTTATTTTGCAAACCGTGTTCTTAATTATTGAAGACCCAAACCCTTTTTCAACGAAACACTTAAGGTAAGTTTACACGGTTCAATTACTTGGGAAGTAGGTTAAATGTTACTGGTGGTTCGGATGAAGATATCTCTGATCGAATTAATAAAGGCCGCGTTGCTTTTCACAAGTTACATAAGGTCTGGCACTCAAACAAAATCTCACAAAAAACTAAGTTGAGAATATTTAACTGCAGTGTAAAATCGGTCCTTCTGAATGGCTGTACTACATGGAGCTAAACCAGACTTACCCTAAACAAAATCCAGACTTTTGTAAATCGTTGTCTAAGAAAAATTCTACGGATCTTCTGGCCAAATCAAATACCTAATGATACACTGTGGCAACAGACTAATAGCATGCCCATTGAACAAGAAATAAGAAGACGTAAATGGATATGGATTGGTCATACTCTGAGACGTCCGGTGACGGAAATAGCTAGAACTGCCCTCGAATGGAACCCTCAAGGACACCGCAATCAGGGACGACCACGTAATACTTGGACACGCTGCACAAGACAAGAACTCGCAACAGCTAATAAAACATGGAGCCAAATCAAATTCCTTGCCAATAATAGAAGAGAATGGAGAGAATTTGTCAACGCCCTATGTTCTTCGTGAACTTTTTATTTAAATATAATTAATATTTATATAAATAAAGGACATAAATATATACATATACGGTAATACAATGTATTACGACATGATGTAGAATGAGAAAAATCATATCATGTAAAAGCCAAATGTATTGATTAAGAGAGAATACGAATACCAATCTGACAAGCGGTCGGTAAATGTTTTTTTACTAAACCGTTTTAGAAACTTATGTATTCTCATCACACCAGAGGTGTATTTTAACAGCATATATTAAAGGTGGTAACATTTTTAATCAATTACAAAAACAACATTATCTATCCGTGTAAAAATGAAATATACTTACAACAGACTTTTATTTTCTTCTTTTAAACACGGAGGGAATTTCATATTATAGTCGGGCCTCGATTATCGTGATGGCCAAAGATCAGTCTATTGTTTTTTGTTTGCAATGTTTTTAAATTATTCACTTGTTAAATAATAAATATAATAAAAAAAACTGTGTAATCAAAATCGTTATTCGATTAACCGTGAAAAGCGATTATCCGTAATGCTTCTGGTCCCGACCATCACGGATAGTCCATGCCCTACTGTATTTTGATTCTACAAAGTCGTAATACATTGTATTACCGTGTAAACTAGCCTTTGCTGTTACTTATCCTGCATTTTTAAGTTATACACCCAATATCAGGAAAATCTCGACATTTTCCCTTTTCAACAAAATGCAACAATTTGTTTAAAATGAGTACAAAAGAATTTGTTAATTCTGCGAAAGACAAAACAGAAATTTACTTGCAAAAAAAAAAAAAAAAAATGCTAAAATAACACAAATTTTTTTTTAACTGATAAATGAAGAGCTTTGCAAAGCAAAAAAATTAAAGGATATATAGAATTTTAGTGATAGGGAAATTAAATGAGATTTCTATTAAAATAAAGAATTTGAAATTGTTTAAAGAATAAATTATAAACTTAAAGAGTAGAAAAGGAATTAAAAAAATACAATAAATTGTAGAGTTAAATTGTAGTAAATTTTATAATTTTCTTTAAATAAATTTAAAGTTTTCAACAGTTGATTTGTGTTTAGTAATTGAAAAACTTTTTTTTTTAAATTTATTTACTTATTTAAAAGAAATACAATAACTGCGATTCTATCTTTGAAAACGAAATAAATTGCAAGTTTAGTCTAAAGCGGTTGTTAAAAATACAATTGTTTTTCTTACCACTTAATATACAATTGAAAAATTTTAACTATTAATTTAATAAACACTTGCACACGCACGCACACACACACACATATACATTTAAACCAAGAAAAGACAAACAAAAACTCTCTTATTTCGAAGCAACTGCAAGCGAACTGAAACTAACTGCAACAATAAGCTTTTATTCTCACGCAAGTAGAGTTCCTGCTTAAGCTATTTCCGTTTCCCTTTGCAGTCGAGTACATATTCTATTAAAGTGAAGAGCAGCTCATAAGACAACAACAGAGGCAAGTGTAAGGGGAGTTGTAGATAAATGAGAGTTTGTATGTTTTCATTCAACAAGAAAAACACTTGAAAAACTTTATTTTCAAAAAGCAATACAATTAAAAAAAAGAAACAGCAACAACAACACCAACACCAACAAACGGTCATTCCTTTTTTCCCGGTTCTTCCAAAATGTTTATTTTTGTTATTTTTTTCAGGAAAATAATTTGTTAAGCAAACTACAATGCAAAACAGCCTTCATACAACAGAATGAATTAAAATGAAACAAAACCTAAAAAAGAAAAAAAAAATAGAGCAGACTTAAACCCCAAGGCAGGATTTCTTTTTAATTCTTAGAACATTTTCTTTTTATTTTGTATATTTGCGGGCTATTTTCCTTAGACCTTTACAAATTGAAGAGATGAACAACATTTAACAAGAGGAATATTAACAAAAAAATCCCCTTTTTTTAAGGCGAAAACTTAAGAAATGTACAAATAAAAGCAAATAGTTTAAAGTACTTTGGTGAGGCCATAGAAAGTCTAACAAAGAAATTTCACCAAGAGGGAATTACAGTACAGCCTCATAAAAGATAAGCAATTTAATACAGGAGAAATATAAATTCAAATACAAAAATGTATCTAACTTAGGCCAGATTTCACAGCTTACCGATAGCCAAAGTTAGGATTTTATCGGCCGTATAAAAAGTGTTTCATTATGACAAATTAACTTTAAACTCTCAGGTAGGATGAACCTGAATTTACTTTATCGCTCACTTAAGGTTACTGAGCTACCTAAATAAGAGCGGAAGCGTTTTTTGTATGTCAAAACTTCTCATTTGCATACAATTTATACGAAACAAACCATTAGAATGCGAATTAGAAACCACCCGGCTGATAAATCTTATTTGACAGATCGCTATGTCGGTTTGTTTTATTGAAATTGTATTTAAATAAAATTTTCATGTTTAAAAAAACGCCTGCCGCTTTTGTTTAGGTTGTTCAGTTAAAGTAAAGTTTTAATAACGGAACACTTTTTATAAGGCCGGTTAAAGTGTACTTTTAGCTATAGGTAAGTTGTGAAAACGGGCCTAAGTCTATAGTCTGGTAAAGTTTTTAGTCTATAGCCTGGTTCAGTTGGTTAGTTATCGTGGTATTTCATTGTACTCCGTTTGACAAACCCACACTTCTATTCAGATGAACTGTCATTTACATCGCAAAGTACAGAAATATCGTCTTAAGTCCTGAGATGTTTCTGAAGGTTATTAGTGTTTGGATCCAGTTATCTCACCAAGGTTGGATAATGTGCAGGTGCACATGAACTTGTGTCTTTTTTCAGTTAGTGCCAATAGTCTTTAAATTCCCAAAAAGTCGGTTTAATGCAGAAGTTTATCATAAAATTATAATTTTTATTTTAAAACAAGTTATAATATGTTCACACTTGAGTTCTTAAACGCGTTTAAGCAGCTCGAACGTGATTAAGCTCTAATCACTTCAAAATCGAGATGATTACCCATACATTGAAGTGATTTGTTAATCACTTCAAATCGACATGATTACAACTAAATCACTTCATAAACCACATAGAATCCACTGAACATACCTAATAATGTAGAATCGCCAACATGTCGTGTACAACCGGCCAAGATTTCTGCTTAATGTTTTTATCTTTTTCCTTAAATAATTCATACATTTTCACAATTTCATCCTTAAAATGATTAAAATAATCTTCTGATAACTTTATAAATGTGTTTTTATCCATTTTTAATACTTTAAAGAAATATAAATTTGTTTGATTTTTTTTTGTGTGTTTGTTGTGTGTTTTTTTTTTTCTTAATCATCTGTCATCTTAATCATCTCAAATGTAATGTGAACGGCTTTGATTAGCTAAATCAACATTTTGCTTAAACGCGTTTAAAAACCCAAGTGTGAACTTAGCATTAGAGTGCTAAATTCGGCTGAGCCGAATCTTTGATACCCTCCACCGACAGTTCGAATGTTTAAGGAGTAATATCTGTATGATGTTATTATTATCTTAAACTGTGACGATTTGTTATTAATTATGGTTTTAGGCGACTAAACTGTTTTCTGGTAGTTGGGTTTATATGGGGCCTAAGGTAAATTATGGACCGATCGTCACGAAATTTCACAGTATTATTTCTAGTCCTAAAAAACTGTGACGTTCCAAATTTTGTTACGCTAGCGTTATTTTTTACGGTTTTAGGCGTACTAAACTGTTTTCCGGGAGTATTGTTTATATGGGGCTTAGGGTAAATTATGGACGGATCTTCACGAAATTTAACAGCGTGATTTCCAGTCAAATAAAACAAATTTTTGCAAAATCTTATCTCATTCCGTGCCTTGTTCCAGCATTTATGTTATTTTTTGTAACAAAATTATAAATTTTTTTTAGGTGGTGGTTCCACATTTTGATTCATAGCTCTGGTCCTACTGAACCGATTTTGCTGGATTTCAATCCCAAACAGCTTAGGATAACTACAAGCAATTTGGCACCAAGATTGTTCATTTCTTTTGAGTTGTTCGAAAGTGAGCGTGTTTTCAACAGACGGACAGAAGGACAGACAGACGGACATGGCTAAATCGACTTAGAATTACTCAAGGACCCAGAATATATATACTTTATGGGGTCTGAGATGAATAATAAAAAAGTTTCACACGGAATGACAAACTTAATATACCCTCTTCAAAACTAATTGTGGTGGAGGGTATAAAAACAACTGCAATATGCATTAAACTCTATGAAATATTAGTAGTTTATAAAGGGTGTCCCAAAATTAACGCAAGATTTTAATTAAAAAGAAAACACAGTTTTTACACTTATTTTAGGGTTTCCAGCCCTTTACTTCACAAATGGCGACAATTTCAAATCTTGCTTTAATTTTGGGACACCCTTAATTATTAAAAAAAACTAACAAAATCAATATTTTAAGTGAAATGACCAGACAACAAATTATGACCACAATTTATTTCTGTTTCGGTCTGCAATCAATTGAAATGAAATTCACAGCATGACTTTTCATCAGCAATTTAAATTTACATTTTTATAAAAAATTAAAAAAATTTTATATAAAACATAATTTGACATTCATATGAAAACATGCATAAGCATGCATGCACATAAATAAATAAATAAGAAATAAAAATATAATAATTTACAAAACAAAAACATGTGTTGCTAACAATGAAAGGAAATGTCCAGATTTTTTAAAATAATGTTAAATAAAGATGTTAAAAAATAATTGTTTAAATTTTTAACAAAAAACCTTAAGTAACGAATAATTTTCCAAGTGGTTACTTTTGTTTAAAATTTTATTAAAAAGTGATGAAATTAGTAAACAAAAGATTCTTTTGTATTTTAATAAATATTTGCAAAAAAAAAAAAAAAATAAATACCGATTACTTTCTGTCATGTTGAATGGTTACCCACTACAAATAGCACTATTGTTACAAAACTTTGTCAAAATAATAGATTATAAATTAAAAAATCATTTAACATAAGTAACAAGTAATTTTCTAAGTGGTTACTTTTCCCAAATTTTTAATTAAAGGCCAAAATTAAGTTTTTCTTATAATATTTTTAATATCAATTACTTTTCCAGTACATAATTAAAATGTTTGCCTTTAATTTTTAATCGTTTTTGTTATTACACAACAAAAATAATTAGTATTGTGGTTATTTTGTTGAACTATTTATGGTTTTTAATCCAAATTTGTAATATTTTTAATCAGGCTTAAGTTCATGAAATTTAATTTTTATTAAATTATTTTTTTGAAGAAAGGAATTTTACAACATGAAAATCAACTTAAATTGTTATTGATAATCTTTCATTCTTGACGTGGCTTGACGGAGGTAAAGGGAAAAAACATGTAAAATCAATTAAATGGATAATCATTCAGGAAAGCAAATTTCGATCTACCAAATGTTAAAATACAATTTGGTTTAAGGATTGATGTTTGACTGGTGACGTCAGCAGTCGTCGATGGCTGCGAGTGTAAGACGGCAAATCCATCTGAGGAGATCGAGTGGTTGCGATCGAAACATGTCATGGTAACCTGCCGGCCAGGGTTCGAGCCCGAGCCACGTCAAGAATGAAAGATTATCAATAACAATTTAAGTTGATTTTCATGTTGTAAAATTCCTTTCTTCAAAAAAATAATTTAATAAAAATTAAATTTCATGAACTTAAGCCTGATTAAAAATATTAAAAATTTGGATTAAAAACCATAAATAGTTCAACAAAATAACCACAATACTAATTATTGTTAAAGCTAGGGCACGAGCTCTATGTGTACATTTGTCCTTCAAGTTGTGCTGAAAAAGGTCAACGGAAAAGAGAAGGACAAGGTGTGAAGACAAAAAAATGTACTTGGACTTCAAGAAAAATTCTTGACGAAAGTACGAGAAAACGGAGGTAAAGGGAAAAAACATGTAAAATCAATTAAATGGATAATCATTCAGGAAAGCAAATTTCGATCTACCAAATGTTAAAATACAATTTGGTTTAAGGATTGATGTTTGACTGGTGACGTCAGCAGTCGTCGATGGCTGCGAGTGTAAGACGGCAAATCCATCTGAGGAGATCGAGTGGTTGCGATCGAAACATGTCATGGTAACCTGCCGGCCAGGGTTCGAGCCCGAGCCACGTCAAGAATGAAAGATTATCAATAACAATTTAAGTTGATTTTCATGTTGTAAAATTCCTTTCTTCAAAAAAATAATTTAACAACAAAAATTCTAGACAGATGATTCAGAAACATTTTCAATGAGTAACGACTTTCTTCAAAATGGTTACTTTTCTTAAATTTTGGTTTTAACTAAAAAATTTTGTAGGCGATATTTTTCTTAAAGATTTTTTTTCAAGGATTTGTCTTAAAATTAAGCTCGGATACCGAACACCTGATAACATCTAAAACGGTTACTGGATGAAAATTTTAAGATTTCTAGAAAGATTTGTATGTTAATTAATAAACTACTAATTAAGAGTAAATTAACATGAGTAACGAGTTATTTTCAAAGTGGTTACTTTTTCTTTGTTTTAGGTAAATGTTTAAAATTGTGTAAAAAATAATATTCTTAGATACTAAACATACATTTTTACTTAAACACCGATTACTTGTTGGTATTTTTAACGGTTACTTATGCATAGTTTTAGAATTTCTTGGTATTTATTTTATTAATACGGTTTAAAATAGAGTTTTTTTTTTAACATAGAAGTGACAAGATTGCAAAATGGTTACATCTGGCCTCATTAAAAAGGCCAATTTAGACGATTTATTGTATGAAACTAGTAATTTAAAAAATAAAAACTTTTTTGCAATACCGATTTTCAACTAAAATTTTTTAAGTTTGCAGATCGCTTAGACATTATAGTTGTAAAATGTTTACGATTATTATTCTTATATAAAAAAATTCAAGCTATTTTAATAATGAAGTACATATCAATTTTTAACTATTTGTTTTAATCAACGAATAATATTAAAATGGCTATTTTTTTTTGTTTGCTTTATGTAAATATAAGAATTTTTTTAACGTTTTTAAACACATTTATATAAACATTTATTGCGAATGCTGGTTGCTTTCTTAGTTCTTAAAAGGTTACATGACTACCCCTTCATTATATTTAAAAATTTGTAATGAAGATTGTAGAGTGGCTATTACAAGTTATTTCGCACAAATTGCGAGAGAATTTTAAAATGGTTACTTTTTGTTAATTACTATAAAAAGCTACAAACTTTAATGTGAATATATTTCTTATACATTTTTGAGAAAAAATTGTATAATTTTTTCGAATACCGGTTACTTATTCATATTTCAAACGGTTACTCGCCTGAAATATGAAAATTTTGCAAGTTTTGCGTTAATATTAGATTTTGGAAAGAATTTTAATATTTTTTGCATTAGTAACGAGTAGTTTTTGAAGCGGTTACTTTTTGTTATTTACCATAAATATTTAAAGATTTTATTTTATACATATTTCTTATAAATTTTTAAGTAAATACTATATAATCTTTTTTTCAAATACCGATTACTTATTTATTTTTCGAACGGTTACTAGCCTGAAATATGAGAAATTTGCAAATTTATTATTTTTAATAGATTCTGGAATGAATTTTGAGTTGTTTACATTAGTAACGAGTAGTTTTTGAAGTGGTTACTTTTTGTCAACTGCCATTAAAATTTAAAGATTTTATTGTATACATATTTCTTATAAATTTCTAAGTAAATACTATATATTTTTTTTCAAATACCGATTACTTATTAATATTTCACGCCGTTACTCGGCTGAAATATGAGAAATTTGCAAATTTATTATTGTTTTCTTTCAGGTTTATTAAAAACATTAGTTTTCGGAATGAATTTTTATAGTTTTTGCATTTGTAACGAGTAATTCTTGAAGTGGTTACTTTTTGTTAATAGCCATTAAAACGGAAAGATTTAATTGTATACATATATATTTCTAGGTAAAAGCAACATAATTTTTCTTTCGAATACCGATTACTTATTAATATTTTTAACGGCTTCTCGCCGTAAATATTAAAATTTGGCAGGTTTATTGTAAACATTAGATTTCGGAATGAATTTTTATAGTTTTTGTATTAGTAACGAGTAGTTTTTGAAGTGGTTACTTTTTGTTAATTACCCAAAAAAAATTGGATAATGTAGTTGTATATATATTGCTTATACATTTCTATATTTTATTAATATTTTTAACGGTTACTCTTTTTAAATATTAACATTTTGCAGGTTTAGTATAAGCATTAGATTTCGGAAGGAATTTTTATAGTTTATGCATTAGTAACAAGTAGTTTTTAAAGAGGTTACTTTTTGTTAATAACAAAAAAAAATGTTATAGTGTTATTGTATTTCTTTAAACTTCTAGGTAAATACAATATAATTTTTCTTTCGAATACCGATTACTTATTAATATTTTTAACGGTTACTCGCCTTAAATATTAAAATTTTGCAGGTTTAGAATACACATTTGATTTCGGATTGAATTTAATAGTTTTTACAAAAGTAACGAGTAGTTTTTGAAATGGTTACTTCTTGGCAAATTTAACTTTGAATAAAAGTTTCAAGGCGAATTGAACTCTTTTGATGTTTTTAAGGGTCTTGAATGCAAGTTTATGTAATAGTAACGATAACTTTGTGTAATTTTTAACGATTAATCGAGAAAAAAATTTGCGAGAAAAATGGTTATTTTAAATAATTTTTAGTTAATAGCTTAAATTTGATATTCAAACTTTAGAAATATTAATTTTTGTAATGATTTGACTAAATAAAACCTTTTTATGCATCCTTTTTATTTTTCCTTATTTCGGCTTTCAAGCAATTAATAATTCAATAATTCTTAATAAAGTTAATTGCAAAGCACATTTTCCATGAAATTTGTGTGTGTTGAATTTGACCTCAAAAATCTAATTCCTTTTTAACCAAAATAAGATATTTTAATATTTAATTACTTAAAATTACGAAATATTTACCACACATACATACATACATTCATACTTTAAGCAATTTCCCCACACATTTTATTGGTGTTATAAAATTTACCTGAAAGCAAATGCAAAAGAAAATTAAAGGAAATTTATTAATAGAATTTTTAATATTTATTAACAAGTTTAATATTCAAAATGTTTTAATACAACATTTAATAATTTGAAAAGTTTTAGGAAAGTGAATAAAAAAGGTCTGTATTATAATTTTTTAGAAAGTTTTTGAAAAAGATGTTGTTGGCACCCACTCACATCAGAAGTTGTTTATGTAAAATTTAATTTAAATAAAGTTTTTATCTTTTCTCTATTTTTCTCCTAAAAACTTTTTTAAAATCACCATAAATTTTTAATGTTTATCTCCACATTTTTTTTTTTACTTTTCAAAAAATGATAAGAAAACAATAAAAAATTTATAGAACAAATGAATTATTGGAAAAACATGTTGTTTTTGGCATTTCCTTAATATTTTTAGAATATTTTATGAAATCTTGTTTTGTTTTCTTTATGTTTGTTTTTGTTATACTTTTTTCCGATGTTACTAACATCTACTTGTTTTAAATACAGTTAAAGTTGAAGTTGAAAAAAGAGAAATAGGAAAACTTTTCTCCAAAAGTCAAAGACCCTATAAAAAAAATACACATGAAATAAGTAAAAAGAAAGTAAATTCAGACCATTCATACATTATTCACCCACTTTTATAAGTGTGTTCTAGTTTTTGTTGTTGCTGTAATACATATGTCCTTTAAAGGAGAACCATATAAGTATCCTACAGTAGGGTATGTAAACAGAGAAGGTATTAATTCGTAGTCACTAGTGTGGTCTCTATTGTAGTCTCTATTCGTCAACCCAACACAGTACTGCCAAGTGTATAACTGTGCAGATTGGAAGGCTTATTTGCCCGCTGCCTTTATACTTATGCCGCGATCCGTTCATAGCGAATCCCTATGAAATAAGAGTGTTAAGGACTGGATGTGTAAAATGGTTGCATGCTTTCTTTGTGACCGTATGCTACTAAGGAATAATGAATTAGCGCGGGAGTCCCACAGGGTTCGGTACTAGGTCCATTCCTGAGGAACGTCTTGTACGACGGACAACTAGACCTTGATGTACAAGATATGGCAAAACTTATAGTATCATGGCGGGTTGTCATGATCTGCGTTATCTATACAGGTTCAAATAAACCCTGCTATGAATGCGTCAGTGAGACTGAAATGGGAATGTAAGAGAACGCAGCTGAACGATAAACTACAGGTGGCACTAGTACCTGAGAGCACGGTGGTTAATATGTTAAGACCTATGGAAACGTGGAAATGGCGTAAGGGCTTTTTAAGTCACATTATGGGGGAGAAGAGTTGCAGAATTTCGAACCCCTTATCTCTTGTAGAATGAGGGATTAAAGATGTTTTCGATGTTTGCACCAAACCCCACACCCTTATGAAATGTTGCAGTAGTACCAGGATGGATGGCCGGTGGAAAAAAACGTATGCAGGCACCACCTCGAATCGAGACGGTTCAACATACTCCCAAGAAGTAAGTAACTTATAGCGCACAAATTTCCCTTTTTTGCCAGTCAGAGGTGGCACAATCAAACTGCCTGTGGAGAAACCATGAAAATTTGGCCCATCATTGATGAAAAAAGGACACGGCGGGCATTATAGCTGTCCAGACATCACCTAAGAAACCTAATTGCGGTTATAACTGGCCACTGGCCCATTGGGAGGCACGCAAAGAGGCTGGGGCTCCCTTATAATGACTTATGTAGAAGTTGCGGTAACGAGGAGGAGGACGAGTCAACGGCAAATTTTCTCTGTAATTGTCCGGCATTCGGAGTTTTAAGACTTAAAATGTTTGGTCGAAGAGCCCTTGGGGACAAAACTTGTCTCTCTGATATTGATTTAAACAGGATCAACTCCTTTATTGAATCGACCGGGTGGCTGAATGGGAACGCTAGCAGCCAGATAGCATAGGACCCATGGGAGACGGTGTGACATGGTAACACAACGGGAACTAATTAATGGACCCACGTGAACTGAGCTTGATCATGGCTGCCAGTGGAACCTAACCTAACCTCGTCTGTAGTCTCGTCGTAAGTCTCGTCTTAAGTCTAGTATAAAGTCTCGTCTATAGTCTCGTCGTAAGTCTCGTCTAAAGTCTAGTCTATAGTCTCGCATTAAGTCCCATCTAAAGTCTCGTCTATAGTCCCGTATTATGTCTCGTCTTAAGACTCGTTTATAGTCTCGTATGAAGTCTCGTCTATAGTCTCGTCGTAAATCTCGTCGCAAATCTCGTCTAAAGTCTCGTCTATAGTCTCGTCTACAGTCTCGCTTAAAGTCTCCTCTATAGTCTTGTTTGTAGTCTCCATTATAGTCTCGTCTATAGTCTCGTCTAGAGTCTCGTTTGTAGTCTTGTCTGTCGTTTCATATTAAGACTCACCTAAAGTCTTCTTTTAAGCCTCGTCTTTAGTCAAGTCAATAGTCTCATCGATAATTGCATCTACAGTCTTTTCTAAAGTCTCGTCTAAACTTTCTTTTATAGTCACGTCTTAAGTCTCGTCTGTAGTGTTTTCATTAGTCCCGTCTTAAGTCTTGCTTAAAGTCTCGTCTTAATTCTCGTCTATAGTCTCATCTATAGTCACGTCTAAATTGTATTCTACAGTTGCGTCTACAGTCTCGTTTAAAGTCTCATTTATAGTCACATCTACAGTCTTGTTTGTAGTCTGGTAAGTAGTTTTGTCTGTAGTCCCGTCTTAAGTTATGTTTGAAGTCTCGTCTTAATATGCGTCAATAGTCTCATCAGATTTGCCTATAGTCTCGTCTACGTTCTCATCTGTAGTCTCGTCAAAGTCTAGTCGAAGTCTCGTTTGTAGTCTGAGCTGTAGTTTAATTTTTAGTCTCGACTTAAGTCATGTCTAAAGTCACGACTAAAGTCTTGTCTAAAGTCTCGACTAAAGTCATGTCTAAGATTTTTTCGAAAGTCTCGTCTAAGGTCTAGCCTGTAGTTTCGTCTATAATCTAGATTATTGTCTAGTCTACTACTGTCATGTTGTAGCGTTTGCAAAATTCTTTAAAAAAATACTTATTTCCCCTCCTTCATATACATGCAGGTATTGGTAGTGAGTTGGCCGTTACTAGCTCTTAATACATAAATTTTAACTCCATTCTCTCTTTCTCCTCTCCTGTCTTAATCTGTTCTTCTTTGGCAACTTCTGCCGGAATTTATTTAAACACAAAATAACACTGAAACAAAGTTTTCTTTTATTTTTTTCTGTTTTTTTTTTGTACGGTACTTTTTGTGTGTCAAAAAATACCTTTTACATGTAAAGATACTCAGAAAAGGAAATTTCGTTATATTTTTTTATTTTAGTTTTTTTCTCGAAAATTTTTCTATATTTTTTTTTTTATAGAAAAAATACAAAAACCGTTCGTTTCCTTAAAAAGAGGCCAACAAGTTCGTTCTTTCTTTTGTTGTTTGACTTCTAACCAAAAATACGAGTAGTAAAAGCAACACTTGGAGATTTTTAAAGAAAGAACAAAAAAGAAAAAAAAAAAGAAAAGAAAAGAGAACTAAAGTGACAACATGGTTGAAAACACAATTCAACCCAATTTTACATCCCTCTTTAGTTGGTACTTGTAATTTTGGCCAAAAGTAGTTGAAATAATTTCTTTGTTGTTTTTAACTTTTCTTTTTATTTATTTAAGTTGTGTTGTTTTATACATTATTTTTTTAATGTTTTTTCTGGTTCTATAAGAAAACAACATCTAAAATAACAACAGAGAAAAGGGACCATTTTTATTTATTGTGTTTTATTTGGAAATTTTATTTCCTTAAAAAGAAAAAAACAACGAATCAGTTTAAGAGTTAAATACGAAATTTATATTGAACTTGGTGTTAAAATGTTTTACGTGCTTGAAACAAAAAAAGTTTCAATTTATTTGAAATTCGTTTTTAATGCTGCCACGTTCGAAAGAAGAAGAACAAAATACCACTAATACATTGTATTTCTAAGAAGTGTTTAAACATTTTATTCAATTTAAAACTATAAAACTTTAGAACAGGGTTTTTATTGTTATTGGACGTAGAGATTGTGCGCTATTACACCTTAAAACCACTGTAGTATTTCATCAGGATGGCTGGGGGTTAAAGCAATTTTATGTAATTTTAAGGTTTTTAAACATACATATTTGTATTCTATGCTTTAGAATTTATTTTATTTATAAATTTAAATATTTAAATTTAAATCTATTGCTGTTATATCTGCTTAAAACAACTTTGTGTTGAATAAAAAAGAATTGTTATATTTATTTTAATAAAATATATGACTTTGTTTATTGCCACTTTTATTGCTATTTAAATTTTATGTTTTTTTTCTGATGTTGATATAAAGTTTTTTTTTTTTTGTTATTTTGTTTCTGCTGCTGTTGTTCATTTCAATTATTTATTTTCAGTCTATCATCAATCAAATGGCAGCTGGAATTAATATCAATCATACGCCATGTACTTGTAAATAATATTTTTTGAAGTTTAAAAATTGCGCCCTCAACTAAACGGAAAATATTGGTAAACATAAACGTGATAAATACGCAACAGAAACAGTGAAAATATATATTTAAAACGAGTGTGAATTCAAAAAAAGAATTTTGTTTTAGTTAAAAAAACCCTTTAAAGTATCATTGAAGAGGCACTTTTATTGTAACATTTTGCTATTTATAAAGAATATTTTAAAAGAGTTGGATTGTTGAAATGAATAACAATTATGTATGTACGGAATAAAAAAGGGCATTTTGAATCTTAATAAAACTGTTTGTTGGTTTGTTTTTATAAGTCGGAAAATAAAAAATAATTTCTAATTTATTAATTATGATGTGTTAGATTTCCAATTTTTATTCTTGATAAATATACTGAAATTTATTGTTAAAGGATAAGTTAGTTTCTATGCGCATTTCACTAGATGCTTAGGCCAGATCATTAGGTAACCTTTAAAGCTAGTTTCTATGCGCATTTCACTGGATGCTTACGCCAGATCACCAGGACCCCTTTTTCCAAAGAATATTATATAAATAAAACTGTAAAGCACTGAAAGAATTTTCTTGGCAATACCAATGAATTTTGACATTAATCCCATGAAAAATTGTATTAAAAAGGAACCTATGCAGCGCTTCGTTGGATCAATGAAACCTGTTTCATTAAAATGTATTTAATGAAACATTACATTAGATCTATGAAAATTATTCATTGGATGAATACTTTCAATAAAGTTAAAAAAAATTTGTTTTTTTTTAAATTTTTTTTATTTTATTTTTTCTTATTTAACTTTATTTTTATACCCTCCACCACAATTAGTTGTGAAGAGGGTATATTAAGTTTGTCATTCCGTGTGAAACTTTTTTATTATTCATCTCAGACCCCATAAAGTATATATATTCTGGGTCCTTGAGTAATTCTAAGTCGATTTAATCATGTCCGTCTGTCTGTCCTTCTGTCCGTCTGTTGAAAACACGCTCACTTTCGAACAACTCAGCCAAATCGGTGCAGTAGGACCAGAGCTATGAATCAAAATGTGGGACCACCACCTAAAAAAATGGATAATTTTGTTACAAAAAATAACATAAATGCTGGAACAAGGCACGGAATGAGATAAGATTTTGCAAAAATTTGTTTTATTTGACTGGAAATCACGCTGTTAAATTTCGTAAAAAATAACGCTAGCGTAACAAAATTTGGTACGTCACAGTTTTATAGGACTATAAATGATACTGTGAAATTTCGTGAAGATCGGTACATAATTTACCCTAGGCCCCATAGAAACCCTACTCCCGGAAAACAGTTTAGTACGCAGAAAACCATAATTAATAATGCTAGCATAACAGAAATTGGTACGTCACAGTTTTAAAGGACCAGAAATGACGCTGTGAAATTTCGTGATGATCGGTCCATAATTTACCCAAGGCCCCATATAAACCCTACTACCGGAAAACACTTTAGTCGCCTAAAACCATAATTAATAACAAATTGTCACAGTTTAAGATAATAATAACATCATACAGATATTACTCCTTAAACATTCGAACTGTCGGTGGAGGGTATCAAAGATTCGGCAGAGAAGAATATAGCACTCTAACTTGTTTTTTCTGTCTCTGGCGGGAATTGATCGCGCAACCTCGGTGCTGATGGACTAGCTCACTACCAGCTAGTCTACCGGGGCAGTGTAGTTTTTGGATAAAAAACTATGTTTTTTACTCAATTAAGAGCGTAAATATGAGATTAAATTGTCCATAACAACAATAACAACGTAATTTGAAAGTTTTTGGTTCATTACTATTCTTTGTCATAATGAAAATTAAAATTTATGAAAGCTTTATTGAAATATGTTGCTATTATAAAAAAAATTTTTGATTTCATAATTTTAATGGCATATTACATTAGATGTATGAAATAATTAAATCTTACATTTTTTAAATAACAATTAAACATTTTTTTAATGAAACTATAATTTTGTATTAGGTTATGAATATAGTTATGTTTGTATGTTGTTTTTTTTTTTGTTTCCAATTCAAATTTTTTGTTTAACTTGGACAAACTTAAGTTTTCATATATTCAATGAAAATTTTTAACGTAATTACGAAATCCAATGAAGCGATTTTAACGAAAATACTTCATTATAACTATGAAATTCCATTTAGACAATGAAAATTTTCATTTACCCAAGGAAATTTTATTTATGAAAATGATTAATTAAATATATGAAGCATTTTTCTTTCAGTGAAGCGAATGAGAATTACAAGCAGTTAAGTCTTATTTGCAACGATATCAAAGCTAAGACAAAACACAAGCAATTACAAAAAGAGTTTATCTTTTTTTACATTCACCTACAGTTGGTTGGCTTTTTTCCGACTCGAATTGGAGTTGCTATTTCATTTAACTTTAAGAGGCAGTTCTATTTTAGGTTTCAGGCCAGGTTTCGGTTTAAGTTTTAGTTTTGGTTAAACTTTAGGTTCCAATTACGATTTTTATTTCGTGTACACTTTAGTTTGGTGTTTGGGTTTTAGTTAAGGTTTTAACTAAGTTTAAAATTCGGTTTCCACTTAAGTTTTCACTTACTTTTTTATTTAGATTTCCCGTTAAGTTTCTATTTCCATTTTAGTTTCATTTTAGTTAGGTTTAAATTAAATAAAATTCTTAGTTTAGTTTTTAATTCAACTTTTAGTTAATGAGCTAGTTCAGTTCTAAATCGGTTTTATTTCGTGTTCTAGATCAGATACTATTTCTGGTTCTAGTTTAACTCAGTCAGGTCAGGTTTAAGTTTAAGTTCAGGGGACAAATTACGGTATTAAGGATATCGATTTAAATTAAACTTTTAAATTGTATTGTTATTACGATCGATATCGAATTCCGTTGGACCCAGGCTTAGGTTTACATTCTTGTTTAAATTCTAGTTCAATCTCTAGTTCAGGTTTTAGTTTATATTCTTGTTCGATTTTTAGTTAAGTGTCTACTTAAGTTTTTAGTTCAGTTCTTAATCAGTTTAAGTTAAGCTTTTTGTGAAGGTTCCATTTCAGAATCTTGTTCAGGCTTTTTTTAAGGTTCTAGTTAGCATTTCAGTTCAAGTTTTACTTCACATTCTTGTTCAGTTCTAAATCGCTTTTAGCTTAGAATTTTGTTTAGGTTGTATTTCTGGTTCTATCAGGTTTTAGTTCATGTGTTTTTTCAGATTCTAGTAAAGGTTTTAGGTATTATTCAATTTAATTTTTAATTTAGTTTTAAATCGGTTCTAGTTTAAATCCTTGCTCAGGTTCTGTTTCAGGTTCCAATAAAAGTTCTAGTTTAGGTTAAAGATCACGTTCAGGTTTTAGTTCAAATTGTTTAATTTCTAGTTTAGTTTCTAATTCCGTTCAAAATCTGTTTTAGGCCATGTTCTTATTCAGGAGCCTGATTCTGGCAGTCGTGATCGAGTACTTTCTCGATTAGAAAGCAATTTAATATCTCATTATTTCAGTCAATACTAAATGAATCGCAATTATTTTTTCAGTGTTGTAAAGCATTAATTCAAGTTTCACAATACTGAAAAAATAATTTCGATTCGTTCAGTATCGACTGAAAGAATAAGAAATAAAATTGCTTTTGAATCGAGAAAGTGCTAGATCGCGACTGCCAGAATTAGGCACCAGGTTGTAGTTCAGTTTTATTGTAGAATTAAGATTATGTTCTACTTCAGGTTGTAGTTCAAGTCATAGTTCATGATTTCGTTCAGGTTCAAGTTCAGGCTTAAGTTCCTAATCTTTCTAAAACTATGATTTATTTTTAAATCGGTTTCACTTTGAAAACGTTTTTTCTATTTTATGTTTTACTTAAGGATCTTGTTGAGGTTTAAGTTAATGTTCTAGTTCAGGTTTTAGTTCACATTGTTCAATTTATAGTTCAGTTTCTAATTTCCATCTAAATCCGTTGAAGGCCAGGTTGTAATTAAGTTTTATTTTTCAGTTGTAGTTCAGGTTTTAGTTCATGTTTTCGTTCGGTTTCGAGTTCAGGTTTAAGTTGCCATGCTTGTTTAATTTCGGAATAAGTTTTGAATCGGTTTCGGTTAAGAAGCTTTTGTTCCATTTAAGTTTCTATTTTAGGATCTAGTTCAGGCTTAAGTTCATGTTTTAGTTCAGGCTGAAGTTCAAATTTTGGTTATATTTTAAGTTCAATATCTGTTTAAGGTTCAGGTAGTTAATCTGTTTAACAATTTCGAACGCTAACGTTAGTAAAGAAAGTTTTTATAAAAATCTATCAGTTTTTCTATGTACATAAACTGTTATTTAACGTTTACATTCGAAATTTTTAAATGGGAAGCGAAATTCAGGTTCTTGTTCTGATTCTCGTCTTCAGGATCCAGTTTAGTTTTTAGTTCAGGCTTTTCCCTGCGGGAAATTTGTGAATACAGTGAATACAGTTTTATAATAGACAGAATTTATCACTTTACTGGTAATAATGTGTTTAAAGAGTAGTTACTCCAGAAGGTTATTGACAAAAAACTTACTAGTCATGTGACTGGATTTTGTTTGGGTAGTGGATGTTTTTACCTAGTTATTTTACTTTACACTAACACGGTTCGTTCGGGACAATATCTGCAATAGGCATTATTTTAACCCAAAATTTAATGCCCAATTTAGTAACTTCTGTGACCGGCTACAAAGTGTCAAAAACGTGTCAATTAACCCACTTCTAAGACATCGCCATGTTAAAGTGACAAGTCTCCTTCATATAAAGTGTTAGAACCAGAACCGGTTCCTACCACTTTAGAACTGTCACGTGGCAAGTTTGGTATAAGTTCCCTTTCCCAAGGGTAATTTGAGTTCAAGTTTGGGTTAAAGTTGAAGTTGTAGTTTATGTACGAGTTCTGTTTAAATCGAATTTTTGGTTCTTAATCTTAATTAAATAAATTAAAGTTTTATTTTAGTTTGTGTTTTTATATTTTTATTAAATTTTTCTAAACATTTTAAAATGTGATATAAATTATTTCATATTTCTTTTGTTTAATCTTCTTTCCTTTTCTTTATTAATGAAGAGATTTTTCATATTAAAATATTGAACAATAAACCCATGATTTTTTTTTGCACATAGAAATGTTTTAAATTAATAATTTTCATTTAGTTTATACCAAAAAAAAAAAACATCCTTGAAATCCCATTTTTTTTAATATATTTTTTGTTAAATAAGGATATAGATATCCTAAAAGAATTACTTCCTCTTCTTTCTATTCTTCTTCATTTTGTTTTGCCTGCAGCAAAATTAAATGGCAATTGCATGCACGTTTGACTAACATGCAACAGCTCTTCCACACATTCATTGTGTTGAATAAGTTTTTGGCAGACAAAACACGTCTCACCCAAACAAGAACTACATTTTTGGCCATAATAATCCATATACTCAGACAGAAAAAAAAGGACTCATATGTTCTTAAAAATAACCATTTATGAATGAGAAATGAAAATATTCTTCCACACTTTGGATTATTTGTGTTTTGCAAGTGTGTCTGTCTGTCTGTTTAAGGTATAATAGCAAATTGCTCTTCTAGTTTAGAGGAAAAGAAAGTTTTTGGCATATTTTACTACCAACAATTGGGAGGGTCTTGCTTGAGGAATAAGGAAAATTTTGTTGAAATTTATATTTAAAAACATGTAAACATGTTCAACATAGACCAAAACATGAAAAAAAAATAACACACAAAACACAATAGACGAATCCTTAATATTTTTGAAATGTTGTTTTGTTGTTTGTTGCAAAAATCCAACAGAGAAACTTTTCATAATCATTTTCAGAGAGAAAAAAAAAATCTGCCTGCTTCAAGTTTAAAAAATAACAGACAGTTTGCTGAAGGAAGACTACAAAACGAATGCAATTGAAGACTTTATATATTTTGTTTTTTAATGAAACAGTTTGAATGTTTCCCAGTTTATGATGATGAAGTTCCGTAAGAATTCTTGTTGTTAAAATATTGTGGTAAATGCAAATTATGAATTTATGTTCTTTAATGGACATACACCCTGACATGAACTCTATAAATTGAATTGATATATAAGTCTGGGTTAAAATGTTAAATTTCGTAATTTTAAAAAGAATTTCCTGTATCATGAACTTTAGTTGCTTTGTAGTTTGCAAAAAGTACTTAATAAACAAAAAACAATGAAAAGGGTTTAAAACTTACAGAAGGAAATTTTATATTAAGTGGGTTTTAAGGAAAATTTTCATTAAGTTATTAAAGAATTTTAATAACTTAATAAGACTACAAATGCCTGCCTTCAAAAATTGCTTAAAATCTTAAAAATATTCAGGAATTTAAAAATTTTACAAATAAACTGTAAAAGAATATAAATTTTTCAAAATAAATTCTTTAATTAAAATAAAATTTAAAAAAAAAATATTTAAAATAAAACATATTTTTATTAATAATTTTCCAAAATGCCACATGTGGTGAAAATGGCAACACTTTTTCATTAAATTTGCCAGGCACTCAAAATGAAACCACAATTTTGATTATAATTTCAATGGGTTTTTTTTCTAACGAAACGTGCTAAAAGTGTGTTATTGTATGAAATAATTAAAACTAATTTTTGTGCAGGCACATCATTGAAACCGACATTTATAAAATATAAAATTTTGTTAAATATACGGAAGAAAAATAACGAAATTTTAATAAAGTTGAGTAAATCAACAAGAATGTGAGAAACAAAATTTACAACTACAAAAAACGCCAGAAATAATATTCAAAATAAGTAAACCACAAGAAGAAAATAGTTGAAAACTTAAAAAGATTGGAAACAAAACAAATCAAAGGAAACTGAACTTAACTAGTATAAAACTAGAACAAAAAAAGAACATAGCTAAAGCAAAAAAAAGAAAAAAACAAACCAAAAATTGGAAATAAAACAAATCAAAAGGAAACTGAACTTAACTAGTATAAAACTAGAACAGAAAAAGAACATAGCTAAAACTGAACTAAAGCAGAACTAAGACAGAGACAGAGCAACAAGTTGCAAACTAAAATAGATTATAAATAAAACAAACCAAGAGGAAACCGAACTTAACTAGTATAAAAACAGAACAGAAAAAGAACGGCGGCATGAAATAACCCCCCAAAATATAACCCCCCAAAAAAATAATGAAATAACCACCCAAAGCGTGGGCCTTATTTCATATGCAATAAAGCGCCATTTTTGAAAATGAAATTAGCTCCCAACGAAATGAAATAACGCCCCAAACATAAATGAAATAATTCCCTAATTTTTGGGGGCTTATTTCATATGAAATAAAGCCTCAATTTCTGAAATGAAATAAAGGCCCAATATATGTAATACAAATAATTATACAGTTTTGCTTTAAAGAATCACGCGATATATATCATGGTATGATACACCAAACACAAGCTTCGGCAACTAAGGCTTTTCTGCATAGCCGGCCTTCGGCCGGGCGCAATGACTTTTTCCTTTATGGTATAACAAACACCGGCTTCGCTAGCTAAAGCTTCTCTGCATAGCGCCAGGATTTTCTCCTCTATAGTATAAAAATACCGACTCGACCCGGCTACGCAGAGATGATTTAGTTAGCGAAGCCGATGTTTGGAAAACCATTGCGCCCGGCCGAAGGACGACTATGCAGGGCAGCTTTTTTTTATCGAAGCCAGTGTTCTGTATACCAAAGTGGATAAATCCTTGCGCCCAAATTGTTTTCATTATAAATTTGAAAATGAAATAATCCCCCAAAAATATATTGGGGCTTTATTTCATAATGATTTTTTGGGGGATAATTTCATATAAAATAATACCCCAATTAAAAAAATGAAATAACCCCCCAAAATCGTTTTTGTTGTTCTCTGTACAAACTTTTGGGGGGTTATTTCATTATTTTTTTGGGGGGTTATATTTTGGGGGGTTATTTCATGCCGCCAAAAAGTACATACCTACACCCAGAGAAAAAACATGTTAAAATATGTTCACCACCAACAACACTATTTGTAAACAAAATTTTGAACATATTATTTTTAATTCAGCCACATTATTGTCAGTGATAACCATATTTTGGTTAAAATAGTCCTCCATCAAGAAGCCACAACCATATTATGGTTGACTCCAAACATGGTATGGTTAATAATAAATAAAATATGTTTAATACTTATAATAGCATGGTTGGTTTTCAACGCATTGTTAATTTTGAAACAAATTATTGTCAAATTTAACCATTACATGATTAAAGGCAACCATAATATGCTTGTGGCTTATTGATGGAGGACTATTTTAACCATAATATGGTTGTCGCTGAAAATAATATGGGTAAAATAAAAAATAATATTTTCCAAATTTTCTTTAAAATTAGTGTGTTGGAGGCGACCATATTTTAACATGTTTTTTCTCTGCGTGTAGAACTGAACTAGACCAGAACTAAGAACAACACTAGAACAGAATTGGAATAGAACTAAGATAAAGCTAGAACAAAACTTGAGTAGTACTTGAATAGAACTAGAATTAGAACAAAACTAAAACGAAAATAGACAACTTGCACAAGATTAAAACCGAATTAGAATCGAATCAAAATATAACAGAACAAGAACCAAACTTAAACGATATTAGAACCAGAACAAGAAGTTTAACAAACATGAGCAAAAAATGCAATAATAATTTGAACTAGATAATGAATTCGAACCTGGGGCCAAATTACGGCATTCAATATCGTTCGAAATTTCCATTTTAATTGTATTGTAATTTCGATTTATATCGAATGCTGTAATTTGGCTCCTGCATTAGAACCTCAGCTAAAATCTACACTAAAACCTGAATCAGAATATGAACAAAACGCTAAACAAGAACGTGAATTGAATTTGAACTTGAACTTTAAACAGAGCCTTAACTAAAATCTAAGCGTAAGCCCAATTTGACTTCTTAATTGGAATCTAAGCTAAAACCTTTACTAGAACATGGCTTAAATCAGAACTGGAGCATAAACCTGAGCTGAGAAAGAACATTTATTAAAATTTAAAAGAGAACCCGAAATTGAACTTAAATTAAAACTTAAACTGCTCCTAGAGAAAAACATGTTTAAATATGGTCACCTCCGTTTTTAAAGAAAATTGTAAACATATTATGTTCAATTTAACCATATTATTGTCACCGACAACCATATTATGGTTAACATGTTCGAACATGTTATGGTTAATAAAATCTAAAATATGTTTAACATTTATAATAGCATGGTTGGTTTTCAACCATAGTATGTTGCTCTTGAAAAAGAGGAAAATACTATTGTTAATTAAAAAACAAATTATTGTCGTATTTAACCATAACATGTTTTGAAACACCATAATATGGTTGTAGGCTCTTGATGGAGGACTTATTAAACCAAATTATGATTGTCGGTGAAAATAATATAGTCAAATTAAATATAATATGTTTACCATTTTCTTAAAAAATAGTCAACTCCAACACGACTATATATAAACATAGTTTTTCTCTGCGTGTGGAATCTGGTAAGCAACCCAAATTTAAACATAAACTACAGTCTAATAAAGAATTGGAACTACAATCTGAACTACGATCTGAAAGGGAATTCGAAGAGAAACTACACCTGTGGAAAAATTACGGCATTCAATATCGACGGAAGTTGTAAAACAATAAAAGTTAAAGTTTTGACCGATATCGAATGGCGTCCTTTGTCACTTAAACTAGAACTTATCAGGTATGTCACAAATCCCGATCGGAATGGTTTTAATTCCGTATGTTCAATTCCGATCGATTTAGTTTTAGCTACTTCAGATTCCGATCGATTTTGCTAAATGTGTTTTTTTTTATAACAACTCTGGTTTTACAATTGGATATGGCCACTTTACATAAAAACCATATGATTTTTGTGTTAAGTATGGCAATGTTCAGCGTAGAAATGAAAAAAGTGGTTTGTGAGGAAAAAAAGGTAGCAACGCAACGGTAAAGAATTTATTATGTTTTTAATAAAATGAATATAAAGTAAAATAAATAAATCAAAAGTGTGTTATTTCTTCAATCTATTTATCATTTCAATACATTTATTTATCCATAAAAAATAGTTTTAAGTAGTTTTTTCGGTTATAAAATACTGAAATACTTAGAAAACCAAAAGCGGTTTCATTCCGAAAAAATTTTTCGTTTTTCGTTTTCTGAAGAAGCAAAATACGGAATTAAAACCACTTTCCATCGGAATGGAATTCTATGACAGGCCTGTATATAGAGCTACTAAATTGGTGCTTATTTATTTTAAATATTTCAACATGTGTTACAGCCGCCATAGGGAGCACCAATTTGGAACTTAAAACCTCTTCAAAAGTATCAAAATTCATTTCATAAGTTCTTCCTTATGACTTATGAAAAGTAACCATTAAAAAATTTACAACACTTTGGTCAAATGTAAAAAACACAAGCTCTCTTAAAATGAAATTACCGAAAGCCAACATTAATTTAAGTTGCAAGTGGTCATAAAATTTACAAAATTTCATTTTTATTACAAAATGCTTTGATATGTATTAAAATTTAATAATGCAATTTACCTCACACACATGTACAGACATTACTAAAAGTATGTGTGCGAACGTTTACACAACTGAGTGAGTATGTGTGTGCGTGCGTGTGGGTTTGTTATGGGGGTTTGCTGCATTTAACTAAACACTTTTAACCGTCAACATAAAAGACATTCATGTTCATGTTACAAGTTTTTGTTGTAAATGTAAACATGTTTGTAAGCAAGCGTTGTCAGGGTTTGTGCGTGCGTCTTTCATAAAATAATCTTCTTATCAAAACAATGTAACTTTTATGGAAATAATGATGAAAGTGAGCATACAAAGAGGTATATGAATGTTCATTGCATTTTTAATCATGCAAGTTTAATGGTTATGGACAGTGGGGAATAATGAAATAGAATTTAAAAAAAACTTATTAAGTTAGTTCAAATTTATGTGTTTTTCCCCTAGTTAGAAAAACTTTACTTATTATTTAAGTTTAAAGTTAATTAGCCTTTCTTTTAAACTATCCCACTGTGTCACGTATAAATTTGTAATGTCCAAGTCATTTTGTTAAGTTTATATTTGTTATAAATGTTAAATGTTGCTGTTGTCATATACACCATCTACTTGTCAATTCCACCCATTCCCTTTTACTCTCTTTTATTTCCGTTTTACTGCTCTCTATATCATTTTAATTTGTTATTGTTACTGATGACTCGGATGTTCTAATTGTGTATTCTTTGCATAATATTTCTACATTATTAAAAGGCTACAAATAATAAATGTTCACAAAGCAGTAGCAAGTAATAAATAAGTAATAAGGGGTACTTACACTTGATAAAAAAGTATCGCAGTGCAAGTAAGATTAATTTAAAATTCTATAAATGTTCCACAATTAAATTTATACAAATTAAAAAAAAAAAAAATATGTTTAAATTTTTTTTAAAAATGCTTTCAAAATATCTAAAGGCCTAACCAGAATGTGAATAACGTGGCTAAAGAAACAGAGCGAATACATGTTAATCATATGTGTAAAACCATGTTGAACTTAAGGGAACTTTTTGTAAAATTTTATGAAACTGTAATTTGCTTAAGCAAAGTGCACATTATTATCGCACATTCCGTATGGAATCAAATGTTTTTTATTTTGTTTTTGTTTTTTTAAATGTATTTGAGAGGCTTTTTCGTTTATTTGGACAATAGCCTAAGTTTGTTTATGCACATTCTGGTTGGGCCTTTAAACTTTCCTTTAAAACAAAAATTTCCCCTTAAGGAAATTTACATTTCAATAATTTCAGAAAAAAAAGTTCAATTCTTGGCACCACCTCAGCAGTTATAATACCGAGTTTTTTTTGCTCCACGAAAAGCCCCCAATGAAATAACGCCCAAACGAGAAATGAAATATTCCCCAAATTTTTTTCATAAATTTTTGGGTGTTTTTTCATAAGAAATAACTCCCAATTTTTTTGGTCCGTTTTTCATTTTTTATTTTGGGAATTATTTCATTCCTCATTTGGGGTTTTCAAATTATGAAATAATCTCCTATGAAATAACACCCAACAAATTTTTAAAATTCGGGGCTTGTTTCATAACGTGTTTAATTTGGGTGTTATTTCATTTTTTATTCGGGGGTTATTTAATTTTTAAAGCGAAAAGTGAAAAACAATTAAATTTAAACAGTGGAGGTAGTTGTGTAAAGGCCAAACGTAAAAGGCAAATTGTCTTCCGAACTGCAAAAATAGAGCAGGGCTACAAGGATCTACGGGCAGGTAAAATAACTGCAGCAATATTTTGGAACCGAATATATCCTTATTATGAAGAAGACGCCTGCTGGCTTCCACACGATTCATTTCAATAATTTTGCGACTTTGCTGTTGGTCCATATTGACTTCATGAAATCCTTGGTGAAACTGACTCTTTTATGAATTTTGGGCATAACTTCATTTTTGTTGTTGATGGGGTTTATTTCATTGGGGGTTATTTCATTTTCATCATTGGGTGTTATTTCATATGAAATAACTTCCAATTATTAGGGGTTGTTTCGTTTTCGTTTTGGGGCTTATTTCATTTATTTCCGATGTTTTCGATGCTTTTGGGTGTTATTTCCTATTTTTTGGGGTTTATTTCCTGGGCGTTATTTCATTGGGAGGCTTTTCGTGGAGCCGTTTTTTTTGACAGTTTTCTTTGCACATTTTTATTACATTATCATAAAACTAAATAACATAATATTACTGAAATTTCTGAGAAATTTCCTTCGTTGGAAAATTTTCTTTGATTAGCGGGCCAGAAAATGCATAAAATTCTGCTAGTATCCAATAGTTGTATATATTTTCTGTACAATTTACTTCATTGCTAACCAAAGGATAGCTAAAGTAAGCTTCGTAATATAAATAAAGAAACAAACAAATTCTGTGCAAAGAAAAATATTCATGGAATAGGCCTTTTAAAGTATGAAGGCTTTATGGATTGTCATTTGACTTAGAATACACAATCGAATTAATATGAAAATTTATATATTTTAACTAGGTATTTATAAACATGTAAACGATTTTGGTATAAATAAAAAATTTCCTTTGTGGGAAATTTTAAGTTTATGAGAATTTATGGTACATATTTCAACAATTTACAATTTGGTTAAGGGGCCTAAAAATCACGTGATTTCAAATCACGCGTTTTTGAAATCATACGTGCGATTTTGTGGTGTTCTGAAAGTCATACCGTTCTTGTCTTTCTCGGTGTACTTTCTTCAATTGAAGATCACACCAAGCACACAAAAGCGGGGCACTTAAATATCACACGTGTGATTTTAGTAGGCGCATGTGATTTGAAATCACGTGATTTGAGTAAAAGTGATTTGCAGAACAGGCCAGTTAATTTAAAAAATTTCCCTCGTCAGGAAAAAAAACTTCCTTTTAGGGAAATTTTGAGTTTTAAAGATTTTGTATGGTATTTTTAATATCATCAAATTTTAGATATTTTTTAGTTACATGTTTTAACATTCTGAAAATGTTTTTTTTTAACTTTCCTAAGTGGGAAATTTTGATTTTCAAAAAAAAAATTTTGGATTATTTTCATTATTATCATACAAAATTTAAAATATTTTTAAAAATTTTTATGATATGTTTAAAATTTTTAGTATAAATAAAAATTCCCTTTAAGGGAAATTTTGCTTTTATAGCAATTTTTGTTATTATAATTTCCCTGACATAATATTTTAAGTACATAATTAATATTTGTTAAAGTGTAAAATATTTTCTTTAATATGAACAAATTTCCTTAAAGCGAAATTTTTTGAAGATTTAATTGCCTTAACAATAAAATTAAAATTAATTTTTAAAATTTTAAAAATTGTTTTTTAAGCAAAAATTTTCATTAAAGAAAATTTTAATATTATTAGAATTACATACTAAAAATTGTATCACTTTAATATAAAACTAAAAGCCCTTTATTTATAATTATACATTTTTTATAAAGGAAAATTTCCCTGAAGGAATTTTTTTTTTTTAAATTTTATTATAATTTAGTTTTGTCTTAACATTATATATAAAACATTTACAAAATATTTCCCAACATGTTTAGTATTTTTTTTTCATAAAAAATTTTCTTTAAGGGAAATTTTTATTTTATGAGATTTTTTATTTTTTTATTAAATTAAATTGAGAACATTTATAAGAAATTTGACAAAAATTTAAAAATTTCCCTGATGGGAAATTTATATTTAATAAGATTTCTTATTAAATTTTTTGTCTTAACATTAAATATGAAACACTTACAAAATTTTTCTTAAGGGAAATTTTATTTTTAAAAGAATTTTTTTATAGTTTTTTTAAATTAACAAAGAGTTAATAAACATTTATTCAAAGTCGAATTAAAACTAAAACAATTTCCCTAATAAAGAAAAATGTTCCCTTAAATGGAAACATTTTAAATAATAATTCCCCTTAAATTATTTTCTCTAAGGTTTGTAAAATAATTTTCTTTAAAAAAAAGGAATTATTTAAAAAAACAATTTGACAAAATTGTAGAAAAAAATTTCCCATATCAGCAAATACATACCATATTTCTTAAGGAAGTTTAATTTTACATAAAGAGCTTGATATTCGTTTTTTACTAAACCCGATTTTACTGAAGTCGCGCATATTGAGATCTCAATGTACCCAATAAAAAATTTAATAATTTTGCGAAGCACTAATGATACACTTAAAAAAATGAGCACAATTATGCGCTACGCAATAAGACATACAGAAATGTAGTCAAGTAAATGAAAGAACTCTCAATAACTTTTATAAAAAAAAAATAACATTTCAAATGCTACGGCATTCCCTTACTAAGAAGCAGGTTTGTAAGGGAGAATACGTAAAAATAACAATCGTTACATCCAACAATTTTTATATGCGCTGAATAAAGCTTTTTTTGTGTCAAAAATGTATTGGAAGCTCGCCATTTAAAATTCATGTCTTCCGTAAGCGCAATGGTAAGCGAAACTTTTATGTTTCTCCTTTACAAACCTGCTTCGTTGGAAGCTTCATTTTTTATTGGGTAATCACATCAACAATGTTTAAAGGATAAGTTGTGGTATATTTTCGAGTCAAATAAACAAGATTAATCACTCATGGTTTTGTAACGTAGGAAAACCTTATTTTGCTTTGTCCTAAAAGCAAAGTTTCATACAGTTTTGTCTTGTATTACGTCAATTTCAGTCGATACATAGATGAATGAGCCAACTCTGTTTGTTGCTTTATGTGGTATATTTACGTATTTTTAAAATTTGGTAATTATCCTGAAGGAAACCTGGGTGCAAGTGTATACAAGTCACCAGTTTTGTCGACTATATTGGCGACATTGTCAACTAAGTGTCTACACTACATTACATTTGCCAATAACAATTTAGAGGTACAATTCCTATTAAAGTTGAAGAAATAATAAAAAAAGATTGTTATGATTTCGTATTCTTACACAAAGTGTAGACTACTTTTACTAAAATGTACTAGCGATTCTATGGTTCCAATGTCTACATATGTTCGCAAAGGTACTACCTAGTCAGTAGTACCAACGTCAGTAGTAGATTTCCAATGACACGCACATGTTAAATGTCTATTGTAAATAACATTGCCTGGGGTATAATAAGTCACTAGTACTGGTGACTGTGTTAATACCCTGCAGGAAATGTCACTAGTGAATCTGTACTGATTCAGTATTGACACAGTCACCAGTACTAGTGACTTATTATACCCCAGGCAATGTTATTTACAATAGACATTTAACATGTGCGTGTCATTGGAAATCCACTACTGACGTTGGTACTACTGACTAGGTACTGACTAGGTAGTTCCTTTTTAAAAGTAGTCTACACTTTTTGTGAGAATACGAAATCATAACAATCTTGTTTTTATTATTTCTTCAACTTTTATAGGAATTGTACTTCTCAGTTGTTATTGATAAAATCTTTTTCGTATTAAAGCCAAATATAGAGGCAAATGTAATGAAGTTTAGACACTTCGTTGACAATGTCACCAATATAGTCGACAAAGCTGGTGACTTGGAGACACTTGCACCCAGGTTTCCTTCAGGGTAGTGAATAAGTACAGATTCACTAGTAACATTTCTTGCAGGGCATTTATAATATACTCAACACTTACACACACAAACACACACATTTTCGTAACTGAACTGTTTTCAACATAATCTCTTACTCTTTCCAAAAATTTTCTTGCTCTTTCTCTTTTAGTAGTTTCAATTAATTGTTACTGTTATTATAGCTCTTTATGTATAGGTGTAAGTATGTGTGTATGGTTTTCATTGTTTTGATTTATTTATTTTCACTCCCACTCAGCTCAGGTACATGAATTCTCTTTTAACTATTGTATGTGAGTTTGAAGACATGTGTGTGTGTGTGTGTTTATTATTGTTTTGATTTGTTTTAAATCTCTCAAAGGAAATAACAGTTTTGCTGTTAGGTTTTTTTCTATTTATAATAACAAATACTAGAGTGTGAGTGGCTGTGTTTTTTTTTTTATTGTTTTGATTACTATAAAAGAAGAAGGTATATTGATTCCTTTTGTAACACAATGAAATAATCGTCGAAGATCCAATAAAGTCAATACTTATATTCTGGATCATTGTACAATTTTAAGGCAATCTAACAATATCCGTCTGTCTGTCCGTCTGCACGATAGAGGTCGCAATAAAAGCCATACGAAAATTAAATTTAGAAGGAATGATTTTTGGATAACATATTCGTTTAGTATTATACATGTGCACAGTTGGCCCATAATTTCAACTTACTTTCATACAAAAGTTCACCTGGGATAAGACCTTTGCCATTATAACGGCCATACTGGATGATGTTAGGCAACCAAATTTAACACAAATTCTTACATTGTACAAGAAATATTCGGTATTAAAAACGGGTTAATTTGGTCCACTATTTCATGTAGCCTCAAAACAAATTAAGATTTTTAATTTCAAATTCTAAAAAGTTCAATAAATCCTTTCTGTTTTATAATTATACCTCGTTTCAAATAAAGTAAGTAGTGGGTATCACAAAATTATCACGGCCGAATAAAGAGTTTTTTCTCATTTGTTATTTTTTTTATTGTACTCACAAAGCAGTTGGGTCAGGGGGTGGATTGAGCTTGTATTTATGTTTTTGTTTTGTTCACGGACATGTAATTCTCATTGTTTTTAGGTAATTAATTGTGTCCAAAGAAACCAACTAGCTTTGATTTAATTAGTCATTATGTTTTTGTTAAAATTTTGCTATTATTTTTTTATATTTTTTTTTTTTTATATTTATGTGCAAAAGGTTTAAGGTTTAGTCGTTAAAATAAATAAATGAGCAATTAGAAATGAATGGAATAAAAATTAAAAAAAGAAAAAAAAAATATAAACTTAAACATAAATGGAACGAAAATAAACCTTAACTAGAACATGGACTGAAATCATATTTTAAAACTCAATCAAACCTGCAAAAAGGAAACTTAAATCAGGAACTGAACAGGAATCTCAACTGAAAAATTAACTAAAACGTCAACGAAAACAAGAACCTGATCGTGGACCTTAACTAGAACCTAAATTATAACCCAAATGAAAAACTTAACGAAAACGTAAAAAATCAAAACTTTTTAAATTTATCAAAAAAAATCTAATTCGTAATTTGCTGCTGGTTTTTTCCATTTGCTAAAAGCCTAATTTCTGTTTGTTTCTTAAACTATTCCCATCTTACAATTACTTTAGCGCTTTGCATTCATATGCTAACTATTTGCTAATATTTGCTAAATTACCTCATAAGTACATTCTTACAGCATTTTTCAAAATATTGTCTTTGGCAACATGGAAAACATCACCATGACAATGAACACAATAAAGCTGTTAAACGCACAAAACATCTGAAATGAACTTGCAATGGTCATGATTTTAGTGGCTGACTGGCAAAAATCATTGTTTAATTTCTAACAAAAGCCACTTACAGCAGCACAACCGCCATCACTTTAACCACATTTAGCTGTTTCTACAAAATATGCCGACAGCCTGTTGGCCTATACAATTTAACAGGTCAGTCATTTGGTCAGACATACTGTATGCCTACTTAACCGTCATTGAGTACAGTTGAGGTTTAAATCCAGCTGCTCAGCTGCTGCGGTTGCTGCTGCCTTAAAACAAACGTTTATTTTAATGTCACAATGCAGTCAGCCAGTCAGTCATTCGTATAAGGGCTTTTGGATGTGCTTCTGCCGCATTTGCTGTTTGTTTTTGAGATCAAAAAGAAACAAGTTTTAAATTCCCGGACATACAGACAAATAAACAATATAACGGGCTGTGGTGGTTTGACATAAAAGAAATGGTCAAAAAGATTTTTTAATGTGTTTGCATTAGAATTAAAAATTATAGATTTTTTTTAACAATTTTGTTAAGGGTTATTTTTTGAATTTTTTTTTATGACGGCAAAACTATTAGATTCCAATTTTCACTTTAAAACTTTTGGGCGTATGATCAATCAGCCTTATTCCGGGTTTCGTTGTCGTCATCGACAGTGTAGTTTTTTTGTAGAAGAGTAAATAACACAGGCTGTGTGTCACTTTAATCTATTACAAAAAACGACAAAACGCAGGCGTATTTTAAATTCGCCAACCACGATAAGGGTGATTATCTTCAGCTCCCGAGACCGTGAAAGTTGAATTAAGTTTTCTAGCTTCAATTATATATAAAAAAAATCAGAAAGTACCAATTGAAAAACAAAAAAGTATAATTAGGAAACGGCACACCTCCATCCGATGGTCAAAATTTTCGATGACGTTAAAGCATAATTGAGTTTCAATGCCGTTAACGTGCCGAATTATCTCATCCTTTAGCTCTTGAATTGTTGCTGGCTTATCGACGTATACCTTTTCTTTCAAATATCTCCAAAGAAAAAAGTCCAACAGTGTCATATCACATGATATTGGCGGACAATTGACATCGCCACCATGTGAGATAACACGGCCATTGAATTTGTCGCGCAAAAGAGCCATGGTTTCGTTAGCTGTGTGGCAAGTGGCACCGACCTGTTCAACTACATATCGTCCACATCCATATCTTCTAATTCGGGCCATAAAAAGTTCGTTATTATCTCATGATAGCGAACACCATGCACAGTAACTGCCTGACCGGCCTCATTTTGAAAAAAATACGGCCCGATGATGCCACTAGCCCATAAACTGCACCAAACAGTCACTTTTTGTGGGTGCATATACCTCACCACTGAAGATGATTTTCTTCGAAAATGTATCATCTACTGTTGCCATTTATTGCCATCATTCTGACCATTGACGACGTTTGGAATGGTCAAGAGGCTTTTGTTCTTGAGTCAATTGCACCTGTAAGCGTGTAAATGCAAGTCTTTATGCATAATATTTATCAACGACGAGCGTGAGAGGTGTAACTGTTGGGCACGACAAGGAGTTGAGGTGGACGGCTCTTCAGCCACACAATCGCGAACAGCAGCAATATTTTCTGCAGTACGAGCATGCACTGGTGTTTTCACATCTCCTACGATTGCACGATTTTTCAGACTGAACGCACATTTAGACGATTAAATTGACCGAAAAAATCACGAAGTGCACAATATGCATTTTGATTTGAACGCCCATTTTCATAAGAAGCCTGAATAACTTTAACGCGTTGCTCGATTGTTTATCTTTCCATGGTTCAAATTGAGTAAGTCTGAAATTGAGAAATGTCAAATGAATTGTAGAAAAAAACTTGACTTGACATTCAATCGGCATCGGCCCTTAAAATTTAACCAACCTTTATTAACGAATATTCAAAAGGTACCAGTTTAAGAACAACAAAAGTACCAATCTACGTTTTCATCTTATAGCTTCTCATTTATTCGGGACCCTGTACCTATAGTTTTATGTTTCTAAGTTCAATATTACAGAAAATTTTAAAAGTACCACACGCAGCACCACAGAAGTAAACGAAAGAAATTAAATTTCCCGAATTTTCCATTTGTGATACTTTTTTCTCCCCATTTAAGTATAAAAAGTTTCAATATTGAAGTTAAAGCCCATAATTTAATACGTATATGATAATACATGGAGAAAATTGTTTTTGGAAAAAGTACCAAAATAGGTACTTTTTTACCTCTTTAACGTTCGAATTTCGAAAAAGTACCAAACTTATATTTGTTATGAATTTGGTATAATCTTTTTTTTATGTTTATTGGTTTAAAATATAGATGGAAAGAAAAAGAAGTCCCAAAAGTGCAAAATTTCAAAAAAGTACCAGACACCTGCCCACTTATTTTTCTAATGAACAACGATAAGTATTACATTCTCTATTGGTTATGGATATATGAGGTCGCCGAATTTACCCTTTCAGATTGTTATAAAGCAGTGATAGCCACTCCATAGCCTCGCGAGGCAGTCACGGCAATTCACATGTATATAACAACTTTGTTCGTTTCAAAACATCAGACTATCGTCAGTCTCTGCGACCGCACACAAGCACTTAATATTTTTGTGTGCGTGCGTTCGTGGATTGATGAGTTCGGGGCTTGGTTATCAATGTAATAAAGTATAAAATGTGCACTTCTAAAAGTAATGAAAGACCTTTTTTGTTCAAATCGGTTGAAAAACAGAGGAGTAAAGTTTTCTTAACTCTTTTTAGATTCTTTGTTTTTGATCAATCAGTTTTGCTGTAAGGTTTTTCTCTATTTATAATTACAAATACAAGAGTGTGAGTCGCTGTGTTTTTTATTGTTTTGATTACTATAAAAGAAGGAGGCATATTGATTCCTTTTGTAACGCAATGATTTTAGTGGCTGACTGGCAAAAATCATTCGAATTTCGAAAAAGTACCAAACTTATATTTGCTATGCATTTAGTATAATCTTTATTTCTATGTTTGTTGGTTTAAAAGATAGATAAAGTAAAAAAGAAGTGTCAAATTTCAAAAAAGTACCAGACACCTGTCCACTAACTTTTCTAATCAGGAGTGAAGTTTTCTTAGCTCTTTTTAGATTCTAATAAATAAAATTTTTGAATTTTCCACTTTAAAAATTTAAGATATTCAAAATGAGTAAAATTTATTGAAAGCCTGGTTCTTTATATTCAAATTCCTTTAAAAACATTTAAATTTTTGTTTGTAGTATTTACGAATTTTTTATTTTTTATTTATAAAAAAAACACCTTAACGTATGATTGTTATTAATTATGAGGTTGCTTATTTCCAAATCCCGTATCTTTGAAACTGCTTAAGGGTTTTTAAAGATTTTGATGTCATATCAAAGCCAATAAATCTAGCTAACTTTTGTTTCAAATTCTGTATTTAAGTTTATAGCTAATGCTTAAGAGCAACTTTGTTTTATTAGTAAGGTTACATTTTAATTTTGCATAAAATTTCTTTAGAAATTAACTCATGCAATTTTAAAATTGTTTAACCTTCATAAATCTTCTGAAAATATATAAAAAAAAAACAACCCCATTTTAATTTGCTAGGTAAAACTTTATTTAGAAATTTCTCATTTGTTATTTTTCCCATTTCCTTTGTTTTTTTTTTTGCTTAAAAAAGGTTGACATTTTTTTTTAAATTTTCTCTACCAAATTTGAGCAGATTTTGTTTTCAGGATTTCAAGCTAAAGTTGATATTGTTTTTCAAGTGTATGTCAGTGTGTTTGTATTTCAACCGGAAATTTTCAATGTTAAGTATGCAGACTCCAACTCAAACAAGTGCTGACACACAATACAAAAGGAAATGTGTGTGGGTGTATGTGTGTGTGTAAGTATTTGCAAGTGCTTTACAACTTTCCAGTACGAATTGCAAACAATGCATAAGTGCACTTACCCACCAGCTCACGCACACCCTTATTCATTCACTCACACAAACACATCGCACACGATTAATTTCGTGATCATTCTTGTTTGTATGTATGTATATAAATGTATATACGTAGTAGAATGTTGAGGTATGGCTTAACAAGCCCACTTCCGTTTCCGTGCCTTAAAACGTAAAAATATGTTATACTTAGTGCATTCATACACACATACATTAGCAATATGTCTCAGTGTACAGTTTGAACGACTAATGAACGTTTTTTTTTTTTATTTTTTTTCTGTTTTATTTTGCTCACTTTTTTTACTTTAACTTTTTTGCATTCAGTCAAGTCAATCTTGGCAGATTATTTTTGAAATTTGTTAAGTTTTCTAGAGTCTATTCTTCCCACTTACTTTTCCAATTAATGTTTTAAACCTGCTTATGCGAGCTTGAAATAATAGTTTCTTCACATTTCTTGTCCTGTTTGCTTTTAGGGGTTTTTTTTTTTAGGAAAGTTTCTTTATTTTGTCTGTTTTAATAAACAAAGGGATTTTAGTTGATAATTATAAAAACTCAAACTGGAAACTAAAGCAGGAAATGTTTAAAACCAGAAACTAGAAGAATTATCTATGTAGTATATAAAAAATATAAAATTTAGTTTAATAAGTTAGTTGATTCTAAAGCATTTTTAAAACATTTTACCAAAAAAATATTATTTTTTCTTATTAAGAATTTAAAGTTTTAAATAAAATTACGGTCAAAAGAGTTTCCGTTCTTTATTTTTAGAGTGACTTAAGAAAAAAGTTTATGTTTGCCTGCAAAATACGCTAAATTTAAAAATTTTATATTTTAAAACACCATGACGTATGATTATTATTAATTAACAGCTTACTTAGTTTTAAGTCTATTATCTAGAGAACGGTAAAAGCGATTTGAAATATTGAAATGTCTGATAAAAGCTAACTATTTTGTTTTTAACCTAAAGCTTATACTTCTTTAACAATTTTAATATGAAATTGCATATTTTCGAAAATGATTTCATAAAAAAAATTTGTTAAAATAGTTTTGCTAAAGGTGACTATATGGACAAATGTGTTTGTCTAAGTCTAGAGAAAATAAGTACAGCAACGTTTGCAAATTCGTAGCTCTTAGCCATAATAAATTAAATTTGGAGCCGGTTGATTTTAAAGATTTGACATACTAATGAAAGTAAGCAAAGCGATCAGATAATTCTAGAAGAGAGAATGCAATTTCTTTTCCCCTCTCTCCTAAAAACTCAAGACTTAACGAGTTAAACTTGACGTGTGTGAACCGGCACTAACCTTCGAAAATGCCATATAAGTTATTAAAGGCACAAATACGCCATCTTTTGTAAAAATTTTATGTTAAGTCTTGTTTGACACACTTTAATTTTGACTCGTCATGGTTTAAGTTGACCGTACTTGCAATTCAATTTTTCATTTAGTTTTCTATTCGCCAGAGAAACCGTACTTGATAGAACAGTGATATATAATTTTATTAAATAGTGAATAAATATAAACAAAGTTTTCGAATTTTAGAATGGCTGAAAATAAGTTAAAGTAAATATTTTAAAATGTTTAAGGTTTTTAACCCCATTTTCGATATCTTTAATCAGGCTTAAGTTTAATTGAATTTAATTTTCATTAAATTATTTTAATAAAGAAAGGAATTTTACTGATAATTTTTCATTCTTGACTGAGCTGGGAATCGAGCCCAGGTTTTCACGGCCTGGTTGTCCTGCCATGTTTCGATTGTAACCACACAATCGCTTCAGACGGCTGGCAGTCAAACATCAATCTTTAAGCTAAATGGTATTTAAACCTTTTTTAATTGATTAACATGTTCTTTTCTTACTTCTGTTTTTGTTTTTTTGTTAATTTTTTCCTAGATTTTTAAGTTATTCCAAAATGTTTCTCTTTGACGAATTGGGTATTTAAAAATTTAAAATTAATTTTTACAAAAAGCAAGTTCACGCTTGTCTAAAACATACAAATACATATTATTTGTTTAGAAATTTTACTAAAGCACTAAAAAATATTTACTAAAAAACTTCTTTAAAAAAAATTTAGATAGATAGCTTGGTTAAAAAAGGACTTAAGTAACTTTTTTGTAAATTAAAAATATACTTTAAAATTATTTAGTTTCAAAGTTTCTTAAGATTTTGCTTAAAATATTTAAAATTTGTTTATTTTCTAAAAATTTTTTTTATATGTCAGTTAGGTCTTTTTTAAGTTAACGATTAAAAAAATACGTATTTTTTTAGCTTTTTTACAATGTCACTATCAATGGTTTGTCTCACTACTCACATGCATGTCTTGTTGAAAGACAGTGTCTGCTTTTAGGCGTCTGTATTAGGAAAAAGTGTTTGTATGTGTGTGGGAGGGACAGACAGTAAATATATCATGGTTTTTTGTTCGGGTTAAACATGTATGATTTTGTTATTTTTGATGTGTAAAAAACGGTAAAAAAATGATGAGATTTTTTTATGATGTTTTTTGATTTTTTTGAATTTTGACAATAGAAGGAATAAATCGAATTCAATTATAAACTTAAAATTTATTTACGTCCACTGTCTTTAAAGAGCTAAAGTTTACATTTTACAGTTTGGTTTTTCGAGGCTTTTCTTCCTTAATTGCTGCTTAACTAGATATAAACTACAGAAAAGTTTATTTTTAAGAAGTTTTTTTTAATAAAAATATAATTTTTAGTAATTTAATCACTATAAAGCCCACTGTTCTGTCTAAGGTTTGCTTACTTAACTTTAAAAACTCTTAGCTAGCTTTACTTAAGTCCTGCTGTATTAACTGCTGCTGAAATGTAAACTAAACAAAACATGTAGTCTATCTTCAGGCAGACATTTTATTTTAACAAACACACAATTGTCAATAATTTTTTAGGCACTATTAAGCCCATTGTGCTTAAATTTCTGAAATGTGCTGACTAAGTTTAAAGAACACATGTCTAGTTTTACTCAATTCCTGCTTAATTTTGAACTGATGCTAAACTTTAAATTATTCTAAAACTGTAGTCTATTTACAGGCATACTTTTGATTTCAATATAAACATTATTGTGCTATTAATTTTAGCCACCATAATTTCCACTGTTCTTAAATCTCTGAAGTTTGATGACTTAGTCTAAAGAACATATGTCTGTCATACTTAAGTTCTACTTATTAGCTTAAAACCACTTAAAAACTGTTGCCTATTTTTAGGTAAACTTTTAAGTATAATATAAAACTTAATAGGTGTTTGAACTTTAAACTTTTATATTCCACTGTTCTTATATTTCTAAGGCTTAAAGACTAATTTTTAAAAGATAATGGTTGCTATAAACTTAAATTGTAGCTTGTTGCCAGGCAAACTCTTATTAAAACATAAAAAAAAGGAATGTTAAATTTTCAGCCACTATATAGCCCACTGTACTAAAGTTTCTTTAGAAGCTTTTTTTAGTTTTACAAAAATTTCTGTTTCATGTGCTGCTAATCTATTAACTATATAAAAATGTAGTCTACTTTAAGGCAAAATTTTAACTTTTATAAAAACTTAACAGATGCTAAATTGTTAACCATTCTTAGATCCACGTAAACCAAATTTATGTTTTTCTCAAGCCCTGTGCCATTGAATGAATTTCAATTTTAGTATACAAACTTAACACAAACTGTTGCATAAATTCAGGTACACTTTATACAAAACGATTATAAAACACTTGAATATAAAAATTACAAAATGTAACACTTTGCCCTTCTACTATATAAGTCCCACTGTACCTAAGTTTCATATACCAAAAGACCACTTTCAAACAGCTCATGCCCTGCTTAACTGAATTTACGTTCCATTAACAGCTATCGATCTTAAAATACAAACTAAAGAATATTTAAAGTATATTTTTAGGCAAAACTTTTATATTTTTTTTTCCAAATTATCTTTCATTCTATAAAATTAATATTTAACTTTTTTCACTTAGAAAACAAACAAACAAAAAAACAGATTTTACTATTTAGACCACAATTGAGGTCATTTTAAAACAACAACTACAACAAAAAAATTTAAAAAAAACGAGAGAAAAAGAGATGAAAAAAAGCTTCATAGCAAAAGAAGTTGAAATTCTTTTGTGGTTTTTAATTTATGGTCGAATTAAAAAATACAATAATATTTATACCACAATATTATTATTATTAGTACAACAATATTTTTTTCGTTTGCTTGTTTGTTTGATGTTGTTTAAAAATAAAATTTTAGGCTTTTAGCAACTAAAACACAAACCAAAAACCATAAAGAAATGAAATAATGTGGCCTACTTTTAGGTTGATGAAGGGTTTGTTTGGTTTTGAATAAAGATATTTTTTCATTAAGAGAATAAATGAAGAAATTTATGGAAAAGTTTTAAATGATTGAGGTTTGGTGTTATAAAAACAAAAACTAAAAATATTATTTTGTTTAAAAGTGTATAAAATCTCCAGAAACATTTAAAGAAATACATAAAATGCTAAAGATGCGAGAGCTAGCAGAAATGATAGGCATTTCAAAAAATGCTTTACATTGCATACATGAGCGAAAACCTAAAGATGAAAAAAATGTGTAAAAAATGGGTACCGAGTTTGCCAATTCATCAAGATAAAGCACCAGTTCACACAGCCAGTACTGCGATGACTTAATTCAATGAATAAAAGTACGAAGGTCTTTATCATGCATCCAATTAACCAGATTTAGCTGTCAAATTATTTTCTATTTGCAAAAATTTATCATTTTCTAAAAATTTTTCAGCAATGAAGAGATAAAGCCTGCGGATAATGGTTATTTTAAGAAGCTAGACAGACAGTTCCAGCTATAAACAAAGTATAGAAGAAATAAAATATCGCTAGAAAAAGTCCATCGAAGTCCAAGGAAAATTACTTTTTTATGTAGGTGGCAAATGCAGGACATGAGTCCCTTCAGCTGAACGAAGAATAGATTTCTAGGTGCTTGATTGTTTTGCGCTTCTTTTCCAATTGATAACGCGAAGTTCAGAGATGTCTTCCTCGCACCTGGTGTCTAAGATTAGGTCAATTATGTTTTCTTTATAGCCATTATTCCTTAAAAAGCGATATATAATATTTTTATTTGACAAATATGTATTCAAATTTAGTATTCTGCTTATTTTGTTGAACTGTTTATGGGTTTTAATCCAAATATTGATATTTTAATCGGGCTAAAGTTCATTAAATTTAATTTTTATTAAATTATTTTTATGAAGAGAGGAAAGCTACAACATTAAATTAATTAAAATTTATTGATAATTTGTCATTCTTGACTGCGCTGGACAAATTATTGAATTTCAATCTGATCTAACGCTTAAAAAAAGAAAAAATTGTGTTCTCAAAAATATTTATATTTTTTAAAAAGATCCTAAATAGGTTTATTGAAATACTTTTTTCTTATTAATAATGTTAATTCTATATTAAAACAATACGTTTTTATTTTTTATAAACACTCCTAAAATTAGGCAACAGTTTTTAAATTGGTAATTTTATACTCCTAAAATTAGGAAACTTATTCTAAATAAGTTTTGAAATGCTCTTAAATTAATAAATATTTAAATACTCCTTAAAATAGGCAACACATTCTTAATAAGTTTTTAAATACTATTAAAAATTGGGACAATATTCTTAATAAGTTTTAAAATACTCCTCAAAATAGGCAACATATTCTTAATAAGTTTTTAAATACTCCTTAAAATTGGCAACATATTCTTAATAAGCTTAAAATACTCCTAAAAATAGGCAACATATTCTCAATAAGTTTTTAGATACTCCTTAAAATAGGCAACATATTCTTAATAAGCTTTAAATACTCCTAAAATAGGCAACATATTATCAATAAGTTTTTAAATACTCCTTAAAATAGGCAACATATTATTAATAAGTTTTTAAATACTCCTAAAAATAGGCAACATATTTGTAATAAGTTTTAAATGCTCCTAAAAATAGGCAACATATTCTTAAAAAGTTTTAAATACTCCTAAAACCAGGCAACTTATTATTAATAAGTTTTTAAATACTCCTAAAAATAGGCAAAATATTCTTAATAAGTTTTAAATGTTCCTTAAAATAGGCAATATATTTTCAATAAGTTTTTAAATACTCCTTAAAATAGGCAACATATTCTTAATAAGTTTTAAATGCTCCTAAAATAGACAACAAATTATTAATAAGTTTTTAAATACTCCTAAAATTAGGCAACATATTCTTAATATTCAATAACTTAGATCAACGACATATGGCCGGTTATGAGAGGTGTTCTGAGAAAGGACGTTTCACTATAATTTCAATATGGAAAGAACTATATACTTATAAACTCGTATATTTCTAATCTTTTAAACATTTTTTTTTATTCAAATATTTTGGTTATTTATATCTTTTAAATAAAAATAATTGCCATCTGGTTTCAGCTTTCATAAAACAGAATCCTTTAATTGATTCAAATTTTCTTTAAAAGCTATTTTTACTAAAACAAATTTCTTTGAAATCTTATTTAATCTATCTATAAATTGTATATGCAAACTTAAAAGCCTTAATATATGCTAAGATTATTTATATTATTTAAATACTTGTTGTTAATGTTTTTTGTTGTTTCTTTTAAATTTTTAAAAGAGTTCTTTTGACTTAAAGTGTTTAAATATCCATAAAAATAACTAAAGATTTTTTTTCCTGAAGCCAAAGAAATATTTGTTATAAAAAAATAATATAAGAAACTTCAGGAACAAAAAATCTTTATTAAAACTGAATTTTATTTACATTGAAGAAATTTCAAGCCCTATTAGCTTCTATTCTCTTATTCTTAAGTTTTGCTCTTTTGCTTAATTTTCTTGTAACAATTTAGATCAGTTTACTTAAATGTTTAATTTAAATTTATTTAATTCGAATTTTCTTTTCAACAATTTGCTTAATTTGACTTGCCTGTTTACCCAAATATAAATTTAAATGCTTAAAATACTTTATCAATGTGTCATTCGCTTATTTATTCTGCCTGTCAGAATATGTATAGACACTTTAAAATGCATGTACGAGAAAAAGTAGCACAAATGTCAATTAATATAATGACATTTATAAATAAATACACTCACAGTACACACATACCTCAGCACATACACAAACATAACTAGTCGAAAGTAAGAATTTATTGAGATGCCAACATTATTTCAAAAAAAAAAAAAAAAAATCTCAGAATAAAAATCGAAAAATGATACTTTTTAATACCAGAAGGCAGGATAATATAGTTCAATGCAGTTTACCTGGTGGATACCTGCTGGTTTTATACCCTTAAGTCATGAACTGAGTACATATGTGTTGCTTGTATTCATTTTATTTCAATTTATTTTTAACCGAGAAATATTTTGTAAAAAAAAAACAGTAACAGGTTTTTATTTGAGCAAGATTGACACATTTCTCTTCAATAAATAATGAAAACATTTCATTTATAGTTGTATGTTTTTGGAAAATATATTTTCGTAAATTAAGATTTTATTACTTTTATTAAAACTCAAATGACAAATGTACATCATCAAACAATCTTCATATGCCAAACTTTGCTGCCTACATTTAGGTCATGGAATTTTATTTAAATCTAAAGCATGCATTAGGGGTAAATTGTTTTCAAATGTAGATATTAAGTTAAAAGTTTATTTGGGAAAATTAAATTTTTAATGTGGATTTTATTTTACAATTTATAAATGGCAGAGAAGAGCTTTATTATGTTAAAAGTATGAAAATGAAATTGTATGGAAGGGTTTTTTTACAGCAGACATTTTAATGGATAAGTTGAATTGTTTAATATTTTTTAAGCAAAGAAATAATTTTAATGTGAGAATACCAAGTTTGCTAGAATGTATGGAAACTATGATACAATGTAGTAAAAATATAAATATTTTATTTAAATATTATTTCTAATTAAGAGAATAAAAGTTTGCGTATTTTTCAAATATTCTGCATACTTTATTTTCTTTCTTCTCAGCCGAAAGTTAAATATTTGAAAATCAAGATTATATTTCTCTGGCATTTTGACAAAACATTTTAATTAAAATTACGAATTTTCATTAAAAAAAACCCTTTTGTTTACGGGGTTTAAAATTTTGTATTATAAACGAAATTTTTCTTTAATATTGGTTTATTTTATTACTAGCTGACCCGACAGACGTTGTCCTGTCCAAATTAGGAGAAAGGTTTGCGTTCGATTTTTAAAATCCGTTAAAAAGATACGAACATATGAAAGAAAAATTAGTCAAATCGAAGGAGCCGTTTTCTGATTTAAGGTAAATCGAAAAAAGTGGGCGGGGCAAAATGTTCTTTCCGTAAAAACCTAAGTTGGACCATGGCTATGATTTTAAAGAAAAAATCGTCCAAATCGGTCAAGCCATTCTCCAGTTATGCGCTTAATAGAAAAATTGGGTGTAAAAGTAGGCGTGGTACATTTTTCTTTCGATGAAAACGTAAAATGGATTAATACGAACATTAAAAAGAAAATTTAGTCAAATCGATGGAGCCGTTTTCTGATTTAAGGTTATTCGAAAAAAGTGGGCGTAAAAGTGGCCGGGGCAAAATTTTCTTTTCGTATAAATCTAAGTTGAACCATGGCGATCATTTTAAATAAAAAATCGTCCAAATTATAAAGATGTCATTGGTGGTGCAATATGAAAATTGAATTTTGCCCCGCCACTCCGCCCACAGACCGAAAAATCAGACTTCACAGTGTCACCCGCCTGAATATTCTGAAGATTCCCTGAAAATTTCATCAAAATCGGCCCAGTTGTTTTGGAGTTCATACGTTGCATACATACATACATGCATACATACATACACACATCCTGTTTATATATGAGCCGTTTATTTTGAAAGTGGCATACTAAAATTTCTATTAATTATTTTCATTTTATGTTACAAAAATGACAACTAACGGTGCGAAATATTCGCACGGGTCATCTAGTAAATAATAATAATAAATAACTAGATGACCCGTGCGAATATTTCGCACCGTAATTTTTATCAATGAAAATATTAATTTTTTAATTTAAAATTATTTTTCGTCATTAGTGTTAGAAATAAGCTTTAAAATGAGATATCATTCATTAAATTTGATGCGGTGGTATGGGAGATATTTGCAACCGACAAAAAAAAGTGCTTTAGAAATAATATATATGATAATAATAATAATAAATACTGAGAAAAATAGCAGTATCATGATATATCAAATACAAGTGAATCTTCTCGAAAGTTAGCATCCATATTTTTAAACGTGTTAAAACGCAAACCCTTAAATATCTCGACTTAAAAACAAAATGACTTATGCCACTTTCAAAATAAACGGCTCATATATAGATAGATTATTAAAAAACTATTTTTTTGAGTTTTTTTTACTTTTTTTGCTAACTTATCTCGACTTAAGATGTCTTCTGAAAATGCTACAGATTTCTTCTTCACACATAACCAATATTTTATTAAACTAGATCAAGAAGCATTTTGCAATTTATTAATTACATTAAACTATGATTTGTTTTACAAATAAAATTAAATAATTTAATTACGTTTTTTTAAAAACATATTAATTGCTTATCAATTTTGTCAGGATTTTGGGCAAATAATTGTTAAGTAGGAAGATACCTTTTCTCCTATTTCCAGTCGTTAACTTAGTGCTAGTACTACTCCTAATTCTTTTTTTAGTCCAAATTCCTAGTCCTGTTCCTGTTTTTAGTCCTAATCCTAGACGTATTTTAAGCTATTCTACTAGTCATATTACTAGTCCAATTTCTAGCTTTGTCTATAGTCTTATTTGCAGTCCTACTCCCAGTTATATTCATTGCATTATTCCCAATCCCATTATTAATCATATTTCCATTCCTATTTCTATTTAAAGTCATATTCCAAGTCCTTTTTCCTTACTTTTTCCTATTCTTAATCGTATTTTAATTCTAGTCCTTATCCTACTCCAATTCCTATTTCTTACCTAGATATATTCCTAGTCCTAGCCTAAGTCTCAGTCCAAATCCAATCACAGTTCTTCCCAGAGGGGAAAAAAGAAGGAGTACGGATGCATTCTAAAAGGCCTCTGCACTCCTTTTTTGGATGTACAAGGACTGCCCGCTCCATTCCATACTTATATCTTTTTTACACACGATGTCATTGCGGAGTAGGCTTTCCGCTCTCGCTTCTTAAGCAGTAACATAAGAATAGTAACTGGATCAAAAACAATAATTATTTTGATTTTGCTCCTTTCTCATGGAAGCGAATGTGAAATAAGTATCTTTTCTTTTATGCGAAACAGCCGAAGCCTTCTTTCATAATTAGAATAGTAATTGAATCATAAACATTTTTTAGCAGACCTTTAAAAAGGCCTGAAGTAAGGTCTTCTGAGTTTTCCCGCTTGGTACTTCTAGCAGTATTTCTAGTCCTATTTGTATATTCAGTGCTATTCCTAGTTTTCTTCGTGATTCTATTCTTAGTTGTATTTCTATTTAGAAACAAATTCTTAGTTCTTTTCCTAGACCTTTTTCTAGCATCATTTTTTGACCAACATTTACTTAATAGTCCTAATCCTTCCGTAGTCTTAGTCTTATTTGTAGTCATATTTCAAGCCCTATTCCTATTCCCTATCCTATTCCTAATACTATTGCAAGCCCTGTTTCTATTTCTTAAATTGATTCCCGTTATATTTACAGCCCTTTTCTTAGTCCTTGTCTTAATCCTAATAATCTTTCTCTTCCTACGCCAATTCCTAGTCCTAGTATTTTTTCTTGTCCTATTCCTAGCCCATTTTCTTATCTTATTCCTATCTACATATATTCTGAGTCATATTCCTAGTCTTATACCAATTAAAATTTTTAGTCCTTTTCCTGCTACAATTCATATTCCTGGTCATACTTATGTACCTAGTTATTTTCTTAGTCCTATTTTTAACCAAAGTCCTGGTTCAATTCCAGCCTTATTCATAGTCCAATTTCTAGCTTTTTAAGTTCTATTCGTATATCTGGTGCTTTTCCTATTGATGTTCCTAGTCTACTTCGTAATCCTATTCCTAGTTGTATTCCTATCTAAATACATATTCTTAGTTCTTTTGCTAGACCTTTTTCCAGTACTATTTCTTGAGCTATTCTAACTTAAATTAATAGTCCTAGACCTTCCGTAATTCCTAGCCTTAGTCCTATTCCTAGTCCTATTTGTAGTCATATTCGTAGACCTTTTCCTTATCCTATTCCAAGTCCTGTTTCTATTCTTAGAATTGATTCTAGATATATTCATAGAACTATTCCAAGTTCTTGTATAAAATTCCTTTTCCAATGCCAGTTCCTAGTCCTTGTATTTTTTTCTTGTCCTATTCCTTTTTATTATCTTATTCAGAGTCTTATTTTTATTTCTATTCCTAGCCTTATACCTATTAAAATTTCTAGTCCTTTTCCTGATCAAATTCATATTTCTGCTCCTATTTATATACCTAGTTATACATATTTTTAGTCCTATTCCAAACCTAAGTCCTAGTTCAATTCCAGCCCTATTCATAATCCAATTCCTAGCCCTTTTTTAAGTTCTATTCGTTTTTCCGGCGCTTTTCCTATTGATGTTCCCAGCCTTCTTCGTACTCCTATTTCTAGTTGTATTCCTATTTAGATACATATTCTTAGTTCTTTTGCTTGACCTTTTTCCAGTACTATTTCTTGACCTATTCTTACTTAAGATAATAGTTTTAGTCCTTCCGTAATTCCTAGTCTTAGTCCTATTCCTTGTCCTATTTGTTGTAATATTCGTAGACCTTTTCCTAATCCTATTTCAAGTCTTGTTGGTATTCCTAGAATTGTTTCTAGATGTATTCATAGCCCTATTCTTAGTCCTTGTCTTAATCCTAGTACTCTTCATCTACCCACGCCAATTCTTAGCCCTAGTATTTTTCCTAGTCCTATTTTTCTTATCTTATTTCTATTCTTTTTTCAATTCGTCTTATTTTTAGCTTTATTCCGTGTCAAATTCCTAGTCTTATACATTTTTAAATTTCTAGTCCTTTTCCTGCTCCAATTCATATTTCTGTGCATATTTATATAACTAGTTATATTCTTAGCCTTATTCCTAACCTAAGTCCTAGTCCTTTTCCTATCCCAATTCCTATTCCTGGTTTTATTCCTAGTCCTATTCCTAACCTTAGTCCTAGTTAAATTCGAGTCCTAATAATTTTCCTACTTCTTGACCTATTTCTAGTCCTATTCGTATTTCCACTGCTAATCCTAGTTTTCATCGTAATCCTATTCCTTGTTGTACTTCTTTTAAGAGACATATTATTAGTTCTTTCCTAGCCCTTTTCCAGTACTATTTATTGACCTATATTTATTTAAATGAATAGTCCCAATACTTTTGTAGTTCCTAGTCTAAGTCCCATTCCTAGTCCTATTTGTAGTCTATTCCTAGTCCTATCCTAAGTCCTGTTTCTCTTCCATGAAAAAATTTTAGTACTATTCATAGCTTTATTCTAAGTCCCTGTCTTAATCCTAGTACTCTTCCTACACCAATTCCTAGTGCTTGCATTTTTTAGTCGTATTGCTAGCCCAATTGGTATTCTAATTTCTGGTCCTATTGCTTTTTTTAGTCATATTCCTAGTTTAATTTCTTGCCCAATACTTTGGTTAATTTCTAGTAGATTTCCCATCGCTAGACTTAATATAAGTCCTACTCCAAGTCCTGTTTCTATTCCTATCCAACACACAGACTTACTGCCTGTTCAACGATTGCGAACGTTAACGTTCGTATAGAATTTTATATCGAAAATATTTTTAAAACTGAGAGTTTTTCATATAAATTTTCTATTCGAACGTTAACGTTCGAAATCGTTGAACAGGCAGTTAATCCTAGTCCTATTCCTAGTTATATAAAGTGTGTTTTGCCCTTCTGCTAGTCCTGTTTCTCTTCATAGAACTAATTTAAGTTTTATTCATAGCCGTATCCTAAGTCCTTGTCTCAATCCCAGTCCTTTTACTACTCCAATTACTAGTCCTTGTATTTTTTATTCGGTATTCGTTTTCCCGGTCCTATTTTCTAGGCTTATTCTTATTTTCAATCCAATTCCTAGTCCTGTTTCGTACGCTATACTTTGCATAATTTCTAGTAGATTTCCTATTGTAAGTCAAAATCTTAGTCATATTCCTAGTCCAAATCTTAGTCCTATTCCTAGTCCAATAGCTAGTCCTATCCAGTACATAGACTTTAACCTAGCCCTATTCCTAGTGATATTTCGAGTTTTGAGTCGTATGCCTAGTCCTTGTCCTCGTGCTAGTTATATTCTTATTCTTGATCCTTTTTCTTGCCCTATCCCCAGTCCTATTTTTATCCTATTTTAAGTCCTTTCCTAGTCTTTCTAGTATCTTTTCTTAGTTCCATTTTTATTCCTAATGTTTTTCCTTTATAAATTAATTTTTGTCATATTTGAAGTCCTAGTTCTTTTTCGATTCTCAATTATTTTTCATATAACTTTTACTAATCTTATTTCCAGTTCTATTCTTAGTTCTCCAGCAAGTCCTTCTTTTAGTCTTATACCAAAAGTCTTATTCCGTATTCTTTTTCTACAACTATTTTTAGTCATATTTTAAGTCTAGTTTTTTTGATTTTATTTTACATTTCACTGCAAGGATTTTCAAGTTTGTCAACTTTGTTTCATATCCTTTTTTTTATCTTTAAGCTTCTTAATATTTTTATCACTTCTATTGCTTTATGTTTTCCTTTTCAAAAACTCTTGAAAATTTTTTCCTTTTTTCTTGTTTTCAGTCTGTAATCGATTTGACTTTTTTTAAACACATTTTCTACTTTGCTTTCAATTTGTTTGTGATTTTTTTTTTCACAGGCAATAGAGAAGTTCAACCCACAAAAAGAAATAACCACGTTTTAACAGCTCTTTAACATATTTTATTATATTTTTTTTTTGTTGGGGGGAATTCGCTTTACAAAAACTTGTAAATGTTTTTGACATTACACGTTCTCTTAAAGTTATGCAACGTTTTATTTTTGTTTAATTAACATCCTTAAAATATGCAGCATAAAAGTGTTTAAATGCGGTTTTACATACTACTCCTAGTACCAAAAAGAATATAAAATAGTCTACTGAAAAAGCAGAAGCGTATAGAAAAGGAAACAGGTTAATAGTTTCAACTAAAATTAAGTACAAAAATATGCAGCAGTGGTAGTCTTTTACTGAACAACTAGTCCTTAAATATGCAATGAATCTTTTTTTTATATATATTTTTTTTTTAATAAGGTTAAAATGATTATGAGAAAAAAGAAACTTTATTTTGTTTTATTTTTCAATTACATTTGATTTAATTAAGTTGTAAAATTTTGTTTGAATTTATGTGAAAAGGGAAATTCTATTTTAATCAAACTATAATTTGCTTTCATATCTATACTCCCTTAAGTATGCTGTGATTTATTGCTACTTTTTTGTTTGTGTGTGTTTATTTTTTTGGAATATGATTTTAATTAATTTGCGAAATGTGGGTTTACATGATTTGTGGCTATTTGTGTTGTTGGTTGTTTTTTTTTTGTGCTTCTTATTTTAAAAAGTAATTTTCAATTGTTCTGGGGTTTTAATTAACATTTTAAAATAAATTTGTTTAAAATTTTTTCAACCACTTGCCAGCCATTGCGGTCAAGAGTTCAGAGTGAAAAAGTCTGGAGGGAGGGCAAAAAAATAACAAAAAGAAAAAAGAAACAAATACTTTGTATAAAAAATCAGAAAAATTATATAAATGAATAATGGTCAATTAGGGTGAACGGTCGAAAAAAGCTCATTTAAATATTTAATTGTTTTTATGTATTTATTGGATTAATGAAAACGTGCCAGGCAACAAGGGGGAAAAATAACAAATGGCTTCAAATATGCATCTGTTAATAGTTTAAGTGGGCGATATAATTGATAAGCGAGTGAGTGGCATTGAATTTATTTAAATGAAATAAAATTTATTTAATAAATTGTTAATGTCAACATCTTTAGTAGTTACTCTAAACAAGGAAAATGTGCTTAAATAGAAAAATGTACTCAGATAACTAGAGCTAATTTAAATACTGCTCTTAAGTGCAAAACCTAATTGAATTTCGTTTTTACTTTTTACCCCGCAAATTCTTTCATTTATTGTTCTCATGTTGCTCCCAATCCTGATTATTCTCCAGTCTTGTATCTAGAATCTTTCTGGGTTTGAGTGTTCTTTCTAGTAGAATTCATTTAGTGAATATATTTGTACGGGGTTTCGTTGAATTTATTGTTTGTTTCCTTTAACCAATACAATTCTTATTTTAATTTCTTTATCTATTAATATTCCTACTAGCTGTTAAGCCTGTTCCTGCCAGGCAGGAAGGAAAACTACAGCGTGCCAATTTTAAGCTTTCTAGCCAATCAGTGGACTTCAAACAGCTCTTAATAGACAAAAAAGAGGAACACCCAAATAAGGAAATTATATATATATTAATTTTATGACTAGAAATTAATATTAAAAATATAACTTGTATTTAATATTTATTTTCATAGTCCTATTCCTAGTCTTTGTCTTAGTCCTAGTCGTATTCCCATAGTCATAGCTGGTGTCCTTTTTCTATTCTTAATTCTTATCCTTGTCCTATTAGTAGTTTTAGGCTTTTCCGAGATTCGTTCCTAGTTTTGTTCCTAGTCCCAGTCCAATTCCTTGTCTATTTCCTACTCCGATTCGTAGTCTCTTTCCTGATATCATTCTGATTGCTATTTTAAACCATATTCCTAACCGTATTCCCTTTATTAGTTCCATTTCTAGCCCTGTTCCTCTTTTTAATCCTAGTACTATTCCTAGTTCTTTTTCATTCCAAGTTCTATTTGTAGCCCTCTGGTTAGTCCTATTTCTGGTATTTATTCCTAGTAATATTCTTAGTCCTACTTCTAGTCCTATTCTTAGTCCTACTTCCAGTCCCATTCTTTTTCTTTTTATGGTCCCTTGCAAAGTTCATTTCCTTGCTGCTATTCTTATTCCTAGTACTGTTTCTAGTTCTTTATCGGTAGATAATCCAATTCCTGCTGCTATTTATTTCTAGTCTTATTAAAGTCCTATTTATTTCTATTTCATAAAATTGTTTAATTGCAGGCCCTTTTCCTTTTTAAGCCCAATTTGCAGCTTTCCGGCTAGTCCTATTACTGGTCCTTGATTATAGTCCTATTCTTATTCTTCTAAAGGTCCCATTCCGAGTTCTTTTCCTCGTTCTCTTACTGGTCTTGCTCCTATTTTTATTTATAGTTCCATTTCGTTTAAAAGCTCAGTTTTCTGGTTCTATTCTTAATCCTTTTCCAAATCTTATTTCTAATTCTAGTTATTCCTAGTTTTCTTTTTAAGTCCAATTTATTTATATTTCATAAAACTGTTTTATTACAGGTCCTATTCCTTTTTAAGTTCTATTTGTAGCTTTATGGATAGTCCTATTAATGGTACTTTTTCCTAGTCCTAGTCCTAATCCTATTCTTATTCCTATTTGTATTCATCTTAAGACCCCATTCTGTGTCCTTTTTCTGGTTATCTTCCTTGTCTTGTTCCTTTCTTTGTTTCTAGTTCTGTTGCGTTGAATAGTCCAATTTCCTGGTCCTATGCTTAGTCCTTTTCCTAGTCCTATTTCCAGTTCTTTTACTAGTCTCATTATTATTCCTATTACCAGCTTAAATTATAATCCAATCTCTAGTCGAAGTTCTATTGCTGTTTCTTGTATTATTTCTAGTCCTATTCTTAGTCCTATTTTTGGTTCTGTTCCTGGTTCCATTCCTAGTCATATTTCTAGTTCTTTTCTTAGACCTTTTCCTAGTTCTTTTCCCAGTCTAATTCTTAGTCTTATTTATAGTTATATTCCTTGTTCTATTTCAAATCTGGTTCCTATTATTGTTCTTAGTAGTATTCCAAGGCATATTTCGTTAAGTAGTCGAAGTCATGATCATATTGCTAATCCTTTTCTAAGCTTTATATCTTATTATATTCCTAGTCATATGTTCTGTTCTTTTTCCAGTTCAGTTCCTAGTCTTAATTCTTTTCCAAGTCTTATTTCTAGCTATATTCCCAGACTAATTTTCAATCCTTTTTCGAGTTCAATTCCTAAACCCATTTTGTATCAAATTCCAGGTCCTAGTCACTACACCTAGTACTAGTCAGTTTTAAAGTTCTACTTTTAGCTCTATTTCTAGTCCTATTCCTATTCCTTACCCAAGTCCTTGTCTTATTTCTAGTGGTATTTCTTCTCCTAGTGTTATTCCTAGTCCTATTCTTTCTCCTTAACATATTTTTAGTCCTATTCTTAGTTATATTCCTAGTCCTGTTTCCTATATCCATTCCTAGCCAAATACCTAGTCCTTACCCTAATCCAAGTCCAATTCATAGCTCTGTTTCTAGTTCTATTCCTAGTTTTTTTTCCTAGCCATGTTTTAAGTCCTATTGAATATACTATTCATTGCATTGTTTTTGTTCTTGTTTTTTATCCTTTCAGGTTCTTTTCCCAGTCCAGTTTTTAAACCAATTTTAAACCTTATTCATAGTCTTTAAGCTTGCTCTATTCCTTGCCTTAATTATATTTAAAGATAAAGGGCATATTCATGATCCTAGTCATAATGTAAGATCTGTTCCTTCTTCTAATCTTTATAGTCCCAAAGATTTTCTAAGTCGTATTCCTGTTTCTATTGTTGGTATTTTTTAAAGTCGTATTACTGGTCCTCTTGCTGGAGTTTTTCTAACCGCATTTCTTAACTTGCAAAATAAACCGAAATTTTTTTCAAAAACGGTTTTGTTTTAAGAGATAAGAAAATCTAGTTGTTTAGTTCTCTATTTAATCACTGAATTTAAACATGTTTATAGTATTTATTAAGCAAATAGATGTGTATTGAACTCAAACTTTTATTATTTAAACAAGATAAATGCATTATTTTTTTCCATCTGATTAACAAGTTTATTGTTTTATTTAGTCAACAATAAAAATATATTTCATGCAATTAAATGTTTTATTTGTTTTCTGTTTTTTTTCGTTATTTTAATTTCAACATTAATTAAGTTAATTAACAGTTTTGTGATTAATTTAAATGGCACAAATAAAATGTGTTTTAATTAATGTGGTAGAATAAAATAAGATAAAACAAAATATTCCAAAAAGTTTAATTTTAAAAAGCATGGAAAGTGGTAGTTACAAAATTGTAAATATATTCACTAAAAGCATAAACTTTTAAAGTGTTCCTTAGTAATCGATTTGCAAATAATTTTAGAATTTATTTAACTTAAGTTCTTAGGTAATTGCTTGAAATTCACATTTATAAACAAATTTAAAATTTCCATAAAAAAGTTCAATAACATCAAAAGTTGTCTACTAGCATTTTTAACTATTTCAAATTTTTTTCAATAGTTAAACTAACAATAACATATTTTAGGGCTTGAAATAGATTGCTATGCATTTTTCTGCCCAGTGTTGCCATTTTAAATGCATGACGCTTACATTTAGTAATTTTTGATGTTATTTGGCCATTAGATGTTTTGATTAAGCAAACAAAAAAAAAAAAAAAACAAGTTAGATCGCTATACTCGAATTTCAGAATTTTATATACCCTACACCATAGTTGTAAAAGTTCGACGACTTAACAGAATAATGGGCTAGCTTAGCCCTTTTCTCAATACTAAAGATCTTTGAATAAGGAAAATGTAAAATTCAGATTTTAACTTGTGGTCGCTATCGTGGCCATCCTCTTATTTTGGAAGCATTGGAGCAGAGAACTGCAAAATCACAATTTTTCTTGATTTATTCATACGCTAAAATTTAAATTCAATCTTTGCTTGCAAAACAAAGTTCCACGTTGGTAATTATTACATCGTTTCGTTCACATTTGATTTTTGCATTTATTCATTTTTTATTGAAAGTGCTTTATTTGCATTTTTGTTGCGCTTGCAATATAACACAAATGTGTAAATTCAAAGGAACACATTCTTATACTTTTGAATTCAAGAAGTCATTGTCCACTCGGTGGTGGTTGTTAATGGTAAACAACAATAACAACAATAAACCACTCGAAGAGACGCTTTGTTAAAATTAACAACAATAAAAACAACAATAACAAGAATACATTGTACCTACATACAGAACTACTGTACTTTTTAAAAGTAAAAAAAAAAATAATTCTGTTTCTATGGAAATTGTTTGTATGTATGTACTTACATATGTGCGTTTAGTTTCATTTAAATTTTTTTTTCTTGTACTACATAGTTAATGCTGAATGCCTACATGAGTAATGATTGCTTGATTTCTGGCATTTTTGTTTGTATTTTTTTTTTTTTCTTTAACAAAACAATCAGTGTCGCACCGAACACAAAAACATCTTTATTAAAAAACGAAGCTAACGATTGTACAAATAACTAAGCACGATGTGCATTATTTGAATGACTGCAAACCAGCAGCGAATATTTGCGGTTGCGCAAGTTTGATTGTATGACCGCAAGTGAGTGTATTTGTTGCTGTTGATTTAATGCGATTTTTTTACAATTGCACAAAGCCGTTCTCTGATATGGAGGTCATATTAGATTGATGTAGCTGATTTTAAAACGAAACAACTCTTATATACATATGAAGTGTATATCGTCACCTAAAATACAAAAGGGCATAACAACACTTTTTATTTTTTTTTTACAGGAGAAGCAAAAAACTTTACAAAATCAATAGCAACCAGGTGCACTTGTCGTTTGAATTTCTTTAATAAAGTCGCCATTTTTGATCGCAGGGATCTAAAATTTCTTGTTTAATAAAACGAATAAAAATCAATCAAAAACTCTTTTTCGATTTTTTTTTTGTTGTTACGCCATTTTGCATTTAAGGTAACGATATATTATATAGTATTTCCTGTGATCCCTAAGAGGAACAAAGGACTACAACTTTCTCTCTCCATGTGATCCTTTTTGAGGCAGGGTATTTTAGTTCTCTCCAGTTAAGGTCGCTTTGACTAATTTCTGAGTCAAGTTGGATTCTCCAGGTGTGCGAAGTGTTTTACCATTAGAATGCCAATCTAATGTAGTTTCTGTGGTGTCGTCATGTGTTCTTCAAAGTGTGTGACCAATCCAGCGTCATTTACGATCAAGTTTCTCAATATAGATTGGGTTTTGTCATTTTGGCTCTCACAGTTGCTGATTAGAAATGGTTTAAATCCAAAATATATTCTTAATATCCTTCGAAGACAGCGGTTGATGAATACCTGGATAGCTTTAATATCGTGCGATGAATTTACACAGCAATTTTATATAAAAATTGTGTATTTGAGCTAAATTTCATAAACCTGGCTTATTTTTCAAGTACCCTAATGAACCAAAAACCTAACCGTAGGGTATGTAGGAAGACATCTTAAGGCTTTTTCACCTTTTGGTATTGCATACTCCGGGTAAATCAGGCGCAGTCAATACCTGTGATACAAAAATGTTCAAAATTGACAACCTTAGGAGATTGTGATTGACCAGAGAAACAATCCGGTACCACGGGAGCAAGTAGTTTCTGGTAGCCCCTTAAGGGAATTACGTAGTAGCTGTGCTTTATACTTCAAATCGAAGGGAAGAGAGATCTCCTTGTGTACTCTTGCTATTTAACAGCTGTTACTTTTAGCACCGGAGGTACTATAACTTCAGCTCTTAAACAAGGGTTAAGGGTATTGGGTTCTGCCGAGTCCCATATCCTTAACGTTGCTATCTTTTCGGGAGTAAAAACCGGCCCGCACATGGCCTCCATGTAAGTGGGATCGTGAACGCAGTGTTTTCCACTTACTAGTTAGACCACCATCAGATTAGGTTGCAAGGAAGATGCTCATGCAAATCTATCGACGCATTTTTCGGTCTATCTTTGTTTTTTCAGTATTTTTGAAAGAAGACTTGGGTAGTTATTATGAATAACTCCCAGCAAAGGCTTGATCCTTCCATTCGCTTTCGCGAAAAGGCAGAACAAAATCTGGACTTTATTCAAAATTTAATAATAAGCGATGAAGACCATTTTAAGAAGCGTCAAGAAGCAAAACTGCAGGATTTTGGCTACGAAGAATCCAAAAGTTGTGAAATCCAATGATTGTAGCTGATGAAGTGCCTGTTAGGTGCGATGTATCGTGCGAAAGAATTATTTTAAATTTTATTATTATTTCCTTTAGGTTGAGCATTCCACGTTTTGGCAAGTGTGATGGTTTAAATTTCAGTTTTTCGACACCAGGTGTGGGATGGACTGTCTGTTCCACAGGTGTCTTGTAGATTCCATTGAATAGTAAGACTTAAGTTGGCTTCAGGTGGCTTCCGAGCGTCAATTCCTTCTTCGTATTTTGATGTACATATATGGGGTCTCGATTGGCTTGAGACCATATTCCTTCGTTTAATATGGTGACTGGGCAGAATATCTTAATTATCCGTCGAAGACACTGACTTATATAGACTTTGAGCGCACTTGTATAATTTGGGGCTGTGCTTTAAGGCTCTCTACTATAAAGAAGTGCATACATTGCTTAAATTTATTTTGGTTTCCATGAAGGTTTGGATAAATCGAAACATAAAATAAAGACTGCTAAATAGTAGTCTACTAGCTTTTGTAGGGTTTTACATGGTCCGGGAGTCCTCCTCATGAGGTTAAGTTGCTTCGGAGAGAACAACATGTTGAAACATTTCCCGATTTGCTTATTTGTCTAAAGGTTCACATTATTTCTTAACGATGTTAATCTTTAATCCAAAAGAATAACTATGACTTTTTTGAGAACGACATTGGTGTTTTCATATCTGTCAAAGGTGGTAGATATCGGATGATGTTGAAAATTTTGAAGTGTCTGCTGTTGAAACTCGTCCAATCTTCCGGTTTTAACCAGATGGAGACAAAGCACATTCTACAGGTGCCTCAAAAGCTTTGGTAAGGGACATATTTCTCCACTCAAGTGAGTTGAAATGGCCTCTGCGTTCCCAGTATTTACCTGTTCCTGACAGTTTTCGCTAAGGATATTTAAAGGATAGGGGATATGTTAAAAAACAAAGAACCATTTTCCAACTAAAATCAATATTGAAAATTAAATCATAATTTTTTAGTTCAATATTTTTGTGTTTTTGTAAAAAAAACATATTTAGCCATTTTTAGCTAAAATTTTTTTGGGCTTTTTGTTAGTTAAAGAGTTGGCAACACTGCCCTTCATTATTTATTACTTTATTTGAAAACATTTTTGATTTACAAAATGTTGTGTATTTTTATTTCTCGCGAATTCCACACATAAAAATTATGCATGCATAAAATGATTCGCTCTGCCACGAGTTTATTTACATCTAATTAATTTTTCATAATGCAATTGTTCTACTTCTGTCTCCTTGTATATTATTTCAATTCCCCTAACACTTTTAGTGATATTTGTTTTGAAATACATTCTGCTTTTAAAAAATTGTTTAATTTGCATACAGAAATTTCGGCTAAATAAAAAATAAACAACTACTCATGCATTTTGTATGTATGCAGGTTATTCAATACACTGAAAAAATTTTCTTCACAGATCCAATGAAATTTACATTAAAATTCAACCTATGTAACCTTTCATTGGATTAATGAAGGATTAATAAAATCAATGACAAAACTTTCATTGATTTTATGAATCCTCATTGAAAAAATGGATAAAATAAACGTTTGTAATTAAACTAATGCAAAATTTTCATTGATATTATGAAACATTTCATTAATCCAATGAAAGGTTACATAGGTTGAATTTTAATGTAAATTTCATTGGATATGTGAAGAAATTTTTTTCAGTGTACTTGAATGAAAAACTTTATTTTTCAAAAAAGAAAACACCTCAATGTATGCTTAAGAGTAATTATGGTAACGTTGTTGAGAATTGAGTAAAATGCAATGGAAATTTGTAATTTTTCAAATGCATTTTTATATAAATTTGTTGATATGGGATTTAAAGTTTTTGTAAACAGTCGGACCAATGATTTTTGTAATCGTATTATTCCAAATAATAGATTGGAGTATAAGTAAAATTGAAATAAAGTTTAACAATAGATAGCATATTTCTTGACCTATGGTTGGTGTCTTTAATAACTTATAGGACATTATGAGCCATTATTACAACTTGCCGATAGCTAAAGTAAGAATGTTATCGGTTAGATAATTCGTTTTAAATTTTTATAACTTTAATTTAAGCTAAAAGAGAACGATAAGCTTAAGGAAGATCATTTTACCTTTGAACTTTTGAGTGAGGGTTGCCATTCTTAGGCCATTTCAAAGTTCTGTTGCTATTTTAAGTTACTTTCCTACTTATAAGCTGCTATAATCCTAGTCTTATTTTTATTTTCACTCTAAATTCTCTTCCAGAAATTATTCTAAGCACTTTTTTAAATCATATTCTGAGTCCAACTTAGATTTATTTTAATGATTGTTCCTTGCCTTATCCTGAGACCTATTCCTGTTCCTATTACTTGCGTTGCTCCTCCATTTTTTATTTATAATTCCAGCCCCACTTGCAATCATAACTTTTTAATCCTAGGCCAATTTTTTTTTGCTGGTGTTTTTCTAGTTTTACTACCCACTGTAACACATTTTTTTTATCGACATCTTTCAATGCAAAATTTATCAGATTCTACTCTTATTTTATTGTTTATTGTTATTTTTACTTTCTAATTAATTAAATGGTTTCAGTTTTATTATTCAAATTCTTCTTTTTTTCTAAATTTTCTTTATAATGTACTACAACTGGTCATAACTCAATTTCAAGAGTGTCTTACGGTTTTGTCTGGTTCTTAAATTTTCCAACAGATAATAAGAAAAAATGAAAACGGAAACAAAAACAAAATCAAATAAAGGTAAAACAAAATTTATATTCTACTGAACTTTTCAGGACACTATCAGATACAAGAAATGAAAATTTTTATTTAAACAGTAATATGATTTCAAAGGATATTTTTCTTAAAAATCTTTTTTGTTTTTATCTCAGTTACTTTTACTTCCGGTGTTTATAGTTTTTTCTCATTTCTGCTGTATTCAAAATCGTATGAAAACCCCAAAACGTTTTCATCCTGTTTGGCATTTTTATTTTATTTCTCTTTTTTTTGTAAATACAGTAAGGATGAATGGGCGGATTGGTGAAGTATATGTTTATGCTAAAGTGTTGCTGTAGTGTTGCTACCATGACCAAGACAAAAACATTGTATTTGACCATACAGAAAAAAAGAAAAATTTGCACAAAAACGAAAAACTTAACATAAAATTCTGTGTCAACATGTACGTTGGGCAAAGAAGGAAAAGGTTACACATTAAGGCGGCTTCTAGAGTATCTGAGAATTAGTTTTTATAGGAAAAATTAAATACTATTAATAGGAATTTTTCGAAAATTTTGCAATTTAAAGTAAAATTTTTAAAAAACCTCCTTTTTATAGGAAATTTGCGAAAAAGTTTTCTATTTACTGCTATTTAGAAAATTTTTTAAAATTTTGCTATTTAGAAAATTTTTTAAAATAATGCAATTTAGAAAATTTTTTAAAATTTTGCTATTTAGAAAATTTTTTAAAATTATGCTATTTATAGTAAATTTTTGAAAGTTATGCTTTTTATAGTAAACTAGCCTAACCCGGTGCGCTTCGCTACACTGCTTTAACCACTTCTTCAGTTGAGAGATATTTAATATATGCATCCTATGGAAGGTTTTCCCCCCTGCGCCTTCACGATTTATTTTTATTTTCAAAAGTGTAGTATACTATAGGAGTGACTTCTACTAAGTTTGAACATTCTTACTATAACAGTTCTTAAGATATGCGATATTAAACATTGGCGTCCTATGTGGGGTAACATTTCCCCGCTGCTATTTAATTTAAATTTTGGATTTCAGGAGATCATACTTCAAAAAGTTCAACAAAATGAGTGCAGCGGCTCTTATTAATATTTCTATCTATGAGGGGTACTGCTCCTCCTCTGTCTACCCCGCCCATTTCTATATTGAAATTTAAAGTTTGCCATAATAGTAGCTTTAACCACGTTTGAATACTCTCCCTTTAATAGTTCTTCATTTGAGCTATATTTAATATATGCATCCTATGGGAGGTATTTCCTCCCTGCGCCTTCCCGCTTTATTTTTATTTTCAATAGTGTTGTATATCATAAGAGTGACTTCTACAAAGTTTAAACATTCTCCCTATAACAGTTCTTAAGATATGCGATATTAAACATTGGCGTCCTATGGTGGGTAACACTTCCCCCGCTGCTATTTTATTTAAATTTTTGGGCTCAGAATATCCTACTACAAAAAGTTCAACAAAATTCGTGCAGCGGCTCTTAATTATATTTCTATCTATGAGGGGTACTGCTCCTCCTCTGTCAACCCCGCCCATTTGTATATTGATATTTATAGTTTACCATAATAGTAGCTTTAACCACGTTTGAAGACTCTGCCTTTAATAGTTCTTCAGTTGAGCGATATTTAATATATGCACCCTATGGGAGGTATTTCCACCCCTGCGCATGCCCGCTTTATTTTTATTTTCAGTAGTGTAGTATACCACAAGAGTGACTTCTACAAAGGTTGAACATTCTCACTATAACAGTTCTCAAGATATGCGATATTAAACATTGGCGTCCTATCGGGGGAACCACTTCCCCCGCTGCTATTTTGTCTCAATTTTGGGGCTCAGAAGATCCTACTACCAAAAGTTCAACAAAATGCGTGAAGCGGCTCTTAAGAAATGCGATATTTAATATTGGCATCCAATGGGGGTACCAATTCCCCTGCCTCTATCGAAAAAATAAGTAGCCTATTTTATTTTCAGGGCTCACGTGATGCTACTGTAAAAAATCAGGAAAATCGGTTTAGTTTTTTAGGAGTCTATAAGCCAACATACAAACAAACAAACATACAAACATTTTTCATTTTTATATAAGTATACTAGCTTAACCCGGTGTGCTTCGCTACCCCCATCGTTATAAAATATATAAGTACTTTTAATATATTTTAACAAAAATTTATTTATTAAATTATTAACTGCTTCGTAGTAAGAGAATTCCGTGGCATTCAGTAGTTTAATTTTATGGGGGGTATTGCTCTCCCTCCGTCAACCCCGCCCATTTTTCTTTTAAAATTTACCATAATAGTGGATTTTTCCACGTTTGAAGAATCTAGCTATCATAGTTCTTCAGTAACGTGATATTTAATATTTGCATCCTATGGGGGGTACCACTTCCACCTCTGCTATTTTATTTCAATTTTGTGGCTCAGAAGATCCTACTACCAAAAGTTCAACAAAATGCTTGCAGCGGCTCTTAAAATATGAGCTATTTATTATTGACATCCACAAAAAAATATGGCACCGCCCCTTTGTCCAACCACACCTTTTTGAACCCAACGACACATTAATTCAGAACAATAGCCTTCTGTGAAAATTTAGTGACGATCGGTTCAGTAGTTTATTAGATATAACGTTTTTTACTTTTTCTATAAAGGGGCGGGGCCACGCCCACTTTTTTAATTAAACGTATTTCTGTTCATGCCAACAACAAATGTACCAAAATTTTGCTATTTATAGTAAATTTTTGAAAATTATGCTATTTATAGTAAATTTTTAAAAGTTATGCTATTTATGGTAAATTTTTGAAATTTTGGTTATTTATAGTAAATTTTTGAAAATTATGCTATTTATAGTAAATTTTTGAAGGTTATGCGATTTAAAGTTAATTTTTGAAATTTGGCTATTTATAGTAGATTTTTGAAAATTATGCTATTTATAGTTAATTTTTGAATGTTATGCTATTTATAGTAAATTATTGAAAGTTATGCTATTTATAGTTAATTTTTGAAAGTTATGCTTTTTATCAAGGACCGGATTTTACGAACGGAAAACACAAAATTAAATTTTATTTTTTAAATAAAAAATTTTTGTGTGTGAAAAAAAGAATATTGTTTTTCTGTGTTTAAAATTTAAACGAAAAAGAAAAAAAACATTTTCTTTGAAAACAAAATTTATAGTTTCAAAAAATAGCAAAAACTTTTTTTGTAAAAAAAAAACAAATACAAATTTTCAAAAAACTTTTTTTTTTGTTGAAAAATATTTTTTAAAACGTTTTTTTTTTAGAATTTTTTTTCTATGTATGTATTTTTCAAAAATGAAATATGTATGTATTTATTCTCAGAAACCTCCCAGCGGGAAAACTCAGAAGACCTTCTTACTTCAGGCCTTTTTAAAGGCCTGCTTAAAAAATTTTTGGATTTAATTCATATTCTTACGTAACTGCTAAAGAATGCCTCATAGAAGGCCTCGGCTCTTTGGTATGAGAAGCGAGAAAAGAAGGAGTAACATTTTTTGTTTTGTTTTTTTTTTGCACAAGCAAAAGCAAAAGAATTCAGATCCCTTTACAAAAACAAAGTAAAATATGCTGTAAATCATTTTAGTTGAAGTGGAAAAGAGAAAGAGTAAAATTTTTTGTTTTGTTTTTTTCAGATCCCGTTATAAAAACAAAGTAACAAAGTAGGTGCATATTAAAATACAAACAATAATGTAAATCATTTTAGTTGAGTTTTGTCCATTAAGGAAGATAGGTACTTGTGCTTAAAAGTTTTTTTTTATTATAGGTATACTTTTATTTACAATGTTTAGCAAATTTGATTATTTCAATAAAAAAATAGGTATCACATGTGTTATTAAACCACAATAAGTTTAATAAAATATATAAACATACGTTACATGAAGCCTATTCAGTCTTCTAATTTCATTTGTAAGGAAATATTCCTTAATGTTTCACCTAATTTTCACGATGATTTAAAAGACATGTCTTTTTTGTAGTTCTTTTTTAAAGAAACTTCCAAAAACATGTTAAATTTTCACAATGTTTCTTATTTTGTTTGATTTTTTTTGTTTTCCTTAAATATGAATGTATGTATTGAATTTTTTTATATTAAATTTGTTTACTTTTTTTATATTTTAAAAAGCAATTGTAATTTTGAAGAATGTCAAAAAAATCACAGAAAATACGATTCATGTCTTTTTTTCTACCCTGCTTACTTCTCTCCCCCGCTCGCTATCAAACTAAAAAAGACATGTTTCAAAAATAGGGGAAAAAATCATCATGAAAATTGGGTGTTTTAGACTGATAGCCCTTCAATATGACCTTTAATGCATTTGTAGAAGGATGGTCTGAAAGGCCTTTTAAGAGCCATTAATTGAAAGGCCTTTTAACATACCTTTCTTAAAAGCCCTTCAAGATAACCTTTTTGCTAAGGCCTTTTGAAAGTCATTCTCTGGAAAGCCTTCTAAGAGCCATTTATTTGAAGGCCTTTAAGAAGCTCTGGGGAAGAATGGAAAGCGGAAGGCCTTCTCCGCAATGACAACGCGTGTAAAAAAGATATGAGTATGGAATGGAGCGAGAAGGCCTTGTTTATCCAAAAGAAGGGGTACAGAGGCCTTCTGGAAGGCCTCCGTACTCCTTCTTTTTCCCGCTGGGCTCTTCATAAATTTTATTGAAATTTGTTTTGAAGAATGAAATTTTTATGACAATGCTTAAATATAATTATTTTGTTTTTGTTTTTTTATGTTTTTAAGAAAACGTTTTATTTTAAAAACTTTATTTTATGTTTTTAAGAAAACGTTTTATTTCAAAAACTTTATTTTATTTATTTTTTTCGACGGCTTTTTTTTCAAAACTATTTTAGAAATTTTTTGTTTTCTGTAAAATGTAGAATTTTTTAAACTTGCACAATAAATATTTTTTTAGAAACAAAATAAAAAAACATTTTCCGATCCTTGCTTTTTATAGTAAATTTTTGAAAATTTTGCTTTTTATAGTACATCAATGAAAGTTATGCTATTTATAGTAAATTTTTGAAAATTTTGCTATTTACAGTAAATTTTTGAATATTATGCTATTTATAGTATATTTTTAAAAGTTATGCTATTTATAGTAAATTTTTGAAATTTTGGTTATTTATAGTAAATTTTTGAAAATTATGCTATTAATAATAAATTTTTGAAAATTTTGCTATCTTTAGTAAGATTTTGAAAATTTTGCTGTTTATAGTAAATTTTTTAATGAAAATTATGCTATTTATAGTATATTATTGAAAGTTATGCTATAAATAGTACATTTTTTAAAATAATGCTATAAATTTTTGAAAATTATTCTATTTATAGTAAATTTTTTTTTAAATTATGCTATTTATTGCAAATTTTGCTGTTTATAGTAAATTTTTGAAAATTTGGCTAATTATGATACATTAATGAAAATTACGCTATTTATAGTAAATTATTGAAGGTTATGCGATTTTAAGTTAATTTTTGAAATTTGGCTATTTATAGTAAACTTTTAAATATTTGGCTATTTATAGTAAATTTTTGAAAATTTGGCTATTTATAGTAAATTTTTTGAAAATTTTGCTTTTTATAGTACATCAATGAAAGTTATGCTATTTATAGTAAATTTTCGAAAATTATGCTATTTATAGTAAATTTTTGAAAATTATGCTATTTATAGTAAATTTTTGAAATATTGGCTATTTATAGTAAATTTTCGAAAAGTTTGCTTTTATATTATATTCGAAAAATTTGCTTTTTTAGTAAAATTTATTGTAAATTTTTAAAAAATTTGCTATCAATATTAAATATTCGAATATATTGCTATTTATAGAAATTTTTCGAAAGGTTTTCATTGAAGATTTTTTAAAAATTTGATTTTATTAAATTTTTGGAAAATTCTATTCGGGTGGTAGCATTTTAGAACATGGTCATTGATTAGATTACTATGTTATATGACTGTTTGACTATATATCTCTATATCGATACGACTAAATAACAATATCCTTTGACTATTAAGCCAATGTCACCCTAATTTCATTCCCCCTTCTCAATCTTTTGATCATAGTTACCGCAAAATGCTCAGTAAGAAAAACACCATCACAAAAAAACCGGAAATGAATCAGTTTACCAACACATATGTATACAAATATTTTCATGCAAACACACATAAACAATCTCCTCTACATATTTGGACACATGTACGTACAGCAGACAATAAATGAAATTAAAACAGACTTCACCTGAAGACAAAATATTAACAAAGAAAAAAAAGAAGAAATAAAACCTCTTTATGATTGACCGAAAACAATCAGTTTTTCTTAAATTCTTGTTTAAGGAAGTCGGCTTTTTTCCTGTAAGCAAAAAACGTTTCAGGTGAACAGAGATACTGAAGAGCTTTCGTAAACGAATTTCGTTTACTAAAAAAAAGTTTTTGCTTTAAAAGCTACTAGAATTCCTTTTCTGGTATATTTACTTAAGGTTTTTCTTTATACTTTTAACGTATTCTACTTTATGTCATGTTAATATTTCTTTACCCATAAAACAAACAGTTCGGCTGTCTGAATATAAACATTTTTATGAATTCCTTTAAAGTATTCAAGTTATTACAAGCATTTTTTTACAATTATAATTTATCAGTTGCAATATGTTTTTAAGGCTGAAATCCGAAAGCACAGAGTCATATTCAGGGCAAAAGAAAAATCTGTTTTAATGTTCTTATTATTTAAACATAAATAATTTTTCTTGTTTTATTTTCAAGCAGATTTTTTCAAGCAAACACAACGAAATAATGCAATATTGATTTTGTTTAACATTTATTTAACAAATTGTTTGTGCTTGTGTGTGTGTGTCTGTCTGTCTTTTCCTGGTAAGAGATTCTGTTATTTTCGCTTTTTTTTTGTATGGATTTAAAGCTTAAAACTGCAATTTAATGAGGTATTTTTGATATATAAGCGCCTTACAGTATGCTATGACTTTTTGTTAATGATATATAAAAAAAAGTAGGCTATAGTTTTCATTCATTTAAAACCATAGTAAGTGATTAAGGTTATTATTTTTTAACGATTTAAAAGTTTTATTTGCTACGAAATCTTGCCACAAATTTACTTAAATTGTCATGTCCTTTAAGCTTAATGTTTTGAATGTTCCTAATTATTTGTCTTTTGCATAATTACAGGGATAAGTGCCAATGTGAAAACTTTATTATTTTCAATTGATTTACTTAGGCCTAATGGCAATTGATTTCCTTAGAATATTTGTTATGCAAGTCCTGATCCTGGTTTTGTTGCTGACTTTATAAGTGAGTGAGTGTATGTTTATTAAAGTGTATAATTTTCTTAAGTGCCTAAAATGCTGCTATTGTTTGAATAAACAAGCGCATTAAGTAAGTCTTTATAGATATGTCTCTGTGTTTATTACGGAGCTTATGATTAAATGGCTGTATGATTTGGAATTTGATGTTTAATAAAAGGGGATAATACAGCAAGAAATTTCAAATAAAATAAAAATCCAAAACATTTATAAATCTCAAATCCAAAAAGTATGTAATTAATTTTATTATTAAATGTTTTATTTAAATACAAAAGAAATTTTAAACATCTTTTTAAACTAAAGAAAATTCAAAAATTAAAAAAGGATATATGGGAAGCCTGGAAATGGTTAAACCAAAATATAAAACATTTGGAGTACTATTAAAGCAAGCCAAACTACAACTTTTAAGGTAAACTTTTTTAAGCAAATTATTGCTTTTGTGTTAAAAACAGCAAGGATATGATAATAAAGTATGTACTTATACGATGAATTTTTTTCAAACAGTTTTAAAAACGGATAAACAAATTGCTTTATATTAGTAACTAAGGTACAAACTAATTATTTTGATTACATTTTCCAAAAAAAGGATACATGGCAAGCAAAGAAATGTTTCTATGGAAGTTAATTGTATTTAAAGGGTTATTAGTAGAAGCAAAGCTACGACCTGTGTGGTACTTTTTTATAAGAAAAATCATTGGTTTTGGTAAGAAAACAGCAATTCATATAAAAATCCTTGTTTTTCATTGGAAAATAAAATAAAAATCAATTATTTTGCTTAAGTTTTCTTAAAAAGGATAAATGACAAGCTTGGAAATGGTTCGACAAAACTAACTAGTATATGTTTTATAGAGTATGCAAAAATAAGTGTGTATGTCCTGTGAGGAAATTGTTTTTCAGATTAATCTTTTTTTTTTAACAGAAAACAGCAATAAATATAACATTATGAAACTCTTGTAGAAAAAACACAATTTTAGAGCAGTTTTTATCTTTTCCGTAAAAAAGGATATATGGCAAGCTTGGAAATAGAGGTGCAAAAGTAACTAGAAGTTAGAGTCATGTTAAAATATTTAAAATACTACGTCCTGTAGCATAATTCTTTCTAAAAAATATCAATATTTTTTAAATTAGAACACGAAGAAAAAAAATTCATTAGGGTTCTTAAGAAAACAGATGCGTAATTTAATCTAAGTTAAAAAAAATTATTTGAATTAATGCAGCTTTAAGTTATTTAAGCTTGAGTTAAAATATAAGCAAGCTTAAAAACAATAAAAATATAAACAATTAAAAAAAGGATATATAGCAAAGTCTCTAGTTTATCACAAATATTAATCAATAATTGTAGGGTATGAAAACCAGAAAATTTTACAAGTTTTGCGCTTAAAAAATCTACCGTTAACCTAGTGATTAAGGAAAAAGTTAGGAGGAAAGAAGTTCTAAGTAAAAAAATAAAATAAAAAATCCAAAAAAGAATTAAAAAGCATTATAAACTACATAATATTCAACCTTACAATTCGAAACTTTGAAATAATTCAATAAAGAAGGAGTTACGAAAAAAGAATATATGACGATCACCTTAAGAAACGTTTTAACAGAGACAAGATTTGAAGGATAGACCGTGTAGACAATTCGACGTCCTGAAGTGTAATTTTTTTTTTTAATTTTTAAAAAATAAAAAAGGAAATGTCATGAAAAATTAAAATAAAATAAATATTTTCTGGCAAAAAAAAAAAAAAACTTTCAATATATGGGCATGTTTTAACAATCCGAAAACGTTGAAAATTAGCGATTCTGACTTGAAATCGCACAAAAGGTGTCCTGTTTATCGCAATAGCAGGAAGTTTAGCTACGTCAGATTGCAAAAGTATGCTCAAGGGAACTAGAATATTTGTAAAAAAACATGAAGATCGCAAGATAAGGATTAGCAAGGGAAATTTAAAAAATAAAAAAATAAATCGTGCGATTGGCAGAGCGTGGCCGAAGTAAAAAACCCCCAATTTAAAAAAGAAAATTACGTTTTTATGGTAAACGTACGTATTCTCGAATTTTCATATCTTTCTTTTTAGAAACTTTTAAAAATAAAGTAATTGCAGTTTTAGGGTTTCAATTAAAATCGATTGTTTTTGTTCAATATCACGATTATTGGTAGATAATAAAAGTCATGCCACATTTCCTTTCTATTAGAAATTTTTAATTGTTTATATTTCTTTACACGACGGCAACATCAATGCATATGATATAGTCAGGCTGGTTCTGCTCATTAAGCTGCCTGGTCTTACATGGACATAAGCTACAAAGATAGGCATCCACCGTTGAGAGCAAGTCGACTTGACTTACTCCGCTTTTTGTGTGAAAGGCCATCGAGAGACAGCTCACTTGGGCCCTTTATTGGCACCTTTGTGATACCCAGCGCCAATGACCATCTTATAAAGCAGTTACTCAGATAACGTCACCGCAAAAACCAACCAATTCGTCTTCTTAATGAAGAGAACAAGCGATTTAAGTTATATCCTGGATAGATCCTCCAAGCAGGCAAACACCGGACCCATTCCTTTAGCATGAGTCCCCACCGGCCAGTGCCCAGTCACAACCGATATCACTGTCTTTATCTGTGTAAATGGTTATGTGAAATAATCAAATATTTACAATTGCTTTAAACTTGACTTTAAAGTCATTCTGTATAAAACCGGTTTGAAATCGATTTGGGTATCCAATTCTTAAAACTACGACTGGAGCTCCGAGAACATCGACACAGAATTTGAGATCGATACAGAGTTAGAGATTCCACCAGTAAATAATATGCTTTGCAAAGTGTAAAACTGGAAAATAATCTAAATCTGCTAGAAAGCCACTTTTCTCAATTCCAAAGGTAAACAAAGCTTTGAAGAGCCTGTATTTCACCCCGTTAGAACTAGGACCGTCAAAAAATTCTTGCTCTCCTATAGTGGTACTAACTTTTAAAGCTTTTACTACTTTCTGTTATGCCTACATAAGACAGACATAGTTAATAAATATAGTCTTTAAAACGTTTCTTTCTAATTCCCTTTAATAATAGTTATTTTTAAAACAATTGCTTCCTATTTTAATTATTAAGTAATAAAAATTGTTTAAACTCATTTTCATTTCAAATTAATGCTGTATGCTTTAATTTCTATAGAAACAAAAAAAAAAAGAGTTAAAACTGAATAGTTTAAAATAAACAATAAAATAAATAAATGTAAAGCATACGTGCCGGAGTAAAAGCATCATAGAAACTGCAGCATACATTAAGGCTAAAAATTGCAAAATAGAAAGAACAGGCAAAAAAGGCAAATAACAATAGGTGTTGAATACTTATACAAAAACCATTTATTTAACCTCAAACCTTAAATTACAAAGCACTAGTAAAAAAGGACACAAAAATCTAAATTTTATTTAAGCATAACAAAAAATTAAATGCAACCTCCAAATTTATTTGTTTAAACAAAAAAAAAGAAGATGTAAATAGAGAAAGAGAAACTGAACAAAATTGCACAAAATATAAAAAACAAATACACTTGATAAAATACATTTGCGAAATAGTAAAACAAATATTTTAGCAAAAATAGCAACCATTTTAAGCAAAAAAAAAAAAAAAAACTTTGTCAGCCAGATATCAGGAGTGATTTTTTTTTTGGTTGTGCATAACAATCCTAAAGACATGTAGAACAATAATTAAAAATAACAAAAGACTCTCTTTTTAGGAAAATTTTATTTACACTCTTTTACTTATGCGAACAAAGATAATAGAACTGCTAATCTCTTACTAGAACAATAACAATGTATTTTTTTCTTTGCAGATATTGTACTTTTTAAGGACAGTGAAACAGTGAGAAGAGACTTGTTGGAAAAATTCAAAAATATCATTTCAATATTTCTTAAGATCCCAGCTCTACTTAATCAATTTTATTAAAAAAGTTTTTTGTTAAATAAAAAAAAAAATTTTTTTTTTTTTTTTTGTTCACTGTAATTTTCCATTCAATCTACAACATCAGCGAAAAACTCCCAGCAACTACAATGGGATAATAACATGTCTGTTATAACAATATTTAGCAGAAAAATTCTTAAAATCAACAACAGCCGGGTTTTTGTCCTTTTTTATGAAATAAATTTCGGTTAGCAAAAAAGCTACAACCGGTTTAAAGAAAAAAAAAAAAACCAAGCAAAAACACTCACCGCTTTATAACGACAGCAAAACACACGAAAACAGCAAAAAAAAAAAGCTCGTTATGTTTATGCATTCCAAAAAAACAAAAAAAAAATTTATATATTTTTTTAGATTTTCTTATGTTTTATTTCTGTTAATGCAGATTACAATTTTTGCTGCAAGTACAAACTGCCGCTTTTCATACTTTTACCCGCTAAAACATTTAGTAAAAAGAAAATATATATACACAGAAGTTTAGTGAAAGCAGAAAAAATCTAAACTGTGTAACGGAAATGTTCAGCTTACAGGATGAGGAAGAAATTATTATACATCCGGTTTGGATTTCGGTATTTTACAGAGGTTTTTGTGGCCTACAATAGAGCGTATTACTTTACTTTAAAATTACTTTATGTGGAAAAGAAAAAGGGAATATTTGAGTTAAATAACAATGAAAAAAGAGCAATTAAATCTTATAAAAAGTTATACAGAATTTATAAAGTAATAATGGTGTAAAGTTATAAAGTTATAAAGCTATAAAGTTATAAAGTTATAAAGTTATGAAGTTATAAAGTTATAAAGTTATAAAGTTATAAAGTTATAAAGTTATAAAGTTATAAAGTTATAAATTTATAAAGTTATAAAGTTATAAAGGTCTAAAGTTATAATGTTATAAAGTTATAAAGGTATAAAGTTATAAAATAATAAAGTAATAAAGTTGTAAGGTTATAAAGTTAAAAATTATAAAGGTATAAAGTTATAATGTTATAAAGTTATAAAGTTATAAAATAATAAAGTTATAAGGTTCTAAAGTTAAAAATTTATTAAGGTATGAAGTTATTAAGTTATAAAGTTATTAAGTTATCAAGTTATAAACTTAATAAAGTTATAAAGTTATATATACAGCTATTAAGCTTTAAGGTTATAAAATTGTTGAACAATAAAATAATAAAGTTCTTAAGTTAGAAACTTTTGATATTAATAATCCTTCTTAAATTCCCTTAACATTTTAATTCTTTAACCTTTTTCCGACTAGAATATCTTTTTTCCTTTTGATTTTGTTTTTTTTTCAAGTCAAATACTTTATTTAATTAAAAAATTACTTTCTCTTATTTCGAACAATTATAAAGTTATGATGCTTACAAATTTGCTTGAGCCAATTCATTATTTTCTTTCTTTTCTTCCACTTGAATCCTTTTAAGTAGAAGAAGTTGCTTCCAAACATAATAAATGATTTTTTTGCTCATCTGAGCTGTGTTAAAAACTTAATTTTTCTTCGTTTGAGGATTCCCTCCTCAACTACCTCCTCAAGAATTGTTCTCTGTGATAATTATAAGGAAGTGTTAACTCAAAATCGTTCTCTATACTTTTTAAATTTTCTATTTAACTGAACTTTGTGCTGCATAAGATTAATGATGTAAAAAATTGAGCGCATCATTAGCGTTACTAAAATGCAATTAACTGCAACGAATTGCTTTGAGTTGCTCGAAAATATTTGCTCCTGCTTTCGATGCTGCATTTATAATCCAAGTGTTTTTTCGGATGTAAAAGTGCTTTTGATGTTTAAAAAGCTTTTCAAGGCAAAAATATTGTTGGGGTGGTTCGTTTCGTTAAACTTTTTTTTTGTTCGTAGATAGTTAATGAAGCAAAGTGTTTTATTAACTGACAGAACACAAAAATTTTAGTTTCTGCCTTAATTTCATTTTTAGGCAACAAAAGAAAAAGTTTATTACAAAGAGTTTTGAATTATTTTCCATAAATGTAAAGTGAATGAGTATCAAGTATGATTAAAAAATATTAAGCTACTTAACTACTATTTAAATAAATGAAAATCTAGTATTATGGGTATTTGAAACTGCGACCAATACCAAGTAGAGGTGAGAATAGAAAATATTTTATAATATAAAAGAAATTAAGAAAATAATAAAAGCTTTAGAACAAACAAACTGAAATCAACCGCTCCCTTCATAGCTTAACAACTTTTTAACTATTTAACTTTATAACTTTATAATTTTATAACTTTATAACTTTATAATTTTATAACTTTATACCTTTATAACTTTATTACTTTATAACTTTATAACTTTATAACTTTATAACTTTATTACTTTATAACTTTATAACTTTATAACTTTATAGCTTTATAACTTTATAACTTTATAACTTTATAACTTTTTAACTTTTTAACTTTATAACTTTATAACTTTATAATTTTATAACTTTATACATTTTAAAACTTTATAACTGTATTCCAATGTAACTTTATAACTTTATGGCTTTATAACTTTATAACTTTACAACTTTATAACTTTATAACTTTATAACTTTATAATTTTATAACTTTATAACTTTACAACTTTATAAATTTATAACTTTATAACTTTATAACTTTATAGCTTTATAACTTTATTACTTTTTAACTTTATAACGTTATAACTGTATACCAATGTAACTTTATAACTTTATAATTTTATAATTTTATAACTTTATAACTTTATAGCTTTATAGCTTTATAGCTTTATAACTTTATAACTTTAAAGCTTTATAGCTTTAAATTTTTATAACTTTATAACTTTATAATGTTATAGCTTTATAACTTTATAATGTTATAGCTTTATAACTTTATAAACTTATAGCTTTATAACTATATAAACTTATAACATTATAACTTTATAACTTTATAACTTTATAACTTTATAACTTTATAACTTTATAACTTTATAACTTTATAACTTTATAACTTTATAACTTTATAACTTTATAACTTTATAACTTTATAACTATATTACTTTATTACTTTATAACTTTATAACTGTATAACTTTATAATTTTATAACTTTATACATTTTAAAACTTTATAACTGTATACCAATGTTACTTTATAACTTTATAACTGTATAACCTTATAACTTTATAATTTTATAACTTTATAACTTTATACATTTTAAAACTTTATAACTGTATACCAATGTAATTTTATAACTTTATAAATATTATAAATTTATAACTGTATACCTTTATAACTTTATAACTTACTCAATTTATAACATTTAAATTGTTAATTAATTTAAATTGTATGGTTTAATTCTCCTTAAACTTTAACTGTTTGGCTTTCGATTATAACCCCATCTTAATTTAACACAAATCCCTTTCTTATACACACAGACTCATAAAGTGTCTCGATGTGACCACATAACAGCCACTGGTCATTAGTACTAATACCACCTAACAAACGCACACATACATAAACACATGATTACAACTAATACCATAAAACTTAAGGTAATATTGGTTAATAAATTTTGCTTGTTCAATGTGCAATTAATAATAAAGTGCAAGGAAAATGTTATAAAGCAGATTAGATTTTTGAATATTAGATAAGAACATTATGTAAATGAATATTTTTAGATGAAAAAGGATTTAATATTAATTAAAATGATGTTAAGAGAAATTTTATTGATTTAAGATTAAATAAGAAAGTCGAATTTGTTCTGGTTTGATTTTTATTGGAATGTTGGGTTTAATTTGCTATTGAGTTTGGAAATTTTGAGTAGCTTAAAGAATATTTAAAGTAACTTTTGAATTGTTATTTTATTATAACGTTTAAACGATGATAGCTTGATATATTGCCTTTTCTTTGGTTTTTATTTAATGAAAATACTGCTGAAATTGTTGAAATTATTGCCAATTTATTGCTTTAATTCTAAAATTAATATTTATCATACGTAACACCTTATAGATATATAAAGCTAAAAAATTGTTAGCTTCTTAGAACGAAAACATTAGAAAAAATGTTGTACCTGTTAAGACAATAATCTTGTCTTTTAAGACTACAGGAAAATATTTGAAATAATCAATAAAAATTTCCTTTCAAACAAAAATATCTCCTAAACTTATATCCTGCCAACTGTGCCCTAGAACTTTTTGTAGTATTTTTAAAACGAAATTTATTACTTCTATTAAAAAAAAATCCATTAAAAGCTCTTCAATATTTTTCTTCTTAAACTTGCAACATTTGTCTTCTCTCATTGTTTACATTCACTTCCTTTCTCAGATGTCCTTTTGTTTCCTCAAATAGTTTGCCTAATTACCTTGTTCTACTCTTCTTAGTGGTAAATTAAAAAAGTGTATCTTCTGCTCTTCCCTTTATTCCATTTAGTTTGGAAAATTATTAAAATATGAATTTTTAAAAGCACTTGGTATTTTTATTACTTGGAAAAAGCCTGATGCTGAGGGTTGTCAAGAATTATGACAGCAGCTTATGTAAAATTAATGTTATAACAACAACCACTAAAAATTGCAAAAAAAAAAAAAAAAAAACTTTTTAAAAGAAAATTGTCCATGAAATGGTGTGAATTGTCAATCGTTTTGAAAGGTTTTTTTTATAAGCTGAAATATTTAAAATATTAAAATTGTAAAAGTAAATTATAGCTCCAAAAAGAAATTGATGCCAGTTTTCAGATTGTTGGGAAAGTAAGGAACAAATTAAGAAGAAACCATTAAATCGTAATTATTTCGCAAATGGCTTAAAAATTTAATGCCATTTTTATTAAAACATTCGAATATGTAATCTTTTTTTAAGGTGTAAAATTAATTATCTAGCTCTTCAAACACAGTTTTTCTTTATAATTGTTAAGTAAATGCATAATAACAAAATTTATTCGAATAATCGGGTTTACGAATAATCGGTTATTTAAACAACCGATTTTCTTCTTTTAATCGAAAAAAATCAAATACTTTTGTTAAAATTAATTCAAAATTTTAAGAAAAAAATTAATTTGTAATCGGTTATTCGAATAATCGATTATATCCACCTTTAAATGATTAAAATAAAAATTCAAAGTAGTATCGAATAATGTTATGGATATTAATTCAAGACTTAAAAAAAAATTACTCGACTAAACGATTTTTTTTTTAACCGATTAAAATTAACTTTTACAGAATCGAATAAAAATTTTACGAAATATCGAATATTCTTGTAAATATAAATTCAAGATTTAAACAAATGTTAAAAAGATTTAAAAGTTTTTTGAATAACCGATTTAATTCATTTTCAAAAATTTAATTGAAAATTCAACGAAATATTGAATATTCTTGTAAAGATTAATTCAAAATTAAAAAAACTAAATTTATTTGAATAATCGGTTATTCGATTAACTAATTTACACCAAATTTTATTGAATTAAAAAAATTTTAACAAAATATCGCATATCCTGGTAAAGATTTATAAAACCGATTTATTTTAACTTTAAATTATGCGAATTAAAATTTGATAAGACATCTTATTTACTTGGAAAGGCCGATTCAAAATTTAAAAAACACCCGAATAATCGCTTTATCAAAAAATTTTTTATTTACTCTTACTTATAATTATTCGAATAAAAATTTTATGAAACATCGAATATTGTGCAAATATTAATTCAAAAAAAAATTAAATGTGCTCAAATAATCAGGTATCGTAAAAACGATTTACCCTAACTTTTAATTATTCGAATAAAAATTTTATGGTATATTAAATATTCATGTTAAGATTAATTCCCAGTTTCAAATAAATTTTCGTGAATAATCGGTCAATCCTGCAACCAATTTACTCTAACATACCATTATTCGAATAAAAATTCGGCAAACTATCGAATATTCGAATAAATTAATCGAGTTTTCTGGTAAGGCCTTATAAATTTCAAAAAAAAAATTATTCGAATAAATTCTTAGCGATTTATTGAAAATTTATATTTAAATGTATTAAAGATTTATTTAAATCTTAAAAAAGAAATACAATCTAGAATAATCGGTTACTCATATAATCAATTAACTCTAACCTTTATTTATTCGAATAAAAATTTTGCGAAATATCCAATATTCTAGTAAAGACTAATTTAAAATATCAAAAAAAAATATGTACTCGAATAATCGGTTATACGATAAACATACTTCACTATTCAATTATTCGAATACAAATTTAACGGAATATCGAACATTCTTTAAAAGATTAATCAAATGCTCAATCAAGTAAATGAAATTAATAGATATTTAAAAGAAAGTTATTCGATTATTCGGGTTATTCGATTAAACACAATTTACAGAACATCGAAATCTTTGTTTGGGTTTTTAAACATTTTTTAAAATTATTGTTAGCAATTTGTGCAACTAATCGAATATTCCTTTAAGCGAATAAAAATGCAGAAAAGAAAGCTTAAAAAATGTACTAATTTTTGGTAAAATTATTCGAATAATCGTTTATTAAAGTACAAAATTAATTGTCTAGCTCTTCAACTAATGTTTTTTATATTGTTAAGTAAATTTACAATAAAAAATTTATTCGATTAATCGGTTTTTCGAATAATTGGTTATTCAAAAATTAGCAAAAAATTGGAAATTTGTGGAACTAATTAAATTCTCGCTTAAGCGAATTTAAATACCGAACAAATTATTTAAAAAAGTATCTTAATTCATCGAAGAAAAATCGATAATTAAAATTTCTCCAAAAAAAAGCCTTAAGGCACTTTAACTGGCACCATTATCAAATTTCATAATTACTTCGCATAAAAAGGGCTAATAAATGTCTTAAAAAATAATCCTTTAACAAACGAGCTGGAAGAAGTAATTTTTTACAATAACTTGAAGTGGTTTTTCCAGACATTAAACGTGTTTACGAGGCACCAATTTCATTTGCTACATGACGATGACGATAACGATGTTGGTTGTACGTGTTTGTAGTTTAATAGAGCCGCTTAAATCTTTTAAGTCTTATTGTTTCGCGTATAAAATAACAAAAGCCAACACAACTACAAAACTAATCATTTTAAAAGATAAAGCAACATGTTTATAAACATTTATAAGCAGTGAAACTCTAAAGTAACAATAAACCAGACACAAACAAATTTATGTTCTTCTTTTCTTTGTTATTGTAAAACCCTCGACTTAAAAAGGATATTTTTTAATATGGAAAATTTTATATAAATTTTACAAGATAAAAATGTAATAACAGTTTATAGAAACCAGCAAACGAATATAGATAGATTTTAAGCAGCTATAAATTTAAAGGGTTGCTTGTTCGGTTTATCAATGGTTATTTGGTTTTGGAGAAAACCTAATAGGAAATCGTTAGAAACAAGGAGAATATTATGTACTAAAAAATACATAAGCTAAAATTGGAACTAAACGCTTTAAAAGTTTAAATTTTAGGATTTGTAATTCTAACAAAACTTTTTCGTAAATACAACAAAATATCATAAATATAAAAATTTGCTGGTTAAAGTTTAAAAAAAAGAAAACTATGTACATACTTAAATAAAAAACGCCAACTTATGCTTTAAAAGTCCCGATTTACGGATTTGTTATTTTAATCAAATGTATGCGTCAATACAACAAAATAAAATAAATAAAATTATTTGTTGACTAAAACCATTTTAAAGAACATTCCATTGTTAGTTATTTCGTTCTTAAAAAAAACAAAATTGATGTATTTTATGCAACGAAATTTTGTCAATATGGCAAAATAACTTTAATTGAAAATGTGTACCCTTAGCAATCTTTTCAGTGTAAATCTTATCTGTTTGACTTTGTTTTTGAAAAAATGTTTCTACATAAAGCTTAAAGTCAAGATTTATTCGTTTGATGAAACTCTGTTGTCAATATAGCAAAAATTATTAAACGGAAATTATTGAAAAATAAGAACAAAAGTATTGACTTTATAATAAACTAGCTTAACCCGGTGTGCTTCGCTACACTGCTTTAACCACTTCTTTAGTTGAGAGATATTTAATATATGCATCCTATGGAAGGTTTACCCCCTGCGCCTTCCCGCTTTATTTTTATTTTCAAAAGTGTCTTGCTATAACAGTTCTTAAGATATGTGATATTAAACATTGGCGTCTTAGGGGGGTAACATTTCCTCGCTGCTATTGTATTTCAATTTTGGGGTTCAGAAAATCATACTACAAAAAGTTCAACAAAATGAGTGCAGCGGCTCTAAATTATATTTCTATCTATGAGGGGTTCTGCTCCTCCTCTGGATATCCCGCCCATTTCTATATTGAAATTTATAGTTTACCATAATAGTAGTTCTTCAGTTGAGCGATATTTAATATATGCATCCTATGAGAGGTATTTCCCCCCCTGCGCCTACCCGCTTTATTTTTATTTTCAATAGTGTAGTATACCATAAGAGTGACTTCCACAAAGTTCGAACATTCTCACTATAACAGTTCTTAAGATATGCCACATTAAACATTGGCGTCCTATGAGGGGAACTACTGTCCCCGCTACTACTTTATTTAAATTTTGGGGCTTAGAAGATCCTACTACCAAAAGTTCAACAAAATGCGTACAGTGGCTCTTAAGATATGCGATATTTAATATTGGCATCCAATGGGGGGTACCAATTCCCCTGCCCCTATCGAAAAATAAATACTGTAAAAATTTCAGGAAAACCGGTTCAGTAGTTTAGGAGTCTATAAGCCAACAAACAAACAGACAAACAAACATACAAACATTTTTCATTTTTATTTTATATAGATTAGCTTAAAACCGCAATGAATAGAAAAAAATTTTTTCGTTAATACAACAAAATAGATTAAATGGAATAATTTATAAGCATAAACCTTTATAGAGAATATAACATCTCTAGATTTTTTTTAAAATCTATAAAATAATAAAAAAAAGAGTTTTATCAATATAGCAAATTATGATTAATGAAAGATTCAAAAATGAAGCAACCTTTTGCAAGTACGTATTTATTATTAAGTCCATGATTTTTGTTTTTTTTTTTTTAATATAATTTTTAAGTTCTCTTATGGAAAATTGGTTGTCAATAAAGCAAAACTTAACAGCTGCAAATTTATGGGCCGATTACGGATGACAACTGAACTTAAGTTGTGTTGCCAGAAGCGAAATCAGGCAACGCCACTGAAGTTAAAATATAAAAAAAAAATTTTGTATTTTAATAACAGCAGTGTTGCCTTATTTCACTGCTGGCAACACTGATAGAAAAATGCATCTTCATATTGATGATGCCCTAACATCAGAATTGTGACATCAATGTTACTACAAATTGCATCAATGATGCAAAAAGTAACATCAATCCAATGACTAACGTCTTCGTACAATTTTGTCATTGTTTATGCTTGTGATCTATTTTATGACTATAGTGACATCAATTCGATGCCACATTTTGTGTATTATTAACATTATGTTCATGATTACAATGAATTATAAAAAGCAAAAATTCCTATATTCTATTTTTTTAGATTATTTATTATTTTTTAAATTTTTAAAGTAGATTGATTACGAAAGCCATATGGGGCATGGTGCTAGTGTCTTATAATTGAAAGTTCTGCTGTAAACAAAGGTCGTAATTCAACAAACGTGAAACAAACATATGTAACAGGTAAGTTAATAATAATATTCTCTCACTTTGACTTAAGTCAATTCCAATGACTTTGACTTAATGACAAACTGTCATTAAATTGATGCTAGTGTGTCCTTTCTCCGATGTTACTGCGTCATCGCACTGAGGACATGTTCGTCATTTCAGTGGTGCCGATGTGTCGTCCCATTGATGACATAATTTCATTTTTACCCTGATGACACTTTGGCCAAGTGATGTTAAGATTGACATCACCATGATGAAAAGTGTCATGGGTTCAAAAACAAAGACTCTTGTCATAGTACTGATGTCAAAATACATTAGCGCTTTTACGCCTTTTCTATCAGTGTAGTTAAGTTGCCATTCGTAACCAACCCATAAGTGTTTCTAAGACATTTTGAGTTTAATTGCTTCAACGAAACTTAGTGGTTAATATAGCAAAATTAATCACAAGTCTTTATTTGCAAAATTAATCTTTTTTTTTAATTTTTAAAATTTTGGTATAGCTTTTACCACAAATTAACCTTCAAGCCCGCAGTTTCAACGAAACTTGTTTGTCAATAAAGCAAAATTTGATAAGAAGGACTAAATTAAATCTAAATGATGAAACAGAACTGAGTCTTCAACTTCAGGCAAAAATTTTAAAGCCCATTATTCAAACGTCGGCAGTAACTTCAAATTCTCTCTCATTTCTTTCGTTTTCTTTTGTTCTTATTTTTCTTTGTTTACAAAATGTATGAAATTGAATGAAAGTATGGTAGCATTGTTAAGAGAATAATTGTATTTATGTGAGAGCATTAGAAAAAAACGTCCTCAAAATAAAATTGATTTTATTTCTCGACCGCATTCTCTGGCATAATTTTATGTCAAACTGTATGAAAAACATCGTTTAGCCCCAGTTCTGTTTCATCATTTAATCTCCTTAATGAATTTTGCGAATAAAAATTTTTCGTTTTTTTTTTTTTTTTTTTTTTTGCAATATTCATTGAACTGTTAATTTTTTTGTTTAGATTTTAGAAAATTTTGGATAATTTGTAAACTGAATTAACCCCTTGAAGTATGTTGCTTGCGAATAAAGCAAAACTTGGTAAGATGGACTTAACGAAATTTGTTTTGTTGTTTCTTTTTAATTTTGATGCTTTATCCCCATTAAATAAGCAATTATTAAATTTAACAAACGTTTATTCAGTAAAATTTTCGTATAAAATTTATTTTGTAAACCTTTATTAAATTTAAAATATTTTTATGACTACGGCCGTGAATATTTAACGAATTTTGTTTTTATCAATTCAGCATAATATTAAAAAATTTATTATTTTGCTCTAACTTTTTTCGTATATTTCCTACCAGGCTGTTGACTTAACTTATTCCTTAAGAATTTATTAAAATCGATAGCCAATTTATTTTGCAAAAATTTTCAATAATCTTACTACGTCTTAGCTTAACAATAACCTAGAGACAACAAACAGCAAAATAAACTTGGTCAAGCCGGAATTTATGATACCCTACACCATAGTATGTATTTCTAAAAACTCTTTTGAGGGAGTACCCTTTTTGAGACGCATGGCCCATTGGCATTCACTGACTTGCCAAAACAAAAATTATATTATGCGGTTAAGATTCATGTAAAAGTTCTTTGTGCCGAATTTTATTTAAATAATTAAATCTTTAAAGAGGAGATTTTTTCATCTATTAATAATTTTAGGGAGGGGTTTTATATGGGACCTTTTGTCAATTGAAGACCTTCCAGTTAATCATGACATGTAAAAGACGTTATTTTCGTCAAAGATGGTTTATGGGCACAAAAGCTTTATTCCGCAAAAAAGTTTGTATGGAAAATATATAAAATTATAGCTCGATTTTCACCGTTTTCAATAAGCATGGTCCTTATGATAATTAAAAATGTATATTTACCAAATTTTTTTAAATTGCCTTCAAATTTGCGATCTATATTTTGCGCACAAGATTTACAGGGACAGCCAGTCAGCCGAACGGACGTCGAAAGATCGATTCAAAAAGTGTTTTTGAGTTGATCGGTATACTAAAAGGAAGTTTAAGGTTCAGTCGTTTAAGGTGTCACTATTAAGGTTCTGGGTACAACAAGAAAATTTGATGTAGAGTCGTACCTAAACAAAAGAGGCACGCGTTTTCTAGTTGTCAAAAATGTTCATGCCCACATAAATTGTATGAAGCATCCCTAAATAGCGCGTCTTCAACGCTTTGCAATTCGAAAATCCGATTTTACAGCGCGTTTAATAGTGAAGTTGGCCGCTATTTGTTATAAATAATGGCAATTTGGCTTTTTTTGTGTCAACCTAGCGGTTTTATCTCCATTTTTTTTTTTTGTTTGTTTCTATTATGGGATTTTTTTAAACAAGAAAGTTAACACTACTTTTCGTAACACAACGTTGACGCTCTTGTTTAAGCAGAAGAAAATGTCAGCCTTCTGCTTTTGTTAAGGCTGTTAAAGAAAATTTTTGTTGATTTTCTGAAAAACACTCTCCCCTCTTTTTTTAATCCTTTTCAAACCAAAGTGATAACAAATGACAAATTGGAAATTGTTAAAATGAAGGCGAAACTTACCTGAGTGGGTTTAACGGCTGAAAATTGTTGGTTTTGTTGTTGATGTACACTTTGCTGCTGCTGTTGTTGTTGTTGTTGCTCTTGTAATAAAGCCATTGATGTTGGTGCTTGTTGTTGGTGATATTGTTGCTGATAATATTGCTGTTGTTGCTTTAAATGCTGTTGATATTCAAATTTATCATGTTGTTGCATTTGATATTGTAATTGCTGTTTATAATTAAGTGTTTGTGGCTGTTGTTCTTGTTGCTCTTGTGTGACAGCAGCAGCAGTAACAGTAACAGCATTTGCTATGAGCAACAACCAACACACTGTTAAAACCATCATTAACGTTTTCATACCCAACAAAATCATTAAACATTCCGTTTTAAGTGGTTTTAATAGAAATTTCAAAACATTCAACATTTTATTGTTGGAAGTTTAATCGTTTTATGTTTTTTTTTCTCGAATAATTTTTTCACGATTTTACTAGAAAAATTGTTGGCTAAAATATTTTTCAGTTGTTTAAGCTTTGCGGTTCCTTTTAAAGCGGAAATTTATTTACAATACATTTTAAAAATGTTCGATGTGTTTTATCATGAACTGAAAATAAACCATACAATTCCAAGAAACATTAAGATTAAACTAAATATAAAATATTTATGCATAGTTAACACCCTACAAGAAAAAAGAAAGAATAAAATTAAATGAACAAAAGGAAATCATTTATGAACACTTATATGGAAAAACAATTAATCGTTTAGCAGTTCGTTAAATTAACAAATTTTTGTTTAAGAATATCTATAATTAAAATAAAACGGATAACCGATTATTCGTATACAATTTAACCGTCTTGAAATTATTCCAAACAATGATTCGAATTATTAATTATGGAAAAGCTAAAAGCGGTTCAAGACAAATTGGTTTTTTTTAAATAAATATTTTTTTCAATAATTCGCCTTAAATATGATCCAAAAAGTTATTGAATAATCGATGTTTTGTCCAGGAACCCTGTATTAACCGAATAAAGAATGATTGAATAGCCGATTATTCGGCTAGAAATGTTTTGTTTAAATATTTTTTTCGAATACAAACAATTGTTCCGTTAGATAATTGGTTGTGTAATCGACTAATAAAATAAATGTATGAACTCGATTAAACATAAACACAATAAGTCGTTAAAAAGGAGGAAACCGATTACTCGTTTGATAATTTTTATATAAATTTATAATACATAATTTAAAAAAATTAAATATGTCTTATAAAATAAGCTTAGTTAAAATAGTTTGTACACGATTATTCGTTAAATTTAGGAAAACTAAACATTATTCGAATACTCGATTATTCAAGTAAATAAATTTGTTAGCTTGCTAATTTTTATCAGAAAACTAATAAAATAAAGTTAATCTAGTTTTTTTTAATTGTTTTTTTAAAGAATGTTTAAAAGAATAGTCGGTTCCTTATTTAATCGATATATGCTATTTATTCGTAATCGATTAATCTTGTAAATATTGAAATATTTATGAAGTAATTTAAATTTTTGGCTTAAAATTATTCAGTATTTATAAATTTTATTTTTATTAATTTCCTTTAAACAATTTTTTTCGAATAACCGATTATTCGGTTCTACTTTAAGTCGATTAGCCTTACGGGCAAATAAAATATTAATTACAATAAAACTTTTCCAAAATAATACAGTAATTATTTTAGTTTTATTTTTCTTTAATTATTTTTATTAGAATAACCGATTATTTGGTTTAAATTTTAATCGATATAAACATATTTATTAAGCTATGAAAATTGGATGAACTTAAGCCTAATTAAAATATTAAAATTTGGATTAAAATTGTTCTAAAATTTATAGTTATTATTTAATAAGTAATTTTCTTAAAACTTTTTATTCGAACTACCGATTATTTGGTTCCAATTTCAATCGCTTATTTTGACGGATATGAACGATTTTATAAGGCAACTAAAAATGTTGGTTTATAAAATGATTATTTTATTTTAAAAAGTTCTTTAACGATTTTCATTCGAGTAAGCGATTATTCGGTTGTAGTTTAAATCGATTTGTCAAACGGAAAGATACAAAGTTATTAAGAAATAAAAATTTTGTTTACGCTATGCTGTTTATTGTTGTTGACTTTTCAATTCGAATAATCGATTATTCGGTTTTAATTTGAACTGATTAGTTTAATAAAAAAATACAAATTAATAAATATTGAAATTTAAAAAAAACAGTAAAACTAATTATTCGGTTTCAGTTTTAATCGATTAATCTTAATAAATTAATTTATATTTTGCTAAAACACAACAACTGTATTAAAAATTTCTTTTTAATATTCTTTAACTTTTTGTTCGTATAACCAATTAATCGTTTTCAGTTTTAATCGATTGTTCTTGTAAAAAAAATAAATTTTGATAAACTAATTGAAACTTTGCTTAACTTAAGTTTCTTATAGTTTCTTTTTTAATTTTCTTCAACTTTTTAATATGTATAACCGATTAAACGTTTTCACTTTTAATCGATTAATCTTATGTGTAAATAGATATTGATAAATTTATTGAAATTTTGCTAAAACTAAACAGTGTTTTAAAGTTTTACAATTTTTTTTATTCGTATAACCGATTAATCGTTTTCAGTTTTAATCGATTGTTCTTGTGAATTAATAAATTTGAAGTTTTGCTTAAATCAAACAGTGTTTTAGTTTCGTTTTAATTTTCTTCAACTTTGTTATTTGAATAACCGATTATTCGTTTTCACTTTTAATCGATTAATCTTATGGGTTAATAAATATTAATAAAATAATTGAAAATTGCTAAAATTAAATAGTGTCTTATGTTTTTTTTTATTCGTATTACAGATTATTCGTTTTAAGTTTTAAACGATTAATCGTATGGGTATTCAAGCAAAAAAAAAAACATTTCGCAATATAATCGAAATTCAGTTTAACTTGCGTTTCCTTTTTCTTAACTAATTTAAATAACCGATTATTCGGTTATATAGTTAATCGATTAACATTATGAATAAGTATTTGTTAACTAACCGAAATTTATTGTCTTAAAAAATTTGTTAAAGTGTCTACTTGATAGTCCACTTTTCTACCCATCTTGTCTTAAAATGGATTTTTTTTTTTTTTGTAGAAAATCGAAAGTTTTTCATGATTTTTCTACTTGCGCTTTAAATATTTCTTTTACATTAAATTTTGCTAAAACTTAACAAGAAGAAAAATCATTAAAGAAATTAATAACGAAAAAAAAAATAAAATCTTCTTCCATAAACGCAGACATGCGACTAAAATCATTAAAGCATTAAGTGGAAATAACTTGCAGCATGTAGCAAGTAAGCAGAAAATAATTGGCGTTTGGTAAGTTTAGCTAAAAACTGAAATTAGTCTGAAGAAAAAGAAAAAAAAAATGATAAGAAACAAATTAAATCCAATAATTCAAGAAATTTAAAAGTTGCCCAAAATACAACAAATTTAATGAGACCTAAAAACGCATTGATTTTGAAAAGGAAATTTTGTTATTTTTTTTATTTTTATCAGATTATTTCATTTTACGAAAATTTCCAGACGAATGTGGCAAATTTTAAGATTTTGCTTAATAGTTTTTTCTTTTCTTACATATTGCCTTAAACACTTTTACTTTCATTTGATTTGCAACAATGAAAATATTCGTTGTTTGTATGTACAATTTGTTTGGTTATTGAACGTGTAAATGTCAATTTTTTGTTAAGCCCCCCAAAAAAAGTTTAAAATGAAAGTTAATGGCTTATAAAAAGAGATGTTTAACAAATTTTGCAATGACTCTCTCTCGTTGCAACAAAACAAAATGTTTATCACCATAGCAGTTCACAAAAAAGGCCGCTTTATTGTAGATTTTACTGCACAAAACTGCAGCATTAGATTGACATCTGCAAATGTAACTGAGTATTAACAAACAAACACAAATCCTAAAACTTGGTCAACACTTGAAATCATATAAAAATCATCACCATAGAAATTGCTTAGAAAAAAAACAAACATAATAATTGAAACCAGTATTTTAAGCATAAGAAATAGACAAACACTTTTACTGAACCATAAATGAACTAAACATATAATTACTTAAGTCTGGTTCGAAAAATATGGCTCTATTTTTTCCAGTGTTTTTCCATTTTGTTTCACACAAAAAAAAACGTAAAAAAAATTAATCACGTAAATTAACCATTTTTGATTAATTTTCTATAAATTAACCCATTAAAATAGAAAAAATATTTAACGGCATTCTTAAAAATTAAAGATAACATAAGTTTAATAAAGAAAAGTAATCGAAAAAAGTCGAGAAAAGCCGTAATATATCTTAGTAGACCATTTAGTCTGGAACCAGATGCGATAGAGGTCGTTGAAAGAAAGTCCGAGTCGACCTGAATGCTTTTTTAACATCCAATGTGACATTTATACCGTAAGCAACTTTTTTTTTTGTTAAAAGAGGACCATATAAGTTTGGCCACTCTACTACTTAGAATAACTATTGATAACCTATCGATAAATTAACTTTTCTAAAGAAAAATTATCGATAAATTAACTTCTCTATAGAAAAATTATCGATCAATTAACTTTTCTATAGAAAAATTATCGATCAATAAACTTTTCTATAGAAAAATTATCGATCAATAAACTTTTCTATAAAAAAGTTATCGATCAATTAAATTTTCTATAAAAAAGTTATTGATCAATTAACTTTTCTATAAAGTTTTCGATCAATTAACTTTTCTATAAAAAAGTTATTGATCAATTACATTTTCTATAAAAAAGTTATCGATCAATTAAATTTTCTATAAAAAAGTTATTGATCAATTAACTTTTTTATAAAAGTTTTCAATCAATTAACTTTTTTATAAAAGTTTTCAATCAATTAACTTTTCTATAAAAAAGTTATTGATCAATTAACTTTTCTGTAAAAAAGTTATTGATCAATTAAATTTTCTATAAAAAAGCTATCGATCAATTAACTTTTCTATAAAAAAGTTATCGTGCAATTAACTTTTCTATAAAAGAGTTATCGTTCAATTAACTTTTCTATAAAAAAGTTATTGATAACTTTATTTTTCTATAGAAATTTAATAGATAACTTGACTTTTTCATAGAAAATTGTATCGATAACTTTACTCTTCTATAGAAAGTTTATCGATAACTTTACTTTTCTATAAAAAAGTTATCGATAACTTTACCTTTCTATAAAATAGTTATTGATATCTTTACTTTTCTTTAAAAAAGTTATCGATAGCTTAACTTTTCCAAAGAAAAATTTATCGAGTTCTTAACTTTTTTGAAAAAAAAGTCATCGATAACTTTACTAATATATAGAAAAAGTTATCGATAACTTTACTTTTCTGATTCTATAATTCTATTCTATTATCATATTCTCTTATTCTATTCTATTATTCTATTTTATTATTTTCTTTTTTAATCTATAGAGAATGGAAGAAATTTTTCCATGGAAAAGTTATTGATAACTCAATATTTCTGTAGAGAACGAACTTATTGATAACTTAATTTTTCCTGACTTCTTAACTTTACTTTTATATAGAAAAGTTATTGATAACTCAATATTTCTATAGAAAAATTATCGATAAATAAACTTTTTTGTTAAAAATTTATCGATATCTTTACTTTTTAATAGAAAAATTTATCAATAACATAACTTTACTTTTCTTTAGAAACGTTATCGAAAACTTTACTTTTCTGATTCTATTATTCAATTCTTTTCTATTATCATATTCTATTATTCTATTTTATTATTCTATTTTGTTATTTTTTTTTTAATCTACACAGAATAGCATAAATTTTCTATAGAAAAAATATCAATAGCAAAGAATAGTTATCGATAACATAAATTTTTTAAACTTTTACACAAATGTAATTGACAAAAGAAATTTTCTTTTTATTTATGGTACGATTGGGCTGAAATTCCCAAAATATATTAATTAAACAAAAGTAAGTTTCCCGATAAAATTTTGGCTCGGTAGAATGCGATGGGGTAAAACTATTTACAAAATTCTCCAGTAGTTAATTTTTATTTAAAAAATCCCGCGCAGCGCCGGAACCAAATAGCTAGTTTTTTATAAAAAAGCTATCGATAACATTAAAACTTTTACTATAGCAAAAATGTTCAATAGAAAAAATATCTATAAAATAAATTTTCTTAAAAAGTCATCGATAACACAAATTTGTATACACTGTCGAACGTTGTGTCGGTGAGATAGTTGAGCCATATCAATGCAGCAAATTACATTAATTTTCTATATACAATATCGATAAAAGAACATTTTTGCAGAAAAGTTATCGTTAACAAAATTTTTTACCAGATAAGCTATCAATTACTTATATTCTCTAAAATAGATATCGATTACAAAAATGTTCTATAGACAGCATAAGTTTTCTATAGAAACAATATCGATGCATATAAAAATTATCGATAACATAAATTTCCTTAAAAAAGTTATCGATAGCATACCTTTTCTCTTAAAAGCCATCGATACACATATTCTTACATAAAATTAAACGACAAAATAAATTTTCTACAAAAAAATTATTGATTCTACAATAAATTTCTATGGAAAGTTAAACCATCGCAACTTTTTTATTTAAAATCAATAAATTTTCTCAAACTCATTTATCTTTTGTATGGAAAATTTATCGCTTTATTACAAATTTTACAGAAAAATTATCTCTTAGTTATCGTTTCTGTAAAAAGCTTATTAATCGCTTAGTTAACTTTTCTTAAGTTAATTTATGTATACAAAGTTGTTAATTTATGAATTGTTGTCCTTTAGAGGGTTAGTTTTCCCGTCAAAAGTGAAAATCAAATTGCTAGATATGTTACAAAATTTTATTAGCATTTCATTTTTCCCCACTGGTCAAACAAGTGAAAATGGTGTAAGCTTTATATTGCTGCATCATTGTCTTGATATGAGTGTGTGTGTAAAGCACACATTTCCACAGCAATTTATATATTCATATATGTATAACAATTACTGTATCTACTCGTACAAATATTAATCATCTAATTTTTTTCTCCTTCTATATTTTCCAGAAAATTCATTCATCATTAAATAACTTCACTTTTGCATCATTTGTATGGCAGGCCTACAATTTGATAAATTTTTAATAATCTTCCTGGTATTGCTGCTCCGTTCTTCGGTTTGTTTTTAACAATTTCTCTTTTTTTTTTATTCGATTTACATAAGAGGCCATAAAGAAGAAAACAAAAAAACTACATGCTGACTAATATTTTTTTTTTTAACATTAATAAAATTTCATAAAAATTATTTAAGAGTTGAAAACACAGCAGCTTTTTTATAATTAACGGCAGAAAAAAGGGGAACATCTGAAGCAGTTATAGTTTATCTTTAAAAGTTTTTTGTAATATTCACAAAAATACTTGAGTTTTTGTTCAAAATTCAAGTTCAAAACTTCCTTTGCTGTTTGCTGGGTTATATAATATTTTTGTTGTTGCCTAAAACTCTACTTTTCATTCTTTGCCTAAATGTATGTTATCATAGAATCGGTATGTCTAAAAATATGACCGTGTTCTAGAAACTTTTTCTTTTAAATCATTTATTATTTAAAGTCCATTTACCATGTGATATTGTACCTACAAAACACTCACACATTCTAATAGATTTATCACCGAGGAAGGATACAAAAGATGAGCCTGATACATAAATGTACAAATACATTTATCAATTCATGTGTGTCAGTATGCTGGGGATACTTCATTGCTCTCCAACTATTCAATCTTTCATTCATTTTTATTTAGACTTTGCCTCTGCCATTGTTTATTTATTCCTAAACCTTCGAAATGTTTGAGAAAAATGGGGAAAAAAGCCAAAAAAAAAATCTGACAGTTATATTGGCCAAATGTTTTAGTGGAAAACTGTAAGGTGGAAGGGGTTTGGGTGGTTTTGTTTAAGAAAAAACATTTAATAGAATATTTATTTTTTTTCTAAAAGAAATTAACAGATAACCCAAATTTTTTATAAAAAAAAGTTATCGATTAGGTTCTTTTATCTATACATATATATAAACATTTGTGTCGGGTTTGTGTTCCTTAAACTCAAGAACCCTGTACCGATTGACACCAAACTTGAACAATAAATTAGTTTAGTCTGGAGCCAGGTTTCTCTTAAGTTTAATTAATCCCTATAGGTGGCTCTGTTGTGGTGATATTTGTATTTATTTAATGGTACGATTTGACTGAAATTCACACAATATATTTATTAAGCAAAAATAAGTTTTTTAGCGCTGGGGTCTAGTTATTAACAAAATTCTCCATTTTTTAATTGTTATTTGAGACATCCCGATCAGCGCCAGAACATACATACATACATCCCAATTATGAATAAAAATTCCCGGGAGTTTTCTCCCTTCTCCCATTTTTCCTATGTTAATTCAATTGTAAAAACTGGGAAAGGGAATAAACTCCCGGGGAATTTGTATTCATAATTGGGCTAATTATAATAGATAAGAATTTAAAACCAGGGACCGTAACAGTTATGCCTTTTTTCATAAAAGTCAGATGAAAACAGTTTTTTGATTTTTATTTTTTTGAGCAAAAATAACAGTTATTTTTTGATTTTTATTTTTTTGAACAAAAATAACAGTTATTTTTTTGATTTTTATTTTTTCGATCAAAACTAACAGTTATTTTTTGATTTTTATTTTTTTGAACAAATTTAACAGTTATTTTAAGATTTTTATTTTTTCGAGCAAAAATAAAAGTTATTCTTTTAATAAATTTACGTGTTTTAATAATTTAGATGACTTTAATAATTATTTTAATGTGCATAACGAATTCCAATGATAATTAAACACTAAAATAAAAATTTCAAGTCAACTAAATTATTAAATCACGTACATTTATTTAGAGAATAACTTTTATTTTTGCTCGAAAAAATAAAAATCAAAAAATAACTGTTATTTTTGCTCAAAAAAATAAAAATCAAAAAATAACTGTTATTTTTGATCGAAAAAATAAAAATCAAAAAAATAACAGTTATTTTTGTTCAAAAAAAATAAAAATCAAAAAATAACTGTTATTTTTTGATTTTTATATAAAAATCAAAATTATAAAAATCAATATATTTGGAACAATATGGTATACATGAATAAGTTTTTCGACATTTACTTCTATGTGCTTTTTTTGTTTTAAAATTCCAATATAACTGTTATTTGCGGTCCCTGATTAAAACTTAAATTTTCTACAACAAAAGCTTTCGATAACTTAACTTTTCTTTAAAAAAGCTATCGATTTCTGTATTTTTCTATACAACAATTATCGATAACTTATATTTTCTATAGAAAATTTATCGATAACTTAATTTTTTTTAAGAAAAGTTTCATTACTTTTACCTTTCTATAGAAAAATTTTTGATAACTTAACTTTTTAATGAAAAATTATCGATAAATTAGCTTTTCTATAAAAAAGCAGATAATTTTTCTTTAAAAAAAATTATAGATTACTTTACATTTTTATCAAAAACTTTACGATAATTTAACTTTTCTATGAAAAAGTTATCGGCTTTACTTTTCTATGGAAAAGCTATCGACTTTACTTTTCTAAAGAAAAGTTAGCGATAACTTAACTTATATTTTCTATAGAAAATATATTGGAAGCTTAACTTGTCTATAAAAAAGTTATGGATAACTTATCTCTTCAATGGAAAAGCGAGGGAAAACTAAACTTTTCTACAAAAAATATTTTCGATAACTTAGCTGTTCTATAGAAAAACTTTTAAAAAGTTATTGAAAACTTACCTTTCCCATAAAAAATTTATATCATAAAAGTTAAATGTTATAGCTTAAATTTTCTATGTAAAAGTTAACGATAACTTATATTTTCGAAACAAAAATTATCAAAAACATAACTTTCCTATATAAAAGTTATCAATAACTTTACTTTTCTATAGAAAAGTTATCGATATCTTAACTTTTCCAAAGAAAAATTATCGACATCTCAACACTTCTATAGAAAAATTTGCGATAACTTATCTTGTAAAAAATTTGTGGCTAACTTAACGTTTTTTTAGAAAAATTATCGATAACTTATCTTTTCTATAGAAAGTTACTGATACTTTACTTTTCTACAGAATAGTTATAGATAGCTTAATTTCCTAGGGAAAAGTTATCGATAACTTAAGCCGGTGAATGGTTTTTCTTTCGCGTGTTATTATTTTACATTTAATATTTATGTCCTGGTCCCAAATAATTTATGTCATCTGTACCAGCAATTTGGGCAATTTATGTGAAAACAAAATACATAAAAAAAATTTCATATTCTCATTTCAATTTTTATTCTATTTTCACACTCCCAAAAGTAATCAAATTTGCACTATTTTCCACAAACAAACAACCAAACAACTTTAAAGGAACAAATAGCCATACATGTGTCATCATTTATTTCTTGAGCAATTCTTGACAAATGGTTCAGAACTCATAAATCATTCATACAACTGAACAGAAGGAAAAATATCCAAAAGAAGGAGAGAAAACTTACAAACTAAAATCAAATAAAATGCAGCCATTTGGAAAGTTTTTTTTTAAAACTTTTTCTTTCAAAAAATAAAAAGTGACAAAGCGAAGGAAATAAAACATTTTGCTACAAAGTATGTTATATCGGAAAAAAGAAGAATTAAACTAAATAAATAAATTTAGAGCCTAAACGGAAGGAAAGAAAACAAAAAGTCGCCAAAGAAAGAGAAAAAATCTTACTAGTCGAATATTGCAGAAAAAAAAATAAAAAATTGCTCATAAGCAAAAAGAAAAAGCAAACTTTTATTAAGTTTTTACATGTTTGTTTTAAAAACAGTTTTGACTTCACCTACAAACATATCGTTACGGTACTGTCTTTTCAATAACGCTTTTGGTTAATTTCCTGCAGAATAAACCTCTAGAGTTCTTTTGTTGAAAGTTTTATAAAAACAGAAATCGCTATGAGAAACACTTAATCTGTTCTCAACCTTTATTTAAAGCCTAATCATCTTTTAAATTTATTCACTTTCACAACCCTTATTTACAGCTTTTATAAACCAATTCACAGCTTTCCGTTATGATTTCATTGTGATCTGCACACTTCAACGTTTGTACTAATAAGATAACTAATTACCACAAGATAACTAATAAATACAACTTATTCTTAACCAAATTTACTTTCGTAACACCCTGTAGTACGTAAACCTCGAAAACAGCGTTACTCATGTAGATTTTTCGGACGAGGTCAATCCATAACTGCTCGAATTTTCTCTTCGTCTATTGAAATACTGTCAGATGTTACTCGATGCCCTAGGTATTTTACTTCCTTCTGGAGCAGTGAATATTTCTAAACTCTTAAGCCTCGCTCTAGATATATGTTTCAACACCTCCTCGAAATTTTTAAAGTGTTCCTCAAATGTTTTTCCCATGACACTTATGTCATGAAGGTACACCATCATGTCTATCGGTGAAGACCTTGACACTTGTTCGAATGTTTTTTTTTGAGAAGTTAAGAAATCGACAAATTCGCTTTACAAAAGGTAAGTTATCGATAAATTTTGTTCAGTAAAGTAAAGTTATCGATAACGATCTTTAGAAAAGAGAATTTTAGTTATCCAAAACTTTTCTTAAGAAATCGATCATTTTTGCTTAAAAAAAAATAAATTATTGATAAATTTACTGTCGATAACAGTTTTATAGAAAAGTTAGCTAATCGATAATGTTTCTTTAGAAACGTTAAGCAATCGATAACTTTTCGACACATAAAATTAATTATCGGTAACTTTTCTCTAGAAAATTTATGTTATCGATAGGTTTTATTTAGAAAAGTTAAGTTCTTCATAACTTTTCTTAAAAAAAATTTAAGTTATGGATAATTTTTTTTGCAAAAGTTAGGTTATCGATAACTTGTCTTTAGAGTAGGTAAAGGAAAAGGTTTTCCAAAGAAAAGTTATCGTAAACTTTTCTTTAAAATATTAAAATTGCCGATAACTTTTCTTTATAAAAGTTGAGTAATCGATAACATCTTTTAAGAAACGTTAAGTAGTCGATCACTTTTCTTAAGAAAAGTTTAGTTATCGTTATAGAAAAGTTAAGTAATCCATTTTTTTCTTAATGAAATGAAAGTTATTGAAAACTTTTTTTGTAAAATTAAGTAATTTAGTAACCGATCACTTTTTTTGAGAAATGGTAGTTATCGTTATAGAAAAATTAAGTAGTCCATAACTTTTCTTAAAAACAAATTAAGTTATAGATTTGAAATTTAAGTTATTGATAACTTGTCTTCTTAAGAAAAGTAAAGTTATCCTAAACTTTTCTTTAAAAAAGTAAAGTTATCGAAAAATTTTCTTTATAAAAGTAAAGTTATCGAAAACTTTTCATTAAAAAATTAAAGTTGTCGATAACATTTCTAAGGAAACGTTAAGTAATCGATCACTTTTCGTTATAGAAAAGTTAAGTAATTCATTACTTTAAAATAAATAAGTTATCGATAACTTTTTTTTTGCAAATTTAAGTCTTTAGAAAAATTAACTAACGATAACTCTACTGTCTAAAGAATGAATTACTTAACTTTTCTATAACGATAACTTACCTTTTTTCAGGAAAAGTGATCGATTACTTAACGTTTCTTAAGAAATGTTATCGACAACTTGAATTTTTTTAAGTAAAAAAGAACGAAATAAAATTTTCTTTTTTAAATTAAACTTTTCGATAACTTTACTTTTCTAAAAAAAAGTTATCGAAAACTCTAATTTAAAAAAGTAAAGTTATCGAAACAACTTTTCTTTAAAAAGTAAATCGATTTTTTTTAAAGTAAAGTTATCAAAACAACTTTTCTTTAAAAAGTAAATCGATTTTTTTAAAGTGAAGTTATCGATAACTTTTCTTTATAAAAGTAAAGTTATCGATAACAATTCTTAAGAAACGTTAAGTTAATGATAACTTCAGAAAAAGGAAAGTAATCGATATTTATTATTTAGAAAATTTAAATTGGCATTGAATACAGGTTAGTTATGAAGCTTAAAAAAATTTATTTAAGTTCAGTTCTAATTTTTAAAGAACTTTTTTATTTTTCTGAAAATACCTACTGAAAATTTCCAAATATTTTTCTCTAGTGCTCAGAAATAAAATTTCCTTTAAAAGCTTATTTCAAAGAAGAATCTTTTGCGGCCTTAAAACAGAAATTATTAGCGTCAAAGAAAAATATGGTTTAAGAGTTTTCACTCCTTCTCCTTTACTCCTTCTCCTTCTTTCACAAGGCTTGCAGCGAAATTGGCTCTTGATTTTCAGTATATACATATTTGCATCCATATCAAACTGTTTTCTAGGATGTATGCATGTGTTTAATTTTTCAGGTCTGGCTGCCGTAAAATGTTGACGACTTTGATGATGATAATGATGATGACGATGATGATGTTTTTGATATGTGTGGCATGCCATGTTAAGACTACCAAAGTACTTTATAAAAAAAAATCCCCCCAGTGTTGTGTTTGGTTTTTTATCTGGCAAAAACAAAATACTATAAAGACACTAGATATACTCATGCCACATTCACTTTATACGATATCCTTTAAACACATACATTCATATAAGCAAGTGTAGAAGAGCTTGTGTGCATTTAATGTCTGTTGAAAATGCAGTTTTTTTCTATCTTTTTGAAGAATATAAATTTCAAAATACCATTTTTTTCGTTTTTTATTTCGTGTACTTTATGTTTTCCACTTTTTTTCACATACTGTTGATTTTGTTGTTGTTATTATTATTGTTGTTGTTGTTGTTTTAGGTTATGTTGTTTCTTCTTTGCTGCCCTTTATTGTGGCGGTTTCTTTTGGCGTATGTGTTATTTGGCGAATGTTCGGTATTTTAGAAAATTTAAGCCGACACAGACAAATACATAGACAAGTGCACACGTTTAAATGCACAAGCATAAAAACTACAGCAACAACAAAAAAGGAATAGACAAACGGACGGATACAGTTGCTGTTACAGATATTTGGAAACTTAAATATGTATAAGTATAGTCATATACAAAAGATGATGATAACGAGGGAGTTTATAATCATAAAATTGTTTTGCCAAGATTTTTTTAAAAATTTTTAAACAAACTTGTGAAAAAAAACATTTCTTTTAATCATTTTTTACAACATTTTTAAAAGTTTACCAAATTATTTATTTTATTTTGTGTATCTTGGTCTATTTGATTATTTTAATACACAAAAATATAAAAATTTTCTAAAATAATTAGTATTGTGGTTATTTTGTTGAACTATTTATGGTTTTTAATCCAATTTTTTTAATATTTTAAATTAGGCTTAAGTTCATCAAATTTAATTTTCATTAAATTGTTTTTATGAAGAAAGGAATTTTACAACATGAAAATCAATTAAAATTGTAATTGATAATCTTTCATTCTTGACCGTGGCGGGGGCTTCTAATCGCTATAATAAATTTTAAAAATTTTTCCATACTACACGTATGATTAATATTAGTTTAGAGGTTATCTTAAAGAACTGCTTGTAACTTTAACAATTCTCAAACGATTTTTAAAATTGGTATGGCTTAGGACAACTAATAATTCAGGCTTTTAACCAGTGTTCGAAAATAAACACTAAATATCGTTTCTTAATGTTCGGTTCGGTAGATTTGTGGAAAACACAAACGCTAATACTGTTTGTGTAGAAAATCATTAAAAAAAATAACGTTTCCCTGTTAGTCATCTTTCGAACACAAAAATAATACTGTTTTTATCACACACAACAAAAGATGAGAACATTTAATTCCGTTCGGTTTTTTTTTGAAAATCCACAAACTTCGATGTGTTCGGTTCGGCTCATTAATGTTCGTCCCTTTTGACTGGTAAAAAAAAAAACAAAAATTTTTTACAAATACAAAATGCACACACGAAAAAAACATTAAAGAACATTAAAATATAATGTTTTTCTACAGTATCACTACAATTGTTCTGTTTTTTAATGAAGAACCGAACATTATATAATGTTCTGTTCTTTCTTGAAAATAGTTACGAACGGTATTAAGGGTTGTGTATTATTACACAATCACTAAAAAAATAGATATCGTTCTTGGGTGTGTGAGCCGAACGTTAAATAATGTACTGTTTATTTTCGAGCGCTGCTATTAACCATAGTTTTTATCAATATAACCATATTAGAAAAATTCTAGCTAATTCGACCACCAGGCGAACCTAGTGCTGATAAACCAGTAACTACTTTGTGTTATTCCTAACTTACTGCCAGCAATGCTCGAAAAAGTGGCCTAAAATTGAACGTCCAAAATGTTTAATTATAAAACTTTTATCAATTCAAAAGCTTTTAAAAGTTTCGACTAAAGATTCTTTATAAAACGTATGCCCACTAATTTTCCCTTCCACCCTCGTTTTTGATATAAACCATTTTTGCTAAAATTAAAAAAAAAATGTTGCTCACATAAATTACCAAACAATTTTTTTACACATATATTTGCCAAAAAAAGAAATATTTTTAAAAAAAGGTTAATGTCTGTTATATTTACTAAAAAAAAAAGAAAGATAGAAGTTTATTTTATCTTTACGAGCAATATTTTAATGAACAATTTTTTTTTTTTTTTTTTTAATAAAATAAATTATTTTATTGTTACATACAAAGGAAACAGAGAGAGAGATAAAAAGATTAAGTGACTAATAAAACTAATAGTATTAACAAAAAAGAAAGAAAGTCAAATTTAGAAAAAAATGACACAAAAACTAAAAGGAAAAATGGATTAACAATAAAAAAAAACATATGAGGAAGATGAAATCATAAAAGGTGTCCAACCAAAAATAAATCATTTTCTAAAGTCAAGTTATAAAGTCATTAAAAAGACTGTAGAAAATATGAGAAAAATTATTATTTATAAATGAAAGTAGTTAAGGTTTTATGATGTTTTTTAAAATTTGCTAAAGATAAATTTTAATTTAATTGAAGTAATTTAGTTTCAAGTGTATAAAAAATAAAGATCTTTTTTGGATTTTGGTTAAAAAAAATTTTGAATATTTAGTTTAGAGAAATATTAGAAAATAATTGAAAATTTGCGACTATGGAAGGTATAGTAAAACATTCACTTCAAATGTGGCTGTTAAGCAGGAGTGCCCTCTATCTCCTTTGCTTTTTGCGGTAGTTCTTTACAACGATATTTCCGAAGTTTGTGAGAAAAGCAGAGGAATTTTATAGAAATTCAACTGACATCTTGAAGATCTCAATTTTGCCAGTGATGTTTGCCTTATAGTGATATGCAGAGTAAGATGAATGATTTGGTTATCCATTATAAACATATTGGCCTGGAAATAAACATCCAAAAGACGAGGGCCATGTGTTTTTAAAACCCCATACATGACAAACCCCAGATAGTATTTGGGTGATATTTTTTTGTTAAAATCACCAAACTGAGTCCTTTTCAAATCACTTTTGATGATTAAAAACTGATTAATCAATTGAGCAGGGCTCTAAGGGAGTGGAGTGAGGACTTCGTTGCATCCTGCTGTACCAACCGGCAGCGAAGCCCATCAACGTCCTCGGCATCATCTACATCATAAATGTCAACGACGCTCTCATCTCCTCCCTCCCCGCAGCAACAACACCAGCGGACACAACTCCAGCACCTGCAACAACAACAGCAGATGCTCACGCCACAAATTGCTGCTAATATTCCTGAAGTGACAATATTAATGCAGTTTAATTGTAGCGGCCTCCAAAATAAGATCGCGGAGGTAACAAGATTTATGCAGCTACACAAAGTCATGATCGCAGCGATCCAAGAGACGAAACTAACACCCAGCTGCCGACTACAGAGTTGTAATAATTACAACATTCTGAGCGTGGATCGCACACGAAGCGGCGGTGGAGGCATCGCGTTTATCGTCCACAACTCTGTGCAGTACAGTTCTATTTCGCCTGGTCAGAGCATACCGGATCCATATATGGAACTACAGGGCATATCGGTCAGGTCAGGGGCTGCTGAAATAAAATTGTACAATGTGTACATCCCGCCGCGGCGGTCAACAGCCTACCTTTAGGGTATCACCCAGACATTGGATTGCTTCTTGAGGATGATAACCGTATAGTGATGGGAGATTTTAATGCTCATCACGAACTCTGGCACTCGAATCTCGGGGATGATCAGAGGGGTACGGCATTGGCGGAACAGTTTGATGATTCCACATTTTGCACATTAAACGATGATGCCCCCACCAGAATTATGGGTAATTGCACCAGCTCGCCAGACATCACCATTTGTGGTGCGGGTCTGATAAACTATGCGACTTGGCAACCAATTGTTTCTCTGGCATCAAACCATTTACCCATAATTATTAAGCTTGATAGACCGACAGACTTTGTGACCTCTGAACGCCACACCTATACAATCAGAAAAAGGCAGATTGGACGGGCTTCAGAGAGTTTACCAACAGCAAATTTAATGATTCTGACGTGCGCTCCGCAGAAAGTAAGTTCCGGAAAATCGTCCTTGCAGCAGCCGCTTGCTTCATTCCTGCCGGAAGGATCCCGGTCTTGAGACCAAATTTCCCGCCGTCAGCGGCGGTACTCGCGGAAGAGCGGGACGAAATTCGCAGAGCCTACCCGAGTGATCCCCGAATCGGTCAACTCAACAGGGACATCAGCAAGTAGGTAAACGAATATAGACGGGACAAATGGCTAAATCATTTAAATACGTGCAACCTAACCTCCGGAGCCAGCAAGCTATGGGCGACTGTCAGATCTCTGACGAATCCGCAGAAGCGTGACGACAGGGTCTCGATTGCCTTCGATGGAAATACCATATCGGACCCCAAAAGGTGCTCGAACTACTTTGCGCGGCAATTTATAGAGCACCCCGTCAGAGATAAGGCGAAAAGAAGTATTGTGAGGAAGGTACACAGTCTTCGAGTTACTGACACACATACGTTTTTTCATCGAGTGAGGTTGCACAGGTCATCAGGGCCGATAAATCATCCAAAGCCCTTGGCCCCGACGGAATATCCATGCTTATGCTCAAAAATCTGGATGAGCCCGGAGTAGAGTTTCTGACAAACGTCCTCAACTTATCGATTACCACCCTAATAATACCCGAGGCCTGGAAAGTGGGTAGGGTAGTTCCCCTGCTAAAGCCGGGGAAAGGTGCGACTCAAGGAGACTCATACAGGCCAATCTCCCTGCTATCACCAGTCACCAAGATACTTGAGACACTACTCCTCCCGGAGCTAGTGGAACATTTCCAATTGGCGAACCATCAGCATGGATTCCGCAAGCAGTACAGTACAACAACTGCTCTTACCGCCATCTCCACATAAATCAACCACGGCCATAATCAGGCCCGACCGTGTGAAAAAACGGTCCTAGTGGCTCTTGATCTATCAAAAGCGTTCGATACGGTCAACCATGCCATTCTCTTCAGAGACATAGCGACTTCTAGTCTCTCGGACAACACGAAGAGGTGGCTTGTGAATTATTAGTGTGGAAGACAGTCGTTTGTGGAGTTTAGAAACAAGAGGTCGAAGTGCCGTAGAATTAAACAGGGAGTTCCCAAGGGTGGAGTCCTATCCCCGATCCTGTGTAACTTCTACATGTCTAAACTCCCGACACCTCCCCAAGGTGTTCAAATGATATCGTACGCAGACGACTGTACTATCATGGCGACGGACCACAACATTGATGACCTATGCAGTTTGGTAAACGGTTACCTCCGTGATCTGGCGAACTTCTTCCACGCGAGAAATATGAACATCTCTTCCGCAAAATCCTCAGCGACTCTATTCACGACATGGACAAAGGAAGTGGGATTACAGTTGAATGTGAATGTCGACGGCGCATGCCACTGCAATCTGCGATAGAATGCGGAGTAGAAACAAGGTCCTCAAGTCTCTAGCCGGCAGCACTTGGGGCATGGAAAAGGAAACCTTGTTAGCTACATATAAAACGATTGGCCGGTCAGTGGTTAACTACGCAGCGTCTGCGTGGACCCCAAGAGTCAGCGATACTCAGTGGAAGAAGCTTCAGAGCTGCCAAAATGCCGCCTTAAGGACCGTAACAGGTTGTGTTCAGATGACATCAATAGAACACCTGCATGATGAAGCGAAGATGATGACGGTCAAGGAACACAACATTCCTTCTGGGATGTCATCGGAGGGGACATCCGATCCACTGTCTGATGGAGTCAGACCCCCCCCCCCGAGACATGTCAGAAAAGATCTTCGCTGGTATGAGAGTGAAATCCAACAACACCTGGACTCTATGGCAGGCCACACCTCATTCAGGGCAGCTCTGAATGCAGTTCACAGGGAGTCGGTGGAGAGTGCGATGAACAGCCACCGAGACAATATCGTATTAGGGGGTCGTCCACCACCGGTAGCAAACGAAGAGCGGGACTTGCCACGACGGACGAGGGTGACATTGGCACAATTAAGATCAGGATGGTGCGCACGTCTTAACTCGTACTGGTCGAGAATAAATAACACCATCCCTGACATTTGCCCTGCATGTGGAATAGGACCACACGACGTACGACACCTATTCAAATGCAGTGCAAACCCAACCCAGCTAGAAGCAGTGTCCTTATGGACCCGCCAACGTGAGGTAGCACAGCTACTGGGCCTTGATTAAGCTGAGTTGGAAGGACAGAGCGAAGAAGAAGAAGGAGATGAATAGAAAAGTAAATTTTATACATGCTTGTTTTTCAGGTCGAGCTGTTACAACAACAACAACGAATATTGTTGCAGGGTTATGTTGCATAGTTTCAAACAGGTTAATGTTGCGAATACTAAATGCATGCGTAGCGACAATTCTACATCATGAGGCGAGACATGGCTTACATCAGTCTCAATAGTAGGAAAACTCCAAGTGCAGATCAAGAAATATATTATATGGAGTATTTTCTATCCTCCCCTAATCCTTTTTCAAATTTTAGCCCAAGCCTCTTTCCTAAAAATCACTTAAAGAATCGGCAAATTGGCTTATAAAACCTAACTGCCCGTTTAACAATTTTGAACGTTAACGTTTGCATTAAAAATGTCTATGAAAAAAATTTAGTTTTAAAAAAATTTCCATATTAAATTTAATGCGGACGTTAACGTTCAAAATTGTTGAACAGGCAGTTAATTTTTTTTTCTTTCAAATATTAGAAATCCTAACGAAAACAAATCAAATTAAAAAAAATCGACGGTAATCCACAACTTTTACTTTTGCCCCATAGAAAATAAAAATAAATAAATAATCCAAATACATCAACAACATACAACGGTCATTTAACAATTTTCAATTTCAACAACATAAAGATTACAATTTTAATGCAAACAATATCTCTTTTAATCTGCAACATGGTATGACACATTTTAAAATAAATACTTGAACATACAAGGACATACTAATGGAATTTATATAAAACCGTGCAACAATTTTTTTACACATGGAAAAATTGGAAATATTTAAAAAACAAAATAACCATAAGCAGCAGCATTTTCGATTATTATGATTAAGTCGTGTATCCTTTAAAAAGTTGAAGTCCTTTTTCTAAACAAATGGCTCTTTTCTTATATCGATATGGATATCAGATTAAAACCTCTTCATTTGTCTAAAACTCTTTACCTAGAAGTTTTTTTTTAAATTTTTTAACATAAGTCTACGTATAGACGGCGGCACGCATGGGGGCCAAAAGCGTTTTTTAGCGGATCAATTTATATCTCCACAACTACAAAAGTGAGGCATACTAAATTGTTTGCAGAAAGCTCTTTGAACAAATAGAAAGTTCCAACAAGGTCTTGGAGGAACAGGAAGAGGAGACGGTTACCCCTCCATCCCACACAAAGTTGTTGTTATTTTTCCTCTATAAACTAAAATTTATGCACGTAACTCTGAAAATAAACTGCAAGTTCCAACAAAATCTTGAAGGTATAAGAGTGGGTGGCGGCGTGGTGTAGTTGGTAAAGTGGCCTACAAGCATAAGCACCCTACGTTCGATCCCTGACAGAGGACGAACATTTTTTTTTTACCTAAGCTAATCCCGCGAAGCTCTACGCTTGTCTGCAGGAGACCAGAGTCTCTGACGGGAATCGAACCCGTAACCCCGGCACTGATAGACTAGCTCACTATCCACTAGCATACCGGGGCGCTCCACTGGCCACCACGGTTTTCGAGTTTTAAAATTAATTGGCTTCATTTCGCCTCCAAACAAACCTTTCAAGAAGCTTTCTGACCACCCCTCTCCCTGGAAAAGAGGATAACATCATGGAAAAGGCCAGGCAGCCTCCACCCCCTGGAAAAAATATAAGGAACCAAAGATTAGCAAGGTTCCCCACTACTACAAAGTAGCAGCAGACTAGTCATCTACTTAGCTGGAGCAACAACTGATTAACGAAACTGATAGAAGGCAAAACAACAATACTAAATGTATCGATAATCCAAGAACAAATCTTACATGGAAACACACGAAAACAACTGCAACATATCGTGTAAGATGGAAATGCTTTGTGGAATCCATATGCTTCCAAAAGGGGTAATGGAGAAAAAAAATAAATAAGTAAGAGGGGGAGATTGGTACTCCCAAGCAAAGTAATTATTAATTAAATTAATACACACGATGAGTACCTACAAGCAATCCATCCAAGAAGCCCCTTGACCACGCCTCCCCCTGGAAAAGAAGATAACATCATGGAAAAAGGTCAGGTAGCCTCCACCCCCTGGAAAAAATATTAGGAATCAAAGATTAGCAAGGTTACCCACAACTTCACCAAAATATACGCATAGCGTTGTTTCTAGGCAACAACAGATGGCAGCATCGTTACCCTAGGACCTGCTACAGCAGACTAGTCATCTACTGAGCTGGAGCAACAACTGAATAAAGAAACTGATAGAAGGCAAAACAACAATGCATACTGAATGAATCGATACTCCAAAAACAATGAGAGTGAATTCTTAAAAGCAAATGGAGAAAAAATAATAAATAAATAAGAGGGAAAGATGGGTACCCTTAAATCAAAGTAATTATTAATTAATTTATACACACGATGAGTGCCTACAAACAATCCATTCAAGAAGCCCTTTGACCACGCCTCCCCCTGGAAAAGAAGATAACATTATGGAAAAAGGTCAGGTAGCCTCCACCCCCTGGAAAAAATATTAGGAATCAGAGATTAGCAAGGTTCGCCACTACTACAAAGTGCGGTTTTTCTAGGCAACAACAGATGACAGAACCTGCTACAGCAGGCTAGTCATCTACTTAGCTGGAGTAACAACTGATTAATGAAACTGATAGAAGGCAAAACAACAATACTGAATGTAGCGATAATCCAAGAACAAATCTTACACGGAAACACACGAAAACAACTGCAACATATCGTGTAAGATGGAGGTGCTTTGTAGAAGACATATGCTCCAAAAGGGGTAATGGAGAAAAAATAATAAATAAGAGGGCAAGATGGGTACCGCCAAATCAAAGTATTTATTAATCAATTTATAAACATGATGGTGAAGTGCCTGCCATTGAATGAATACGGATATAAATTATCCAAAAATAGATTTTTAGGAAAGTTAGTTCGTGAGTGCGTGGGTATTAACTGTTTAATATCCCGCACACTTTTTTTTAATTATTATTCCATATTCCATAAATATTACTACGATCACGCCTGACTTACGCGTAGCAAATCACGACATTGGCACATCTCTAATAAAAACACATAAGACAATTACAACAACAACAGCAATAAAAAAGTAAGCAGAAGTCGCGAATCGTTTTTTTTTTTTTTTTTTGCTAAGCTAAACTAAAAGGCTACAACTGATCAGGTACTTTTTCCTTGTCCCAAAAAAATAAATCCCCAAACTAAAAAAAAACCAAACCTTAAAAAGTTAAAAATTTTTTATGTTTGTTTTCTGACCAAAATTTTTTTAAAAATAATAAGAAAAATTATAATAAAAAATCCCCAAATAAAAATGTTTAGTAAAATAAATTATTTTATTTTGTTTGTAGCGACTGGTTTCGGCATGTTTTTTAAAATTCTTTTTATGCGATTCTAGTGAGGAATTACAAGCAGAACAATGTGCTGTTTTAAAAGACGAATGAGCAAATTTATAAGAATTTGGAGCTTGTTCAATCGGTTTTAGCCATCCTTAAAATCAACAATAAAAATACAAACATCCGTCATTTATTGAATACTTCGATGCATTCTTTTTCCCAAAAAATTAGCGTAAATAATAAAAAAAAAAGATCAAACACCATATATTAAAAATGTGTAAAATCCCCAAAAAATCCCCGAATTTTTTTTCATTTCATTTTTCATTTGTTTAACCTTTAAAATAAAATAAAAATCACTGTTTAATTAAGCCCAAATAATAACTTTATGTCCAATTAAACTGAGAAAATCCTTTTTATACCCTCCACCACAATAAGTTGTGAAGAGGGTATATTAAGTTTGTCATTCCGTGTGAAACTTTTTTATTATTCATCTCAGACCCTATAAAGTATATATATTCTGGATCCTTGAGTAATTTTAAGTCGATTTAGCCATGTCCGTCTGTTGAAAACTTGCTCACTTTCGAAAAACTCAAAAGAAATAAACAAACTTGGTGTCAAATTGCTTGTAGTTATCCTAAGCAGAGTTTGGCATTGAAATCCAGCAAAATCGGTTCAATAGGATCTGAGCTATGAATCAAAATGTGGAACCACCACCTAAAAAAAATTGATAATTTTGTTACAAAAACTAACATAAATGGTGGAAAAATGCACAGAATGATATAAGATTTCGCAACAGTTCGTTTTTTTTAACTGGAAATCACGCTGTAAAATTTCTTGAAGATCCGTCCATGATTTACCCTAGGCCCCATATAAGCCCTACTCCCGGAAAACAGTATAGTAAGCCTAAAACCCTAACTAACAATGCTATCATAACAAATTTTGGCACGTCACAGTTAAATAGGACTAGAAATTAAACTATTAAGTTTCGTGAAGATCGGTCCATAATTTACCATAGGCCCCATATAAAACCTACTTCCAGAAAACAGTTTAGTACGCCTAAATCCGTAAAAAATAATGCTATCATAACAAAATTTGGAACATATAAGTTTTACAGGACTAGAAATAAGACTGTGAAATTTCGTGAAGATCGGTCCATAATTTACCATAGGCCTCATATAAAACCTACTTCCAGAAAACAGTTTAGTACGCCTAAATCCGTAAAAAATAATGCTATCATAACAAAAGTTGGTACATCAAAATTTTTTAGAACTAAAAATAAGACTGGAAAATTTCGTGAAGATCGGTCCATAATTTACCATAGGCCCCATATAAACCTTACTCCCGGAAAACAGCTTAGTACGCCTAAAAACGTAAAAAATAACGCTATCATAACAAAATTTGATACATCACAGTTTTATAGAACTAGAAATGACACTGTGAAATTTGGTGAAGATCGGTGCATAACTTACCATATGCCTCATATAAAGCCCACTCTGGTAAAATAATTAAATACGCAGTAAACTTTCTTCCAGTTTAGCTTCATATGACCAGAAAAAATGTTATGCAATTTTGTGATATACGGTCCATAATTTTCCTTAGATTCCAGTTTAGCAGCCGAAATTTACTGCAAACGCTTAAACTAATTGCACCGCTGTATTGAAATTTATGTTTTTTAATACCAGAAATCGTTCTGCAGAATTTGGGATGATTGGTTCATAGCTTACCATGGCTTTTATATAATTTGTTCTCTTGAAAATCATTTAAGTTCATCTTAAACTGATATTCTACTCAAACTTTTTAAAATTGATTCTGATTGTCGATCAATAATTTTATATAGTCTAAACCGCAACAAATTTTAATGCAGATGTCTGTTTTTACAAAGATTATAATAATAAATAGACATCATACAGATTTTACTCCTAAAACATTCAAAGTGTCGGTGGAGGGTATCAAAGATTCGGCACAGCCGAATATAGCACTGTAACTTGTTTTTTTTTGCATTTCCAATAAAAACATTAAAAATAAAAGCACTTCCACAAATAATTTGTATTACAAATTTAAGCAAAATGTTTCGATAAATACCCGACATGATGGTTGCATGGTTAGATTTATTGCATTTTCGAAATAATTTGAGGTAAAAAGGATTTAATTTTGCAAAGTTTTGAGCTGTTTTTTGTCAACTTTTTTAGTTTTCTCTCACAATATTTAATTGCAACGCGTCACTACAAAAGCACTGTTGACAATTTGACAAAACTTTTTGGCTTAGTGATGTAGAATTTTATGTCTTTTAGAGAGTACTATAAGTTGACACTGTACTTAAACTTTTTTATTTAATCCGTGAAATAGCAGCCTTTGGCAATAATGTGCAAAGGGTCAATCTTATAAAACATCTATTTATGGCTTCAAGTTGCCACCGTGTTTAGTAGTTTTTTTGGAACCATCTAAAATAAAAAATCTTAATGGATCTGTAAGCATGGAAAGATGCGTTACTGTAATGTAATTTAATGCTTTCATTTTAAAAATCCCAGTCCAACCAAAAATAAAGCCCCATTTGATTATTCTCAAGGAGTCGACTTTTTCGTTTACGAACATAAAATATTTTGTGGCAGGGTGCATGAATTGCAAGACAAGTACAGAAAAAGTAGACCACGCTAGAAACGGCTAAGAAAAATCCACAAAATGTTATTGGCTGATCGTAGATTCCAGCTGCATGACCTGTAATTTAGGCATTTCAAAAAGTTTTGTATATCGAATATTGACCGAAACATTGATTGGATGCCGCGTTTTTTCATTCATTAAGACAACTTATTATCTTGCCACCTTTATCAGTGAAAAAGTGTGTTAAGTAAAATTAATAAGTCAAAATGTACACTAAGCATGTAAAATAACACAGTACAACACATGATTTGCCAACTCAATTCTGTGAACTGTATGTGAAATAAGACCCAAAAAGAAGAATTTCTGCATCATTCGTTTTGTCTTCTTACCTGCGATTTGAAGTTAGTATCGATTTGAAGTTAGTACTATCGTATAGGGGAATTTATCACGTTTTAGGCCCTGTTGTTTGACATAGCTCGACAACCACTAGCCCAATTTAGTTGAAATAAATTTTAAAAAATTAAGAATTACAATTCCCTTAATCTGTTCATATATTGTTTTCCTATACAAGTAACACTTTCGAAGTTAAAAATGAATGTATGAAGGGAAAAAATTATTTTTTGCCTAAAAATTAAAATTTTTTTTTTTTTAAATACATAAAAAATCCAAAATGGAAAAAAGTTTCAAGTCTAGTTATTTTTTCGCAAAGTCACATAACCTATGAGCAAAATGAGACAAAGATCATAAAAATCGATGCACGCGTTTGTCATTTATTCACAATTAAGTAAATGTATGAATTTCAAAAATTTGCTCGAGATATGCACAACATTATTTGGAGAAAACATTGACACCTTTTTCATGATTCTGAGAATTAAAAAAAAAAAGGAATAAACAAAAGGTTATTTGATTTTTATGATTGCGGTAATAAATGTACGTGGACAATTAAACGGAAAGTGGACCTTTTTATTATTTGGGTTTTTCCGGTGGCTACCTATATGATTTTTTTCAGAAATTGCACCCACATTTAAGGGTGGTCATTATTTGGAAAGTTTTGCACAGTTTGAAACGTACAAGTGCTGAATCAGGTATATAGCCAGACGCCCTTAAAATATGCGCCCATTTATAAGTACCTGGCAGTAAAATATTCAAAAATACGTAGTATTTATAGGTGTGCATTGATCGATTTTTGGCATTCAGCCAGTGCCGACGAACGCGAACAGTAAAAGTGAGTTTTCCCCAGTTTTTTAAAAGTGAATAACAACAAAACATAAAATATATCAATATGGAAAACAACAAGTGCCCATATTTGGATGAATATTGTTACGTTTGTGGTCATATCGTCCGAAAAATACAGAAAAAAGATCGAAAAAATTTGTTTACTGAGCAATTCAAAACCGCGTATTGTAATTATTTCGATGAAGCAGATTTAAGTGGTGCAAATTTTACGCCGAACACAGTGTGCAACAGTTGTGATACTACCCTTCTAAAATGGATTCACGGAAAAAGTAGAAAGTTATCTTTTATGAAGCCAGTAATTTGGGTGGAAGACACAACTGGACATGATGAATCCAGGTGCCATGCATGCATAAATTTTCGTCCTGGATTAAACAGACAACAATTGAAAACAAAAGTATACACTGCTGCATTTACTGCCACACTTCCAGTGCAACGCCCTGCTGATACCGATGCACCTTAACCTCCGAGTGCGGATACTGTGTCCCTGCTAGCCGAAACCGTTTTCACCAATCCGACCGATTTGGATGATGCTGATTGGATACCCGATATTGAAAATAGTGCACCACAACCGCTACCACAAATCGAAATGGATTACATTGTGGCCAAGCTGGGACTATCACAACACGACTCCGAATGGCTGACATCATTTTTAAAGAGAAGAAAACTCACACAGCAAAATGTCAGCGCAACATCATACCGACAACGCCAAGCTGATTTTCAGAAATTTTATTCCGTTGACGAAGCAAATACGTTCACGTACTGCCATGATATCCCAGGCTTAGTGAAAAAATTGGGAATGGATTATATCGCTGGCGACTGGCGTTTATTCATCGATGGTTCAGTTACTAGTTTGAAGGCTGTGCTGCTGCACAAAAAAAATAAAAAACCATGCATTCCATTGGGATTCAGCACAACTATGAAGGAAACGTATGAAGCATTGGGCGAAATTTTGAAGAAAATCAAATACGATGAACACAAATGGAACATTTGTTGCGATCTGAAGGTGGTCAACATACTACAAGGGATTATAGAAAAGGGCGGATATCCAAAATACTTCTGCTTCCTTTGTAATTGGGATTCACGATACAAAGGAAATCAATATCAATGTAAAGATTGGAAAGGAAGAACTCCCGAGCTCAACAAACAATTAAAATTACGCAATGAACCTATGATAAAGGACCTGGATGATATTTTGTTGCCACCGCTCCACATGAAACTGGGAATAGCTGGGAAATTCGTTGAAGTGGTGGTCAAAAAAGTTAACGGCGCCTTTGACTGTTTGAAATCCATCTTTCCGAAACTCAGTGATGAGAAAATTAAAAACGGTACGTATCGTACTCTGTATTTCAATATTGTCATATCTAAATTTGTTAATTTCTATACATTCGCATTACCAATAATTTTTTCGTTTTTCTTATGTATTTAAAACAGGTATTCTCAATGGACCTGATATTCGGAAATTGATCAAAAGTGATTCTTTCACACATTTGCTTTCAGAGCATCACGACCACCAACATGCATGGAACGCATTGAAAGAAGTAATAGAAGGCGTTCTAGGAAAGAACCGTGTCCAGCGAGAAGAGATACAGCAACGAGTGGACAGGTTGCTGTTTTATTTCGAAAAAATCGGTGCATCCATGACGCTGAAATTGCATTTCTTGCACCACCACCTCGATACTTTTTTGGCACAATCACCTCAGGAATCAGACGAACAAGGAGAGAGGTTCCACCAGGTGACCATGCCATTTGAAAAGCGGTTCAAAAGCAAAAAATTGGATGCATTGCTTGCGGAGGTTTGTTGGTGGAGTTCCACAATTATGCAGTTTGAAGAAAGCACCGAAGATGAAGACATTGAAATTGGTGGACACAGTGAAAGAAACACGCCCTTGAATAGTATGTGTATCTCGGATGACGATACAGACTCAGACCATTAATATGAACAACCTACGAAGAAAACAAGATCATCAGAACCACAACCGTCAACTTCTACAAGGATGGATATTGCCAATAATTGAAAAAATGTTCTAAATTTTGTTTTTATGCATATTATAATTGCTTATTAATTGCATATTATTTTATTTTCATTAAGTTTTTATAAATAAAGTTTTTTTTTGCATGATAATTTTTTAATTTATATTTTTATTTTAAGGGTGGTGGCTATAACTGATTTTTGAAATTCATACCTTTACTCAATTGCGAATAAAAGCGAAACGCGTGCATCGATTTTTATGATCTTTGTCTCATTTTGCTCATAGGTTATGTGACTTTGCGAAAAAATAACTAGACTTGAAACTTTTTTCCATTTTGGATTTTTTATGTATTTTTAAAAAAAAAATTTAAATTTTTAGGCAAAAAATAATTTTTTCCCTTCATACATTCATTTTTAACTTCGAAAGTGTTACTTGTATAGGAAAACAATATATGAACAGATTAAGGGAATTGTAATTCTTAATTTTTTAAAATTTATTTCAACTAAATTGGGCTAGTGGTTGTCGAGCTATGTCAAACAACAGGGCATAAAACGTGATAAATTCCCCTATACGATAGTACTAACTTCATATCGATACTAACCGCAAATCGCAGGTAAGAAGACAAAACGAATGATGCAGAAATTCTTCTTTTTGGGTCTAATTTCACATACAGTTCACAGAATTGAGTTGGCAATCAATTAACTGAAAAATGTTGTACTGTGTAATGTTGGATGATCAAGCCAAACATCGACCAATATGAAATTGAAAATCAATACATAATTCCAATGTTAAATCCATATTACATGGTGCCCCAGTCGTGTGATTAGCATAGAGCTGTGTTCTCAAACTAACCGAAAGCCAGCAACAGCAGAAATTAGAGAGCGTAAATGGCTTTGTTCAAATACTTTAAAGACCTTGTCAAAATATTGGACGGTAAACATTGAGGATTACCCCACAAGTGGTCTACTGCTCCCTCTTGGTTCTGAAGGAGAATCGTCGGTGATGAGCTTAATTCAGCTTAATATAATTGAAGTGGCATCACCTAAGAGTTCCATGAAAAAGTTACAGAGGAATAGCAGAGGTCATGTGCTCCAGTCGGAGAGAAGGATGACAGAAAATTTCGCCAATAAACAAAAACACAAAAAAAAACTTATTTTTCGTTAATGTCTCCAAAACGAGCATAAAGAAAAGTAAATGAGTTTTATATTCGTGTTCAGCGACCACATATTCACCCTTTTCGTGTTTAGCGTATTTAATATACGCCTACGACTGTTTGGTAATAGATTAAATAGAACGTGAACTTATTTCCTTTCATCTATTACCAAACAGTCGTAGGCGTATTTTAAATACGCCAAACACGATAAGGGTGATTACCTTAAAAAATGCTCTTTTAATTTAAGATGGGCTCAACAATAACGTCTAATGAACGTGCCCGATATGGCAAAAACTAAGGAATTCAAAAATTATCCTCATAACTTCTTCTGAAGAGCCTGTTGTAAACGTCAAAATTAAATGATAAAATATAATACATAATCGGCCTTATTGTGTAAGGCGTTGTCGTTAAAAAGTGAGTCGTTTTTTTTTATAGATTAAAGAACACGGTGTGTGTTATCACTCGTTATCGACAACGCCTTACATAATAAGGCCGCATATTATTTATTTATATAAAGTTATTTCTTCACGTCAATCAGTTTAAGAAAAAACTTACGTCAAATTGTAAACAGAAGAAAAACAATTCTCTGCTAAAGAGGCATAGACACAAAATGTGATTTTTGTGTGAATGTTTGGTTTTTTTTTTTTTCAATAATTGCAAAGTTTTTTGAGTGATTGCATAGTTTTAATTTGGTGCACCACTTTTTATTTTTATTGCTGTGAATTGAATTAAAAGTTGGTCATGAGTTCGTATTAAAGTAATGGTGTGTTATTGTGGATGGTCGTGTGTTGTCATTCATTTAATTTGTTAGTATTGTTAACATATGTGTATTGTGAATGGTAGCAAATTATTAAGAAGAGTTAGATGTGATTCTATGAAAGCTACCCATCATGCAGGTCCTAAATACATAAATTAAAATTTCAATAATCGCTTGCAGTTATGTATTGAATACGAGTGCATACATGAATACAAATTTTAATAACCTTCGAACGGATAAACGATTAAACGTTAATTCGAAATATTTATTGTTTTCTTTAAAATTCTTTAAAAGCCCCACAAATTTTTTTAATTTCAAAAATTCATCGAATAATCGAATAAATTTTCATTCGAATAATCGTAAAAATTTATTCAAATAACATTTTTATTAGCAAATTTTACTATTAAATAATCTTATAAATTGATATTCGAAGAATCGAATAAATTGTTACTCAAATATATATTTAAATTTATTGCCGAATACATTTTTTTAATACCTATTTATATTCGAGTAATCGAATAAACTCATATACAAATGATCGATGAAATTCCAATAAAAAAATATCAAAGAACATTCTAATTCTTACACATTATTAATATTTGTTGCGCTTACAGAAAAATAGATTTAATATTTATTCGAATAAAAGAAAGCCAAAATGAAAAAAAGTAACAGTTAGTCGAATTTCTTATGCATTTTCTAATTCGTTTGACATAAAATAAAAGTGTACGAATATAATCATGTAATTTTTTTTCGAATAATACATCGGATTTTTTTTTTATTTTGCAACAAAAGTATTAAAAAAAATTAACCAAATTATTTAGTAAAATTTTATTCGATTTAAGCAAAATCAATAAAAAAGCTTTTTATTTCTTACAATTAAATATTTGAAATAACAGAATAAACTAAATAAAAAACTATAATTTTTAAATATAATTTGTTTTTTAATTTCAAATATTTTTTGTGATAATTTCCCTAATTCATTTATTTAAATAATCGACTAAATTATTGTGACAATTATTACAATTTTTTTATTCCATTAAAAATTTACTATCAACTTTGTTCTCGCGAAAAAAACAGAATTAAATATCTATTAAAATACAACAGTTTTCTTTTGTAATCATCAAATAAATTTATTAATTGGAAAAATGTTTGTTTCGATAATTTTTTTTTTTTATATGTACATATATTTTATATACATATTAAAAATCTATTACCGAATAAACATGTATTAATAGCAGTAATGAATCAAATTTTTAATCCAATAACCGAACAAAATGTAAAACGAACGACAAAATTATTTAATTTGTTTCTTAATTTAAAAAAAAAACATTTGATGCGACTTAAAATAAAAAAAAGTATTCGATTAATCGAATAATTTTTTATTCGAATAAAACAATTTTTTTATATATATGTATATATATATTCCTATTTGGTTGAACCCTACGATAAAACACAAATAATGAGTAAATAGCAAAAAAAAATTGTTATTCGTAGAAAAATACACAATTATTTTCTATTACATATTTTATAAATTGAAATTTGATTCATTCATTGAACACATTCGAAAAATAAAAATGCTTAAAATTATTTTTTTTATTTTCAAAAATGTCTGGTACATAATCAGCCCAATTATGAATAAAAATTCCCCGGGAGTTTTCTCCCTTTTCCCATTTTTCCTATGTTAATTCAATTGTAAAAATGGGAAAAGGGAAAAAACTCCCGGGGAATTGTTATTCATAATTGGGCTGAATAAAGCAAGAAACTAAAATTGTTTGAATAATCGAAAGAAATTTTGTTCGATAAGTTGAACAAAGTTTAATTCGCATAAAGTTTAATTTAATTTGTTAATAATATTTCTATAAAAAATGTACAAATATTATCGAATACTCGAGTAATCGTTGAATAAAAGTTAATTTTCTTTGAATAAAGTTTAAAAAAGTTTTTAATTAATATTTTGTTTAATTTCTTAATTTAAAATCAATCATCTTAATGATATTTTTGTAGGGTATTAAACTCATAAATTTAAAAATAAAATTTTCTTTAACTTACATTCACGTTTGTATGCATACGCACGCCATAATTCCAAAACAACCATAAATTTTCTTTCCTCTTTTTATTTATGCTGCATAATAAAGCCAACAAAATACTTTTAAATTAAAAACAACGAAATCATTTCAAAACAAAAATTTTCAATTAAAACTGGCCAAGATGCTGATGTTGATGATGATGATTGAAAAACTTGTAACTTGTTATGTTAAAGAAAAACAAACTAGAAGCGATAAAAACTTTCGCTGCAACACGAAAACACAATAAGAGTTACTTTTTTTTTTGTAAACATAGAAAAATGAAAATTACAACGGCAAGAAGAAAAAAATATGAAATCGTTTAAATTTATATGAAATTCAATCAATCAACTTGTTTTTGCTTTAAGGAGTAAAATTTCCAAAGCTGCATCCGCGAAATTGAATTTTAAATTAACAAATTAACGCAGTTTTTTTTTAACAAAAACACATTTAAAGTGATTTTTTTTTTTTTTTTCAAAAGAAGATGTTTAATTTTTTAACAAAAATTTTTTTGTAAAGTTTGATTTTTTTAAAATTTTTACTTTTATTTTTTTAAAAATTTCAATATTTATTTAACATATTTTTATTCTTATTTTAATTTTAAATTATTTTTAAAAATTTTTATGTATTTGAAATCTCTTTCAACCGTTACAATAAACGTTACGCGTCAAGCGCCAAATTGCAACTGAAATGAAAAGTTTTAAGTCATACAGCATCAAATGGTAAAATCACATGCGATTGCATGCTAAAGCATGCACATTTAACTGGATTTTAAATGGAAGATTGTTTGTCGGAGCGTGTGTGTGTTTTCTTTTATTTTTTTTAACCACCATCACTATAACCACCATCACCCAGCTAAACAATTTAAAACAAAATCATCACAACAAAAACGTTACGAAAAATCATTGAGGTGAATCAAGTTTTATGCTCAGAGCTCTTGGAGAGAAAAAAAAAACTCACCATTAAGAGCAAAAAAAACACCAACATGCGTTTTTAAAGCACTTAAAACAGGATTTTTTTTTCTCTATCTATTAGAAAATATTTTTATTAAAAAATACGATAACAAAAGTTGCAACATGTATAAATTTTCAAAAAAAAAAAAAAATAGTTTTTGAAAAATGTTTTACTTGCCACATGGTCTCTTTATATTTTACAATCTTTAAATTAGTTTAATTTTAAAAAAAAATTACTTAAAGTAAAAAAGTGGTTTAAACATATTTATTTTACTTGCAACATAAATATTTTCTGAATTTTATCTAAGAATTTTTAGCATTCTGAATTATTTTAATGTTTTTCTTATTTGCTAACAATAATAAGAAGAAAATTTGAAAAGTTTTTCTTGCAACATGTTATATTTAAATTTGGCTTTTCTTCTTAAAATTATAAAAAGTCACTTAGAATTAAAAAAAATCGTTGTTTCAACATTATTTTTTAACTTGCAACATAAACATTTTAAATCGAAATTCTAACATTCTTAATAATTTCACTTAATTTAGTCGGCTTAACAAAAAAAACCGTTGCTGCAACATATTTTTAAACTTGCAACATAAACATTTTTTGTTAAAATTTTAACATTTTTTATAATTATATGTACTTGATAATGAGTTAATGAGTTTAACAATTAGAATAATAAAACTTTGTTCTTGCAACATTTGAGTTTTACCTACCACATGTCATCTTTATGCTTTTGACGATAAAATTTAAATTAATTATTTTTTTTAATTTTACAAAAGAAGCTTTCTAAAATAAAAAAATTTTGTTGCAATATGTGTTTTAATTGGCAACATGCCTACATATGTTTTATACCCACATCAAAATAGTGGACAGGGCATTATGCGTTTGTGCTGATATTTATAACCCATTAAAATATTGGTCCTAGACCCACCTTTTAGTATATCGATCGACTAAGAATGACTTTTTGAGTCGATATAACGATGTACGACCAGCTGGCAGTTCATATTAGCCTTGTGTGCAAAGTACAGGTCGCAATTTCAGAAATAAATTTGTTAAATATGATACATAATACCAATTATATAAATGTAAAAGTTTGTATGATTGTTAGTTTGTGGTTCAGTCGCGCAATAAGCGGGTTTTAGAAGTATAGCACATGGACCAGATTAGTATATACGGTACTAAGAGATAAATCGTGGCAAAAATTGGTACTTTGATACTTTTTCTCTTTTGATAAATTTGGTATGCAAATGTTATATGGTCCAGATTGATTAATAGGGTACTTTTTAAGAGATAAAATTGGTACTTTTTAAGGGGCAGTAAAGGGATAAAATTGGTTCTTTTCGATTAATTTGATATACAAACAGATTAAAGCCTACATAAACATACAGTATTCTTTCTGGGGTCCTAAAATGAGAAAAAGCTGGTACTTTTGGTACATTTTCTTTTTACTTTTAATAAATTTGGTATGCAGATTGCATATGTCCCAGATTGAAATATATGGTACTTTTTAAAAGATAAAATCGGTACTTTTTTGGGGTAAAAAGGGATAAATTTAGTACTTTTTCACTTTTCGATAAATTTGATATACAAACAGATTTAAGCCTACATTAACATACAGTGTACTTTCTGGGGACCTAAATTGAGAATAATCTGGTACATTGGTACTCTTTTCCTTTGGTACTTTTTATATTTTTTGAAAAATTGGGCCCAGATTAAAATGCAGGGTACTTTTTAAAAAAAAAAAATTGTACTTTTTCTCTTTTTTCTAAATTTGGTTAGAGAAATTCATATGGTTCAGTGGTCGGAATAAACATATTTCGAGACCCCTTTCTTTTCATATGGCCAATTGAATGTCGGTTGCTCAAAAGTATCGAGTGACCAAAACTTATATGTATGTTACTTTTTTTGTTAATGATCAATGTTTAATTTATTATTATTGACATGTGTTTCTCACGGGCTATTTTTTAACAATAATTTTTTAAAAATGTTAATAAAAAACATTATATGGTTTTTATTTGTTTACCCAACGTTTCGTTCGCTTTTTTCGAAATTCTTCAGTGGTGCTTTTATTTCCATAAGAATCTTGCGACAAATAGATGACAATTATAATAAGTTTAAGAACATATTTCTTATCTAGAATTATCAAAATCCACAATTCAAATGACTGGACAATTTAAAAAACTCTGGACAGTTCAATTGAAAAGATTTCAATATTCTTGTTTAATTTTTTAACAAAAACTTTGCATATTAATGAAATGTATTTTCTTTTTAATTTAATTTTTAAAATTCTTTAATTTAATTTAATTTTTGCCTTAAAAATTCTTTAATCTGGCATTTCTTAAAACAAAGTAAACAAAACATAATCTTCTCTCTCTCCGCATCACTGTAAAAAAAAATTCACCACAGTTTAAGGTTTAATGGGAGAGCAAAATTTAAATAGACCTGCGTGATATTTTTGTTTAACTATTTCTCCTTTGTTTTTTCTTAATAAATTTTTCATTGTCAACATTGTTGTTTTTGTTAGCTGATGTTGACAATGTTGTTGGTGTTGTTGTTAAATTATGTTAACCACAGTGTTGTTATTGTTGTGTATATCCTTTTGAAGCCTTTAATACTTTGTAGTTAGTATCATGTTGTTGCTGTTGTTAATTTAGTATATCTTTACGTTTGTGTGCGTTTGTAGATATGCAAGTGAATGTTTGTGTTTTAAATGTCGGTGTTTAAGTCAGTGTGTTAATGTTCCGTTAATGTATCTGTATGTGTTTGTATTTCTGTTTGTATTTCTAGTTTACACTCTTGTCCTACCACAACTTGACATGTATTGTGACAAAAAAGTCTTTTAAATTTATGGCTGCAAAGTTTGAAAAAAGTGTACGAAAATGTTTGCTCTCACTCCTTCTTAAACTCTCTCTAAACTTTAGTTGAAATAAAAAACAAACCTTAACGGTATTTAAGGAGCCATATATGAACATTTATGTTGATACACACTCACTTATACATAATTTTAAATATTAAACTAGTCTGTGTGTGTGTGCAAGTTAAATATTTTCTATGAGGATTTTTTTCTCTTGCCAATATTTTTGCTGTGTTTTGGGAGTGTTATTGTGCATTGTGTAGTTTGGTTTGTTGTTGTTAACATGTTTTTCTTGTTGATTTTTTTCTATACAGACCAAAAGCAACAAAGTGTAAATAAAACCTTAATGAGTGGAGAATATTGTTAGCAAAACAAACTAAACAACCGGCATTTCTATTGCAAATGTTTATTTTTATAAATTTTGGTATGTATAATAAGAAATATGTATATATTTTTTTACGCTTTATTGCACTAGGTCACAAATAACAAACTTTTGTCTGTTATTTGTTTCTAGCATACTTTTTCTCATGGATTTGGACCTACTGAACACGAAAATGAATTTTAAAAATTTTTCTGTCGATTGGTTTGCGAGATACAAATTTTTTAATTTTTTTTTTTTAATTTTTGGAGGTACACTTACTATTTTGAGCATATCTTTAGTCTTCTTTGACCTATTTTATCCTACTACTACTCAAATTAAAGACAATTGAGCCGTCTACAACTTATTTTCAGAAAATTTTCAAATCGGGTTAGTAGTTTTGATGTTGGCGGCTTAAAAAGGTTAAAAAACTGGGTTTTTTTAGTAAAAATGTGGCTGAAAAATTCATATAAAAATTCATATAAAATATAAAACGCGATGTTAACAGCGATTTTAATTTTTTTACGTATAGCTGACACTTTTCCAAAGAAAATAAGCCCTTACTTAACAAAATCTGATGACAAATGGCCGACTTATTATTTTTTTGGTAAACGACCGAAATTCCTCTATTTCACGATTTTTTGATTTTCATTATTTGCACAGCTTACCTACCCAACGCAAACGAATAAATACATTTGAACTTAATTTAAAATAAACAAATTAGTCTTCGTATATTATTTTTTAATTTATTTACAGCACTACATGCTCAATGTATCGCACAATTAGCTAAACTAACGAAATTAAACTAACTAATTAAATTAAGCAAATCAACGCACAAAAAAAATTAGTAAAAACAAAGATATAAGTGTACATTTTATGCCATGTGGAAAAACTGCTGACTTCTTCTTTGTTTTTTGTATTCGCTGCAATCGGTCTCACGTATTAGGGTCCAAATATAGTCACCCATCATAGCCGTGTCATACATGCCCTGATAGCGTCGTTCCATAGCCTTCAATTCCTGATGAAAGCGCTCGCCGTGTTCGTCGCTCACGTCTCCTAAATTCTCAGGGAAAAAATCCAAATGAGAATGCAGAAAGTGTATTTTAAGTGACATATGCACTCCCATGGCTTCATAGTTCTTTACCAGATCCTCAACTATGTCCTTATAATTCGGGCTTTTGTTGTTTCCTAAAAAGTTTTCCACAACAAGCCTGAAGGAATTCCATGCTGCGGCTTCGATGGGTGATAACAGCTTTGGGAATTTTTCATCTTTCAAAATTTTTTTTATCTCGGGTCCTGCGAAGACTCCTTCTTTAATTTTTGCCAGCGAAAGGTAAGGGAAAATTGACCGTAAATAGGCAAAAGCTTCACCTTCTTTGTCTAATTTTTTGGCAAAATTTTTAATCAAACCCAATTTTATGTGCAGCGGCGGAAGTATTATATTTTCACGGTTCTCTATTAGTGGTTTGCGCTGAACATTCGCTTCTCCAACTACAGGTTTCGTTCGTACCGACCATTTTTTTTTTATATAATGCTGATCATCAGCGCGGCTATTCCAAAGGCACAGAAAACAGCAATGTTGGGGTTGTGAATTTGGTGAAGCTCTTGGAACAAGCCTGAAATGTCGCTGCAAAAACATATTTGGTCTTTCTTTGTATAAAATTTTGCATACTCCTTGTGACGGTTTCTGTACGTTGATACTTTCACTTCTGAAGCCGCAAATCCACACTCTATCATCCGAGACGCAAAAAGTTCGGATTTCTCCTTAGTGAGACCAAAATCGCGCACCCAATCGTTTAGTTCGGCCTGTGACAGTAATTTTCGCTTTGCACCCGGCTCAAATTCGCTTGCATTTGACTCGGACTCTTCTTCTGACGATTCTGCTTTTTGAAGAGATGCACCAGGGCACACTGGATATGGCACATCATGCGAATGTGGTACTGGAAGCGCAAACGATCCCACTTGAGCGTAGTTCCATTTAAAAAATCTTCCTACCCCACTGTTTGTGGTGAGGCAAAAATAACAGTCTGTGGAATGGCATAGCGGCTTTTTCCACATCATTGGTGTATCGAATTTCATATGGCGGCTAAAATTAAAATAAATTACTATATTCGCTATGTATAATGTGTTTAAATAAAAATTCTTACCTTCCGCCAGCTGCCCAGTTGGTTAAGATTATATAGCAAAGATCACACAGCGACTTAGGTGTCCATGGTTCTGTGATATTTGGTGAAATACCAAAATAATTCAAATAGTGCAATTGTACTGCTGGAGTAAACTTGTGTGCGTGATTTTTTTTTATAAACTGGCCACAAACATTGCAGAAATTGTCTGGATCGTTCAAACACTCGAACACACGTAGTCTTTTACTCATTGTCTTCCTTGCGTTTTCTAAATATTAACTTCTTTACACTTTCACAGACAGTTTTGAAATGCAATTGATAACCGTGTCTCCTTATGTTTAAATATGTATGAGCATGTAGTGCTGTAAATAAATTAAAAAATAATATACGAAGACTAATTTGTTTATTTTAAATTAAGTTCAAATGTATTTATTCGTTTGCGTTGGGTAGGTAAGCTGTGCAAATAATGAAAATCAAAAAATCGTGAAATAGAGGAATTTCGGTCGTTTACCAAAAAAATAATAAGTCGGCCATTTGTCATCAGATTTTGTTAAGTAAGGGCTTATTTTCTTTGGAAAAGTGTCAGCTATACGTAAAAAAATTAAAATCGCTGTTAACATCGCGTTTTATATTTTATATGAATTTTTATATGAATTTTTCAGCCACATTTTTACTAAAAAAACCCAGTTTTTTAACCTTTTTAAGCCGCCAACATCAAAACTACTAACCCGATTTGAAAATTTTCTGAAAATAAGTTGTAGACGGCTCAATTGTCTTTAATTTGAGTAGTAGTAGGATAAAATAGGTCAAAGAAGACTAAAGATATGCTCAAAATAGTAAGTGTACCTCCAAAAATTAAAAAAAAAAAATTAAAAAATTTGTATCTCGCAAACCAATCGACAGAAAAATTTTTAAAATTCATTTTCGTGTTCAGTAGGTCCAAATCCATGAGAAAAAGTATGCTAGAACCAAATAACAAAATGGCTGTTGCCTAGTGTTGTTTGTATTGTGTAAAAAGTTGTTGAAGGTGTGGTATTGAGTTTTTAAGAGTTTTTTTTTTTTTAATTACCTTGAACATAAACTTCCAACCTAAAGTTATTAGTGGCAATTAGAAAAGTTGATGGAGGTGTTTAGTGAAGCAAATGTTTTCAACGAGAAGTAAGTAAAATAAATCAAAATATATATGTATATTAAAAAACACATTAATTTTCTTTGTCATTATCAATTATTTTCTAAGGAAGTATTAAAAAAATACAAAAAATATCCCTCATTATTTAACTAAAAAATAGCCTTGCTAAGCAACATTGTGACCGAAGATATAAAACATTGTTGAGCAACATTATTTTTTAAGTTGAAAAAATAGCCTTGCTAAGCAACATTGTGACCGAAGATATAAGACATTTTTGAGCAACATTATTTTTTAAGTTAAATAAAATTTAAGCTAAAACATAGATTGTCAACATTATTACTAAGAAAATAGAGTTTTATAAATAAACACCCCTTAGCAACATTGTTGCTGAACCAACTAAGCTAAATTAGCAATAGAACCTATTTAAAAACTTAGCGATAAAGTTTATTTTAAAAATAAATGTTGCAAGTACTAAAACCAATTGCAAATGATAAAAAGTTATTGTTTTTAAATCAATATTAATCAATAATGTTGCTTGCAATATTGCATATTTACGAAAACGCAAAAAAAATGTTATGTTTCATTCCTAGAACACGTTGCAATGAAATAATATGGAAAAATTGTTCTTAAAATAGTTTTGAGTAAAAAACATTGAATACGAATAATAAAATGTAACTAAACTGTATCATGTTGCAAGCTTCACCATTGTATTCTTTTGAATATTTTACTAGCATTTTTTCTGATAGGACAATTTTTCAACAAAAAAAAAATTTTTTAAAATAAACATGTTGCACATATCCTTATAACATATAATTTTTATTACATTTTTGCTTATGAAAGTCAATTTGCTATAGTTAACCACGTGTTGCACGTTAAAAAAATCAGATAAAAGACCAATTAAAAATATACATTTGTTTTAAGGAACCATTAAAAACAAATAAAAAAAAATGTTACAGTATTTTTGCAATAAAATAATTGTTGGTAAGTTAGAAAAAATTTTATATTCCACATTTTCTCTGTACATGACATATACATACATACATACAAACCTACAAGTTTAATAATTAATAATATTTGAACAAAATATTACAAAATATTTATAACACCTTTTTCTATTGCAAGTTTATAAATAAAAAGAAGTAATTTTTAGTTTAAATAAAAATGTTTAAGCTTTTTGAGAGTAACTTTAAGAAATGTCGTGTTGCATAATATTAGGTTTTACTCGCTTTTAAAGCCATAACATTGAATTTTTGTGAAAACACTTTCAAACCCTTTTATTCTTAAGATTATTAAGCCCAAAAATAGCATGTTGTAACAACATAAGTTTCTTGCCACAAACAGTTATTCAACAAAATACTTTAAACTCATTAAATGTAAATAAAAATAATTTTTTCTTAAATTTTCGTAATATTTCCTAGTGTAGCAAGTAGAAATTCTATGTTGCAAGTAAAAATTTTTGCTTTTATTAACATGTATTGTAAAGCAAATTATATTTTTATAATAAATATTTAAGAATCAATTATTTAAGCAGCTAACTTAAAAAAATTAGCATCTTGCAACATGCAACAAATTTTTCGTGCCTCAAAATTTTTTATGAGAATTTGAATTTTTTTTATTTAATTTAGTTAATTTATAGTTTTAAAGTTTTTTAAAAAAGAGTTTTTATGTTGCAAGCATAAATTTCATACTAAAACATACATACATACATACATACATACATATGTATGTATTACAACCATTTCATTTTACAGAAATGTTTGTATGAATATTTTTTTTTTAACAAATTATTATTTTAAATTGAAAAAGTACTAAAATACCATGTTGCAAGAACAACATATTTTGCCACAAACTCCTTTTAACACCAAAATAAATTTTTAGAATTAATTTTTATTACTTCTTAAATTTTAAGGTTGTCGTAGCATTTTTTATTGTTGTAAGTTAAATTTCTCTACAGTTTTAGAGAATTTTTTTTAGGGAAAAATAATAATTCTACGAATTTTGTCAAAAAAGATTTAATTTTGACGAAGACTCAGGCTTGAAAAAAAAGAAAGTTGCAAGTAAAATATGTACTTGCCACAAATTTTTTTAAGGAAAATTTTTAAGTTTTTATAAAATATGCACGCATAGTTACATATGTTTTTTTTTTTTTAAATATTATGAAATTGTTTCATGTTGCAGGCATGATTCGTGGTTTTTTTACAGTTTAAACAGCATTTGAGCAGAATAAAAATGTTATTTATATTAAAAAGTTTTTGTTTTAAGCATAATTTAGTCTTTATTAAGCATGTTGCAAGAAAAAATGTTCTTGCCACAAAACTTTTTTTCAAGATATGTACAATTTTTATTACAATAATTCATAAAACTAAGTTTTCTATTATTTTTCGCAACATTTTTTCATGTTGCAAGTTTAAAATTTGGTTGTTCTACTAAAATTTTAATAATTTCAATAATTTTTATAAGTTTTAATAACAAAATTATGAATTCTAATAAAAATATTTCATGTTGCAAGTTTTAAATTTCTATTTTACTTACATTCAACAAATTTTACTTACATTTTAACAATTTGATTTCATTGCTAATAAGATTAAATACAAATTATTTTTTTAATGTTTAAAATAAAACGGTTTAAAAAAAAAGAAACCAACCAAATAATCAAAAGAAATCATCCTAATTACATGTCATGCTTAAATTACAAAGAAAAAAACTCCACAGCAAACCAAGACAGTGTTTAAAACCATTTTTGATTTGCAAATCCACATGGCCATCAACATATTAGCAATAAATAACAAACATCAAGCGGTTAGTCCAAATGCAATATTGTCTATGTTTCCATTTCGGTATATTAAAGCATATGAAGTCATTTTCCCAGTAAAATCAATTGCTTTTCTTAATGTCATTTGTAATCGTATGCCAGTTGGACCATTGATACACACGCGTAATTTTACACTAGCCAACACACACACACACACAAAATTCAGACTACACTTCATACAACATTTCATTGTCAAATGTTGCAAAAGAAAAGCAATGGACATAAATTAAAGTAGAGAAAAAAACCGGTTATCAAATTGAAAGATGAGTCTGAGGAAGAAGTCAGGCAAAAACCGAAACGAAATAACAAGATAGACAGACAGCCAACAAAGATGCTGGTCAATGGGCTGATTGAATGCAATGAACGATTTTTTTTATGGCACCATGGTAACGATGCAAGAAAAATGAAAGTTTTATGCTTTTTGGCCAGTTTTTCTTGAAAATCACTTTTATTGTTGTTATTATTGTGGCTGTAATTCTGTTTGAGAAGATTATATGGTGAATGATGCACAAATAAGTAACTGCTTGCAGACATAAAGTCATGTGTAGTTGAGAACCCAGCAACATTTTTAAAAATTTAAAAAAGAAAAATCTAGAAAATGTTTCAAAGTAAAAGAAGCATTACAAAATTCAAAATCAAGATTTTTTTAAGCACATGCATAGTATTGACTTAGCAAATTTCCTTGCATCTTCAACATGTTGCTGGGTTATTATTTTCTTTACTTATCTTAAATATAATGTTTTCTCATTTTTCATATGCAACGAAATGTCGTTGCTACTATTTGTATATGTTTACCTTATAAATCCTGTTGTTTCTTTTGTTTACCCCTCTCCTTTGGGCTATAAAAGACAACTTTTTAAACCATAATATAAAGTATATTAAATACACTATAAGACTTAAGTGAAAATTACAACTAATATCATATTTATAGTCGTAATAATATAAATTTATAGAATTGAAACGTGTTATGACTTAAAAAATAAATAACTAAAATTATTAAAACTTAGCAAAAAAAAAAACTAGGTGAACCAAGAAAAAATGTACAAACACACCTTAGTTTTCTACGTTTAATAAATAAATATGAATTAAATTTATAAAGATTCCTTGTAGTGAATACAAAAAATATTAACCTAAATGAATTTTTTTTTTTTTTAAGAAATTGAAGAGAAATTTAAAGAAAAACAACAAATTTCTTTATTTAAAAAAAGTTTAACCTGAAATAGATAATAAAGATTTAAGCAACATGTTGCAGAAACATTATTCTAACTTTTTTTACAAGGTTCAAGCCTGGTGCTTTGTTCAACATTTCACGTGAAATGCTGTCAAAACGCATATGAAAAAAACTTGTGCGGAATACCTATGAAATAATGTTGATAGAGTTGTACTCTGTTCATTTTGTGGAAAAAGTTCGAAATGTTTTTGGCAACATTTTTTTATAGCTGCTAAATAATGTAAGCTGAACTTATTTCACGTGGAATTTTAAGCAAAAGCAAAAAATTATGAACTGATTTTTAAATAAGAAATAAAAAATTAAAACAACACAACCGGTAACAGTTTTTATCCATATTTACTTTATATTTTATTAAATTTTTTATAAAAAAAATAATTTTTAGTAAAATACATGTGGCGTTTGTTTACATACGCAAAACAATGTCGCATACTTTGCAGGAATAAAAACGGTAAATTGTACAAACTCGCATGATAGGTAACATTGATACATGTCAATGTTTTCGTATGAAATAATTAATGTTTCTCAACATTTTTCACAAATTTTAACAGAGTACTAGGCTTAAGACTGAAAGCCTTTAAAAATTTAATTGCAACATTTAATGTTGCCAAAAAAAACTCTAGTAACTTAAAATAAGGAATTTGATTGTTAAATTTTTTTACTTTTTTAAATTTCAAACTATTTAAAACACTTAAGTGTTGCAAACATTTATTCGAATAAGCGTCTATGAGTCAAATGTCAATTTCTAAAGCTTCGTTGCAATAGTCCTATTCCCTCAATATTTCATATACTTTTTGTTTCAGAGAAAAACAGCTTCAATTTAAAGCAACATATTGCAGCAAAATTAATAGCTCTATAAAAAAAAACTAACCAACATTTTACCTTATAAAGTTTGTATCATAAGTCTGGTACTCTGTTCAATACTTCACGTGTCAAAACTATCAAAAAAACAGTTTCTATGGAGTTTCTATGAAATAATGTTGATAGAGTTGTACTCTGTTCATTTTGTGAAAAAGTTACGAAATATTTTTTTTTTTAATTTTTCGCTTGAAATAATAGATGCTGCTCAATATTTTTCACAAATTTGAACAAAGTGCTAGGCTGTAACACCCATAAATACGTTTAAAACTCTTGGGCAACATTTTATGTTTACATAAAAATCTCTAGCAACATTTAAAAAAAATCCCTAAAATTAAATTTAATTATATTTTATTGTAAAAAACTTAATCAAACAGTCTTATTTAGTTTTTTGAGTAGTTAAACGTCATGTGGCAGGGAGAAAGGGTTGTGGCATTAAACATTTTTTATACCCTCCACCACAATTAGTTGTGAAGAGGGTATATAAAGTTTGTCATTCCGTGTGAAACTTTTTTATTATTCATCTCAGAACCCATAAAGTATATATATTCTGGGACCTTGAGTAATTCTGTTCCGTCTGTCTGTCTGTTGAAAACACGCTCACTTTCGAACAACTCAAAACAAATGAATAAACTTGGTGCCAAATTGCTTGTAGTTATCCTAAGCAGTTTGGAATTGAAATCCAGCAAAATCGGTTCAGTAGGACCAGAGCTTTGAATCAAAATGTGGAACCACCACCTAAAAAAATTTATAATTTTGTTACAAAAAATAACATAAATGCTGGAACAAGGCACGGAATGAGATAAGATTTTGCAAAAATTTGTTTTATTTGGCTGGAAATCACGCTGTTAAATTTCGTGAAGATCCGTCCATAATTTACCCTAAGCCCCATATAAACACTACTCCCGGAAAGCAGTTTAGTACGCATAAAACCGCAAAAAATAATGCTAGCGTAACAAAATTTGGTACGTCACAGTTCTTTGGGATTATAAATGACACTATGAAATTTCGTGACGATCGGTCCATAATTTATCCTAGGCCCCATATAAACCCTACTGCCGGAAAACAGTTTAGTCGCCTTAAACCATAATTAATAACAAATCGTCACAGTTTAAGATAATAATAACATCATGCAGATATTACTCCTTAAACATTCGAACTGCCGGTGGAGGGTATAAAAGATTCGGCACAGCCGAATATAGCACTCTAACTTGTTTTTTAATAAATTTAAAAAAAATTGGCTGTCAAAAAGTAAATTGCTTTAACTAGTTTAAAGCATTAACTAATGGTGTTTTCTTTTATAAAAAAAAATGTGACATTTTATTTAAAAAAACATGCAATTTGGTGTCTGTTTCTTAAAAATGTTGCTCCCGAAAAGGGTGAGTTTTTTGAATAAAACAATAAAAATTTTTAAGAAACAGACACCAAATTGATTTTTTTTATATAAAACTAGCTGGCCCGGCAAACGTTGTGTTGCCATATAACTTATTTCTTTCCGATGTTACAGTGTCTGGATGCCAAATTTTAAGACAACTGGTTAATTAGTTAAGAAGATAATAAAAATTAAAGGCTTTAGTTCTTTTCAGATGTTACACTATTTGCACGCCAAATTTCATGAAAATCAGTTGATTAGTTTAGACGAAATAGGGAGGGGCAGCTTTTACTCCTCTTGCCCTATTTCATGCTCTTTCTTTTTCAGACGTTACAGTGTCTGCATGCCAAATTTTAAGAAAACCGGTTGATTAGTTAAGAAGATATAGGGAAGGGAGCTTTTACCCCTCCTGCTTCACGCCCTTAATAATAAAAACTATAGGCTATAGTACTTTCCAGCTGTAACACTTTTTGGCTGCGAAATTTCAAGAGGATATTGGGAGGGGGAGCTTTTACCCTTCTTGCCCTATTTCACATTCTATTTTCTATTTCCTTTCATATGTTACAGTGTCCGCATGCCAAATTTTAAGAAAACCCGCTCATAAGTTTAAAAGATATAGGGAAGGGGAGCTTTTACCGCTATTACCCTGTTCACGCCCTGTTCCCTTTCAGATGTTACAGTGTCTGAAACCCGGTTGATTAAATTAAAAGATTGGGAGGGGGAGCTTTTAACTCTATTGCCCTTTTCATGCGATAAATAATAAAAATTTTAGGCTATAGTTCTTTCCAGATGTTACACCATTTTCCTGCAAAATTTCAAGAAAATCGGTCAATTTGTTAAGCAGATATAGGGAGGGGGAGCTTTTACTCCACTTGCCCTATTTCACGCCCTATTCCCTATTTTCCTGTGCCTGCATGCCAAATTTTAAGAAAACAGGTTGATAAGCTAATAAGAAATAGGGAGGGGGAGCTTATGCCATATTTTGCGCCCTTTAGCGATAAAAATATACTCTACGACCTATTCTCATACCTAACAAAAACACTTACAAAATTTCATAAAAATCAGTCAAGCCGTTTCGAATGAGTTCAAAACTGAGAGCATTCTGTTTGTATGGGAATATGTATATAGGAAAATCTAAATGCAATATCTCCGGAACCACTGGGCCGATTTCATGCAAACTTTACATAAGCCATCTACAGACTATCCCCAACGTACCCCAACGTTTTTGTTGAAATCGGTCTACCCGTTTTCGCAGTTAGTGGTGACATCAAAGTGTACACTTCTTTTTATATATATATAAAATGTCACATTTTTTGTAGAAAAGAAAACACCATAACTTTATTTTTAGTTATATTAACAATAGCATGTTGCACGTAATAAGTTTTATGACAACATGAAAAAATTCGTGATATTTCTATACAAAAATGTAAAATTTAACTACAAGATGCAAAAATTTTTAAAATTGTTGTTGCTGAAGCCCTCATATTGCATGTTGCAAGAACAAAATTTTTCTTTTGATGTTTAATTTAAAAATTCTTCCTTCTTTAATTAGCCGAAACACCCTTTTAAATTTGTATCAATAGTTATTTTCAATATTGCAGCATGTTGCAAGTGGGAAATATTTTATTATTGCTAAGGCAGTAAATATTTGTATGACTTAAAACATAGTTATAAAAATATTTCCGGCCTTATTTATATAAAATAAAACAGGTTTGCTTAATAAACTTTGTGGCGACACAAATTATTTTGTTGCAAGCTAGCATATTTAACACAAAAAATGCAAAACAAAACGAAATTCCCATTCAAATTGTATTGTAATTTCGATCGATATCGAATGCCGTTTTTTGGCTTCTGGGTCTTGAACAACTGGAAACATGAACTTTTTGGCTTAGAACTTATTCGTAATGTATGCTTATGTTGCAACATGTTGCATGTGCAAAAATAAAGTTTTTTATTAGCAAATTTTATACAAAAAAAGGATAACACTGTGCGACAAATGGTAGGGGTCAGTGATCGGGAAGGGTTCAAACTACCGGAGAAAGTTATATCGGTAATAAAGAAGTTATACGTGTCCCGGCGTTTCGCTAGGTCACGACTAGAAATCGAGATATATCGATTTGAAGTTAATAACTATCATATAGGGGAATTTGTGAACCTTGGTGGTTTTTTTTTTTTGACATAACTCGAGAACCACCAGTCCGATTGAAACAAATTTAAAAAAATTAGGAATTACAATTCCTTTAATCTGTTCATACAACGTTTCGCTACATAAGCAACAGTTTCGCAGTTATAAATAAATGTATGAAGAAAAAACTATTTTTTGCCTAAAAAATTGAATTTTTTTATTTTTAATTCATAAAAAATCCAAAACGGTAAAAAAAGTGTCAAGTCCTATTACTTTCACGTAAAGTCACATAACCTTTAAACAAAATGAGACATAGAACATGAAAATCAATGGACGCGTTTCGCTTTTATTCACAATTAAATGAATTTCAAAAATTTGCCCAAGATATGCTAAAAATTTCTTGGAAAAAACATTGATGACTTTTTTTTATGATTAAAAAAAAGAATAAACAAAAGATTTTTTTTTTTTTTTGCACAAATTGCATCCACATTTTTAAGTGGTCATGTTTTAGAACGTTTTGAAAAATTTAAAACGCACACGCGTTTTCTCGATTCGAAAGTAATTTTATTTCTAATTCTTTCAGTCGATACTGTTCAGTATTGAGAGAAATAATTAGATATCAAATTACTTTCGAATCGCGAAAGTACTCGATCACGACTGCCAGAATCAGGCCCCTGATATAGCCACCCTTTAAAGATGCACGAATTCATAAGTACCTCTCAGTAAAATATTGAAACTTACGTAGTATTTATAGGTGTTCACTGATCGATTTTTGTCATTCAACAAGTGTCTCCGAACGCGCAAAGTACGGTTTTTTAAAGTGACGAAAAAGTATTAAAAGTATAAACCCGAAATGAGAGCAAATTGTCCAGAAAATATCAATTTATTTTGTTACGTTTGAGCAAGTGGAGCGCGCTTTTAAACTTTATTTTGATTGCGAAATAATTCACGGCGTTTCGTGGGTCCCAGACAAAATTTGTAAAACGTGCTACAATGGTCTTAACATTTGGATCCAAGGGAAACGCAGTTCACCTCGTTTTGGTGTACCAATGATTTGGACTGATAGGAGAGCACAATTCCGACAACTGTTACGCTTGCGCAAACAAAATATGTGGAGTAAATCGTAAAGGCCTTAAACGAAGAGTTTACATATCTGTTAAAAGTGCACAAATACCTTTACCACATGATGAAATACCAATTCCACCGCCTCCAAGTCCTGACAGAGAAACTTCTTTTTCTATTGAAACAATGGATCAATCGGATTTCACCTATAAACCAACACCAGAAGCCTGCCCATCGAACAAAATAATTCCAATAGCACAAGCAAGAATGGACAAGATTGTTGCAGAATTAAACCTTTCACAACGTGAAGCAGAAAAATTGCCCAGCTTTTGAAAGAAGGCAACAATTTGGAGCCTAATGTCAAAGTCACCGTTTATCGAAGTCTACAATTGCTATTCCAACGGTACTACACACTCAACGAAGGGACACACATTTGTTTACTGCCACGATATAAAGGGACTGATGGAGGCGATGGCCATTAATTATGTCGCAGCTGATTGGCGAATGTTCATCGATTCTTCGAAATCAAGCCTGATTTGCTACATAAATATAATAAAAAACCAAGCATTCCCATTGGCTACAGCACAGACATGAGCGAAACATACGATTCCATGAAAATAATGTTGGATAAAGTTTGCTACACTGATCACATGTGACGGATCAGTTGTGATCTGAAAGTTGTGGCGATGCTAAGAGGTCTCCAAGGAGGCTATACGAAAAACATGTGTATCTTGTGTCTTTGGGATACCCGATTGAAAGGAAACCAATACGAAACGCATGAGTGGCTTGCTCGAGATCCAACGGAGAAAGGACACAACTGCGTAAATGATCCACTGGTGCCAATGGAGAACGTCCTCATGCCCCCTCTCAATATCAAACTGGGAATCGTAAAAAATTTCATCAAGGCCATTGTGAAGCAACCGAAAATTCTTGATTGTATGGAAAATATATCAGCCCAATTATGAATACAAATTCCCCGGGAGTTTTTTTCCCTTTTCCCATTTTTAAAATTGAATTAACATAGGAAAAATGGGAGAAGGGAGAAAACTCCCGGGGAATTTTTATTCATAATTGGGCTGTATATGAAAAAGAATATACAATGGGAGTTTCCTCCGTCACAAAAATGAAGTTAACTGACTGATTAAAAACAATTGATTTTTTTCAGATGAAGACAGATCCTCATCCGATACAGATTCTGAACAAGTGGGCGAACCACCACGCAAGAAAGTAAAGGGCGCAAACAAACGAAAATAAGTTTTGCGTTCATCGATTTTTATAACCTCTGTATCTATGTAATAGCCTAATAATTACCTGTAATAATTTTTAATTCAACGTGTTAATAATTATAATAAATAATATCGAGGGTTATTTTTCAAATAGTGCATTCCGAAAAATCACAATTTTACAGGAGAGCGAAAAAACTGATTTGTTCGATAACTCTAGGAGTAATAACTAAACTTTTTTTTGCAATGTTATTAAAAGTGAACATCTAAATCATACATATATTAATTTTTTTTTAATTCAAGATGTTCGCGCTTATATGTCTGATAGCACAATTTACAAATAAAAATTTTATCAACATGAACATTGAAATAAGCAGATAGCACTATTTGACCAAAAATAAAATGAGCTGTAATGAATACTTTTTGAGACTTTAATTAAGTTACACGATTTTTTATTAAAATAATTAGTAAAATTTAAAGAAACGCATAATCATGTTAACTGAACTCGAAATGAAGTTAAAGTTTTACACTAATGTTTATTGAAAAGCAATAAATAATTAAACTTTATCCACATATTTTAAATTATCATAAAAATAGTGATATGCTTGCGAAATAGCAGACTTCAATGCTTTGGAAATGCATCCGTTTGCTTAGTTAAAAAGAACGTGGGCCAGATTATAAAGGTTTCGCTACTATTTATATGATCGGAAATAGTTCTATATATTATATAAATGGTTGGTCCGATTGGAATGCAGTTTGAGGTGAAAATTAAAAAGTTGTAGTCGAGTTTAGGTCTTGGATTTGAGGTCTATAGACTAAGCAGGAGAGGTGCTATAGGTTCCCAAATTAGGACATCTCAGTTATAACAAAAACTAAAAACGATCCTTAATTCTTTAAGAGAAATGCGCTTGCCGAGTACTCCATAATTGATCCAGTATTTTGGAAATATAAGACTCAAATTTATCATAATTTGTTTGAAATATGTTTTTGTGAATTATCAACAAGATTTTGTTTGTCGTGCTTAATTCTTAATTTTTATTTTTGATAAAAACACTGAAATTTATTGCTGATGGGATAAGCTATTAACATACGCATTTTACTGGTTGCATAGGCCAGATCATCAGGAAACTTCATCCAAAGATTTTAGAAAATTTAAAGATATTATACAAATAAATTCGCTTAAACTTTGGCAATGACTTTGTCTGAGGTGGTCCATTCGAACCGTTTGGACGAACCGTTCGACTTTGTATGACCCGATATGTGTATAATAATTGTGCAATATGAATACTAAAGCGGATCATACACTTGCAATAAAATTGTTCAATTTTACCTATTGTACAATTACATCGCCAATGTGTATGCGATATTCGATGGTAGCACAATATATTGGCAACAATCAAAAGACTTTTGATTTTTATTGCACAACGAAAAGAAAGTGAAATGTGTTGGCAACATTGTACAATGCTGTTTATGTTATTCATATAGTTTATGTTCACCTTTTTATTGAATGAATGAAACCATTGTGCGACTTATTACACAATATGGGACAAAATTGAAATAATATGGCGAATATTATGTACAACAATCTTGCAAGTGTATGGGCCGCTTAGGACCCGTGCTTGGTAGCCATTATATTTCTAAAAAACACTAATTTTAGGGAATTTTCGGCAGTTTTTTTGGGAATTGTGGGATTCGTTTTGTAAGTTTCATAAAATTTTGAGCTGGTTTGTATTAAGCATTAAAACATGTATTTACTTGTAAAATTTCATTAAATAATATTAGCTAACAAAGATTTTTTAATTAAGCACGTTGCATGAACATTACATTTAATAAGTATTTTATAGAAGAAGTAGAACATTTTGTTGCAACAGCAAGGTTTTTAGCTTAAAATATTTTCTTCTCCATATTTAATACATATAACAGCTTCTAAGTAATTTTTTTGTGAAACTTAAAATGTTGCAACATGTTGCAAGTATAAAATTTTTTTTCTTATTTTAAGTTGTGAACACTATATGTAATTTACTATTAGTAGTTAACTTATTTGGTCTTTCAATAAAGAAAGTTGCAAGTATAAAATTTTTGTGCAACATCACGTTCTTTAAGCTATAATATGTTTTACTTCACCATTTTCTGTTAATTATGTATTTTACATTTTTAGTATATTTTTACAGTTTTTCAGTGATATTTTTTTTTTTTTTTTTTTGTAAAACTTAAAAATGTTGCAACATGCCGCAATTATAAAAATTAAACTGATTTTGTATTTTATAGCTTAAAATAGTAATATAAATAACTGTATACATAAATAGGTACATATGTATGAAATGTTGCAAGTACATATACAATTTTGAGGCAACGACAAATTTTCTTAGCTCAAATTGCTTTTCTGGATTATTTTTTAAATTTTTAACGATATTTTGTGCATCTTTAAAATGTTAAAAAATTACTTTTGTTTTTATTTTACAGTTGGAGACACATTAGGCTATCAAATTTAGTTTTACAGGAAAGAAAAATAGCTTATTGCAAGAACAAAACTTTTGTTGCAACATCATATTTTTGCCCCAAAACACTCTCTTCTTTTTCATTCTAAGTGCATTTCGCTGTGTTTACGTTTCTAAATAGCATATTGCAAGTGGAAAAGTTTGTTGCAACATTGCATATTTTACAAAAAAATAGTAAAACTTTATTTATTTAAAGTTTCTTATTTGGTTTTAAAAAAAAAAATATAATAATAAAAAATTTTTTTGCAATTAATTTTTGTGGTCATTTTTATAAACCAGAAAAAACTTTTTTTTTGCAAAAAAAAATTATATTTCATGCCATGTTGACAGTTTTTTTTTTTACATTAACTTCTAAAACCCTCAAGAGTTTTTTTTAATACTGGCGTAAAATTAGTTTTGCCGACAGTCGAATGCCATTTTTATTTTATTTTTCTGCAATAATCACTAATACACTGCGGGCAATTCAGAGGCCATTGGCTGGAAAATGTTTTGCAAGAGTAGTAGTAGTGTTATGTCTAAATGTATGCTGTGAATAAATGTTTAATTTAAAAAAAAATGGTTTGAAAAAAAAGATTTACGCTTACTAAAAACGCCACAGAACACTTTACCAAAGCTACCAATTAAAATTTAGAGATTAAGCAAAGCATAAAATTTAATTGGCCACAAAATGAAAATAAAAACCAAAAATAAAAATAAAAAATCCAGACTTTAACACGCAAACAAATTCAACATCAAAAAGAAAAAAAATAACAAAAAAACAGCATAAAAGGAATATATATTTTTTAACTAGAGCAAAGAAATTTGGTTCCGGAAAAGCTTTTTTTGTAAGAATAGATTTATCTTAAGCCACAGCCTGTAAGCAGGCTATACAATTTGTTGAAATGTTAAGAGCTCTCTGTGATGTTTTTGTCTCTTTTAACTCTCAAGGTAAATCAAAGTTTATCAATTTTTTTTTTTTTTGGATTTTTTTTTTTAGTTTTTTGCAACTTTTATTGTCATTGTTCTATGTTTTCAATGAGAATTTGATTTGATAGTGTGAACTAAATTCTTGGTTAAGGAATAAACAAACAAAAAAAAAAAAAAAAATCTTGTAACTACTCGTTTGTATAGTTGAAAATATTTGCTTTTGAAAAAACACTTAAAATGTCAACATTTACCTTTCCGTTTTGTAAACATGGCACTATTGACTCTTCAGCAGACAGTGGGCTGGCAAATAAATAAATATAAAACATGTTGCAATCACAAAAGTAAAATTTCAAAATGAGCACCTGCCATTTAGCCTAATTTCATGTTGAATCCTAGCCACTGGATGAAAAACTATGCATTCCCCAAACGACCCCGTATGTGAGAGGCAATCACACCCATGTAGCACATTTGAGTGTATAGTCCGACAAAATTATACACTGAAAAGCTAGAATTATCTAACCTGCATTGCTTTTGGAAAATTACTAGAAGCATCTGTTGAGTAGCAACAGCACCTAGAGGGATCTACCACAGATCGAACTTCCCACAGTGGTGAAGAATTAGCCTTATATGTGGGATTCTTCCTTTCTGCGAGTTTGAGCACAGCCACCACGTGCCATACAAGAGCACAATCCTGCGCAATCATCAAACATAATCCATTCTTTAACAACATGCAAACGGCCAACAGTCAGTCCCATGCCTTGTCAAATATTCTTATATGTAAATTTTTAAGGGTTCAGGCCCAAAACTTAAAATCCCGAATTCCAAAATTCCGAATCGCTAGCTAATTTAAGCATTCCTTTCAAAAAACGGCTTCATTAACTGACTTCTGTAGTACCAGATGGGATCTCTGGTCAGCGTTCGGTCTCAATAAATCACAAAGACTTTTGGAGTCCTATCAATTTTGGAATTTTGCTGGATTCAATGTATGACTGCGCCTGGTTTGCCCCGGAGGATGCAACACCAAAAGGTGAAATATCTTTGATATGATCCCTACACCCACGGTGGGGGGGACGTATGATCAATATTAATTTCGAAGTTGTTTAGAAAATTCTTCAAAACTAAGCCAGCTTTACAAATATTCAAGATTTTAAAATTTAAAAAAAAATTTTTAAATTAAATTCGAAAACAAAAATTTTGTATTTAAAAATTTTTTTTTAATTATATTCGTTTAATTGTTATTAAACAAAAAAATATTTCGTAGCAAGCAATCTATATATCAAAATCGTAACATAAAACCTTTCAATATAAGATTTCAGAGGTTTTGACTCATGGCGTATGATTAATATTGATTTCGAGGTTGTGTTAAAAAACTCCCCAAAACTTAACAAATTTTAAAGATATTGATGAAATACATTTTTGTAGTTGATTGTTTCCTTGCATTTTGAACGGTTTGCTACCTATGGACCTGAACAGGGAAAAAAAGGTAAAAAAATCAAATTTTCGGGAAATTTTTAACTTTTGCGGCTACGTAAACGGCGCTAAGAATCATTCCTAGGAAGTTCATATGTTGCCAAAAGTTGTTTACTGAGATCTTAGGTACATTTTTGTGGATGATTGTTTCCTTGAATTTTGAACTGTTTGCTACCTATAGACCTGAACAGGGGAAAAAAAGGTAAAAAAAATTCGAATTTTTTTACAGTTTTTTGCGATTTGGATCTTGAAGATGAAGTTTTTCTGATTTGATGTGTTCACTATTTTTGTCTCAGAGGGTAAATCAAAATTCCGAACGGTTTGCAAGATATGAGCCTGTGAAAATTATGACTTTGGGCAAAACTGGGAGACACGGGTCTTTTTTTTTCTTTTCCGAATTTTATTTGACATTTCTCTATTTCAGACTTACTCAATTTGAACCATGGAGAGATACACAATCCAACAACGTGTTAAAGTTATCCAGACTTATTATGAAAAATCAAAATGCATATCGTGCACTTCGTGATTTTTTTGGTCAATTTAATCGTCCAAATGTGCGTACAATCGCAAAAATCGTGGAAAAATTCGAGCAAACCGGGTCTGTAGAAGATGTGAGAACACCAGTGCATGCTCGTACAGCTCGTACTGCAGAAAATATTGCTGCTGTTCGCGATAGTGTGGCTGAAGAGCCGTCCACCTCAACTCGTCGTCGTGCCCAACAATTGCACCTCTCACGCTCGTCGTTGATGAACATTATGCATAAAGACTTGCATTTACACGCTAACAAGGTGCAATTGGCTCAAGAACTAAAGCCTCTTGACCATTCCAAACGTCGTGAATGGGCAGAATGGTGGCAAGAAATGGCAACAGTGGATGATCAATTTTCGAAGAAAATCATCTTCAGTGATAATGCACATTTTCACCTCAGTGGATTCGTCAATAAACAGAATTGCCGCATTTGGGCGAATGAGAATCCAAGAGTGATTGTCGAAAAACCAATGCACCCACAAAGAGTGACTGTTTGGTGCGGTTTATGGGCTGGCGGCATCATCGGGCCGTATTTTTCCAAAATGAGGCCGGTCAGGCAGTTACTGTGAATGGTGTTCGCTATCGTGAGATGATAACGAACTTTTTATGGCCCGAATTGGAAGATATGGATGTGGACGATATGTGGTTTCAGCAGGACGGTGCCACTTGCCACACAGCTAACGAAACAATGGCTCTTTTGCGCAACAAATTCAATGGCCGTGTTATCTCACGTAATGGCGATGTCAATTGGCCGCCAAGATCATGTGATTTGACACCGTTGGACTTTTTTCTTTGGGGTTATTTGAAAGAAAAGGTGTACGTCGATAAGCCAGCAACAATTCAAGAGCTAAAGGATGAGATAATTCGGCACATTAACGGCATAGAACCTCCATTATGCCTCAGGGTCATCGAAAATTTGGACCATCGGATGGAGGTGTGCCGCCGTGGTCGCGGCGCCCCTTTGGTTTGGCCGATATTTTGTTCCATACATAATTGAGTAATACCAATATATCATAATAAAATAAAATTACAATAATTTCCTAAATAGTTTGTGTTTTATTCAAAATCAACATCGGCCCTTGAAATAACCACCCTTTATTACGTAGTGGTGTTTGTATATGGTTATTTTTTCATTGCTTAAAAAATTACACGCAGTGTAATTTAATAAAGATGAATTTTAAAAATAAATAAATAAAATACACCAAGATTAATATTAATTTAAGGTTAACCCTTGACACCTAATTTATGAGGCAAAACTGCCACCTTGGCCTTGCTGGAAACACATTTTGTATGGAGTTTTTTGTGGCTATCGCAAAACCTCTCACAAACGAGCCTGGCTGGTACTATTTTTATTTCTATGGAGTTTTATGGCTATAGCAAGGACATTTTGTTGTCAACTTAAATAATTTATTACTACATAAAAGGGCATGGCAAGTTTTTATTTTTAAATTAAATTAATGAACTATTTTTTTTTTTAATTTATTTTTTATAAGAAACCAGAGTCTCTGGCGGTAATCGAACCAGCAAGCTACCAGCTAGCCTACCGGGGCACAAAATAAGGCCAATTGCAACGCCCACGGTGTTTTTGCAGCAAAGTTACTACCATAAGTTTTCAACTTAAATCTATAAAAATCTAGTTTTTAAAGCTTTAAACTTGTGATTTTTGATATTTTAAACTTAGCCGTATGATTAATATTAATCCAGAGGTTAGTTTCGAATATTAAGAAAAAACGGACATGATTTATTGTCTCTCTTTAAATAGCAGATCAAAGCTTAAAAGTTTCTTCTTTTAATTAAAAGCAATCTTTGATAAAAAATAAATTCAAATTATTACAAAAAAAAATTTTTAAATCCATTTTGTAAAACTTAAAGCCTTAATTGAATTTATTTTTATTTATATTAGTGCTCTTTGAAAGAACTGTGCCAAATTTAAGCAATTTTGGTAGATATTGTCTAAAAATAATTTAAATTTTACGGCCTGGCCTGTTCATCGATTTAAAACAAATTCTAAAATATTGTTTTTGTTTCGTTCGAGATCGATGAACAGGCAGAAAGATTTCACAGAAAAAAAAAATTGATTTCAATGAAAAAATTTGATACACATACTATTTATTAAAATAGTAATTAATTAAATTTGCACGAGTTAACAAATTAATAGTTTCAATTAAACAATTAATTCCCTTGATCAAACGTTTAACTCACTTGATTAAACGTTTAATTCACTTGATCAAATTTTTAATTAAAACTGATTTTTATTTTTGATTTGAATTGGTGAAAAATTTGTTTAACTAAGGCGTATGATTAATTTTTATTTAGAGGTTACTTCAGAGAATTGATTATAACTTAAGTAATTTTAAAGGGATTTTCGAAATTTAAACTGCAAATTAAAGACAAGACTTTAAAAAAATTTAGCTTCAAAAATAATAAACAAACTGAAGGAAAAAATACCAAAATTTTAACAGTTGACAAAAATTAAAATTTTAAATTTTTAAATTTTTTCTTTTTAATAAACTTTTAAAAAAATTATCAAATTTTGCCCACAGTTCTCCATTTTTTTCAATCCTTTCACCATTTTCATCGCCTACAATTTGATTTTAACCTGTATCTCTCTGCTTTCTTTTCACCTAAGCTGACATGTTCTTAATGAATGAATGAAAAATTGAAAATTGTTGGAACAAAAAAGTTGCATAAAAGAAATGTTAACTATCTTTCTAGTATTCTTCGTAAAGCAACTTGACACAACTCTAGCCAGCATATCAATTGTAGATAGAAAAAATTTACACCGACTAATGTCGTGCCAAATTCCAAAAAAAAAATGGAATCTGGACATATCAACATTTAAAGAAGGCTTAAAAATAGACAAACAGATGGACAATTAGACGTTCAGCAAAAAAAAAAGTTTTATTTTAAGGCATGAAAACTCTTTAAGGGCTTGTGTTCTATCAGGACAGCTTGTCACAGTTTTATAGATAATTTTTTCTAGCCATTTTCATCACCATTTCAAATGTAATTGTAAGTTACCAAAACTTTTTTTGTTTTTTCTTTCATGTTTTGAATCAACTTCTTTTTTGTGCATCGTTTTATGTATTTCGTTTTATATTCCATTGGGAGCTGGATATTATTGTCACAGGAAGATATATGTATATACATACCTCAAACTGGCTAGGGAGTCCCCAAGCTTTCGTTCAAATTAAAATTCAAACTCGACTCTTTGTTTGCGTGTGAGTGTCATTTAGTAAAGAAGACTTTCTTCATTGCATTAAGCCAGACATTTTGGTAAGTTCAAAAAAAAAAAAAAAGACTAAACTCATAGACAAAAAAAAAAGAAACTTAGATTTACACTCCCACTCCCAAACAATATCGGTTTTTGTTACGATGCAAGTTATTTCTTTTAATTCCCTTCAGAAAAAAAAACAAATTTGTCTAACTGTTTTACTCTTGAGATTTTTCATTTAACCATTTGGCTTCATTTTAATCTGAAATTATTCCTATCTTCATTTTCTTCTATGTGTGTGTGTTTGTATTTTCCCTGCAAATAATATTGATGTGGTCCATAAAATGGACTACTCCATGGACTGGTCTGATGTAATGCAAGCATGGACCATGTCATTGTTAAAAAGTGTTTGTAGTGAGACGACATGTCTTCGTTTTTTAACGACGTGCTTTCCTTTTTAAATGACTTCAAAACTAATCCTCTTGAGTATACCATGGAGTAGTTTTGAAACTACTCCTTTGCAGTCCAAAGCTGGGTAATATGGTCCTCCCCTAGGACATCGTAATGTAAAATAGACCATGTTTTTCCATACGTTTGGGTTACTTTTGGACTAGTCCCAGTCCCTTTTGGGAAACTCTTTACACGCGTGTTTGGACTGGTCCTATTATTTGCAGGGTTACAACCAGTTGTAGTGTAAGTTTGTGTGTGTACGTGGTAAAACATTTAGCCAGCCTTCTGTTTAATAATGTTGGTCTTTTTATTTTTTTGTAGTCTATATTCTTTTGCTGCATATTTTAAGGCATAAATAACTGTTTTCTTTTTAAAGCTGTGTATTGTGTGTTTGTTTTGTAGTTTTTTGAGGTTCTTTAAAGGTTTTCTTAGACTGCTAAATTACGTACGTTTGGTTGAAATTTGGCTTTTGTTTTCGGGTTTCTTTTAAAAAGCCTGAACTTTAAAAATTTTCCTTTTTAAAAGCAACCATAAACGGAACATTAAAAGGAGTTTTAATAGGCATTTAAAGGAAATAAACATTGAAATTTTTCCAAAAAATTTATCTAGATTTACTAAAAGAATTTTAAACATAAAATCAAATTTAATGAATTAACTTGTCCATAATAGGAATAACAAAAACTTCGTGCACCCCTTCTCCGAATACTTTATGACCTATTATTTTTATAATTTTTTGCCTTTATTTTCTCCTTTTTTTCTTCGTTTTTTTCCTTTTTAAAGAAACCTCTAACCCATACCATATGGCTTGCATTTTAAGCCTTAAAACCAAAATAAATGACATCGTAAAATGTGTTAAATAGAGCGATTATATGAGATTTTATGGCCTTTCTGAAAAAGTGAAAATATAAAAAAATGGGTAAGAAAAACACTCGTAGACTTCGGTAGACAAAAACACACACACCAAAGGAAATAAAGGAAAATTATTTTAAACACAGGAAATAAAAACATTTGAAAATCCTTAAAAAACATAGAAAGTCATTAACAGATATTTTAATGGATTAAAGTAAATGATTTGAAACGAAGTGAAAATAAAAAAAGAAAATAAATAGTTTAAACAGAACTAGAACAAAACTAGATTAGAGCTTAAACAGAAATATAGCAAAACTAGAACCGAACTAGAACATCTAGAACAGATTTGGAACAGAATTAGAACAGAACTAGAACAGAACTAAAACATAACTAGAACATAACTAGAACTGTTCTAGAACTGAACTGGAACAGAACTTAAACAGAACTTAAACAGAACTATAACATAACTAGAATAGAACGAGAACAGAACTAGAACAGAACTAGAAAAAATCAAGAACAGAACTAGAACAGAACCAGAATAGAACTAAAACAGAACTAGAACAGAACAACTCGAACAGAACTAGAACAGAACTAGAACAGAACCAGAATATAACTAAAACAGAACTAGAACAGAACAGAACTTAAACAGAACTAGTACAGAACTAAAACATAACAGAACAGAAAACGGATTTATAACAGAACAGAACTAGAAAAGAACTAGAACAGAACTAGAACAGAACTAGAACAGAACTAGAACACAACTAGAACAGAACTAGAACAGAGCTATAACAGAACTAGAACAGAACTAGAACAAAACTAGAACAGAGCTAGAACAGAACTAGAAAAAAACTAGAACAGAACTAGAACAGAACTAGAACAGAACTAGAACAGAACTAGAAAAGAACTAGAACAGAGCTAGACAAAACTAGAACAGAACTAGAACAGATCTAGAACAGAACTAGAATAGAACTAAATCAGAACTAGAACAGAACTAGAACAGAACTAAAACAGAACTAGAACAGAACTAGAACAGAACTAAAACAGAATTACAACAGAACTTTAACAGAACAGAACAAGAACAGAACTAGAACAGAACTAGCACAGAACTAGAACAGAACTAGAACAGAACTAGAACAGAACTAGAACAGAACTAGAACAGAACTAGAACAGAACTAGAACTAAGCTAGAACAGAACTAGAGCAGAATTAGTACTAGAAAAATCGAACCAATCTAGAACTAAACTCAAATTTTACTAAAACTAAAATAGACTAGATCTGAGCTAGATCAGAACTAAAACATATTTAACCAAATGTGTGGAAGCTATAGCACTGCCGTTCTCAATTACTTTTAACATTTCCATGAAATATTGCTATTTTCCCAAAATATATAGTCAGATTTAATTCCTTTATTCAAATCTGGAATTAACTCAAATATAATCAATTTTAGAGGTATAGCAAAACTAAGCGCAATTCCAAAACTTTTTAAAAAATGCATCGTTTCATCAAGGTTCTCTATTATAAGTACCTTTTCAAAACGGGACAATGACAAATTCTTTGCCATAATATTTATCGCTCAATTTGAATAGTGTTGTGAGGGTACATGAATTAAAAGAAATACACTCCAGACAGTATTTGTTCCTAGTATTTAAAAATTGCCAGAATTTGTGTTGTTTATTTGTCTGTCGTAAGTAGCATACAAAGAATTTGTGATGTTTACTTGTTACAAAGAAACAATAATAAAAAAAAAATTAAATACATACACCAAACTCAAATTAAAAGATAAAAGGAATGTGTGTATTTTTTGTTCCCACTCTCGTTGTTGAGTGTATTTTCATTCCCTTGGTAATTTTTTAGGGTATTTTTTACACCCGCACTTTCACCATAGCAATACATTTGTTTTTTGCTTCTACACGTTCATACACTTGTGGTTATTCGTATCTATAATCGTCTTCGACACTACAGCAAAGTAATGATTTGAATGTGCGTTTAAATAGAACTGTTTACACCTCTAATGAAAACATACGATTACTTCAACTTTGAAACTTTTATCGTACATTAGTTTTTGTTCTATTAAAAAAGTTATTGATTTGTTTAGCACATTAATTAAATTACAATACTTTACAAACAATTTTAACTAATACTTTAAGACTTAATCTAGAACTAGAACCTGAACTAGAACTTATGTATATAAAAAAACACAAAACTTTTTATTAAATTTATTTTTAAGTTTTTTACAAAATTTCATTACTAACTTTAACTATTACTTTTGTTATTAAATTAATTTATTTCTGTTTCTTACCCTTAGAAACTTTCTTCGTGGATTGCTTAACTGCTTCCCTGCGACGACAACACAAGAACCTACACAATCCTACAATTAAGGAAACCACGCCCAAAAAAACAGCCATAAGGAAACCAATTACATCCACGGAATACAATTGCCACCAGGGCATATTGATGGCAGGCGATTGCATATGTTTAGCTCCATTATGCCTAATAACATAATCCACCCAATAACGTACCAATTGCCTGGGCGTCATGGGTCTATCACGATATAATTCCGAAAACTTTTTTACATTTTCGGTGTATAAGGGATTTTCCAAAACTTCAGTTACAGCATTCCTGAAAGCCTCTTCACTAAAACTTGCATAGTCCAAGCCCAAACCGTAGCCCGATTTTTCGACATTAGCGATATTTGAGTGTTGGTCTCCAAAGAAAGGTATACCCACCATGGGTACCCCATGATATTGAGACTCCACAACACTGCCCATGCCACCGTGGGTAATAAAAAGTTTTACCTTTGGATGAGCCAGAAGGTCATCTTGCGGCAACCAGGATCTATAAATAATATTTTTCGATTGACCAGGAAAATCCGAATCACCCCACTTCAGTAAAACGGTATAAGGCAATTTGGAAAGAACATTGAAAATCATTTTGGCTTTTTCCTTAGAAAGATTAGATCCCTGGACGTTAGTACCCAAACTAAAGAAAATTACACCTTTATCCGAAGATTCGACGATTTTCGCTAGGTCTTCGGGTAAAGGATCAGGTTTTTCTTTTATTTGTATGCCACCGATTTCGATTATAGCAGGAACATTGGGTCTGATGGGGCCCTGGCTAAAGTGATGATTTGTCAAAACCAAAGAGACATTTTTATAGACCTCTTCCAAGGGAGGATAACGGTCAGCTGGGAAGTTGTATCTGGGATAGAAGAAAAGTAAAAATGATGTTAAAAAAAGTATATGGGAATTTTGACTTTATATGGACCGCTTTCTATAAAGTTTAAGAAATACTGAATATAGTGATTTCAAAAGTGGAAATTATATTTGCGCTTTTGCTAAATATGGTACATTTACAAAAAAGAAATTTAAAGGAGTTGTCCAAAGCTTAATTTTAACCTTTTAAATGCAATTCAGCAAACCAAATTTATTATTCATTTAGCTAAATTATTACTTTAGGCTTTTAAATTTTTTTAAGTAAAACGAATTATTTATTCTGCATGCACAAAATGTGTGGTCATAAAACTCACTTTAGTTTAAAAAAATAAAATAGGGCTTAAAGCACTTTTTAGCTAAAAAAAAAAAGTTTATTTATCTACTGAATTTGATTTTAAGCCTAACTTTAAATTTACATTTTGCCTTACAGCTTTTCAGCTAAACAAAATCCCTATTCAGTTTTCTATATCGGGTTTTTAACTTCATTTTTGTTTTTTTAAAGCATTTTGCCTAAAAAATATGGTTTTCAGCTAGCTGAATGTAATTTTGAAGACTTAGTATTAAGGTTAAATTCCTTTTAATACTATTCAGCTAACTAAAACATCTGCTCAGCGGTTTAATAACCTTAAGCTTATGCCTAACACTTATTATATCGTGCAACTTATATTCCTCTATAAATCGTATAAACATTAAAATAAAATTTGTACTATACGGCTTAATTAATTTGAAATTCAGCTAACTTTGAAGATTAACAAGCTTAAGGCATTCGACACAATTCAGCTTAAAATTATTTTTACAGCTTTAAAATTGAGCCGGCTAAATTTAATTTTTAAGCCATATGTCATAGTTCACCAAATCTTCTATTCAGCTAGCTGAATTTGGTTTTAAAGTTTTAATATTTTAATTGGTTTCAACTAATATCACTTTAGCAAAACAAAGTGGCTATTCAGCTCATTATATTTGCTATTCAAGCCTTTAATGTTGTACCAAGCTATACATTTTAATTTTTGTAGCCCGTTTTCATATTCAGCTAAAAAAAAAAGCTAGCTGTATTTGATTTTAAAATCTTATATATAACTTATCCATTGTAATGCACTATTCAGCTGGAAAAATTTGCAATTCAGCAAACTGATTTTTTTGAGACAGGGAAAGTGGAAATATTTTATGTAGAAAAATATACTCTCCATACTCTTAGCGGTTAAAATAAGCTTAAAAGGAGGGACAAAATTAAGAATAAAGTAAAATTTAGGATGAAAATAAAAACTTACTACCTAATAAGCTTGAATCTGCCAGCTGATTTTTGACTCTAATATCAATTTTAGTGCTTGTATGGTCAGACAAATTTGTAATACAGTTTCTAAAATTTGTGAAAAAAAGAAAAATAATAATAAAACGGGAAGAAAATTTACCTGGAGGCTAATTCTGGCAGCAGTGATCGAATACTTTTTCGATTCGAAAACAATTTGATTTCAGACGATATTGAACAAAACCAAATTATTTTTTCAGTGCTGTGAAAACTCAAATAAATGCTTTACAACACGGAAAAACTAATTTCGATTCGTTCAGTATCGACCGAAAGAAATAGAAATAAAATTGCTATCGAATCGAAAAAATATTCGATCACGAGTGCCAGAACAAGTCCCCTGGATTATCTTGGGGGCTAAAACTATCTAAATTACAAGCACAAATTAACTTAAGGATTCAATAATGAATAATCTGTTAGTAAAATTATTAAATTAAATTAAAAAGTTTGAACTTTAAAAAAATCTTTGTGTACTTTTTGGCGTTGACAAAATATTAAAAAAGAGCGCAACTTAAGGATGACAAAAGTCGAAAACAAGGATTTCAAAAAGGTTCTAAAAAGAAGCAAATTAACAAAACGTTGAGTTGCCAGTAGCGAAAGCAAGCAACGTCGCTCATGTTCAAATACACAAAAAAAATAATTTTATATTTAAACATGAGCGGCGTTGCCTGATTTCGCTGCTGGCAACTCAACTTCAGTTTAGTTGGCATCCGCAATCGACCCATGAATAAAAAACTTGCCTTGTTTTAGTAAAAAATTTTGCATACTAATAGGTGTTGTATATTAAAATAACCAGGATTGAAAGAAATTAGAATAAATTAAGTTTAACCAGAAAAATTAAAAAAAAAACAAACTATTAAAGAAGAAAATCGACTGAAACTTCATATGTATATTTAGCTAACTTTTGATTAATTATACCGAAAAAGCTTTTTACTTTTAAGAAAATCGAAAATTTTTATAGCTTAATGATAAAATAAGAGGCCTGTTGGTTTAACTCCAGCTTAAGAAAATTGTATAAAGAAAAAAGTTTATTTCTTTATTGATTCTAAAAGGTTTTTAAATGCACTTTCAATTTTTTTTTTTAATTTATTTGTCATAAAAATTTACACTTTTTTCTATCAATCAATATCAAGTGTTGAATAAAAAACTATTGCTTAAATATGCTGAATCATTGTGGTTTAAATTCAAAACAAACATGATACAAATTTTTACCAGAAAAACAAAAAATTTTAAAATAAACATGACTTGTATTTTTAAATAAATTCACTTGGTTTTTACTTCCAACAGTTTTTAGCACGAGAGCAAAAAAATTTGTGTTTTGATAGTGATATGCAATTTAAAAAATAAACAATGAAAAGAAAAACACAATAAAGGCGAGAGAACTGCACAGACGTTTTTGCCAAGAACATTTTATAAATATAAGATTAATTGAAGTTTTTGAAGTTTTAATTAGGCTTTAGTTCATTTAATTCAATAGTTGGCAACACTGGATCTAATTTCAAGGTTTTTTAAGAGCTTAAACTTAATGGAAGGTAAGAGAGCAAATGATATTTGCTAAAAAAAAAAACAAAAGTTTGGAGTAAATAAAAACATATATTATTACAAATACATTCAATTAAATCAATTAATTTAGAGGAATAATATTCATGCAAGCCCATGTGCCGGCACAAAAATTAATTAATAGACGAAAAAAAACTTGCTGTGCGTGTTTGCTCAAAGACTCTCTAACAAACAGTTCCATGAAGTTCTTTACTCACACAATTAGATGTTGACCTTCAATAAGTTCAATGTTATTGCATTGAAATTCAATTGATCATAAAAATGAGTAAAAAAAAACACGCTTTATTCAAAGGGTGTAAAATATATTAAGGCTGGGTTTTTGAGATCTAAGTTAAATAAGGTTTAGTTAATCAGAAAACAGATTTGTGGCGCCATTACCAAGTTTATATACAAAACTTTGACAGAACAGTTGCGTTTTGCTTAAAATGTCGGTCTTTAATGAAACTATAAAAAATCACATTTCAACGGAAAAATCCGAGTTAAAGACTACGTTAAACCTAGTTTAAACTTAATCCACATCTCACAACCCGAGCTAAAACAAGAACTAAAAAAAAAACTTAAGAAATTGCAGAACTTTAAATACAAAATTAATTACGAAAATATGTGCGAAAAATTTTAAATTGGGTAGTCAGTCGGTGTATGTTAATCTTGACAAGACTCATGGTGTTAAGGTTGTACTGTAATGGCACGGAAATTCTATACATTAAATACGGAAGCGGCGAGGATATTAAAAGCTAGATGTACTAATTTTTAAAAGGACTTTCTTGGCAAGTGAAAAACAAGCCATTAGAGGGTAAAGATCTGAGATATCATAAATGCCATCTAGAATTTTAAGTTTGATTAAAAAAGCATTGATTACAAAAAATAAAGCCATATTCTAGCCATTAACAATGGTATACGATACGATGAAATTGGACTTTAAATAGCGAGGCTATGTCGAGCCCTTACCGCGAAAATAACGTAAGCGACATTATTTTCAATTTTCGTTTTTTTTTTTAATAAATGACTTTATTGGCAACACTTGCATCATCTCCCAAAATGTCATGGTCACATGAGGTACCGTTACGACCTTAAAACAAAACAGTTTTATGGTAAGCGACAAATTTCATACAAAATTTATCAGCCCAATTATGAGTACAAATCTCCCGGGAATTTTTTTCCTTTCCCCATTTTTACAATTGAATTTACATAGGAAAAATGGCAGAAGGAAGAAAAATCCCGGGGAATTTTGATTTATAATTGGGCTGTATATGAAATAAAATAAAAAAAAAAACTCTCTCCTGTAAAATTTAATTTTTGGCGCTTTTTGGACCTGAGGTTGGTCTCCCCAATTCGATCCACTAAGACGAAATTTTTGGAAATTTGAATGCTTAGGCGGTAAAAAGGGGTAAATACGGGTAAATTCGGTAACCTTTTATGGCTGTAGCAAAAATCGCCCAAAGAAAAATGGCCCAAAAAAAAAAAAGGAAAAATCGCCCAAATGAAGAATCGCCCAAAAGAACATGAAAAATGACCCAAAAAGTAAAATATGAAATTTTGCAAAACAGTGTTTATTATTCATATAAATTTAGTTACTTACAAATGTAAGAGAAAAACATGTTTTATTATGGTCACAACCAACAAAACTATTTTAAAGAAACTTATTTTACCACAATGTGGTTTTCTGTGACAATGATTTGGTTAAATTAAACATAATATGGTCAACATTTTTTTAAAAATGGTTTTGTTGTTTTTTCTCTGGGTGCACTTTTGGGCGCAAGGATTTTCTCCCCTATGTTGTAACAAACACCGGCAGCGCTTACAAAAGCGTCTCGGCATAGCCGGCCTTCGGCCGTGCGCAAGGATTTTCTCATCTTTGGTATAACAAATACTGAAAACTAAAAAAAAACTAAAAGAGATACAAACAAATGTAACACTTATCGCTGTTCTTATGTAAAATAAGCGGTCTGGTACTTTTTTGAAATTCGACCCTTTTTTGGAGTACCTAAACGAAGAAAACCTGTATTTTGGTACTTTTTTAATTTATATAAAATTGTATTGGGCTTTCAGCAAACGATTGGGAAACACACCAATTAAAGTGATATTATAGTGACCAGCTGCAGCAAGAGTTTCAGCTACTAGTATCTATGATAAGGTGTGTCTACCACAACTTAAGGGTAAAGGGAGGACTCCTGAAAAACGTGCTGACTGTGATAAGCTTAGAACATTTAAAAAGCTTAAATTGATAACGGCAAAACGTTTATTCATTTTTGAAACTTCATGTTCATACGTTTAGAATATTAATTAATATTTTTTTACTGGTTATCGCAACCAAACAAAAAACACACATCCACTTGTGAGTGTTGGCGAGAGACTGATAACAAGTTGTTATTAAATAAAAATCGCTGTGCGAACTTAGAAATGCTGATATTTGGAATACTCTTTGCTCTTGAGATAAGAAATAAGATGCAAAAAAACAAAAAATTAAAGATATTTTGAAGAATAAAAAAATTTTCATTGTTAATTATGACACATTAAGGTCTAATTTATAGGCTTCATTGTAGTATAATCTGTTTAGTATAGTTTTGTTAGAAGTGATGCATTGCATTCTCCCCTTCTCACTTAACCATCATACACTTACCCATACATATTCTCAAACTTTTTCTGCATTAGATTACTTAGAACCAGTTGTTCGAAACCATTCGCCAATAAATTCTTAACCCTGCTGCTAAAATCCATGGGTTGCTTGTAGCCGCTATACAAAGTGGGCACATAAGAAGCCTCCAAAGGATTGCCAATCATTTTATTAATTGGAAATATTGGTTGCACCATAAACGACAGTATTATTGGACACTGAAAGTGAGCACCTATGCCCAATAAAAAATCATTTAGAAAATAACCCAATATGACCGCATCAAAATCACCCGCTTTATGCGTCTGGAGGAAATCCAAAATTTTCGGCTGATTCATGGTATTATTGGCCATTTGGATGACATGCGAGATAATACCATTGAACTTTCGATAAATCGGAGCAGGTTTATTTAACATTTCCTGGGCGAAATTACTATCGAACATTTCTCCTTGTACAAAAATAAACTTGTATTTGGATTTTTTGAACATATTGGGCACAGTGGCAATAACGGTGACATCATGTCCAGCCTCAGCCAAAGCATCTGCTACGGCACAATGTATAAGAACATGGGACTTAGAGGGCGAAAGAAATACTCCCAAGATACGAGCTGCCTGTGTTTGTAAAATCAAAAAACAGGCAAAACTTAATAAAATTCCTTTCCAGTTCAAATTCATAACTGCAGTTTTAGATAGTATTTATTTATTTTAATTGTTTTTTTTTTTTTGTATTTTCTTAAATTTTCCCGTGTTTTTATATGCGATTAAGCAACGTTTATTCAACAAGTGCATCCAAACTTGCACTGATCTTAAATAATATTTTTGTTTATTAATTTATGTAGGAAATTTATAAAAAATTTTTTTTTTAAACCGCAAAAACACCCTCAGATTTTAATTAAATTATCTCTTTCTCTCTTTTGTATACGAACATAATTTTAAACTCTCTGTTTACTTTTTTTAGAAAATTCATAAAAAGAGAATTTTTTATCTCTTTTCCAGGGTTGTCAGATTTTTTTGAGCTCCATCGCCAAACTTGTTGTCAGAAATCGCCAAAAGTCGCCAAACGGCAATATAATTATTCAGTAGAAAATCGGCAAAAACTATGTTTTGGTTAATAACATAAAAGGGAGACCATTCATACAGTTCAAAAAAATAAAATTAAGAACACAAGTCTATAAAGGTAGAATGTACATGACACGCGTTAGTGCGCGCGCGCACTGTAGTCAATTGTAAAAAAAAGTTAAACTAGTGTACAGGTAACCCTCCTACAACACGGTAGATAGGTTCCTAGAAAACGCCGTGTTGTAGGAAAACGTGTTATATGAGGCTATGAGACAGTGTAAAATATAAATTTTTTTTAATTAAATATTTTCTTTAAATTCATTGTCTTTATTAGAAATATGTTGATACATATTGCTGAATCACTGAAATCTTACTAAATCGTAACAGGGATGCAAAAATTAGTATTTTTGTACTATTTTGGTACAATCAATCATGATAGAGTTTCAATTCCATTTTATCGTGTTAGAATGATACCGTGTTGTAGATGAGGAGATTTCCGCAAATTATTTTTCGTGTAAGATCGAAATCGTTTTGTAGGAAGCCGTCTTGTAGGAGGGTTACCTGTTCCATTTTATCGTGTTAGAATGATACCGTGTTGTAGATGAGGAGATTTCCGCAAATTATTTTTCGTGTAAGATCGAAATCGTTTTGTAGGAAGCCGTCTTGTAGGAGGGTTACCTGTGTTTTCATAGAACAAGCTACATGCAAAATATTTTGACGCGTCTGCGCCGGAAAGTTGGTTAACTTTGAACTTTTTAACGCGTTGTGTATTTTTGACAAGTAATCAGCTGACAATTAAAAGAATAATTTAACAAATTTGTGAATCATGAAAGAAAAACTTATTGAAGAGCTTAAAAAACATACAATATTTATATAAAAAGAATAAATTCAATAAAATAATAAAATCTTGATATACTTTCGAACCCGTTTTCAATGCACAAATAAGTAAACAGCTGACAGGAGTGGCTTTTGTAACGCGTGTTGTGTAACTTGCAATTTTTTACGCGCTTAAGTTTTTAAACGCACGATACTCTTCGACGAACTAACGCGTGTTATGTACTTCCACCTTAAGATTGTACACTTCAGCCTTATCGATTTCACTACTGGTGTTTTGGCCTGCATACATACTAAATATTGGAATTAAATAGTGACTGAGTATATAATTCATTTAAAATGATTACAGAACAAAAATCATGTGAAAAAAAAGTTGCCAGATTTTTTTAAAGTTAGTAATGATAGCAAAAAATGACAAACGGAAACAAAATCGCTGAAAAAAAACTAAGTAAATCACCAGTTATATCAAAAATCGCCAAATGGAAAATCCCACCGCCAAACACGTTTCAAAATCGCCACTTTTGGTGAAAAATTGCCATATCTGACAGCCCTGCTCTTTTCATTAATTTTTGTATGCTTGTTAACAAAGCGAATTTAAGAGAGCTGGTTAGTAAGCTGGTGGTTTATTATCTCTGCAAATACTTGGTAGTTGCGAAAATGTAATACCTTTTTTTTAAATGTTGAAAAACGTTGACGTGAAATTTCCGAAAAATTAGTATGAATTTCAATATTTCTTTTAAAAAATTATTAAGAGTATTCATGAAATCGCTTGAAAGTTTCGCAATCTGTGTACTTTTATGAAAATTCATTTAAACAAACTTCGTAAATTTGTCTAACAATTTTGGTTCGTAAACTTACTCGTTGTTCAATTGCGCATTTAATAAAAACTAAATATTCCATCCATCGTTTCTCCAAAAGTGAGAAAAAAGTGTGTCTGTAACTCATGTCGAAAACTATAAAAAAAAAGTCGTTACGTTATAAATGTCAAAATATTCCACTCGATTTTTTTTTCTTAAAATCTGACAGTTCATAACGTGAACTTTCTCACAAAAATTTTAGACACCCTTTTTTTGTAAACTGGCGAGTTGTTACCTTACGTGAGGCATTTTTGTTTCATTTCTTTTATTTCAGAAATTTCGAGAGTTACAGAACATGGCCACAGAGGTTTTTTATACCACAAGCAAAAACTCCTTGCAATAACCTGAGCAAATTAGTCTTTTGGGTTTCTTAAGGCATTTTTAAAATTAAATTCTAACTTTTCGTGTTTATCTAACATTTTTTTTTAATTTTTTCTGTTAAGAATTTTATGACAAGCACTATACAAATTTGTCTCCATTAAAAATAATTTTATAACAAAAGTTATAAAAATTTGATTAAAATTGTATTAAAAACAACTTCCAAATTCTTGCGTTTTACGTTTTCGATTTCCAGCACACTCCTCCTGTATTGACTTTTCTTAGAAAATTAACTGCTTAAAGTTGCACAAATGCTAAAGTGGAACAAATTTGTTCCTTTGCACAAATGACAATTTTAGGCGATTTCATGAGGACCCTTTTTCAGCTAATTTCAGTATTGAAAGTGGGTGTTGCGGTAAACAACTTATAAAGTTTTCAATTTTTAAAGGAATATGCCGGCATAATATAAATGGTCTTACGTTCGAGTTTATGTTTTTAATTAGATTAAAAACGTGTTATCATGACAATTTGTATTTCACTTTAACTCTAGGACCGATTATCTGATAAAAATAGGCAATTCTTAAATTGACAGTGAAGTTTACATTGCATGTAATCGATTTTCCAGTCCGCGACTACCTTCACTAGCATGTTTTCGGTTTACTGCTTTGTACTAATTCGCAAGAAAAATCGCTTCTAATGTCGTACTGGACGATTTTCTCAAAATTGTCTTTTAGAAACCCTCAATAAGGGGCTAAAAAAAATAATTACAGCAGAAAGAAGACCTGCATACCGGAAATTTCCCATACCAAAGTCTCAAGCTTTTCTACTTCTATGCACAATTTGTATACGTGTAAGAAGCTGCTATCAATTTTCTTCAAGACTAGCTGACCCGACAGACGTTGTCCTGTCCAAATTAGGAAAAATGTTTGCGTTCGATTTTTAAAATCCGTTAAAAAGATACGAACATTTGAAAGAAAATTTTGTCAAATCGATGGAGCCGTATTCTGATTTTAGGTAAATCAAAAAAAGTGGGCGGGCAAAATTTTCTTTCCGCAAAAACCTAAGTTTGACAATGGCGATGATTTTAAAGAAAAAATTGTACAAATCGCTCAAGCCGTTTTCAAGTTATGCGCATAATAGAAAAAGTGGGCGTAAAAGTAGGCGTGGTACATTTTTCTTTCGATGAAAACTTAAAATGGATTAATACGAACATTTGAAGGAAAAATTTGTCAAATCGATGGAGGCGTTTTCTGATTTTAGGTAATTCGAAAAAAGTGGGCGTAAAAGGGGCGGGGCAAAATTTTGTTTTTCGCATAAATCTAAGTTGCACCATGGCGATAATTTTAAAGAAAAATCGTCCAAATCGGTCAAGCCGTTCTCAATTTATGCGCTAAATAGAAAAAGTGGGCGTAAAAGTAGGCGTGGTAAATTTTTCTTTCGATGAAAACTTAAAATGGATTAATACGAACATTTGAAAGAAAAATTTGTCAAATCGATGGAGGCTTTTTTTGATTTTAGGTAATTCGAAAAAAGTGGGAGTAAAAGAGGAGGGGCAAAATGTTCGTTTCGCATAAATCTAAGTTGGACCATGGCGATCATTTTAAAGAAAAAATCGTCCAAATTATATAGATGTCATTGGTGGTGCAATATGAAAATTGGATTTTGCCACGCCCCTCCGCCCGCAGATAGAAAATCAAAAATAAGACTTCACAGTGTCACCCGCCTGAATATTCTAAAGATTCCCTGAAAATTGCATCAAAATCGGCCCAGCCGTTTTGGAGTCTATACGTTACATACATACATACATACATACATACATACATACATACATACATACATACATACATACATACATACATACATACATACACACATCCTGTTTTATATATATAGAAGAAAATATACCTGATGAACCAACGTCCTGTAATGACAAAGATTGTGATTTTATGTGTCTGACAGTTCATTCTACAACTTCAGGCTCTCCTTGTCGTTTTTAATATAAACTTCCTGTTGAGCCTAAGATAGATTCGCCAAGTTGGATATACGAAGACAACTTTTACTGCCAAATCTTGTCGTGCGAATTCGTTAGAAATGTTATTGCCCTCGATATCGCCATGACCAGGAACACCAAGTAACACTGTGTAGCGAGCTAACTAGCTTGGATTTGACAACATGTATTAACGTAGAAAGTAATCTCTATCTCTATGTATCGACAAACTGCCTGTTACTTAATGTCGACATAAATTTGTTAAAAAAAACTGTCCGTAAACGATTTCGGTTTTCTCAATATGTCGACAAAAATATTGTTTTCAGTTGGCAACACCTCTCAAAAAACATGTAAAAGTTCGGCGTCAGCTGATTGTATTTAACTGTACTATACGGCAAATAAATAATTGGCAGATGAGTCCCAGTTAGCTTTGCCGACAGAATAGAAGCAAAGGAGACATTAAGAAACCCAAATTCCTATAACGTGCAGCTTTTCGTTGGGAAAAGAGATAATCGCCTATTGAGAAAACGGCTGTTAATATGTTACGTGCATAGTGCTTATGTTACTGTTTTAACAGAGTTGTTAAGCAATCTGTTTTAAAAGCTTTAATATAAAATCTTTTCTTAAAAATTGCTTTTGTGTTTACATTGTGCAATTTTTATCGCAGCAGCTTTTTTAATACAATTTAAGTCAAATAAGAGAATCGAAGTGCGCACTCGCTTTTGTTACCCTTTAATTCATCTTCCCTCTCGCCAATAAAAATAAAAACTAAATTTTTCGTTTGCGTGTGTAGTTTTGCTTCATTTCAAAATTTTTAATTGGCAACACTGATACAGCTACTCATTCGCTCAATAATAGTTTTGTAAAAAGAAAATGAAAAACAAAATAAAATTAAACAAAAAATGAAAAAAATGAGATTGATGTTGAACTGAACAATGTTCGAACACTTACTTCTTGTCATTTATACTTAGAAAATGTGATAAATATTTTGCCAAATTAGATTGCATTGATTTACTTTTTAATCCCAATGTCAATATTAAAGCCATGAAAAACTATACTTCGCCTTAATTTATTTGTGTTGAGTCCCTCTTGGCCCTAACTGCTGCTTTTTAAATAGCATAAAACTCTAATTCTACTTGAATTTGTTGGGTGGGTTTACTTTTTACTTCCACTGTATTTTATTAAGCAAATATTTATTTTAACGGCCGCTAGAAAAATATATTTGTTCTTTTTTTTCAAATAAAACCAAAATTGTTATCAACTAAAAGCAATTATTATTAATTAGCTAATGCATAGTTTCGTTCTGTTATTTATTTGTTTGTACTTTTTTAAGGGAAAGTGTTAAAAAATTAATCTATTTTTTAATCTTATCTGATAACATCGAAGTAACAAAACTAACACTAAAGATAACAATCAAAAATTCAATATTTTTAAAAGGTTTAAAGCTTAAGTTTTTCTTTATTTATGTTTCTATTATGATTTTGAAAGGTTTCAAAAACCAAATTCTCTTAAGGGATTAGCTCACGACCAACTAACCTACCGGGCACCCTTAATTACCTAATTATTTAATAACTAACCTGTATAATTTCTCCCCATTCCATTTTAAAAAATTCATTAAAAATCCTTCCTCCACTACAGTGCTTAACATATTTTGTACTCTACACCAGAAATCCATGGGCTGTTTAAAACCTTCAAACAGTGATGGTACATACGATGGCTCCAAAGGATTAGCAACCATGCGATTAACAAAAATCGTTGGCTGTATCATAAACGAGACTATAATGGGACACTGGAAGTGGGCGCCTATGCCCAAAACAAAATCATTCATCATATAGCCCAAAATAATTGCATCGAAATCTCCCGCTTTATGGGTTTGCAAAAATTCCTTAATTGTGGGATGACTTAAAGTAGAGTTGGCCATGGTCATGACCGCGGACAAGATATGATAGAATTTCATATGAACAGAAGTAGGTTTTTTCATCATATCATTTGCAAATTGACTATCATACATGGCTCCCTCGACATGTATGAAATTATACTTGGCCTTTGTGTACATATTGGGCCCTGTGGCAATGACAGTGACCTCATGGCCAGCCTCGGCTAAGGTGTCTGCAATGGCGCAGTGTATTAGAAGATGAGACTTAGAGGGTGAGGGGAAGAAGCCCAAAATACGAGCTGCTTTAGTTTGTACGGCAAATAAACAGGCCAGAGCGATAACAGCAGTAAATAAACATGTATTTAGCTTCATTGCGTGTTTCTAAATACTCTTAATTAACCGAAATTTATAGTTAAACTTTTTTTAGATTAAAAAAATAATCAACAAACGAACGCAAAGAAAGTTAAAGTTAGACTGTTTATAATCAGCATTTGATAGAAGTGGTAATATAAATATTATCATCAAAAAATTATATTGTTTTCTCAAAACCAGGCAGGAGGTTTTGAGAAAATGAAAACAAAATTTCGTGTGAGAAATTCTATAGAAAACAAAAACAAATTTTCGTATTTTATTGTTGTTGTTTTCAATATAATTTCTTACAAGAAAATTTTGTTTTAATTTTTAAAAAAAAGGCAGATAATCAGGGTAACCGTTAATATAGAATCGAATGTTTTTCCTTAAGCCTCCAATTGAAAACGGAAACAATATATTTATCCATTTTAGAGCTTTTTTGTGAATTTCGACATCGATTTGTTAGTGCATATTTTACCTAATGGAGCATTTCTTTATTTTAGTTAAAATCAATTTGATGACAACTTTATCTCCAGAAGTGGCCCTGTTCCCTAGCCCCCTTGTTCTTGCGATTTAACGCCTCTGTGTTACTTTTTATGCGGCTATGATAAGTCTTTGGCTTATGCCAACAAACCAGCAACTCTTGAGGCAATAAAAAAAGCCGATATTCAAGCCACTATTAACGCCATACGGCCAGATTTATTGAAAAACTAGTCAACAATTAGAATGATCGAATGGACCATATAACTCTTAGCCGCGGCGGACATATGCCGAAAATTATGTAAAAAAAATAAATTCCAAGAAATTATCTACCAGATTACAATAATCTTTCAACTTTAATTTTCATTAAATTATTTTAGTGAAGGAAGAAATTTAACAACATGAAATGAATTTAAAAACTTTTTTGATAATTTCTTTTCTTGACTGAAGAACGGGATTGAACTCGGGTCGTAGTCACATGTTTCGAGAATAACCACATTCCCATCATCAGAATTCTTTGCAGTTCTAACGTTTGCGCCACTGCTGCGGCTGCCAGTCTATAGTCAAACATCAATATTTTAACCAATAGTATTGCTGGATCAAAATTTGCTGTAATTTATGAACTATTTTCAATTTAACTACATGTTTCTTTCTTACTTAACTGCGAAGAATTCTGATGGTAGAAATGTGGGTTTTCTCGAAACATGTAAATATGTATGACCTGAGTTCAATTCCCCTCTCAGTCAAGAATAAAAACGTTTTTTTAAAAATGTTTTTTTTTTAATTTTTACTCTTTTCATATTGTATTTGATGAACCTAAGACTAATTTAAAAATTACAAAAATTTCAATTAAAACTCACAATTCTTAGGTTATCTATCAACTTTATTCAACATATCTACCCCTTACCGCAAAAATAGCTTGTGCGACATCATTTTAAATTTTCGTTTTTTTTAATAAATGAATTTATTGGCAACACTTGCATCATCTCCTACAATGCCATGGTAACAAGAATTTATTGCAAACACAATTTTAGCTAAGCGCCAACCTTCATACCAAATTTTTATGAAATTTTTATAAAACTTATATCTCTCAGATGTTACAGTGTCTGCATGCCAAATTTTAGGAAAACCGGTTGATTAGAAGTAGATAATTTAAATAACAGGCTATAGTTATTTCCAGATGTTATACTATTTGCTTGCCAAATTTCAAGAAAATCAGTTGATTAGTTATGAAGATAGAGTAAGGAGGAGCTTTTACCTCTCTTGCCCTATTTCATACTCTGTTCTCTTTTAGATGTTACAGTGTCTGCATGCCAAATTTTAAGAAAACCGGTTGATTAGTTAAGAAGATGATAAAACTATATGCTATAGTTATTTCCAGCTGTAACACTATTTGCCTGCCAAATTTCAAGAAAATCAGTTGATTAGTTAAGAAGATATAGGGAAGGAGAGCTTTTACCGCTATTGCCCTATCTCACGCCCTATTCCGTATTTCCTTTCAGATGTTACAGTGTCTGCATGCCAAATTTTAAGATAACCTGTTGATAAGTTTGGAATCTTGGAGTGAGGGAGACCCCTCTTGCCCAATTTTACGCCCTAAATCATAAAACTTATAGGCTATTGTTCTTTTCATATGTTACACTATTTGCCAGCAAAATTTCAAGAAATCGATTAATAAGTTAAGAAGATATAGGGGTTGGGGAGCTTTTACCCCTCTTGCCCTATTTTACGCCCTATTCCCTATTTCCTTTACGATGTTGATTATATAAGAATGTATAGGGAGGGGGAATCATTCACATACCTAACAAAGTTCAAAATGAAGGGCATTTTATTGATATTTGTATGGAAATATATAGGAAAATCTAAATGCCATATCTCCGTAACCCCTGGGCCGATTTCGTGCAAACTTACCAGGCAATCCCCAACGTACCCTGAATCGGTCGACCCGTTTTCGCAGTTAGTGGTGACATCAAAGTGTACACTTCTTTTTATATAATCTTAGCCCAAATGGTGATGACGAGGTTGATTTGAATGGTATTGATGATATTGCTGACTCATTTTCTTTTATCCCGGTTACTGAGTATGATCTTTTAATAGCTATGAATTCTATTCGATCAAATTCAACGGGTCATGATAAAATTCCTATAAAATTTATTAAGATTATATTTCCTCTTATATTTTCTGTTCTTCTTCATCTTGTAAATACTATTTTAACCTGTTCAAAGTTTCCTGTTTCTTGGAAACTTGGCAGAATCGTACCTATTCCTAAGAATGGGCATTTTGATAGGGATAACTTACGACCAATATGCATCTTGCCGGTGATGTCTAAGATAATTGAGAATATAATGAAGACGCAGATACTTGCTCATTTTGAGGAATCCTCTTTAATTCACCCGAGTCAATTTGCTTTTCAACGTAATCTTAGCACTACCTCACTACTCTTATCCCTTACGGAGTCAATTAGAAGAAAATTAGATAGTAACAAGAATTGCACTTTGGTTTCTTAGGACCTAAGTAAGGCTTTTGATCGTATTTACCATTCCATTCTCATTTTTAAACTCAGGAGATTTTTTAATTTCTCGAAAATGGCATGTTAACTAGTATCCTCTTATTTATCTGAATGATTACCTTTCTTCTGTGTCTTATTGGATGTACGTAAATAATCTTGAGATAAATCCGAATAAGACGAAGGCCCTGTGTTTTCATTTGCCTAATCGGAGTGTCTCCTCATTCAGGATATTTATTAATGGACAGACAATTGTTTCCGTTGAATCTCTCAAATGTCTTGGTGTTATTTTTGATTCAAAACTAAACTTTAATGAACACGTAAACTTTATTGCAAATAAAACTTGTCTTATTTTGAGAAGGCTTTATTCGTTAAGAGCTTTTACACCTAGGCATGTGAGAAATCGACTTGCCTTTTCACTTATCATGTCACAAATTAACTATTGTCTTGAAGTATATTCTGCGACGTGGTCTTATGGTTTGATGATTATTGAATCGCCAATTAGAAAGGTGGTTCGTTATGTATTTGGTGTAAGAGTCTGGGAACATGAGCGTACTTCTATACTTACGTCGGTTTTTTGAAATGTAGCTTTCGTAACTATCCAGATCTACGTGTTTTACTTCATTTCTACAAGATCATAAAGAATGGTAGACCAGCATTACTTGTCAATAAATTTTCATTCACCAACTCGATGCGTAATATTAAAATTTATGTTCCCTTGGGACATCATGCAGTATTTGATCGATCTTTTGTGAAACGGATTCATCATGCCTGGAGTCTTCTTCCAAATGAGCTTAAGCGTTTTTCTTATTCGAATTTTACTTATAAGAAAAAGCTTCTTAACTACTATGATTATGACCTTTAAAAGCCTTTAATAACTTTTGTTAACCTGTGGCTATGGGAATAACTTCTTTATTTATAATTTTATATGCTCATAATTTTCGGCAATACATACATATATATACAGACTGGGGAGCCAAATCAATTTTATCAATTTGTATTTTAACATATTTTGTTTTTTACTTTAATTCATATTATTTTTTGTTATATCTTTGCTTAAACATAGTAATTAAATGTACAATACATATTTATTGGCCATGAAGGCTTTCTTTGTATTGATATTTAATAAATAAATAGATAATAATAAAAAAAACCTTCTGCTGTAAAATTCTGGTTATGTCGCTTAAGCTTTTTTTACGGTAGGGGCTTGATATACCTGATGAACCAATGTCCTGCAGTCGAATGCTGTAATTCGCTTAGCTAAAGCAAATCTTGATCGCGAAAAAGCCTTAGAGAATACAAAATTTAAATATTTTAGCGATGACATTAATAGCTAAAATTGCGGCAAATTAAATTTGTATAGCATTGCCAAATTGAACAATGCAAGTTACAGAACTGTATCAGAAGCCAAAGATCGCTTAAACAACTTTATAGATTTTTAGCGATAAAAATTTAGCTTTTGCGAATTACAGAATACGGCTGCAGTAATGACAGCGATTGTGATTCTTTGGCTACCTAAACTTATCCCAAGAAATAAGCTGAAGTTGGCTGAAACTACTTCAGGTCATAGTTCTCTAGTCAATTCTACAACTCCAGCCCCTTTCCAATATAAACTTTCTGATAAGCCTTAAATAGTGCCTCCAAGTTAGCTATATGAAGACGTCTCTTACTGCTGATTCTAATCGGGCAAGATAAATGTTTTTTCGCCCTCGACAATGTCCAGGAACACAGCATGGTCTGGCTAAGTAGTCACTCTGTGCAGCTAGTCAAAAGCTCTTTTGCAATCTCAAAAAAGTTTCAATTTGGCCCCCCGGGGGCCGAGCGCTTTTCGTGAATTTCACACACACACAACACGAAGGTTAACGAAACAATGTGAGGGCTAGCTATTAAGATATGCACTGTTCGTTGGGTTTGTAATACCTTAGCAATTTCGGAAAATAGTTTATTTTTTTTTTTTTACTTTGTATGTATTGGAAAATTTGTATTTCAAAAATTTTCATTAGTAAAGAAAATTTTCAAACCAAATATACAAAATAAATTGGGAGAAATTAAAAAAAAATATTGTCTAAGATCAATTTAAGGGAAAAGGAGCTTATCTGCTTTAATAATAGTAGCTATATTTCGTGGGACAGTTAAGTTTGTTTGGAAGGGATATTTTGTTAATTTAGACGAAGGAAAAGGAAAAGGAAGATAATTTTTCCATCACAATATCAGCAATTATTGGAGATGCTGGTGGAAGGTTTTAAGAAAAGAAGATATATGTTAGAAATGTTACAAATAAATAATGTTCCATTTGAAGAAAGGATTAATTTTAAAAAAGATACTGAGGGTTTAGCTCAGATTTATAGATATTTATTGAATAAAAATTAATAGGTTGACGAAAAGGGAAATAGGTTTGGAAATATGGTTGTTTTCTAAAATAAAGTTTAGATGGCTTAAGTTAGATTTGTTAAAAATTGTTTGACGAAAAAGGGAAATATTTTAAAATTGGTTTTTGTTTCCTCTTTTTAATTTTGAATTTTTTGATTTTATGATATGTTATAGTTGAATGTTGAAAAATTTTTTGAAATTTAATTTTAATTTTTGTTAAAATATATCCTGAAGAAGATTTCCAAAGGAAATCGAAATATCGATAATTAAAATATACCAAATATTTAAAATAGAAGTGACCTTAAGCTCAAAAATTAATAAAGAAGAAAAACAATTTAATTATTACTTAATTTAAAATTGTTACTTAATTTCATTCATTCATACATACATTTACAACTTAAAACCTACATAGATAACATAAAGAAAGCATGAAAATTTAAAAATTCAAAATTTTTAAAGTCAAGTTCAGCATTTCATCAGGCCTGTTGACATCGTTGGATTTTGTATGGTGAGTTTTTTTTTTTTAAATGAAATTATAAGTGAAATTGCAATACAATATTTTGTTAAATATTCTAAATTGAAATTTGTGCATACGGTTATTCTACCAACAAAACATTTTATGTTAGTAACAGTGGTAACAACCCTTATTTGAATTTGTTTTTTTTATTTTTTTTTTTTGTATTGTTCATTTCAATTTATAATAGTATTTAACCCGGCAATTCCCAGTGTCACCTATAGGTGACAAAGATTAACGATAGCGATAATGGAAATCTAGAGTCTGGAGATGACCCTGGTTGTTCCCTCTTGTGGATGGGAAGGTAACCGATGGAGAGGTTGAGACAAAAATAAAGCTAACTTCGATCACTTTCTTAGCCGAATGTTAAAAATGTGTAGTAAATTATGCCCAGTGTCACCTGTAGGTGACACCACTTTAATATCGGAATTACCAATATTTTCTTTTTTTTAATTTGATTTTGTACTGATGTGTATTATTTGAAAGTTTTGTTTTCATTATTGAAGGTATGGGAATTGCTGGGTTAAAGAATTTATAGTTTAAAAATTCAACATCCTATACAACCTAAATAACAGTATACATCAAAAACTTACTTCCACTTTGTAATTAATAATTTTTCTTTATTTACGAAAGAGGAAAATAAAATGATATCTCAAGTTGATAATACTATGTTTTTTGTAATTTTTCGAGTTGCAATAATGAACTCGTAATTTTTTTTTGTTTATATATATATTTCATGAAAGGTTAAACACATATACGGGTGTGTTCTAGAATCCGAATCCACTCGAAAGTGGATTACTTTAGCATTTTTGGTGTTCTGAATTTCACATCCACAAGTTTTTATTCGTTTTCAATTAGAGTAGTAATGTGTTGGTGAAAGTAAAACGAATCGACTTTTATTCTAATATTTGATAACATTTTTAACAAAAAAATACATTTTGTTTTTAGCTTAAAATCTTCTTTATCCAATTTAATCAAAAATATATCGTTATCTAAAATGCAAAAGTCCCTAACTTACCCTAAATTTAAAATCGACATTTTCATTATTTTGATGTAATTACAGCTTATTTTTTTAACGATTTTTTTTTGTTATTTTCAGACAATTTGTTTTTTTTTAATCAATTTAGCGATCTCAAATAAGTTTTTTTGTTTGTTTAAAATTTTGCGATTTTTCGCGAATTTTAGCCATGTTCGCGATTTGTTTCAGTAATGTGATTCTTTACAGCTTTAACGATTTATAATAAATAGTAGACTTTGCTATCATGCCGATGTTAGCAAATTTTTGCGAATTTCCGCGAATTTAGCAATTTTTACCTAATTTTTGCCAATCCTAATAGTTTAAGGGACTTTTAATCAATTATAGGCTGGTTTGAAATATTAAAAATTAACGCGATTTTTTGCTATTTTTGCAATTTTTTTTTTTTGTTGTTTTCCGAAGTTTTTTTTCTTTTACCGATTTAGCGATTGCAAATAAATTTTAGTGTTTGTTTAAAAGTTTGCAATTTTTTGCTAATTTTAGCAATGTTCGCGATAGAAGCTATTTTTTCCTGTGATTCTTTACAGCTTTCACGATTTTAAAAAAATATTAAACATTGCTGTCATGCTGCGGTTAGCAAATTAGCGATCTTTAGTCCAAAAAAAGTTTTTCGAACAAAAACTTCGAATACACAAAAACATGCGGATTTGAGAACACCAATTTATGAATTATGCGGATTTAAAAAATTTTTCGTTTTCAATTCGAGTCGAAACCTAGAACATACCTGATAGATAGGGAATCATTTTAGGGCTGTCTTTAACGATTTAACATGAAGATAGATAGGAACGGAGGGTATTGAAGGGGAAGAATTGTCACCATCTTTTTGTTTTATTATTTTTTTTAAGTAATATTCAGGTGAAGCTACCTTTATTTAAAAATTTATGTACGGTACTTAACCTATTCATTAGTAGACAAGAACACCACCTCAATCCCTGAGCACGGTCGGTAATAATAGGTAGCGCAGGTCTACTAAAGGATAGGGCTTGATGTATGAGTCGTTACAACAATTGTAAAAAGCCATAATTTTAAAAAACAAGAACAAAACACATAGTAAATGTCTCAAACGAGTAAACTTATTTTTCTCTCTTTGCACTCACCACTACATTCACATTTTTAACTGTCTCTCTTTGTGATGACCGCTGCTTTAGAGCTTCGACAGCCGACTGGGTATTTACGTAGAATGTAACCCCACTACCCTTCCTAATGCTTCCAGCCACCAATTATATCGCCGTAAGAACTGCCAGAATTTTCGCCTAAAATACAATACATTCATCCGAAAGTCTGTGAATCTGTACTGCAGGCTCATTTCATTCATAAAGCTTGCAATGTTTTAACAATAAACAAATTTGTTAAAAGGAAATCCTGAGTTTAGCTGTTTTTTGTTGTTTGTGTTAAGTTTTAAGCTTTGGGGTGTTCTGGCACATGAAGTAAAATTTCATGGTCAACATTTCATCGACGCCCGCCCTCTGCTTTGTGGCTTTTTTACTAATTGGGAGAAAAGAGCCCAAAAATTATAAAGGAGAGTAAGAGAGTTGTAAAAAACATATACACCCCAATTATGAATTAAAATTCCTCGGGAGTTTTTAGCCATTTTACCAGTTTCACAATTGAATTTACATAGGAAAAATGGGAGAAAGGGAGAAAACTCCGGGGGAATTTTTATTCACAATTGGGCTGATAGTTAAATATACCGTAACGCTGCACGAACAAGCCAAAAGGGGGAACCTTTACCCCCCCCCCCCACCCGGCTAAAATAACATTATGATGTAATCTTTTAAAACGGCAAATCTGTGTTGTCGATTGTTATCTTATAACTAAATAATTATGTTCTCCTTTTTGTTTGTTTGTTTGTTTCTTTTTTTGGGGAAAGTGTTTAAAAATAAACCCATTTAAATAATCTTATCTGGTTATCTTAACTAACAAAACTAACAATAAAAACTAAACTACAAACATTTTATATTTTAAAAAGTTTAAAGTTCAATTACTTCTCATTTTAAAACTTACCTGTATAATAACTCCCCCTTCCGTTTTAAGGCACTCATAAAAAATCCATCCTCCACTACAATGCTAAACATATTTTGCACTCTACTCCAGAAGCCCATGGGCTGTTTAAGACCATTAAACTGTGATGGTACATACGATGGTTCTAAAGGATTTGCAATCATGCTATTAATGAAGAACAGTGGTTGTATCATAAACGAGACTATAATGGGACACTGGAAGTGGGCGCCAATGCCCAAAACAAAATCATTCATCATATAGCCCAAAATAATTACATCAAAATCACCCGCTTTATGGGTTTGCAAAAATTCCTGAATAGTGGGATGATTGAAGGTAGAGTTGGCCATGGATGTTATCGAGAATATGGCTTGATAAAATCTCACATAAGCAAAAGCAGGTTTGTTTACCATTTCATTTGCAAACTTGCTATCGTACATGGCACCCTCGACATGCATGAAATTATACTTGGCCTTTTTGTACATATTGGGCACGGTGGAAATGACAGTGACCTCATGGCCAGCTTCGGCTAAGGTGTCTGCAATGGCGCAGTGTATAATAATATGAGACTTGGAGGGTGAGGGAAAGAAGCCCAAGATACGAGCTGCTTTAGTTTGTACGGCAAATAAACAGGCCAGAGCGATAACAGCAGTAAATAAACATGTATTTAGCTTCATTGCGTGTTTCTAAATACTCTTAATTAACCGAAATTTATAGTTAAACTTTTTTTAGATTAAAAAAATAATCAACAAACGAACGCAAAGAAAGTTAAAGTTAGACTGTTTATAATCAGCATTTGATAGAAGTGGTAATATAAATATTATCATCAAAAAATTATATTGTTTTCTCAAAACCAGGCAGGAGGTTTTGAGAAAATGAAAACAAAATTTGTTGTTGTTTTCAATATAATTTCTTACAAGAAAATTTTGTTTTAATTTTTAAAAAAAAGGCAGATAATCAGGGTAACCGTTAATATAGAATCGAATGTTTTTCCTTAAGCCTCCAATTGAAAACGGAAACAATATATTTATCCATTTTAGAGCTTTTTTGTGAATTTCGACATCGATTTGTTAGTGCATATTTTACCTAATGGAGCATTTCTTTATTTTAGTTAAAATCAATTTGATGACAACTTTATTTCCAGAAGTGGCCCTGTTCCCTAGCCCCCTTGTTCTTGCGATTTAACGCCTCTGTGTTACTTTTTATGCGGCTATGATAAGTCTTTGGCTTATGCCAACAAACCAGCAACTCTTGAGGCAATAAAAAAAAGCCGATATTCAAGCCACTATTAATGCCATACGGCCAGATTTATTGAACAACAAGTCAACAATTAGAATGATCGAATGGACCATATAACTCTTAGCCGCGGCGGACATATGCCGAAAATTATGTTAAAAATATAAATTCCTAGAAATTATCTACCAGATTACAATAATCTATCAACTTTTATTTTCACTTAATTTTTAAAATTAAAAATTTTTTTGATCATTTCTATTCTTGACTGAATGAGGGGAATGAACTCGGATCTTTCCAGATATTATACTATTTGCTTGCCAAATTTCAAGAAAATCAGTTAGATTAGTTAAAAAGATATAGGGTGGGGGAGCTTTTAACCCTCTTGCTCTATTTAACGCCCTTAATTATGCAACTATAGGCTTTCAAGAAAATCAGTTGTAAAGTTTAGAAGATATAGGGAAGGAGAGCTTTTACCGCTATTGCCGAATCGCACGCCCTATTCCGTATTTCCTTTCAGATGTTACAGTGTCTGCAAGCCAAATTTTAAGAAAACCTGTTGATTAGTTTAGAATCTTGGAGAGGGGGAACCCCTCTTGCCCTATTTTACGCCCTAAATCATAAAACTTATAGGGTATAGTTCTTTCCAAGTTAGGAAGATATAGGGGTTGGGGAGCTTTAACCCCTCTTGCCCTATTTTACATTTTATAAAAATTGGTTCAGTATTTTAAGAGTTATAGGCAATAGAAAGTGTTACTATGTATTGAAAACACTCACGTACGTGTGAGCAAAAAAAAATGTAAACGAATAGAGTTGCATTTATTTTTTCCGTGTTAGTAGATCGATTTGGCGAGGTAACAACCTCCGGTTCATATCTTATCTTCCACGTGAGTTATTCATGTTTTTGTATCTAATATAAACGAAAATTAATCAGAGTACCAGATGTAAAACAAAAAAGTACCAAAGAGCTCCTCTTTACATATTTTTATGTAAATCGGTTGACATACAGAGGAGGAAAGTGTTCTTAACTGTTTTGCCTTAGCCGATTTATATATAGATTTGTATGGAAATATATAAAAAATCTAAATGCCATATCTCCGAAACGCCTGGGCCGATTTCGTGCAAGCTTACCAGACTATCCCCAACGTACCCTGAATCGGTCGACCCGTTTCTGCAGTTAGTGGTGACATCAAAGTGTACACTTCTTTTTATATATATACATATATATATAAATAGATAATAAATAAAACCTTCTGCTGTAAAATTCTGGTTTTGTCGCTTAAGCTTTTTTTACGGTAAGGGCTTGATATACCTGATGAACCAATGCCCTGTAATCGAATCCTGTAATTCGCTTAGCTAAAGCTAAATCTCGATCACTTAAATGCCTTAGAAAATACAAAATTAAAAAATTTTAGCAATGACATTAAAAGCTAAAATTGCGGCAAATTAAATTTTTATAGCATTGCCAAATTTAACAATGCAAGTTACAGAACTGTATCAGAAGCCAAAGATCGCTTAAACAACTTCATAGATTTTTAGCGATAAAAATTTAGCTTTTGCGAATTACAGAATACGGCTGCAGTAATGACAGCGATTGTGATTCTTTGGCTACCTAAACTTATCCCAAGAAATAAGCTGAAGTTGGCTGAAACTACTTCAGGTCATAGTTCTCTAGTCAATTCTACAACTCCAGCCCCTTTCCAATATAAACTTTCTGATAAGCTTTAAATAGTGCCTCCAAGTTGGCTATATGAAGACGTCTCTTACTGCTGATTCTAATCGTGCAAGATAAATGTTTTTTCGCCCTCGACAATGTCCAGGAACACAGCATGGTCTGGCTAAGTAGTCACTCTGTGCAGCTAGTCAAAAGCTCTTTTGCATTCTCAAATAAGTTTCGATTTGGCAATGTGTCCCTTTAGAGCAACGATCATCACGCTATGCCCCCGGGGGCTGAGCGCTTTTCGTGAATTTCACACACACACAACACGAAGGTTAACGAAACAATTGTAAAAAGCCATAATTTTAAAAAACAAGAACAAAACACATAGTAAATGTCTCAAATGAGTAAATTTATTTTCCTCTCTTTGCACTCACCACTACATACACATTTTTAACTGTCTCTCTTTGTGATGACCGCTGCTTTAGAGCTTCGAGAGCCGACTGGGTATTTACGTATAATGTAACCCCACTACCCTTCCTAATGCTTCCAGCCACCAATTATATCGCCGTAAGAACTGCCAGAATTTTCGCCTAAAATACAATAAATTCATCCGAAATTCTGTGAGTCTGTACTGCAGGCTCATTTCATTCATAAAGCTTGCAATAAATAATAAACAAATTTGTTAAAAGGAAATCCTGAGCTTGGCTGCTTTTTGTTTTTTGTGTTAAGTTTTAAGCTTTGGGGTGTTCCGGCACAAGAAGTTAAATTTCATGGTCAACATTTCATCGACGCCCACCCTCTTCTTTGTGGCTTTATTACTAATTGGGAGAATAGAGCCAAAAAATTATAAAGGAGAGTTAGAGAGTTGTAAAAAATTCCTCGGGAGTTTTTAACCCTTTTACCAGTATCACAATTGAATTTACATAGGAAAAATGGGAGAAAGGGAGAAAACTCCGGGGGAATTTTTATTCATTATTGGGCTGATAGTTTAATATACCGAAACGCTGCACGAACAAGCCAAAAGGGGGAACCTTTACCCCCCACACTAAAATAAGATTATGATGTAATCTTTTAAAACGGTAACACGCGCATATTATTATTTTTCTGTGTTGTCGATTGTTATCTTATAACTAAATAATTATGTTCTCCTTTTTGTTTGTTTGTTTGTTTCTTTTTTTTGGGAGGGTTTAAAAATTAACCCATTTAAATAATCTTATCTGGTTATCTTAACTAACAAAACTAACAATAAAAACTAAACTACATAAATTTAATATTTTAAAAAGTTTAAAGTTCGATTACTTCTCATTTTAAAACTTACCTGTATAATAACTCCCCCTTCCGTTTTAAGGCACTCATAAAAAATCCATCCTCCACTGCAATGCTAAACATATTTTGCACTCTACTCCAGAAACCCATCGGCTGTTTAAGACCATTCAACAGTGATGGTACATACGATGGCTCTAAAGGATTTGCAATCATGCTATTAACGAAGAACAGTGGTTGTATCATAAACGAGACTATAATGGGACACTGGAAGTGGGCGCCAATGCCCAAAACAAAATCATTCATCATATAGCCCAAAATAATTACATCAAAATCACCCGCTTTATGGGTTTGCAAAAATTCCTGAATAGTGGGATGATTGAAGGTAGAGTTGGCCATGGCCATTATCGAAAAAATGATTTGATAAAATCTCACATAAGCAAAAGCAGGTTTGGTTACCATTTCATTTGCAAACTTGCTATCGTACATGGCACCCTCGACATGTATGAAATTATACTTGGCCTTTTTGTACATATTGGGCACTGTGGAAATGACAGTGACCTCATGGCCAGCTTCGGCTAAGGTGTCTGCAATGGCGCAGTGTATAATAATATGAGACTTGGAGGGTGAGGGAAAGAAGCCCAAGATACGAGCTGCTTTAGTTTGTACGGCAAACATACAGGCCAGAGCCGCAATAGCAGTTAATAAATACGTGCTTAACTTCATGACAAGTTCCTTAACACTATAAATTAACCGAAATTATTAGTTTTATTTTTTTTTTATTAAAGAAAAGAATCGACAATCAAACGCAAAGCAGGTAGAAGTTAGACTGCTTATAATCAGTAGTTGAAAAGGGGAATATGTATATTCACTTCAAGAAGTGGTTTTATTAATATTATCATCAATAAATTATGCTGTTGTAATGGCATTTACTTTTATCAGAGTTAATCTAATTATTCTGTATAAAAACAAAATTAAATAGTAGGCACTGCTAATCGCATACCCGAAGAACGGCTAAATCGATTTCGGTCTTTTTTTCTGCTTACTGTTTGAAATATTTCGAGAATGGTTTTAATGGGAAAAAACGTTGGAAAAGTTTCCTGACTGGTGTGGCACTTCCATACAAATTGATATGAATTACCAATTATTACCAACTGGCAAGTGCACGGCCTAAAAAAACTGAACTGGCAACATGCTTTATTTTTTTTATTTCTTGCGAAAATGATAAAGCAAGTTGTTTTTTTTTTTTTGTCTTTTGGGCTTGTCTCAATGGCAAAGTGGGCGTGGTACCTCCCATTCATAAACAATATAAATTACAATTAATCTGGAGAACGGTTACAGTAAAAAACAAACAATTCAGCTTTTAGAAGGGATTTAAAAATATTTTTTGTTTTTACAGAAGGCAGTGGACCTGCTTATTAAGCTCTCAAACTTTCACTCAATTTTCAAATTAACGAAACTCCAACATGCAATGGTTTCAGGAACTCTGCAATGGTCAAAGCTTTGCAGCAGAGCAAATTGATCATTTGTGCCAATTGATCGAATTTCCGCTGGCGCATAAGAAGCAAGATCTACAAAACAATCAGAACTGTTCCGGTGGTGCGATGAAAGAATTCTTAGACAATTACATTGACATTGGCAAAATCCCTGCTTATATTTCGACTGGATGCATTAAATTTCCTGTGAATATTTGACTGTTCACTGTACTAAAAACCGAACTCATCCAAAAGCTGTTTCAAAAGATGGCTCAAAATAACATTGGAGACGGCAATACTGGCGATTCCAGAGTGCTCAAAAACACAGTTGGATAGTTGGCAACATCATCTTGGTAAATAAATGAATTTACCGAATTACACGTCATCAATTCGCCAGCAATTTCAATTTGGATCTTAAAATTCAGTTCGTTGATATATTTTTATTTGTATATAATATCACAAAAAAATTCATTGAAATTTCGAGAGATTGTGGCTTCGTGATGGACAAATAATTTAACTATAATATGGTTGCCGGTGACAGTTATATGATAAAATTAGCTACAATATATTTAAAATTTTTCGTTAAAAATAGTTTGTTTTGAGGTGCCCATATTAAAAAATGTTTTTTCTCTCCGTGTAGGTTTTTCGTATTTTCGGAGTACTTTCCCATTATTTACCAGCTTACCTTTGAGTGTTCCGCCTCAGTTTTCCGAATATGGGTCCCTGAGGCTTTATCGTTATTAACCATTTTTTACATTCGCGAGTTTCCCGGATATTAAGAAACGCTACAAACTTGTACACAACTTCTTTTTAAAATTAAACTCATCTCCTTTTTTCAAAGAGTTTTAAATTACCCCTTTCAAATTGGAGCTCCATATAGTATTAACAAATTTGTGACTCGTGAAATTAGTAATCTCCGACCATATCATTATCCACCAATCTTTAAAAGCTTCCGGGTAATGCGTTCCATATATTTTTTTTTCCTTTTTTTAATTGGGACTGTCCTCAACCATGATCTTTACATATTTTTTATGGCTTCTGGCGTGGTGATAGTAGTTCTCCAAACTATACACTATGAACTTAGCTTCAAGCTAGACCCTTCATAGATTCAGTCTGTAGTAGAAACTACACTACATGTTTAGTTAGCTCTATTTTACACATTTATGTACTTTTATATAAACTTTTCTTATGAGTTCATAATTAAGACCAGGCATTTTTTTGTTAGTATAAAAAACTGCCTACTAGGCCAAGAACTAGAGACCATATAAATTATTGATTATACTGAAATACTGTGTGAACGTGTAGAAGCCAAAAACAAATGCTTCACTATTGTGGAAGTCATATAGGAACAGGGTACCAAAAATACTCTCCAGAATTAACAAGGGAACAAAAAATACACACAGCAATAAAAGTGGAAATAAAAACTTACACACATTCTTTTTTATATGTGAGTATGGGACAGATATCATAATAAATAAAACAGCTTTATAGAAGGTTTATTAAGCCGATTTTCATACAAAATTCGTTTCATAACCATTTTATTAACCTGTTTTATTTCTTATGAATAAGGCTGATAATACATATTTTTTAGGTTAATTTCTTTGATAATAAATATTGCAACAACAATTGTTTACCAAAACCATTTATTGTTTGCGTACGCCACATACGACACATAATTAAACATCACAAATTCTTGCAGACTGTACAGGGTTGTTCTCAAATACCAGGAGTATAGGAACATATTTTGAACTGTATTAAAAGGTTTTGAAAGAAAAAAGTACTATCTGGAGTGTATTTTTTTTAAATTCTTGTATTCCCACAACACTATTTAAACGAACTGATGAAATGCAACGCATATCATTTGTCATTGGTATTTTGTTCTGTGTTTGAATTTCAAATAGATTAATGCAGGATTTTAACTCGTACTTTAAACTTTACCTTGTTACCAGTTTTCTTCTTTCTAGATTTTTCTTAATTAATAAATTATTTTGTTAATTTATTTTTATTATTTTCCTGTGTTTGCTGATTTAATTTCTTCCCCCAATTTCATGTTCAAATTTATGGGTTTGTAGCAAAAAAAAAAAGAGGGTTACGTTACACACACTCGCTCTTAAAGGCTGTCAGACAATAAATATTGACAATAATGGAGCTCTGGGTTACATTGAGTCAATATAGTTGTATTATTTTAATCCCTATAAATATTGGACACGAACATGTGTCCGTAGTCAACAAAATTAAACCGTCACAAGTTTTGTGAGGGAAATGAAATTTAAAGTATTACACGTGTTTTTTTTTATTAGTTTTGGCAAAAGTGAGTGCGTGATACAGTGGGTTAGGAAAAGGGAAAAACGAAAAACAAATTGTTAAAGTTTTTCATAAGAGAAAAACCCCTCATTTTTATATTTTTTTTTTTTTTTTATTCCCCCAAAATTTTCTTTTTACTTGTCACACTGTTTCATTTAACACAAAAACATGTACCATAAAAATTGTGTTTATGTTATATTACAATATATTTGTGTTAAAAAAAATCTACATACCTTTTTATGGCTCCCAAAAGAATACTGTTGCACATTGACCAACTTATGAGCCACCTTCATCCATTTATACCACGCACTGTTCGCCTTCCAAATATGTTGCAATGTTGTTGGCAAAATGTTGCCAACAATTTATTGAAATAAATAAAACGCGAATGGTTTTCCAATAAAACATTTATATCTCCCTTGTTACAGCTCAAACAACTGAAAATAAAACACCAAAAGCAACAATATGTAGCAACAACGTTTAAAAAAGTGCTCAATATGAAGGCTACAAGAGGAATATTTTAAATTCCAATATAATTTTCGTTATCCAATAAATCGAGTTTTGTTTCAGAAAAAAAAGGAAAAAAAACGGATTCCACTAAATTATAAAATAAAATTGATATAAGAAATTTAAAGCAATTAAAAGAAAATGGAGAATAATTGAATGAAAATGGGAAATATCAGAGTTTTTTAGTTGCTCCAACAAAAAAAAAAAATTAAGTTAAACGATAGTTTATAGTTTAATTTAAAGGCTAGACTGAAGTTTGACTATAAACAATGACAAAAGGATCGCTATAAGGACCCAAGTGAGCTGTCCTCGTGTCGCCTGGCCATTTAACCTAACTAAGCCAAAGATTTTAGTTCAGATTTAATATTTTTCTAAATACTTATTTAAAAAATAATTAACAACTTTTGTCAATACTTAACAGTTTTTAAAAATTTTTGTTTGAAACAGAAGGAATTGAAAGAAATCTTTTTTACACTAATTTGAAAATGTAATTTTAACTTAAAAGCAAAAAAGCTACAGTTAAGCGATAAAAAAAATAACCAGGATTTTAAAATATTGTGAACTCAAAAAAATTTTTATTTGAAACAAACGGAATTGAAACATAAATGTTAGGAAATTATCATACAAAGAAAAACTACAAAGTTTTAGCTCATATAGATTCCACTTTATTTAAAACTATAGCAATTTCTCTGAAATTTTTTGTTTGGGACAAGTGGAATTAAAATGAAAATGTAATTTTAACTTAAAAGCAAAAAAGCTACAGCTAAGCGGTAAAAAAAATAAACAGGATTTTAAAATATTGTTAACTCCAAAAAAAATTTTATTTAAAACAAACGGAATTGAAACATAAATGTTAGGAAATTATCATACAAAGGAAAATTACAAAGTTTTAGCTCATAAAGATTCCACTTTATTTAAAACTAATGCAATTTCTCTGAAATTTTTTGTTTGGGACAAGTGGAAATAAAATGAAAATATAATTTTAACTTAAAAGCAAAAAACGCTGCAGTTAAGCGATGAAAAAAATAACCAGGATTTTAAAATATTGTGAACTCAAAAAAATTTTTATTTGAAACAAACGGAATTGAAACATAAATGTTAGGTAATTATCATACAAAGGAAAATTACAAAGTTTTAGCTCATATAGATTCCACTTTATTTAAAACTATAGCAATTTCTCTGAAATTTTTTGTTTGGGACAAGTGGAATTAAAATGAAAATATAATTTTAACTTAAAATCAAAAAAGCTACAGTTAAGCTATAAAAAAAATAACCAGGATTTTAAAATATTGTTAACTCAAAAAAAATGTTTATTTGAAACAAGCGGAATTAACACACAAATGTTGGGAAATTTTCATACAAAAGAAAACTACAAAGTTTTAGCTCATATAGATTCCACTTTATTTAAAACTAATGAAATTTTTCTGAAATTTTTTGTTTGGGACAAGTGGAATTAAAATGAGATTGCTTAAAAGCTAATATATGTTTTACAGAAAATTTTATATAATTACAGAAAATTTAAAAAATTCAGTCGTTTATTATTCGAAAAAATAAAAAAATTTGTGTGGATTTAAAAAAAACGTAGTTTGGGACAAGTGGAAATGAAACAACACAGTTTTTAAACTAAATTTTTTAAGGCTATTTTAAGCTTTTTAAAGAAAATTTTAATATTTAAGCTGTTAACAACATTTTTAATTATTGATTTTGTTTAAAAAATATATGTTTAGAACAAGTAGAAATGAAACAATAAGTTTTGAAACCTACTTTTTATTTAATTACAATTTAAATTCTGAAGTTTTCTTATATAAGTTAAAATTGTCTTAAAAGAAGTTGTCTAAAACAGGGTTGTTTCAATTCCACTTGTCTCAAGCAATAATTTTTCCAGAATTCAACAATATCTAATGTTTTTTTCCAAGTTTCTTTAAATATTCACACTTATTGTGTTTGGCGTATTTAAGATACGCCTACGACTGTTTGGTAATAGATTAAAGAGAACGTGAACTTTTATTCTTTAATCTATTACTAAACTGGCGTAGGCGTATCTTAAATACGCCAAACACAATAAGGGTGAATATTTAAAGAAACTTGGAAAATTTCGGCTGTTGTCAGTTCAAAACATTAGATTTTGTTGAATTCTGGAAAAATTATTGCTTGAGACAAGTGGAATTGAAACAACCCTGTTTTAGACAACTTCTTTTAAGCCAATTTTAACATATATAAGAAAACTACAGAATTTAAATTGTTATTAAATTTAACATTTTATTTTATTGCAAATATTTAGAATATATTTGTTTGGAACAAATGGAACTGAAACAATGGGCTTTCAAAATCTAGTTCTTAAGAAAATTTTATTATTTAATAAATTGTCTTAAATTAGATCTCATTTGAAATTAATAGTTTTTGGCCAATTAGCCTTAAAAATTGTTACATTTAACCTTTTCAAACAATTTTCTTTTACATTTTATAAATTCTTAGTTTTATGAATTTTGTGTGGCTGTTTTTTAAGCAATTTATAATCTGGCATTTATTTTGTATGTGGCATTGGAATTTTTCTACAATTTTGGTATAAAAAGAAAATAATTCAAATAATAAAATCCTTAAATAAACATTTTTATTTTTGGTAAAATTTATATAAATAATTTCTGGTCTTGTTATGTCATTTAGGTAAAGTGAAACTATAAACTATATAGAAACGAGACAGAAGTTAAAAGAATGAATTTTTAAACAATAATCAAAAATTATATATCATTGTAAACATTAAGGAAGACCTAAAATTTCAGACAATTTATAAAACATACAAAAATAGTAATGTTTGATAAAATATTTAATTAACTTTTTGTACCCTCCACCACAATTAGTTGTGAAGAGGGTATATTAAGTTTGTCATTCCGTGTGAAACTTTTTTATTATTCATCTAAGACCCCATTAAGTATATATATTTTGGGTCCTTGAGTGATTCTAAGTCGATTTAGCCATGTCTGTCCGTCTGTTGAAAACACGCTCACTTTCGAACAACTCAAAAGAAATGAACAAATTGTCAAATTGCTTGTAGTTATCCTAAGCAGTTTGGGATTGAAATTCAGCAAAATCGGTTCAGTAGGACCTGAGCAATGAATCAAAATGTGGAACCACCACCTAAAAAACTTGATAATTTTGTTACAAAAAAAACCATATATGGTGGAACAAGGCACGGAATGAGATAAGATTTTGCAAAAATGTGTTCTATTCGACTGGAAATCACGCTGTTAAATTTCGTGAAGATCCGTCCATAATTTACCCTAAGCCCCATATAAACACTACTCCCGGAAAACAGTTTAGTACGCCTAAAACCGTAAAAATAGCGCTATCGTAACAAAATTTGCTACGTCACAGTTTTTAGGACTAGAATTAACACTGAAATTTTGTGAAGATCGGTACATAATTTACCCTAGGCTTCATATAAACCCTACTACCGGAAAACAGTTTAGTCGCCTAAAACCATAATTAATAACAAATCGTCACAGTTTAAGATAATAATAATAAAAAGACATCATACAGATATTACTCCTTAAACATTCGAACTGTCGGTGGAGGGTATCAAAGATTCGGCACAGCCGAATATAGCACTCTAACTTGTTTTATATAAGAAAAGATTTCACTCCTTTAGTTTCCTTTCAGTACCTGCTTGTTTGCTATAAAATATATGTGTGTATCACTTTAATATGCTCGCCCACACATTTGTATGCACATGCAGCTATAGCTTGCATTACCATATTTTTCTCTGGTTATTTATGGTAATTCATGGGGAAAACAATACCATGAGCCACCAAACGAAAGCAGACAAAGGGATTTAAGCCTTTACCATTTGTGGGTTTTCTTTTTAATGGGGTTTCTGCTTCCAAGTTATTTTTCTCACTTTTTTGAGTTTTTTTTACATATTTTACAATTTGTTAAACTTAAATATCTACAAACTCGTTCCTTACATAGGAATTTAAAGGGTTAAAGGTCATAGAAATAAATGTTTCATATCAAACCAAGCATATAAGAATGTCAAAGAGAGCAGGATTAATAGATTTAAAATGTAAAAGAGGACAAAGGAATGAAATCGGAATAACAGTTGATAAAGATTTCAGGAATTCCAAGTAAGCATTTTTTGTACAATGTGGTCAACCGTTATTTTTCAAAATGAAATTTGTAATTGGATTTTGCAAAAAAAAAAACACAAAAACAATGGCAATTTAACAAATTAACATGAGTGAAACAAATGAAATTAAAACACAAACCTGTTTTTAACTCATAGTTTCAAAATTTTTTAACAAAATTCAATTTTTAAGAATCTAAGATTTTTGTTTCAATTCCATATGGTTCGTTTCAAATTTTACGTTTATTTTTGGTAAAATTAATAAAGTGCATTAATTTCACCAAAAACATCATTAATTAGGTGCATTAATATCACCAAAAATAAACGTAAAATTTGAAACGAACCATATGGAATTGAAACAAAAATCTTAGATTCTTAAAACTGTTAACATAAAAATTTAACAGTAGTTCATAACTTGCAAACTAGCATAAAATAGTTCAATGGGAACATATGTACATATGTAATAAAGACAAAACCTTTAAAATTAACATGTTTTAAAATTTTTTTAAATCAAATAAAGTGAAAAGCTTCTTTTGCCCCAAAAACAACCTACTGCATATACAGTAATCAAAAAATGAAACAAGTAAAACTAAAATAAAGTTAATTTTTTATCTGAAGATATACTTAAATTCTTACTAACTTACTTACAAAAGAAAAGTTAAAAAAAGCTAAAATTTTAGAAATTCATATAATTTTATGCAAGTGGAACAAATAAATTTGAAACACAACATTTTAATTAAAATATTTTCTAAATTATTTAACTCTATTCAATTTTCTGTATTAAAAATATCAAAAAGCAATAATCGAAAATCCAAAGGGAACAAATGGTATTGAAACACAAGCCTTAAAAAAACTCAGATATAAAAATATAGTTTAACAAACTAAATATAAAGCTAGAATTAAGTAAAATATTAATTTATGCCCTAAACAATTATCTTTCCTTTTAAAGAAATTCACAAAGATCTAACACACAAATTTTAAATATATTTGAATTTTTAAATTTACATTAAATTATAAAAGTGAAACAAGTGAAAATGAAACACGACCCCTTGAAAATCTTTTACATATTTTAAAAAAATATTTAACAAATATGTTAAATATTTCTTAGCATAGAATATTTTATAATAATTTATATATTTTAATTTCGAAGATAGAAATTTATTTTTTTCAATTCCATTTGTCTCACTTTATAACAAATTATTTCATACAAATGAACTAAACAAATTTTTTGCAAAAATAACAATAAATTATAATTAAAATTTAAATAAATTAATAAAACTAACAAGCTGGGAATGAAAAATTATAAAAATAAAATTTTAACTAATTTCATGTTGTAAAATATCAAAATTTGGATTAAAACCCATGAATAGTTCAACAAAATAACCATTTAAGCTAAAATTAAAAAAAGGAACAAGTAGAATTGAAACAGAATTTTTTAATTTGTTATGTTTATTGTAAATTTCTAGTACTGATAAAAATATTTTCAACTTTAACTAGAAATTTTCTAAGAAAGTTACTAGAAAGCAAATGGAATTGAAACTTAATTTCAATCATAGAAATTTCTATTAATAAAAACTTAAGTGTGAAGTTTAAAGATCTTAAAACAAAAAAAATGTTTCAAACAATTTTTACTAGGAAACAAATGGAATTGAAATTCAATTTCAATCAACGAAATAGTAAATTAGCGAATATTCGCTACTTAACTTTTTCTTAAAGGCAATTCATATAACAAAGTTAGACTGGAACAACTAAAACTGAAACACAATTGGTAAATTGCTTATTTTTAAAACAGATTTGTAGTTTAAATTCAAAAATTATTAGCAAAAGCTAAAACTAAATAAATGGAATTGAAACATAATTTGTTAATATATTATTTTTAACGTAGATTTATAGAATTTATAAAAAAAGTATCAATTAAGATCACATATTTTCTAAGAAAAATTAATAAGAAACAAATGGAATTGAAGCAAACTGCATTTTTTGTTCCAGGATAAGGAAAACAAGTAGAATTTAAGGTCATAAGATTTTATTTTAAAATTTTTAGCTCAATATAAAAAACTATAACAAGTGGAATTGAAACAGAATTTGTTAATTTATTATTTAAAACATAGATTTTTGGTATTGATTTAATTTTTTATTAATTTAAACTGCAAATTTACTAGGGAAATCATTAAGGAACAAATGGAATTAAAACGAATTTTATGAAGTTTTTGTTTTCGAAAGCTTTTTATTAATTTTATGAATGCTCAGCCAAAAGACAGTCATTAAAAAAATTTTGATGGAAAGCCTAGCGTCTATAAACATCTTTTAAAGTACTTTTCGAACCATATTTTTAACACTCTTTTGAAAATTGACTTTCCTTAATACTTCCTTTTTCTATTTGTTTCTTGGAATAAGCTTCAATTTCCTGCAGCAAAATCATTTTGCTACTTTACTTAACCAAAAATAACCTTGATCCTTTATAATTTGAAAATAAATTTGTCTTTCTTGAATAAAGGATTCGGTGTATTCTTAAAAAATCCTTTAATCTGTAGTGGTTATTGTAACATTTGAAAAAAGTTTATTTTTTTCTAAGAATCTGGTGGACAACTTCAAAATGGAAAGAGGATGAAGAGCAAAAATTTGGCATTAATACAAATTCTAGCAGACAGTTGGCAGAGTTTTAAAATTTCATGCAACAAAAAAGAGGAGGGAAAAGAAAAAATCCAGACATGAAGAGAAAATTCTTTAAATAGTGTATTTGCCAAGCCAGGACAATTTCAACTAAAGAAAAAAGTCAAAGGTTTCAACTATTTTTGGGTTTGTTTTAGATAAATTTGCTAAAGCTGGCCAAGAGTCGCCTACACCTTCTCCTCCTTTGGTATCACTTAAAGACTCTACATTTTTTTTTTTAGCAAAAAAAGAAAAAACTATACATATAAATTTCATCAACACCTGTTAAATGAAAAACAAGTAAATTTATTTCTCTTGTAAAAAAGAAATGTTCAACTTAAAATATATACTCTTACTAACCATATCCGTTGCATTTTCTTAGTTATCCTTTTTTCCTTACAAAATCCTGAAAAATTTATTAACTTTTAAATACAACAAGCATACAACAACAAAATGTTTTTTTTTTTTTTTTTTTGCTGAAAAATATATTGCTTATAGACCATGAGCATTTTTCATGGAAAGTATACAAAATTTTTTTAACATTTTCATTGCCAGGTTGCAAGAGGTAAAAGCCAGTTAAACCAAGGCTGTATAATGTTGCTAAGTTATTTATACTTTACATTATTAAAGGAAAAACAAAAATCTGGAAAATAAAAACAACAATAAGTTCTTTTGGAACATTTGCAAAAAAAAAAAAAAAAAACTATTTATAAAAACAATGTAAAATGTTTGAACCACTCATTTTAGTTTGAAAAATTTCTTTAATGTTTATTTACATAACATGAATTTTTTTATAATGCTCTTGTAGCTAAAAGTGCTGACTTTCATAATCTTTTAAAATTTTAAAAATCTGGTTACAATTTCCCAAGTTATACCCATTTGCATAGCATAACATCTTAATTAATATTAATCATACGTTTAGTATGACAAATATCAATAAAAAAGCCAGTTTAAGTAGACCTTTCTCAATTTTCAGAAGAATGTGTATAATGTCGTTTAAACACTTTAATATTAAATGCTTCTAAGCAATAAATTTCATATTTAACTCATAACGTCCCAATGTTCGATTTTTCGAACAGTAATTTTAACGTGTTTTTGTATTTTTTTTATTTTTTTTAGGTAAGACAAAGAACTAATTTTTTTAAACAATAATATATTGTAAATGGTTAGCTACAAATATAAAAATAAAAGTTCTTATCCACTTCGACCCTCCCTTGTATAACAAGGGGGAAGAAAAAACATTAATTTAAGCATAATTTTAAAAACTGAAAACTTTGTATAAAATAAAAAAAAATTAAAAAAGTGAAAATGCAGTTCCATTGAAAAACTATTAAACTTTCAACAACAGCAAAAACATTTCCGTGTTTTTCAATTATGTTTTTGTTATTTGACTTTAAAAAGCTGTGTTCGATTTTTCGAACACTGGGCACTATTTAGCACTTTTGTTTTTTCTCTGAAAGGCTAACTTTCTAACCATTTTTCACGCATTTGAATAAATGGAAATAATTTATTCTGTTTTGCTGAACAAAAAAAGCTTATGAACAATCAGCGTTCTGTGAGAAATGTTTATCGTGCAATTCGAGGAACTTACGGTGCGCAGAATCGGCCTACTACAGCTGTAGCTGAGAGTGCATTCATTGGTCCAAATTTTTTTAAAATTAAGGAAAATCAGAATGTCACCGTCAATGGTAACCTCAGCCATATTTTTTTTTTTTTTTTTTTTTTTTTTTTTTTTTGTTAGGACCAGGGGGCAAATTATGGCAGTCGTTATCGAATACTTTTTAGATTCGAAGGCAATGTTATTTCAGTTGATACTGAACGAATCGTTATTATTTTTTCAGTGTTGTGAAAACTAAAATAAATGCTTTACAATACTAAAAAAATAATTTCGATCCGTTCAGTATAGACAGAGAGAATTAGAAATAAAATTGCTTTCGAATCGAAAAAGTATTCGATCACGACTGCCATAATTTGCCCCCAGCATTCATGTGATAGCCCCTACTAATGCATTGCATTGGGTTGGAACTAGGAAAGTAGGTTATGGAAAGGAGAGAAGAGGTAGTAGTACCTGTGAACATTCGACTTGAATTTATTCATGTTCAAAGTGAGAGGGAAGACTTCAGCAGGAAGGTTATTCCACATACGAACAGTCCGGCCAAAAAACGAATTTTCCCTGTAATGCATTGGACGATTTATAGACCAATCGATCACAAAAGGATGGGCTTTTGAAAAAAATACGTACGGGTTTCGGTCTCGGCCAAGCGTATGATTCATGTTCTGAAGCATAGCACCAACATCGGATAAGCTTGGTCTATAATCAAATGATTACGAATGGCAAAGGTTGTTGTCATTTGCAAAAGAGTAGATAGGGTTGAAAGTTTGACATAGGAAGTCATTTAGAAAAATAAGAAATATAAATAGTAGGAGAAAGAACGGAGTCTTGCGGAACCCCTTATTTAATTTTAAACTTGTTTGACGAAAGGCTATCTAAAACAACTCGAATAGAGCGACCTCTGATAAAACTTAATATAAATCGAGAGAAATTATCACCGACACCAAATGAAATAAGTTTTGACAAGAGTGCACCACACCAGACTCTGTCAAACGCCTTCACGATGCATCACCCGATTTATCTATTAACCATTTTTTGATTATCAGCGCTCTTTCCGGTTCTGTGCGAGTCGGATAATCGAGGTTGAACTGTATATTTTTAAATTTAATTAATGCCTTGTTCTATTTTTCTATAATAAAATAAAATTAATTAGTTTTAGTTTATAAAAAATTTAGGTTTTCTATATGCTTAATAGTGCCCAATGTTCGATTAATCGAACACCATTTTTCTCAAAAACAGAAAATCTAAAAAAAATTTGGACTTCAGATTAGTGTTTTCTAGTCCCAAATTATCTAATAACCACCAAGTTTTATAAAGTTACTCGAAAAAAACATCGCTGGGACGAAATGGGTTAAAACTAATATTTTCTTCGATTTTAGGGAAAAAATGTAATTGCTTTAAAGCTTTTAACACTAAATATTAGTTTTAAGCTTTTTCAAATTCGCCTATTATGTACCTAACAGGGAAGTGGAAATAGCTGCATGCCCTGCATGCGTATTACAGCGACCATCTTGAACTGGAAAATTGATTACACCCCCTCAAGATTCGGTTCACGATCGTCGTTACAGAACACAGATACCAAACCGGAATGCAAGGAAAGCCGGTGGTCCAGGTAGAAGAAGAGGCGTGAACCTTTACACGGATAGCTCTAAGTCACGAGAATAAGAGCGCTTCGGAGTAGCCTCATTGGAGCTTAACCACAAGTTATCGCGAAGACTTCCATATAATTATAAATTCAGACTGTCTACTATGTAGATGACTGCTATGGATACTTACTCTGATATAATGGCCTTGGATTCCCCTCCCTGAGAACGAGAATAGCTTTGTCTACCGCTCATACCTAAATGAGATGGCTAAGAAGTTTGATAACAGAATTATATTGGTCACAGGGAACAGGGATATACTGAGTAACATTAGGGCGGATGAGTTTGCCAGACTTGACACTACCTTATGAGCTCTAAGGGATTTGTTAGTTGCTGGGGTACTTATGCTCTCCTGAAAACTCGAGCTTCGACGAAGGACTATCAATATTGCTAGTGACAGATGGGCCGCAAATGTAGCCCCGCATGGATGAGGGGCCTAGCATGTCTCTCTTATCGATGACTAAAGTTTACGTATCACTTACGTATCTGTTGTCACGGGACACTGTCTAGGGAGGAAGGCATGCACAGTAGACTGGTCGCAATATTTTTTTTTTTTTAATTTACATGTTTGCGCTGCTTAAAATATGAGGTTTAGTGTAAGAAATCAAGTCCTAATTTTCCAGCTCAATCCGACGGTGCCTAGTCATGCCAAGTGGGGCCCAAAGTTCCCCATTTTATAAAAAAAACATCTTTTCTATCAGATCTTTATAGTAATACTAGTTGAAAAGCCGAAAATCAAAAATATGACTACGCTACGATCTTCGGCAGAGAATGTACTTCAAGTGCGCCAAATTTCAGCTTCCTATGTCATCAGATGGCTTCAGAAAGTTGCGGAAAGAATAGGACATACATGCAAACATCCTGACATACTAAGAAATTATATATTGTATAGATAGATTAAAGTATTTGCAGTTTAATATTTTAGTATGATATGAACGAAAGATTTTTAACTAATTTTAACTAATTCGGGGTCGCTGAATCCAGTGGTGCTAGCCGTTTTTTTAGGTTAGCTTTAGTTTTCGAGATATACCGTTATTTCGAAAATTAAGGATGTTGCACAACATATGTTCGCGCAACTCAAAAACGCTTTAGCTTATTGAAAAACTAAAAAAAACCGAAATTCGGCAATAAAATTAACTTTAAGAAAGTTAAAACTTTTTTCTTCATATTGGCTTTGGTTTTCGAGATGTACCGTTATTTCGAAAATTAGGGAGGTTGCACAACATATATTCGCGTAACTCAAAAACGCTTTAGTTTATTGAAAAACAAAAAAAACCGAAATTCCGCAATAAAATTTTCTTTAAGAAAGTTAAAACTTTTTTCTTCATATTGGCTTTGGTTTTCGAGATATACCGTTATTTCGAAAATTAAGGAGGTTGCACAACATATATTCGCGTAACTCAAAAACGCTTTAGCTTATTGAAAAACTAAAAAAACCGAAATTCCGCAATAAAATTTACTTTAAGAAAGGTAAAACGTTTTTTTTATATGCGCAGTCGTTTTAGAAACATAATTTTTTTTCTGGAAAATAAAATAATTTTTTTATTAAAATTTCGGAATTTTTGTTTTTAAAAATTCATAAAAAATTGAATGCAGCTCTGCTTCTAATTTTATGCAGACATATAAAAAACAATATTGCAAACAAAACAAGCTATAAATGATTAAAATCTGTTCACAACTTTTGATTTTATGTATTCACAAAAGACGAAAAATTTTAATTAATTTAAGAATTTTATTAAACCGCCATATTTGTATAATTGAAATTCTTATATTTGGCCCGTGTAGTGCCTAGGATCCCTCAAGAAGGGTAAAATGTATGACCAACTCCACTTTATTTTTCATCTCCATCATTTATTTCTAAAATACCTACCTGCTATCTCCATTCATTAAGGGGCTCCCATTCAAAATTTTAACTACAGACTAGAAATATATTGAAGAAAAAGCTCCATAACTGCCAAGGAGTCAGACCTAGGGGAATAGAATGTATGACCGACCTCAATTAGTTTTTTGTCCTAAACATTTTCTCGAGACATACTTGCCCTTTACCTTTACTTTTTAGGGGGGCTCTCATACAAATTCATTTAAAATTGGAAAATGCAGCTATGCTTCTACAATAATTTTTTTAATGAAAATTTCGAAATTTCAAAAAAAAGTGTAAATTTATTTGATTGATTTTATTAAGTTGAAAAATTTAAAAGAGAAGATTTGTTGTGGGACGGATATAAATGACGATAGTGCTCAACAACTTGGAGTAGGTACTGCTTATCTGTCTCATCTTGAGGCATCCTATGCACTACACGGGCCAAATATAATAATTTCAATTATACAAATATGGCGGTTTAATAAAATTCTTAAATTAATTAAAATTGTTCGTCTTTTGTGAATACATAAAATCAAAAGTTGTGAACAGATTTTAATCATTTATAGCTTGTTTTGTTTGCAATATTGTTTTTTATATGACTCTATAAAATTAGAAGCATAGCTCCATTTTTAAAAACAAAAATTCCGAAATTTTAATAAAAAAATTATTTTATTTTCCAGAAAAAAAAATTATGTTTCTAATACGACTGCGCATTTAAAAAAAACGTTTTATTGCGGAATTTCGGTTTTTTTTAGTTTTTCAATAAGCAAAAGCGTTTTTGAGTTACGCGAACATATGTTGTGCAACCTCCTTAATTTTCGAAATAACGGTATATCTCGAAAACCAAAGCCAATATGAAGAAAAAAGTTTTAACTTTCTTAAAGAAAATTTTATTGCGGAATTTCGGTTTTTTTTGTTTTTCAATAAACTAAAGCGTTTTTGAGTTACGCGAATATATGTTGTGCAACCTCCCTAATTTTCGAAATAACGGTATATCTCGAAAACCAAAGCCAATATGAAGAAAAAAGTTTTAACTGTCTTAAAGTTAATTTTATTGCCGAATTTCGGTTTTTTTTTAGTTTTTCAATAAGCTAAAGCGTTTTTGAGTTGCGCGAACATATGTTGTGTAACATCCTTAATTTTCGAAATAACGGTATATCTCGAAAACTAAAGCTAACCTAAATAAACGGCTAGCACCACTGGATTCAGCGACCCCGAATTAGTTAAAATTAGTTAAAAATCTTTCGTTCATATCATACTAAAATATTAAACTGCAAATACTTTAATCTATCTATACAATATATAATTTCTTAGTATGTCAGGATGTTTGCATGTATGTCCTATTCTTTTCGCAACTTTCTGAAGCCATCTGATGACATAGGAAGCTGAAATTTGGCACACTTGAAGTACTTTCTCTGCCGAAGATCGTAGCGTAGTCATATTTTTGATTTTCGGCTTTTCAACTAGTATTACTATAAAGATCTGATAGAAAAGATGTTTTTTTTACAAAATGGGGAACTTTGGGCCCCACTTGGCACGACTAGGCACCGTCGGATTGAGCTGGAAAATTAGGACTTGATTTCTTACACCAAACCTCATATTTTAAGCAGCGCAAACATTTAAATTTAAAAAAAAAAAAATCCCATACAAGATGCGACCAGTCTAATGCACAGCGTGTAGGATCCGCACACTATGATTACCGACGCAGCTGTGATGACGAAAATGAGGAGGAGGACGTAGAACACCTGCTCTGTCACTGTCCTGCACTGATGAGAAGACGACTGCGCACCCTTGACGGATTGTATGATATATCTGGCGTTAAGCTCGCGTGCATTTTAAACTTCGTTCGAAGTTCGGATTGGTTATCTTTAGTAAGAGCCGCGCACTGTTATTCTGCCGTAGCTGCGATGACGAAAATGACGAGGAGGACGTAGAGCGCCTACATTGCCCATGCCATTCACTGATGAGAAGACGACTGGTCGAAATAAGATCCGCCACCTTTAACAAATTTAATGATAAATCTGGCGTTGAAATGGAGTGTATTTTCAACGTCTTTCAAAGTTCCTGTTAGTTCTACGGTGAAGATTTTGTTTAGTGAACTCCATGGTAATATAGTGGATCATTTGGTTAAAGTATGTCCGATAAGTACTCGCTGCCATATCTACCTAACCTAAGCCTACCTAACCTATACCACAAGCATTAAGCCAAAGATTTTCAAACCTTTTGAAATTTAAGCACGATTTAAATTAACTGTGCTTACATATTAAGTAAAATTCATAAACAAATAGCTCTATCGAAAAATTAATTTAAAACAAGTAAGAAAGTATAGTCAGTCAAGCCCGACCATGCTTATGTGTCCATGTCAATATGGATTTATCTATGTTAATAAACTTCATGAAAATCGGTTTGAAAGTTTGTGAGAGATAGAAATTGCCCTCTGCCTCCCCTTGTGGTCCTATTTTTTAAAAACTGTATAGCTAATGTGTCCCTATAGATATGGATCTATCTATGTTTTAAATTTCATTAAAATCGGTTTGATAGTTTCTGAGAGGAAGAAATTTCCCCCTATCTTCCCTCGTGGTCCAACGATTCGGCCCATTTTCAAAAGGCTTGGTCCTTGTGCCAATAAGAACCTATGACTCAAATTTTATCAAATTATCTCCAAAATTGCGACCTGTGGTGCTTTGCCCACAAGGTTACATGGACAGCCAGCCAGCCAGCCGGACGGACATCGTTAGTTCGACTCAGAAAGTGATTCTGAGTAGATCGGTATACTTTAAGGTGGGTCTAGGACCACTATTTTAAGGCGTTTCACACATCAGCACAAATGCATAATACCCTCTCCACTATTGTGGTGTGGATATAAAAACTCTTCAAAGTTGCCAAAACATTAAATTATATCAACGAATTTCAGATAACTAGTATTGAAATTGAAATCTATTTTGCAAATTTTATTATTAAAATCATGTAGCTTAAGGTCTTGGCTTTTTAAAGTTTTAAAAATTTTGAAAATACGTTTATAAACACCCGAGCTTTAGGCAAATAGGTAAGATTACCTCTTAATTAATATTAATCATACGTCTAGTATGACAAATTTAAAGTTTAAGCTAGTTCTCAGCAAGTTTTCATATTTTTTTAATAAAATTTGGAAACTTTCGTGAAATAATATTTTCTTTAAAAAAAACCCCCCCGTAAACAGTTTCCAATAATTAAAATTTTTTAGAAATACATATTATGAAAAAATGCTAAAGCTCCTAATAACTTTAAAATTTAAATAATCATTTTCCTTTCAACTGCACTTACTTACCTATATTAGTTGTAGCTACAAATTCATTTATTAATTGCTCTAAAGGTAAAATTTCAAAGCAAGTTCTAGGCAGTTCATAAGTGTTGTCTTACCTAAAATTTAACCCCAAATACCAAAGCAACAATTTTAGAACAATAGCAACATGATACATTTGCTTTTAAGACAAAAGGAGTATATTAACAAAAGAATGTTTAATGGTAAAATATTGCTTATTTGTATTTGCCATGAAGTGCAATTCGTATTTAAGTACAGTTTGGAAAAGAGAATTGATTAAAGGCTTTCTAAGGCTTTGCAAGAAAACAAGTATTTTGTAAATAATTAGGAAATAAAATAATAATAACAGAGCCGGTAATGTAAAATAGCTTGTAAACAGAAAACAAATTCTTTTTCAAATAATTTAGGAATTTTCTATAAATAATTCAAAATTTAGCCGATTTTACTTGAAGTTTTTAAAGAAAAATTTTAGCTTTGGGCAAAAATTAATTTCTTTTTGTAGATTTAAATTAATAGAAATTTTTAAGCCCGCAAACAACCTTTAATAAAGCTCAAGTTAAGCTTTTGAATTCCATTTAAATATTAAAAATCTCTTAAGAATTACATAAGCTATTGGCCAATTTGTTAACAAGCCTCTTAATTCATATTAATCATACGCCTAGTATGACAAATTATTTAAAAGTAAAACTTGAGAATTAAAGCTCAAAATTTTTAGCAAAAATTCTTTGCAAGCGTAAAAGTCGTTAAAAAATCATATTAAAATAGATTATTTTCATTTAAAATTTTATTTTTTTTTTTAATTTAAAATTTTATCTTTTTTATCAAAAAGTAATTTCTTTGGGAATACAAAATTTTAATTTCAAAAGATTTTGTTATTCGTGCTTAATTCCCAGTTTTTATTCTTGATAACAACACTTGAAATTTATTGTTGATGGGATAAGCTATTCCTATGCGCATTTCACTGGTTGCTTAGGCCAGATCATCAGGAAACTTCATCCATAAAGATTTTAGAAAAACTAAAGATATTAAACCAAATAAAACTGTTAAACGTATAAGACTTATAAGCAACAGTTCTACTTGTAACAATTTCAAAGTTTAAACAAAAAACATCAACAATAAACAGTGAGTTTGTCTCATCTTACATCCCCACTACAATTAGCTGAAATTCTCCCAACATTAATTGTAGTTGTGCGCATAGGAATAGCTTATCCCATCAACAAAAAATTTCAAGTGTTTTTATCAAGAATAAAAACTGGGAATTAAGCACGAATAACAAAATCTTTTGAAATTAAAATTGTATTTTTTTTTTAATATAATTTTTAAAAGACCAACAAAAGACGTCATACGGATATCGTATTAATAATAAACTGTGTATTCCCGAAAATAACTTTGATAATATAATTGCATGTGCCCGTGCATAAAACTGAATTGGCAAATTGTTTTTTTTTTTTTTGTTTTCTTACGAAGACAACAGAATGAAGCAGTTTGTTTTTTAATTTTGCTTTTTCTTTTAACCCACTTACAACTACAATTCGAGTCGGAAAGAACCCAACCAATTGTAGGGGGATGTAAGAAAAGATAAACTCACTGGTTATTGTTGGTGTTTTGTTTAAGCTTTGATATTGTTACAAGTAAGACTTAAGAGTGTTTATAATTCTTATTCGCTTTAGGGTTTTATTTGTTCAATATTTTTGGCTTTTCTAAAATCTTTGGAAAAGGTTTCCTGATTAGCTGGCCTTAGCAACCAGTGAAATGCGCATAGAAGCTAGCTTTCCCTCAACAATAAATTTCAGTGTATTTATCAAATACATATGAAAAATTGGGAATTTAGCACGTCATACGGATATCGTATTAATAACAAGTAAGAAAGTATAGTCGATCAAGCCCATATGATACCCTACACCACAGTATTTAAAAACACAGCATTCATATGTGTCCATATAAATATGGATTTATCTATGTTTATAAACTTCATTAAAATCGGTTTGAAAGTTTGTGAGAGGCAGAAATTGCCCCCTGCCTCCCCTTGTGATCGTATTTTTTAAAAACTATATAGCTAATGTGTCCCTATAGATATGGATCTATCTATGTTTTAAATTTCATTAAAATCGGTTTGATAGTTTCTGAGAGGAAGAAATTTCCCCCTATCTTCCCTCGTGGTCCAACGATTCGGCCCATTTTCAAAAGGCTTGGTCCTTGTGCCAATAAGAACCTATGACTCAAATTTTATCAAATTATCTCCAAAATTGCGACCTGTGGTGCTTTGCCCACAAGGTTACATGGACAGCCAGCCAGCCAGCCGGACGGACATCGTTAGTTCGACTCAGAAAGTGATTCTGAGTAGATCGGTATACTTTAAGGTGGGTCTAGGACCACTATTTTAAGGCGTTTCACACATCAGCACAAATGCATAATACCCTCTCCACTATTGTGGTGTGGATATAAAAACTCTTCAAAGTTGCCAAAACATTAAATTATATCAACGAATTTCAGATAACTAGTATTGAAATTGAAATCTATTTTGCAAATTTTATTATTAAAATCATGTAGCTTAAGGTCTTGGCTTTTTAAAGTTTTAAAAATTTTGAAAATACGTTTATAAACACCCGAGCTTTAGGCAAATAGGTAAGATTACCTCTTAATTAATATTAATCATACGTCTAGTATGACAAATTTAAAGTTTAAGCTAGTTCTCAGCAAGTTTTCATATTTTTTTAATAAAATTTGGAAACTTTCGTGAAATAATATTTTCTTTAAAAAAAACCCCCCCGTAAACAGTTTCCAATAATTAAAATTTTTTAGAAATACATATTATGAAAAAATGCTAAAGCTCCTAATAACTTTAAAATTTAAATAATCATTTTCCTTTCAACTGCACTTACTTACCTATATTAGTTGTAGCTACAAATTCATTTATTAATTGCTCTAAAGGTAAAATTTCAAAGCAAGTTCTAGGCAGTTCATAAGTGTTGTCTTACCTAAAATTTAACCCCAAATACCAAAGCAACAATTTTAGAACAATAGCAACATGATACATTTGCTTTTAAGACAAAAGGAGTATATTAACAAAAGAATGTTTAATGGTAAAATATTGCTTATTTGTATTTGCCATGAAGTGCAATTCGTATTTAAGTACAGTTTGGAAAAGAGAATTGATTAAAGGCTTTCTAAGGCTTTGCAAGAAAACAAGTATTTTGTAAATAATTAGGAAATAAAATAATAATAACAGAGCCGGTAATGTAAAATAGCTTGTAAACAGAAAACAAATTCTTTTTCAAATAATTTAGGAATTTTCTATAAATAATTCAAAATTTAGCCGATTTTACTTGAAGTTTTTAAAGAAAAATTTTAGCTTTGGGCAAAAATTAATTTCTTTTTGTAGATTTAAATTAATAGAAATTTTTAAGCCCGCAAACAACCTTTAATAAAGCTCAAGTTAAGCTTTTGAATTCCATTTAAATATTAAAAATCTCTTAAGAATTACATAAGCTATTGGCCAATTTGTTAACAAGCCTCTTAATTCATATTAATCATACGCCTAGTATGACAAATTATTTAAAAGTAAAACTTGAGAATTAAAGCTCAAAATTTTTAGCAAAAATTCTTTGCAAGCGTAAAAGTCGTTAAAAAATCATATTAAAATAGATTATTTTCATTTAAAATTTTATTTTTTTTTTTAATTTAAAATTTTATCTTTTTTATCAAAAAGTAATTTCTTTGGGAATACAAAATTTTAATTTCAAAAGATTTTGTTATTCGTGCTTAATTCCCAGTTTTTATTCTTGATAACAACACTTGAAATTTATTGTTGATGGGATAAGCTATTCCTATGCGCATTTCACTGGTTGCTTAGGCCAGATCATCAGGAAACTTCATCCATAAAGATTTTAGAAAAACTAAAGATATTAAACCAAATAAAACTGTTAAACGTATAAGACTTATAAGCAACAGTTCTACTTGTAACAATTTCAAAGTTTAAACAAAAAACATCAACAATAAACAGTGAGTTTGTCTCATCTTACATCCCCACTACAATTAGCTGAAATTCTCCCAACATTAATTGTAGTTGTGCGCATAGGAATAGCTTATCCCATCAACAAAAAATTTCAAGTGTTTTTATCAAGAATAAAAACTGGGAATTAAGCACGAATAACAAAATCTTTTGAAATTAAAATTGTATTTTTTTTTTAATATAATTTTTAAAAGACCAACAAAAGACGTCATACGGATATCGTATTAATAATAAACTGTGTATTCCCGAAAATAACTTTGATAATATAATTGCATGTGCCCGTGCATAAAACTGAATTGGCAAATTGTTTTTTTTTTTTTTGTTTTCTTACGAAGACAACAGAATGAAGCAGTTTGTTTTTTAATTTTGCTTTTTCTTTTAACCCACTTACAACTACAATTCGAGTCGGAAAGAACCCAACCAATTGTAGGGGGATGTAAGAAAAGATAACTCACTGGTTATTGTTGGTGTTTTGTTTAAGCTTTGATATTGTTACAAGTAAGACTTAAGAGTGTTTATAATTCTTATTCGCTTTAGGGTTTTATTTGTTCAATATTTTTGGCTTTTCTAAAATCTTTGGAAAAGGTTTCCTGATTAGCTGGCCTTAGCAACCAGTGAAATGCGCATAGAAGCTAGCTTTCCCTCAACAATAAATTTCAGTGTATTTATCAAATACATATGAAAAATTGGGAATTTAGCACGTCATACGGATATCGTATTAATAACAAGTAAGAAAGTATAGTCGATCAAGCCCATATGATACCCTACACCACAGTATTTAAAAACACAGCATTCATATGTGTCCATATAAATATGGATTTATCTATGTTTATAAACTTCATTAAAATCGGTTTGAAAGTTTGTGAGAGGCAGAAATTGCCCCCTGCCTCCCCTTGTGATCGTATTTTTTAAAAACTATATAGCTAATGTGTCCCTATAGATATGGATCTATCTATGTTTTAAATTTCATTAAAATCGGTTTGAGGAGCAGAAATTGCCCCTATCTCCCCCCGTGGTCCGATTTTTTGAAAAATTTATACATTTTGTGTCCATATAGATATGTATTAATGCACTTCCCGGCATTTTCTATGTTAAAGCTAGGGATGCCAATCCCGAAATCCCGAATCCCGGGATTAAGATTGTTTACTTAATATTTTTTTACCTTTTTTTATAAAACAAATTTATCATTACTTTTTTTCAATGAAAAGATATTCACTGTGGGAACACAATATTGATCTTTTATATTTATTTGTGTCACCCTGTAAATACTGTCACTAAAAAGAACAAAACAAAAATTAAACTTTGTTATTCTTGTTAAGCGCGTCCTAAAATTATAAAAAAATTCAAATATATAAAGTGCTGAAAAATTATAAGAAAATACATTTATCAAACAATGTCTTTTGAAATGCATAAAATGAAGAGCAAAAGTAAAAGTTCCGTGTGGTTTTATTTTTTAATTAATTCCACTGGTGCACCAAATGCAAAATGCAAACTTTGCAATAAAATTTTAAAAACTAATGGTGGTTCAACTAAAGGTTTGATAACTCATCTAAAAGTAAGTCATCCAAAAATTTAGTTAGCAAGATGTTAAATTTTCTATGTTTCAGGTCCACAACATACAATTGGAAAAAAATACAAGCGACGAGCCAATGCCAAAAATTGCGAAAATAACAAACAATGCAATTTTATGGGAGGACTCAATTGGTTCATGTATTGCCAGAATGACTGCCCTTGACGGCCTTCCATTTTCAGTTTTTATAACGTCTACAGAACTTCGCAAATCGTTGACGTCTCGAGGCTTCGAAGTTCCTAAATCTAAGGAAACTATTAAAGCTAAGTTTCTTGAATACTTCTTAAAATGTAAACAAAAAACAATTCAGGATGTAAGCCATATTCATAATACTGGGTTAAAATTTAGCCTCACTTTTGATGAGTGGACTTCTACCGCAAACAAACGTTATATAAATGAATTGCATTCAACAGATACATTTTTTAACTTGGGTTTAGTTAGAATAATAAAGTCTGCTACTGCTGTTATTTGTATACAACTGTTAGAGAAACGACTGAATGATTTTGGAGTTTCACTTTCAGATGAAATAGTTGGCTTTACAACAGACGGGGCCTCTACAATGCAAAAAATTGGAAAAATTATTACACCAAAACAACAACTTTGCCTCGCACATGGTATACACCTGGCTATTTTAGATGTATTTTACAAACCAAATGAAAAACGTATTGTAAGTGAATTATCTTCTTCAGACGACGACGAGATATTTGAACCTTTCGATTTTTGTATTAGAGAAATGAAAACTGATTTGACTGACCGTATTCATATTTCAATTTTTAGAAAGTCACCAACTAAAAACGAAGTTTTACAAAAATATGTTAAGGAGGAAAAAGGCAAAGAACTTAAACTTATTTTAGACTGCAAAACTAGGCGGAGTACTCTTTTTGACATGTGTCAACGATTTCATGAATTAGAAATACCCGTAAAGAAGGCTTTAATTGATTTAAAGGAACAGACAATAACGGATAACGAATATAACTTAATCAAACAAATAACAGAAATTTTGAATCCTGTAAAGGCAACAGTTGAAAGTGAAATGAACCTTTAGAAAGCAGATGCTGCCCTTTCTTTTATGGTAAAAGAAGTATCAAAAGTGGACTGCAAATTAAGCCAAGAAATAGAAAAGTCTCTTTGCAAAAGAATTAAAGAAAGAAGAACGATTTATTCAACATTGCTGAATTTTTTAAAAAATCCTAAACTTAAATCCAATTTTGACAAAAATACTGAAATAAACGAAATAAAAAGTGAGCTTAAAAGGTTCATTTTGAAATTCAAAGGATTCATCCTTAGTCGAGGAAATAAATGATGATTTGTCTTTTTCGATAAATAAAAAGTTACATCAAGCGATAGAAAGATGTAAAAGCCCAAACAAAACTTCAAAAATTTCATCAACAGCAGATATGATGACAACAATTAAAAAAGAGATAAATATGATTATTTCAGGGGGAGATAGAGGAATGTACTTACAGGCAGCATATAGCAACTTGTTGACTATTCTACCAACAAGCGTTGACTGTGAGCGCTGTTTTTCTGCAGCTGCCTACTTTGGCAATAAAATTAGATCAAGACTATCAGATGATACACTAGATGCACTTATATTAATGCGAAGCTTTTTGAGAGAAGAAGAAAGAGGAGGAGCAACAAATAAATAAAAGACTGAATGAAAATATTTTACTTATGTACTTGAATTGTTAAAATGTGTTTTTAACCATGATATTTGTTTGTTTTGTTTTCTACTATGAATAAAATAATTCTTTCACTTTTCTTTTTTATGCATACATATTATTTATAAAAAAATCCCGAATCCCGAAAAACCCCGAAAAATCCCGGGATCCCGAAAAATACCGGAATCCCGGGATTTGATTAATTGAAATACCGAATCCCGGGATTCGCGAAAATCAATCCCGATTGGCATCCCTAGTTAAAGCCCAAGCCCGCCTCCAGACGGGCTCAGTAAAAACATCCATATCCAGCAGCGATTATATTTTTGAAAATGAAAACTTAATATACAATTAATTGAACGTTTAGATACGCACCAGTAATTTTTTCAGCTCGATCTAAAGCTTTGACATATTATTTTTTCGATGCACAATATTAACTTTCTTCACAAAGAATAAAAAATTACCGTTTTCGCTTAAATTCAAGATGACAATGTATTTTTTGCTAAAATCGTAAGAGTGTTGCCAAAGAATGAAAAGTTTTTGATAAAATAAGCTTTGATTTACCTCTAGAATTATTTATTAATGAAATATTGTCAAAAATAACAATTTTATGACTGTTTTTTGCTACCCCGGCTAGAGGCGGACTTAAGCATTAGAGGGTTAACGCGCTGCTTAATTGTGTACCTCTTCAGGGTTTAATTTGTCAATCACCGAACTAAAGAAACCTCAAATCAAGTTGGGCAAAACAAATTGACGTTAAGGTGTGACTCACAATTAACATCGCGCTTTATTTTTCGACCATCCTTTAGATAAACAAGTTTTAAGATTTGTTTAAGCTTTTTCCAATTTTTTTAAGCAAACTCTTAATTAACATTAGTCATACGCCTAGTTAGAAAAGTTTATTTAAAATCTATTTTTATTAACTGCCTGGCCCACAATTTCGACAATAACATTTCTTTGCTTTATTTATATTGAAAACAATAATAAAAAAAAATGTATTTCTGTTTACAATGTTAATATGCGAAAGAAATTTTCGTTCGATAGTGTGGGCCAGGCTGTGACTTTGTTAAAAAATTTCAAAAAAATTCCTTTAAAAAAGTTTTAAAAGTGACCAAAAATGTCAATAACATATTCAAATTTCAAGTAAATGAAAAGTTGAAATGAATTTTAGAAAAAATGTCTAAAATATTTAAACAAGTTTATGAAAACTTCGAAATTTCTTTAGTTTCTTATACAAAACAAAGTAATTATTTGGGCAGTAGTTAAAGGCTTTAAGTCTCAGCTTTTAAAATTTTGAAAATCTCCTTAAAATTGTCTTAGTTATAGAGAATTTTCTTACACTTCCATTTAATTAATATTAATCATACGTTAAGTGGGACAATTTCAATAAACACTAATGACTCGATTACGGATAAAGACTGAACTTCACTTGAGCGGTGTTGCCTAATATCACCGCTGGCAACTCAACTTCAGTTGTGTAATCGACACATAAATTTTACTAGTGTTGTTTGAAAAAATCGCTTAAGTATTTTAAAATGTAAGACAATGGCCAGTGACAATTTGGTTTAAATTTATAGAAATTTTTAAAATTATTTTTAATTTTTGAGAAATTTCGAAAAAATTTTAATAAGTTATAAAGAACAATATATATTTTTAAGCTTTATGTGATAGCTTAAGTTCTCTGCTTTAAAAGAAATTTTCAATTTTCGAAATCGCTCAACAACTATATTACTTATAGATAATTTCCTTGCACTACCTTTGAATTAATATTAATCATACGTTTAGTATGAAAAATTTTTGTTTTTTTCCATTTTTATTTAATTTTTAAAACAAATTAATATTTTTTCTAAAAAAATAAAATCACACGTGTTTAATGCTTTAATACCTTATATACTTCCTCTTGTCACACAAGCAGCTTTATTGGAATTTTTTTATTTTCTTTGTTTCTTCCTTTCGTGCCGCCACCTTATAGCAATATCACATTAATTGGAAATTGCATAGAGTTTGCAATTTCTTTTTTATTAAATTTTACTTGACTCCCAGTAAATGTCATTAAATACTGTCTACATTACACAAAAATTCAATTCTCTTACATTTTCTACAAAATCTCATTTACACCTGCCGATATAAAAATAAAAGCAAGGAATGTGTTCAGTTCTTTTTTTTCACAAAACCATTAAAAAAATAAAGAAAAATTAAGTTGTGAAAGGTAGGAAAAAGAAGATGTGACAAACATTCTTTGAAACCTTTTTGTTTTTTTTTTTTTTTGCTCATACGAGAAAAGCATTTTATACTAAATATTTTTTTTCTCTTACCCCAAAGTATTGGCACATTTGGTGCCAATCTGGTTGATTTGATTTTAATTTGCCATTAATTACAGCAATTTTATTAATTACTTAAATCGAAGAAATAAAGCTAAAACAAATGAATCTCAAAGATATGTGAGTGTTGGTATAAATAATTCTTAAGAATCTTTGCTGGTGTAAATTTAAGGACCTGCAAGAAAAACAGCAATAAATCAACAAATGAGCCATTATTTTTTTTTAATTGATTTTTTTTATGGCTTTTCTACACATTTTCTTTATTAGTCTTTAGTTTAATTTTATCTTTTTTTACGTTAATATTCTTAATCCGTTTTATGAAGCACTTAACTTTTTAATGGAGAACATTTTTAGAAATTTGTTAAATTAAGACTCATTAAAAGGAAATTTTATTAAGATTTTCCTTAATTTATATAGCGTTGTATCTGTTTATATATTTAAGTTTATAAAATTAAGAAAATATTTAGATTTAATTGGTTAAAACTAACTTTAAACCCATTTTGTCATACTAAACGTATGATTAATATTAATTAAAAGGTGTTTTTAGAAAATTGCCTATAACTTTTGAAACTTTAAACTGATTTAAAAAATTTAAAAAGATTTTTAGACCAAACCCTTAAGTTTAATTATTTCTAGCAAAAAAGTTTCTAAAAGTATATTACAATTAAATTAAAAACGTGAGACAAAAGAAAGTTTTAAAAAATTCTAATTTTGTAAAATCTCTGCTTTGAGCTAAAAAACTTATCGATAATAGAAAAGCTTAAAACTTAAAAATTTTATTAAATTTTAATTTTAGTATTCATATGACTTCTCTACAAGAAATTAATAAGCGAATTTTCACGTTGGTGTTAAGAAAATGATGGGAGAAATGATAGAAAATCAAGTTTGTCAAGTTGTTATACTTGGCGTATGATTAATATTTATTTAAAGGTTGCATTAAGAAAATGTTCCTAACTTGATCTATATAAAACCGAGCTTAAAAATTTAGAAAAGCCTATAAAAGTTAAGACTCAGGCTCAGCTATCGGTGCTTAAATTTTTAAGTAAATAGTAGGGTGATCGATGGAATAGTATTATTTTAGTTTTGCCCAAATCGAATATTTTAAAATGTCTATTTTTCGAATATCGAATAAACCGGTTATTTTGGTAAAATTTATATAAATTAACGTTTTCCATACTTTTAATAAAAATGTACCCGTAATTTAAGTATTTTTCTAATTGAATATTAGGCAAACTTAAACTTATTATAAAGAATGTCAAAACAAAATGTAACAAAAGTCAAACAAAAACATTATGAGCAATGTAAATAAAAATCGCTTATATAAACATGTGTTCTTGTAACAAAAACCAAAAACAAACAAAAAAATACTACAAAAAAAAAATTTCCATTTAAAAGTATTTAATTTGCCATTAGACAGTATGTATTCTTAATATTCGAACTGAAAAAAAAAAGACAATGGTGCTTAAAGGGACATAAAATGATAAGTTGCAAAGGTTCTTTAACGTCACGACTTATTAACCGTGTACGGAATACAACTCTCATGTGGGGGCCGGTGCTCCAAAGTCTATTTTGGAGCTTCTCGACCGCGTGCAGGAGAGGGCGAAGGTTCTCATTGGTGACAGTAGGGTTACCAATTCTATGGACTCCCTTGAGCACCGTCGCAATGTGGGATGTATTTGCCTGTTTTATCGTTACTACAATGGGATGTGTTCCGACGAAATCAGGGATCTGGTTCCCGAAACCCGTACGTTTGTTCGTAATACACGTTTTTCCTCAAGAGCCCATCCTTATGTGGTCGATTGGCAGGTGAATCGTACAACGCATTACAGAGAGAATTCGTTTTTTTCCCGGACTATTCGTATGTGGAATAACCTTCCTGCAGAAGTCTTCCCTCTCACTTACAACATGATTGAGTTCAAATCGAATTTTCACAAACAATACTCCCTCCATCCTCCTTCTCATAACCTATTTTCCTAGTTCCAACACAATGCAATGCATTAGTAGGGGTCATCCCCTGAGTGCTGGTCCTAACAGTAAAAAAAAAAAAAAGTAGTCTTTAAGAGACAGCCAACAATACTTTACTAAAATATGCTGCCAGTAATGAAAGAAAACTCTTACAGCCATACCTAAACAAGAGCGGAAAGCGTCTTCAAAAATTCTCATTCTCTAAATAGCGCGGCGTCAACGCTTTACAATTGGAAAATCCGATTTTGACAGAGCGATTAATAGTGAAGTTGGCCGCTTTGTTAATAAATAGTGTCAATTTAGCTATTTTTTCGACAATATAGCGGTTTTTTCTCTTCTTTTTTTCTGTTATGTGGGTTTTATTAAACAAGAACGTTAACCCTTCTGTTTGTGGCACAACGTTGATGCTCTTGCTAAGGTGTGGCATATCAGCGTAAAAGCTAAGCGGAAGAAAAAGTTCCGTCTTCCGCTCTTGTTTAGGTACGGCTGTTAAGTAGTTCCAGCATATCTTCATGTTAAAAACTATAACATACCGACGGAATCAACGATGTGAAAAAATTCTTCAGTTTTATTTATTAAAACACCAGGAACTTAAAACAAAACTGAAGGAATCAAACAATGTCATGGAAGGATTTAAATTGTGGTCGACGAATTGACAGATATTTCATACATAAACAAGTTCATATTACTATTCGTTTCTATAATGATGAAACCAAATAATTTTAAATATATAATCCTGGATAAGAGGTTATGTTTGCAACTTTTCAAAAATATGTTTGAAGTCTACTGATTCATATAGATATGCTTAACCACCAAAAAATCATTTAAAATAAAATTGGGGGAATATCTCAAATAATAAATTTATTAAATTCCTATAATTTTTTAAAACTAAAGTTTTCAAAACTTCTACAGCTATGTTTTTACTGGTCACACTTTTTTGGATTCTATCGTCAAATATTTGTTAGGTCTGAACATAACTTAAGTCATATCTATGTATTTTTTTGGTTCCTTACCTTCGTGAATTGTTTTTTTTTTTTTTATTTTAATTAACTTTTTATTATAAAAACTAATTTAATTTTTGTATTTTTATGTATTCGAATCAAAACCACCGGTTATTTTTAAAATGCTTAACCAAAAACCGGTTTTTTAAAATAGCCACTATTCGGAATATTCGAAAACCGGTTATTGAAAAAAGTCGAAAAATCGATCTCCCTAGTAAATAGTAATAAAAATTATAGTAAAAATTTTAGTTGAGAAAAAAATGTCTAAAAGCTTTCTAACTAAATTTATTTATAACAAATAAGAGTGCTATATTCGGCTTTGCCGAATCTTATATACCCTTCACCATTGTGTGAGCGGAATAAAGAGCAACTAGACAAAAACTAAAAAATTATTTTTGCATATACATACATATTTACAATACTAAAAACTTCATTATAAATAAAATTTGTTTTTGAAAAACCAAGATTCGAACCAAGGGACTCACAGTTTCTAACCTTAACCAACCCCCTAGACAACTGAGCCATAAAGGAACGTTGTTTGAATATCATTTAAATGAAATATGACCCGTTTTATGGTTGTAATTATTTTTGATGTTTTTGTTCGCCGCAATATAGCAAAGTTGTAAACCATAATACAAAAATTACAAATCAACTTATCTGAGTTGTTAACCGTAATAGGGGCCCATATTCACCAAAATGGTTTGTACCATGTATGTGTGTTTGTTTTCTTTTAGTATAGGCAGTGTTGTTATACCGTAGATTTCTCTTTTTTGGCGAGTTTTTAAGTAGCAAATAGAAAAAATTCCCAGTTTCTATTTGTTAAAATTATTTCGTTAAATAGATTAAATAATAAAGAAGAGTGATAACGAAAATATGTAAACAAATACAAAGGGCGGAGGGGGGGGGGGGGGGGGGGTAGATGGACATCACATCCTTAAATCAACTTCGCTCCTCATAAGGATCCATAATATATATACTTTATAGGTTCTTATATACCCTTTTCCACCTGTGGTGAAGGGTATAAAAAAAGAGTACTTTTTAGGATGTCAGCATATTGGTCATAGCTCGGGTACTGATTCACTGATTCGACTGATTTAAGTACCAACGAGTTAAGGAAGAAATTTTCCATTACCTGGTGTTATAAAACTTGGACTCAGGAAGACTTATGGTTGCCGAAAATGAGTATTTATGTTTTGGTCATAACTTTTTTGTATCTAAACCGATTTTTCCGAGTTTTCCGTATCCATAAGTCATATTACAGCCCAAAAATTCAAGTATTTATAAAATTTATCATGTTTTTGTATGGGAGGTACCACGCCCACTTCTTCAATCCCGCATTGATAACCTAAATGTTATGATATAGAGAAAAAAAGAAATAATAAAGCAAAAACAAGGGATTTTTGGAAAAAATTAGAGGCAGTCGTGGTTTTTTGGTCATATCTCAGCCATTTGTGGACCGATCTTGCTGAATTTCAATAGCAAGAAATGGTGGACTATAATTTGACATATATGTGAAACAACCTAGCCGCTATCATGTCTGGAGTCTCCGGAAAACACATATAAAACGTAAGACGGACAGATGGACGGACTGACATCGTTAAATCAACTTTGCTCCTCATAAGGACCCAGAACATATATACTTTATAGGGTCTAAGATCAATATAGTAGAAATTACAAACGGAATGACAAACTTATATATACTCTTTTCCACCTGTGGTGAAGGGTATAAAAAAGAATCTTAACAGCATCTATATATTAATCGGCAAAGGCAAAACAGTTAAGAACACTTTTCTTCTCTACTTGTCAACCGATTTGAAAAATACACCATTTGAAAATTACTTACTTAAGGAAGTGCACAATATATATTTTATTAAAATCTGAGAGGGTAAAAAGGGTAAATTCGGCAACCTCATATCTCCAAAACTAAAAGAGATACAAAAAAAAAGAATGTTAATACTTATCGTTGTTCAAAACTAAAATGCGTGGAAAGGCGTCTGGTACTTTTTTGAAATTTGGCCCTTTTGGGACTTTTTAGTCACCTCATATATCTTTCAAACCAATAAATTAATAAAGTTTATATCAAATTCGTAACTTAAATCTGAGGGGGTAAAAAAGGGCAAATTCGGCAACCTCAAATTTCGGAAACTAAAAGAGATACAAACTAATTTTAATACTTATTGCTATTCATTAGTAAGAAAATATTATATTAAAAATTTGGATTAAAACCCATAAATAGTTCAACAAAATAACCACAATACTAATTATTGTTAAAGCTAGGCCACGAGCTCTATGTGTACATTTGTCCTTCAAGTTGTGCTGAAAAAGGTCAACAGAAAAGAGAAAGACAAAATGAAAAAACAAAAAATGTACTTGGACTTCAAGAAAAATTCTTGACAAAAGTACGAACAGAAGTAAGGAAAAAACATGTAAAATCAATTAAGATTGGATAATCATTCAGGAAAGCAAATTTCGATCTACCAAATGTTAAAATACAATTTGGTTTAAGGATTGATGTTTGACTATTGACGTCAGCAGTCGTCGATGGCTGCGAGTGTAAGACGGCAAATCCATCTGAGGAGATCGAGTGGTTGCGATCGAAACATGTCATGGTAACCTGCCGGCCAGGGTTCGAGCCCCAGCCACGTCAAGAATGAAAGATTATCAATAACAATTTTAATTAATTTTCATGTTGTAAAATTCCTTTCTTCATAAAAATAATTTAATGAAAATTAAATTTCATGAACTTAAGCCTAATTAAAAAAACATTAAAAATTTGGATTAAAAATAGAAAGGAGTCTGGTACTTTTTTGAAATTTGGACCTTTTGGGACTTCTTTGGCACCCCATCTATTTTGTAAGCCCATAAATAAATAAAGATTATACCAAATTCTATTTCGAAATTCGAACTTTTAAGGGGTACCTATTTTTAGTACTTTTTTCAAAACATTTTTCTCCATGTACTGAAATATACATATTGGTACTGCATGTGGTAGTTTAGAATTTTTATAAAATTGAACTTAGAAACATAAGATTATAGGTGCAGGATCCTGAGTGAATAAGAAGCTATAAGATGAAAACTGTTCGTACTTTTTTCTTCTTCAACTGGTACTTTTTTTGATTTTCGTAAACATTGGACCTAAAAACCTAAAATTAAACGTGCAATGTCCTCAGGCGGTGAGAATCTATAAAAGGGAATTTTTGGTACTTTTTTGTTCTTTAACTGGTACTTTTTTAATTTCCGTAAGTATTAAACCGAGAAACATAAAATTAAACATTTACGATGTTCAATGGGGAGAAAAAAAGTATCAAAAAGGGGAAATTAAAAGTTTAAAACAAAATTTTTTTTTTTTTTTTTTTTTTGTGGTACTGCATGAGGTAGTTAATAATTTATAAAATATTTAACTTAAAAGCATAAAATTAAAGGTGCAGGGTCCTGAGTGAATAAGAACCTATACGATGAAAACTGTTCGTACTTTTTTGTTCTTCAACTGGTACTTTTTTTTGGATTTTCGTGAATATTGGACCTAAAACATAAAATTAAACGTGCAATGTCCTCAGTCGGTGAGAATCTATAAAAGGGAACTTTTTTGTACTTTTTTGTTCTTTAACTGGTACTTTTTGAATTCCAGTAAGTATTAGACTTAGAAACATAAAATTGAACATTCAAGGTCCTGAGTAAATGAGAAACTGTTAGAGGAAATTTTTTGGTACTTTTTAATTTCCAATTGGAACCTTCTGATTTTTTTTTTATTAACTTACAAAACTAGATTAAACAATCACGAACTTGATTGGACGATAACATATAGACGGACAATTATTTTTGAGATCATTTTCTCTATTTTATTATAAACGTTAATAAATGTTTTCAAAAAATCTCGATAAAAGATTTAAGATATTATTTTAACAAATTGTGTTATACTAAGCGTATGATTAATATTAACTAAGAGGTTTTGATGGAACATTTTCTAAAACTTAAGCATTTGTTTAACAATTTTGAAATATTTAAAACCCAAATCAAGCCGAAGACTTTAAGCCTTTTAGGGGAAAAAAGTAAGATTCAAATAAATATTCGCTAAAGCAAAATTTTATTGTGAAGACCAAAAAGTTTTAAAAATTTTTTTTTTTTTATTTAATTTTTTTAAGCAAACATATTTCATTTTACTTCTTTTAAAAACTTATATGACACGTTATTTTAGTCTTTGTTTTTTCCACATCAACAGTTTATTAAATATGTTGTTAACACATTTATTTTTTCTAGGCAAAAAAAAACTCTTCTACTTTTAAATGGTTTTTCGTTGTACTTTGCCATAAAATGAAATTGATGTAGTAAAAATTTACTAGTTTTTTTCCAAAAAAATCTATCTAAATTCTAAAGGTTTTTTAATAATATCGGCTTCACAAAACCATCAACACTGTCAGTATTCTAATAGAGTTATTTACACCACATGGCAGCTGCCAAAATATATAGAAAAAAGTAACACGAGCTTTATACACTAGAATTTTTTTTTAACTCAAACGCTTAAAATATAAATCTAGCAAGTGCTTGGCAAAATATTGGTATTATAACTGAATTTTAATATTATAGTTTTCTCTTTCTCCCTTTCTATCTTAGTTTTTGTTCCTCCTCCTTGTATGCATCATAAATCTCTGGAGTAGGTACAGGTAAATGGATGAGTGTATTTGTGAATGTTCTTAGAATGCATTGAAGCGCTTAAAAGTATGCAACTTGTCCAGGCCATCAAATTCTTACACTCACCCTCTCACACACACACTTACGATTATAGATGTGTGTATGTGAGTGTGTAGGAAAGTGCTCATGTATGTATGTAAGTAAATTTTGAACATTGAATGTGTAAAGTTTTCCAAATGCACAGATGTGTTATGCCTGAATGCATGCAAAAAATTAGCTCAACCGTATAATTTTATAACAAAAATTGAGTTTAAAGTGATTTTTTTGCCAAATATAAAGTCAAAAAAATTATAATGAGGCCATACAATTATACAACGTGCGCTTCGCTACCCCAGTTGAAATAAAATTAGTAAAATTTTTTTCAAAACAGATCTCATCTTTTTAAAACGAGGCAAATTTTACTAAACTAAGATGCTTTTATTGTTACCGTTCTCCAGATGTACAGAGTTCTACTTATATTTTATAATATTGAATACATCTCCAATCCAGTCTGACAGCTTTTTTATATAAAAACCCCAACTATTTGTTACAAATTAAAAAACTTTTACTGTAGCCGTTCTCCAAATGTATAGAAGTATATATTGTCTTGCTATGAGAGGTGCCACGCCCACGTAAGCAATTTAGTCCACTTTTTGTCAGCTGTTGTGTAGAGCTAACGAAGCTATTTGTTACAAATTTGGGCAACTTTTCTCTTATCGCTCTCCAGATATAAAGAATTTTATTTTGTGCCACGCCCACTTCCCTAATTTCACTGACTTTTTGTCAGAAGTTGATCATTAATAATCTTGAAGTTTGTACCAACTTTGCAAACCGAAGGTGTTGCAGGTCTTCAGATAAACGGAAACATATATTCTCTTTGCGTGGAAGGTGCCACGCCCACTTTTCTAAAAACACCCTCTTTTTGACAGATTTTGTGTATAGACAACCCAGCTGTGTATATTAAATTTCGTCAATTTTTCTCCTCCAGGCATAAAACTATATATTCTATGCCACGCCCACCTATCCAATCCCAACTTCTTTTTGCTAGTTGTCATGCATTGACATCGAAGCCGTTTGTACCAAATTTGGAAACTTTAAATTTCAATAAATTAAAGTCTATGTCCATCCTTAAGGACCATTCTAAATAATGATACCAAAATTTTTGAAATCAGATCAGAAATTAAAGAGATTAACTCCTACAAACAAACTTAAACACATTAACTGTTTATTATATTTCATTATCGTAAAATCGTTTGGTTAATTTTATTTAATTTCTTTATATAAAAAAGAAGAAAAAAATCACGTTTAAGGGTCTAAAATAGAAATTTACCTTAATGTTTCTTTTTCTTCGTTTTTGTCTTAAAATATCTTGACATAAAAGTTCGCTTTAAGTTGTTGCATGCATTTTAACTTTTTACCTTAATTTGTTGTTCTCATTTTGATCTACTGTTATTTTTTAGTACTATTCTGTTGTTTTTTAAAAGTTATTTTTTCTTAACCCACTTTAATTTGTGAGTAAATCTTATTTAAGTAACAACTTTTCTTTTTATTTTATTTTGCAACACACTTAAGTACTATTCTACACAAATTTGTAGAGAAACTACATTTGCAGCATTTATATTTACCAGTGGCACTGGCACTTGGAGCTTGGAATATTCATAGAACAATTCTTTAAGGGGATATAGTAAAGTATGTACGAGTACAAGTTCTTATAACTACAATACTAACTACTTGAATTACTTATTTTTGGCTTTTTTTAAGTACTAATAAGAATAAAAAAAATTAAAACAACTAAAGACAAATCTGAATCCTTCTTGGGTTTTTTTTTGTGAAGTATAAACAAAAAAATAAAAGACAAGGCATTTTTAGTTCAAGTCTTTTTTTTAGGTTTAATATAGTTCTGTTCTATTTCGCTTCTAGTTCTATTCTAGTTTCCGTTTTTTTATAAAAAAATGTCCATGTAAAATAAATAAAATCGCTTTAAAATAACATTAATAATGAAAAATTATTAGTTTTATACATGGAAGGCTTTTAAAATCACTTTTCCATTAGTTTTGGAAGTAAGAAATTTTTCGAACTAAAGTTCGAATTTTCGAACATAAGTAAAAAAATAAAAATTTATAATTCTAATTCAAAAATCAAAGTAAATTGAAGAAAATTGTTTATATTTCTTCAAAAAATCTGTGTTCGAAATCAACTGCTGTTTTACAATAGCTTTAGACATTAAATATTTTAATGTTTCTTTAAACAACAGGCATTAGGAAGCATATATTTATTGCAAAAATAAATAATGTTAAAATATTTTGAATTAACCTTTGAAATTGGTTTTAACTTCAAGCATTTAATAATTTTTATAAGCAGCCAACTTTAAGAATAATTTCTTACTAACCTATTTATGTTCGAAATTTTTCGAAAGTTAGCTCAAATTTTCAAAAAAATTTCAAATAACAAACAGAAAATTTAAAAAATTTTTATTTTATAAGTTTTATTAGTGATACTTTAAACATGTAGAACAGAATTATTAGTTCGAAAATCAGCATTTAAACTATAAAGGAATTGTAGCCCAAAAAAGTTAATTTGCAAAAAGTTTTTAAGAAATATTAGAACATTTGGACAACATTTTCGATTGTTCTAATGTTAATTTGGTTTTATTAAAACTTAAAATGTTATGTTTAAAAGTTCAGTTACAGTTATAAAATTAGTTTTATTGGTAGTTCTAGTTGAATATAAGTTTTGTTCTAATTCTGTTAAGGTTCTACTGTAGTTCTGTTTTAGTTCTGTTTTAGTAATTTTCTTTTGTTGTTCCGTTCAAGTTTTAGTACTAGCTCTGTTCGAATTCTATTCTTGTTTTCTTCTAGTTCAGTTCTAGTAGCTACACAACTTTGCTTCCTTCATAGTTGAATTGCCGATTTCGAACTAACAATTTTATTTTACATATTATAAATTTTACTAATAAAACTTATAAAATGGCTATTAAAAAACTAATTAGAAAAGAATTTCGAAAATTCGAACTAAATTTCGAAAAATTTCGAACATAAATAGTTTATCGAGAAATTTTTTTTAATTTCTGCTGTTCATAAAAATTAAAAAATATTAAATATCTTCTTCAGGAAGATTTCCAACGGAAATCGAAATATCGAAAATAAAAATATTTTAATTAATTTTATAAATAAGTGACCTTAAGCTTGAAGAATTTATTAAAGTATTTAATAAAAAAAGGTCGAAGAAATAGGACTATAATTTATTAAATATTAAAACCAATTTTAAGGTTTATTGATTTTCGAAAATTGATTCTTAAAGAACTAAAAATTTTCTTTTAATTACTAAAATTTTTAAAAGAAAAACAAGAATTTAACTTTTATCTTATATTCGATAATTCGAAATCAATTTCGAAATATTCTAACATGATAAATTTATCGGAAATGTTTTCACAGCATGCGTAAAGAAGTAAAAAAATGTTAATGTCTGAAGCTATATTAAAAAGTTTTTTATTTTCGAAAATAGATTTTTTGGAGATATGTATATAAAGAATTCTTTAATTTTCTTTGGTTTTTAAATGAGATTGGTTATGTTCGAAAATTCGAACTTTAGTTCTGGTCTAGCTTTGTTTTAGTTCTCTTCTATTTCTACTATATTTCAAATTCTATTAAATTCTAATTCTTTTTAAATTTAATTTTACTTTAAATCAGAATTTGTTTTGCGAAAGTCCTGTTTATGATATTTTTCTTTAGTTAGCTCACTTCAAGTTCGCTTATTATCTTTACCTCCTTTGCATTTTTATTTTTTCTTTTGCTCGTTAGTTTTCATTATATTTTAAGGCTAATTAAGGATGCAATCTTATTTTATTTACTATTTTCTATCTCTCTCTCTCTCTGCTTCTGCTGGAGTACATAAAAACAGGACACTAGAAAAATAAATAAATATTTTTGAAAATGTAAATTAGTTTGCACAAAGAGTTTACTAAAATGTACTACATTTAGTATAAAATGGCCTTGAATAAATGAGAACAACAATTGAAAGATGTTTTCTTAAACGAAAGTTTCTCAAAGATACTTAAGTTTGTTTAAAAATGCTCTACTTAAAAGTACTTTGAATATCAAATGGAGCAAAGTTAAAGGACTTCTATTAAAAACTTAAGAGTTTAACTTAACAATTTGTTTAAATTTTTTTAGGTTAAGGCTGTATTTAAATTAGAAAACGAAAAGCAAAAGAACTTTAACAATTTCAAAAAACTAGGAATCTAAACAAATTTGTTTGATATAAAATTTAAGAGCTTCACTTTTTTCTCCATTTCCCTGAAATAATTCATTTTTTATGAATACGACTGCAAAACTTTTTTGCTTTGTCATATCTTTCACATTTCTGTTGCGCTTCCGTTCTATCGCTATATCTGCATAGAAAAACCAGTGAGAAAGAATTCCAATCCCAACATATTGTTTGCTAATGTGAAATTCTGAGACTTATGTCCTCTAACATTCTTTTACACATTTCGTTCTCCTGCTTCACACATGCCACAATAGTGTAAATGACAGATATTTGGATTAAAAGTATTTTCTTTTTCAATTCTGGGTTTTATTTATTTGTTTTTTTTTTTTTTTTTTTTGCCATATTCAGAGATTCGATATGAGTATGGATGACTGGTATTTTATTTTTTGCACTCATGTTCTTAAAAAAATCAATTGTTGAATAATATTCTCTGGATGGTTAACATGTACAAATATTTGTACAAATGTCTGGTGCTCCAAAGTACCAGGAAGAGAAATCCATATAGATTTGTGCTTGCAATAAAGTAAAAAAGAAAGTACTAAAAATAAAAGAATTCTTGAAAAAAACCAAGCAAAAAGTTTTAGAATTAGAATACATGTACATGTAACAATATAGAATAGTACTGTGACTAAACTAAAACTTCACTTTTGAAAATACATACAATTTTTCGTTTTGAAAAAGTTTAAATTGACTTTCGAACATTCAAATATTATGCCAAGTTATTCTTATATTTCCTTAAAATACATAAAATAATAAAACTAAAATCAATTTATTGATTTCACTACGTGACAATTTTTTGACCAAATGAATTTGACAACTAATCTTTATGTAAAATTGTCCGCTGAATCCGAATATGAAGTCAGAATTTTCAAAAGTAGAACAGTTTTCGAGATGTTCCAAAATAACCGTTATTTGTGTTTTTAAAAAAGATGCTGTGACTGAAATTTACATAAAGATTAGCTGCCAGATTCATTTATTCACGACTTTGTTGAAATTTTGTCACGTAGTGTTTTCAAAACTAAAATTATATTTTATTTCAAATTTGTTCATTTAAACTTATAAATTTATATCTTAAAATAAAATGTTTTAAGTTGTCTACTACTTAAATAAACAATTATAATAAAACTTGGCTTTTAAGGCAATTTCGAATTTTCGAACTAAATTTCGAAAATTTTCGAAATGCTTTTAAAATTCTGCTGTATACGAAATTAAACAAAAAAATTAAGTCATATGCCATTTTTTAGGGTTTTTAATTTTCGAACATGGATTTTTTTAAGATATATGAAAGTTTCTTTAATTTACTTAGATTTTTAAATGACAATAGAGAAAAACCAAGTTTTTAAGTTAATTTCGAATAATTGCGAATATAATTAAATTTTTGGGATATACACATACTACATACATATGTATGTACATATGTAATTTATAAGTCTGCTGTAAAAATATTCTATTATTATATCAAAAGCCATTTAAAGAGGTTTTTTAATTTTTCAACATATCGCACCTGTTCAACAATAGTGTATTAACTAAAAATTTTTATTTGTTCACTTTTTGGAAAAAATGGACACTTAATATTCATATCTAGCCGCTCTAAGCATATCGTGCTAGTTTGTCTACTTTTTGGTTATAAAACAGTTGGTTTAAAAAAATTTTTTCATGTGTATTAAATAATTAATTAAAAATTGTTTTGCTTCTACTGAAAATGTTTAATTTTTGAGTTAATACAGTATTATTGAACAAGTGCGATAAACTATGCATTAATGACAAAAATCTACCTTTTCGCTTATGTTCGAAAATTCGAACTTTATTTCGAAAATTTTCGAACATTTATAATTTATTAATAAATAATAATTATAATCAATTTTATGTCAACATCAATTTTTAAAAGAATTTGGAATTTTGAATATGGTTTTTCTTTAAAGAAAAATTCAAAAAATGTCCATTACTTACATTAGCTTTGGAATGGTAATGACAGATATAAGCCAAAAGCCTTATTTTCGAATATACGAACAAAGTTTTGAAATTTTTCGAATATTAATTATATGTATTAAAAAAAAGTCCTAAAATCCAGAATAAATAAAAGTTATTAAAAATTTATTTTTTTAAAACTCTTTTTAAATGTTTTGCAGTTTCGAACGTACATACAAGGTACAAAAAATGTTAAGCTGTTTTAATTTTATTGTCATGCAAAACGAAAATTTTAAATACATATTACGATATTAAATTATATTCGAATATTCGAGCTTACGGAAATTGCGCAAAAGAGTTCTAGTATGCAATTTGATTTATATTTATATAAAGTAAAAATTTAGGTGTAAAGTTTATTTTAAAGTAATTTTCAATTTCGAATTTGAATTTTTTTTAAGAAAATGCAATTGTTTTATAACAAAGAACTTTTGAACTTAAAAATTTTAAAAAGGATTATAAAATTGTATACCAATTAAGTTTCAAAATATTTTCAAATTTCTATATGAGGGGTATAGATGCAAAGACTGCAATGTCCACATTTAAAGTTTTCGTAATAAATAGTAAAAACCTCTAGCTCAAAGTATATTCATATTTATGTATTGTATATCTGCTATTCAGTTAATAAGAATATGATGAAGATATGACGCAAGTTTCAACCAAATCGATATAGCGGTTTGCTGGCAATTATAATAATAAAATTGGAGATTGCTGTATTTGCTCTAATCAAATGGACATTGCTGCTTTTTTAGCATTGGCAAATACTTAAAAAAATTAGTAGTTATAAAATTCTTAAACTTAACAAATGCTTAGTTTTTATACCCTCCACCACAATTAGTTGTGAAGAGGGTATATTAAGTGTGTCATTCCGTGTGAAACTTTTTTATTATTCATCTCAGACCCCATGAAGTATATATATTCTGGGTCCTTGAGTAATTCTAAGTCGATTTAGCCATGTCCGTCTGTCTGTCCGTCTGTCCGTCTGTCCGTCTGTTGAAAACACGCTCACTTTCGAACAACTCAAAATAAATAAACAAAATTGGTGCCAAATTGCTTGTAGTTATCCTAAGCAGTATGGGATTAAAATCCAGCAAAATCGGTTCAGTAGGACCAGAGCTATGAATCAAAATGTGGAACCACCACCTAAAAAAAATTTATAATATTGTTACAAAAACTAACATAAATGGTGGAAAAATGCACAGAATGATATAAGATTTTGCAACAGTTCGTTTTATTTAACTGGAAATCACGCTGTAAAATTTCGTGAAGATCCGTCCATGATTTACTCTAGGCCCCATATAAAACCTACTTCTGGAAAACAGTTTAGTACGCCTAAATCCGTAAAAAATAATGCTATCATAACAAAATTTGGTACATCAAAGTTTTTCAGAACTAGAAATAAGACTGTGAAATTTCGTGAAGATCAGTCCATAATTTATCATAGGCCCCATATAAACCTTACTCCCGGAAAACAGCTTAGTACGCCTAAAAACGTAAAAAATAATGCTATCATAACAAAATTTGGTACATCACTGTTTTATTGAACGAGAAATAAGACTTTAAAATTTTGTGAAGAACGGTCCATCATTTACCATAGGCCCCATATAAACCTTACTCCCGGAAAACAGCTTAGTACGCCTAAATCCGTGAAAAATAATGCTATCATAACAAAATTTGGAACATAAAATTTTTACAGGACTAGAAATAAGACTGTGAAATTTCGTGAAGATCAGTTCATAATTTACCCTAGGCCCCATATAAACCTTACTATAGGTCTAAACCGCAACAAATTTTAATGCAGATGTCTGTTTTTACAAAGATTATAATAATAAATAGACACCATACAGATATTACTCCTAAAACATTCGAAGTGTCGGTGGAGGGTATCAAAGATTCGGCACAGCCGAATATAGCACTCTAACTTGTTTCTTGATTGATTTGGAGGAACTTCATAACAACTTAGCTCCATAATGACGACTAATGACAAAAGTATAAAATGAACAATAAAACTAACTAATTTGTTATATTTTTTAATTTCTTTTTAGTTTTGTTTTGCAAAAAAGAGACAAAATAAAAAAATAGAATGCATTTTCGAAAATAGTTAAGAGAAAAAGAGCTTAACAAACTTTGATCATTGCAAAAACGTCAATCTCCAATGGACATTGCCGTTTTTGCATCAATTCTTAATTTTTGAACATACTTTTTTATGGTATAAAAGTGTTTCTGGTAATGTAATATTCACTAATTAGTAGCATTCATTAAATACAACTAAGAGGTATTATTAGTTACATTTGTGAAAAAAGTGGACTTTGCAGTCTTGGCATCTATACCCCTTATATATAGAATCTTTATCAAATTATTTTCTTCATGATTTTACTTTTATAAGTTTTATGGCCGTTTTCTCATTAGGCCATGATTATTTTATCTAACCAAAATCATCAACGGATAGTTAATCAGTCTAATAAATTTATGTCGAGATTGAGTGACAGGCAGTTTGTCGATACATTTTTATTTATATTCTAATTGATCGCTGGGTTCTTGCACATATCCTCGTAACTACAACCAGAGTTTGAATTCAGAAAAATAAAGCAAAACTTTTTTTTTTTTTTTGTTATAACTGTAAAGGACATTCAATTGAATTTAATATAATTGAAATTTAATTCGATGAAAATAATCATGGGTATAGAATATATATTAAGCAAAACGTTTACATAAAGATAGTTTTTGTAATAGTATAGTTTACTTTATGGAGGAGTTTAACATTTGGCAACTTTGAAGTATACTTATAGGAGGTGAAAAGAAAACAACTTGAAATATAAATATAAGGGAAATCAACTGTAAAAGGAATGTAAAGAAAAAATAAATTAAGGAAATTTAAAGAGACAGATCATGGTAGAAGTAATTCACAAGGACTAAAGACTTAAGGATTAAAAAAGTTTCCTACAAACTTTAAGTTTTACTTTAGAAAAATTTAAGTAAATTTTTCCCTTCTAATACTGCTTAAACCAACAAACACGTACCACTTTTATTTTCGCACCACAATACTCTAATGATTGGCCAAAATGGTGAACCGACAAATACTCGCCCCTTAAAACACACTACATTTTGCATTAAACTAAGTCCCCTAAAAACTCTCTTGCTCTTTGGCTTAAGCTTTCAGCATTATGAAACTGTCAACAGTATCTTTCATTTTTGATCCCTTTGACCAAAAAATCCAAGGAAGCACAAACAAGAAATAAGAACATAAAACTCACGTACATCTCATTAGTAAAAGTTTTTTTTTTGTGTTAATACAAGTGACAAAATTTTGGCAACAAATTGATACCAACAGAGAAAAACAAAACACAATTGCACAAAACGAAAATGATATTATTTTGTTGTTTTTTTATTTTCTAAGAACACAATTCACGAATTGATTTAATATTTTGTAAATTTGCTAAAAATATTTTTTTTTAGTTTTGAAAAACATTTTCTATTTTTTAATAATAGTTTTGTAATTTTTATTCGGAATATTTCTAGTTTTTACACTTGTCACCACTAATTAAATTCCATAAACAACGTCTGAGTTCGTTTTGCAATTTTTAATTCTTTGTTTTTTTTTTTTTTTTTGTGAAATTTATTTTGTTGTTTTATTCTGTGAAATAACAATATTTTTCAAATGCTGCAACAAAGTCTGAGTGGAGAGACCAGATATTCTTTATTTCTTCTAGTTCTGGTCTAAATATGCTTAAGTTTAAGGTTTAAGCTAATTATTTTTTTTTATTTTTCAAATCGGATTCTAGTTAAGGTTTTAGTTCAGTTTCTAGGTTAAATGCTAGCTTAGGTTTCAGTTTATGTTCTCATTCAGCTTCCAGGTCAGGCTTTAGCTCAAGTCCTAGTTCAGGTTATAGTTAAAGCTCTAGCTTAGATTATAGTTCACGCTCTAGTTTAAGTTTCAGGCCAGGTTGTAGCTCAGGCGCTAGTTGACTTTTTAGTTTCGACTCTAATTTAAGAGCAAGGTAAACTAGCCTTAAATATCAAGAGTTGTCCTAGTCATAATTGAGGCTGTAGGTTCCAGTTTCGACTTTAGTTTAAGTTCTAGTTCAGCTAACGGATCAAGGTCTTGTTGTTCAAGTCCTAGTTAAGGTTCTAGTTTAGGGTTCTACCTCACACTCTAGTTTAAGTTTTAGACCAGGTTCTAGTTCAGGCCGTAGCTTACTTTCAAGCTTAAGTTCTAGTTTCGACTCTAGTTTAATTTCTAGTTCAGCTTACAAATCAAGGTCTTGCTCCAGCTCCAGCGTAGGTTCTAGTCCAGGTAGCAGATCGGGTTCCAGTTCAGGGTCTAGTATAAGTTTCAGGCCAGATTCTAGTTGAGGCCCTTGTTTATTTTATAGTTTAAGTTGTTGTTCAGCTCATAGATCAATTTATTGTCCAAGTTCTAGTTTAGGTTCTTGTTCAGATACCAGAACGGGCTCCAGTTCACGCTCTAGTTTTAGTTAAGTACCAGGATCAAGTTCAAGCCTTAGTTTGCTTTCTTGTTTACGTTCTAGTTTAGACTCTAGCTTGAGTTCAAGTTCAGGATACAGATCGAGGTCTTGTTCTAGTCCTAGTTTAGGTTCTAGTTCAGGTACCAGATCGGGTTGTAGTTCCTGCTTTAGTTTAAGTTTTAGGCCTTGTTAAAGTTTAATTCCTTGTTTACTTTCTAGTTTCGACTCCAGTTTAAACTCTAGTTCAGCTTACAGAACAAAGTCTTGTCCAAGTCCTTGTTTAGGTTTTAGTTGAAGTTTCAGATCAGGAACTAGTTCATATCCAATTTCAAATTTCAGATTGGGTTCTAGTTCAATTTTAAGATCAGGTTGCGGTCAGACCCCAGTTAAGTGTATAGTTTAGATTATAGTTTATGTTTAAGTTAAGGTAACGAGTCCGATTCTAGATATAAAGTCCTACTTCAGATTCAATTTCACTTCATGATTAGGTTGCAGTTTAAGTTCAAGTTTAAGTTGAGGTTTTGGTCGGGTTCCAGTTAAGTTTCAAGTTAAGATTCGAGTTTATGTTCTTGTGCGGGTAACAAATATGGTTCTAGTTAAGATTCCTGTTCAGCTCTTAGTTTAACTTATAAATCAGTTTCTAATTTATTTCAAAGATTAGCTTTAAGTTTAGGTTATAAATCAGGTTCTATTTCAGATTCAAGTTTAGTTTCTACTTAACGACCTGGTTAAGTTCGAGTTCATTTTTAGGTTAGGTTTAAGTTTAGTTTCTGCATCTGCTTTGTTTAGATTTCGGTTGAGGCTTTAGTTCAATTTTCAGCTAAGATTTCAGATCAGGTTGCAGTTCTGTTTCTAGCTGTGAGGTTACATATATGAACAGCTTTCAGTTCAGGTTCTAATTTAGATTCTTGCTCTTATTCAGACTCTTGCTTCTCATTATATTACAGTTGTTTTCTAGATTTTTTTCTGTTAACGTTTTAGTCACTCATTTCTAGGGCTGTTCACCTTTTTTAATTTTTACCCGCATACACTTGCATGTGGGTTGTGTTGCCCTGTATTATAAAGGAAAACTTTTTGGTCAATTTGTATGAGCGTATACATGTTTGTGCATGTATAAGTAATCTCTGTCATAAGCGGTATATGCCAGACAATATGTCTCTCGTAACAAAAACACAATGGTTGCCACTGTTTTTTCTATGTTTTCTAAAGTTGCTGCTGTTTTTTTTTTTTTTTTTTTTGTTAAAGCCTTGTTATTGTTTGCATGCACATTTTAATTTTTTGCTCCCGCACATACACACACACATTCACACCAACATTCCTACTCAAACTCTTTAGGAAACTTTTCAATTGTTTTGTGCATGTGTATGGGTTTGCTTTTTTATTTGTTGTTGTTTACTAATGCCATTGTCCTCAATTTTGGTTAAAGGATTCCGGTTATTTTTTGTTTATGCAAGTAAAATCTCAAATGTGGTTGACAACTACTACAATAATACCAGCCAGAGCGTTGTGTGTGAGAATGGGGGTGTGTTTGTGTGGCTATATACATAAGTGTCAACATTTATGTTGGTAGGTGTAAATGTTGTTATGCTTGTTTTTGTGTATGTGTAAACATGATTACTCCAACATTTGCAAGAGCCTGTAAGGTTTTGCGTATATGTGGGGTGTGTGTATGGGTTTTATAATTATTGCAGTGTTGTAAAAATGTTGCGGTTTTTTTCTGTTGTTTGTTTCATTAAAACGACAACAATAACAAGGACAGCTTGTATCTAGAAAAAAAAATTCTGAACTATCAATTTGATTAAAATAAAAGTTTTGAAGTAATTTTTTATTTGTTTGTTTTTGTTTATCAAAACCTGGTAGCCAAATAATTTAATTTTATTATTTTACTTTCTGTTCCCGTTGGAAAAGTGGGTTGAAATGTGTTAAAATATTTAATGGTTTTATTCTATAAAATTGGTTTATTTTGGGAAATATTAATGTACAACAAATTCTGAAAAGAATACATGAATATGTCTTCCTAAAAGGCGAATTTTAGAAATGAACTCAAAAAAATTGGAAAAGAACTTAAACAAAACTAGAAGAGAATTAAAACAAAACAAGAATAAAAATAGAACAGAACTAGGACAACATCTTAAAAGAACCCGAACGGAATAAAAACTGGTCAAGGGCAGGTTCCTTGGGCATCCTTCAAGCTCACAGCTCACTTGGGTCCTTCAGTGATACCAAGCGCCACCGACTATCCTACAGAGCAATTACTCCATAGGCGTTACTGCAGAATTCCACCATTTAGTCTTCCTAATGAAGGAAAGAAGCAACCGTAGTTCTATCTTGGATAGATTAGCCAAACAGACAGACACTGGCTTCCCCAGGTATCTCTCTAATATCCCGAATTCCCGGACTGACACAGAAAATTAAACATAATTTCCTCTTCCTCCTCCTCATGACAACTCCTACAGCAGTCATTGAATTCCAGACCTATTCTCCTTGCATGTTTCTCTACAGGGTAGTGACCAGCTATCACTGCTCCTTACAGAACCTAAGTATAGAACACATCATCCGTTCACAATTACCTGGCCACAATGTCTTGGATACGGTGCAGGTGGATTCACTAGACCGCCCCAACTGTGCAAGTCTTTAAGACTCGAGCTTAGTGAGTGACTCAAAGTAAGCCATTGGAAAGCCAACGAAATTATCAATAAAACTGAACTAGAACTAATCTAAAGTTAAACTAGGACTTATCTAATCTAAGCCAAAGTAGGGTTTGAACGAAATCAAGAACCTTGAGAAGAATCTGAAAAGCTTAAATCTGAATTGGAACCTCAAATAGTACCTGGCAAAGAACTTCAATTAGAACATAAACTTAAGCCCGATCAAGAACGTAAATTAGAATTTAAAGCAGAACTAAAACTAGAAATTAAATTAGAAACTTAACTTGAAGGTACACGAGAAAGTGTATCAGAAACTTAACTAGAATGTGAGTTGGAAACTGAATTTAAACTTAAACCTGAACAAGAACTAGAACCGATATAAGAACTTAAACTTAAACGGATTTTTTTTATTAATCAATTATTCATTTAAAGAAAAGAATTTTTTATATTATAGCCCAAAATTATGCAATAGTTTCTATTTATTTTTTATTATGTTAAAAACTAGCCCACATTTAGGGGAGTTTTCTGTTATAAGTCGTCAAAATATAGCGTACATTTAGGGGAGTTTTCTGTTAAAATTCGTTAAACAAAATAGCCTACATTGAGGGGAGTTTTCTATTTGCAGTCTGTTAAAAGTCGTACTAGTTAAACAACATATATTTCCATTTTTCAATGAAAAATATCTTTCTCTAAAATTCTAAAGTGACATTTATTTGATTTTATCATTGACAATTTTATTGCTCCTTTATTTTTTTAAATCCCCTTATTCGATTGTCAATTTTACTGAACATCCATTTGTGGCTATCAAATTGGTATTATATCAAATTATCTAATAAATTTTTATTTTATCTACCACTTAACTTTAAGCTTTACCATTATTATCAATAGTTTTTTTTTTTTTTTTTTGTTATTATCAAACATAATGAAACTTTTCTTCAGCTTAAAAAAGAAAACTGTGTAAAGCAAAAGAAACGAAGGAAGCGAAAGAAAAAATTCAGAGAATAAATAAAACGGAAATCTATCAATAACAAACTTCGTTTTCATTCATTTTTTATAAACTTAAAGCAAAAATTTAACCGCACATTGTCCTGTTATCATCAATTTTCATTTCCTTTTTGTCTTGTAATTTCCTCGGTAACCTCGCGCTTTTTTTATAGATCTCAAGCCATAAGATAAATCCTTCTTTAAACCTTAACAACTTTCATTTTTTTCATCTTTATTAAAATGAAGAGACTCTGTGTGTGGCACTCTTTGAATTTGCTGCGTAGTGTCCAAGCAGCCCTGCTCTTACGGTGTAAATACTTTAAGAGGCTAAGTCCTTGTGCAAAAAGTTCTTTAATACTACAAGAAAATTAAGTTTTCCTTTCATACATTCAACGAAGGGATGGATGTCTTAACGATTCAGACTTTTTCTTTTATTGCCATTCACGGTTTATGCGATTTATTTGTTACGAAAAATAAGGGGATTAACAGTTTGATTACCAAAAAAAATAAATGCAAGATGTTCTACAATAGAAATACATACATATAAATAAGCACCCTAAGAGAATGTGCGAGTTTTTTAATCGCTCTTAAAACCGAATAAACTAATAAGAAATTTAAGATTTGTTAGTTATTAGAAGTAAAAAGAGAAATTAAAGCTATTTCTGTGATGGTTGTGGGTTCGATCTGCGCTAGAGACTCAAAGCTGAATGCATACGAAACTATTGCTGGGCAAATCAAAAAAGAATATAATTTTTATTTCTATTTACAGCATAAAACAAAAAACTAAACAACGTTTGAGAGAAAAATATTACAATTAATCGGAAATCCAGTTTTTTATTCGTTAAATTAACGGCTTTAGTTTTAATATTTCCTCCTTTTTACTTTGATATTAAGAGAAGTAATAAAATTTATTGTAAATTAAGGCAAAATCTGGATTTAATAGAATATAATTTAAACGATTAATCGTTAAACCGATCTTGAGAACCGAATATTCACTTAGAAAATTGTAAATTGAAAATTGGTTTTTGTTCATATTTTGCATTAAACCAAAAAAATTTTTGAAAATTAATACTTAAATTTTACAAATATTCGGCAAACCGGTTTTTTATTCGGTTTTAATGTTTTGCAAATTTTAGTTTTAATTTCGTTTTTTAAATAATTTTAAATAATAATTAAAAATTAAATAATTTTAGAAAAAATTTTTATTTAATAGTTTAATTTGAATCTTTTTCGTAAGACCGGTTCCATAAAACCGATTAATTACTCAAAAACTTTCAACCATAAATAATATTTTTTATTGTTTGTTTTGCTCTTAAAAATATTAAAGTCTGTGACCATATTAAGCTTAATTTATACAAATATTCGGCAAACCGGTCTTTATTCGTTGAAAAATCATTTAGTATGCAGCATATTTTAGTTTCAACTTCGTTTTTCCAATGAAATTTAAAATAATTTTAGAAAAATTTTAATTTAAAAGGATAATTTTTATCATTATTCGTAAACCCGGTTTCATAAAACCGATTAATTGCCAACCGTTAATAAATTTTTTTTTTAATTTTCTTCGTATTATTCTTAAAAATAATAAAATCTGTGTCACATTAAGCTCATATTTAACGAATAATCGGTAAAGCGGGTTTTTTACTCGTTAAAATAAGCGATTAAATTGAAATACATTTGACTTTTAACTATGTTTTCTAGAGAAATAGAACATTTTTATACAAATTTTTTTAAAAAAATTTTGACTAAATAAAAAATTTTTAAAGATTATTTGTTATAGAAAACCGAAAAAAAACTTTTTTTATTAACAAAATTTTTATTTTTTTATTGTTTTTTTTTTTTTTTTAATTTAATAAAAGCAATAATTCTATTTTTATTAATGAAAAAAATAATTTTATAATGCTTAAATTTAACGAACAATCGCCAAACCGGTTTTTTTATTCAGCATATATTTTCTCTTTTAATATTCTAATGGTAAATTAGATATAATTTCTGAGCTTAAAACATTTGAGTTTCATTAAAATGCTTGTATTTCGATTATGTGTAACGTTTTTAACGAATAATCGGTTAACCGTAATTTGTAATTGTTTTTTTAAATTATTCAAAATTTTTAATATTTTTAATTAGGCTTAAGTTCATGAAATTTAATTTTCATTAAATTATTTTTATGAAGAAAGGAATTTTACAACATGAAAATTAATCAAAATTGTTATTGATAATCTTTCATTCTTGACGTGGCTCGGGCTCGAACCCTGGCCGGCCGGTTACCATGACATGTTTCGATCGCAACCACTCGATCTCCTCAGATGGATTTGCCGTCTTACACTCGCAGCCATCGACGACTGCTGACGTCAATAGTCAAACATCAATCCTTAAACCAAATTGTATTTTAACATTTGGTAGATCGAAATTTGCTTTCCTGAATGATTATCCATTTTAATTGATTTTACATGTTTTTTCCTTACTTCTGTTTTTTCGTACTTTTGTCAAGAATTTTTCTTGAAGTCCAAGTACATTTTTGTTTTTTCATTTTGTCTTTCTCTTTTCTGTTGACCTTTTTCAGCACAACTTGAAGGACAAATATACACATAGAGCTCGTGCCTTAGCTTTAACAATAATTACTATTGTGGTTATTTTGTTGAACTATTTATGGTTTTTAATCCAAATTTTTAATATTTTTAATTAGGCTTAAGTTCATGAAATTTAATTTTCATTAAATTATTTTTATGAAGAAAGGAATTTTACAACATGAAAATTAATCAAAATTGTTATTGATAATCTTTCATTCTTGACGTGGCTCGGGCTCGAACCCTGGCCGGCAGGTTACCATGACATGTTTCGATCGCAACCACTCGATCTCCTCAGATGGATTTGCCGTCTTACACTCGCAGCCATCGACGACTGCTGACGTCAATAGTCAAACATCAATCCTTAAACCAAATTGTATTTTAACATTTGGTAGATCGAAATTTGCTTTCCTGAATGATTATCCATTTTAATTGATTTTACATGTTTTTTCCTTACTTCTGTTTTTTTTTTTTTTTTTTTTTTTTCAAAATAAAAATAAAATTATTTGTTAGAAATAAAAAATTTAATTAAAAAGTAATCGGGTAACCGAATTTTAATTGTATTTTTTTATTTATTCTTTTTAAATATGAAAAATTTCGAGTTAAATACTTTTTTTTGTAAATAAAAGGAGAAATAATACAAAATTTGTAGTCAAATAGTAACGATTAATCGGGTAACCAGTTTTCGTATTCGGTAAAAAAAAACCGGGTTTTATTGAACTTAACATTCTATAAGCGCAAACTCGTAAAAATCAGCTATCTTGAACTTTTCTTGCGAATAATCGGGTAACCGAAATATTTTTTATGTTTATTACTTTAACATGATCAAAAATCAAATTTTATTTTATTGTTATAACTAAAAAGAAAATTGTATTTGACTATGATTATAAGAAAAATATAACGATTAATCGGATAACCGTTTTAAATATACGTTAACTTATAACATTTTTTGGTTTTTTTCATCTGAAAACATTCTTAAGAAACAACTCGTAACGTTTAAAAAGATAATAGGATATGTATTCGTTATAAAAACCGATTATTTTGAATATATTAATGAATATTTTATTTGCATAATTTATATATAAAATGTTTTCCCAAAAAGGACTACAGTTTTTCTAGTCTGTGATTTCCCTAACTAGTTACTTAATTGTTCAAAAAGTTACGTTACTTTTCCTTATAATTTTTAAAAATATGTATATAAATCTTGCAGTAACAAATTAAACCTGACAATTGTTAAAGACAGTTTTTCAATAATTTTCTGACAAAAGGATAAAAGATTTATATCAAGGTAAAACATTTTTTCTTTTTAGTTAAATAAAAATAAGGGGGATCAGAAGAAAAAGCTTAAAATAAAATTTTAAAGTAAAATTTAGATGGAGACTTAACTCGAAGTTTGTCCAAAAAGCTAAAATCCCACAAAAAAAAAACAAACAACAAAATTTTTAATTTTTAAATCCTTATGATTTTTTTTAAAGCCTAAAAGTCGGCTTTATTTTTTTTTTGTTTTTGTCGTATTTGTAAGAGAAAGAGAGAGGTGCAGAAAGTGTGTTTATATTTGAAAAACTGAATCAATATGGCGGCAAATGTCAAAATCAAACTAAAATAAGTTTTTTTTAAAAACATTTTATTGTTCTCCCTTTAAATATTTACAATGTTGCACTACTCCCTTGTTGCATATTTACTTGCTGCCACATTTAATGTATTTACTATACACTTATGTTTGAATATTTGTTGTTGTTTTTTGTTGTTGCAAATACTTGCCAAGCTAAAATGTGCAAAAATATATTTTGCTTTGTTTTTTTTTTTTTTTTTTTTTTGTTTTCTTATTTATTTTAATAGTGATGTTTATCTTACTTAATGTCTATGCTCAGTCTATGCTCTCTAGCACTCTCCCATTAGAGTTTAAATGTTAAAGAAATAAACACTAAAACTAAGAGACAGTCAACTGTACATGTTTAAATGTATGCGAGTTTGAAATATCTGTGTATGTTAAAGTCTGTTTGTAATTTCCATTAGAGAATTTGTATTAAAAATGACACTCAAATGAGTTTTTTTTTTGCTGGAATCTAGGTAAATGGTTTTTAAAATCTTCTAAATACAAACAGAGTACAATATTGTAAATGATTTTATGTAGATTTCAAATAAAGAGTTATGTTGAGAGTTAGTTGGGAATTGGGCAAAGGGTTTAAATGTACATCAAAGATTTCATCACTTTAAATAACAATTTATTTTAATTTGGCGATACAGAAAAAGATTGTTTTAAGTACAGGAAATTTATTACGGTGGAGGTGTAAAACTTAGAGTAAAAAGAGATTAAATGGATATTTTTGTTAGAAACAAAAAATTTCCTTTATTTTTACGCCGAATTTTATCAGCAAACTTAAGATTTCTTTTTAAAGAAAGTTATTCTTCTTAAAAATTAACTTCGATATTTCAAGTTTTAAACATTTGGAGGATTTTAGCTGACGAATAAAAACCGGTTTTCCCATTAAGCACCATTTATTATCTACAAATGTTTCTCTAATTTCTATATTTAATCTATATTTAAGCAATAATAAAGGGGAATAGTTTACGGGTTTACGATTAATCGTATAATATTTAACACAATTTTAAGTTAAAATTTTAGGATTTTTAAAACAAAAATTTTTATTTTACTTCAAAGCAAAGTCACAGTTGTGCAATATTAAAAAATTGTTACAAATAAAAACCCGGTTTTCCGATTAATCGCCAACATTTTTAATAAATAGTTTTTCTATTTCTTTTTTTGATGCTTGCAAAAAGTTAAAATTTAATAGTATTAAAAACCGAGTTTGCGATTAATCGTACAATTTGACACAATTAAAATTTTTTTAATAAAATTTTTTTTTTTTTTTGCTATAAGTAAAGGTAAAATTTATCAAAAATTGGGAAAAGTTTTTGTTACGAATAAAAAGCCGGAGTTTCGATTGAAACCGGGGTTTCTCATAATAACCGGGTTTTCGATAGAAAACCGGGATTTCGATTAATAACCGGGTTTTCGATTAAGATCAGTTTTCCTTAAATAAAACATAAAACAAAATGTCCCCCTTACATTTAACTCATTTTAAAGTGGATTTAAGAACGAATAAAAAAATCGGTTTTCCGATTAATCGCAAAAAATTTTAAGCAAGTGATTTTTAATTTCTTTCTTTTATGGTAATTTGATGCTTTAGCTTACATTCAACCCATTTTTAAGTGTTTTTAAGAACGAATATAAAAACCGGTTTTCCGATTAATCACTAAAATTTTAATAAAATGATTTTTAATTTCTTCCTTTGAGGCTAATTTAAATGCTTTGCCTAACAATTTTACTCATTTTAAAGTGGTTTTAAGAACGAATAAGAAAAACCGGGTGGACGAGTAATCGTTCAACTTTACAAAATTTAATTTCAAATTCAGGATTATTAATTTAAATTTATTATTTAACTTAAAAAGCAATTAAACAATTATAAATATCAAAGGAGTAAGACATTTTTTATACCGAATACAAAATCGGGCTTACAATTAATCGTCCTTCATTACCTTAACATTAAATTTAAATTTCTTTCTTTCATATTACAAAAAGTTATCTATACGGATAGCGGGTTTGGATATAAAAAACCGGGTTTCCGAATAAATTCTTATTTTTATTTTTACTATTATTTTATGAAATAAAATATTTTGGTAAACAAAACAACATTTGTTTCTCAAATTTTACGGAATACTAGACCCGGTTTTCCGATTAACCGTAGAAAAACAGATTATTTTAGTTTAGCTGAATCAGTTATTTTAGCTATTAAAACCCGGATTTTACACCAAATAATCGTTTTAACTTCATTTATGAAATAATATTTTCCTTAATTTATTGTAAATAAAATAATAAAGTCGATTATATAGGCAAACAAAATTTTTAATCGATTATTCGTAAAAATAATAATTTTGAATTGAAATTTCGGTTAAAATATTTTAAAATTGTATATTTTTCTACCCGAAAATTAAGTTTTAAATAAAATTGAAAGAAGATTAGCCGATTATTCGTATATATTTTCTAAAAGTTTAATTTATTTTTGAGTTCCTTTAATATCTTTCAACAACTTTTTTTTTTTTCTTTTTATGTTTAGATTTTCTACATAAATTGAATTTATTTTGTTTTTTTTCCTTAAATTTTTCTACCGCAATTTTTATAGTTTGCTCTGAAATGTTGTTCTTGTTATTGCTACTGCAAAATGTCAGTATCTTCCGTAATTATCTCTGACACTAGGTTAAACTAAATTGTCGTTTTGGTTGGTGCCATAAATATCCTTGTTATAAAAGAGTGTGTCTATGTGTGTGTCTATTTAACCGTGTTTTTTTTTTTTTTTCTTCGTTTAGGAAAAAAATCCCAGATAAACAGAAATAATAAATGGGTTAACAACATAACAATACTTTGTTCTTAGTGCTGCTGTTGCCATGTTGTTGTACGCGCACGACTTTTGAACGAGTAAACAACATATAAAAAAAAACGTTGTGCTTCTTTTTGCCAAAAGCATTTATAACTGCATTAAAATAAATGGTTGTAAAGGAATTACACTGAAAAAAAAAATTTTTTTAATAACTTTTTTATGTTCCACAAAAATTTTTTGCCCACTGTGTCTCTGATTTTTATAAAATTCAATTGTTTTTTTGATATTTATGGAACTTTGATTAAAAATTTTCATTTATTTTTGTTAAAATTAAGTAATGTTTCCTTCATTTAAAGAAAATTGTAAAAAAAGGCCCTTTTGTCATACTAGACGTATGATTATTAATAATTAAGAGGTTAATTTGAAAAATCTTTTATAACTTCTATAAATTTTAATAGATTTTTGAAGTTTAAACGGTTTGAAAAAGCTAAGACATGAAATCATTTTTATACATTAATAACAAATCTAAAATTTCTGATTTTATAAATAAAAAAAACTCACAAACTTAATATTTCAAGTTTGTTTTAAAATATAAAAATATATAGATTTTTTGTAATATTAAAAAGAAACTTGCTTTAAAGCTTTTCTTATTTATTCTTTTAAGAAATAAAATAAAGACATTTTAATCAATATTACAAAGAATTTCCATGTATCTAACTTTCATATTTAAAAAAAAAAAAACTAGGCGTATGATTGATATTAATTAAGAGGTTCTTTTGGAAAATCGTTTATAACTTCTATAAATTTTAAGCGATTTAAAAAATTTTAATAGATTTTGAAAGCTTAGAGTTAAAATGATCATTTAAGCTAAATTCTCAACTTAAACTGTTTCATTATAGCCGTTGAAAATCAATCTTTATATTATTTTAATAAAATAAATTTGTTAAATTTTTTTTATATTTTAATTAATTTGCTTTAAAGTTTTTCTTATTTATTCTTTTAAGATAAGAAATTAAAAAATTTTATTGATATTTTCAAAGAATTTTATTGCATTCAAACGTTTGTGAAACAATGCGTTGGATAAATATAAATTAAGAGGTTGGTTAAAAAACACCTTTCTAACTTTTGTAAATCTGAAGCAAATTTGAAAATTTAAACGGGTTTCGAAAAGTTACATATCACTTTTGGTATCTGTTGTTACGGGACATTGTCTTACAGTGAAGCATAAACAGCATCTAGGTGACGGACACTATAAAAATAAGGAGCAAGATGTAGAAAACCTTCTCTGTCACTGCCTTGCAATGGTGAGTAGGGGACTTACCGAAATGGGACCCGCAATATTCGATGGATTATATGATATTTCGGGCATTGAAGTTCGGGTTGATTCCATGGTAGCGGTTCTGTTAAGTGAAACTCCATGGCAACACAATCGATCATTAGGTCTAAGTGTGTAAGATGAGAGCTGACTGCCATTTCTAACTAATTAACTTACTTTTAAAACTTTCTGCATCCTAGATGCAATCTTAGTTTACTCTAAAAATTTCTTTCAGTGTAAAATTTTTTCTTACAAAGATAGATAAATAACACAATTTTTATAAGCGGTAATCTATTTTATTTTTATAAAAAAAAATACCTCTAAACAAGAAAACCGAAAATAAAGCACCCTAAAAATTCTAAAGAAATTAAAGAAAAAATAACCAAAACAGTTCAGTAAACTCTCTTCTCAAGTAGTCTCTTAAAAATAAAACAATCTTAACTTAATCTCTGTAAATATATTTTAATTTTTTTTTTTTCGATTAATTATTATTATTCAAATCTTTTAAAAGACATTTAAAATAAACTTAAAATTGATTTGAAGATGATTTGAAAGAAAATTTACTTTTTTGGACCACTGCTAGCCCAGCCAGTTTTATTTCCTTTTCTAATTTTTCCCCAAAGTCTGACAAAAGGCAACAGCAGCCTCAACAGCAATCTAATGCTAAAATAGGGTATAAACAGTGGGCCTAGGAAGAGGAAAATATAACTGAAAACTAAAATAATTTTTAAATGTATTCTTTTATTGATGTACAATTACTATTTGGTTGTCATTTTTTAGGTTCTTAGCGCATTTTACAAGTTTAATCGACTTTCCGACTACATATTTCTTTTTTTAAGATTACATCTTTAAGTCTTGATTCTCTAAAAAATTAAATTTTGTCGTTTTTTCGTTTAAGTTTTAACTATTTTTTAGATTTTTTTATATTTTATTTAGTAGATATTATTTTGAATTTTTAGTGTTTTTTTTGAAGTCTTAACTATTTTTAATTCATTTTTTTATTTATTTGAATTTTTTTTAATTTTGACGTTTTTATTTTTTTATCTAGTTTTTCATAGATTGTATTAATATTTTAGTGATTTATTGCGTTATTTATTTTGGTTTTATCTATTTTGAAAATTTATTTTTTATCAATTTTTTTCCTAAATTGAGATTTTTATCTTGAGATTTCATTTACAAATATTTTTTTATTCCGTTTTCTTTTTTCGATTCTTTTCTAATTAGAGATTTTTTTTTAATTGTGAGGTTTTTTAATTTTTAGTAATTTTCTTTAGATTTTTCTAATTTTTTACTTTTTTCTGAGAGGATTGTAGTTTTTCTTATGTTGGAATTTTTTATATTTCAGCAATTTAATCTTAATCTTCTTTAAGCGGTTTTTTTACATTTTTAACGTTTGAAAATTGGCATTTTATATTTTAACTATTTTTTATTTTATAAATTTTTTTATTTAGTTTGAGGTTTTTCTTTTTTGGATTTGCTTAATGTTTATTGATTTTTTTTTTATTTATAAATTTTTCTAATTTTTAAGCGTTTATTCTTAAAATTTTAACAACTTTTTCGTTTTAGCGATTTTTTTCTGATGCTGTCGTTTTTGATTATTTTAATGATTTTTTTTTAGATTTTTAAGTTTATTTTAATTTAATAAATTATTTTTTTTCAATTTAAAAAGGATGATTTGTTTATTATTAAGCGATTTTTTCACATTTAAATTTTTTTAATTTTTGGCATTTTTCGTTTAAATTTTTCCAATTTTTTTTTTTCAAATTTCATTTTATGAATGATTTTTTATTTATTTTTTATCTAAAGATTTTTCTACAAATTTTGAGGTTTTGAGAGATTTTTTGTCTTTTAATTGCTATAAAAAAAATTCGCCTTTTCACCTTAAGTCCTTTCCACTGTGCCTAAAAAGAACAAAAAATCTTAATGGCGCCCAACTAAACTCCAATATGCAATATCATTTACACATTTAAAACTCTTTTGGCAAAGAAATGATGCACAGCAGCTCTCTAACAGTTTGCAAAATGACAAAACAACCAACAATAATAACAACAAAGACAACATTAGTAACAGTATAAGGAAAATTAAAAAAAAATTGTTGATTTAGTCATTTCATCTACTAAATTTGTGCAAATAAACACAAAAATATACGCATTTACAAGCAAACATACAATTCCCATTTAGTTTTGTATGTTAGTGTGTCTGTTATTGCTAAAAGAATTTGTAGAGAAAAAAAGTGCAAGCTAGAGAAAGTATATGAAAAGTATGTAGTTCACATGTGAATGTTAGTTTAAACGGATAGTGGTAGTAGTGTATGTTAAATGAGACGTGATTTAAATTAATGTCATAAAGTGTTATAGAAAAAAAAACGCACACATACACAATTAACACACAAACTCTTAGCAACATAATACTCGCTCTCATTCATATGAATATCTAACAGGAAAGAACAAAAAAAAAAACAACTAACTGCATTTTGTAAAAATGTCTGCAGGTTCTTAACATATTTGTTGTTGTCAGTACATGATAACTACATATATTCTATATAAAGAAAAAACAAAAATAAATAAAAACCACTAGCATAGCCACACACATTTGAACCTGCATAATTTTTTCCTTTTACTATAAAGAGTAAGAGAAAAAGAGATGGAAGAACTCCATCCTACAGAGAAAAAAAAGGTAAACAACTAGTTGCAGTGCTGGGAATTGAAGTTTGTGATCTCGAGTCGAAATAGGGCCAAAATTTAATTTGATATACATATACGTATATGTAAAGGATGTCCAAATTTTAGGTATTATCGGTCAATGGAAATCGCTACAGGGAGAAGATCCGAAGGTTTTTGTGGCGGATAATTGATCATTTAGACGTAGGGAATATGTGGTTTCAACAGGATAATGCCACATCAAGAGAAACAATGAATCTCTAAAAACAAAAGTTTGAAAATTGCATTATTTCTCGTAGAAGAGTAGTGAATTGGCCACCAAAATTGTGCTTTTTGAGACCATTTTTTGTGGGGTTTTTTGAAATAGAAAGTGTACAGCAATAATCCCACTACAGTTCAAGGTCTTTAAAACAATATTATGGGGCAGATATCAACGATTGGCAACAGTTTATGGAAAAACGTGATTGGAAACCTGCCGAGGGGGGTCACTGACCGACATAGTTTGTCGTGATAAACTAAAATAAAAATATTTTCAATACCTATCTCAAAAAAAACTCTTTTTTTATTAAAATTTGAATGATACCTCGATTTTTAGACAGCCTTTGTATCCCATAGTGCCAAAATTGACACAATTTCCCATCACTGGTCTACTAGACTAGTAGTAAAGCAAGTATGCAATGCGTTTATGTACTATTTGTGTGTTTGACTTAACTAATGCTTTGTACTAGTTTATTTTCTCGGAGTGTTTTGCTTTGTTTACATTTGTGAGTATGAGATTGTGTATTTAACAGTAAATATACTTAAATACAGTACAACATAATTGCATTAAAGTAAATCATACATACAAAACATACTTATTCACACTGTTGCCAATTAAGAGATTTTCCCGCTAAATCTAGAGTTTGTTGAGTTTTAATCGCGTGTAAAAATGTGTTTTAGCGGTTAGCGAGAAATCTAGCGATTTTTAAACAGCTCTCAGCGATGCAATGTATTTATTTTTCATTGTATGTGCAACATTGATTAGTTGGTTTTTTTCGTATGTAGTATGATTTATTTACATACTTTATTCGAGAGTCGAATAACGGTAAAATCCAATGTAAAAAACCAAATTAAAATAAAGTGAAACAATTTGTGTTTTTGTGCAAAAAATAAATATACATAGCAAGCAAAACTGAAGTTCGTGGTATTATTTGAGTGGTTTATATAACAAAATTTGTATAAACAAATTTTTTAAAAAGGCTATGGCGCCAAAATATAATCAAAAATTTCGTCAGGAATGGCTAGAACATATCTGGCTGAAGAGCTGGTTAATGCAATGCGAAAATGACGCGAGCAACGGTTTTTGCAAGTTCTGCAAAAGTACTTTAAATGGCAAACTTTGTGATTTGATTAACCACAGGGAAACACAAATCTTCTGCTTCTCTTAGTAATCATGTTGGCGTAAGCTAGATTTTTACCAGAAGTTATTGATAAAACTAAAAAGCAAGAAATTGCACTGGCACTTTTTACCTGCCAGCATAGTTCAACTAATTCCTTAGACCATTTGACTGACCTTTGCAAGTTTCATTTTGATGATGGGAAAAAAATACGATTGCATAGGAGTAAATGCACCAGCATAATTAAAAATATTTTGCATCCTCATTTTGTTAAAGAATTAAGAAATGACATTGGAAAATCAAAATTTAGCATCCTTGTTGACGAAACAACGGATATAGGAATTATAAAACTTTTAGGTGAGTATATTTTTTAGCAAATATATATTGTATATTAAAAATTTCTTTACATTGTTCTGTAATTCTAGGAATCGTAAATTTAGTGTTTTAAAACAAAAAATTGTATCTACTTTTTTAACACTGGCTGAAGTTCAGGATGAAAATTCTGAAGGTATTGCCAATGTAGTAATTGCAGAATTGAGAAAATTTAAACTTGACATAAGCAATATGTTGGGTATTGGGATGGACAATGCCAATGTAATGATTGGGAATAAAAAAAGTGTCTACACTACTCTTAAAAAGTCTGTACCAAATCTTATTTTAATTAAATGTGCGTGTCACTCTATTCAATTAGCTGTTACCAGTTGATGGAAAAATTGTATGCCAGACCACCTTGAATTTTTAGTTAACGAAACTTATAATTGGTTTGCACGTAGTTACGTACGGCAGCAAAGTTATAAACACATATATGAGGCCATAAATGATGAACAGGTAAACTTAATTGTTTTAAATTTTTTTTTAAATAAACATTGTGTTTTTATTATTATTTAAGTCACCATTAAAAATCACCAATATTTGTGATACGCGATGGCTATCGATTGAAACTTCGATTTCAAGAATTGTAGACCAATGGATTGAGCTTGAAACACATTTTGGAATTGCAAAAAATTTTGAAAGATGTTTCATGGCATCTAAATTACATGATTTATATAAAAATAATTTTTTGAACCTTTTGTATCTTCTGTTTTTAAAAACTATCGTAACCAAAATGCAAACATTAAACAAAAGCTTTCAGAGCCAAAACGCAGACAGTACAAAAATTTTAAGCGATATGGAAGCTGTTATTTATTTTCTTAAACAGTTTGTTTTAAACCCAACAATTGAAGTTGACATTTTTTCTACAGAATTTGAAAACCATATTTGCTTTAACAATTATTTGGGTTATTTATTTGAAACTCGTTTAAACGAACTAAGAAATGATATTGAAACTCGTTTAAGGAAAGATTGTGTAAATTTTGTCGTACACTTGATATTGCAGTTAAAAAAAAGATCAATATTAAGTACATTGTTCAAATCTTTTGACAACGTTTTTTTATTAAGGTTACCAGAAAACTACAAAATACTAAAAATGGTCCATCTTCTTTCTGTTGATAATGTTCTCAAGCAAAACAAGGAAAACATAATTACGCTTTTAACAACATTTTCAAAATCTAAAAACTTAATTGATGTAATAAATTCTCAATATATTCGCCCCTATCGCAAACAACTACTCCCATGAAAATATTCCCATATTTTTTTTATTTCGTATTGTGAATGATTCCCATAACAAATTTTTTGGGAATGAATTCCCAAACTTAAAAAATTTGGCATTGCCAATGTTTACTCCCGCGAATTTTTTACACAATATATACCCAACATGTGGTAATGTGAACGAGAAGGGAACATGTAAATTTTAATTTGTTTTCTAAAGTAGGACTAAATAAAATTACTTTTTTCTTTTATTGAAGGAGTGTAAATAAAGAAAATTAAGATAAACACTATCCGTTATTTGTTTTATTATATTTTTATAAGTATTTAATTTTGTATATCACAATACAATCACTGACAAGTTATTCAAAATAGAGACTTTTGTTTATTAAGCACTGACAAATAATTCACAATAGAAATTTTTACTCCCAAAATATTCGCGATACTGATTTGTTGGGGATGGGAATATAGGTTTGCTCCCATATAACATATTCCCATAACATTCGCGATAGGGGTGAATAATATTTGTTACGTTAAATGGACTGAAAAAACGTCAACAACATTATTTTGGTCAGAAGTTTATAATTACAACGATGCAGGTGGTAACAATCCGTTTAAAGAATTGGTGGAATTTTCGTTAGAAGTTTTATCCCTTCCATGGTATAATGCAGATGTAGAAAGAGTATTTAGCCAACTAAATATTGTTAAAACAAAACTACGAAATAGACTTCTCACTAGCACTGTAAATGCTGTTCTTCATGTCAGGTAAGATTAAAACTTATCACTCGGCTAATTTAATTTTTTATAAAGAAAATTGTGCATATAATTTCCTTACATGACTATTATTTTTTTGATTTCAATTGCAGATATGGACTTAAGCTAAGTAAGAGATGCTGCTATAAATATGAAATTTCAGATTCTCTTGTGGCTCGGGGTCTATTTCGAAGCTTTTAGCTTTTTTTCAATATATTTCCCCGCTAAATAAAAACTTTAGCGGTTTCTAGCGGTTTTTAACAGCGATTTAGCGGGAATGGTCTGAAAAAAGTTGGCAACAGTGCTTATTAGTGTTTGGGAATTCCCGGACTTTTTCGTTTCCCGGGAAACGGGAAAAAAAATTTCATTTCCCGGGAATCCCGGGAAATTTTTATTATCAAAAATAATCATAAAAAAGTCATTAAAATTTAACAAAATTTTTGTTTAAAACAATTTTATTAAAAATGAACAATATGTGTATCACAAATTTGCTTGTGTAAAACTAATTAAATACACAAAAAACACAATTAAAAATTAAAAAAAAAAAAAGAATCCTAAATTATGAAAGGAATCAGCACCAGTGAAGCATATATTCATGTATCGCTTTTGGGAAATGCTGGTCCACTCATCCAATATAAGTAATTAAAATTAACGTTTTTTATCAAAAATTGCCTTTTGTATGAAATTCCCGGATTTCCCGGGAAAAATAAAAAGATTTCCCGGGAATCCCCGTCAGAAATTTTCCGGGAAATCCCGGACCCCAAACACTAGTGCTTATACATATATGTATACTGTAGCATGATTTAAGTGTGTGTAGTACACTCCCTGCAAATAATAGGACCAGTCCAAACACGCGTGTAAAGAGTAGTCCACAAGGGACCAGGACTAGTCCAAAACTAACCCAAACGTATGGAAAAAACCTGGTCTATTTAACATTACGATGTCCTAGGAGAGGACCATATAACCCACCTTTGAACCACTAAGGAGTAGTTTTAAAACTACTCCATGGTATACTCAAGAGCAGGGTTACCGTTGGAAATTTTCGAAAAGGGTCACAAAAAGGGTATTTTCCAGAAAAAGGGGTCAAATAAAGGGTATTTCAATAAAAAAAGGGTCAAGTTTTTTATTTGCAGTATTTCCCATTTTAATGAACATAATAAGATCAAGTTTTTTTATAAGCAAACAAAAAAATAATATTTCAGGTAGGAAGAGCTCAAAAAACTTAATTTTTTTATGAATGCTCTATCCTATTTTAACCCTTATGTGTGTGGACAGGTACCTGTGTACCTATTGCTTTTTCAAATCGAAATTTTTTATATAAGATTTTAGTCTACAATTCTACAATTTCATGAGAACTCCTAACTTTTTGTTATTATTATATTTTCATAGGTGTTTATATACAATATCAGTTGGGGGGGGGGGGGGGGCGTGGCATATCAATTTGCTTTTTGCACCCTTAATAGGGTGCATAGGTACCTGGGTACCTGTATACGTTTTATATTACAAATTTTTTTTTTGGGTGTAGGATTTTAAAAAATATATGAAAAGGGGAAAACCAGAGTAAAATTCTAATATTATATCATTAACCATCGATTTTTTGTACAATACAAGACAAAAAATTAGATTTCTCATCCAATTTGCATGAAGGTACCCAGGTACCTATCCACCCTATAGAAGGTGTTTTTTTCCACACACATAAGGGTTAAACACCTGACAAAATGTTTATTCTTTATCATTATACATAGCTAATTTTTTAATATTTTTTATGTAATTTTCCGATTTAGTGATGTCAAAAAATTCTAGTGTTTGTTTTAAATTTTGCAATCGTTCGCAAATTGTAACCATTTTCTCGATTAAAGCGATTTTTTCCTGTAAGTGTCAGATTTTTTAAAGCTTTTACGATTTTTAATAAACATAAGACTTTGCTATCATACCGCTGTTACCAAATATATGGAAATTTCAGCTAATTTAGCAATTTTTACCTCATTCCTGTTAGGGCACTCTCAACACTGTCGATTCAAAAGAAGGCGAAAAGTTCAATACCTTTTGCCATTATTAAGGGCGAATTTTTTTTAATAAAACATGCTACTCTTTAAGAGAGCAAAACACCAAATTGCATTTTTTTAATAAAATGTAAAATTTTTTTTTTTTGAAAAGAAACCACTCTAAAAAATAACAAATATTTATATGAGTTATGTTTGCTTTTAGGGAAATTGTACTTTACTATCAAAAATCAAGGAGAAGAAAGCATGGAATTGTAAGTTTATACTTTGAGTCTGTTCCATATCAAGCAATGCTTATTTCGAAAACATTTGTTTAGCACTTCTGATCCGCAGTGTCGACAAAAAACAAAATGTGAGAGCTATTTCCATAAAAGGGTCAAAAAGTGTCACAAAATAGGTGATAATGATACAAAAGTATAATTTAAAAAAAGGGTCATAAAAGGTATCAACACCGTCAAAAAAGGGTCAAATTGATACTTTAGTATCACAACGGTAACGCTGCTCAAGAGGATTAGTTTTGAAGTCGTTTAAAAACGAAAGCATGTCGTTAAAAAACGAAGACATGTCGTCTCACTACAAACACTTTTTAACAAGCTTGCATTACATCGGACCAGTCCATGGAGTAGTCCATTTTATCAAAATGGATTAGGTGGTCCAATTTTATTTGCAGGTCTCTTATAAACACACACTTTTATACTAGAAACAGTACAAGTAACAAAAACACTATTATTATTATTTACAATTATAATATAAGATTAAAGTTTTCTCAACAACAACACATTAAAAAATATGTAGTTACAGTCGGTAACGAATATAGAAAAATAAGGACTTTTTTTTTATTTTAAGCAACAATTATTTTTTATAAGAAATTTATTTCTTGAGCAAAATTTGCCCTAGAGGGTATCTGTTATTGCAGAATTTTTCTTGATTTTTTGCGAGTTTTCCCACTTGTTTCCGGCTTGAGGTAATTTTGGATCAAGAAAAAAATGACTTAGCCAGGGATGTAGCTATTCCCTTAAGACTGTATCTCTTCTTTTTTTAATTTTGATACTAGCTTTCTTTCTTCTGGAGTGTAGATAGAAGCTATTGAATAGTTGCTCAACTGTACGGTCGAAAATTTGCCAAAACTTTTATTTTATAGATCCCATTGACTAAAGCAACTCCGTGTTTTGAACATCAGCTTTATTAAAATCGTAGCAAATATCGCTTTAGTTATAAAGTTTAATTTATATAGCACTGTGCAACACATAAAATACCACATCCTTCTCATGCAGAATTTCTCGCAGGACAAATCGAAACTAATAAACCCCTACTTGGGATTAAATAGTTTAGCTCCTAGTTTGTGGCCTGATGTTTTATAAAGCCTTTTATTAAGCACTTTATATCTTGTATTGTTATATATTATGAATATAACATCGTGCAAATTCGTATATACGTAGACTTATGCACATCCCAGAAAAAAGGTCTATAAAGAATATTACACCGTGCAAATATCCGCCGCGACTACGCTGGGTGACGCGCATCCCAAATGTTTTCTTTTCCATTACTCTATCGTACAAATAAGCTTGAGTTTTACTGATTACATGGGTTATGTTGGCTTTAAGGTCTGCTTTGGTATGTGGCTTATTCGTATGCACGCGGACTTATGCACATACCAGAAAATAAGTCTATCTGGGTTAAATCGCACGATCTTGGTGGCTACTTCACATTAACTCCCCGTGAGATGACTATATCAAATCACTCGCTTATAAATCTTATGTAGATTATATCGGCAAGCTCGGTAATTCGCTTAAAATGTACCCAACAGCGAAGTGGAAATAGCTGTGGCTGTAAGTCACTAGAAGGAATGGGCTTCGGAGTACGCTCAAGAAGCTTAACCCCAATTTATTGCGACGACTTCTGGATCAGTGTAGCGTTGTCCGGGCTAGACTGGCTCAGACTTCTGCTGTGTCGTTTATTTGCACTGATAGGCGTGTCGCCGTTATGGCCTAGGATTCCCCCTTCCTGAGAACAGCCCTTGACTGCCGTTCATCTCTAAACGAGATGGCTAAACCATCTTTGGCGATCGACTATCGATATTGCTAATGACAGATGGGTCGCGAACAATGGTACAGAATTGTCAGGCAATTATGCGCCCACATGGATGACGGTCGTATCACGTATTTACTATCGATGACTAAAAATAAGCATTACAATTTTTTCATTTCAATAACTTTTAAATCATTCTTCCCTCAAAACAAATTTAATCTCTAAATAATTTGTATGTCACTAAAATAGTGTATGACCTACCTAGAAATTAAAACTGCACACCACAAATTTTCGAAAAAAAAAAAAAAATTATGATTGTATAGTAAAATTTATATGAAAACAACTCAAAAAACTGAGTGATTTTCATATAAATTTTTCAACACAATCAATTGTTTGTCACCTGAAAACAGCACATTAATGGTGTTTTCTTTACTACAAAAAAATGTGACATTTTATTTTAAAAAAAATCAATTTGGTGTCTGTTTCATAAAAATTTTGCTCCCGAAAAGGGTGGCTTGTTTTGTTCTAAAAATCTCACACTTTTCGGGAGCAAAATGTTTAAGAAACAGACCAAATTGCATTTTTTTTTTTGTAGAAAAGACAAAAACAACATAAGTTTTCCTTAAACTCCAAATTTTAGTATTTAAAATTTAGTGTGCATTTAAACTTTAGTCTCTGACTGTGCATACACAAAAATATAATGTAGGTACATATTAAATTAAAAAGACAATAAAAGAAAATTTTAAACAAAAAGCAATTAATAAAACAGCAAAAAAAATATTTAATTTGAAGCAGTCATTGCTAAAAAACAAAAAAACAACAAACACAAAACGAACAAATATTTATTAAGCCAAGCTAATGAGTAGATACATACATATAAGTACATATGTACATATACAATCAACAGCAACAACAAACACTCACAAATTTTTATAGAAGAAGAAATAACCTGTTTCAATTAAAATATTTTACATTTAACAGAAATACCAACAACTACAATTTTAACTACATCTCTTCCAGTGATGCCGTTTGGTTCCATTTTTCGTAACTTTTAAATGCTCAACGTTATATGTATAATATATATGTATGTATAATATATAATAAATTTTTGTGACTTTTGGAAATTTTTAAAAACTACTCGATTCATGAATGAACCATTATTCAAAAATTTAAAAAATCAATACAGTTAAAGCTTGTAATTCGGACCTCGCTAAAAAACTACTCGATTCATGAATGAAACATTATTCAAAAATTTTAAAAATCAATACAGTTAAAGCTTGTATTTCGGGCCTCGCTAATCCGGATTATTCGGTAATCCGGACATGGTTTTCAAAAAATTGTTTACTCTATAATCCGGATTGATTGCAACCCTATAATCCGGATTGTATACAAACTGTTGTGTAGTGTTAATCTCTATTAGTTTTTCTTTTTTTGCTGCAAAAAAAAACTACATATTTTGCTACGCAATTCCATGTTATTTTTCTTAAACTCAGAAAACTTCCGTTATATTTATGTATGTGCAAAAAAAATGTACACATGTTTTTGTTTTTTTTTTTTTTTCTTTTTAAATGTGATTATTTATTTAAATGATTAATAAACATACAGCCAGGCTCACGATATCACACGTTAACGTTCGCATAAAAAATTACATTTAAAACAAAAACAATTTCTAAAATTTGTTTTTGTTTTAAATGTAATTTTCTATGCGAAAGTTAACGTGTGTCATCGTGGGCCTGGCTGATAATATATCATTCGATATGTGTTTTACAAGCATTTTTAATGCAAAAACACTGTTTTAAAATTTTTATTCGGTAATCCGCAATCAATTATCCGGATTATAAAGCTTTTACTGTATGTTGAATTTTTATGCTACCATTTTCCAATGCGTATGTGGAGAGAATATTTAGCTAACTTAAGCTTAAAAAAAACTTACTATCGTAATCGATGAAAAAATACTGAGACAATAGCAGCATTAATGATGACTTATAAAAATATTTTATTTTTAAATTTTAAAAATATTTATAATCCCATGGGCACTAAATCAATCCATCATTTCAACCATTGTTTTTTTTTTTAAACTTGGAATGAAACACGTATGTAACAATTTTAAGGTTGTAAACGACTGCATATAATTAACGCTGAAATCGCAAATACTGTAACTCGGTGCAGTTATGCGACGCCAAGCCATTAGCCAATGCGAGGTGAGACATAAAACGCACGAAAAGCACAGAAACATACAATCTAAAAAGTTGATTTAGCGGTTTTTGGCTACGAATGCAATTCTGTAACGTGCATTTCTAAATTTGGCAATGCTTTAAAAATTTAATTCGCCGAAAATTTAGCTTTTAATGTCATCGCTCAAAGTTTTAAATTTTGTATTCTCTAAGGCATTTAAGCGATCGAGATTAAGCTTTAGCTTAACGAATTACAGAATACGGCTGCTGGTTGTCTTCAAATGTTTTACGCAGTATCATACTGACGAAAAAAAGCATGTATGTTTTAACCTTTTTGTTTAATGGGCTAAAAGCTTAAGCAACTGAACGTATATACCTCCCATTTTTAAATTAACTAGTGTTCGCCTAATGGTCAAAATTCGACCATAATTTTTTTTAATTCATCTAAGTATATATGAATTTATTTGTTTCGAGCAAAGTATCAAAAAGTCTCCTTTATATAATGTCATCCACTCAGGACGTTGCACGTTTAGTTTTATGTTTCAATGTCTCCCCTTACATGTTCTTATTCACCCAGTTTAATGTATAATTTAATTTTTATAGGTCGAATATTAACGAAAATTCAAAAAGTTCCAGATGAAAAACAAAAAATACCATCATTTTTATCTTATAGGTCAACAGTCACTCAGGACCCTACACCTATAATATTATGTTTCTAAGTTCAATATTATAGAAAACTTAAAAATTATCACATGAAGCACAGAAAAGTAAAAAAAAAAAGAAATTAGTTTCCCGTATATCCCCTTTTTTTCTCCCCATAGAGGTTTGGTTGACAAACAAAGGAAGAAAGCGTTCTTAACTGTTTGGCCTGGTCTGATTTATACATAAGATTTATATAGTCGAAATATTCGAAAACCGGTTTCTGAAAAATGTCGAATAATGGATCACCCTAATTTTTTATTATTTGATAATTGAATATACATTTTTATTTATTTATTTTGCATTTGTGTTAGTAGCAATTTTGAACGTTTATAACTCTGAAATTATTGAACGGATTTTAGTAAAATATACATTGTGCACTTCTTTGAGTAAATACCTCTCAAATGGTGTATATTTTGTTCAAATCGGTTGTCATACAGAGGAGGAAATTGTTCTTAACTGTTTTGCCTTAGCCGATTTATATATAGATTTAAATTATATCTTTTTTATTCTAAGTTTTGGTTTTGTTCAATAAATTAATTTCTTGTCTTGTTATTATCACTAAAAAATGGATTAAAACAATTTATTTTATATACCTACATAAATCGCATAAATTTACTTTTTATTCAAGAAATGTTTAAAAATGTAATATTTGTAATATTAACTCACTTTTTTGTTCTTCCCCTGGCAACACTGATCTGCACATATTTATTTTTACTCATACGGCATAAGCAAAGAGATTTGTGTATAAGATTAACAACAAAACAGGTACTGAGTTTAATGAAATAAAAATAACAACAAGTTAAACAACTAAAATATAAAGATGCAGCACCTGTAATAGCAAAACGATAACAAAGCAGTTAAGCATAAACAATGTTAATACAACACAGTTAAACATCAAGGGAAATAACAGGGACATGTTAAATAGTGACAACAGCTGTTAAAGTTTATGGGAATTTTTGTTAACAGTGGTTTAACAAAATGTATGTAAACAATAAAGGCTTAACATTGGCAAGTTAGAGGAATTTTAACACTTACACATACTCGTATTTAAAGCCGAAAATTTTATACCTGAAAACAGGTTGCAAATGTTAAGGTTTACTCACATAAAAGAATCTGCTATGTTTACACTCTAAATAACAAATTTTTTTTAACTGTTTACATTGAAATCAGTCATAAAAAACACCAGTTTTGAAAAAGAATTTTAGAATAAAGTTAATTAAATTTTGTTTATTAATGTGTCAAAACAAATACATATACATAGGTACATACATTTTCTTGGCCAGCAGACTTCCTTCTTTGGAAAAAATCTCAATGCATGTCATTGTTGTTGATTTTTCTTTGATTTATGGTTTAAAAAACTATGTACCTATGTATGTATGTATCTATTGTTTTTTTTTTGTTTTTGCTACTCAACAAAATGTATCTATTTTATTTAATATTTTTTTATTTTTTTTTGCTACTCAACACAAATTAAATTGGCAAAAACACCTTAAACAGAGATGGGAAATTAAATGGACTACCAAATAGGTACATAGATATAAACTGTAATTTCTATTCATATAAAACTTAAGTATTATAAAGGTATTAGGGTGTTCAATTAATCAGGTTTAATTTTTGTTTAATTAAACGATTAATCGATACCATTTTGAAATTAATCGATTAATCGAATAATTATAAATCCAGAAATTTTATACTCTACGAGATTTTTTCGATAAAAAATTAGAAAAATTAGTATTTGAGTAAAAAAACATTATTTTTTAAATAAAACTTGTAAATATGCTCCAAATTGTTGCTTCCCTTTACGGCACTGTGATTTTTAAAGAGTCAATATCACTTTGGATTTTTTTTAACTTTTCACGGATACTCCATCCTCTGCTATACCTTTGCGAATAATTTTCTATAGAGAACCGAACGAAGTATCTTGTTTAAAATATTTATTCATTGGACCACGTGTAGCCCCCATTGATTTTGTTGGTGGAGCATCTTCTTCAAGTACTATGGTAAAGTCACTGTGTAAGTGGTAAATTAGTGAAGATGTTGAAAAACTTTTTCGTTAATACATTTTTGGAAACCTGTTACATTTAGCATTATAAGATTTATCCTTCGTATAATATTTTTAAACCAAACTCATTCTAAAGAGAGAAACGCATAAGCAATTTTATTAAAAAATGCGGGCGTGTTCTAAAAATCGAAAAAAAGTCGAGCAAATTTTAAAAACGACCCTGTTATGAAAGTTCATAAAAATAATCCATTTTATCTACTTTATTCTTTAAGCAACTATAATTTTTGGAAGAACAACACAAAAAACTACGGTCATTTTTTAAATAGTAATTGAATTTAAACTATCGTGCGATTTCAATTTCATTTCATTTCGATTTCTAGAACATACCCGATAAATTAATAAATTTATTTTTGTTTTTAATTCCAACGGACACATACATTTGGTGTTTATTCGACTTTAAACTTCAAAAAAAATATATACATTTAACAGAAATACTATATATTATTATTATTCGATTAATCGGTATAAATTCTTGGATTAATTCTTTAATCGAAATAAGCAATTTTAAAATTATTCGCACAATTAATCGTCTAAAATTGAACAAGAATTAATCGACTGAACACCCTAAAAGGTATGCATGTTTTAGATCAAGCTACACTTTCAAGTGTTAACAAAAAAGCCTCTCAAATGCATTAAAAAAATCAAAAAACTTTTGATTTCGTACGCAATGTTTCCTTAAGTGCAGTATAGATTAACACATATGATTTACATGTATTCGCACAGTTGCTTTAGCCAGCTTATGATTATTATAGTTGGGCCTTAAGTGTTATCGCCGTGCTTGGAAGATCTAGAAACAATCTAACATTCTGTTAAATCTCTTAGAATTTAAGGACACGCTTATTTATGGACGTTACTTATTTGTTTGTTTTTAAATATTTGCTTTTAATTGTTATAAAAAAAATAGTTTAATGTTTTTTTTTTTAATATTGAAAGAAGACCATGAAAATTGCATAATGTTTCCAGTTTTTTAACTTTGACGAGCTTATTTAAGCAGCCCGAATAACAATAGTGCTTAACTTCACATCTCTGTTACAATATGTTTGTTGTGATATTAAGGCATATGTATGAGAGTGTGTTTGAATATTGTGTTAACACTAAACAATGTTAACATCACTAAACAATGTTAGAAATATTAGCTGATACAAAAAGCACTTAGATCGCAATAAAGTAAGTGAAACTGAAATTTTTCAAATGAATTGTGTTTTTCAAAAAATAAATGTAAAATCAAAAACAAATTAATCGAAATCAAAGAAAAACTACAAGAATTTTAAGACGGAAAGTGCCGGTTTAGCTGAAATGGTTTTCTTTAATAGCATAGGTATTACGAATACAAAAACTCTTCCATTTTCTACTCTCCTAAAAACTCAAAACTACGCGTCAAACTTGATCTATGTGAACCAGCAGATATGAGTGGAAACAAAACCATTAAATTTCCTACCAATTTAAAACTATACTTGGAAAAAACATTAACTTTGGAAACCTACAATTATATTAATATTTAAACTTACAAATTTTTAGGTTAATATAATACAATTATCAGCGATAACAGAACGAATATTTTTTTTAATATATTTTAAGTTATGACAAAATTTTTAAATCTTAGAAAAAAACGCTATAGGTCGATTACGGATGGAAACTGGCAACGCTGCACACTGGGGATTTTTGTATGGAGGTGAGGGAAAAAATATATTTTTCAAAAAATATAATGATTTCATCACAAATTAAGTTTTATTTATATAGTAATACACAAAAGTAATCAAAATAAAGAAAGTTAGAGAAATGTATATCGTTACCTACAATGTAAAAAGCCCTAACTAACAAAAAAATTTAAAAGAATTTTTTTTAATTTTTAATTCATTATTTATTTTAAATCTATTTTTAATTTCATCACAAACTAAGTTTTATTTATATAGTTATATACAAAAGTAATCAAAATAAAGAAAGCTAGAAAAATATATATCGTTACCTACAATGTAAAAAGCCCTAACTAACAAAAAATTTATATGAATTTTTTAATTTTTAATTTATTATTTATTTTAAATCTACTTTTTAATTTATTATTCTAAAAGAGCCTTAACTTCGTCGCTTATATCACTATGCTTTTTCTGGCTAAATGAAGGAGTCAAGTGTGAGATCATGGGATCTGATGTTAACATCATTCGGTGCATAATATCTTCGTTCGTGGCAATTCGACTGCATTTTCTAGAGTGTCTAAGGCGATATTTTTTATAGTCTTTGTTACGACTTTCCTGAGCCTCTTCGGATAATAAGCCTACAGGAAAAATACACTTTTCAATTATATATTTTCCATGAATCACAATTTTGTGGAGTGTTTGTGGCATATTGTACCACTCGAACAGTGCAACAAACTTTTTTGCCGTCTCCAGACAAAAATCACCAAATTTTTTCGGATCTAGTGCCTCGGTAATGGTACAAATTTTGTGGTTGGTTTTTCAAATACTAGAAGAAAAATCAATTACTTCTTGAGGAAACATAGAACGTACTTCATCCCTTTTGTATCGTTTGGCGCGATCACAGCACTCCTCAAACGATTTGTGTGGCCGACCAAGTGCAGAACTGGTAGAACATTCAGCCTCAGCAAACTTAATTGTAAATGTGCCTTCAAGCCAATTTGCATTCTTTTTTTCAAATCGCGACTTCGTACGGTTAGAATCCTGCCATCTTTGTTTGAAGTTATAGTAAAAGTTTTTATATATTGTATCCAAAATTTCACATGCTCTAGTATCGTTTAAGCCAACGTGCAATTGTTGCAAAAACTGTTTTAGTTTTGTTCTGTCTTTGTCAAATTCCAGAAGCTTCGAGCATAAAACCCCATGAGAAATAGAAAAACTTTCCATTGCCGTAAAACTCTTGGGCCTTAGTTTCAGTTATAATTAAAAAAAACCGAGAAAAATCGGATGTACTTTTCGCGTTCGTCAGCACTTGTTGAATGACAAAAATCGATAAATGAACACCTATAAATACTACGTATTTTTCAATATTTTACTGACAGGTACGTTCCAAAACATGAGCACTAATAGATGTGGGTGGAATTTCTGTAAAAAAATCATACAGGTAGCCAACGGAAAACCCCAAATAATTAAAAAAGTGCACTTTCCTTTTTTCCTTTCAATTGTCCACGCACATTTATTACCGCTTATTACTTTGCTACCGCAATCATAAAAATCAAATAACCTTTTGTTTATAATTTTTTTTTTTTTTTTTTTTTAATTCTAAGAATCATAAAAAAGTCATAAATGTTTTTGCAAAGAATTTTGTGCATATCTCGAGCAAATTTTTGAAATGCATACCTTCACTTAATTGTTAATAAAAGCGAAACGCGTTCATCGATTTTCATGATTTATGTCTCATTTATTTCATAGGTTATGCGACTTCACGTGAAAGTAATAGGACTTGAAACTTTTTTTTACTGTTTTGGATTTTTTATGAATTAAAAATAAAAAATTTAAATTTTTTGGGCAAAAATTATTTTTTTTCTTCATACATTTATTTATAACTGCGAAACTGTTGCTCATGTAGCAAAATGTTATATAAACAGATGAAAGTAATTGTAATTCTTGATTTTTTAGCAAAATCCGACTAGTGGTTCTCGAGTTATGTTAAACAAAAGAGCCTTATCAAAATTGAGTCCCGAATCAATCAGCTGAAAAATGTTGTACTGTGTAATGCAACAAATTGAGAGGTGGCACCTGGTGGCACTTGAAATTGATTAATAATGTTAAAACAGATATAAGACAATGTATTAGTAGTGATTTCAAACTAAAGAAAAGTAAAGATCAAATTGCAGGTAAAAATGTTTGGAGAAAAATGGGATTTTTGTTATATGTTCATAAAAATACACAAAAAAAAAAAAACTTAAGTCTCTCCGGTTTTTTTTTTTTTCAATTTTAGTATACTGAAATATACTACTTTAAATAGAAAAAAAAAGAAAAACGTTAGCTCACATAGTAAAAAAATATTCGCATTTAAATTCTTAGGTTTAAATTAAGTTGGTTCGGTAAAACACACAAGTTCTGAGTTTGAGACGGATATAAAAAAAAAACTGGCAGTCAGATCGGAGTAATTCTTTTTGATTTGATTGTACCATTTAGTCTAAAATTGCAACATATCACTGCATATTGCATGAAGACTATGTTGACAATTTGACTTTTTTCCGCGAAATCCCCAGTGTGCGCCGCTCATGTTAAAATATAAAATAAAAAAAATGTATATCTTAACATGAGCGGCATCGCCTGGTTTTGCTGCTGGCAACTGAACTGAAGTTGAGTTGCCATCCGTAATCGACCCATAAAAATATTTAATGGAACTGTTAAAAATTTAGTCAAAACTTAAAAATTTTTTGAAGAATTCTGTAAAAACTAAGCTGAACTCACAAAATTAGTAAAATGAAATTGATAGAATTTATTAACATTTTAAAATATTTAAGAAAAACTTCAAAATTATCGAGCAATTTTAGAAAAAAGTTTAAAAATATACAAAACCTTTCTAAAAATTTAGAGGAACATTAGGAACAAATGAAAAAGAAACATACAGCCCTGTTTTGCAAATAACTTGTGCCTTTAAAAAACACACGTGTGATATTGTAGTGTTCCATTTTTGTGTTCTTCGGTGAGATTTTCAGTTGACGAAAGCACAGGTGTCATTTTAAAAGCACGTGCTTTTAAATCACAGGATTTTCAGAGCAGGCCTGATAAATTAGTAAAATAAAAACATGTGACCTAAAAAATTGCAAGTGTTTAATGTTTAACAAAAAGAAAAATAAAACAATCAGCCTTATTCCAGTTGTCGTTGTCGTAATCGCTCAAGTCGTTTTTTGTAAGAGATTAAAGTAACACACAACCAGTGTTCCTTAATCTCTTACAAAAAACGACTTGATCGATTACGCCAACGACAACCGGAATAAGGCTGAATATTAAAGAAATTATCTTTTGTTCTCTTGAAGTGTTCTTAATTTCTATATTTATTTAAAGCATTCAAAAAATCGCTTTATTCACGAAAAAAAACCTCTTGTTGGTTAACACTACGCTTAAACGTTCATTCAACTTCTTTAAGCTGCTGCTGCTGTTTTTTCTCTGCTTCTTTGTTTAACATCTGATGAAACCTGTCTTACCATTCAGTTGTTTACTGAGCGCCACACCGAAGACTTCATCACAAGAAAGATACAAAGTCAGAGTACGCTTAAAACGTTTTAGCAAAAAAAAAAATTTACCATTAAATTGTATCTGTGTATGTGCTTTTTTTTTTTTTTGTTGTAAATCAAGCTTAAAAAATATAAGCTGTGTTATGAAATAATTCTTAAGAACAAAAATTATAACCTTTTAAAGAAGTTTTTTTATAAAAGAATAAGAAGCCGACAATGGCCCAATGATCTATAAAATATAGATTTTATTTTGTGAATGAATGAATGAAAGTAGAGTTCTAAAATCATAATGAAGAGTGCATTAATTCATGACAACTATAGCAATAACCTTCAATGGATGGGAGCTCAGCAGCAGCAGACTCAACTGCCAGATCATTTGAAGTGTGGTGAAGTGTATACTTGGCTGTGTGCCGGAGAACTATATGCCGTGGAATGTACATTATGTGAAGATCGCCCGTTGTGTCCACTTTCAGAATTTCCCCAACACATGGAAGTTTGGCACACAGATTGGCAGGATGCAACAGAAAATTTTGAAGGGGACACAGATTATGAGGAGGACTTTCAAGATCATTCTGATCATGCAGATAATGATCACGATCTGTCATATGCCACCGAAGACAGTGGTTTATTTGAATCCGAAGATCAATTACAAAATGAAAGATCAACAAACCCAGAAGAACAACAAGATATTTTAGAAATTCCAGAACCTTTTGAACAGGTATTAATTGAACAAGAAGACAATTCTCTTGATTCTATACAAATTAGCGAAGATGTTAATGATGATGATGTTAATAATGAAGATACAAACGAACAGGTAGAAGCAGCAAAAGCAGCAGAGGCCAATCAATCTCAAATTGCATATAAAAACAAACACAATGCAAAACAACAACACTACGATGTTAAAAAAACATTTAAAAACAGCAACAAAGAGCAGCAAGTTCTTACACAAGAAATAACAGAAAACGAGAGAGAGTTATGTAATTTAAAAGAAATTGAAGAGAGAGGTCAGATATTTATTGTTTATGAAACTGATTTAATACAAAATCAACAAAGAGACACAAAAGAAGATTTTCAAAAAGGTTTAAATAAAACTAAAAATTTTGATATAAATTTAAAAACTAAAAAATCTAACAACAAAAATCTTAAAAGTTTTAAAGAAAATAACAATACAAAAGAAGAAAAATGTTTGGAATTGCCAAAAAAATTAAAAAAATCTAGTAAAATAACTGAAGGTGTTAAAGAAAACTTAATAAAAATTCACAAAATCAAAAGAACTTTAAATAAAATTATGAAAGAAATTAAAAATATACAAGAATCCAATAAAATTGAAACGGCAGAGAATGAAACAAGTTATTTAAAATTAAACAAAAATTATAAAAATTTAAAAATATTAAAAACAAATTACGCAAAACACATTAAAAAAATTACAAAATTAGGAAAAAATAAAAGTTCTTTAAGAATTTTTAAAAGTATAAATAAAAGAGAAAGAAGGCAAATTAACGAAACATTTAGTGAAAATGAAACAGAACACAATAAAACCAAAAAAGAATCAAGTGAAGCTGAAAGGAAATCAAAAGAAATTCAAAAAGAATCCAATGGAATTGAAAAGAAAACAAAAGAAACTGAAGAAGAAACAAGTGAAAGTGACAATGAAACAGAACAAAGTAAAACATTAAAAGAAATAAGCGAAAGTGAAAAAGAATTTAATGAGACTAAAGAAAAAATCAGTAAAATTAAATGGGATACAAAAGAAACAGTAAAAGAAAAAATAATAACCAGATCATGTGCAATTGAAAAAGAAAGAAGTGAAAGTGAAACAGTCGGAACTGTACAGAAACTAAGAATAGGTGAAGAAACAAATAAAAGTGAATCTTATAAAAATGAAAGGCAATTAAAAGAAATTGAAAACGAAACAAATGCTGCTAAAAGTAAAATTTGTGTTAATAAAAGACAATCAAAAGGATTAAAAAATAACACAAATAATATTGAAGAAATTAACATAATAAACGATCCTTCCCAAGTAAGCGAAAACGTCCCGAAAACATTTATCCCAAATAGACATTTTATAAAAAATTTAAAAGTCAATTCTAAAACGTTTCCTGAATTGCCAGAATATAAAAACAGAAACATAATAAATAAAAACGAAACAAATGAATCAAAAACGAATACAAATAGTTTTTCTGAATATGAAACAACTGAAAATGAAACAGAAAGTAACTTAAAAAAAGAAAAAAGTCCCAATAAATCAAAACTTAACAGAAAATCAAGTAGAAATAAAGTAAATGAAAGAAAAAGAAGTGTCAGTAGCGTAAAATCAAGAGGAAATAGATCAAATCAATGTCAAATTAGTGAAATTGAAACTGAAAAAGAAGAAATTGAAACAAGTAAAACAAATTTTAAGGACACCCCGGTTGAAAATGAAACATATAAAAGAGAAATAAGTAAAAGTAAACAAAAAACTTATAAAAATGAAACAAAAGAATTCAAATTAGGAGAAAATAAAAGTAAAATTGGAACATCTTTAGATAGAAACAAAGTTGAAAAAGAAATAACTGAAAACAAAAGAAACTTAAGTAATAATAAGATAAATGTGGATACAAATAAAACAGTTTTGAAAAATGAACAAAAAAGAAATGAAACAAAAACAAAACAAACTAAAAGCGTAATTAAACAAAATAAAATGGAACAAAGTGGAAATGAAACAGACCAAAGTAAAAATGAAAAAGAAACAAAAGAAAGTGTAAAGGAAACGAATAATATTGATAGAAAAATCAAAATACAAAGGAAGGAAACAGGTGAAAAATCACTTGATAAATTTGATTTGGAACTAAGTGAAAAAGTAACCGGTATAAGTGAAAATAAATCAACTGATTTAAGAACTTGTGAAATCAACAATACCATTGTAGAAAGTTTTAAGGAACAGAGTACAGCACATCTTAAAGTTTCAACAGAACAACTTGAAAATAAAACTGAAAGTAAGGAAAATAAAATATTGGACCGAAAATCTAAAGAGAATATGAAGCAATATCCAGAAAATCAAAGCGAAATGAGAGAAAATGAAACAAGTGAAACTAACACTAATGAAATAATAGACATTTTTAGTAATTGTAACACAAGGATTTCAGAAATTCAAGAATCTACAAGAAATTTTAAAAAGCTCAAAGAAAATAAAATAGGAAAAAGCGAAAATGGAATAAATATTCTTGAAAATACTAAAATTACTGAAAATGTTCCACCAAATTCAAATTCATTTAAGCAAATTTTGCCAAATTTAAGAAAACCCCGAAAATCTTTAAGAAATTCAATAAAAAAGATTAAAAATAATCAAAATGAAGTGCAACTAGAAAGAATAAGTAAAAATAAAATAAATAAGAGAAAATTTGCACGAAATCTTAGAGCAAAAAGAATAAGGAAACAGGAGAAAATGAAACAACAGGAATTCAGTGATAGCGATACAGATGAAATCCAAAAATTTCCTTCAACAACACCTGAGCAAAATTCTATTCAAGCCGATAGTGAAATAGAAAATCATAATGCGACTTCTTCTAAATCTATTAAATATATATCAAGCCCGCTTTCTGAATCAACAAGAGCAAGTCTAAGATCGTACAAGAGAAAAAGTAATGGGAATGCTATTAATTCGAATTTTTATACTTCGAAATACTCTCTTTTTAACGCTAAAAAAGTAAAAAGAGAAAGCTCTAGTGGTACATTAGACAATGAAACTTTTACTTCAAGTATTCATTCAGATTTAAGCCAAGAATTTTCCGATTGTTCAGAATTAAAAGGAAATTCCTTAAACACGAAAAAATTCCGCTCGCAAGATTCTAGTACGCCTGTTAAGAAAACAAAAAAAGAAATTTTAAGTGAAACAACAGAAGATGAGGATCGAGATCCTGTAAATTTCGGTTTAAAGAAACCCCGAAAATCTTGCCTTGACACTTTTACAGGAAGATCCCATATTAAAAGATCGAAAAGAAATGTAAAAGCTAAAGAAATGGTTTCTAATAACAATGAAAGTCTTAAAGCCAGAATTAACGAAAGTGAAACTAATTTTCAAAACGTTGAAAAAACAAATAAAAATATAAAGCAAACTTTGGTTACTTCATATTTTGGGAGCAAAGATCATAAAACTGCTGAAGAACATCATCCAAATGAAGAAAATGTAGCAAACTCTATGAATAAAAAACAACTTTTACAAACCTCCGAAAAATCTAAAGATACTAAGCAAGATTCGAATAGCTCTTTATTCAATTCTTCCTCTTCTGAGCAACTTAACTTCCAGGGGTGTTTCGCTTTTAAAGATACCTCTTCATCCTTAATCTCCGAATCTTTATCTCCTATTTCGCCTAAAACCGAAGAAGAACATTTTGAATTCTATGAGCCCAAAGAGAAACTTAACAAAAATCATATAAGCCACTTGATTAAACTCTACCAGGAACATCCTCGTCTGTGGGATCAGTCACACCCAGACTTTTGCGAACCCCAGGTTTGTCGCAAGTCCTGGCAGCAGATCACTGAACAATGGAATGAATTTTGTAAACGTAAATTCACCATTGCCGAGGTACGCATACGTATTTGTACTCTCTGCCAACGTTATGTGCAGGAAAGAGAACGCTTAGCTTTAGAGGGAGAACTAGATGAGTACGCTAAATTTCCCTATTACGAGCAGATGAAATTTTTGGAACAACAAAAATCCCTACAAAAGAGACGTGAACTTTATGAACAACAAAATGAGAAAATATTGAACATTTTTCAAAATTTTCCCGTTCTCTGGCATGTCGGTTGTTATAAATCCCGACAAGCCAAAGAGAGAGCACAGGCTTTTGAAAGCATTAGCAAGACATTAAAATTATCTGCTTTACACTTGTCCCCAGTGGGCGTCCAAAAACGAATACGTTCTTTAAGGAAATGTTATCGTTTGGAAAAAATTCGCTTTTTGCATGCTCAGGTGGAACGTATTCCCTTTGATTCGGAATTCAGGCATTATAAGAGAATGCAATTTATGGATAAACATATCGACCCATTTGTATGTCGGATTTGTGGTAAAATCTTTGAAAATTTACAAGGTTTTCGGGAGCATTTGGAGGCGGAAAATCATGGCAGTATATTGCAAGAGGAAAGCGAAAATGAATACGATATGCATGATAAAGAGAAGGGGGAGGAAGAGAATATTGAGATTACAGCAAAAGAAAATGTGGAGATAACCAGCCCGTATATAGATGATTCAGAAACTATAGTTTTCTCTCCCATTAGTAGCCACAGTGAATGTATTTTGGAATCGGAAAACTCTAGAGATATTTTGCAAACATTTACAGCCATAACCTCCACACCAAATCCGGCTTTATATACAGAAACTCCAGAAAAATCCTCTTTTACTATACAGGAAGTTTTACAATTTCCATCAAATACTCCACATGAACCGATAATCAATTCTTTGAATTTACATGATCATCTCATAGAGGAGATTATGGAAAACGTTACCAATAATGATAGCTTTACCAAACAATCATTGGACCAGGTAAGTTAAAAAGGAAATAGACCTAAAATTTTGAATAAAATTTAAACTTTTTTTGTCTCTTAATTTCTTTGTAGTTTATTGATTCGGTCACAACTTGTGATACATTATTTGCCGATAATTGTGTAATCGAGCAAACTTTTCATACGGAAAATTCATTTGTGGTGGAACATCCCGACATAGTAGCAGATGAAACCTGTAGTGAATTAGGTACAAAGCAAAATATGGTATCGCTTTCTCCTGTTGTGATGCATATGGAAAATTCTTTTGTTGTGGAACATTCTGATATTGAAACGGAACAAACTTTGAGTAATTTAAGTTCAAAAACACATGTGGATGGAACTTATGCCTCAAATGTTATGAATGCAGAAAACTTTAGTGCAAAAATAATTTCCGATTCAGATATAATGGCAGATCCGATAGTTTCAGATGAATCAGTGTTTGGAATAGATTCTGCAAAAGCTTCAGATCCGGTTATAGTAACAGATTCTATTTTAGAAAATGATTCTGTTATATCAACACAACATTTTTCAGAAGTTTCAAGTCCACAGCCATCGAGTACAGAAAACATTTCTGTAAAGGAATTAGAAAATGAACTAAATGCTCAACACGATGAAGGAAATGTAAGTATAAATATGAATAAAGAGTTATCAAATACATTTTTGGAGTACCAATAAAATCGTGTCTCAAACGTGTCATTATGGTAACATAGACAAAACTAGATTTAAACACTTCTGAAAAACTAGGTTCGTCCTTTTTTTGGTAAAACGTATCTCCCTTAACTTCATTGTACATATCTTCGTCTTTCTTCTGTGTTATTTAAAGTTTTATAATGGCTAGCCACTAAATTCAGGATAGATCTTGATTCCAATTAAAACTTATTAATGTTAAAGATATCTGTCTCCCAAATATGTCCGCTGCGCCTTCGAAAATGTAGCATGAGTTCGATATATTCAATTTTTAATGAGCATGCCCCTGTAAATGCTCCTATTTCTCTTGAAAAACGTCCGTAGATTGCACAAGGAAGAAGAAATTTATATCTCTAAAATCGCTAGTCATCTCTATACCTTTTAGAGAAACATCATCATAGATAGGTCAACTTTTAAATCAATCCTTCCATTAAATCGGCCGAATAAGAGTCAACTAAACCCTGACTTTGAAAACGTCTTTTGATTGCGCAAGTGAAAACAAGTTTAACGAGTCAACATTGCAAGACATTTCTGTCCAATTTCCATCCTCAAGATGCTTTTGTAAAATGGTGATTGTAGCTAAAATTGATCTTTAGTCTTAGTTCCTGAGACTGTTAAGGTTAAATTAGGCGTGACATAACCTCACAAAACAGCTGTTCGAACCAACTGTGTTTGATTATGGGTAACTTTCCAATACGCCATTAACATAGTCATAGCCTTTAGGGAAGAGTATGGAAGCAGGTATATGATCAAGCTAAAGTTTGCGAAAGTGAAAATATTTGTTCCGTACAAAATCGTCTGCATTAGATTAATATGCAAATTCGGCTAGATGAAATAGGAAAGTAAGCATCCTTTTCTTTACTGCCCCCCAAAAGAAACATCTGCAAGTGCCCACAGATCCTCTGCAGGAAATAATGTAGCAAATCACCTAAGGAAACAAATTTTCAGCGACACAATATTAGCATATTTATAGTCTTTTGAATAGTATTTAAACCAGTGTTCGAAAATAAACACTAAAAATCGTTTCTTAATGCGGAAAACACAAACGCTAATAGTGTTTGTGTAGAAAATCATTAAAAAAAATAAAGTTTCCCTGTTAGTCATCTTTCGAACACAAAAATATTACTGTTTTTATCAAACTCAACAAAAGATGTGAACATTTAATTCCGTTCGGTTTTTTTTTTTTAAATCCACAAACTTCAATGTGTTCGGTTCGGCTCATTAATGTTCGTCCCTTTTGGCTGGTAACATTATATAATGTTCGGTTCTTTCTTGAAAATAGTTACGAACGGTATTAAGGGTTGTGTATATCTACACAATCACTAAAAAAATAGATATCGTTCCTGGGTGTGTGAGCCGAACGTTAAATAATGTACTGTTTATTTTCGAACACTGATTTAAACATCACATAGCATTACATACATAGCGATCTTGATCTTAAACTGCCGTGTGAAAGTTCTAACTTATTCTTTAAAAAGGTTTAGACATTTCAAGACATAAAAAAAAATACTAACTTGAGAGTTTTAATAACTTTAAAATAAATTCATTTTCTCCTTCCAGCTCCCTTCTTTCACTTCTTTGGTTGACAAAGTTCAATGTAATGACACATCTCTCAAGCTAAACACGGAATTCCCTGAAACTTCAAACCCCAATCTTAATGAATCCGACAATGAAAATTACTCTTCTGCCGAAATTTGCACTATACCCTTGCCCGATCATTTAATACACAAAATGATTGAACTTTATCGTAAATATCCTCAGATATGGAATCCCAATCATTTGGATTATAATTCACGCACTTTAAGAAGGCAAGCCTGGTGTTCGCTTACAAAGGAATACAATTCAACGGTGGGTAAACAGTTATCCTGGCGTACCTTGCATCGCAAGCTGACGGACTATGCCAAGTACTATAAGAAATTGATAACGGAACAGAAGCACTACGAGCAACAGGAAAATAAATGGACTTTCTATGAGGATTTCAAGTTTATGGATGATGTGGTAGGTGGATAAAATTAAGGATTAATTACAAGGCTCTTATTAAATTTTCTAACTTACAGATTACCGTTAACGATGAACTGCAACGCAGTGTCCATCATCGTGATAATAATTTCAAAATTATAGCAATTTATAAGACGCTGCCTCAGCTTTGGGATATAAAACAAGTTGACTATAATAAACGTTCCATCAAGCAGCGTAATATTGAGTTAATGTGCAACTTATTGCAGGAGGAACATAATTTGCAATTGACTACTGAGCGTTTGAAAAATCGTTTAATTGAGTTAAGAACCCAATACAGATCAGCCAAAAAGCAACGCTTGAAATGTGAAAAAAACCAGCAAAGATTTTCCTCTTCTGAATTTGAGTTCTATGATGCCCTTAACTTTCTCGATAATCATATAGATCCCTTTATCTGCGATAAATGTAAAATGGAATTTAAAAAACTTACCGATTTTAACCAGCATCTCAAGAAAGAACATTCAACAAAGTCGCATCTAAAAAATGGCCCTGCATCTTTATTACCCCGAAATCCTGATGTGGAAAATATTTGCCATATCTGCGGCATTAAGTTCACTACACGCAGTAATTTGCTTCATCATATTAAGCGTCACGAGGGCATACGCAATTACGAATGTACTATATGTTCGAAGAGGTTTTATGCTTCTCATTCGCTTAAAGTGCACATAAGATCCCATACCAAGGAATGTCCTTATACCTGTGAAAAATGTGGCATATCCTTTGTAAGTGCCAGTAAATTGAATCAACATGTTAAACGTCACTTGAATAAGAAAGATTTTCCCTGTGATTTTTGTCCCAAGGCCTTCTTTACGGCCTTCGAAAAGCACCGTCATGAGAGAAGACATTTAAATATACGCGATAAAGCTTGCCCGATATGTGGCAAAACGTTTGTGGCCGGTTCCTCGTATTATGCTCATCTGATGTTACACAATGATAAAAAACGTTTTGAATGTGATAAATGCGAAATGAAATTTGCCCAATACGCAGGCTTGTATAAGCACAAAAAAAGACATCATTCGTGAGAGAACTAAAAAGAGAAATAGTGGAAAATATGAAACCCAAAATATATACATACGCAATAATTTTAAAATTATTTTTAAAAGAAAATCATATGTATATTATATTTGATCCAATAGTCCCTTAACCTCACTTTGAAAATACCTACTTTCCTACAACTTTTTAAAAAAAAAAATTCCTTAAATAATTTTTTAAGTAAATTATTTATTTAAGTTATAATTAAGATATTTTTAGTAAAGAGTTTATCGGGCATGTTCTGACAATCGCAAAACGCTTAACATTGGCGATTCTGACTTAAAATCGCAAATTAGATGTTCTGTAAATCGAAATAGCAAGAAGTTTAACGACTTAAAATTACAAAAGGGAACTAGAATATTTGTAAGAAACTATAGCAGATCGCAATCTAAATGCACGGGTTAAGGAACACCATAAAATAAATTTGGCGTTTTGCGATTTCAAATCGTGCGATTGTCAGAACATGGCCGTATATACTTTTAACATTTGTTTTCGAATTTATATGTCGAAAGAAATTTAAAAAACCATTTTTAAAACCCAAGTAGGTATTTAAGTTAAATTTGCTAATTTTAAAAATTTTTTTTTTTTAAACTTATATGTATGTATTAGAATTTATTAAAACCAAGTGCAATTAAAAAAAAATATTTTCTAAAATTTTAAATTTATTAAATTTTTTATAAATGAAAAACGTGAGTATTAAACTGAACATAAGTTCTACTAGAATTGAATTACAACTTACAACAAGAAATGTAACAGAACTCAACTCGAACTAAGGAAGATGAATACAATGGATTTAAAATAGATAGAGGAACATAATGGAGCATTCCTGAATCAGTTTCAGAAAGTTGTTGTGTACATATTTCGATTCGGAAGAAAATATTTTCGAATTTAAAAAACTTAAAAAGATCTCTATTCGATCTGAAATGCACAATTATCCCGTAGATTCTGAAAGAAGCGATTTGCTTGATCTACCTGCTGGAAATCAAAAACGTAAAACGCAAGAAATTGAAAGTGGTTTTAATTCACTTTTAATCTAATTTTTATATTTTTGTTAGAAAATTCTGTTTAATAGAGAATTATTTGTATATACAGTCGGGCCTCGATTATCCGTGATGGTCGGGACCAGAAGCATTACGGATAATCGATTTTCAAGGTTAATTGGTTCACAATTTTGATTGTACAGTTTTTTTTTTAATATTTTTATTATTTAACAAGTGAACATAGCTGTACATACATATTAACATTAAAAAAAATTTATTCAAGAACCTTATATACATTTTCAAATTAAATAAGTACAGTAGACGTTCGCTTATATGAACTAATTAAGACAGGACCTGTTCACAAAATGGAAAAGTTCACATAATCGAGACTATATAAAATAAGTATTTCAAATCAATTTTAATATGTGTACATACCTACATAACCTATATTTAGTTTTTATTTTAAATTAGTATGTTAATAATAAATGTACATGAAAGTACATAGTCGGTTATATTTTTTTTTTTTTTGTTTTAAAAGATTTCTGTAATGCCTTGTCCCTGCATTTTCACAATGCCAAATATCTATATCAGATATGTTATTTTCACTCCAAGCAATAACTTTACAAACACCAAACATCTTATAAATTCTCCTTTGCATTCGTATATACACATTAACTAGCTTATTTCGGGGAAGAACAGATTTATAATAAAGAGTGTTTTTCAAAGAGTGACACAAGTTTAAATCATAATAAAACAAGGAAATATATTTTTAATATCAATGAAACGGGCTTTATTGGAAAGAAAATTTTTTGAAATTTAAATATGATTTCTGTCATGTGGCTGGCTTGTAGAATGCGCCAATTTTCAACAACTTTTCGCATTTTGATCATCATCGTTTTTGAAGACATGTGGGCCAATGACTCCGCCAGCCCATAAAGCGCACCAAACAGTAATATTTGTGGATGTAATGGTGTTTCGACAAAAGCTTGTGGATTCTACTCACTCCAAATGCGCCAATTCTGCTTATTTATGCACCCATTCTACCATAAATTAGCTTAATCGGAAAATACAATTTTGAGTGGAGATTCAAAATCAATATCATTTTGTGCTTCAGCCCATTCGCCGAATTATTTTGATTAAAAATGTCAAATATTTGCGCGTTGCTCGATAAGTCGATTCATAATAAAATTTCAAAGCAAACTTAACAAAAAGCAACTATCAGCTGTTAAATGGGTGCTCAAATATAGCATTGATGCCAACTCAAAGATGTGATACTCTAAAAAACACCCTTTACAACAAATAGTTTCAAAAAAATCAACGGTTGCAAGTTGTTCATATAGTAGAGATAGGTCGTGTTCACTCTTTAGATCCTCATGTGTAAAAATTTTGTTGTTCACTATTCTGGATGTTCATATAACTGGGTATTCATATAACCGAGCTTCTACTGTATGTACTATATCTACATTTAATTTTCTACTGAATACATAAGGCAAAAAAATAATAAAATTTCTTAAAGAGTCGTGTAATGTTGTTTGTCTAATATTTTTCAACTGCCATCACGGATAATAGAGGTAATCACGGTTAATCGAAGCGAACAATTTGAAAACATTGCAAACAAACAAAAAATAGACTGGCCTTTGGCCATCACGGTTGACCGGGGTAACCGACTGTATTTAATAAAATTCTTTTATTACAGAAATCTTATTAAAAAACGACTTTTGAAATTTTTGCGTTTTCGATTACCAGCACACCGCTGATATCCTTTATCTATGTTGCTACAGGCATTGACATTCTAACCTTTGTCTATATACATATGTACATAGTTTCTAAAAACTGTCATTTCTTCCACTTCTTAATTTGTCATTGGCCAAAAAAAAACTTTTGCTTTTACATCTGACTCATTAAATGTAATCAGCCGCTGTCAAACCAACTCAAAAAGCGAAAAGTTGTACACAATTTTCCTTTTTTGTTCGTCCGTTATTAATTTCGACTGCAGTTTTTTAAGACCTGGTTTCTACAAAATGTCTAGGGTTTTAAAAAAAATATTAACCTTGAAAATGTATGTATATTCGATTCCGTGAAAAGCATTTATTACAGATTGATTTCCTTTTGTTTGATCATATTAATTGTTGACTTTTAAATCTTGATAGCGCGAGTCTTATAGACTTGCACAGTTGGGGGTGCTCATGAATTTACCTGCTTCTTAGCACGGACTTTGTGAACTGGCTGTGATTAGGACCAGTTTTTTACTGAGGTGCAGTATGCAACAGATCAGGACAATGATTTCAGTTATAACTAGACAGCAGAAGTTGTTATGACAAGGAGGGAAAGGTAACTCGTTCTTTAATTCTGCGATTCGCCATGTGCTGAGAATCACATTTCGCATAAAAATAAAGCGATTACGATTTGAAGTCACTAAATTGGTATGTTTGAAATCACATTCACAAAAAATTTCGTTATTTCTACTCGCAAGCAAAGTTCAAAGTGAACTTGTATTTATTATAAAAAATGAGCAGCATGCACAGAAATACTTACGTTATAATAAAATTTAATGTGCTTTCATTTAATGTCTTTTTAAAAACTAAAAAAATTTTATAAATTGTTAAATTTTAATAAATTAAAAAATTCACTTCTTTTATTTGAGTACTGTGTTACTTTTGTTCACTTTTGAATTTTTTCTTCGTTCAATGAAAAAGTAAACAAAAAGGCGCGAACCTCAGCACCAGGGCTGCCATTTTTGAGTTCTGACTAGGGTATTCATTCGGTTAACCGTCAATCGGTTAACCGATTAATTACTACCCGATTAACTGATCGGTTAATTTCAAATTGGCTTTTTTCGATTAACGATTAAACCGATTAGTTTCAGTCGATTAACCGATGTAATAAAATTTTCAATATTGTGTAGTATTATAACATATTTTTTTTGATTGTAATTATTTTTTTCGTCTCATATGTAAAATGTATGTGTTTAGAAAATATTTTTTTCATACAAACAAAGAAGATGTTTAGTGATCTTAACTTTAACCCATTTTCTGCCGACCGTTGACTAAAATTACAATGATTTTTATCTTCATCATCGATCAACAGGAATGTGGCGAAAAATGGGTTAAATTTTTGATTACCAACACCTTTTTTCTGTTTCATGTATGTGTTTAGTTATTCCCTGCAAATAAAATTGGAGCACCTGATCCATTTTGATAAAATGGACTACTCCATGGCCTGGTCCGATGTAATGCAAGCATGGACCATGTCACTGTTAAAAAGTGTTTGTAGTGAGACGACATGTCTTCGTTTTTTAACGACATGCTTTCGTTTTTAAACGACTTCAAAACTAATCCTGTTTAGTATACCATGGAGTAGTTTTAAAACTACTCCTTAGTGGTCCAAAGGTGCGTTATATGGTCCTCTCCTAGGACATCGTAATGTTAAATAGACCAGGTTTATTTCATACGTTTGGGTTAGTTTTGGACTAGTCCTGGTCCCTTGTGGACTACTCTTTACACGAGTGTTTGGACTGGTCCTATTATTTGCAGGGTTTGTTTCTTCTTACATCTTTTCATAACAGTCTTTTAACAGAATTAACTAAAACAGTAAGTGTTAAAAATTTTTAAAAACTCTAATGGCATAATGGAGTATTTTATATGTTTAGAGAAATCCTGGAAAAGGACTGAGAAATAAGATCTACGATAAGTGAAAAAATTTTTTCCAAGTCAAGTTTTGGAAAAACTAAAGAAAAGAAGAGCTTTAATCCTAAACATTTAAAATAAATAACTTTTCTTAAAGATTATTTTTTAAGATCGGTTAATATGCAAACCGGCTAAATCCACTTTTTATGTAAATTAAATTTTGATGCCGTGTGGTAGAGAAAGGTACGCCTCGTCGACCAGCATGTGGTTTTTTTCTATTTAAGTCATGAAGGTTGTAAAACTAACTGTATTTTTAATTTTCTAGCAGGTTTGCAAATTAAGCCGACGATATGACTGTTGTAGGCTACCGCATATAATTTAGTTTTATACTGTACAGTTATGAAGAACCAATGAACACAGCATTAGCATTTTTATTTTATTTGAAACACAACAAAATTTATTTTAAACAGTTGTAAAATGTTATTTAGGATATTATAACAATATGACTTGATAGCACACCTTGTGTATTAATTGAAAAATGCATATTAAATATTTATGAATTGTTTTTTTTTTTTTTTTGTTTGCTCGTTTTAGTTCAAGAATTGTTATGTTTTATATGTTATTGTTTTTTTTACTAATAAACTCCAAATAATAAACAATTAATGCGTTTTTATACATTGAAATTACTTAATTTATAAAAAAACTTGATTAATCGGTTAACCGATCAAAAACAAAACTAACCGATTATTAACCGATTAAACCAAAACCTCGGTTAATTAATCGAGCGATTAACCGATTAAAGCAAAAGGTCGATTAAATGAATTTGTTGCTAAAAGGGAAAAAATATTTTATTTGGGGTTGTCGTTAGGGAAGTTTAAAAAAAAAATTGGATTTTTTGGGAAAATAAAAAATGAGTTTAATTTTTCTATAAAAGAAAACTAAGTGCCGGTTCACACACGTCAAGTTTGGCTTGTCAAGTCATGAGCTTTTAGGAGAGAAGGGAAAAGAGAATGCCATTTCTTTTTGTACTAAGTTCCATGTACCATTTTTGCAAAATCACTGAGCACCGGGCAAAAAAAAAAGAGTTATTTTTTATCTAAAAATAAATCTGAAAATAATTCGATTATGTATAATAAGTCCACAATTTGTATTTTAGTAGACAAGTTCATGTATATTAGAGGTATTCAAAAAAAAATAGTAAACTCTTCAGTCAATGAATGGGTTCCTTTGTATATAAAAACATTTAATATGAAATTTGGTGACGATTGGGTAAAGAAAAGTCGATTGAAAAGGTAAAAGGTGAATACTATCAATTAATAAGGAAAACGTATGGTAAGGGGTCTAGAGTGAGACCTATCGAGTAGCTATCCAGTAACTACCAAAGGAACCAAACCCAGTTTTTATAGTAATTCGTTTAAAATATCCAGCTAGTTTGTTCAAAAAAGTGTTACCAGATTCTGATTTCAATTTGAAATAGAAAATTTCAAAATTTAACACCGTTTTAACAATGATTTCGAAAATTTTAATCTATTTTATTTCTCTTGTTTACAAAATACTTATTTTTACCTTTGTTTTTGAATTTTATATTTTAAATGGTTGGAATTTTGTTTAAAAAATATTCTTATATGTAATTATTTTTAAAAACAAATAAAAAATGTAGCAGAAACTTATATCGAAACAATACAATAAATACTCTTTAGTATACAAAATTGTTTAAACGATTTAAGATTATTTAGAAAAACGTTTCTGTTGTCTAAGTCGGTAGATATCATTTACCGGTGGAGCAGAGGCAGGTGTTTCTTCGTCACTGTCATCACCACCAGGCAGCATGCGTCGCCTTTTAACACTAGCACCCGCTGAGGTATCACCCGACAAAGCACTTTCATCAACAATCCAGTGAACTGACTTGGCTAAGTCAAAGATTTTAATATCGCAACCAGGATCGCCGGATGGTATGGGGGCAGCTGATATAAAAATTTGTCAATAAAATCTTTAAATTTTGAAAATTACAAAAATACTTACCATCTGTCAATTTAATACGATTGAATATATCAAACAACATTTCAATGGAAACAAAAGGTCCTCTAAAACAAACAGGCGGGGGTAAAGCGGCACATAAAGCGGCCAGGGCTGGCGGTTGGGGGAATGTGCCACCTGCCAGTGGATGAGCTCCGGGATAAGCATTGGCTTTGGGTTTAAAGGGTATGAATTGCGAAAAATCCGGTTTAGGTAATTGCACAGCAGGTTCATTTTCCGGCTCTTCCTTAACTGCAGGTGCTCCAGGGGCTCCAGCAGCAGTGGGCAATTTGTTCATAGTAATGCCCACATTCTTTTAAAAACAAGGAAATAAATTAAATTCGTTATCAAAAATCTTTAAAACAAAAAAAGCTTACCTCTGTATAACCTATTGACCTCAGCTCTACTGTGGTACAAGGATATAAATCCAAAAACTTATAACGATCTACCAATTGGGCCGTTTCTTTGCCTTCATATTCTTTTAGCTATTAAAAATTAATAACTTAAAAAAAATCTTAAATTTTATAAAATAAAAACCTTACATTCTCCAACACTGCACTTCTTCTTCTCTCCACCTTTACAATACTCGACAGATCTCCGATATTTGATTCAAATTCTAAAAATCGATTCCATACATTAACACTTAATTGGGGAGTTAAACCTCCCGATGACAAAACCCGTTCGAATAACACTCTTGTATTGTTGTCTTCATTCAAATGAGACAAATAGTCAATGTAACACATGACATATTCTGGACTGCCTCCAAAACGTTTTAGCCCCAATTCAAATATACGAAAAGCTATATCTTTGTCTTTGGAACAGTAGTATTCCATAAGAGCTGCTGCCACAAAGACATGATAACGGGAACGTACATCCTCGCGAGCTTTTTTGAAAATAGCACGAGCTGATTTGATGCCTTCGGCACGGCGAGCAAATTTCATGTATTGGACGAAGGCCTGAAAAGATGGCAAGTTTTTGTATAAATATTGATCAAAATTTTTATTAAAGATAATTAATGAACATGCTTTGATCAAAATTTTTCGTTCAGAAACTAATTTGACGAAACTGTAGAAACTTTTTTTGGACTTTTTTTTCATAAAAATAATTTTGATAAAATTTTCTCGTAAAGTTAATTTTTTTTCTTTTCATTCTTTAACAAAAATGTTTCGTAAAAGTTTTGTTTTTTGGTTTTTTCGCTTACCAATGTTGGATCTATATCCGGTATGGATAAGAACTTGTTGTACATGGCATGTACTTTATCATATTTCATTCTTCCTTCTTCAAAATCGGCAAAAGCGAAATACAACAGGGAGTTCTTATTAAGAACACCGTTAATAGAACGCTCCAAAATGTTGGCACATTCATCGCCAAAAATTTTGGCAGCTTGTGTATCCTGAATGGGGAAAATTAAATAGAGAATTTTAACAAAATTTTTATCAATACATATAGAGATTTTAAAAATGTATATTTAAGACTTAAAAGAAAAAAACACAAATTAATAAACCGATGTCGTAATAAGCATCAAAGAAATTGCATTTTAAAGTCGATTAAAATTGGAAATTGCAATTAATAACTAATTTTGAACTTGAAAGTTAGTTTATTAACATAAAATTATGGTTTTTGTTTAGGAAAGTTTGTGTTAATATAATATTTATTTTTCTCTTAATCCTATTTCAATGCAAGTTCTTGAATACAAATAGACATCATTTTAAGTTCGTTAAATAAAAAAATCCATTTGTTTTGTTTGTGTTTGTAAGCTAACAAGAGATTTAAAAATCTCAAAATTTATTAACTGTTTTATCAACCAGACTTTGATTAAAGTAATAAGCAAAACCAATTCTTGGTTGCCTATTTTATCTTTGTAAAAAGTCCTCTGAAATTGAGAAATTTTAGGGTATAAAAACACTATACGCACGCCTTTATCAGCTAAAGCTTTTGAGCTTTGATCTAAAAATTGTGCAGCTTGATGCCATACAGCTGGATGATGTGTTAAAACTAATAGACACTGCTCCGTAGCGAACATAACACGTCGAGTAATAAGGGCGGTATCCTCAGTTCGTAAAGGATTGGATTTTTCAAAAGCAATAAATTTTTTCCAAAGTTCAACCTGAAAGACACATTTTTTCTTTAATATTTTAAAAAAAATTAATTAGTTTTTTTCAGTAAACCTGTTTAACTTCCTCTTTGGATAGATTTGGTGGTATGGCGGGTAAATTACGGTTCAAGCCTTTAGTTATGTTTTCCAATTCCTTGGCTACTCTACGGGCATTCATGTAGTCTCTGTTTATTATAGAAATTAATGGTTTAGAATTTCATTTTGTTTTATAAAAAATCTAGCTCACTTTGATCTTTCCAAGCTCATTTTTTCCGATATTATAGGATTGATATTGTGCTCAAACGCTATATAATCTTTCCATAGAATTTCAATGCCTATAATGGGTGTTATGGCTGCTTTTTGATAGACCCTTCTTACAGCTGTAATTTTTTGATTTTCTGCATAACTACCTACAGCCTCCACGCTGCGCAGGAAGGATATATAGTCTTGCCATATGGAAAATGAGTGTAAGTCCATGCCAATTTTTTCCAAAGCAAAATCGTAGGCTTGGGCCAACTTTTCTCTGAAAATGCAATAGAAAAAATTGCAAAAAAACTTTTGTTATCATTTCGAACTCACTTGTGTGTACTTAAACCGGCCTTAGTCTCCTTAACATAAGTCAAATATAATTTCCACAAATCAATATTTAAAATCTTCACCAAAGACCGTTGGAATAATTTTTCGACTCTCTCGAAGTTGCGTCCCTTCATCTCCTGCTCAATATAGATTTTCCAATAGCGTGCAGTGGTAGGAAAAACATTAACCAATGATTCATATAAAGTGCGCACCTCATTCACCGGCCGAATTTGAGCCTCACGCAACAATGTCGACCAAGACTCAATATCATAGGGACGCATTTCCACTACTTGTTGGGCGCGCACTAAACGTTCGTGGCCCCATTCCTTTAAGAAATTGCAATAAATACATACTTTACAAAATATACAATATAAAATAGTTTTCTTTTAACTTACAATATCAATTTTTATTTGATCTCTTACAGACATGTTCAAAATTGTTGTACACGTGTTTAAGTTTTCTCCAAAATTCAATAGATTTGTTTATACCTCAAACAAAATTAACTTAATTTACTATCTTTAAATTATTTTAAATCCCAATAAAATACTTAATTTTTTAAGAAAAATGCCGCTTTTCTTCTAACACGGTTTGCGTAGGAAAAAATTTATTAGCAAATGTCAAAAACGCCGATTGACAACTGAAATGAAACACTGTACCAATGTTGCCAGAAAATTAATGAGTATAAGTGCTAAGTCGCCTAAAAAAACTGCTAAAATTTTCTACAGCTTAAAAAGAAAATGCTAGATATATTTTATGACAATTTTTATTAAATAAAATTAGATTACTAAAATTTACATATCTACTATACATAGTTTTAAGTCATTTTTATATACTATATATTATGTATTTATAAATGTATATGAACATGTATGTATGTTTATATGAACAAAGCATACATATGTGTATGTATATGTAACATATTTTTCCTTTATGTACATATCTTGAAATGAAAGCTCTGTAATAATGTTTTTTGGCCAAATTAGGCTTTTATTATTACTGTTAATAAATAAATAAATAAACATTTTCATTTTAATGCTTAAATTAAGATTAACATTCTAATTTTTTTAATTATTCAAGTTTTTTATTACAAAAAGTGTATGATTTACTTATTTGTCCAAAAGTATTTTAATACTAATGCAATATTCAAAATTTCAAGGACGCCTTAAGTTCAGTAGCGTATTCATGGGGTGATGCTACTTAATTTTTACCCAGACCGCACAAAAATTCGACCTGAGATCGAGCCAGTGCTCAGTCAAGAATAAAAAATATAAAAAAAAAAAATTAACAAAAAATAAACATAATGGCGCATATTCAGAAATCATAACTAAAGTTGTAACTAACAAAACAGAAACTAAAAAATAGTTCATAGATAGTTATAGCTCTTATTCACAATTCATAACTAACGTAGTAACAGCTCTCAGCTGATAGAAGAAATGCAACCATGTATATTGGCAAGTAGAGAAAACAAAATGTTGATAATATTTTGAACGATATATACTGTCAATAATTAAAAACCTCATAAAGGTTTTAAAAAAAAAATTTTGTTCTTGAAAAAATTAATATAAGTTCTAAAAAACTTATTTTTTAGTTATATTTCAATTATAAATCAATAAAAATAAGTACCTGCGAAGATAAAACTATTCAATAGAATATTGTTGACCAAAAACACATCTCTAGTTAATTTTCTTATTTTCTGTGGATGTAGAAATGGACGCAAGTTGCAAAGATAATAAGGTAAGTTAATTATTTAGAAAATTGAAAGAGTCTTATTGTTTTGTTTTTTTTAGAGGGACACAAATTGGTCGCCAGATGAAAAAACGGCATTTAAAGATTTGGTGTCCAAATATGTTAAAGTCATCGACGATAAGAAAAACGATACAAAGATGATTTATAAAAAAAAAGAAGCTTGGCGGCACATCAACGAACAAATGATGTCAATGGGCTATATGAGGGACACTAGTCGTTTGAAGCAACAATGGAACAGGATGAAAGCTCAATCAAAAACAAAGCTGGCAGCTGTCCGTAAGGCCACTTTTGCTACAGGAAATTACGTTCCGATTCCTTCTCTCGATGAAAATGATGAGGAAATTTTAAATTTAATTGCACCGGAGTTAACGGAAGATACGTGCTTAATAGATAGCAACTTGCAATTGGATAATAATGAACCGCAAGAGATCTTATACTCATTAAAAGAAAGCCCTGTAAAGCAGAAGGAGTATAAGCCGCAACTGTCACCATACATAAACCAGTTGAGATCTTTGTCGAAACCCAAAAACAAATTGTCGGTGCTAGAGGAAAGAGAAAACCAAATTAAAAAGGAAACTGCGCTTGCTGAGGAGCTGCAGAAAAAGCAAATTCAAAAATTAGAAGCTGAAATTATGCACCAGGAAACCATGAGCAATATGCAAATAGCTTATTTGCAGGAGCTCCATAATAAACAATTAAAACATGCGGATGAGCTGCATGAAATGAAAAAGCAATTATTGTCAAAGCTTATTAATAATAACAATCGTGATAGCTTTACAACATCTTTTAATATGTGATAGAGTAACCATTATTAAAAGTGGTAACATTTAAATCCCTTTAGTACAAACAACCACATACCTGAATGCCTTATTTTTTTATTTTTCGTAGAGTAAAAGAAAATCTCTGATCTCCTAATGCGTTTTTAACTTTTTGAAAGAAGTACATTAATTTTTTTGTTTTTTTATAATATATAATTTATAATTCATGCATGTTTTTGTATGTACAAACATTGACTGATTAGATTATAATAAATAAAATGTTTGAAATGAAATCATTAAAAATATCTTTCTATGAATCCAGATCTAAAAGCTCTTCCAGTTTCGCCAGCAATGAGGTTGTGAATATCTTGAGGTTGTTGCAAAGCTGCTCGATTGGGTGCAGTGTCATTCAGAACTGCAAAATTAAAAAAAGAAAATATACATATATATGTTAGTATATCTGGCACGTTTGTGTAATTTGTTATAAGTTTACTTACATTGCATGTTTCTCTCCTTGGCAATGTTATGCAAGACTGCCACAGCTACAATAATGTTTTTGGCGGTATCTAAGTCTACACGAATTCTTTCCAACACAGATTGAAATTTCGACTTAAGCTGCCCATTTAAACATTCAATTTTGGCTCTAGTTGCCGTGTGACTTCGATTATATCTTTAATTGCAAGTTCAAAAGTATAAACACTTTTAAGCAGCTATCGTAACAGTTATTCATAAAAGTCAGATGATAACAGTTATTTTTTAAGTAAAAATAAAAATCCAAAAATATCTTTTATTTTTGTTTGAAAAAATAAAAATCAAAAATGGCTGTTATTATTTCTCGAAATTTTATCATAGACCAGTTTTTACTATGTATATATTTTTTTGTGTTTTTAAATTTGAAAATTACGTACATTTTCCTTGCTTTAAAGGCCCAAACATAATGTGCTTAAGTTGGCTTAAGCAAATGTGCGAATACATGGAAATTATATGAGGCAAACCATATTGAACTTAATGAAACTTCTTGTTAAGTTTTATGAAACTGTCATTTGATTAAGCAAAGTGCGAAACTGATCGCACATTCCTTACGGAATCAAATGTTTTTTGATTTGGTTTTTTTAAATACATTTGAGAAATGCACTCCATATTATGGTTGGGCCTTAATAGTGTTTTGTTTCTCAAAAAAAGTTGCCTTCTTTATACCAAATTAAAACCAAAAATGCTATAAAGCTCAAAAAATTTTTTAACTGGAAAAAAGCAACTGTCAATATATGTAATTCATACCGTATTTCTTTGTCTGTTGCTGGAGTCCTAACAGGAGTCAACAATATAGAAGAAGCTGGATATCCGCCATCGCCTAATAATACACCTTTGTGTTGACATTGTGATGCTTCAAGCTTAGATTTTAAGTAACACATAGACCAAATTCTTGCATCGTGAACAGAACCCCGAGTGCGAGCGACAATGTCTAAAATTTTGCAATCGGCATCACAAACAATCTGGAATTTTTGCTTCTTCTAGTTTATATTATATTTATGTGTTTCGAAGTATGTATTTACCTGTACGTTTAAGGAATAATATCCTTTTCTATTTCTAAAATGCCCAGCCATTATTGGACCCACATTTCTTGTTGGGCATTTAATACGCACATGCGTGCAATCAATAGCACCAATGACGCAAGGAAAGCGGGCTATATTATAAAATCTGCTTTTTATTTTATTCACTTCTTCAGGTTGTTGTGGAAATTTTACAAAATCCGGAAGTCGCAAGGCCAATTTTTTTGTCACATTTTTTATTATGCGACTTACTGATGGTTGCGACAAACCGTGAAGATCTCCTACAAATTGCAAACAATTTAAATAGAACATGAAAATCTATGAAAGTACTCACCTATATCACTTTGGTGAACATTTCGCCCCAAAAATCGCAAGGTAGAAAGCACTTGCAAGTTCATTGGAATTGCTTTACCTCTTTTTGTTTGAAATGTTTTCGAATCCACTAAATCAATTATAAAACAAGCTGTTTCTTTGTCAAACCTATACCTTTCATAGAAGTCTTCATCATCCATTTCAAATGGATTGCAGCGGGTTTTATACATCTTAACTTTTTTCACTATGTTTTCATCCGATAACATTTGAATATCTCTGATAATTTTTTCCATTTCTTATTTTTTATAACCACTTATAAAATTTTGTAATTTTCAAATAAATTATAAATTGAAATGAATCAGCTGTTTTTTGAATGTATTTGTTAGTTGGCATTTAGTTACAGCTTTACCCATAATTAAGTGTAAACTTTTTATTCTGAAAGTAACAAACTATGAATAACTTAAATAGGTACTTAAAAAAGTTAACACTTAGTGATCATTTATGAATATGCGCCAATGAAAATTAAAGTTGATGAACTTAAGCCTAATTTAAAAATATTAATTAAATTTCAATTAAAAACCAATAGTTCAATAAATCACAATTGTTTTTTTTTTTGTAAGCAAAATTTTAACATATTTCTACATAAGTTTATTTTTTATTTAAAACTATCGCAATAAGATTCATCATATTGTAGTAAATATTTTTTCTAAATTAAATTCGATACAGTATTGACATAAAGGCGATTTCCTTGCTTTGTTTTTTAAATTTTTTGATATGAAAAATTCGCCGGCAAATGTGGTGTAGGCAATATACCCTTGGAAACTCTACACTCATTTCATTTTTCAATTCTCCAATTCTAGACAAAAAATTTCAATGTCAAAGCTTTCGAAAATTTTATATTGTACTAAAAAGTACAATTTTATGGACTTTATCGTCCCTGGTGTAGTTTTGTATGTGACAATCAGCTGTTTGCCTAACGGCCTTGTAAACGTCACTTTTATTTGGAAATGAATCAGTGAGGAGGGGTTAATAAAAAATTTCTGTATTGACGAACGATAATTTATAAAAAATTTGCGATAAAAAAAAATAGTTTTAGGGATAATTTTGCAAAATTAAATCTGCTAAAATGGCAGATAAATTTTCCTATCAGAGAACAGTCCAGAGTTTGGCGAGAGTGCTGGCGCAAATAAAACCAACGCCCTGGGAAAAGGTAAGTCGACTTTTTTCATATGAGACTTCTGTGGCCTTATTAAATTAAAAATATTGACTTTTCAACTAACTGGCTTTTGGTATTGATACCTATAAAAGTTCAAATGTAGTGGAATTTGATCTTGGTATAAAGTTACAAATGTCACCTTTGTTATAAATTTTAAATAGGTAGTTAGTTTTTTATTAGTATAATTTTGCTAATTATTTGTTTGTTTTAATTTAGGTTCAAGCATTATTTCGCTATTGCCCCCAAGAAAATGCTGCTGGGGTATTTTGCTTAGATTCCCGCTCTCAAGATGCTGTTATAGCCTTGGGCTTGTATTTCCTTGAAAGTGGTTGTCAACATGAGGATCGCATTGTGCCCTATTTATTAAGATTGGCGAAATGTTTACCGAAAGCTGTCTGGGTAGATGATGGCAAATGGAGTAAAACCGATAGTAAGTTAAAAATTATTAAATTACATTAGTTTTTAATGAAATTTAAAATTATTACGAAAAATATTCTTAAGTTAGATTAAATTAATTTAGTTGACACTTAAAATTGTATTCTGTGCTTATAATGTATCTGACGTCATAACGTTTATTTTTAACAAACATTAGAACATGTTCTCAAATAACCGGTATTCAAATTTTACATTGTAAACCTTCGTCGAAAGCATTTTTGTTTTTTATAACATTGAATTTAACTGTTCGGCGTGTTAATAGCATGTATTTACAAAAAACTCGGACTTACAATTCTTAAGCGTTATGCTTAAAAGTCTTAAGTAAGAAACTGTAGTTTTTCGTAATGTTAAATTGAAAAATATTTATATAATACACCAATTTCATAGACTCTTTCCTAAAGAGTAGATGATGACCTTATGATATTATTCAAATACGTATTTAAAATGTTTCCAAATTATTTCTTTCTTTTTTGCTTTTAGGAATCCCTTCTGCAGAAAAATTTGGTTTCTGCTTAAACACTCTACTTTCCGATATTGTGGTCAAATGTCCCGATTTAAGAGAAGAAATCACACTAAATCAAGTAGATACTTTAGGTGCTCTCGCCAACATTATTAAATCTAGCAAAGAAAGTAGCACTGCTCCGCCTCCTATTATTCTATGCAAAGCTACGGTACCTTTACTATTTGGTTTGGCACGTTCAATGGGGCGCTATGCTGCCCAAGATCCACCTTTATTATGTCGCATCTATCCCAGAGAAGAAATGCCTGTGGTAAGGCAAAATTCAAGAGAAGGAGGTAGTTATAGTTCCAGTGAACGTTTGGCTTTTACACAATTTCGCCCTATTATACCCCGTTCGATGTCGGGCAGTTTAAGCCAGGATTCCAATGAGATACGTATGCGTCAGATATCGGTTATAGCCAATCTAAATAAACATAAACCACAACTGCACACATATTTCTCAGTACCATACGATCCTCGTACACATTTCTTTACGCGCTATGGTTCCAGTTTTAATCAGTTTCCAAATATGCGTGTTATCGATACACCAACTAAAATACAAAAGCAGATAACAATGCCTCCGTTTCCAATCCAACATTTACAGACTATATTTTCGGTGGCTAAAAAGCTTTTGACTAAAGAAACTCTAGAGCATTTGGACGAACAAGCCAGTGATATATTTGCTTTACATCAAATCAAAGGCTATTGTTATAAAAGCTTTTCGGAAACTTTAAATCTTGTATTGGTGACTTTGTTGCGTGAAATTTTACAACATCAAATCGATTTACCAGCACCTTTTACCAAAGATGTGCAGGAATTTGTAAAGCGTTTGTTTTTAAATGGGCAAACAGAATTGCAAAATAAACAACAGGATCAAGAGCGTGAGAAAAGAGAAGAGAACGGCATACCTGTGGTAAATAAATACAAAGTAAATGTTATGGCTAACGCGGCCTGTGTGGATTTATTAGTTTGGGCCATACGTGATGAAACCGGTAAGTTGTTTTTTTGTTGTTTTTAATTAAAAAAAATAAGAAACACTAGAATAATTAAAAGTTTTAAGTGTGTAGCTTTAGAGTATATTACCCAGTAGTATTTTATCAAAATTTATTTATTTTTTTTTGTTTTCTTCTTATTTTTTTTAATTTTCAGTTGATGAGGAGTACAATGTACCTTCATTGCAGTATGCTTTGTCTTATTTAATGCAAAAAGGTTATGGTTTTTTATGTTGGTTTTGTTTGGTTTTTTAATTAAAACAAATTGATTGTATATTTAGTGTTTCCCAATTTTGGTTTTTATATAATTTCTTATTGATTTGTTTCTTCCCTTTTTAAATGTCACCCTTTTCTTTGTTTCTTTTAAGAATTTGTATTTTATGTTTCTTAACTATTTTTTCAATTGATTTTTCTTTGTTAAATGTGATTCCTTGGTTTATATTTTTATTTCAAATTCATGATTATTCATTTTTTAATATAAACATATCTATACTGTGATGATTAATTTTAACTATTTTTTAAAATTAAGTTGTGTATAAAGCATCAAAAAGTCTAGGATAAAAAAAATATATTTATATTTACATTAAAGTCTTAAGAATTATTGCAAAAATAAGATTGTTGTTGAGTCTCTTCACTTCTTGCCTTTCTCGCCAACAAACTTCGTCTGTCCGGCAAGAAATGTCCATATTGTAAATCTGTACTAAGCGAATTCCATCGTTGCTAACACAACACAAACTGTCTCTTTCTAGTAGTATCCAGCACCTTAGAGTTTTGAACAAATTGTCTCTTCCACAACTACTTTTTTTTTTTAATCAAGCGATTGGATTGCATTTTGAAAATATGTATGTATGTATGTTTGTTAGAAGGTATCTAAACTTTCGCCAATATCCACTATTTGTTCGGGGCCTTTAAACTTCGGAGATCTTACTACGACAAATCAAAATTGACAAGAACTGTCGAACAAACTACGAAAATTGGTATACAACTTTCGATTTTTGAGTTGGTTTGACAGCGACTGTTTACATTTAATAAATCTGAAGTAAAAGCAAAAGTTTTTTTTTTGCCAATGAAAACTCGTTAGAATTGATTTGACCTACCGACCATTATTAAAAGAATTGAGTTAGGTATGGGGTATATATATTTTGAATACCCCCTTTTTGAATCCAAAATCTGTTTCGCGAAATTTTTTGTGGTTTCTGAGATATAAAGCATTCATTCAGGACATTGCATGTTGAATTTTATGTTTTGAGGTCAAATATTAACGATAATTAAAAAAAAATACCAGTTGTAGAACCAAAAAGCTAAAGAGATATTAAATTTCCCGTATTATCATTTTGGTACTATTTTTCCCCCCATTATAGTATCAAAAATTGCAAAATGTTTTGTAAAAAAGTACCAAAAATAGTTACGATTTTCACCCCTTAAACGTTCGAATTTCGAAAAAGTACCAAACTTGTATTCGTATTTTTTGATAAGTTTCGAATGTGGTATAAACTTTATTTCTAGGTTTATTGTAGAGTTTGCTAAAAACCGTAAAAATGTGAAACAGCGGTTTCGGTTTAAAAAGGATTAAAACCGGTCGGTTTCGGTTCGGTTTTGAAAAAACCTCAATAAAAGTATATATATATATATGTATTTTGCATTTGGGTGATAATTTTTTGTACAAATCAACTTAAAGATTTTTTCAGATCACTTTTGACGATTACGAATTGATTTATCACTTGAGCGACTGAAAATCATTCATATGTTATTCAATCATTAAAAAGGATTAACAGATGATTCATTCATATTCTCAAAAAGGAATCAGAAAATTGTATCACAATTAATTCTTTGAGGTGATTATCGTCAGGGTACCATTTTCTCACAACGAGTGTATCATTAATAATCGAAAATAGAGCCCATGTTCCTGAAGCTGATTCCTCAAAGATTAAACTGTGACACATTTTTAATCATATTCGAGTTTTTTTGACTCTTCAGCGCTATTAAAAAACAAGAATATGCGCTCAATTTCTGATTATAAAAGAAACATTTGCCAGGAGAAAATTCGTCGGTTGATTATTTAACTGTCGTATGTCGTATGTAATTTGTATCCACATACGACAATTAGATAATTAACTGACGAATTGTACCCTACCCACGACTCTTCTTGATGAGTCATTTCTGATACGCTTTTTTATTAGTGTAACTGCAACTGATTAATCAGTTTTTGGATTACAAATCTACTCAAAAAAGAATCATCAAGATGATTTTTCAAAAAAAGAAACGATCTTCCAAATGCTAGCAAGAGTCAAGGTATATACTTTAATTAAAAAAGAACACTTTCCTCCTCTGTATGTCAACCGATTTGAACAAAATGTACACCATTTGAAAGATATTTACTTACAGAAGTGCACAATACATATTTTATTGAAATCTGTTCAATATTTTCGGAGTATTAAGCATTAAAATTTGCTACTGTTAAACTTAATTCGGTCCAAAACGAGATTACTAAACCAATTTGCGATCTCCTACTAAATACTACTAAAAACTGGATATTGATTTTGGAGCCTACTTAAAAAAAAAAACTAGAATAGCAAAAGGATCTTCGGATCAATCTTTTTTTTTAATTTGTGGCTACATTTGCACATTTCTTATTGTATCAAACGAATTTTTTTTTATCATTTTAAATAAAAATATTTCTATTTAGAGAACTTAAAAATTATCTCTTTTTTTAATTTCATTGTAAAAACCCCTTTTCCTTTTTTATTATGTTTGGAATGCGTTGTTATGTAACCTTTGACCTCCTAGTATTAATTATTCTTGTACAATTCCTTTTTTCATATATCTCATATATTAATTTAGCTCTTTGTTCATTTTTTTTTATTCTTAATCTTGCCCTTCCATAGAGGCCGATAAACTGTGTGGACGTCTTTCGCAAAAGCTTAATTCCCAGCTTTCACATAAAATCGTTATGGATCATATGCCTTTGTTAATGGTTTGCCTAGAAGGTCTAGGCAAATTGGCCCAGAAATTTCCTAATATTGCTAATACATCAATATCTTACTTAAGAGATTTCTTAGTAGATCCCAGCCAGATTTTAGCTAAACTACATGCCCATTCTCAGCAGTTAATGGCTTTGCAGAAGAAGGAGAAAGAGGTGACTCCTTTTAAAATAGTAGTGCAGAATAGTGAATCGCGTTCCACAGTGGATATATTTGGCGAAAGTAAGAAGTATGCCCCGTTGAGAACAGGCCAAGCAGCCTTTGAAGCTTTGAGAGATTCAGCCATAGAAAATTTAAGTATAGCTTTGAGAGCAGCCCAACCGGTGGATCAATTTTGTGTGCCCGCCTTAGTGGCAAATGTCTCTAATCGTTTGTTTACCGCCGAAAAACATGAATCGTGAGTTTATATTTTGAACAACAACAAAAAAGCGGTTTAACAAAACCAATTTTTTTTTTAAATTTCACTTTAAACAGCGAATCTACTTTAGTAAGTTTAAATATTATTGTTATGTTAGGCCATGTTGCTGTGGCCTTAAAAGATACTTCGAAGACCACCCAAAATATTTTGCAATTTTTCATACAACGTTTTTGCAAAGTACCCTCTGAACAAAATGCCTTAATTGTGGATCAATTGGGCTGTATGATTATTTCGCAGTGTGAACCTCATGTCTTTGAAGAGATCATGAAAATGTTTTCACGCGTTACAGTGCAATCGGCCTCGTTGGCCTATACCTCAGATCCGGAACATCGTAAACAGTTCTTTAGTGTTTCGGATGCTGTAGTCAATGCTCTGGGTAATATTGCAGCCAATATACAAGGTGACGACGAGAAATTAGAACTGTTGGGCAAATTGCTTGAACTCTTTGTACAAATCGGTCTGGAGGGAGAGCGTTCCTATGACAACACGCCTGGGGCGCCCAAGGCCAGCTCTAGTGCTGGTCATTTAGGTATGTTAATACCGGTAATTGCAGTACTAATGCGACGCCTGCCGTCCATAAAAAATCCTCGCTTGCGTTTGCACAAACTATTCAAAGATTTTTGGGTCTACTGTGTGGTCATGGGTTTTACGAACGCTCGTCTCTGGTCACCCGAGTGGTACATGGGAGTTCAACAAATTGCTGCCAAGTCGCCACTGTTGATATCACAAACTACCCACAAATCCGATATGCGTGAGCTAAATTATACCTCGGCGATTAAAAGTGATTCGGTTAGTTTGAATGAATTGCGCAGTCAAATATTATTGTTGCTGGAGCATCCTGCAGCCGAGGTATCAGCCTGTATTAATAAATTAACTTTTGCCCAATGCACATATTTGTTGAGTGTCTATTGGTTGGAAATGTTAAGAGTAGAGAATGCAGAAGAGCCCAGCTTGGAGCCGATATTAACCTATCTATGTGATCCAGCTTTGCAAAAAGATAAATCTGGAATTTGGCAATGTGTGAAATGGTGAGTTTTCTGTTCTGCACTGTGTTTTCATTAACATAAAAAAAATATTATAAAGATAAAATTTCTTTATTCCAGTGTTGCTGATCAGGTCTTTGAAAAATTTCGCAATGTTTTGTTTACTCGTGATGAAATACGAGAAAAGGTGTTGGAATCCCAAGCCACTTTGCTTTTAGTATATTTCAATCACATACACAAACAAATTCAAGTGGTGGCCGATCAATATCTTTCCCAATTGGTAGATAAATTTCCTCATTTATTGTGGAATCGTCGTGTTTTATGGTGCATGCTAGATATTCTACAATTGCTGGCCTTTTCTTTGACTTTGGATCCTAATGAGGAGACACCTACTTTAAGAGTGGTTTCTACACCCTACACCTTGCAATTAATGGACTCTTTGCCCGCCCGTGAAGGACGTCTAAAAGATTTTGCCGATCGTTGTCAGGGCATTGTTAACGAAGCCATGAAGTGGGCACCTCGTTCCACCAAATCCCATTTACAAGAATATCCCAATCAAATACCCACCCATGTATTAGCTCATCATAGTGGCTTGGCTTTAGCATTCGATTCTGTAGTTAGCACGAATACCTTTTATCCCAATGCTTTACCCTCCATTAGTAAGAGACCGAACTGCGTACGCTCGGATACTCCAAGATTTGTGTCGGTTTTATGTTTGCGCAGCAAATATGCTGGTGAAATTTCTGGCCTGTTGTCAGTGCTTAGTGAAGAGGAAAAAGCTGGTTTGGCAGATCGTTTGGTAAAGGATGTCTGGGTTGCCTGCAAGGAGAAAAGTGATGCTAGACATCGTGGAGCCGTGTGGAGAGCTACGGCCTATTTGATTATATGCTCGGATATTAATCGAAAACTTTTGCATGCAGTGGGTAAGAATTTGGTTTTTTTTCTGTCCCAAAATATTTTTTTATTATGCAATTTCTTAATAATATTTTCTTGCCAAATTGATTTTCAATTGAATTTTTTTTTTAATTAAAGTTCTATACAAAAATTATTGTCCCAAGTTAATTTTGGCAGACATTGTTGGTCCCAATTTAATTTTGGCAGAAATTGTTGGTCCCAATTTAATTTCTGTGTAAATTTTTTGTTTAACTTTTAAAGTTTCTTGTTCCTTTTTAAACAGCCACCTCCCAAGTCGGACTATTTACGGAATCCGCCATGGAAACTGCTGTGGAATGTTGGCAATGGGTATTGACTGCTCGCCAAGATTTGGAATTGTGCTTTATACAAGAAATGGTATCAGCCTGGCAGACCACGTTCGAAAAGAAAATTGGCCTGTTTGCAGAAGAAGGTGAAATCACCAGTCCTTTAGCTGCTTATGAAGGCTGCAAACTGGTACCTAAACCGATACTAATTGAGCCCCATCTAATATGGTTGCAATTACTCTCCGAAATGGTGGACACAGCCAAATACTGCAACCGTGACAAAGTAGAAATGTTTTGCTTGTTGCTGCATCGTTGCCTCCCAATAGCCAAGAATAGCAAACAGAATCGTCAAGTGGCCACCATTGGCTGCCGTTTTAAATTACTGCAATGTGGCCTGTCATTGCTGCAGGGCAATACCATTCCCAAGTCATTAGCACGCAACATTTTACGTGAACGTATTTACAGCAATGCCCTGGACTATTTCTGTGGCCCCCCTACTTGTCCGAATCAGAGCAAAGAACAATTACTGGATGATATTTTTATATTGTTGAAATTCTGGCAAACCATGCGTAGTGAAAAGAAGCATTTGGTTACTTCAGAAGTGGGAGACTACGACATACCCTCAGCTACACCCAATCACATGTTGACTGTTAACAAGAATCCAGAAACAGCATCTCTCATCAGTACCGGAGAAATGGGTAGATCTTCTTCTATTGCTGGTGCCGGAGGAGGTTGGTATAATACAATTCCTCATTCTACCTCCACATTGTCAAAGAGATCCACTCGTTCTAAGAGAATGCCCTACCAAAAAGATTCTTATGACAAGGATTACATGAAGAAACGTAATTTGATTTTAGAATTGTTGGCGGTGGAGATAGAACTCCTTATTACTTGGTACAATCCCAACAGTTTACCCGATTTGGCCATACCAGGAGAAGAACAAATCACCGAATGGCGCAATCGTCCCTATAAAATTAATGTCTGGCGTGATTATACCCGTTTGGCTTGGACATACAATCCAGCCTTGGCTGTCTTCCTACCCTCACGCATTAAAAATGCGGAATCTATCGAAGAAGAGGTTACGCGTTTAGTGTGCTCTGATCCTATAGCGGTGTGTGAAATACCTGAGGCTCTTAAATATCTGGCCACGACCAAGAATTTATTACAAGAAAGTCCGGATTTAATGTATATTCTTGCCTGGTCTCCCGTCACACCCATACAGGCTTTATCATATTTCTCGCGTCAATATCCTTCCCATCCTCTAACAGCTCAATATGCGGTAAAGACTTTGAATCACTACCCCGCCGAATCGGTACTACCATACATTCCACAATTGGTACAAGCCTTAAGACATGACACTATGGGCTATGTTTCTGAGCTCATTAAGAACATTTCCAAACGTTCACAAATTGTAGCCCATCAATTGATTTGGAATATGCAAACGAATATGTATATGGATGAGGATCAATTGCATAGGGATCCTAATTTGTACGATGGCTTGGAAGCTTTAAGTCAAAATATTATTTCTTCCTTCTCGGGTGCCGCCAAACGTTTTTATGAGCGTGAATTTGATTTCTTTGGAAAGATTACCGCAGTATCGGGAGAAATACGTTCGTTTCCTAAGGGACCTGAACGTAAAAATGCGTGCTTGGCTGCTTTAAGTAGAATTAAAGTGCAATCGGGTTGTTATTTACCCTCTAATCCGGAGGCCATGGTCTTAGATATTGACTACAATAGTGGTACGCCTATGCAGAGTGCTGCCAAAGCTCCTTATTTAGCCAGATTCCGGGTATATAGGTGCGGCATAGCGGAATTGGAAACTAGAGCTATGGAAGTGTCCAACAACCCGGTAAGTTTTTCTTGGATCTTGTTTAAGAATATAAAGATCGGAAAAGGCCTTAATTTTTTAAAATGTACTCCATTTTTAAAAGCACTGAAATTCTTTCCTTTTTTCGGATCCGGGACAGATTTTAACCACAATTATTTCCTTATTCTAGAACTCCCAAGAAGATGCCAAAATGTCTTTAGGTGTAGAGTCGTGGCAGGCAGCAATTTTTAAAGTGGGTGACGACGTAAGACAGGATATGTTGGCACTGCAAGTGATTACAATATTCAAAAATATATTCCAACAGGTTGGTTTGGATCTTTTCCTATTTCCCTATCGAGTGGTAGCAACAGCACCAGGGGTAAGTTAAATAAAAAAAGCCATCAAAAATATTCAAAACTTTTATTATGTTACTTTACACTTTTTCGAGTTTTTCTCTAGCCTGTAGATATGGTATCGAAAATTTTGCCAGCTTATAGAAGTTATGAATAATTTTTTTTGTCCATAGAAAACTTGTTGAAAACTTTTTGTCTATAGAAAATAACCTTAGAAATTTTCTGGTCTATAGAAAAGTAATCGGGTATTTGTTATTAAGAACTTATCTAGTCTAAAGAAATAAAAATGGCATAGAAAGGCTCTAAAAAACTTTTCTAATCTATATAGAAGTTCTCGAGAACTGTTTTAGTGTAAAGAAAACCTATCAATAACTTTTCTAGTCTATAGAAAACTTATTCAACCTAATTAGATATGAATAAAAATTACCCGGAAGTTTTTTCCCCTTCTTCCATTTTTCCTATTTAAATACAATGGTAAAAATGGGAAAAGGTAGAAAACTCCCGAGGAATTTTTAATCATAATTAGCTTGATTTAGAACTTTTACTGCCGTATTCATAAAAAATTAAAATGGACTTGAAATTCATTTTAAGAAAAATTTGTATGAAAATTTTGCCTTAAAACACATTTCAAACTTATTTTATTTTTTTATGAATACGGCAGTTATAGTTTAAAAAAAATATTTATTTTTCCTGATTTTAGTGCGGTGTTATTGAATGTGTGCCAAATGCCAAGTCTCGTGATCAATTGGGTCGTCAAACCGATACCGGCCTCTATGAGTACTTCCTACATCAATATGGCGATGAAAGTTCAAGAGAATTCCAAGCGGCTCGTGCCAATTTTGTTAAATCTATGGCAGCCTATTCCTTAATAGGATATTTGTTGCAAATCAAAGATCGTCATAATGGCAATATCATGATAGATAAAGATGGCCACATCATACATATAGGTAAATTTATATTTAAATCTTTTAGAAAAAGAAGAATTATTAATTAAAATATTTTTCCTTAACCATTTCAGATTTCGGTTTTATGTTTGAATCTTCTCCCGGTGGCAATATAGGCTTCGAACCCGATATGAAATTAACCGATGAAATGGTCATGATTATGGGTGGCAAAATGGAGGCTCCTGCCTTTAAATGGTTCTGTGAATTGTGTGTCCAAGCCTTTTTGGCCGTTAGACCCTATCAAGATGCCATTGTTACATTGGTCTCGCTAATGTTGGATACTGGCTTGCCCTGCTTTAGAGGTCAAACAATTAATTTACTTAAACAGAGATTTGTTTCTACCAAAAACAACAAAGAAGCTGCTGCTCATATGTTGGCCGTCATACGTAATTCGTATCAAAATTTCCGTACGCGCACTTACGACATGATACAGTATTATCAAAATCAAATACCATATTAAAGACAAAATTTAATAATTATTTTAATAAAAATATGTGTTTTCGGATTATTTATACTGTAAACAAAATTTTTAGTTTGGTTTTTGTATATTTCCTATAAAATTGGGGTGCTTTCAATATTTATTATTATTTTATTGTTATTAATTTAAATATTAAATAGCAATTATATTGCTATTGAAAAACTCTATTTAAAGTTCTTTGTTGAATATAAGTTATTCCTGTTTATTTATCTCTAATTTTAATAAGTTATATACTTTGTTTAATTATAATATTTATTAAAAAAATATTTAAAAAGTTTAGCTTTAAGTTTAGGTTGTTTCATTAAAATACGTTTTATTTTTTTTTTTACCAAAATAATTATTGTTGTATTTATTCTTCATTTAAAAATATAGAATTTAAATAAAACTTAATGTTGAATAAAATTAAGAGCATTACAACTTTTCTAAAGATTAGAAAGTTTCTCTATAACTTTTTTATAGATTAAGAAAAATCTTGATAATTTTTCTACAGAAGATTAATCGGTTACTTGTAGGTTAGCTATATTTCAAGGATTAGAGACATTTTCAATAACTTTGCTATAGACTAAAGAAGTTTTTGGTAAATTTTTAAGTCTAGAAAAGTTTTTGATAAATTTTCTAAATTTTTCTATTTTCTAAATATCTAGGGAACTTTTTCAAAGTCGAAAAAATCCAACGATAAATGGTTTAAAAACTAAAAAAGTTTTCAATAAACATTTTTTTGTAGTAGTGTAAAATTGTAAATGCCTTCTTTACTACTTTACCTGTTTTGAATAGTACACAGATCTTGTACAATATTTTCTATATGTTCCTAAATTGTTTAGAAAATATTTGCTTTTTTAAACAAAATTTTTTTAGATTTCAATGTGTACATTCGCTTTTGTGCCATAAAATTTCTTCCGTGCAGCGGTTTATTTTATCAGACAACTCTGTGCAAGTTGAGCACACATCTACTCTTGGAAGTTTGAAGCCCTGATTGAATTTCGATTTAAATATTGAACGAAAACAACTTTGCTTTACTTTTAATTCCGGATGACTATTTTCATTATAAATTTCAAATAATTTTTTTATTGTTAATTCACTTGAGACATAAAGGCCGTTCGTCTGTATTCTGGAGTAGTGCGATTCAACACATTTTACAGAACTCAAAAAACTTTCTACAGCGGATTTTTTCAGCTCATTTTTTTGACTGCAATGATCTCCACCACGTCTTTCAACAGGTGGCTTTCCTTGCTCGTGAAAAATCTTCATAATATAGTTTAATCTAGGTCGGGTAATGCAGAGCACAGAAAGGAAACTCTTCTGGCAAACTGGCACTAAGCATTTGGTATCAAGTTCGGGGACAAAGCATTTTGTTTGGAAAATTTTTGAAGTCCTGTCACATGTTGTGGGTCTTCTTCTTTGTATTGATGATGTAGAACAGTATTTTAGAATAAACTCATCCTGGTTAGCCTTTGTTTTATTCGTATAAAACATATCGTGAAAGCTTTGTATGTCCTCTTGTTTAAGCGAATTGCAATTATAAGCTTTGCTATTGTGGTCACAAGTTATCTTTGGCGCTTGCTTTGAGGAGTACCTATAGAAAAATTAGGAGAATGAGCTGCAAGCATTAAAATATTTTGAATCTTTAACCAATAGTTACCTTTCTATTTTGGCCAAATTCTTTTTCCATTTGTTGGGATTTCTCGACCTTTTTCTGACTTCATTTGATATTTCAGAAGCAACCAGTTCCATTATATTTAATGATAAAATGTGAAAAATTTAAGTGATTCTGTTATATTAACATTTGTTTTGATAACATCAATTATAAGACCATGGTCAATGGTTAACATTTATGCACAAGTTGTATCAAGGCGAATTCACTAGCAGTTAGAAAGCATGGTGGTATAAGCAGGTGGCATCGTTACGGCAACAAATACAACATTACAGCAATAATGGAAATTATATCCTCGATTACGTCAAAAAATACTTTAAACAAAAATCAAAGCGTGCTGCTGAACGTGATGAAATAAATAAATTTTAAGCCAATTTTTATTTAAATATGTCTTATTTATTTTAATTTAAAATTAACAAAAACTTTAATAAAATACAATAATCACAGCAAAAAACGTGAACTTTTTGTAAACATAAGCAAAACTTTGACATAACATGGTGTCTTCACCTGACAATATTTTGTCATACCAAACGTCAAAGTCCATATAATAAAAACTTTTAAATTTTTGTCAGCGTTTTTTTTTATATGAGGTTTGACGTTTATTACGACAAAACATTGTCAGGTGAAGACCCTATGTAAGACTAGACAAACAATGCAAGAGCAAAAAATCGTCATCTGGCGTAGTGCTGCCACCTTTATTGTTTCACCATGTTAGAAAGTGCTGGTTCACACAGGTCAAGTTTACTTGAACAGTTTTATTTAAATTTTCTTTTGAACTTGCGTTCACGTTCATGCACAAAATTAATTTTTGTTTACTTTTCCTTCAACTTTGTAGCTTTTTATTATATTACGGATGAAAAAAGAAAAGAAAAATACAAAACTGACTGGTACGGTCAAGTATGTACCCCTTTCCATTATCTTTACCCCTCTCTCCTAAAGTGCTGGTTCACACAGGTCAAGTTTACTTGAACAGTTTTATTTAAATTTTCTTTTGAACTTGCGTTCACGTTCATGCACAAAATTAATTTTTGTTTTCTTTTCCTTCAACTTTGTAGCTATTTATTATATTACGGATGAAAAAAGAAAAGAAAAATACAAAACTGACTGGTACGGTCAAGTATGTACCCCTTTCCATTCTCTTTACCCCTCTCTCCTAAAAGCTCAAGACTTGAAGAGTCAAACTTGACCTGTGTGAACCAGCACAAAAGCTCGAGACTTGAAGAGTCAAACTTGACCTGTGTGAACCAGCACAAAGTAAACCCATGGTGGAATAAGCAGTGGCATCGTTACGGCAACAAATACATCATTACAACAACAAAGGAAATTATATCACCGATTACGTCAAAAATTACTTAAAACAAAAATCAATGCGTGCCTCTGAACGTGATGAAATAATAAATTTAAGCCAATCTTTATTTACATATAATCAATATATTGTTTATTTTAATTTAAAATTAACAAAAACTTCAATAAAATACAATAATCACAGCAAAAAACGTGGACAAAACTTTGACATAGGACTAGACAAACAATGGAAGAGCAAAAAAATCGTCATCTGGCCTAGTGCTGCCACCTTTATTATTTCACCCCAATATATTGTGCCACCTTCGAATATCACATACACATTGGCGATATAATATGTTACATTGAACAATTTTATTGCTAGTGTATGAGCCGCTTTAAGAATGTATCTTAAAAAAACAAAAACACAACTCATTCTAACAACCCTGCTTGTATATAAACGTTGACAACTCGATCACCGAAATAAATCATATGTTGAATTGACCCAACCTTCTTGTGAATTCGCCTTGTGTGTAAGTAAACATTTTTTGTGTTTCGTTCATTCATTCAATCAAATAAATACGATAACATTCCTTTATTAATTCTGTTATCGGGTTTGACTGTTATGTTAAAATTAAGAAAACGACAATGTTATATACATACATCATGTTTTTTTGACAAAGTATAAACTTTTTTTAATGTGTTTTGAATGAATATTAAACTAGAATTTGTTTTTATACAAAATTTTCTAGAACTGTATTATATTTTTCTTCAAATAATAGAAAATATCTTGTACTTTTATTTATTTCTTTGTTAAAACCGGCGTTTAAATATCTGTTAACTAACTTTAACAGTTTTGCAGCAAAATCTAAAAATTTGTTGTTTTTATTTATTTAAAGTTATGCTAATGAAAAAAACTACTCCGTAATTTCTTGTCTTATGTTTTGATAAATTGTTTATTTGTTTTATTGCATATTTCTATTTGAAATTAATTAAAATTAAACTAAACATTATTTAAAAACAAGCTAAACTAAATTAGTTATTAGGTAAACTATTTTCTAACAACTTTGTTGTATACAAATTTTGGGTAGACATACATTTATTTAAAGGAATAAGTTTTAATTGTTAATTTATATATATAAAAAAAAAACATAAAGGACATAACTTTTATTTTTTCTGTAATTTATTGTTAACAGTCATTTTTACGACAAGCACTGTATGTGGCAAACAATAGATTGTAAGAAGGGAAATTGCACGATTGCATATCGGACCTTTGCCATTGGCTGTAGGTGGTATTTTCCAATTCTCGCATGGTGGCATAAGCTTCAGATGATTTAGATGCAAATATAGTTATAATAAATTTGGAAGGTAAAAATGTGCGTAGAACACGTTGAATCAATTCGGCGTAGTTAGCCATAGCTACATTAGATTCAAAGCTTACATAGGAGAACTCCTTTTCGGGTGTAATATGTATGGTCATATATTCACCCAACTGGTTAATACCATTCATCGAATAGCCACAGGGTTCGAATAGAAAATCGTCAATTTCCATATCGGGTAAAATTTCATGAATTTTCGATTTGACTGTGGCATCTTTGCCATCCTGGCAGCAAACTTTAGTAAAAATGTTCATTATTTTAGAATCCAAATTCTCCATAAGTATTTCGATTGTTTGGTCAGGTTCAGCGTGAAGTTTTCGCTCAATTTTAGGCAACTCTATTAATTCTCCTTTGAGTTTATTTTCCGGATGACTTAAAGTATAGAGGTACCAACAATCCTTATTGATGTGTCCCAAACAGTACGTCTGGCCGCCCTCGAAAATTGAGTCCAAGAATTTCACCTCCTCACAGAACATGCGATGTGGTAATAATTGCAATTCTGGTCGGGCAAAGTTTTTGCGTGAGTAAAAGAAATCCGAAATTTCATTGAATCCCATATCGGCAGCTAGTTTCATTAAGGGTTTTAAACAGTTCAGGGGTGTTGTAGTTCCACATGTTTTTAAGATCCAACGTCTTTTTGACACAAACATGCTGGACTCACTTAAAACGTATGCATCCACCTCGGAATTTTTCGTAAAACTTATAATTTCACATTTAACAGCCTGCAATTGCTTGTCCCACACCTCTTTAGTTATTTTTCTTAAGTCAGACTCATCGTCCAAAGGTGGTTGCTTAAACCACACTTCCACCAGTTTTTCCACACCTTCAAAATAATGTTGCTGTTGTGTATTCTCACCCATTGTCAAATTGTTTTTACGTCTATCACCAACTGGAGCTTATCTCTTACTAAAATTTTGTCTTTTGTTTATAGTTTATTATAAAAAATTAGAGCTTCCTTGATATTTACTCGACTTAATTACGTTTTACACACACACATGTAATAATCTATATATTATCACTTTATTTCGTATTACTTAAGATTTTCATTAGAATCTTTAAAAAAATTGTATTTTATTTGTATTTACAAGAATTTCTCATGTTTTTATTGAGCAAACGTTTTCTTTATCTGCTAACATTTTTTGTTTTAATTGTTGTTGCTGTTATTTGTGATAGTTTTTGGACATAAATAGTTAGACTTTTATAATTATATTCTATATTCTATTCCTACTTTTTGTAGGTAGTCGTCTGCTGTGAGCCGTGTTTACACAAATAATTGATAAGAACAAATAGTTTTTCTTATGGTGTATTTACTGAAGGTGGCAGCGGTATTACAGCAAATACATTTTTTTTTCATAGGCAATTTGTCAATCATAATACACTATAGTGACATGCACAATATATAAATTTCAATACATTTTATACATAAAAACTTAAATGCAATCAATAAACAGCTGACTTATAGAGGCCACCTTCTAAGATTTTCCCCAAATATGTTTTCTTTTTTTTAACATTACAGATGTTCATTAAAATGTTATATGCATCATTATATTTATGTTATTAACATGGCTATAGAAACTAAGCAGCACTTTTTTTGTATAAAACGTTTAAATGTAACCGTAATTAGGTTGCAAAATGACGAACGTGTGTTACACGTGCTGAAATACGTGTGGTTCACTTTGGGAGTACGTGAGACTCGGAACTACTTACGTTTTAGATTTACCCTTATATAGACATCGCCAGTTTTTCATTGATTACCACGAACCCACAAAATGTACGAGAAAGTATCCGTCTTTCATATAATTCTATGTTCTCTTTATAATCGTTTTGGAATCAATATACAATCCGCCTGGTTACGATTGGCGGTGGCGTATACGACTTTGTTGAAAATTTGTGGCACAGTGTAAATAAATTTTTTCACAAGAAATTAAGGTTTTCTAAAAGCGTATTCAATTCACGTAATATGGAATGTTTATTTAATTTTCAAACACATTAAATTTAATCGCCATTTTTTAATATTTACATTTATTTTTCGCTTCAGCGCTGTCATGTTCATTTTTGAATTGAAAATAACATTTGATAGCAGTTCGACTTTTAAAACTTATAAAAAAAAACATTGTATGTATGTCAAATGTTTATATTCAAATCATTATTAATTTGAATCTAAATGCTAATATCATACAATTGAAAAAGGATTTAGAATTGTTTTTGATGTCAAATGATAAAGTCATTTCACATCAAAGGTTTGACTTCATGTTTGTTAGAAACTTGCTTTCCACTTGTGTGCTGCAATTTACAGACAAGAAAACAGCTGATTGCAATTCTAATGAGCAAATTTTCTTTATTAATTTTTTTCCCCCGATTACACATTTAAAATTACTTTAAAATTACGTGCAGCCTACGTCACAGCTTTCGATTTTTGTGAATTTTGACAAGAAGTATACATATGTAAAAAACTATTAAGAAAAACTGTAACATGTAACTACAGTGTAAACAGTCTTTACTCCAACTAGTTTTCTGTAAATTCTCCTTCGTTTACATTGGGTCTTCACCTAACAATTTTTTGTCATACTAAACGTCAAACTTTATGTAATAAACACGCTGACAAAAATATAAGTGTTTTTATATAGACATTGACGTTTGGTATGACAAAAAATTGTCGGGTGAAGACACCATGTTAAAACAAATAGCGAGTAAAATTGCTGCAGTACTATCGGCGTCTGAATTCATTGAAAATAAAACAAAAATAATTGTTTGTAACATAGCGTCTTCACCTGACAATTTTTTGTCATACCAAACGTCAAACTTCATATTAAAAAAACGCTGACAAAAATTTTCGAGTTTTTTTTATATAGACTTTGACGTTTGGTATGACAAAAAATTGTCAGGTGAAGACGCTATGTAAGAAATATGTTTGCATTGTTAATTGTCGAACACAAAACGGAAAAATATGTGTTTGCCAAATAATTTGTTTGGTTTATTTTAAACATTGGTACATTTTATATTATTAAGTTATGTCTTAATGCCTGTTTTTATAAAAAAATTTTAAATATAATAAAGATTTACAAAACAAATTTTGTATAAAAATTTGGCTTAATAAACGTTTGTTAAATTTTATAATCGTTTATAAATACGGGGGTTATACAATATATTAATTAAAAAAAAAACATTCAACTTTTGTATACCTACCTTCCCTTTTTGAGTATCTAGAAACGGTACAATTACTTATTACCCATTTAAGCAACTATTCAATACTTTTACAACTCTACTTAGAAATCTGTCAGTGTATGCAAGGTATATTTAAATATACCTTGAGTGTATGCGTGCCAGTGCGGTAGTGGAAAGAAGAAAAAAATTATAATTTTTGTACAACGTCGTTCATCGTTCGTCGCCAGTAAAAAATATTGGAGAAAAATTTGGTGTTTCTAAGTTTTTTAATCAATTACAAATTAATTAAAGCCAACAAACGGCAACAGCCTGCAGTTTAGAAGAAAGTAAACGGTAAAGGTTTTATTAAAGTAAACGCAAAATAAAAATTTTTTGCCTAACAACATACAGAATGAAAAATTTCTAAAGATTTTTTTCTACGTGCGAGAAGGTGATGGCTGCCTTTTTTTCAGTTTTTACTGCCTACAAAAAAAATCATATATGCAGACGAGTGTAGTATATGCATGTGTAGCTGAAAGGCAAAGAATACATATACATTGCTGAAAAAGAGAGTGCTTAAACGAAAAAGAGTGTGAAGAAAAAAGTGCAATAAATTGTGAGACAAAGAGCCGCTGTCGAAAAAAATTAAATAAAATACATATAATAAAAAGAAAAATCGAACAAACGTTAAAAGTGACAAGTTGAATAAAAGAAAGAAAAGGAAAAACTCGACAAAACTAGGAAGAAGAAGCAACAAATTTTATTATAGAAGTGAAAAAATTTTTATAGATGAGAATTTGTGAAGTTAAAAAATAAATTTTGAAGTTTGGTATTAAAAAAAAAAATTAGTGCAAAAAAATTAATGAAAAAAATTTGATTGCTAGAAATTTGACAAATTATTTAAAAGGTAAAAATTCTAAGTTTTGTTAAAAAAAAGAAGTGTATCTACTGTGGTGGTGTTGGAAGTGAAAAATTGGTTAACAAAGTTAAATCTAATGGAAGCTACAAATATACAATTATAAAATCTGAAGCCAGGTTTTGTTAATTTTTTTTTTATTAAAAACAAAGTGAAAGAAGAAAAACGCCTAGTTTTACACAAGTTTAAAATTTACTCTAACACGGGTGAGCTTTTTAATTTAAAACAAATCATGAATTATTTAATTAATACAATAATGAATGTATAAGAATTTTTTTGCTTAAAAATATCCTTGAAAATTTTCTACAGTGAAAGAAAAAAATGCTTTAGGAAAGGAAAAGAAAAAAAATTTCTATACTTAAAGCATAATGTACATAAGAAAGAAAAAGATGACAGTAGAGTTTTTCTCGATTAAAATGTGTTAAAACTTAAACAAAAATACAACTCTGTAGCGCAATTAGACTTTGACACTTGTGTGTATGGGTGTGTGTATTTTTTTTAGCAAGTGTAGAAGAAATGGAAAAGAGAAAGACAAAAAAATACAGCAATCAAATGAAACGAAGTGAATATTAAAACGGTTTTTGAAAGAGTAATTAAACAAAAAAACAAGAAATTATTGAAAGATGTTTGAAAATAATAAATTAATATGGATTTTTTTTGTGTAAAATCTATTTCAATATTTAATTTTTTTAAAATTAAATATATTTTACTACATGCATACTTGCTTTCAGTGTGCTTGCAACTTTTTAATGCCAGCGTTGCTGTATTTCCAAATTTCTTTTTTTAACAAAAATTTGTTTTTCAACTTTATTGCGTCTTAAACTAAAATGTATTTTTAATTTCTGTTGGTTTTTCAATGTTTTGTTAAATATACCTACATTTATTTTAAAAGGTAAAAAATAATTGAAATATTAAAGATTTTTTACCTTTTTCTGCTTTGCACTAATTATCTGTTATAAACCGTGTTTTTTATATTTATATTCAAATTTTATTTGGTACATAGGTATGGATAATGTTTTAAACAGGAAAAGGTATTCTAAGGGCACTGCTACACGTTTAATAAATATCGTGATATTTCTAGTATCGTGTAGCAGTGCCCTAAGGAAAGCACAGAGTATAAAGGAAAGTCAGTTCCTAAATAGACACTTTTTGTTAAGTTTTGTGATCCCATAGGAATCATATGTTTTTTGATTATGTTTATTAAATACGTTTGAGAGACTTTTTGTTAATTTTTGACAGTGGGATAAGTAAGGCCTTTCACACTATGGTTATGCCTTTACTTTAGAAAAAATCGCTATAGATTTCAATCAAAATCCTTAAAAATTATTACTTAGAAAAGGTAGGTATTCCATGGCGCCTTCTTTTACATAATTTTTGGCAACTTGTCAATATATCATTGACAAAATATCTACTTCTGTAAATACTTTTCTTATTCCTTCATGAAATTTCTCTTTTTTCGCTTCTTTAAGAAATAACGTATGTAATTAAATCAACTGCATTTAAAAATTTTATTAGTTACTAATGTCAATAGACTACTTGGCGTTACTACTAACACCAAAATCTATGAGTTTTTTTTATTGAAAAATAAATATTACATCCATTTCAAACTTTAAGCATCAGCACCGTAAAGGCTTTTTATTTGCCTACGTACATATGTATATTCATTGTACCTACATAATAATTTCGTATACAGTTGAGATCGTTTTTAAACTTTAACTTTAAATTTCTAGGTAGGTATAACTTAGAACTCCAAAATTCTATTTTATGAACAAAAAAATAAACAATTTTTTGGCAGTTATAGTGCTTTTTTCTTTTAGCTAATTGCATAGTATTAGAATTGCGTGCTTTTTGTTAATAAAAATTGTTTTGCTATATTTAAATCAATAGGAATTTTATCGTTTCTTGTAAAACAAAATTTATAAATTTATTTTGCTTTTACCAGCGTAATAAAGTTTTTACTCAATCTTAGAAAAATGTATTATTACGAGTTACACAGAAATTTCTTAGAACTTTTTAAAAAATAACTACCTATTAATTAAAACTTTTTTATGGAAGAATTAAACGAAATAAAAGTATGTTTAATAAGAAATGAAATGAAGAACAATTTTAAAGAGTACATTCTGCATATATATTTACTACATAAAGATACACTATGTGGTATACATATTTGTACCTACATAGCTAGTATATTTGTACATTTCAGCGTAGTTAAAAAGGAATATAGGTAGGTACCTAGAAGTTTATCATTCCGTTTGTAGTTTCTACAATTTGATCTTAGATCCTATAAAATAAAATCTATTCTGGGTCCTTTTAAGTAATGAGGTTGATTTAACTGGTTTATACTTGATGTATGAACAAGTGCGATATATCGACCCCTAACCGCGAAAATAACGTAAGCGCCAAAAATCAAATTTTACAGGAGAGAGCTTTTTATTTTATTTCATAGGTATAAATTTTGTATGAAATTTGTCGCTTACAATAAAATTATTCTTGCTATAAAATCGTAACGGTACCTTATGTGACCTTGACATTTTAGGAGATGATGCAAGTGTTGCCAATAAAGTCATTGGTTAAAAAAAAACGAAAATTGAAAATCATGTCGCTTACGTTATTTTCGCGGTTAGGGCTCGATATGTACATGTATGTATAAGAAAGCATGGCAAAATTTGTATCAGGTTTTATCTATTAAGATGAATTGAGCAGACATAATTATGTCAGAATAGCATTATTCGTTACGGTTTTACTTACTAAATTTTTTTACGTGAGTGGGCTTTATATTACGGCATATGGTTAATTATGGACCTTTCTTGGCAATACTTGGTATTGTGTTTTTTAGTGCTATGAACTTTGGCATATCAAATTTTAGTAGGTACAATAGCATTATTCTTTTGGTTTAAGGCTTATTTACTAAAGAGCTTTCCGAGAGAGGTCTTTATATGGCGCCTATGGTAAATTATGGAATTATAACCCGTTCATTCAACATCCATTTATGTCTATTTTTGTTAAAGAATTAAAAATTTATTCATCGCGGAAGCAAATGTGATAGGTACAAGGCTTTAAAAACAAAAATATGTTTCTTCTATCATTATCTATTATTAACTTTTAAAACATCAAGTTTAATTTTTGCAACGGAAAAATTCAAAACGAGCCACTGTGCGACGTAAGTCGTATATACATTTGTAAAAATAAGTATAATACGTTTTAATTTGACTACATACATATTTACTCCGTACACTAGGTATAATGTTATCCCATATTTATACCCACACCACAATAGTGGAGAGGGTATTATGCATTTGTGCTGATGTGTGTAACGTCTTAAAATAGTGGTCCTAGACCCATCTTAAAGTATACCGATCTACTCAGAATCACTTTCTGAGTCGAACTAACGATGTCCGTCCGGCAGACTGGCTGGCTGGTTGTCCATGTAACCTTGTGCGCAAAGTACAGGTCACAATTTTGGAGATAATTTGATAAAATTTGGGTCATAGGTTCTTATTGGCACAAGGACCAAGCCTATTGAAAATGGGCCGAATCGTAGGACCACGAGGGAAGATAGGGGGAAATTTCTTCCTCTCAGAAACTATCAAACCGATTTTAATGAAATTTAAAACATAGATAGAACCATATCGGACCACGAGGAGAGATAGGGGCAATTTCTGCCTCTCAAACCGATTTTAATGAAAAACATAGATAGAAACATATCTATAGGGACACATTAGCTATACAGTTTTTAAAAAATAGGACCACATGGGGCGGCAGGGGGCAATTTCTGCCTCTCACAAACTTTCAAACCGATTTTCATGAAGTTTATAAACATAGATAAATCCATATTTACATGGCCACATAAGCATGATGTGTTTTTAAAAACTGTGATGTAGAGTATCATATGGTCGGGCTTAACCGACTATACTTTCTTACTTGTTTTTTTTTTAAACTGACAATTTCTAAAAAAATATCGGACTTTATGGGAAAAAGGCAATACATTTTGAAGAAAAAAAATTTTTTTCTTTAATATTATTTATAAACAAATGCATACACGTATGGAAAAAATAATAAGTACATAGGTAACATTCTTCAGAATGTTTTGATTAATTTGAAATTTATGTTTAGGTATGTATTTAAATTGTTTTTATTTTATTTGGGTAGAAACCCTAGACGATACAACTGGGGGGGGGGGCTACATTCTATTGCGATGCGAAAGCAATTTCGATGCGAAAGCTAAATGCCAACTTGGTACACTTTATCACTTTCGCAAAATTATTTTGTAAATGAATCAAAACTGGCAATAAAAATGAAATGCTAAAATATGTAAAAATATTTGAAATTGGAAAATTTAAATAAAATAAATAGTGATGATTTGCGAAAAGAAAAAAAAAAAAAATACCTATATGCGAAAGACAAATGCGCAAACGCATTAAAGAGTACCAATCGCTAGATTTGCTACCATTTTTTTTCGCATCGCAATAGAGAGTAGCCCCCTGGTTTTCTTTTGGCGTGAGTAACAATGTGAATTTCTTTCGTTGGCGGATTTTTTCCTAACATTTCCGCAAGTTTCCCCATAAAACACTTAGATACCCAAAGATGTAGGTAGCTATTGCCTGAAGACCAAGACCAAACCGGATGTCAGAATTCGCCAAAAAAAAAAAAACGCCAAACGTAAAAAGTAAATTTTGTTTAATATCATAGGTATATTTTGTTAAATAACATCGAATGAAGATCATATCGACCCCTAACCGCGAAAATAATGTAAGCGCCAAAAATCAAATTTTACAGGAGAGAGCTTTTTTGTTTTATTTCATATTAATTTTGTATGAAATTTGTCGCTTACACTAAAATTGTTTTTGCTATAAAGTCGTAACGGTACATTATTTGACCATGATATTTTAGGAGATGATGCAAGTGTTGCCAATAAAGTCATTTATTAAAAAAAACGAAAATTGAAAATCATGTCGCTTACGTTATTTTCGCTGTTAGGGCTCGATATATTCAGTTTAAAAAACTAAAATTAAGTTCATAAGTCTATAAGATCGTACACTTCAGCCTCATCGATTTCATTACTGGTGTAAAAATGTTAACAAAAATCATGTAAAAAAAGCTGCCAGATTTTGACAAATTGTTTAAAAAATCGCTGAAATACAATAAATGGTAAAAATAGCCTGTTATATCAAAAATCGCAACAAAAAAAGTCGCCTAATGGAAAATCCCACCGCCAAACACGTTTTGAAATCGCCACGTTTGGGGAGAGGTCGCCATATCTAACAGTCCTGGAAGGCTAGCCTTCTCTTTCTGGAGTACAGTGTTTTGTCGAACTATCTATCCATGTAATTTAAAATTAACTTTAATTAAATACTATATGCAGCGAAGAATAGGTACAAACCTTATTGAAAATATGTTAAATATTAGAAAGTGTAAAATCTAGGTACTTTTTTTTGACCAATCTCATACCTATTATAGGTACTTACTTTTAGCAAATAATTAAGAAAAAAAAAAAAAAAAAATGTCAGGGAATTTTTGCAACATTTTTTTTTTTAAATATAGAATTATTGAAAACTGTCGAAAATACCAAATCAAATGAAATGAAAACAAATTATACAATAAAAAATAAGGTGGAAAAAGAACGTTTCACCAATATTGCCCAATGAAATACATAATAAAGAAGTAATTTTTTGAAGCAAAAGTTCATTTATTTTGCTGTTAAATGTTTTTAGTTTTAGCAAAGTAAAATAGAACAAAGCGGTACAAAAATTTTATGATACAAAAATAATAACAACTGTGATCTAAAAAGGACAAATTTTCTGTGATAATTTTTAAATTTACATACCTACCTAGGTACTGTGATATATTTTATAAATGATGTAAACTGACGAAAAAGATTATTATTTTAATAAAACTCAATCCCTGAAGAAGTTGGAAAGAATACCAACGAAACGTCGGACTTTATTGATAATGAAATAAATATTATTTCTAAAGCACTTTTTTTTGTCGGTTGCAAATATCTCCCATACCACCGCATCAAATTTAATGAATGATATCTCATTTTAAAGCTTATTTCTAACACTAATGACGAAAAATAATTAGAAATTTAAAAATTAATATTTTCATTGATAAATTTTAAAATGTATTGAAGTTACTAAAATTTCTATTAATTATTTTCATTTTATGTTACAAAAATGACAACTAACGGTGCGAAATATTCGCAAGGGTCATCTAGTGAAATAAATAATCTTTTATTTACATTAAATTAATGACCTTGAAAGGCTGTGTATAGAAAACTATAAAAACTATTTAGAGTAATCAAAAAAGGTCGATAAATACCTACTTATAATTATAAAAATTTTTAAATAGTACAGTTTTTTAATAATAATACATATACAGAAAGTGGCAACGTTGCTTCCTACAGTTATAACTGTAAATATATTTACTCAATATACCTATATGTATATCCGGGTGTTTTAAAATCCGTTGCATATTTTAAGGTTTTTTAACCGTAAACAACATCAACAATTAGTATTTCGTTTGTAAACTTGGTTTGATTTTTCAGTTTCTGTTTTACCCCTTTAGGTTATTTTACTATAGAAATGATATTTTTCTTTCCTATTGAAAAAAAACTATGAAAAGTTAATTGAATTTTATTGTTTCACACAAGTTTGACGTTGGCAACAGAAGAAAAAAAAAACACCTAATAAATTTAGATTTTTTTTTTGCATTTTGTTTTTGAAGTACCCTTTTTTCAATTCTATGCAAAATGACGTAGTTTGCTGCAATTATTTTATAGTTGGCGAAAACTTAAAATTGAAATAGTAAATTATAAATTTTATAAAAAAAAAAATAAATAAATAGAAATTCTTTACAATAATGCAAAAGAACACAAAACGAGGTCGTATAAAATTAACTTTATTTTAATTAAATATGTAGTTTTGAATACCTACTAAAGTGTTTTTATTCTTTGAAAACTCTTTAATTTAATTTTTTATAAAAAAAATTGGTTTTTCCTTATACAAATTTTTATTATGCTTTACTATTATCATATACAATTTTCTTTTTCTAAATGAAGATGTATAATTTTCTTGTCACTCGGCTGTTATTAACAAATACCTACTTAAATTTGTTATCCTTGCTTATTTGTTATTTTTGCTTCTGCTGCTGCTCAATCAGGCAAATACTTATTAAACGCACTTGATTTATTCTTTAACGTTTTTTTTTCTACTGATATACTTCTAAACACCCACCCGCATTTAAAAATAAGTCGTTTGTGGCAAGATCAACATAAATTAAAAATGAAAATCTAGATACCTATCTTATGAAGAAACCAGTATTAACTTTATATTATTTATTTATTTATTATATATATATATATATATATATATGTCCTTTATTTATTTAAATACAATCAGCCTTATTTCGGTTCTCGATATCGAAAACGACTCAGTAATAGATTAAAGTAAATAAAATTAAAGTTCTTTAATCTACTACAAAATTCGACTTACGGTGTTACCGACATCGAGAACCGAAATAAGGCTGAATATATATACAGCGATATAACATAAAAATACTTAAATAAATTGTTCACGAAGAACATAGGGCGGGGTCTTTCACAGAGGTCGAAAGCTTTCTGTCTGCTATTCACTTGGGGATAGCAAGAAGCGATTTCTTTGTCTGAAATTCCCAAGCATCTCACAACTTCCGGTCTTAGACCAAGTGTTCCCTGGAAATGTTATTCAGGCACCCGTCTGATGACAGCTAAAGTGAGAAAGCGTACAGAACTGAGTATCCTGAGTGCAGGCTTACGCCGACGCGTCTCAGGAAAATAGGTGACAACTGATAACATTTAGTCACTGAAACTCACCTGTATTAAACCGGCCTAGCGGTGTTGGCAGCCCCAACTCTACGATCGAAGGCTTTGGCCTAATCAGTCAATCTTCCTAAACTCGTATGATTACAGAAACGTCAACAAATTTAATTTATTTATTAGTCTAGTCTTATGAATAAATTCTAAGACTAGAACATTTTTTTTATAAGGCGGATAGCTGCCAGGGCTATCAGCTCGGTAAATTTATATATGTGAACTTTATATTATAAACATACTATTTTTTATGATTTTATAAAAATTCAATAATTTCTTGATCAGTTGAATAATTTTCTAGTTTCTTGAAGAAATTTTTGTTTTAAATATTCTAAAAATTTAAAAGCTATTTTTGTTAATTTTGCACTCACTGAGTTATGTCTTCTTCACTGTAAAGGTCTTAAGTCAAATAATTTTGAACAACATATTTTACTCTTTCATCTTATGAATTTTGCAGTTTGTTGGGGTGAAAAAATGTTATGCGTATGGGTAATTCCAAAGTGTTGAACGTGACAGTCGTACGCATCAAAAATGCAATAACATTTTTAGCAAAAAATATTTTTACGTTTTCTTAACCCTTAAATTATAGCACTAAGAAAGCACTGTTACCTATGCTAAAGTTTATGGAGGGTGCGATTTTAGGTCAAAGATAATGGCAAACGAAGTAGCGGTTCGAACGTGAGAAAAACACAAGTAATTTTTTTGGCTATGTATAAAAAGACGTAATTCAGGGAAACCTGGCACAATTTTTAGTATTCTTCTTCTTTCAGAATTTTACGTAGCAATGAAACATTAAGATGTCTTGGTTTGATTCCAAAATCTTCTGTATTTTCTTTTTTTTTAAGCCAAATTTTTTCTGAAACTATTTAACTGAATATTGATCAAAATAAAATAAAAATTTACTATTAATCCGAATAACATATTTCTCTTTGAACTCTTCCTTAGATTTCAGACCGTGTAAGAAAATATTTTTGGAAACATTTTTATCAAATATCACCTCTTTTAAGAAAGATAAATATTAAAGAAAACATACAATAAAACATTCTCACATATAAGAAATTATGTTTGCACAACTTTGCAGTCTGATTGTTCATCTAAGTGAACAAATTTATGAGTAAATTAATAAAATGAGTAAAATCTAAATATTTCTCTATAACAATATCGTAAAATAATCCGCTTTTAATAACTTTAAAATTTTCGGTCACGGTGGACCTTTTGACGGAAATGCCCATATTTAATTATTGTGTATGGTTAAAAGACAAGATATAAGAATTAAGAAGGAAATTCAATTAGGGGAAATTTGTTTTTCAAAGATAGCTAGTTTAAATAAGATACACACTTAAGCCAAAACTATATTTATACCTTTTCTACTTCTAAGAGGAATTTAGGGTTTCTGAATTCATTACCTTTTTACTAAGTGGAGCATACGATTGGCCTAATGCACCCGTTCCTGTTGCTAGGGCTGCTAGTTGAGCCAAAAGGCTTGCTTTTATTTACAAAGGCCGCCTTAACTGAAGATGCCCCCATGAACCGCACATTGTGAGCCATGCGATCCTTGAATTTATATTCTGGGGTGTTGTGGAAATCGAAAACGCAAAACGTAAGAATTTTTAACATATTTTTTTAATAAGAATTCTGTGATATAAGAATTTTATGACATATATTATACAAATATTTCTCTATTAAACAAAATTTTATAACAAAAATTATAAAAATTAGATTAAAAGTGTATTAAAAACAACTTTCAAATTCTTGCGTTTTTGATTTCCAGAACACCCCTGATAGATGCTCGTTTTTGTGCACGAATGGTATTTTATATCCCACCTATACTGTATATCAACCCGGCGTTCCTCTATCCACAACCTGAGGAAGCTTCCGATGGGAGATATGTAACGGAGCCAGAACTATACAAATTTGTATGTTTTTGATTTCCAAAGAAATTAAATTTTATTCAAATTAAGACGGTAATCTTTCGGACGCCTTTTTTCCTAATTCCCTTTTGAAGTTGCTGCAAAAATTTTTTTGGAATTTAAACGATTATTTTTAGTAACATGTCTTTTTTCAATATTTTGAAATTTAATCGGTAACCTGGGGCCATATATTAACTGACACTACGGATACTTTCACAGTTTTTTAGAAACAGTTTAATCGTGCCAAATAATTAAATTTTAGGATTAGAAGAGTTGTTAAATTTTGTTTAGATTTGGGCCCTGTTTCTCAAAACTACAAGTTACAAATCTGCAAGTAAAATATATTTGAAACACAAATTGTAAAATTGTTACTTTTTTAACGTATTTTACTTATAGATTTTTAACTTGTAGTTTTGAGAAACAGGGCCCTCTGGTATCATGTAAGAAGCAGAAGTTATTAAAAAAGTTTAAAAATTAATGCATAGGATTAACAGAAATAGCCAAAGAGATCGGTAGCAATAGCAATAGATGAAACAAAAATTATTTATGTTTTATTATTATTGCGCCTTTTTGAATTTCTTTTGCCAATATGCAGCAAAAGTCATAATCAGCCCAATTATCAATAAAAATTCCTAGGGAGTTTTCTCAAAATAAATTTTATTTTTTTCAATATAAATATGCGAAAGAAATGTTCTTGCCGACATTGTGGGCCTGGCAGTAAACTTTTTTGCTATTTTTTTTTTTTCTACAAAATAAAAACGTTTAATTTTTATTGAAAAACATATTTTACGTTAAAATCAAAAATAAATTAGAGCAACATAACAAAAATAACAATTTGTGTAAAGAAAAATATACAAGAAAACCACAGAACACAAAATGTGATATTTTATCTAACCCGTTTTCTACACCGTTCGCCAACAAACAGCAAAAATCACGTTTTAAAAAACATGGAAAAAATTAATTGTGGTGTTAAATTATGGTTAAATGGGTTCTTAGTGTTTTTAGGATACACAAATTATAAAAATATTATTGTTTACGATGTTTTCCGTTCTGCTAACTAATTTTAGTGTAATGAATTAAAAAATTGCATTCAAAAATTTGTTGAGACTTAAGAGCTTAATTTTTTTTTCGGCTATACTTATGATCAGGGAAACCAAAAATATGCAATTGCATGTTTTTCTTTGTGCGACCAATGAAGGCAGAAAAATTAAATTTGTCCGTTTTAAAGCTTTTTATGAATTTTGGCATCGATTTGTTAGTGCATATTTTTGCATTTTTTACCGTGTGGAGAATTTTTTGCATAATTTGGTTGAAAGAGCCTTTTTGCAGCATTTTTTAATTTTTTATCGCATACTTTTGCCTTTTTGAGGCAAATTTTGATACATTTTAAGATGCCTACAAACATACAATTTTTGTTTGTTTTTGCAATATTTTGGCTTTTCTGTTTTAAATAAATTATTGTTATTTTAAACTTTTAAATTTTATATGTAAGTAAAAATTAAGGAAAAAGCAATTACGTACATACATAATAATTTGGCGATATGTGCAATACATAGAAATCTGGGCCAATCTTTTAGTATATCGACTCAGAATCACTTTTTAAAGTGACATAACGATGCCCATCTGGCTAGTTGTCTGCCCATGTTAACCTTGTGCACAAAGTGCAATTGCAATCTTGTAGATAATTTGATCAAATTTGGTTAATACACTGATTAAGGCGACTGTACACGACATGTTTTTGTCATCTGACATGTCAAATTTCCCACTGCAAAATACATGTATACATACATGTCGTGTGTTACCTTTCTAACTTTGCTTCTATAAAAGTCAGATGCAAAGTCAGTCTGTGACATCGTTTCAATTAGAGCATGCTCTATTTTCTTCTGACAAACCATCTGACATCAGAAATCTATGCCGAGAAGAAACCGGCAGCGGCATCCGCAATTGACGGAATCATTAGCCGGCTGAAGTTGATAGTTTACAATACCGAGATATGTATGATCATCGCACCATTGAATAGAATCTTTATATAAATCGGCAAAGGCAAAACAGTTAAGAACACTTAACCGATTTGAGCAATATATACATCATTTGAAAGATATTTACTTACAGAAGTGCACAATAGATATTTTCTGTTCAATACTTTTAGAGCTATAAGCGTTCTTATTTGCTAATAACACATACGTAAATAAAAAGTTTGTTTTTTCCAATTATCAAATAATAAAAAAATAGAGTGGTCGATTATTCGACATTTTCAAGAAACCGGTTTTTGAATATATAAATCGACACAGGCAAACCAGTTAGATATATGTACTATATTTTTTTCAAATTAAAAAAAATTATGGCGAAATTTCGACGATTAGGTAAACACTTATTTATATAACTATATATATATAAAAACCGTTTCATTATAATATCCTAAATTGGTATCTTTAAATTAAAGGAAAAATATGCTAAGATGGCTAAACTATTTTACGGCGTAAATAAAAATTTTCCTGGCATCATTTTTATTTTGGTTCTTGCAATAACTATGCCAAAAAACAGAGACAATGTCAGAAGCAAATTACATGTACGTTTGTGACCGAATATTATAAACCTTCTGTAAAACAGCAATTTTGACAGACATGCACAATTACATGTCGTCAGCTCAGAATTGGTTTGGCGCATATGCCAAAAAGTCGGAGTGGAGAAAAACGACAAAGAAGATTTCTCAAAATGTACCCGATAGAATTTTTTTATATTTTTACCACTGCTTTTGGTATATGTTTTGAAGAAAAATGTAAATTTTTGCGCACTTTCATGAATAAAGTTAGAATTTAATAGTATTTTTTTGAAAATGAAAAATATTGTTTTGTGCCCCATACGACACTTTTCTAAAAAAAATTAAAAAAGTGGCTTTTTGTGCTGCATACGTATACTTATTGCTGTGTATTGAGTAACTTGTTGTTGAGATGAATTTTTTTTTATAGTTTTTTTTATTTGATTTTACTTTACAAAAACAGAAAAAACAGTTCTACTGTTATGAAAAGTTACATAAAAAGCCACAAATTAAACAACTTAAATAATGCAAAAGTAAAAAGAAAATTTAAAACTTAATATTGAGTAAATTTTTATAATAAGCTTTATCAACACGTGGAAGAAATATAAGCAAGTCTTTTATGTCTCTATTTTTATTGCTGGAAATAAATGATGGTTTCGATATTTTCAAAACATTCGTCAACAAATTCTCAGGAGTATTCAAACAATTATTTGATGCAGACTTAACCAAAATTGCATTTTTATATTTTTCCTCTCTGGTAGAAGTTTTATAATATATAACTAAATCATTATTTTAACTGTATATAAGTACTTTAATTTTAGCAAAAGGGACTTTTCGAAAGTCCATTTTATTTGCTTCCAACGAGTATGTGCGAAAATTTTCCGGAAGCATTTCCATAACTTTAAGTTTTGTTTTATTATTTGGCATTGTTTTAAGCAAATTTAGTAAATGAAGAGGACTATGAATTTCAATATTCTTTAAGTACCGGTCAATAACACCATAGACACAGTCCATTTCTTGAATTAAAGAATGTTCTGGTTCTGAAGACTTTTGTATTACGGCATCAATATTATTTTGTTTAAAGAACATTTTGATTGCGGTTGCGTTAATTTGATTTTTATTTTGAGGTACGCAAGAATGGCTCCATAATGTCAAAGTTTTAATTAGTGGATAATCTTTTATTAATTCATTTAAAATTTTAATTAAAGCACTAGCAATATCGTTACCACTCCGACAGCTATGAGCTTCCGTTCACAAGGCACAATAAGTAAAAGTTAGTATATATGACATAATAATGATTGCTGTATAACATATTTAATTTTCGTTTGTAGTAAAATTTTGAAGCATTTCCCTTAGGTAGGCTAAAAACAAATTGCATATCATAGCAAACCGTACACTTGGTTGGGTCCATTATTTTATAAAACTATTTTTCACAAATTAATTTTCTTGTTGTCATTTTATTTTGCTTTTGCTTTAACTATATTTTTTCTTACGACAATGCAGCAAAGCAACAGTAAAATTTATTTTGTACGTTTTTGTATGAAGAATTTGCTGCAATCGGCAAACAATGGCTTGTAGAGCAAAACAGTATTTAAAAAAATTTTGAAACAGTTGATATGCAGCAAAATTAATGCTTTATATCTCAGAAACCATAAAAATTTTCGCGAAACAGGTTTTTGATTTAGAAAGAGGGTATTAAAAAAATGTATTCCTCATACCTAACTCATTTTTTTAAAAATGGTCGGAAGGTCAAACCAGTAATGAGCTGACGATGTGACTTGAAAAGTTGACAAGTCAGATGTAAAAAACCTGTCGTCTACATATGTACACCTTTAATGGTGAGAATCGGTTTACAATTTTACTTATGCCCCATAAAAACTTTTTTCAAAATTAGACTCTTTGTATCCATTAATCATTTAATTATGTTTAATTCTTTTAGAATCGGTTCACATTAGCCCAAAGCACCCATAGATAGTGTTAACATAATGTTAACATTAATAAAAAATTTAGCGACCGTCCCTAAAATCCCTTTTAGAAAAAAATATCATTTGGATGTTACAATCTAGATAATATTCGGCACAAATAACTCTTATATGAATTAACATAACTCTGTTTTAGTGAGCCAATGACGGCCCATTGTTTTCAAATAGGGTTTAGAAGGGTTTTGTATTACTGATTGAATTAAATAAAAATAAAATAAATAAAAAATAAAATCTCGAAAATTCGTCTGTTTGTATATACTATGGAGTTTAGGCTTTACCGATTATAATTTTAGGATTGTTTTTATTAAATGGAACTGTTATTAAATTGTTGAATATTTTGTTATCAAAAAAAGTAATTTTTGAATTTTTTGGGGCATATTTTTAACTTCTTTACAATGAAGCTCTCCCTACTATAACTTCATTTAAAAACACAGCGTTTTACTTCTAACATTAAAGTATTTGAATTACTTTATAATGAATTTCCATACATTGAATTTTTCATTACAATGACCAAAACTTGTAAATAACAATTTGACTCAAACGCATTTTTGTCTCCATCTTACAATGAATTATTTAAAAAACATTTCTCTCACTGCATAGCTACAACACTGTGTACAGATAAAATAGTAAAATATAAAAAAATAGAACTCAATAAGAAAAAAAAGAAAAGAGGAGTAGGAGTCCTTTCATTAACAATATTAACATCAGTCGTCAATATTCTGTGAACAAAAATGTCAAAGAAACATTTTTTTTGAAAAAAATGTTATTATCAGGCATGTTCTGAAAATCACAAGATTTGAAATCACTTGTGATTTTATAATAACAATTGTTAATTACTGGTGTTTTGGTTTAAAAAGGTGAAAAAAATAAGCAAGTAATTTTAATTCGGCGGCCACTTAGCTGACCGGTTTAATATCACAATTGAGAAAAATGTTTTTTGTCCAGAAAACCTTTCTTGTGATTTCAAATCCCTTTCACAAAAAGTGATTTTAGGAACACGCCTGTGTGTATTAAAAAAAGGCTCCGAAACACTATGGCCCCTATTATGAGTTACATTCGATAAACGATTTTCGCTGGCTATCGAACATCGACTATCGAATCTTAATTTGGTATTATGAGTTGGCAGCACTGTCGAAAGTTTCGTTGTGCATCGAATTTTTCAACGAAAACAAATTTGCTTTCGACTGTGCAAATAAATGTAAAAAACTTGTTGAAAATGTAACTACATATTTGTAAATTTGTTGGTGTTCGTATACCAAATGCAATATTCTTGATCTGTTTTGTTCATTTTATGCAAGTCCATTCGTTAACAGCAACTGGAAGCGCTCATATTCCTTATGGAACAAAATTCTTTTTTCACCAAATGATTTGCAGCAAAGTTCAGCATGTAAAAAAATGGGATGAAACCCCACTGAAGCTAAATTATTTGAAAACAACCATAATTCGCCGTAATCACGTTTAACTTTAATTTTATTTTTTATATTTGTAAACAAAAATTTTTTATTTTAAGTGACAGCTGATCGAAAATGTACTACTGTGAATTAACAAAATCACAATAGTAAATTTTTATCGAATGCGCGCCATAATACCAAATGAAAATTCGTTCGATCAGCTAATTCGACTGCTGTCGAAAATCGAATTTAGTTCATAATAGGCACCTTTGTTTGAAGATATTTATAAAGCAATCTTGAAATGAATATCAGCCAAACGTGGAAAAGTGTAATTTCTGTATAAGTTCACTTCTAGTTTAGTTATAATTCAGTTTTAGTTAATTTCTAATTATGTTCTTGCTAATTTCTATTTGAATTCAGTTCGATTTCAGTTATGGTTTAGTCCTAGTTCAGTTTTAGTTTAGTTCAATTCAGTTTTACTTTAGTCCTAGTTCAGTTTTTGTTTAGTTCAGTTCTAGTCAGTTTCTTTATGTAATTTCTTTACTTTTAACAATTAAAAAGTTATATATGTATGTACCCAATAAAAAATAAATAACATAAAAATTGCTTACCACATCGCTTACGGAAGACACGCATTTTATATGGCGAGTTCCCACTTTACCGGAATTTTTTCGAGTTTTCTTTCTTTAACTTTGCCAAAAACCAATAATTTCTTCACTTTTAAGGAATCAATTCAAAATAAAAATGTCCAAGCTTTATTTTTGTGTACAAAAACTATTAGTTTTTGCAATGAATTTGCCCATTTAGGCACCCTACATTACAATTTTTGATAATTTTCAATAAATTTTTTAAATAACGCTTTATAACTTTAAAATTTTTTATGAAAATGAAAAAAAAAAAAAAAATACTAAAAATTCAGTTTGAAAGATCAATTGATTCTAAATAATTTAGACGTGTGTGAAGATAAATATGAAAAGTTAAATTCGTTTTTAAAAAATATCGCATGCGATAAAAAATATTTAAAAAAAATATCGCATGCGAACTTTTACAGTTTTTATTTAATTTTTATTTAATATTTAAAACTAATTAGATATTTAGTCAGTCTTTTTATATTAAAATTTTTGAAAAAATACGACTTAGAGTAAACTTCTCATGAAAGTGCTGTGTGAGGGATATGGCCACTGTGTCCAAACCCTTCGATCTCAGGGAATCAAAGCTAATGGAAAATGAAGACTATGGACAGGGCTACAAGAACCTATAAGCACTTTATCCAAATTGTATTTGTGAATAAAGTGGATAAAGTGCTTATAGGTTATTGTAGCCCTGTCCATAGTCTTCAATCGTATAAATAGTCGTATTTTCTTTATAATACGCATGAGATATTTTTTAAAATTTTTTTTATCGCATGCGATATTTTTTAAAAACGAATTTAACTTTTCATATTTATAATTTAGAGCCAATTTTGGGGTAAAGTAACACTGATGACCTAGAAAAGTTTTTGACGTGGCTCGTGCTTAATTAATAATTTTGTAGTAAGCCAACTGTTTTAATAGACTAAGATCATTGAGAGAAGCGTATCGAGGGCATTGGCTTGACAGAGGTACCATTTTTTTTAAGAAGGCATCAATTTTTAAGTTGTCCATGTAAAATTACAGCTGGTTTTGAAATATGCATATTTTAAAAAAAATATATAAACCAGCTCCAGATCACAATAAAACTGATTAATTTTCGTTTCCAAAATATGAACTTATAACTATGTATTCGCACTGCAAAGCCTTTTAATACTTCCTTTTAAGTAGTTGAAATTGTTATGATAATTTTACCAATTAATTTAGCATAAAAATTCTTTGAATTTCCATCTCAATTCTACATTTTTTGCATTTTTTTTTTATTTATTATAATTAAAATATTACACAATTTATTTACCTAACAAAAATTTATATGGTTTTTCCTTTGAATACTTGAATTTCTCAACATTTTTCATAATGTCTTTTTGTAAGTAAGTTTTTCTTCTACTTTTTGTAAAGTAAAATTCGTTTTAAATTACTTTAACGTTTTCTTTCTCCACATGTTCAAGATGAGCATGCGCTAATCATTAAATGTAATTTATTGTACTGTAACTAAGAGCGTTTCTTTTTCGTTTTTTTTTTTTTTTATTATTATTATAATATGGCTTTTATGCTTCTTTTTTTTTTGAGCTGTAAATGTGTGTTAAGAAAATGTGAAGGAAAAATATATTTAAAACGCACTGACTGACATGTCATATGTCAAAATGACAGGTTTTACTTTGTAGTTTTTGTTTTTATTTATTTTAAAGTACAAAATTCCTTCAGATATACATATTTGTATACCCTTCAGTTAGGGTAGCCAGATTTTAAATTTGGAAAAACAGTACATTGAATACATAAAAACAGTACAATCAAGAAAAAAACAGTACATTTTTTTTTGACGACAACATTACCATATGTTTTAATAAGTAACCCCCAATTTCATCAAGTTCAGCTATAATTAACTATCAGTTCAAGCTGTCAAAACATATTGTAAGCTGGAAGTTAAAGTAATAGTTAGTTTTAACTGAACTTGGTGAAATTGGGGTAAATATTTTAAACTTTTGATTGAATATGCAACAACAATTATATAAAGAAAGAAATACACTTTTTTTTTTTTTTTTTTTTTTTTTTTTTTAAATTTAATAGTTTATTAACTGTATTTTCATCAAACATTACAAGTTGCCTCAGCGTCCGAAGACATTATTGAGGCGAGTTGGCATATGATATAAATTTTTAATAAATCAATCAATTACAGTATTAAAAAACTTAAAATAGGTTACAAAAATTTCTAATTTTCTACATTATAAGCATTTCCAGATTTTGCAATAAATATTTTTTTAAATTTTCTTTGAAAATTGAAATTCTTTGCGTGTTTTTCAAATTTGGTGGTAAATTATTAAATTCTAGAGGACCTATGTACTGAATTCCCTGTTTCGTGGTTTCTAGTCTGCATCTTGCAACTCGAAGATTTGAACAGTTTCTGGTATTGATATTATTTTGATTCCTCGTAAAATGTATTGCATTACGACCAATACTTTGTAAGGATTTGAAAACAAACATTAAAACTCTCATTTTATAAAGCCCGATAATAGGCAAAATTGTTTTAGTAACATCTTTATATAATGATAGTGTTGAGTATAACAGTGGCAAATTGTAAATAACTTTTAAAGCTCTATTTTGTACTCTCTGCAAAGATTTCAGATCAGTGCTATTTTTACTGCCATATATTATCACTAAATAATTTATGTGACTCTGCATTAATGCTTGATAGAGAAGTAATTTTGTTTGTTGATCAAATTTATTTTTAAACTTGTATAACAATCCCACAGCTGGTGATATTTTTGATCTTAACTCCTGAATATGAAGATTCCATGATAAATTACTTTGTAAGTGCAATCCCAAATACTTAACTGACTGACTTTCAAATATTTCTTGGCCATTTACAAATATACTAAAACTACCAGCATCATTAGTTAAGCGAGGTTTAAATCTTACAAGTTTGGTCTTTTTTGTGTTAATAACCAATTTATTCAGTCTGGAATATTCAAAAATTAAGGAAGCATCTCTCTCCATATACGGTTTTAAAGCCGCTTCATGTTTATATGGGTAAAAAAGTGAGATGTCATCAGCATACATATACAGCTTTCCATAAAGTTGAAGATTCATAATGTCATTAATATATATTACGAATAAAAGTGGACCCAGAACACTACCTTGGGGTACTCCATTTTCTACCACACCAAGAAAACTTTTGCAATCATTTAACTCTACATATTGTTTCCTGTTGTATAAATAACTTTTGATGAGGTTTATTGCTCCACCCATTATACCATAGTACTGCAGTTTGCAAATCAATATTTCATGATCCACGAGATCAAAAGCCTTCGAAAAGTCATAAAATATGCCCGCTACTCCATTGAGTCCTTGATCTAATCCATTACATATATTACTTATAACATTCACAACAGCATTTTCCGTTCCACTTCCCTTCCTAAATCCGAATTGGCAATCATAGAGAAGTTTATTGTTTTCCAGATATGTATCGAGTTGCTGATGTATCAGTTTTTCAAAAATTTTATCAATGACAGATAATAAGGCTATAGGTCTATATTTGTCCTCTACATTAGCATTAATTTCCTTTGGTATTGGTACAATTTTCGAGATTTTTAAAATAGTAGGATATTCGGAAGTACTAATAATGTTGTTAAATATACGCAGTAAATGTGGTGAAATTTCTTGTCTACATAATTTAAATAATCTTGGAGATAGATTATCATGACCAGGGCTTTTATTAATCGAAAGTTCAGACATTATCAATAAAATTTCTTCAATTGTTGAGTATTGGAAATGAAAAGTACCATTATGCCGATTGAGAGTACGAAGACTATTACACGAATCTAACGGAGAGCTATTAATTTGTTGCTTAAGAGATTTGGGTGCTTGAATAAAATACTGATTTAATAAATTACATTTGGTGGTATCATCCATAATTAAACGTCCATCAGAGTTCACTAATCTCACTTGCTGTTTTTTATTTCGACCCAAACTCTCATTCAAAAACCTCCAACACTTTTTTGGATCATGTTGAATTTTACTAATATTGTCTTTATAATAGTTATTCATTGAATCTTGACAAGCCTTTTTAATCACCTTACTTATTCTATTTAATTTGTTTTGTATATCCAAATTATTACGATTTTTTCTTCTTTGCTTCAACAATTTCTGTTTAAATACTATTAGGCTTTGTAAGTTATCATTAACCCATGGTGCAATCTCACTTTTTAATGCCTTCTTCCTTTTAACCTCCACCGTAGAACTTTTACAAGCTGACGAGAGACATTCAATTAATTTGGTAGTATCAGCTGATGGGTCACCAGTGTTATTGATAGATACGTTATTTTGGAAAACTACTCTAAACTTAGCATAATCACAACGCTTCTGAATTATTTCAAAATTTTTGGGGTTGTTAACATCACTTCTTATTAAGCATGTTACCATATTATGATCAGATATGTCACATTCAGTAGAGCTAATAAAGAAGGAATTTGAGATATTGCTGTAGACATTATCAATACACGTCCCAGAGGCAGGTCTTGTTACAAGGTTATGACAGTTCTTAAAATCAAAATTAGAAAGTAAATTAGAAAATTCATCAGATTGTGTGTTATCCAAAAAATCCACATTAGAGTCACCAACTATTATACACGATTCTCTACCATATAAGTTCAACAAATTTTCAATGAAATTATAAAATGTATTTATGTCACATTTCTGAGACCTATAGAATGAAATGATCTTTACTGGTTTGCCATAAATTTTGTAGTTTTCTAAAGTTAAGACAATCATTTCACAAAACATCTTACTTTCGCAAACATTTACAGTAAACTGGAAATTTTCTCGGATATAAACTGAGGTACCTCCATAGCTATCTCCTCTACAGCAATGTATACAATTATATCCAGGAATTCCATAAATTTGAACTAAATCAGAACTGAACCATGTCTCTTGAATCGCAATTACGTTAGGAAGTTGTGGAAAACTATTGATTATTGTTTTAAATTTATTAAATTTATTTATCGAAGAAATGCTTCTAACGTTCACAGATATAATATTAAAATGAGAAAATTTAAAATTTTTTACATAACTCATATAATCTTCAATTTGAGAAAAATATTGATTATTAAGCATTAAGAAAAATAGGTTTATTAAAATACTTAAAAAATTACAATACTTGAAATCTTAAGCAGGAGACAAAAACGCAGCAGCATTATCTTCACCATCAGATTCATCAACAGCGACAGCAGATTGATTCATTGATCTACGTTTGGTTCTTGTAGTTGCAGCACCTGTCATGATTTCATCGACATCTTCCTCAGTTCTAATTAGCTTCGGTTTTGTTATTTCACTCTTTTTCGCATAAACTCTAGCACCATTCGTATAAACAAAAGCATAGCCAATGGTTTTCAAGGTTTTGGCGTAGTTGAAAAGACTCATAGTTTCTCTGCTAAGATAGTCATTTACGTAGATTGTTTTGGTTTCATCATTTTCTTTAAGCTTAGGTTTCGACATCATGAATTTTTCTTTATTGTTTTTATTACTAAATTTAACCACCATTGTTTGTTTTTCATTTTTCCTGTCACCTCTCTTCTTGAAGAAATATGCATCATCTATGTTTTCTTCCTTTAGATTTAAACCAATTTTTTTAGAAATATCCAAAATAGTATCAACAGCTGACAATTTTTGATCGACTTCCACACCTCTTACTATACAATCATTTCTGACTCGATGGTCATTTAAAATCTTCATAGATGTTTTCAATGTTGTTATTTCATTTTTCAAAACACGATTCTCTTTTTGGACCATTTCTAGCTTTTTGTTATTTTCTGCTATGTTTTTAAACAAAATATCATATTGTTTTGACATGAATTCAATTGCAGTTGTTATTGTATCAAGCTTTTTGTTTATTTCTGTTTTCATTTCTTTAATTTCATCTCTCACTGATCCACTACTTTTATTAACACACAGATGACAAACATACTCTTCATCCAAAAATGTGTAACGTCAAAGGAATTATTTCCAGTTTATGGCATTTCATAAATATACATATGAAATTACTCCATTTGCGTTTAAAAAGCAAACACCACAAACGAAGCATTTGGCCAGGAAAACCATTACATTGCTGTAAGCCATATAAGAAAGGAGAAAATCCTTACTTAGCTCAATACAATCAACTCATTGATTTTGTAAGTACGATTTTCTTTAAACATATTCGTATTTAAAGCAATTTACACTACACACATAGTTTCACCAAGCATATAGAGTTTGAGAAAATGTTTGTTTCCTAAATTAATTTTCCAATTTTAAATAATTTTTAAATTATTTACGGCTAATTTTACCAAGTTCAGCTATAATTAACTATTACTAAAACAATAGGTTTTTTGACTTTTATAATGAAAGTTAATTAAACCTTAACTTGGTGAAATTGGCCATTAACCTATAAAATCCAAAAAAAAAAAAATAGTTTGGTTTATTTTTATTACACAAAATCTGAAAATATTTAAAATCAAGTGCAATTGAAAACGATGAATATTTTCCAAAAAAATTTTTGTAAAAATTAACTTATCTTTTTCTTATTTCAGTAGTTTAGGTAAAGAAAAGTGGTCCTCAAAGGTATTAGGTATTTTTATAAATTTTGAACACGGATAATTTTCCAAATTTGTTTGTTTTCAATTTTACGTGATTTCGATTTCCAGAACATGCCCGAAAATTCAAAAAGTTCTAAAAATTAACGATAACTGTTTTGGAATAAGTTTTTTTAAGTACTTAAAAAAATTAAGATTTTTTTTGTCTTTCTCAGGTGTGGAAAGGGAAAGACTATTGGAAGAGGTAGCCATAAAATCATAACAACACGAAAATATACCACTGCTACGAGCCACCCATTATAATTTAGATTTGTACTGTGTATTTATGAGAAAACAATGACCACAGCGTAAAAACTCTTATTATTTTAGAACTTTTTTTTTAACACAACATAATTTTTTGTAAGCCAGTTCTGTTAAATATAGACTGAGCAAAAAAAAAAACAGTACAAAAAACAGTACAAAGTGTAAAAAACAGTACATTTGCGTACTGTTTTAGGAGTTGTGCATAAAACAGTACAACTGCAAAAAATCAGTACATGTACTGCTTAAAACAGTACGTATGGCAACCCTACCTTCAGTACAGGTGAAAAATATTTTTATTCATATCATAGAGGAAATAAATGTATATTCTGGATCATTAATGAAAGAGTGGTTGTTGAATTGGGGTTTCCGAAGACCCGATACAGATTAAACCTCTGCTATTGCTCTCAAAATATAGAATTTGTCATAAAAGCGTCCGTAATATGTATGCTAGGATAAAAAGATTTGGCTAAGATATTTTCTTCTTCGCATTACTAAAAATGGTCCAATTCCACAAATTATTTTGCCTATTCCCCTTACAAATTGCTTTTCCGAAATAAGAGTTTTTTACAAATACGGTCAGAAAATAAGACGTGGATTGTTTAAATTTTGCTCATAGATATGTATCGATACGACCCGAGTCTCACTCGTCAAAGGTTAAGTTAGGTTAGGTTCCATTGGCAGCCGTTATCAAGCACAGCTCGCGTGGGTCCATTAATAAGTTCCCATTGTGTTACCGTATCGCACCTTTTCCAAAGGGTCATGTGTTAATATTTTCACTCAGCCACACAGCCGATTCGATACAGGAGTGGATCCTGTTTAAAAACATATTAAAGAGACAAGTTTTGTCTCGGAGGGTTCTTCTACCAAACAGTCTAAGGGCCGTTTTCACAACTTACCGATAGCTAAAGGCAGGATTTTATCGGCCGTATAACAAGTGTCCCATTATTACTACTTTACTTTAACCTACCAGGTAGGATGAACCTTAATTTACTTTATCGCTCACTTTAGGTTATATTAAAGTTTTAACAATGGAACACTTTTTATAAGGCAGGTGAGTCTTCCTCCTTCTTGTTGCCGCAGCTTCTACATAGTTCCCTTACTCAGCAAAAGATATAAAACTATGCAGCAGCTGTATCAATCGGAAACTTTTCACTATTAAAGAACTTTGACGACAGAAAACCGGTTCCAACTTCAAAACCAAATGTCCTCTGAAATACCGATTTTTTTCTTTTCTAATAAATCGATTTTTAAATTTTGAAACCTATTAGGCTTTTTACACTGATCAACATCTAACATCTACCATCAAAGATGTAGAAAATGGGAAACACTCGTTTATATTGCTCACATCTAACATCAAACAAAAGTGTCACCATTAAAAAAAAATGTTTTTTAAAATAAAAAATGTTTTTTCTACAAAAGTGCCGAAATTTAAAAAAGAAAACACAAAAATGTATGTGAAGTTCCATTTGTTTAAAAATATAAAAAATACTTAACAAAAAAACATTGCAATAAAAGAGAAAACTTGACAAATGGTAACGCTGCTTTAAAATTTTTTTTTTTGTCAGTGATGCCACAATAATAATAGAACTTATTGCCACTTTTCTAGTGATGACACTATAATAATCGCAAGATGTTGAATGAAACAAAATGAGATAGTAACATCTCTTAAAGATGTTGGTTTTTAGCCCTATTTATTTCTTATGGAAAGATGTTAACAACTTCGCAAATTGTGGCAAATTGATGGTAGATGTTAGATGTTGATCAGTGTAAAAAGGCATTAAAAGGCTTATAATATTTTTTTTTAAAAAATGAAGTTTTTTGTCTATGACCGCATTTACATTATGCAATTAACGCCGAGTTTTTTTTCTATTTTCTTTTAAAGAAGTTGCTACGAAACTCTTTTCACATTTACATTTACATTTTTTTCAAGCATTTTTTCAACTTTTTCAACCCCGTTTTCTTCTCTACACTTCTAGCTAACAAACAAAAAGTTGCATGCGAAAGTTGCGGCAAGTTGCGGCGTTAATTGCATAATGTAAATATGGTCTATGTCTTATAGACAATTTTTGTCTTAAATTATATGTTCCCATTTTAGAAGAGCTTATGGACAAAAGTTTAAAAAATTGAAAAATATCAATTTTGAAATTCACAAAATGAAACAATTTAGAAAACTTGTTTTTTTTACTAGGGCGAAGGGTCTAAAAGTTTCGGCAAAGTCGAATAATAACACTTTTCCGTGTTTAAAATAAATTATAGTAAAATAGTTGCATGTTTTGTTTTTCCAATTTTATTTTTGTAAGAAATCAATAGGAAATTTGCTAAAGTATGCAGTAGATAAATGTGTGTATGTTTAAACCCTTAAAAGTATGCCAGAATAAATTGTGTTAAAAAATAAGATGCATGAAAAATTATAACAAAAGCAAGTGGGATTATTGTAAAAGAAAGTTTTTGTAAATTATTTAAAACTAAAAGATAGTTTAAAGATAAATTCTTTAATATCAAATCAATCGGTTCGAATTTATTACAGTCGGGACTCGATTATCCGTGATCCGGTTAACCGGTAACCCCGATTATTCGTGATGGCCAAAGATCAGTCTATTGTTTTTTGGTTGCAATGTTTTCAAATTGTTTGCTTCGATTAACTGTGATTACCTCTATTATCCGTGATGGCAGTTGAAAAATATTAGACAAACAACAATCCTCGACTTTTTTTTAAGAAATTGTATTATTTTTTTGCCAAATGTCTCTTTCGCCTTATGTTTTCAGTAGAATAATTAATGTAGAATAACCAATGTTCACTTGTTAAATAATAAAAATTTAAAATAAAAAACTGTCTAATCAAAATTGTTATTCGATTAACTGTGAAAATCGATTATCCGTAATGCTTCTGGTCCCGACCATCACGAATAACCGAGGACCGACGTATGTTTGAATTTTTTATTGCCGCCTAGACTGCTTTAAGAATTTTAGTAAAAAAAAACTATTTAGGTATGCATTAGTTTTTGTAAAGGAAAACTTTAATATTAAATATAACAGGGAAGAATACAAAGTTTATTAAAGTCAATAGTCTAGCTTATAGTCAAGTAATTCAGTAATATTTAATTTATAGTTAAGTATTTATTAAAGTCTAAAGTCTGGTTGGTATATGTTTTAGTTTGTAGTATAGAAGTCAAATCTAAAGTCTAGCTTATAGTCTAGAATGTTATGTATTTCATAATATATTCTTAAATCAGGCAATATGTTTAGTCAGTAGTTTAGTCTAGTCCATAAATAAGTCTTTAAAACAGTCTTACTTCGTTATTAAATACTTGTTTTTAGTTAAGTTTTAAGTCTTGCCTACGGCGCTACGAACTAAGTCCCGAAAACAAAAAATGAACTTATTCCACAATTTTGTTTTATACAAATTATAACAACAACGACTTTTAGGGAGTTTGTTTTAATTAGTCAATGGTTTAGTCTCGTCTAAAGTTTAGTCGAAATTTTAGTCTAGTTAAAAAAACTGTGTGTACTCTAGTCTGTATGCTATTCTAGAGCCTAGTATATAATCTAATCTAAAGTATATTATAGTTTATTGTTTAGTCTGTGGTATTTTTCTTCGCCTACTTAGTCTATATCCCAGTCTGCATTAATTAAGTTTAGAAATTTTTAGAACAATATTAATAATTATAATTAAAAACAATTTCAAACACCTAAAAGTAGACATCACAAAGCACTTTAACAATACAAAGATTTTTTTTTTTAATTTTTATTTAATAAATCTTTTTAGATTGCTACACGCAATACAAGAATCAAAATACTAAAAAGGAAACTCATCCTAAAATAAATCCAATTATGTACCTAAAATATTTCATATAAAACAAAAATCTAACCTGCTTACTTTTTTAATATACAATAAACTTCAAAAATAACAAATTCCTTTAATGTAATGCTTTGATATTAACATTTTATGTACCTACAAAAAGGAATTAACCCTTTTAAAAGTATAAAATTGTAAAGCTAATCCTTAAAGTATTTAAAATTATTAAAAAATGTATACAAAATTTTTTTACAATACATTAAAGGGTGCTGTAAAGTGTACACAAAGAAAACACAATAAAAAGCCCAAAAGTATACTTCGAAAAAAAAAATTAAGTTAAAAGATATACATGTACACAAGTTACAACATATACAACTCCTATCAGAAATTATGAACTTTTAACAATTGTTATATTTAAATAAGTCTTAATAAAACGTCTAAAGCCTTAATAAAAATCGTAAAATTTGATGTAGATTCAAGATACAAATTAATTCTGTTGTTAACAAAAAACTTAAGCCTAAAAATATGCTTTCCTTTCTTTAACAAATACGACATAACGATAATAAAGTTTTATTAAAAGTGACAAACATATAATAAATTTTTGTCTCAAATTAAAATACTTTTTGCCTATTTTAAGGATTTTATATTTTTAGCTTTTAATTGCCTACTTTTAGGTGTTTTTTTTTTGTACATTTAATTTCTTTAAAGCATATAAATTATTTTATTGCACATTATTTTGCTTGTTTATATTACTTTAAGCTTACTTTCTAAAGAACTCTCTACTCCAATAAACGTTCGTTTCTGCTGCTCTATTATGGAGGTCACAATGACGACTTGAAGTCTCATAAACAATGACGTCAATTACGTCATCAATATATGAGAAGTTATACAAAACTAAAACTACTCTTTTTTTGTTTAAGTTTTTACGAAAATTTTTCTTCAGAATTAACTTAGTTTTTTTGAAAACTTTAAAGTTTAACAATAATATTATAACAGATTTTGATGTAGAAAATAAAAGAGATTTATTTGGCTTGATAAAAGAGTTTATCTTTTTCTATTACTCTTTTTATTTTTCTTGTTGAGAACAGCAACAGCAAATAACTGTTAATGATTTAAAACTGCTGTCTTGCTGCTGCTGCTGCTTCTTCAAATTCAAACAATTTTCCAAGTATTTTCCATGTTAGTAGTTGTCTTGGTTTTCCTACAAACTGTATAACACACACATAAAATGGAAAAAGAATAAAGTGAATAAAAAGAAAGAAGACATTTTATTAAATAATATATTTAAAAGAATAACGTGTTTTAAAAAGAAATTAACAAGTTTTGTGCAAAAAAATGTTTAAATAAATTAAACAAAATTCTTTGAAAATCTTAAAAAAAAAATAATCGTGAAAATTATAATTTTTTTTTGACAAATTATGGAAATGTGTTAGAAAGTATTAAATAACCTTACAAGAGTGTTAATTTTTTTTTAAAGAATTTCTACCAAAAATTTAATAAATTTTGGAAAGCTTTGACATAATATTAAATAAAACTTTAGTTCTGTTTTGTAAGTTTAAGGTAAATTTTTTAGTATTTTATAAAATTTTGTAAAATTTTCTCAATAATACATTGTGAATTTTCCTATACTGGTATTTTTAATTGGAAAATTCAATTTTCGATGACTTTTAACGATTCTGCGCTTAAATTATATTTAAAAAAAATCTTTTCAAAGAGCTGAAATAAAAAAGACAGCTGTTCGTTTTAAACTCTCTTAGTTTTGTATAACAGTTTAAGGTCCTGTTAACTAACAGTTTACTCATTTACATTACTTCCTTTTATTTTATTTATTTGAAAAAAGCTTTTATAGGTACCTAATACTTTTTTTATGTTATTTAAAAGTAGCATTATAAAAAAGTACTTTTTGCAACATCACACAAAATTCAAAAAACAAAAAAAAAAAACAACAACAAATTTCAATATGAAATTGTGTCATTATCATACTCGTTGTTCTCGTACCTACAAAATACATTTCTTGTTTAGTGCAAGTGTACTTAAACGTTTTTATTCTTTTTTATTTTAATATTTGTAATCCTTTCGGATAGATGCGTACTTTTTTTCTCTATCCCTTTTTTGTATTAAAGTCTTTTTTTTTTAATTTAAATGCAGGCTTATCATAATTTTTATCGCACATAAAAGAAAATTGATACAAAAGAAAATATAAATGTGGTCTCATTTGACCTGTGCCAGTTTGAAAGGGGTCAAGCGGCTTTTAAATATTAATAGCACTATTATTTTGGTTATTTTCTGAATAAGAGCTAGAGATTTTTTTGGGCGTGACTTGTATAAAACGTTTTTTTTTTTTTGTAGGATTTTAGGAAATGATTTGTCTTTTTTTTTTACTTAACTTTTGTAATTTTTCTGGTTAAAAAAAATAGATTCCGCATCAAATGAAAAATGAATCAAATTTCAGGCCTTAATAATGCAAGTAGCGATCTTTAAGTACCAAGATCGCATAGTCCCGTTCGTTCGGTATAAAAAACCCAAGGAGTTCTGTCGAAGTTCATGACAAATGATATGAAATGTTTTTGTTTTCAGAAATTTGTCTGACGCCCTTTTTTGCTTAAGTTCATTCCACAATGGAAACTATAAAATGTCACCGAATACCGAATCCGTGGCTTGGCGTCCATTGTTTTTTATGTGTGTAGTTCAAAGATTTCACTTGTGAAAGTTTGCCTTTTTTATCAAAATTGCGTACTGGATATATGCGAAAAAAACTTATAAGACGTCAAGTGGAGCTTCTTTGCCGCTCCTTATATACCACCTATGGTCAAAGATTGATGTCAAATTTCGCTAATAAGGCTAAACTAAGACTAATAAGTCTAAACTAAGACTGAAAGAGACAATTGAAGTAAAACTTTAACTGAAAATTAAAGTAAGATTGATGTAAAATTTTTGTATTTTACAATAACAGATCATATTATCGGGCATGTTCTGACAATCGCAAAACGCTTAAAATTTGCGATTGACTTGAAATCGCAAAATAAGTGTTTTGTAAATCTCAATCGCAAGAAGTTTGGCGACTTTAAATCGCAATAGTATGCGCCTTAAAATTACTAAATGTCGAAAAATATTAATTTTTTTATATAAAATTTTTTTTTTTAACATTTTTGGCCCATAGTTGTCGAACTGTGGAAAACTCAGTAGAGAAATCTTCAGAAAAAAATTCCTTTTTATAAAATTCATAATTCTTCAGTAAATTATAATAGTTGAATATGATTTTTCACATTTTTCAGCTGTATCCTATATCGAAAATTTGTTAAATGTTTAAAAAATCTAGTAAAAGGCACAAAAAGTGAGCAAGATTTCTCGGAAACGCCTAAAAAACATTGAAACATATTGAACACTAAAGCGAATTTAAGCGAAGTTAAACAGTATGTTTGAGTTGGCATGACATGTCATGTGCATGACATTTTTGAGATTGATATTTTTATAGAAAAGGTTGAATTGTGCAGCAGCCGTATTTAATTCGCTTAGCTAAAGTTAAATCTAGATCGCTAAAATGCCTTAGAGAATACAAAATTTAAACAATTTAGCGAGGACATTAAAAGCTACAATTGCGGCGAATTCAATTTGTATGGCATTGCCAAATTTAGCAATGCACATTACAGAATTGCATTCTTAGCCAAAAATCACTAAATAAACTTTATGGATTTGCCCGATAGAGATTTAGCTTAAGCGAATTGAAGAAAACGGTTGCAGGTCTCTAAAGAGAATTAAATGAAACATTTTGGTATTTTTTAACATTTAATTTTTTTAAGAAAAATTAAAATTTTTATATTATTTTGTCATTTATGGCGTTTTCTTTTCTAAAAAAAAAGTGTTGCATAAGTGTTACATGTAATTTGGCAACATTTTTAAATGCTCCCCTAATTTTTAAGAAGTGCTTCATATTTTACGTTTACAAAAGAACACAAATTTCGCGATTAAACAATAAAGTACAATTAGCGCAAGGTAAATTCAATTACAGGTGGTGGCAAGACTACAACAATCCAAAGCCAACAGAAACAACAGATGTTTTTTGTATTGCATTGTTTGTGTTTACGGCTCGAAACTTGCCACCACCTTGTACTGAATTCGCTTTGATCTAGTGCTGCACTCATGCCCCTCTATTTAAATTGAGTGTTGAACATGTAGCGTTTTTTTTTAATTTTAAAGCGAACATCATCAGAAAAGAACACTTTATACTTTTAAAATAACACGTGTTTTTCAGAAAAGAACATAAAAAAATGTAAAAGGCAGAATGAATGCAGAATTTTACTCAGAAAAGAAAACGCCATTAATTTTGATGTTTACACTAACTTATCATATTCTTATACAATAGGATGTTCACAACAGTGCTATTTAGACGAAAATAGCACTTTAGTACTTAGCACTTTAGAACACTTTGTTAATGTTTCAGTAAAAATGAATTAAAAATATACTAATAGCCTTTTTACACTGATCAACATCTACCATCAATTTGCCACCATTTGCGAAGATGTTTACATCTTTCCATAAGAAATACATAGGGCTAAAAACCAACATCTTTCAACATCTTTAAAAGATGTTCCTATCTCATTTTATTCAATTCTACATCTTTCGATTATTTTAGTGTCATCACTAGAAAAGTGGCAATAAGTTCTATTATTATTGTGGCATCACTGACAAAAATAAGTTTGTTTTGAAAGCAGCGTTACCATTTGTCAAGTTTTATCTTTTATTGCAATGTTTTTTTGTTAAGTATTTTTTATTTTTTTAAACAAATTGAACTTCAAATACATTTTTGAGTTTTCTTTTTAAATTTTGGCACTTTTGTGCCAAATTCCAAATATGGTGACATTTTTGTTTGACGGTAGATGTTAGATGTGAGCAATGTAAACTAGTGTTTCACATTTTCTACATCTTTGATGGTAGATGTTGATCAGTGTAAAAAGCCTATAAGAGCCACTGTTTGGGTTTGAGATTAAAGTTAATTTAATTCTATAATTAGCTAATCTGAGCATTAAATTAATCTAGTATCAATTGAATTTTTGTGTGGTGGCTCAAGCCATGTAGCGCTACCATGGCCCAATTAGTAGGTCTGCGCGCAACTAATGGGTGGTTAAATTTCAAGGGCCGATGTTGATTTTGAATAAAACACAAACTATTTAGGAAATTATTGTAATTTTATTTTATTATGATATATTGGTATTACTCAATTATGTATGGAACAAAATATCGGCCAAATGGGCGCCGCGACCACGGCGGCACACCTCCATCCGATGGTCCAAATTTTCGATGACCCTGAGGCATAATGGAGGTTCTATGCCGTTAATGTGCCGAATTATCTCATCCTTTAGCTCTTGAATTGTTGCTGGCTTATCGACGTACACCTTTTCTTTCAAATAACCCCAAAGAAAAAAGTCCAACGGTGTCAAATCACATGATCTTGGCGGCCAATTGACATCGCCATTACGTGAGATAACACGGCCATTGAATTTGTTGCGCAAAAGAGCCATTGTTTCGTTAGCTGTGTGGCAAGTGGCACCGTCCTGCTGAAACCACATATCGTCCACATCCATATCTTCCAATTCGGGCCATAAAAAGTTCGTTATCATCTCACGATAGCGAACACCATTCACAGTAACTGCCTGTCCGGCCTCATTTTGGGAAAAATACGGCACGATGATGCCGCCAGCCCATAAACCGCACCAAACAGTCACTCTTTGTGGGTGCATTGGTTTTTCGACAATCACTCTTGGATTCTCATTCGCCAAAATGCGGCAATTCTGTTTATTGACGAATCCACTCAGGTGAAAATGTGCCTCATCACTGAAGATGATTTTCTTCGAAAATTGATCATCCGCTTTCATAATAAGTCTGGATAACTTTAACACGTTGTTGGATTGTGTATCTCTCCATGGTTCAAATTGAATTAGTCTGAAATAGAGAAATGTCAAATAAAATTCGGAAAAAAACTTGGCGTTTAGGTGTGGTTCACATTCAACATCGGCCCTTACAATTTAACCACCCTTAATCCAACAATAGAAAAAACAACACGCATTTTGTTTGTGTAAAAAATGATAAAGAAGTCAAGAACAAAAGCAATTATTTGTGTAAAAAATGGTAGAAACGTCAAAAGCAATTGCTACCATAACAATTGCACGTTAAAAACACAACTCTGCAAAAAATCAGCAGGCGTTTCGAGCAGACCTACTAGTTGGACCATGTAGCGCTACCACACTGAGCACAAATAAATGGCCAAATATTTTTGCAAATGTCAACTTTTTATCAAAGCAATATGGATGTTTTCTAAGAAGAAGAAAATGTTCGAATTTGGTATTGTTTACAAGGTAGAAATTTTTTGTGTTTAAAGAAAAAATATAGAATGGAAAGATTATATAAAAAAGTGCTAAGCAATATATCAAGGGTATTCGTTTCAGTTTTTTTATTTGTTGGAAAAGTGGAAAAATTTAATTTTTGTTACAACAACAATCACAAGAAAAAAAATTCCACCAAAAGTTAAATTTTTATCAAACTATAACCAAGTGTAAAAAAAATCAGGATAAAAAGATGTAATTTTTCGCTTTAAACGTCAAACGAAATGATGTTGCCATTCATAAAAAATTGTTAATTTTTAATACAATGTACGAAAAGTTGCATCTCTTTTTATAAACACTTGAATTGTACAACTCTGATTTTAAAAATAATTTTTTATACCCTACAGATAATATTGGACTACGTGCAGCGTTACCGTTCAAAAAGGGGCACAAAAAGGGATTTTCAAAATAAAAGTGGCACAAAAAGGGGAATTCTGAGAAAAAAAGGGGCAACTTTAAAAATAAGACCATTTTCATTTTTATTAAGTTATTTTCACGGAAAACATAAACGTTACAAAAAATAAGCCTCTTCTTATGTATAAATAAAAGGCCTAACTCCACTTTTCGAACATTTCTCAATTTTGTTATATTACTATCTAATTAGATGTGAACCCTTTGAAAATGATTTGGTTCTTTTATAATTTAAATATTTTCCTTTAAAAAATATGAAAAATTGGTATAGGGTTTAAATCTTATATGATTTTTTCCGAAGCTACCAGCCAGATAAAAGGAAAATATACGTAACAAAATTAGGCCATTATATATTGCTTAAATATGAATTGCTAAGCTGCGCGTGTTTGGCAAATTTCTATTTGTAGCATTTTAAATTTTGAAAATCCATTTTTCAAAAAATACTAATTTTCTCTAGTCTTTATTTTGTGGAGTAAGGCCTTTTAGCATTTGACACATCCATATATAGTCGAACTTCCCTATATTATACAAAACTAACATTTTTTTACTATTGTTTATAAAAACTGGTATTTTAGTTCGATTATCTATTAACATTTGCTTCAATAATATCCATATAAGGAACAGTATGAAGACTTTTGCGTTAAGTGTTTAACTGCTTGTAAGAAATAAAGTGCTGGAAAAAAATCTGCTAGGCTACAAAACCTTTTGTACTGCTTATTTAACTTTTAATGATCAAATTTATTTTAAAAGAAATGCTGCTAAATTTATGTCAACTAAAACGAGCGACTGTTGTTAAAATCGTTATCAAGAAACTAAGATCCTGCCATGCTACCTTTGCGCTTAGTTAATTGTATACCATATTTTTAGGTAATTTTACCTATGATTTTTTTTGGTGTGTAAGGAGATCAAATTATAATAATTTCTAAATTTGTTCATTATATAGAAAGCTTCATTTTATAGAACTTCACTATAGAGATGTTCGAATGTATATATACACATTGAAAAAACACTTCTTGTTTGCAAGTTAACGTGTATGAACTGTTGCATATAATTTTACCTTTCACAGCTGGAAATATATAAGTTCGTTATTATATAAGTTTGTCGTTCCATTTTTAATTTAACAAAATCGGTTACTAATTGACTTAGTAATAGACTTATAACCACGTTAATATTCCCAAAATAAGGGCTTTGGCACTATAGCGCCTTTATTATGAGTGACTAGATGACCCGTGCGAATATATCGCACCGTTAGTTGTCATTTTTGTAACATAAAATGAAAATAATTAATAGAAATTTTAGTGACTTCAATACATTTTAAAATATAATTTTTATCAATGAAAATATTAATTTTTCAATTTCTAATTATTTTTCGTCATTAGTGTTAGAATTAAGCTTTAAAATGAGATATCATTCATTAAATTTGATGCGGTGGTATGGGAGATATTTGCAACCGACAAAAAAAAGTGCTTTAGAAATAATATATACTAGATGACCCGTGCGACTATTTCGCACCGTAATTTTTATCAATGAAAATATTAATTTTTCAATTTCTAATTATTTTTCGTCATTAGTGTTAGAAATAAGCTTTAAAATGAGATATCATTCATTAAATTTGATGCGGTGGTATGGGAGATATTTGCAACCGACAAAAAAAAGTGCTTTAGAAATAATATATATGATGATGATAGGTGGACCAAATTTAGTTCTGATATTTCTTATAAGGAGAAGTTAGTAGTGGTACGATTTTTATTAATGCATTACAGTGCTATGCTGTTTCTTTAGTTGTTATATAAGTATCTAATTTCCGAAAATATGCATCTATATATATTTATAATTAAGTTCAACATGGACTGCCGGGTATCAACTTTCAGTCTATTGGACCACTTATTGTTTTATAATGCTAATTTAAAAAAAAAATCCGTTTAGCGGATGCACTTCTATGCGGTTAAGTAAAAACATACAATCATATAAAAGTTGGAAGTTCAAAAAGGGGCAAAAGGGGCACAAAAACATACAAAATGATACAAAAGGGGATTTAAAATAAAGGGGCAAAGAAAGTGGCATGGCATTAAAAAAGGGGCAAAAATGCGACTTTAGTCGCATAACGGTAACGCTGACTACGTGGTCCAGTGTGGCTTAAATGGACTACTTACAACATGGTCCATTGTACTGTAGTATGTACCATGTTATAAGAAATCAACATGCAGTGATGCTAACAACTGCATGATGTATACTTTTCTATAGTTTACAGTATTACACATTGGTAGCCCTGATGGTATCCATTATTAATTTTTTATTTAAAAGTAAAGGTTTGTGAAATTTGTGGAAAAAAGGTGAAAAAATTAAAAATACCAAGTAAATATATTTAATAATACATACCAATAATAGACTACAGTACACACCATAAAAGGCGATTAGTAAAAAATGAAAAAGAAAAATGCTTAAACTACCCCTTAGGTATGGAGTACTATTAAAACTAACCCACTTTAGTACTCCATGGAGTAGTTTAGGGACTACTTCGGTGGGTTAAATGGTCCCCTCCTAGGACATCGTAATGTTAAAAGGACGACCTTTTACCCATATATTGAGTAGTTTTGGAGTACTCCTACTCCTTTCTGGACTACTCTTTACATGCATGTATGAACATTTCAAAGATAACTTCTTTCTCATTTTATCTTTCAAAAAGAAAAATTCATATTAAGAATGTGTGCAATTTAAAAAGTTATTAAAAAAGAATTAAATAAAAGAAATGGGGTCAAAAAAATGGACAGAAGCTGAAGTTAATAAAATACTCGACTTTTTGGCAGACAATCGCCATTTTGATGTAACTTTTTGTAGTCGAATATTATGATGAAAATGACACTATTCACTTCGTTTTAAATTAAATAATCAATTAACTCACTTTTAACACTTTTATTCAGCACCTTGAAAAATATCAATTACTTCCACAAATTATTTGACAGATTTTTTTTGACAGTTGTACTTTTTACAAAAAAAAAACCCGTTCACGTCAATAAGAGTGTAATTTTTCTTTTTTCCATTTTTCCAACCAAAAAAAAAATTGAAATGAATACCCTTATCATGTTTTAAAATTAATTTTTTGTTTATATTTTTGCAAAAGTTGTTTATGTTAAACATGTGTATGTTGAAAGTTTAAGTTTAGGTTTAAACCACCACCGTTGGCCGCTTAAACTAGCAAAAAAAGTTAAAAAAATACAACTCAAAAAGATAATACGGAGATTAAAGTTAATTTAATCGCTAATCTCTTAACCAAAAAGTGGCTCTAAAAGATTTTATCATTTTATTTTTTTTAAATTATTTTTAAGGAGCAGTTTTTTTTTTCAATAAAAACAGATTTTTTTTTGGCCGTTGTCAGTAAAAAGTGGCAACACTGTTTCCAGTTGTTTTCTATGACGTTGCGGTTTATTAAATAAGATTTTGAAACTTTTTTAATATGTTTTGATTAAGTTTTTAGCTAGTTATTGTTATTTTAATAGATATTCCATATTACATTTTTTCGAAAAATTTAAAATTCAAGATTGCAATTACATATTAACGAACATTTTTTTGCCTGATTGATATTTATTGAATTGTTATCGCAAAGAGAAGTTAAGGGAACTCCCTCTTTTTATATTGTTTAGTTGATATTTTAAAATAAATACATATGCTAACGATTACATTTTAAACAAACCATTTAAAATTTAAAAGCAGTTTTTTTTTATCTAATTTCTTAGCTTTTGTTGCTATTTTTAAACCAATTAGAAACAACGTATTTTTTTTATAAAAAAATAAATTGACTTTGAGCAAGTTGTTCTAAACACCTGCTAAAAAGAAAGAAATTTTTTAAGAAAAGAAACAAAAAAATATTACGAGTGTGATTTTTTCTTAAAAAAAAAAAAAAAAAAAATAAAAAAACAAAATACAGCAAATTTATTGGTAAATTTATAATATTTTTTAAAAAACGAGGACATTTTTGTATGTGTTAAAAAAAACCTTGTGGCCTTTGTTTCTAGTACAATAGGCAGTAAAAGTGATTTATGTGCTGCGCCTAAAATTATACTATATTTAAGTTCATACGAAAAAATCAAACTGTATACACATTAGTTTGGGTTAATTTGGTTGCATAGTATTTTTTTAAGCTTTTTCCTTTATTTTTCGAAAAAATAAATAAAGTATGCACTTTAAACAAATGTTGTTTAGTTTTCTATTATTTTTTTTTTTTTTGGCAACAAAAGTGCTTGAAGTTTGCCAAATAAAAAAAGAGGAAACTAACTAACCCTTCCCCAGCACCACTACCATCACCAGATCTAGCCAAAGTTCTTAAGTTTTAACAAAAATTAAAAAAAAAAAAAAAAAAAAATACAAAAACAACAATAGGAAAAAGCGCCAAATTGTCTAATTGTTTATGCGCTGATGACTGTGTCTTGTGAATAATTTAAATAAATTTTAAAGTGATTCGTTTTTTTTTTTATAAAATAAATGTGATTGATTATAAAACCCATAAAATATAAATACATTTTTAAATCAAATAGTTCAAATTTAAAAAAAACCCCTCTAAAAAACAAACAAAAATTCAAATTTAATTTAAAAAATTAACAACCAAGATGCTTTTTAAACACATTTAGGGCTAATAAATCAGTTCAGGTTAAACTTTCTTTTTGGTTTAAAATGTGTTTAAACCAGTTAATATACAAATCAGTTAATATATAAACCATATCTTAACTCATAAAATGGGCGTTTAAACTGCCAATACAAATCATACGAAGTTGACAACATTAAGTTAAGTTCAACTTTATCAGCGTTTGATCATTAACTGATTTATTAGCCACAAGTGCAACAAAAGCAACATTTAATGAGTGCAAAAAATGGAGAAAAAACTATGTTGTACTTTTGATTAACAATATCAAAATATTACTGGCAAATTACATAATCAAAGAAATTTGCTTTTTTCCATTACATATGTATTTACAAAGGTTGTTTAAAGGGAGTACCAGTAACTAGCATATGCATACCAGAGAATGACAAAAGTATAATTTTAAGTACTATTAAAGTATTAGTGAGCAAACATGTGTTAATATGCATGGGTAACCCTGCAAATAATAATAGGACCAGTCGAAACACGCGTGTAAAGAGTAGTCCACAAGGGACCAGGACTAGTCCAAAAGTAACCCAAACGTATGGAAAAAACCTGGTCTTTTTAACACTACGATGTCCTAGGAGAGGACCATATAACCCACCTTTGGACCACTAAGGAGTAGTTTTAAAACTACTCCATGTTATACTCAAGATGATAAGTTTTGAAGTCGTTTAAAAACGAAAGCATGTCGTTAAAAAACGAAGACATGTCGTCTCACTACAAACACTTTTTAACAATGACATGGTCCATGCTTGCATTACATCGGACCAGTCCATGGAATAGTCCATTTTATCAAAATGGATCAGGTGGTGCAACTTTATTTGCAGGGAAAGATCAAAACCATACACACACATACCATACCCATACCCTGCAGAAAAAGTATCTAGTATTTAGCTAGAAATTTACTAGTTAGTTTTGACTTAAAACTAATAAAAGCAAAACTAAATTTGACAATTCCCCTCAATATTTTTTTCACAAATCATTATTGTTTTTAGTGTATGTGTTTATTGTAGAATAATTTTAAGCACTTAACCCTGGAACCAGAGAGATAGAGAATATTATAACTCTAAATAGTTTATATTAGGGAATGGTAAATGAATTCCAAAATCGATTTTCGATTTTTCGATCGATTTTTTTATTTCGGTTTTTGAAATCGATTAATCGAACCTCATAATCGATTTTAAAATCAATTTCAAATCGTTTAAGATTAATTTGCAAACTTATTCCTTATACAACACAGGGGGATACACCAGCATTTTTTTTTTTTTTTTTTGCAAACTACTGGAGAAATTGAACTAAGATTTTTACAGTGGGTAGATATGACTACTGTTTATAAGTCTGTGTTTATACGGCTCATGTCTTATTGACAAGATTGCTACTTTAAAGGCGAGAGGGACGAGGGGAAAAGAAACGAGTACACAGATGCATGTACTGTCTTTACGTTTTGCTTTCTTATTCGCTGTTTAATTTTGTTTTTGTTTTCAATATCAAATAAAATTAAAAACGGTATTAAAAAACTAAGGTTGTAATTTTGTATCTACAGTGTTGTGATGGTACCATATTTTTGGTAGAGTCACAATTTTGTATTTACAGGGTTGTGGCGGTACATAATATTTAGAAGAGTCGTATTTTCTGCCTGGGTTGCTTCACATAAATCGGAATCACTTTTGATCGGAATTGATTTCTGTAACAATCCTGAATGTATGGATAGTATTTCACAGGATTATGGCAATAGGTCCTGATGGGTAGCGACTGTTTCTTTGCTAAGTTACTATTAAGTTAGATTTAGAAAACAAACGTTTACATGTCATTGATGTCGGAAAGATGCAGATTTATTTCCTTGTAATTTCGTATTTGTTAGGATAAATAATAATTATATAATTAGATTTTAATATCGCTCACACACTGGTCTATTTGAATATTAACGTATTTTACGGTGGTCTTGATCTCTCAGGTGGAATGGTTGTTCATAACCCTTTAATTGTGAAATTGAAACAGTTGTGATTGCAGACCCATGTGTCTCAGTTAATGAATGAAAGGAAAAATGGAGTTATTAACGTATTTCCATAAGATTGCCATGATTTAATTCACCTGTTGTATTTCTATGATATGTTGATTTTCTGAAAGCTGACTTTTAGGGTTTGGGTCAGTGTGATATGTTTGGACTGTTTTGTTCACTGTCCATTGATGACTTTAATTTCTGAAGAACAAGAGCCCCTATATTAAAGTTGAAAGTATACCAAGGGTACTTATAGGTAAAGACGTAAAACTACAACTTTAAACTTAGTAAACTGCATAAACATACCACCTACATATTGTGCATGCTCATAATTTAGCGATTTAATTAAGATTAAAATTAAAAATTGCAAAACTTTTGATAAAAAAAAAATCGATTTTAAAATCGCATACGTAAATCCGATTGCAAAAATCGATTTATTTTACCACAAAATCGATTGGAATCGAAATCGATTTACCATTCCCTAGTTTATATAGTTTCCTTCCTATATGCAGGCTTTCAAGGTCATTAATTTAATGTGAATAAAATATTATTTATTTCATTATCAATAAAGTGTGCCCCGATATGATTTTCGTCATCATTCTACATTGTAAATCTGATGATACTTTTGTTGTTGTTGTTTCTACAACAGACAGGTAAATTGTTTTTTTTTTACCTACTTTTAAAAAGTGCTGTTGTTCATACAACGAACAAGTAGTAAATCACTTTTTTACCAACTTTTATAGTGTTGTTTTTTTCTACAACAAACGGCGTCACCAATAAAGCTGCGCAGCCGGAATTCGGCGCCTTACAACTAGTAAAATATTAGTCCAAAACCTGATAAGTGAAGGCATCATACTATTCTTCTCTCTCACCAATAAACTCAGACTTTCTGAAAGAAAACTTTAATAGTGTGTACACAAAATTTTTTATTTAATGTTTTTATTTAATACAACCAAGGCGAATTCAACAAGGTCAACTCTTTAGAACATCTGTTCGTCAGCTCTATTATCCGAGTTGTCAATAAATTGTATTTTTTAATTATTTTTGTTTTTCATTTAAATTTTATACTTTTTATTTAAAAAAAATTGTGATAATTTGTGAAATTTTATGACAAAAAAATTAATTGTGGCTTAATTCTAGTTAACCAACGCAGTTCCAAGTAAAAAAAAAACAAAGGGGAATAGAAAATGAAAAAAAAACAAGATAAAATAAAATGGCACAATTCTCGGAAACGCTTAGTTTCCGAGTCATGGATCTCTTAAGTCTTCATATAAATTTGCGGTTTCCCACTACATATCTTTTGCTATGCGAAGAACCTTTATTTTGCAAAGTCGGTGTTTATTATACCATAGATGAGAAAATCCTTGCGCCCAACCGAAGGCCTGCTATGTGGAGAAGGTTTATTAAGCGAAGCTGGGGTTTATTTGATTAAATTTTTGATTCCTAGTGCACAGTTTTGTAAAAACTGTATTAGGAGGTAAAGAGTTAAAAAGTTTACAATAAATTTTACATTTTCAGAAAGATCTGTTAAAAAGCTTTCAAAAGACACTAATAATGCCCACATACGTTTACAAATGTAGTGGAAAATCGCAAATTCATATGAAAACTTCAGAAGTCCATTACTCTGAAACTATGCGTTTTGTAGAATTTTACCATGAAATTTGTTCTTCTTATTTTTAAATTTTCTATTCCTCTATGTCCTTTTTTGTTAGAGCTGCTTTGGTAACCTATATTTGTTTCTAATTTGTAGGCATATGCTGGGTCCTTGAGCAATTTTTAGTCTATTTAGCCATGTCCGACTGTTCAAAACACTCTGACTTTCGAAAAAACTCAAAATAAAAGAACAATATTGGTGTAAAATTCTTTCCACTTCTCCTAAGCATTTCTGAATTGAACTCCAACACAATTGGTTTTTTTTGGAAACGAGCCAAAAAACCCAATGTGAAACATCATGCCTTAAAAATTTATACACACTTTGATTAAAAAAGACTAATATAAATGCATGGCAGAATGCACCCTTAACATTAAATCTTCAAAAACACAGAATACATTAAATTTTGTTTAGATCGGTTCATAAACACACAACTTTAAATATAAAAAAATCAATAAAAAATTTTATTGTTTACTTTTTATTCACACTTTTTGTAAACAACTATTTTGACAACTCGGATATGTTACACTAACAAAATGCCTGTAATTTTTGTTAGAGTTGTAATTGTTGTAGCGACGAGTTTACCTTGTTGAATTCGCCTTGAATACAACAATCCAAAAAAAAAAAAAAAAAAAACAGAAATAACATTGGGTTTTTTGCATTGCATTGTTATTGCTTATTGCTAGAAATGTAAATTTTTCTTAGCCAAACACTAACAAACCAAAACAAATAAGCTCGAACTGTCAAAATCAGATGCCATTTCGACACCACCTGTAGTTAATTCGCCTTGGTTTTGTTTTAATACATTAGGTTAAACGGCTAAACAAACACGATGGTTATACAACAATTTCTTTTTACAATCTTTTTTAAATGCATAAAAAAGTAAGAGTGTGCTAACCGGTGTTGACATTTATTTTTAAAAAAAACTGACAATTTCAAAAAAAAAAAAAAAATCTGTTTTTATGAGAAAATTTTAATATTTTTAAAAATTTTGTTAAACAAATTTCCGAATTTTTTGATCATACTATTGGAATTTATTGAGGATATAATAGGGAATAAAAATATGAAAAAATTATATCAATACCGCCCATAGATTTTCCGCACCTGTGATTTAAATTTTGCTATTTTCGTGAAAACCAAACCCATATTTTGGCAAATGAGTCCAATTACTGTTGTGAATTTAATGTAAAACGTATTCAGAATATTATAGTCCAGATAATTTTAATTTTTAACATTAACCCTAAAAGCATGAAGGTCAAATTTTGACATACATATTTAGAATTTCTAAAGGAAAGATAGCGAAATATTGTATGTTTTTGTTTCGATTTTAATGAAACTAGAGAAAAATATACCCTAAAATCGGAAAAAATGTATTTTTGGCAACGCTGGTCCTAACTCATATCATTGCCTGCATTTTTAGATATTCGAGTGAATTTGGCATGCATATGTTTTGTATGGTGTTGTGGTTCATTTTTGCACAACATTTAAACTTATATTCTTACCCCACAATTACACAATGGGTCACGTTTGTTTTACGTAGGTTATTTGCAAATAACTTGTTTGAAAACAAAACTTCTATTAGGTTTTTGATATTATATGCACAATCAATTAAAATTAATATCAAAAAACTATTTTCAAAAGAAGAGGTCGGTCACACACACTGTGGCTGGTAAAACTTTGACTACTCTGGATCTAGATGTTTAACCCATATTATCCCTTTGGTATTAAAATACATACAACTATGATAATTAATATTTAAATAAAATTTGAAATATAATCCCAGCGAAAAATAATCTTGAATAATAAATTTATTTTCTTATTGCATCTGGGGGACTTGAAGAGTGAAAACCGCAAATGTAAAAACTTTTTTAATATTAAAAAAATAACAACTTTTTTTCGCGCCACTTCTTTAGATATTTTTCGTTCTGTATGAGTTAAAAAATATTAATCTTATTGACTATATCTGTGGCATATTCACAAAACATCTTAAGTCGAGATAAGACAGCAAAAAATTAAAAAAAAAAACTCGGTGAAAAAATAATTTTTATTAAATAATAAAATAAACCAAAATTAAAGAAAAATTTCGTTTATAAAGCTTTGTTCACAATCAGAACAACAATTTCGTTTTTTCTTCTATCTTTTTTCTTCCCAAAGTATTTCATATATTTTCCTTTTATTTTTAGAACAAAAATGTAACTTAAATTTTTTTTAAAAATGTGACTTAAGTTGAGTCTACTTTAACTTCAGCAACAATTTGTATGAAATTGTTTCTGACGCCTCAAATAATAAAATGAAAATTTTAACATATTGTTGTAAAAAATAATAATAAATGCATAATATTGTTGTGGCTAAAATTAGCAAACGGTTTCTTAATGCAAAATGTGTGTGGTTGCAAAAGAAATTGTTGCTCTATTATGAACACCAAGTGAAAATGTTTTTTTTGATTGTGAACGAAGCTTGATACAAAATTTTAAAAACTTAAACAAAAATGTTTTTTGAATGAAAATTCGAATGATTTACAACATTTTTTTCTACTTTTTAAATTTGACTTAAGATGTTTTGTTAAAATGTAGTTGCTTTATAAGAATATTATTTTTATTTTATTAATTTTTTTTTTTTCTTTACAGATTTGTAAACAACAACAACTAAAAAATAAATTGCATTTTATTTCTTCGATTGTTTTGTTTTTCCTTAAACACTTCCTTCACCCTCTATAAAAACGCCAACAGATAAGGAGAGAGAACAACTAAACAACTTAAGCGTTAAAACAAACATTAAAGAGCATAAAATCTTTTATTTTTACATGCTGTGCTGTACTGCTGCTGTCTGTATGTCTGTCTGTCCGCACCAGTATCGATAATTAAAAGCAACAATTTTAAAAACAAATCTATAAATTTTACACAAAAATAACTAAAGAAATGTTTTAAAATAATGTAAATATTAAAACAACAACTTTGTTTTTTAGGCTAAAATATTTACCGCAAGAGTTAATAAGAAAAAACAAAATCTGAATCGCAAGATTTTTAATAATAAAAAAAAAAAAGAAAATAAAAGGCAAACACTTTAAACGGATTTTTTAAATGAGCCTAAAATACAAAAAGAAACGTAAAATTAAAGCAAAACTCTTTAAATTATTATTAACAACTACGTCTTCGCTTTAGCTACATTTATAAATAATTTACTATAATAAAATTAAAAAAATCGTGCAATCATTTAGTAAAAAAAACTAATAAAACGTTAAAAAAGAAGAAAAATCATATAACTGGAAATAAAAACATATTTTTGGAAATGAAAATGTAAGTTTTACTTATTTTAACTTTATTAATTAAGTTGTAAATATTAATAAGTCTGGTTTATTAAACATGCACTATGTAAAAGTTACTTTCTATGAAAATGAAATATATTTATTTATTAATTGAGAAGTCTTAAAATAAGTTAACAACTTTTTTGGTCATAATATCAGTAAATATTTAAGTGAATTATGATGTATATGCCACAAAACTTAATAAAAAAAAAAAAACGTTAAAAACACTGAAAATTTTTCAAAGGACTTTCTTTTTACAAAATAATTTTTTAAAGCTCTTCAGGAAAAAAGTTCTTTTAAATACTTAAAAGCTCTTTAATAGGTTCCTAAGCTATGTCAAAAAGATTAAAGAAATTATTTTGTAAAAAGCTAAAAGCGATTTTTATGCTAGTCCATGTTTAAAAGCTATTTTAAAATTTTCAAGTTGTTCCATGGTAAAAAGCTCGCTAGAGAAAAAGCTAAGCTGTTCTCTAGGAAAAAAGTTCTTTTAAATATCCTTAAAAAAATAAAAAATAATATTTTTTTCGAAAAATCAAAACAAAATCAAAAAAATAAATAAATAAATTTATGAAAAAAAAAAGAAATAGGGGGTATTCACGTCACAAGTTGCACCCTTGCAAAAAAGGAAAAGTGCAAAAATATAACAACAACCACAAAGACAATTATTTACGAACAACTAATTGTCTGTGTGGTTGTTGTTTTATTTTTGCACTTTTGCTTTTTTGCAAGGGTGCAACTTGTGACGTGAATACCCTTATAATTATTATGGTCCCTGTTAAGAAAGCAGAACTTTTGCCCAGTAAAATATTCTGTTCAAGATCTAAATCATTTTTATAGTCTTCTCCACAGGTGGAAAGGGCAAATATAAGTTTGTCATTGCTACAATATTGATCTTAAACCATATTTAGTATAACTGGTTGTAAACCCTATGAAGTAAAACAGTTTTAAACAACTTTATTTTATAGTACAAGGCGGAAAAAGAACGAAATTATTTTATATTAAAGAGTAAAAACCTGTGCTGTTTAGATTTTTTGCATAAAGAATGTCTTTGCATAAAGCTTTTAAATTATTCTGTAGTAAAAAAGTGTTTTAACAAAGTACTTTTCCTATAACATAAATAACTTAAAATAATCCAATAAAAAAGTTTTAAGTAATTAGAGCTTTTAAAAAAGCTTTAAAGCAGCTACATCTTAACCAGTGAAGGGCAACACACATACTATCACATTTATGCTTGTGTGGGAAGCAGCAGAAAACAAATGACGCTCACCAACAAGCGTTGATCTGCAACAGAGAACTGCAAAATCACTATTTTTCTTGATTTATTCATACGCTAAAATTTACATTCACTCTTTGCTTGCAAAACAAAGTTCAACGTTGGTAATGAAAAATCGTTTCGTACACATTTGATTTTTGCATGTATTCGTTTTTTATTGAAAGTGCTTTTTTGCATTTTTGTTGCGCACGCAATATAAAACAACTGTGTAAATTCAAAAGGAACAAATTCTAATACTTTTGCATTCAAGTAGTCATTGTCCACTCGATGAGACGCTTCGTTATAACATTAACAACAATAAACCACTCGATGAGACGCTTTGTTAAAATTAACAAGAATACATTGTACCTACATAAAGAACTACTGTACTTTTTAAGATGAAAAAAGTATGTTTCTATGGAAATTGTTTGTATGTATGTATGTACCTACATATGTGCGTTTAGTTTCATTTAAATTTGTTTTCTTGTACTACATAGTTAATGCTGAATGAATTCATGAGTAATGATTGCTTGATTTCTGGCTTTTTTGTTTGTATTTTTTTTTCTTTACCAAAACAATCATTGTCACACCGAACACACAAACATCTTTATTAAAAAACGAAGCTAACGATTGTATAAATAACAAAGCACGATGTGCATTATTTGATTGACTGCAAACCAGCAGCGAATATTTGCGGTTGCGCAAGTTTGATTGTATGACCGCAAGTGAGTGTATTTGTTGCTGTTCATTAAATGCGATTTTTTTACAATTGCACAAAGCCGTTCTCTGATCTGCAACCGATTTAAATAACTTTGACAAAATGACAATGACGAAATGTGTCACAGACCACACTAATGGCCAATTTTCAGGATTGATATTAAAACACATTTATTTTTAAAATCGTTTTAAATACAAAATTCTCTTCTTCACTAAAAACTTAAGTGAAACTTAATTCACCGATGTGGTACACTTAAATTCAACTTAAGTTTCCATTGTAATATTTTAGCAAGGTGACCTCAATATCACAACAATACAACAACAACAGGCAAAGCATTAACAGTCAGCTGTTTTTTTTCAGACCACCTTGTAAATAAATACACTTTTTTATATATTTTTTTTTGTATTTAGTAGTGCTACCATACTTTTATCTTAATTAAATAAGACTTTTTCAAATAAAACTCAAAAAACCAATCTGTTTTAAATACGATTTAAGTTTGTTATGAAAATTAACTTAATATTGATTTAAATACTATCCTGAAAATTGGACGTCATTGCTTTAAAAATATTCTGTAATAAAAATTGCTCTTTAAAGAATTTTTACGGGTTTTTTCGAAAAATCCTTAGAAATCCTATATGAGCTTTTTAGAAAAAAATGGGGTTTCATAAAGCTTTTAAGCTTATCTGTTGCAAAATAAAATTTTAGAGTAAGGCAAATTCAAAGCAGAATTTATAGATTTATCAAGCCATTGCATAGCAAACGAGATGTATGTCATAATGTACCTGATAAGAGCAACACGATTTTAGACTACGAACAGGTACAAAAAGAAAGAACTAATCACCAGTGAAAGAGAACCAATAATGTAACTGGTTTATGAAGAACAAAAAGGTAGAAAAAGCAATGAATTACAGTATGTTCTTCACCTTCACCGGTGGTGTGACACATTTTTTGGGACTTTCTATAATTTGGTTCTTGAATTTTATTCTAGAACTTGTTTTATTGAAATAATACTACATTGTATTGAAATAATACTACATTGTAGTAACTGACACTAAACACGTTCATTGAGAATAGATGTGTGACTGGTCAAATGGTGTCAATTGACCCCCTCCAATGACAACCCCATTTAAATGTGATAGGTCTTATTCTTAGAAACTGTTAAAACTAGAACCGGTCTGGCTATTGAAATATCGAGTCTCGGGGCCGTCCCAAACCCAATGGTAGATAAAATCTGCTATTCTATATTATAAAGATATTTAAAGGAATTTTTAACTACTTTTAAAAAAAGGTTTATTTTAAAGCTTTTAAGATATTTTGACAATAATCATTTCTATAATATAAGGGGAGATATTCTTAAAAAGTTTACTAAAGAGCTTTTAAACTATTCTTTATGTACTATGAGGACTTAAAAAACAATTTTATTTTCGTTTTTTTGCTCAAAATCTTTTAAAAAGAATGTCTCATTTATTTGCTTTAAATTGATATTATAGAAATACCAAAGAATTAGCATTCTATTAGGCTTCTGAAAAAAATTAATATACATACTCCTAAAAATATGCAAATTCTTTTATTATTCATACTTATCGTGGTTGGCATTTTGTGGCGAAAATTAGGCGTTTTTAAAAAAATGGTATTGTGAATAACAAAAACAACAACAAATACGAAACTGTTTACAAATCTATTACAAAAACAGTTATCGTTGTTGGTGTATTTGTTGCAAAAGCAGCCGTTAATTGTTTTTTACCACGACAGCGCAAATGTACAAATTTTCGTCTAAATACGCCAAACAGGATAAGGATGATTGGCTACTTTTTGGATTTAAAGGACATACTGCAAAGAAATAGCTTTTATATATCTTGGGCGTTAGGCAAAAAGGTCTTAAGTCAGAAACTAGTTTTTCGTAATGTAAAATTAAAAATTATTTATTGGGTGTATTTCATAGACTATTTTTCTAAAGAGCAGTTGATAACGATTAGAAGATTATATATACATATATATATATTTATATATATCCTTTTATTTATATAAATGAATTGATATTGTACATATCGCTTTATTATATAAAAGTTCATTTTGAACATAGGGCGTTAGAAGATTAGACTTAAGTTATTAATACCAAACGAATGAAAAAAAAAATGAATTTAAACCAATCAAAAACTGAAAATGCGTTTTTGCCAAACGCCAAAAGATATTTTATAAAAATTTTATTTTTTTTTTCTTAATCTTATAAAATTTTCTTTAATAATTTTCACTTTTCCTCTTTTTCTTTCCAGCTTTTAAATTTTTGAATTTCCATTTGAAAAATACTTTCCAAATAAAATTTGAGTCAAAACCATAATCTGTTTTTTGTTACTAATAAAAATAAATTATTGAAACACCAAATAAAAACTATTTAAACTACTACCACTTGTTTTGCTTCATTTAAAAAAAGCAAAACTATTTCAAAACCCTGTAGTTTTATAAATTAAACCGGAAAGTCCAGAAGAAACACCAGAGCATTAATTTTTAAATCGCCAAAACAACTAAACCTTCAACTTCAATTTGATTGGAATTTTTTTCTTCCCCGGGTGTTAAAAATAAAAGCAGCCAACACGCAGGCATCAGGCGGCATTGATAAACCTTCAAAAGACACCACTGCATTAGGAGTCGCAGTCGAAGACGCGGACGACGATATGAGTGGGCGTCCAAGGACAACCTCATTCGCTGAGGGCAATAAGCAGTCACCAAATTTAGTACTGGGAGGCGTTAAAACAAGCAGTAAGTACTTTTTTTTATTATTTATTGCTTTTTTCTCTAATTTAGTTAATAAGAAAATTAAATAGAAATGATTTAGAAAAACCAAATTGTCAGGCGCGGATCAAACCTTACCGTTTGGGGGTCGGTTTCTGTTGAGAAATTTACATACATATTTAACAAAATGTAATTTTGCTATTAGCGACAGAATAGAAGCAAATAATACCATACGAATGTCAAAAGTGAATTTCAGAAACTTTGAGAAAAAAAATTTATTAAGGGTATTCATTTCAGTTTTTTTATTTGTTGGAAAAATGGAAAAGTGGAAAAATGTAATTTTTGTTACAACAACCACAAGAAAAAAAATTCCACCAAAAGTTACATTTTTATCAGACTATAACCAAGTGTAAAAAAGTCAGGATAAAAAGATGTAATTTTCCGCTTTATACGTCAAACGAAATGATGTTGCCATTCATAAAAAATTGCTAATTTTTTATACAAACTACGAAAAATTGCATCTCTTTTTACAAACTCTTGAATTGTACAACTCTGATTTTAAAAATTATTTTTTATAGTTACAACATTTCTTTTTCATTTAATCTTTCAAAAAGAAGAAATTCATATTAAATATGTGTTCAATGAATAAAGTTATTAAAAAAGAATTAAAAAGAGAAATGGGGTCAAAAAAATTTACAGAAGGTGAAGTTAATAAAATACTCGACTTTTTGGCAGACAATCGCCATTTTGAGTAACTTTTTGTAGTCGAATATTTTGATGAAAATAACACCAATCACTTCGTTTTAAATTTAATAATCAATTTATTCACTTTTAACACTTTTGTTCGGCATCTTGAAAAATATCAATTACTTACAAGAATTATTTGACAGATTTTTTTTGACAGTTTGTAAAAAAAAAAAAAAACCCGTTCACGTCAATAAGAGTGTAATTTTTCTTTTTTCCACTTTTCCAACCAAAAAAAAAATTGAAATGAATACCCTTATTATTTTTGGTAAAAAAAGAAAGAAAATAAATAGAAGTCAGAATATAATAATTTAAGGGTTTATTGTAAGAACATTAAGGGTATTCACGTCACAAGTTGCACCCTTGCAAAAAAGCAAAAGTGCAAAAACATAACAACAACCACAAAGACAATTATTTACGCACAACTAATTGCCTGTATGGTTGTTGTTATATTTGTGCACTTTTGCTTTTTTGCAAGGGTGCAATTTGTGACGTGAATACCGTTATTATATGTACTGCCATGCTTATGATAAAAGGTAGTAAAGTGTAAAAATGAAAATCAAAGAAAACTGACATTTAAATATTGGATTAAATAAAAATTTTTATTAAGTATTGGCAAATCGTTTATTAACAAAATAAAGAAACCGTGCTTTTATCATTTGGGGGGGGGGGACAATATTTCCTTCCCCCCCCCTGGGCCCACGCCTGCAAAATACATAATTTTTTTTGGAGCAAGTTTCAAAAAATCTATTATATTTTGTAAACGATTCGTGTGTAAGCCATTAATATTTAAATAAAATTGTTGCTTTCTTTTGGGAATTAAAACGTTTAATTTTGAAATGTGTTTGTCACTCTTTATCAAGGCGAATTCATTAAAGGTGGTCTTAAAAGCACTGCTGATAATTTTGTTTAGCTTTATCATTGTTGGATGTCGAAATTTTGTTTATTATCTTTGTTTCTGTTTTGTTTTATTTCTGTTTTAGACATTGTACCTACAATGATTTTACAAAAACAAAATTGCTTGTGGTTTTTGTAAGAGTTGTACTTTCTTTAGTACCGCGATCACCTGTAATGAATTCGCCTTGCTCTCTATTAAAATTCAACATTAAGAAAATATAGCGAACGATGGGACCGTGTATAATAAAATAAGGAACAAGTATTAATTATGTATATAAAAAGATCTTAAATACAGCAAAAAGTTCTTAAAAAAGCTTATAAATACCACAAAAAGTTATTAAAAAAGCTTTTAATCTTTTCTGAAAAGAGATCTTAATTGAGAGAAAAGAAGTTACATAAAGAAAAAGCTCATTAAAGAACTTGAAGGCTAGTCTATTAAAAAAGAAGCTTTCAATATATGTACCTACCTATCGACTTCACTAAATAATTATGTAAATAAGTTGCGCAATATAAAAAAAATAAATGCCCCAAATTTCCATTCAATAAACATACAATATATTGTGTCACCTTCTAATGTTAGATACACACAGGAAATTTAATTATGCAATATCAATTATCGAAAAATAATTTATTAAAGAAAACGTCCTTTTAAGGAGCCTAAGTTTAAAGAAACTGTGCAATAATTTTAAAAATCTTACATGAAAACGTACTGAATTTCCCGTACCTGCATAAAATACGGTGTGCAGGTTTATTTGCACTATGAGTAGAGTATAAAAATAAATTGCACGCAACTGTTTCCTTTCTTTCTGTTGTTTTTTTTCTTCTTCTTTTTATCGATACAAAACAACAACACTTACATATACATATGTATACAATCTTGAAAATATAATATTGCACGAGTTGTAACTATGCAATAAATAAAAAACAAATTAAACAGTAAAAAATCGCAAAAATACTCTCTCTTACCCATTAAATGTTTTAGAATAAAAGAATAATTTACGAGGGTCACTCACTTCTACGCTCAATTTCTTATTATGAACGGTAACAAAAATAAACTAACAAATAATAACTGAAAGGCAAGTAAACTAAAATAGAAAAATGAAGGCTATAGTTTATTTCGAATACATGAAAAGACAACGATTGGATACCCCTCTTCCCATTAAAATTAAAAGAATATTAAATATTTTAATTAAAACTAAATGATGTATTTTATAATGATTGGAAATAATCTAAATCGCACTTCTAATAGCCTCTTAAAATTTAATTTACCTTGGCTTTTTTACACCGGAATTTGAGTCAATTTGCTACCTTGGCCTTTATCGGGGCTGGAATGGTCAGAGTTAAGAATTTAAATTAGTTTTTGACCTATGGTACTTTGGAATTTATATATTTATGCATATATTAAGACCTTTAATTCCTAGTTAAACATAGGGCCAGTATAAATGCATTCTATATTTAGCCAATGATATCATTTCCCTAAAGGATTGGTTGGTCTGCAAGCCGGAAGTATTAGACGATTTTATAAGCATTGATTTTGTCGTGCTAATAATTCTATTTGGGATTACATACTTGAGAAGCTGTGGGAGAGAATGCACATACATATTGTCTTCTTTGATAATTAATTTGTATTAATTTTTTGTCTCCGTTACTTTGATATGGTTTCATGTTTTATTATATGTATGTATGTATCTAAAGATTACTACATTGAAGCCCTACAGCACTTACAAATATCCGATACGATTGGAGTAACTTTAGATTTTTTTCATATTTTTCCTCCGTTTTGATAATTTTGCCGTCTAAAGGTTAAAAAACATAGAGCTAGAGTGTTAGTTGTCACACAATAACGTTGAAAAATATCTAAACTTGCCGATCGGGGGCGAAAAAAACTAAGAATCTTTAACAATATATCCTCATGACGCAAACCAGCTGGTTCCCAATGAGGCGAATTTTCCGAAACACTTAATTTTTTCGTAACTCAAAAAAAAAAATTTTTTTTAATGGTTTGTTGTTTGAATTGCATTATTTTATCACCAAGTGTTCTGCAATTTTTTTCTTTTTATTACTTTTTATTTCTTTCGTTTATTTGAATTAAATTTAAAATTTTTTAAACACTTTTTTTCATTTTTTAAATGATTTTATCCTATCTCTTATCAATTTTATTTTAGTGTTTCTCCAAACATCTTAATTTGAAGGCAACACCTCTCTATTTGAGGGCAATCGACCTCATTAAATCAAGTTGAACTTGTGTTTTTTTCATTGATTTTTCCTATTCTCTTTCTAATTTGTTTTTGTACAACTTCTGGACACCTCTATTCTATAGAAAGTATTTTTTAATTTTTATTTATAGTCGTATCAGCGTTGCCGTTGTGCCCCTAAAGTAGGAATTTGTTTATTTTTAGAGTTCTTTGCAACTTGCTATGACTTTCAGCTCAATAACTCATATTCTTTTTTTTTTCAAGTTTAAACGGCAACGCTGTTTATTGTTTCTTCTTACTCTCTGACTCCCAGATCACAAAACTTGTAAAAAAAACTGTTAATATATGCGCTCACTTATATTTTTTTTTTTCTATTTACATATTTATTTTTTGTGACGTACATACAACTTACATACATATGACTGAAAGTAAATGAACCTACTATAACCATTGATGTTGTTTTTGTTCTTGTTTTTATTGCAAACTTACAAAAACCAGTGTTAACAACATATCTAGAAATTGTAAAAATTAGCGATTTTAAACGGTATTTTTTGCTTTAAGAGATAAATTATATATTGAATCTGGAGTGATTTTGAGTGATAAATGTTGTAAGTACATACTTATGTATGTATTTTTCTAAATACCCAGTTGGCCATGTCTTTAAGTCATCTTCACCGATGGGTAAAAGACAACAGTAAGTCGTAGAAGACATACTGATGAAAGTTCAATACAAATCGTCGACGAAATTTTCAAACAAATGGCGGCGAGGTCACATAAGACGAGAATAGCGACCATGTCGCTCATCTTGTCGTTGACGTTTGCTTTTAGTTTCTTATTGGCTCAATGACCAAGCCTATTGAAAATGTGCCGAATCGTAGGTCCTCGAGGGGAGATAGGGGTAACTTCTGCCTCTCAGAAACTATCAAACCGATTTTAATGAAATTTAAAACATGAACTATGCAGTTTTTAAAAACAGTACCACAACGGGAGGTAGGGGGCAATTTCTGCCTTTCACAAACTTTCAAACCGATTTCAATGAAATTTAAAACATAGATAGATCCATATTTATGTGGCTACATAAGCTATGCAGTTTTAAAAAAATAGGACCACAAGGGGAGTTATTGGGCAATTTCTGAATCTCACAAAATTTTAAGCTGATTTTAATGAAATTTAAAACATAGATAGGTATATCCATATTTATATGGACACTAGTGCTGGGAAACTATCCATAGACTTAAATCTCTGAATCTCACAAAATTTCAAGCTGATTTTAATGAAATTTAAAACATAGATAGGTATATCCATATTTATATGGACACTAGTGCTGGGAAACTATCCATAGTCTTAAAATATCGAAAATATCGATAGGAAAAATATAAATATCGATATTTTTATTATTTAAAATACAGATATGAAGACATCTAACAGCAGCTATACACACACGGTATTTTGCCGCAAATTTTTACTTGCTATTATTAATTCGAGCTGAATTACAGCAATGAATACAAACAACAGGAATGGCAAGTGGTATGGATTGCTTAGCAGTGCTTTTTATGCTAATTAAATGCCTTTAAGTCGAAATTTGTACATGTTTCTATAGGGACTGAAATGCCAAATATTTTTGTAATGTTGTAAAAAAAAATACAAATCCAAATGCAATTGCAAGCATAGGACCAAGCAATGAACGACCATTAGAGGATAAGTCCGCTAGATTGATTACCTTTTTGGGTTTAGAATTTAGAAAATTTTTTAAAGTTGCAATGGAATATCTTATAGTCCCTGTTAATTTGGTTCCTTCAGAAAGGTACTTATCAATTTTTAAAAAACTGTCATCTAAAATAACGTGCGTATAAACATACGTCTCGTACATTCAATAAAGTGATAAAAACAACGGACTGTAGCCTTTTAAAAAAATAATTAAAGTTTTCCTGCACAAGTACAAACATTCAGTCGATAGTAATATCGATAGCGAAATCTGAACTATCGATAAATATCGATAGTAGAAAATATCGATAGTATCCCAGCACTAATGGACACATAAGCATGATTCTCCATATGTCCGAATAGCGTGCACTCTGGTAAATGTGTTTTAAAATACTGTGGTGTCGGGTATCCGACTGTATTTCTTAATTGTTTTTATAATGTTGGTTTTTTTTTTATTTTTTCTCAAATTTACTTTTGTATCAAGAACTAAAAAAATAACGAAAAAATGTCTTCAGCATCACATAAATTTAACTTTGTAAATATGTATAAAACACGGCAGTTGACAACACTCGTTCTCTTAAAATTTATCCATTCAACTCTGAGCAAATACACTGTGGGAAAAAATTAGGTTTTTGTTGTGTTTTGCATTGTTTTATTTTTGCTGTTAAGTGTTTATTAGTGTTTTTGTTTGTTGCTCAATATTGTCAGAGTTTTTCAGATGTTTTTAAAATTGTATCGCCAAATTGTAAAAGAAAAACCCTTAAAATTACTTTTTTCATCCCCAAATATCCCCAATAATTAATCTAAAATTGTAGTTAAATTTTGTATACAATTTTTTATTTGTATTTTATTTCAATTGTACTTTTGACGTATATTCTTATTTTGCATTAACATAACGTAATTACCAATTTGATCTGGCAACTATGTTCGCGTCTTCATTTTTAAAACAAAATTAAAAAAAAAAAAAAAAGGGTGATCAGTTTCGCACTTTGCTTAAGCAAATGACAGTAAATAAAACTTAACAAAAAGTTTCCTTAAGTTCAATATGGATTGAGACACATGATTTATATGTATACGCACAGTTGCTTAAGTTGGCTTAAGCCAGCTCATGTACATTATGTTTGAGCCTTTAAATTTCATTCAATCTTATCGTCGTTGGCAAAAAATACGTCTGCGACTGTTTGGTAATTAATTAACTAGAGCCCCCAATTAAATTTTTTTTATCCCTGCTTTCTAAATTAAATCCCGAATTTCGAGATAAGTCCCCTAATCTGACAACTCTGATTTTGTATCTTTTTAATGATTTTTTTGTTGTTGTTTTTATTTTCATAGCAGCTACTGTTTTTTGTTTGCTCTTTTAAAAATTTTGTTATTTTTCTATTTTTTTTTTGTGCCCATGTGTGTGCGGTTGGTTGGCTTTTTTTCTCAAAATTCTTTAGAAAATATTTAGTTTTATTAATTGAGACCGACGTGCAGTTAAAAAATATCGCGCCTCTTTTTTTTTGTTTTCTATTCGTATTTAATTTTTTATAAAATTATTAAAAAATAATTTTTGAGAAATTTAAAATTTTGGTTTTTCTTTGTTCAATATTTAAAAAATATGTAGATTTCTTTAATTATCTAATAAGATATTATTGCGGTCTTTCAATGTATTATTCAATAAAATTAAAAAAAAGCACTGAAGTGTTTTTTAAGTGAATTGTGAACAAAAATTATGTGACAAAATTTTGGTTTCATAAATTTAAAAATTAAAAAAAAAAAACAAGATTATAATTAATTAAGTATAATAAAAGTAAAATTATGACAAAAGTTTGAAAAAAATTTGAATTGAAGAAAAAAATTGCAAACAAAAAATCTATTTTAGTGCTTTTTACATCACATGCAGTTCTTGTCTATTTAAATAACCCTAAAAATGCTTGTAAATCGCGGTTCCCTTAGTGAAGAAGGTATTTTTATTTAATTTTTTTTAATTTAAAAATAAGTCCGTGTGGTCGTTTTTTTTAATCTATTTATTGTGTTCGAAATGTCAAAAACTGTATTTATTGTCTTTCGTTAAGTATTTTTTGTTTAATATCACTCTCTGTGTCTCTCTCTCTCTCTCTTAAATAGTTTTTAATTGATTTGTCTCTCTTTATTTTTTGTTTGATCATTTATTTTTTTTTAAAGAAATTTCTTTAAATTTGCAAAAGAGGGTTTTTCTAATAAACTAATTAAAGAGAGTTAAAAGTTAGAAAGAGAACTAAGTTTGTTATTAAATGAAAATAGAAAACATGTGTTTAGCTTAATTTGACATTTTAGTTTTATTTATGTTGTTTTTTTTTCAACTTTTTGTCAAGCAGTTTCTTTTTAATGTAATAACGATTGAATTCGGATTAATTGAATAATTTAAATTTTAATTCATCAAGCTTAAAAATCTTTTTACTTTGCAAATAAACTTTCGTTAAGTTGTTTTTAACAGCCTTCAACAGGTGTAATATTTCTGTTGATCTAAGAAGATTAAATTAATGAAATTAAAAGAAAAAAAAGCGAAAATAAGTTTTTTTTTAATAAATATAATGTTTCGTTAAGTTTACCAGTGACCAAAAATGTGAGAAAATCTCTGAGTTAAAATAGTTTATCAACTTAGTTTTACTTAAAGCAAAAACTAATACACGAAAACGTTTCGTTATATAAAATATAGTTTCGTTAAGTTATTAAAAAGGTCAAAAGTCTTATATTTTTTGGAAATAAAAACAAGCATAATGAAATTTAAGCAAATGTGCAACCTTTTTTTTAATAGAAAATTTTAAAAATGTAGACAAATTCTTATTTTAAACATTTTCGTTAAAAAGTTTAAGTTTCGTGAGTTTGAATTAAATAACAAACTTTTTTGTAAAATCTTTGCAACTATCGGAATATCTTGCCAACTAAACAAATGTAACAAAATAATAAATTTTTTTTAACAAATTCGTGCAATAAAAAAGTTTCGTTAAGTTTTTAAAATAAAACTGAAAAGCTTTTTTGGAATTAAAAATAGTTTTAATAATCTTTTCACATACACAAACAAAAAGTTCTATGAATTTGTTTGAAAATTTAAACTTAACGAGACTTCAGGATTTTAAATTTGTCATATTCAATTCGCTTATTTGCAAAAATACAAAAAGATTCTGCAATTTTGAACATTTAAATAACTTAACGAAACATAAATTATATTCCTCTAACTTTCACTGGAGCATAGGCTCAAAACTATTAATTTGCCATTATTGCAATGGCTTCGCTATAAAAATTTAGGTTTCGTAAAGTTAATGAAATGTTTAGAATTACAAACAAATTTTTTTATTTTTGCAAATGAGTTAATTGAATATGAAAATTTTAAAATCTTCAATAGTTTCGTCAAGTTTTTATTTCAAAAGAATTTAATCGAATGAAAACGAATAGGTATATTACAATTTTAACACACAATATTTTGGCTTACTTTTTTAAATGGTTAAATAAAAAAAAAAAAAAAAATTACTTTCGGATTAATATAAAATACTTAGCGCAGATAAAGAAATTTATGAAAGTTAACCATTTCAAATATTTCGTTAAAAGGAATAAAGTCATGTTCAGTTATTTTTGACAAACATTTGGAAATTTCCTTTGATTTTATACTATTAGATAAAACATTTAAATTAATTTTGTTTTAACAGGTTGAATAAAAACAAAATAAAGTTTCGTTGAGTTTTTAAAATCATCAGAATTATGAAGTTTTTTTTTTATATTTTAGAATAATATTACTCCGCCTTAACAAATTTGAAAAAATCTCATTTTTTAAATTTGTTTGTTAAAAAAAGAAAGTTTCGTTAAATTTAAAAGTATTTAAAAACAATTAAAAATGATTGAAAACGTACAAAAATATTAAAATAGAAATATAGGTTGGACCTTTTTTTTCCTAAAAATGTGTTTTTATTTTTTAATACTATTTTTAACTCAAAATCCTTTAAATTGTAGACACCCTCAAAATAACAGCTTCCTTATAATTAATTAATTTCTTAACCTCAAAACAAACAAAACAATTATGAATGTATACAAAATTTGCAAAATTAATTTTATAATATTTCATCCACCTTCAAATTTATTTAATTGTTTGTATTGAATTTCTTTTTTTACACAAACATTTTCTCAAATGTATTAATTTTTTTCTTAAACATTTAATATAATATATCTCTTTTTTTTTCAAAAATTGCACTAAAATAACCCCCAAACAAATTATAATTTAAGATGAAAAGAAGCAAAACAACAATAACCAAAAATTTATTATTAGACAAATATTTAGATTATAAACCTAAAAACAGTTTTCAATAAATTTGGCTTAAAGCCAAAAAAACATGAAAATAAAATTATCGACAATAAGAATATAGATTTTTTTTTTTTGTTTTTTCTTTTTTAAATGTTGGCCAAGAGCATTAGAACAGCAATAATGGGGAAAAGGTGTTCATAAAATACTTTTAACATACATATTTAATAAATTTCATAATAAACTGTCAATTAAAAAAAAAACTCAATTAGATTTTGAAAAGTGTAGATTTTTCTTGTAACAGATCAACCTAAATCAGCGCATAAAACGTTATCTATTTGAACAAAATCTTATGCTCCTGCAAAAAGTTGTGAAGTAGTTGTTGTTTTTAAAAAGTTAGTGCAATGTAGCTTTTTAATTGTCAATCTAGCGGTTGTATCGCCATTTTTGTTTTTATTTTGTTGGTTAATGCTAGGCGGCAGAAATTCTTTCGCACTAAGCATTCATTTAGGTTGGTGTGTGGGAAAAAATGTTCCCTAAAAAACCTCTCTATTTTAGGGAAAAAACCAAGGCGAATTCATGTAAATGGTTGTGTCGATACTACACCAGGTACAAAACCAAAAATACAACATTGTATTTTATTTATTGCTTTCGTTGGTCGATATCAGGGTTGTCAGATGCGGCGGTTTCTCGCCAAACGTGGCTATTTTCTAACATGTTTGGCGACCTAATTTTTGATTTGGCGACATGGCGATTTATAAAATAGTTAAAATCGCCAACTGGGTATTTTTGATGACCTATGGATTTGTTTTGAAATTCGTAAAATTCAATACTTAGAAATAATATTCAGCCTTATTCCGGTTGTCGTTGTCGTAATCGCTCAAGTCGTTTTTTGTAACAGATTAAAGAACACTGGTTGTGTGTTTCTTTAATCTCTTACAAAAAACGACTTGAGCGATTACGACAACGACAACCGGAATAAGGCTGATTATTTTATTTCTCGTATTTTTATAAATGAAATATCAGGCAATCATATGTATGATAGGTATTTGAAGGTATCTTCAAATGGCTGATGAAGTTAATAAAAATCTTCTAGAAAATGTGTTTTTTATATATAAAATTGCTCTTGAAAAAATCAATAAATAGAATTCCTTAAAACACTAATGGCGATTTCTTTTCTGAGAAATATGTTGCATAAATGTTACATGCTCTACACAAAAGAGATAGAGCATGTAACATTAATGTAACATATTTCTCAAAAAAGAAATCGCCATAATATGTTTTAAGTCTATAAATATTTTTACATTGCACTTATATGTATGTGGCTATCTATTATCACAGATAAAATATGTTGTCGTTAGAGATATTTTAAAGATTTTTATGAATCCTATCATAGCTTCTGATTTTGAAATTACAATTGTGTTTAATGGGTGTTTTGAAAACCACAAAAGCTTTAACTTCATTAAAATGGTGGAAACAAATAAGCAAGTTATTTTAAATCGGCGGCCACTTAGCTGACTGGTTTAAAATCACAATTATGAAAAAAGCTTTTTGTCCAGAACACCTTTTTTGTGATTTCAAATCACTTTCACAAAAAGTGATTTTCAGAACATGCCTGATAAGTTATATGAATGGGAATAGTACATGTTTCACTTCTTTTGTACTTTCGTTGAATAAATGTTATACCCTCACAATGTATTCCAAATTAGAAGCGTTTTAGATATATAATAAAACTGCAACTATTGTATATAGTGCATTTCTAATATTTGTTTAGTACTAGCCGCAAAAAATATTATTTTGTTGCCTTAAGTAGTCTAATTTAAATTATTTTATAGTAAACATCGTAACATTTTTTGAGTTCACTAACTAGTTTTATTTCGCTCTAAATAAAAATTAAGCAAAATATATATTATGGCGACTTTTTTTTTTGAAATTTTGGCGTTTTTAAGCGCTACGGAAGTAATTTAGTTTTTAGGATTTATAAAAAATATTTTTAATAATTTAAAAAATATGTAGTTACAGTGCACTCGCGATAATATGAACACCCTAATATATGAACACCCCAAAATATGAACACTTATTTTCTTCCATTGACTACTCTAAAATATGAACTTGTGCAAACGCTTTAAAATATGAACAACTTATAGTTGTATTTTAAACGGTTTTTATCTACCTACACAGTGTTATATAAAAATCAATTTTTATTCAACTGTATAATAAACTGGGGATTTCCCTAACTATAGCTTTACAATTGTCTTCAGTTGTTAATCAAAATGTTTTACATACAAAAAATGGAAAATGCATGCAGCGAATGTTTTTTGAAAATGAGATACAAAAAGATCACTGTTAGCAGATACGTCAAATATCAGGAGATTTTTAATAGAGCGTGGCGTTTTTAAACTGATTGAGCGAAAGAAAATCACAGGCTTTTTCGCAAAGCTTTAAGTTTGCTTTTCTTTTTTAAAAATCAATAGTTTTTTAAATCCAATGAACAGTAAATAAAAAAAACTTTAACATTAGAAGCTTTCACTTTTGCCATTCGCAGATATGAACAATCTTGCAAAAGTGAACTGGCTTTGTTTTAATTAGTTCATAATATCGCGAGTGCACTGTATTGTCAAAAACTTGTAAACAAAGGTTTTGGCGATTTTGGCGATATTTGATATTGAATTTGGCGATATGTCAAAAACACAAGCAACTCCTAGGCGAATTTAAAAAGGTAAACTCAACTCGTCAGCCGTTCATCGGCTGTCTCCACGGCGAATTAAAAAAAAATAGGAGAACGTCAAAATATAATTTTGTGTGAAGTGAAAAAATATTATTAATATTATAATAAAACTATTTCAAAACTGCGAATAATAAAAGTGAATTTAATAATTTCTTTTATAACCCAAACAAAACTATTATTTTGTTTTTCAATAAATTTTTGCCTTGTCAGCATTTTTGACAGCCGCCTATTAAATTGTAAAACAAATACATGGGACTTTTTGTAGTTGTAGAGTTGCACTTACCTTTTTAAATTCGCCTTGAGAAACTCTACGTAAGAAAAAAAGTAGCAGAGCTGTGGTTTCAACGCCACCTGAAAAATTAATTCGCCTTGAAAAAGCGTTTGATTTGAGAAAGCAAATTCTGGTGAAAAAGCAAAAAATTGCAATTGCCGTAAAAACCGTGTTCTACACGGATAACGCCCTAACATTGGAGCATTTGAAAACCAACATTTGCCAAGTTATCGCCGAGATACCTCAAGAAATGTTCGAAATAGAAGTCGACAACAATCTGAAAAGGATCGACTGTTGCAACCAATTTAGAAGCGGTCATTTAAATGACATTATGTCGTACGTACGTATCGAAATTAAAGCTTTACATATATGTACGTACGTATGAGTGTCATTGCCATACTGCGAATCATTTATATTTTGCGTATTTTCTGTTTTTTATTTTAAATATGTATTTATGAGTTTATTCTTTTCAAAATTTTGTTTTTTGGGTCTTTAGGTATGTGGGTCAATAACTTGATGCTTGTTTAAATATATTAAACATGACGGCAACACTATAAACAGCACTAACCTCGTCAAATATAAAATTTAAAACCCCCACCTACAAAAACATAAAAATAAATGAAAGAACAAAACGGTCAATGTTGCCAACTTTTGTTTTTAGTGTTGCTTTTTGTTATGTGCGGTTGGTAAGAGAAACATTTTAAATGTTGCCTGCCAAAGTGAAGCAGGATGAGTTTTTTTTTTTTTTTTTTTTTTTGTAAATTTAAACAATTTGCGTCAGTTATTTAAAAATTTTAAAAAAATTTGTTTTCTGATTTCAATGGCTTTCTATGAATATGTTTGTTAAATTTTTTTATATGTATGTATGTATTTATTTTTAAACTTTTTGCGTTATATTTTTTGCGTGTGAAAAACGTCATCCACCTTCTTGAAAAAACAATGACAAATGCCGACTGTGAGCAAGACATTGGCCACATGAACTAAATGACTAAACTATTCGGATCAAAAATACAAAAAAACAAAAAAAAGAATAATAACAACAAAACTTAAAATGACAGATTCTCACCGGCAGTTAGACCAAAAAAAAAAACTTAATTTTCTTATAAAATAAAAAAAAAAATGGTTGCTTCTCTAAGGAAAGAAAGGTGTGTTGAAAAAAAATTGTTAAAAATAGAGAAAACATTTCACTGAAAAATATATTTAATTTTAAAATATGCGAAAATCTTAAGAAATAAAGAAGAAATTTTATTATTTCAACAATTTAATTTTTGTTTTTATTTTAAACTATTTCAAATCTGTGAGAAACTTTCTTACTTTTTTATACATATTTTTAAATTAAGAGATTTGAAAAGAGAAAACTATGCATTTTTTTAAATAAATTTTTTTTGTACCAAAAATTGTTTGCTACTTAAATATTTCAAATTTTGCCAAATCAAAATTTGAACGATGAATAAATCATCAAAATCAATATAAAAACTAAAGAATGAAAAAAAATTTAAATTTTGAAAAAATAAAATAAAGCAATTTTCAAACATAACGTTTAGGAAAATAAAAAAAGTAGGAATTATGATTTTTCAATACATTTGAAGAGAAATTAAAGAAAATAATCTGAAATTATAGAAACAAATATCGTCAGCAATACAATTATGTATTTTAATTAAAAATGTATAACCAAATTGTTTTTGAACAGGGTTTAAAAAACTGCAGCCGAAACCAGAAACGAAAATTTGTGTACAACTTTTTGCTTTTTTAATTGGCTTGACAGCGACTGTTTACATTTAATAATTCAGAAGTAAAGGCAACAGTTTTTTTTGGCCAATGACAAATGAAGAAGTTAAAGAAATGGCAGTTTTCTATGTACTATGACTCGCGGTTGGGATCTGACAATTTTTAAATTGTACCGTCTAATTGGCGAAATTGTACCAAATTTCGCTATAAAATAAAAACAAGTAAGAGTGCTATATTCCGCTGTGCCGAATCTTATATACCCTTCACCATTGTGCGAGTAGAATAGAGAGCAACTAAATAATTTTTACATATACATATACATACATATTTACAATACTTACAACTTCATTATAAATGAAATTTAAAAAGCGATAACTGGTAAATATTTTTTTTAAATCGTTTTTAGTTTCTATTTGTTAAAATTATTTCGTTAAATATATGAAATAATAAAGAAGGGTGATAACGAAAATCATATTGGGCATTATGCTAGTATATGTAAACAAATACGAAGGGGTGGTGAGGGGATAGGAAGAAGAGACGACAACCGGATTTGAACTTCGCTTTGCATAAGGACCCAGAATATATATACTTTATAGGGTGTAGGACCTTCGGTGAAGGTCATAACTTTTTCGTATCTGAACCGATTTTCCGGAGTTTTTCAGAAAATATTTTCTATTAAAAATTTCCGATCTTCTGATATATAAGGCGTAACCATAGGTCATATTACAGTCAAAAAATTCAGGTTTTTATACAATTTTTAATACTTTTTGTATGAGATTTACCACGCCTACTTCTCCAATCCCGCCCACATTGTAGGATGGTGTATATTTATAACCTAAATGTTTGTACCTAATTTTAAAGCTTTGGCTCTTGCCGTTCTCCAGATATACAGAAAAAAGTAATAAAAATACAACAACCACAAGGGATTTTTTGGAAAAATTAGAGGCAGTCGTGGTTTTTTGGTCATATCTCAGCCATTGGTGGACCGATCTGGCTGAATTTCAATAGCAAGAAATGGTGGACTATATGTGACATAAATGTAAAACAACGTAGCCGCTATCATGTCTGGAGTCTCCGGAAAACACATATCAAACGTAAGACGGACAGACGGACGGACGGATATCGTTAAATCAACTTCTCTCCTCATAAGGACCCAGAATATATATACTTTATAGGGTCTAAGATCAATATTGTAGAAATTACAAACGGAATGACAAACTTATATATACCCTTTTCCACCTGTGGTGAAGGGTATAAAAACTATATGATAGTAAGAATTCATAACACTCTTTTATTTAATAAAAACAAAACAAGTAAGAAATAATAGACCGTCAAGCCCGAGCATTTAAAACTCTAAACCACAGTATTTACAAACAAATTTCGAGAGTGAAACCCATGGGCAATCATGGACCCTCCAAAAAAAAATTATGTTATAAGGTTAAGACCCTCCAGCGCAATACTTCGTATTGAAAAAATGGCTATCTTAAAAGTTATTGTCGCCAATTTTAATATTAATACCAGCATTTATAAAGTAGTCGTCAATAATAGACCGATTCCAATACAAAAAGTAAGATGATTTTGAAGCCTGTGTTCGAAATTTCATCGAATTAACGTAATCACCGTATTCGATACTATCGTATCGAGTAAACTATCGATTTTTTTGCATACGATAGACACTGGCGTATCGAATGCAAACTCGATAAACGTAATGTCGAGCTACTCGATATCGAATGCTATTATTTCAAATTCAATACATATCAGTAGATATCGAGTTTCATGTTACCAAAATAAATAATTTCGATAAATTTTGCTCGATATCGTATGCGGTGATTAGGCCCCAGGGCATTCGATATCGAGTAACTCGACATTACATTTATCGAGTTTTCATTCGATACGTCAGTGTCTATCGTGTGCAAAAAACTTCGATAGTTTATTCGATACGATAGTATCGAATGCGGTGATTAGACCCCTGTACTGTACGCAGAAGGTTACATGAACAGACAACCAGCCAGCCAACCGGACGAAGGGACATCGTTAAATCGACTCAGAAAGTATTATTTTGTAGTGTTATACACATCAGCACAGTCGCATTCCCTCTCCGCTATTGTGGTGTGGGTATAAAAATTAAGAAGAAGCAAAAGTTTATCTATTTCTCTTGTTCTCACAGGCAGACAAAAATGTAGACACTTGGTTGACAGTGTCACCAAAACAATCGACAAAAGTGGCGATTTGGAGACACTTAATCTTAGGCATCCACAGGGATACGAGTACATATATGTACTTATGTTTGCATGTACTTTATAAGCTAGTACATGTAATATCTGAACATTACACAGTCATAAAAGACTTTTTGAGAAGAATCGCGAGTGGGTACCAGAATGATCAGTCATTTTCGACTCTAAAACGAGCGCATAAATGAGTCAAAAAATAATCGAATATTATCAATAATTTAAAAAAGTACTGACTGGGTAATTAACAATAATAAAATGTTTGGAAGTTCTGGTCACGGTTGTTATTAATAAATGTTTATTATTGAAAAGAAAAGTGAGTTAATCCACCTCAAAGAAAGGATACAACTTCGTCGGAGTGTTTTTTTTTTAATTGTACCAAAAAGGGATAAATTGTAACAATGTACCAATAAAGTTTCGATCGTACCAAATTTGGTACAATTGTACCACAAATCCCATCAGTGCTTTGACTGCAGATTTTTAAGCGGTGTTTTCGACAAAAAAATAAAAAAAAATCGCTAAATTTGCTTTGGGGGGAAAAAGTTCTAAAGAAATATATTTTTCTAAAATCTGTTGTTGCAAAATCTTTGTTAAAAAAATTCAGAAGAAAAAAAAAAACGCCAAATGTTGCTAAAAAAAAAAAAACTCAAATCAATAACTTTTTTTGAAATACTATAAATATTAATATTAGATAGTTTTTGTACAGAAAATATTATTTATAATATATAATTTTATAATAGAAAAAAAATCGCCAAAATTAAATGTGCTAAAAATTCCTTTTTTTTTTTTTTTTTTTTTTGAAAAAAGGCCTAAAATTTAATTAAAAAAGAACATTTTTAATATGTACCCATATGATTTTAGTTATGAATTTAATCAAATCCCAACTTCTTCCCATGATTTTCTTGCTATTTTGTTAACTTTGAATTGCTTTTTTTTTCAAAATATATATATTTTTTTTAAAGATTTGTGATTTATTCTTCATAATTTTTTGCATTTATTCATATTTTTTCAATTTGACCTGATTTTTTTTATTGTTACATATAAATATAAATTTAAATCAAATAAATCTGTGCCGTCAAACATTTTTATTTAAATTATTTAGTGCTTGTATTTTAGTTAGCCGCACAAGACCATAATAAACCATCTGCTTGACAGTCTACCAAACAATTTCACTTGCATCATCATCAATATAATACTCATCATCAGTATGATATTCTAAACAAAAATTGATAAATCACGTTTGTATTTGATGATGATATGATGAATAGAAAAAAACAACACTTAGAGAAATCTCTAGAAGGTGACTAATAAATTAAAAAAAAAAAAATGTAATTGAAAAGATACCCTGCAGGAAATGGCACTAGTGAATCAGTACTGATTCACTACTGACACTGTCACCAGTACTAGTGACTAGTATACCCCCGACAATGCTTTTTTACTATAGACATTTACCATGTGCGTGTCATTGGAAATCTACTACTGACGTTGTCACTACTGAGTAGGTGGTTCTTTTGGGAACATATGTAGACATTGTCACCAGAGACTCACTAGTGCAGTTTTGTAATTCTATTCTACACTTGTCGTACTTTTATGGTGTAAATGTCAGTAGTGAATCTGTACTGACCGACTGACTTTGTAGCAAATGTCACTAGTGAATCAGTACCGATCAATTACTGAATCTCTAGTCAACACTTTTGGTACTTTTGATCATTAAATATTTTAAAGCAAGTGTTGACAAACTTTTTTCGTTCTAATACATAAAAGAAATCTGGGTTCTTAAAAAAGTTCTTCTCTTACTAGTTCCAAATTTCATAGTATCAAACATTAAACATTGCCCTTCTTATCGGATTTGAATTCCCATCTATTTCCTGACATAACTTTTTGCAAAAAAAAAAAAAAAAAAAAAAAAATCCGGTGATTTCCCCACAAATTTCCCGAGATTTTTTGTCGGTGTGCGGCATCTTGTGATTTTTGCCCGGGAAATCCCTTATGAAAAACACTATGCCTGCTCCACTTGAACGACATTTAATTTTAAAATAAATTCATGACATTAAAAATACTCTAAATTTTAGCGTTTGAGTACGGATGTAATAATATATTTATAGCAAAACTCGAAAGTTAAAAAGTTGTTACCAATTGCATTTTTATAAATATGACCGAACCATGATTTAAAATTTATTCATACTTTCAATGTTTTTCATTTTCAAAAGGTTTTTAAATTGTTAAGACAGTTTTCACAATTTGATATGTATTGCACAATTTTTGATATTCAGATATTAAAAAAGAGCTAATCCTAAGGGCTAAAGGCTCAATTAGCCGGGGGTAACAGTAACTTTTAAAATCAGTTAATTAATTTTGTTGTATGTAAAGCAATTAGAACGATTACAGTTAGCAGTAAGATGTTACGTCTCAATCTGTAAGGAATAGATCGGTCTTACTTTATACGGTAATGTTACTGTTACTATTACTCCCGGCTAACTGAGCCTTAAGTTAGCATCACTGCATCTGGTTAGACCGCATTTAGACTATGCAATTAACGCCGAGTTTTTTTTCTATTTTCTTTTAAAGAAGTTGCTACGAAACTCTTTTCACATTTACAATTACATTTTTTCATGCATTTTTTCAACTTTTTCAACCCCGTTTTCTTCCCTACACCTCTTGCTAACATACAAAAAGTTGCATGCGAAAGTTGCGGCATTAATTGCATAATGTAAATATGGTCTTACTCTAAAAAGTCGTATAAAATACCGTTAATACCTATTAAAAATTTGTTTTTCTCATTTGTTCTTTACATTTTCAACTCTTTTTTAATTCAAAGCTTTAAAGGACTTGGCAACACTTTAATTACCATCTGGCTACACTAAAAACCAGTGTTGCCACTTTGTGGGTAATTACCCGAATTTGGTATAGTTTTTACTGTCGTGGGTAGAGCGTGGGTAATTTCTCTTAGGTGTAATTCAGGTGTTATTTGAAAGTCTTACTTCAGATACCCAAATAAAATCAAGATTCGATTTCAGTGATGACATTTATTTCTTTTTAAATATTGTTGATAAAAAATACACAGTTCCCTAAACCAAAGTCTTGGTTATTTTTAAGGAAAATACTTCAATCATTAAATATATAACTATTTTCAAAAGTTTGGTAACAAATGTCGCAAGATGGATTCTTAGATTTGGATAAATATGACTAACATAGGGTTATTTAAACTACAAACTAGCCTGGGGTTAGAAATGTTTCCAATGCTTTCAAATGCTTTTGTTTAAAAAATATTTAACAACAGTTGTAAAACTGAATTACGAAAGGGACAGTTGTATAAAACCCTGCAGGAATTTTGTTTACTAAATATGATATGAAGAGTATTTTTTAAGAACATGAAACTTAAAATGGTAGAAAACACAAAACAAATGAATTTTAATCGCAGATAAATACACGGCACTACCATTTGAACGAATTACAGACGTCCAGTTTTGTTCCACCTTTCGAGCATTGCTGGCTGCATGTCACGATTCGTGTTGTTGAGTTAAAATCAAGAAAAAACCAAAATTTTTCATCAAAAAATCTGCAAAATCTGCGTGAAGATTTTAAAAATCTTCAAAACACATTTTTAATGTAGTTTATTATTTTATTTTATTATTATTATTTTAGGCCTTTTTTTTTGCTTCTTTGTAAACGTCAGGTGTATTTTAATTTAAATCGGGTAATTTTGCTTCATCTCAAGCGTAATTTTAAATTTTACTGGTGGTAACACTGCTAAAAACTCATTAAACCGTTAAGGCCCAAATACACTTGTCAAATGATTGTCCAGCCGGCGAATTCATCGTGTACGTGTGCTTGTCATATCTATTTGATTTTCCATCCAGCATCGTCGGTGTGACACATACAAACATATTTTCACTAATACTACCACAAGGCTTGATGAGTATTTTGATCAATGTATTTGGGCCTTTACAACCTCATCAAAAGTAAATAAAAACATTTAAAAAATAAAAAATAAAAAGTGTATAGTAGCTAAGACATGTTTGTTTTTTTTTACATTGTTGACAAAAGTGTGACGAAATCAAACAAACATGAAAACACACATTCATTCAAGCCTGCAAATGACTGTTTATGTATGTGATTGTAGGTTTGTACACCCAGAGAAAAAACATGTTTAAATATGGTCACCTCCAACAATACTATGTTTAAAGAAAATTTTAACCATATTATGTTTAATTTAACCATATTATTGTTAACGACAACCATATTATGGTAAAAATATTCCTTCATCAAGAAGCCACAACCATAATATGGTTGCCTACGAACACATTATGGTTATTAATAATTTAAATATGTTTAACACTTATAATAACATGGTTGGTTTTCAACCATAGCATGTTGCTCTTGAAAAAGAGAAAAATACTATCGTCAATTTACAAGCAAATTATTGTCATATTTAACCATAAAATGTTTAGAGGCAACCATAATATGGTTGTGGCTTCTTGATAGGGGACTAATTAAACCATAACATAGTTGTCGGTGACAAAAATATGGTTAAATTAAACATAATATGGCTAAAATTTTCTTTAAACATAGTATTGTTGGAGGTGACCATATTTAAACATGTTTTTTCTCTGCGTGTAGACATTAAAGTTTGAATAATTGATTGATTTTATTTAAGTGTCATCAACAAACATCGTGCAAAATTGTACAGTCAAACCGCGATAAATCATACTCCGTTAATTGAAAAACCTCAAGAGTTTGAAATGAACGGCTGGCTGGTCCCTTAAAGAAAAAGTTTATAATTCGCAAAAATCCCATATCGCTCATTTGCTGCAAGACCGGCAGATGCAGAATTGTGTATTAAATTCATCTCTATATCTTTTATACTTTCCCAGTTTGAAAATAATGTGTCTTCGTTTTTTCTAAGTAGTTAGAACAAATCAAAAACTTTAAATGCGTTTATCTCGAAATGGATTTTTTTTAGTTATGCCGGTCTTGCAGCAAATGAGCGATATGTTTTAATCCCCTCATTGATTCTTGTTTTTTTTTTTTTTGGTTAGTTCATAGTTTGAGAAGACGCTTTTTAATCATACCTACTCGTAAATAATTTCTTGCATTTTGCAATAAAAACCAATATGTTTTAAAAAAAAATTCAATATTATTAAAAAGTTTGTTTGCAGTTCATTAAATTTAAACCCCTATAAATGCACAGCAGTTTTTTTTTAATTTTAACCTCTTTAATTCGAAATCTCTTTATTTTGAAAACTACATACTCTAATTCGTAAAAAGCAGTCAGTCCCTTTGATACCGAATTATCGGGATTTCACTGTTATAAATATGCAAAAGCACAAAAGACAAAATTATAAAAGCCAATTTATTATAGAAAATTCAATTAGCATTACTATTGAACAAAAACATTAACAGTTAAAAACAAATAACATTTTTTTATGGAAATTATGTAGACCGCAAATGTTAATGAAATCAAAATAAGAAACCATAAAATGTGAATGTGTGTTTTTAGAGTGTTTTTAACAGTTTTCTGTGACAGTGTGTGTGTTTTCAACAAAATAAAAATGTAAAAAACACATTGACTTTTTTTATCAGAAAAAAAAAATGTCAAAGACGCCATTGTAAAAGATTTAAAGTAATGAAAATTACATAAGAAGAGACGGTCATTCACTTCGATATATTAATCAATTAAGCAAGATTCACCCATTGTTTCCGAACAATTTTTTGTCCGGAGAAAATTTGTTTTATTGGCAGATTTTTCCAATACGAGGTATGCATTTCGAACAATTTGTTTGGAAAAACAAAGTACCGGATTAAATACGTGGAGAAAATTTATTTATGCCTAAAGAACAGTATTTACATAACTTTCGCATACACACAGAGAAAAGTCAATGTAAATTCGTTCAAAACAAGGTTGATTTTACATTTTTCAGTAGTGTTTTTGCTTCACTGTTGTTTCATGTTAATTTAACATGATTTTACAATAACTTGCGAACAACATTTTTTTCTTTTAAAATAACTTTAATTCTTGTTAATTTAATTTTGCAGTAAAGTTAAAGCAAAATGTCATTTATGTTGAAATAACAATCCGAATCACGTTGAATGAATGTTATTTCAAGTTGAAACAACGTGAATTTGATGTATGTATAATCAAATTGTTTGGAGTATGATATAACAGTGTGAAGACAACATATGCATTTATTTAGGAATAATTCAAAACTCTTACCCCTGTAACACATGATTCACTTATTTTGTATCTCCTTTGTTAACAGAAACATCAGCAGAATGGCCCGATATGACTTTCGTCATCATTCTACTTTGAAAACTTGATGTGCTATTTAACTAAATAATTTTAATTAAAAGAATACGGGAATTGTCTTATTTTTATAACATATTTTAAACATGAAAATAAAAAAATGTACATACTTTAGTGTGTATGCATGTTAATTTAACAAGATAAGTTTTGGATTTTAATATAAAACAGGTTTTTAGAGATTCAATATTGAACAATGTTATTTTAACAGTGAATAATATTAAATACACGTGATTTAAGGTAATTTTAATAGTTTTCATTTAAAATTAATATGAAGTAATGATAAATTTAAATAAAGGGCTTACTTTTGCAGAAATTTACCTTGATTCTCAATCAACATTTCGCCATGTTATTTTAAAATTGGTATTTTTTTCTGTGTGTAGCCGAATATAGCAATATTAAGCTACGTTAACAATCAAAAAAACATTTTCATATGGTGTTCATAATAGAGCAACAATTTCTTTTGCAACCACACACATTCTGCATCAAGAAACCGTTCGCAAATTTTTAGCCACAATGCATTTAATATTATTTTTGTAAACATTTTGTTAAAATTTTTATTCAAAACTAAATAAAATTATTTTAAACGTCAGAAACAATTTCATACAAATTGTTGCTGAAGTTCTAGTTGACTCAACTTTAGTTACATGTTTAAAAAAATTTTAGTTACATTTTTGTTCTAAAAATGAAAGGACAATATATGAAAAATAATATATGAAAAATGATAGAAGAAAACACGAAACTGTTTTTTTTTTATTGTGAACCAAGGCGAATTTATTACAGGTGGTCTCAAAAGCCCTGCTGATATTAGCTAAAATCACTGTTGGTTGTCAAAATTTTGTTTATTCTCTTTTATTATCCTTGTTTCTGTTTTGTTTTATTTCTGTTTTTGACATTGTACAATGATTTTACAAAAACAAATTGCTTGTGGTTTTTGTACGTGTTGTACTTGTTGTAGTCCCGAGATTACCTGGGATGAATTCGCCTTGTTGTGAACGTAGCTTTAAAATTATGAATTTAAAAAAATCTTTTTACTAATATATATTTCTCTTTCTTGTCTTTTTCTTTTTAGGTAAGTGTCTTTATTTATTGTTGATAATAAATTTATTAAGAGTATATCAAATATTCAATATTCCATTGGTAAGTTTATAAAATTCTTGAAAAAAAAAAATTAACTATTCAAACTGTAGAGATTGCGGCGGACCTATTCATAATTTACAACAATAATTGCTTTTTAAAAAAATTAAAATGACAAGTCAGTTTAAAATATCTCGTCACATTTGATATCAAAGTAAAAACTTTATTTTTTCCAAAGTTTGAATCTATGCTTGTTGTCAATTATTTTTATTCTACTCTCAAATCATTGCTGCCATATTTGACGATTTTTCTTTCTTAAAAGTGACGATTCTCCTGAACACGAAAAACGCTGTAATTTTTTTTCCTAAGTACCGTTTTTTATATAACGGTACTTTTGTGTTTTTTAAATACATCAGTTTTAACGAATTTATAAAAAAACGGAATTTTATATGAGATAAAAATATTGTCGTTTCACAAAATCCTTAATAAAAACTTTATTTTTCATCCGATTCAAATTACGCTTTAAATGTTAGTAATTTAATATACTATTTGGTTTAAAAATAAAACATTCCAGATATTTAATATAACGAAGAAAAAAAACGAAATAAAAATGAAAAATTTTGAAAAAAAAACGTAAAAAAGCCATTTTATTGTTTCGATCGGATTTTTCGGTTGTGCTCCACAAGGGTTTGAGTGGGACCATAGTATATTTAATTACTAACATTTTAAGCGTAATTTGAAAAAAAAATCGGATGAAAAATAAAGTTTTTATTAAGGATTTTGTGAAACGACAATATTTTTATCTCATATAAAATTCCGTTTTTTTATAAATTCGTTAAAACTGATGTATTTAAAAAAACACAAAAGTACCGTTATATAACAAACGGTACTTAGGAAAAAAAATTACAGCGTTTTTCGTGTTCAGGAGGTCCCAATTAACTTATGTAGGCATGTGGCGTTCTTGGTATTTTTTGGCTGTAAACCAGTTTAATAAGTATGTACACCCCCACACAAGCAACAACAACTTTTACCACTCGCCGAGAGTTAATTGCAAAAATAAGCAGTGTTGCTAAAAAACTTTTAACTTATGTCCCTAAATTAAAATATGAATTTCCCAAAAATCCCCATTTCAAAATCTAAATGCCCAATTTGGTCCATTAATTTTACAAACACAATTTAATTACAGTAGTTTTGACTTAACTGCCTTTTGTTTACGTGCACTTTTGACTTACTGCACAAAATGAATAATTTTTGTCATTACACTCTAAAATCCCATACAAAATTCTTTTTTAAGTACACTTTCTATACCTGCACATTTAAGAAAAATGCGCAAAATTTTAGACATCTTAACATTTATTTTATACAAAAAATTAAAAAATTAGCTGCACTTTGACTTAACTGCTCAAAACACACATTTTCTGTAATTATTCTTCAAAATCCTTGCTTACGTGCCTTTTGTATATCTGCATATTTATCATAATTTTGAGCAGTTTTAAAATATTTGCATATAAAACATCAAAGTTAGCTGCTCACATATAAAGTATAATGTCCACTTTTTCACATAAATATCCAATTTAAGCTGTTTTTAAAAAATCGCAAACAAGTCAAGTAGGCATCATTATAATTCATTAATTTATTTATGCATATGGTTTGTGGATACATAAACTTTACCACGATTACATATATGAAAGAAATAGCAAATCTTACATTGGCGATTCTGACTTAAAATCGCAAATAAGATGTTAAAATCGCAAGTAAGATGTCTTCAAGACAACGTCGACGACGCGTACAAGACCCATAGTAAATCTCGACGACATGTTGGCAACAGCCCATGCAAATTGTCGTTAATGATCATATGGGTACCAACGAGGTTGAAGTTGTGGTTGAATTGTCATTTTTCTTAAAGTCGTCAATGCCCGATTAGCTACATAATAGTGTCCTTGATGACAGTTTTGTGGGCTGTGTTCATTAACTAAAAATTGTTACAAATTTTTAACAATTACTTTAGATTGCCGATGTATCCATGATAAGGGGAACGGGTAAAACGATCTGTCTTGAGGATAACTACTAAAAGGTCAAATAGGCTTCCTGACGACGGCAATATATTTTTGGTAGAGCTTCTAGGGATTTTGAAGGCCGTAAAATTGGTAAAAGATAATATTGATGGGGCTCGAAGGTCACTATATATGTGGAAAGATCTCAGGGCTTTGATGAGCTGTGAATTCCAAACTAGTAAATGATTGTAGAAGAGCTCTAAGGAAAATATTAGAAGAGTATGTAGTGAGTGTATGCTAGGTACCTGGTCACTGCAACATCACCGCTAATACAATATGCGATGAGTTTGGGAGACTGGACTCGAAAATAGGCGATTCTAGATGTGTAGAGACCGTCAGACTTCCAATAGGCTCTTGATTAATTAGGCCATGGGTTTTGAACTTTACATATGGCAATGTAGTCAGCAGGAACATTAATTTGTTTGTGCATATTGGCCCATCAATTCACGTTTGTCCAATTTCACAATTGAAGCACAGCCGCGATTAACGTTATACATTTTTTCAGGAGAGCAAATAACGTTTTTACTTGCATTTCTATTTATTCTTTAATTTTTTTTTTATTATCAAAAATAATTTTTATTTATATTTAATTTAATATTTTACGTACAAAATTAGAGTTTTTCATTTTTTTTTTAGTGGAGGACAAATGTTAAATACGATTTTAAACACGACAAAATACAATTTTTGTTACTTAAGTTGTCGTCATCAAAGCTATATCCCAGTTGGCAAATTAGTCATAGACGCAAATGTCGTCAACGATATCTTTAGGACATTTTTGAATTTGTCGCCTATATACAATTGATGAAGACAACTTAAGTAACAAAAATTGTATTTTGTCGTGTTTAAATTTTTTTAATTTAAATTTTTTCTTTATTGAGGACAACGTAAGTGACATCATAAGTGTCCTCTACTAAAAAAAGTTATAAACTTTAAACTTGTTTTTAATTTAAAATTTCTTGATTTTTTGCTTTAATTATCATTCTTTTTGATAATAAAAAAAAAATTAAAATAAAAATAATCCTGAATGGTAAAAACGTTTTTTTGCTTTCCTCCACAATTATTTTGTAACTTATAGCGTTATTCTTGCCTGTTCTGTTTATTAATGTTTCTGATGACTACATTGCCATATCTAGCATACACACACTTCATATTCTCCTAATATTTCCCTTAGAGCTCTTCTGCAGTCATTTACTAGTGTGAACTCACAGCCCTAAGAACTGTCCACATAAATAGTGACCGTCGAGCCCAAGAAATGTTACCTCTTACCAATTCTACGGCCTTCAAAATCCCTAGAGCCTCTGCCAAAAACATACTGCAGTCGTCAGGAAACCTATTTGACGTTGAAGTATCTATATCCTCAAGGTAGACCCCTTTACCCTTTCCCCTTATCCTGGTTATATCGGAAAATCTTAAGTATCGCCGATACATCAGTATTCGTTACACCCCAATTGTCGCTTACCTATCAGCGACTAAATTGTAGATAGCGTCCACAATACTGTCATTAACGGCACTATCAAGATAATGTCGCTAAAGGCCAGTTTACACGGTAATACTTTGTATTACGACATAATGTAGAATGAGAGAAATCATATCATATAAAACCAAAATGCATTGAGTAAGAGAAAATCCGAATACAAAATCTGACAAGCGGTCGGTAAATGGTTTTTTTCTAAACCATTTTAGAAACTTATGTATTTTCATCACACCAGAGGTGCATTTTAACGGAGTATATTGAAGGTGGTAGTATTTTTATACTATTACAAGAACAACTAAAATCAACTCAGAAAATGTTCATGTTGTTTTTGTAAAAATTGTAAAACTGCAACCATCTGATTTTTTGTTATTATTTTTGATTTTACTTATACAAAACGTGTAAACATAAAGTATACTCTCAACAGACTTTTATTTTTTTCTTTTAAACACGGAGAGAATTTCATATTATTTTGATTCTACAAAGTCGTAATACATTGTATTACCGTGTAAACTGGCCTTAATCGGGCATTAACGACTATATGAGGAAAAATTCGTTTATATAGTCGCCAATTACAACTTTAACCACATTGTTACCCATATGATCATAAACGCCAATGTGCATGATAATGTCGCCCACATGTCGTGTACGACATAAGTGCCCTTTGTTCGTAAAAGTCGTCGACGATTTGCATGGGCTGTCGCCAACATGTCGTCAGGGTTTTACTATGGGTCTTGTACGCGTCGTCGACGTTGTCTTGAAGACATGGGCAACTGGGTATAGGCGACAAAGTCAAAAATGTGTTGAAGACATCGTTGTGCTAACAACACAGTCTTATTTTTTTTTAAGTAAAATTCCTGTGATTTTCCGCAAATAGAAGATATAAAAAGAATTATTTTTAGTAAAAAAAAAAACCATCAAGAAAATTTTATGTCCCCACATTTTGCCAAAATCCATAAATACCCTCATCAAAATCTGTCCCCATTAATTTGGGGACAAATTCCCAATTTTAGGACAAATCCTCACATCTGGCAACGCATGATGAAAGCAAGAGCTTTATTTACTTTTTTGTTTTGTTTTCTCATGCGAGTGTGTGTGTGTGCGTTTTTGTGTTTACTAGAGAACTTGGCTTTTTTTTTGTAAATATGTAACAAATTTTTGTAGCATATTTTCAGGATGTTATAATTATTTAAAAAGTGTAATAGTGCATTTACACCTACGCCATAAACAGGTTATAAGTTGTTTATGATGATAAACTAGTTTGAGAAACTTGTTTATCCATACAAATTATAAACACGTTTGTAACTAGCTTTTGAGATAAACTAGTTACAAACAACCAGTTTTTGTTAATGCAACTCTGTTTTTCAAATTTTGTTCTGGCAATGCTGGTGATATTTGACATTTCCTTAAAAAATAAAAAAAAATAAAGTAAAAAGAATTTACTTTTATCTGTAAAAAAAAGCCAAAACAATAGTAAGAAAAATAAAATAAACAAAGAAAATGTTTAAAACAATTCTAAATTTATAAGAAATGTTAGTTTTTTTACATATTTTCTTTTAGATGGACAACGGAAATAAAAGGTTTGTTTATATGTTCGTATGAATGTGCATCAACGTTTTTTTTTTTATTATTGGGGCTAAGAACTTGTCAAAGGTAAACAACTTAACTGTCAAAAATGCTGATGTAAACGGTATAGTTTATGAAAGTAGTTTACGATCGTAAACTAGTTTGAAAATTACAAGTGTAAATGCACTATTAGGGAATTGTAAAAATAAGGCAATTTAAAGGAATCTTAACAGAAAAACATCGAGAAAAACAAATCCTGTTTTAAAATTTGAAATTTTTTTTAGAAATATATAAGTATACATATACATATGGGCATTTCCCCAGAATGGTCTACCAGGATGAAAAATTAAAATGTTGATTATCATCGTCTTTTATTGTTTATTATTATAAAAAAGTCATTGTTCTTATAAAAGAATGGTTTCATAGCATATCTCAAATTTGAAGACATTTATGGTAAAATTCATGGTGATAATAATAAAAAAATATATGGAAAAATAGTACGTTCACGATCCGTACGTTCGCGACCGGTAAATAAGCCAATTAAACAGAAACCAAGAGAGATATTTTATTTTGTAAATACTGGATGGAGACTTCATTAATACACTTTTAAAATAAATTAATCACTTTTGAATATTCCGTTCCATTGCGCTGATTTTTTCATTTCACTACTGTCAGCCAAAGTTGACTTCTATTTTGCGTACGTTCGTGACCACACTTTTATAACTCTTATTATGAGAACTTAAACTCGATGAAATCCATCTTTTGCACTAAATATAAAGCTACCCAAAGTTTTGTTTTCTATATTATTTGTACATCAAAAGCGTACGAACGTACGTTCGTGACCCCAGGAAATGCCCATATATAACATAAAATAGGATTCAAAAAAGAGTACTTCAATAAATTAGTAAGAAAAATAATGGAGATTATTTTAAAATTACAAAATTAATCCAACAAACAAAATTTCAAAGACAAAAAAATTCTTTTAAAAAAATGCGTTGAAAATTTTGTATCGACAATTTTTCTGTTTTCAAAAAAGTACATTTTTAATTCTGTTTTATTTCACTGTTTTTAAAGTTTCAATGTATTCGTTAAACCCATTGAGTTCATTTACTACGTAACTTTTAATTTTTAAATGTAAATGCTTTAAAAATTCGTAATATGATCACAAACATTCTGAATAATTTATGAGTTTATTAACATTTAAATACTGAAACTCAAGTTTAACTTTTGAATTGCAAAGTATTTTATTACAAAACATCAACGTTTGTAATTAAATCAAATCAAGGTACTTACTTTTATGAGTATTAAAGTTTATTTCTGCTAAGAGATTGATTATTAAAAAAAAAAAAATCTTAGAATAAAATCAAATTTCAGTCCCAAAAACAAATAAAAAAAATAACGATTCTTGTCATATTCTCGATCTTACAACCGGAGACAACTCCCAATTCGCCCAGGCACTTACTGCCCAGCCATCTCAGCCTGCTGTTCTGTAAACTAGGACAGTGATACAGAATATACTGTCTCTATCTTCTCTGTTTGTTCGCACATCCTGCAAAAATCCGACGTGTCAAGGCCTGGAATTTCGAAAACCCGTTTTACATACATTTCACGAATTTTTGGTCTTAGAATATCCCTAGTGAAATTTGATGCAAAAAATATTCGTAGAACATATTAACCCTCTAACGGGCCGTTTTAGTGTAGAAGTTAAAAAAAGGACCAAATAGGCCCCTTAAAATGAGTGTTAGAGGGTTAATATATTCTTAGAAAACAATCGCCATACAATTTTACCGAAGACATCTCAAATAGTCCTTTTAGCTCAGAAGTATATTTATTATATTTTTTTGACTTGTACCAAACGCCTTTTCAAGAATTTCAAAAATTTAAATGCCCGAAATTTCGAGAATTAGTTTTATATACATTGCACGAACTTTTGGTCTAAGAAGACCCATAGTGAAATTTAATGCAAAAAATATTCGTGGAACATTTTAACCATTAAAAATGCCGTTTTAGTATACTTTTGTGTAAGAGTTGGGAAAAATAACAAAAACGACCCCTTAAAATGAGAGTTAGAGGGTTAATTAATTCTAAGAAAAGAATCGCCACACGATTCAACTGAAGACAACTCAAATTACTTTTTAGCTCAGAAGTACATTTAGGGCCATTATTACAACGAAGTTAGCTAAAGTAAAGATTAAATTGACAGATAATAATGTGTTATCTGTCAAAAAGCGTCTGTTAACTGTCAGATAACAGCTAACGCCAAGTTATAATAATGGCCCTTAGTATATTTTTTTTGACTTATACCACCAAACGCTTTTTCAAAAATTTCAAAAACTTTAGGGGCTCATATTTCGGGAGCCCGAGCTAACTTTTTAAAACCCTTTGGCAGATTTGCTCTACTAGTAGTCTCTTTCATTTCGCGTTGCAAGTGTTGAGGCTGTTTTTTTTTTGTTGCACAGTGTAATCGGCCATTTAGGTGGCGGTGATGTTGCAGTGACACGCTACCCAGCAAAGCTTAATCACACAATCCCCTTAGATCTTATTATTTAAAAAAAAAAATCACTAGTTAAACATAAAAAAAATTAATTAAAAAAAAATTACTTTTCTCAGTAAAAATCAAAAATTAAAAAAAAAAACGTCAAAAACCTTTTTCATATTAAACAAAAAAAATTTTTTTTTTGAAAAATCACTAATTAAAACACAAATCTTCAACAGGTTTATGATTCAACGAAATTAATAAATTCGCTTGCTTTGAATTTTTATTTACAAAAAAAAAAGAATATCTACATTTTCAAAAAAAAAAAGCTCTAATTTGAAATAGAAATCACTAAAACTACAATTTTAACAAACGTTTTAAGGTTCCAAATTTTATGCTTAAATCCTAAAAATTAGTTTTAATATGGTTTTTATTTGAAACGTATTTTCCCTGCAAAAAGCTCAAGTTGGGAAAAAATCGCGAAAATTGATAAAAAAAGAAGCGTCAAATATTTTATACTCAATACCTTCATGAAGATTTTTTTAGAAACGACTTGTGGTTTATAATTAATTTTATGTCTAAAAATCCACATTCTCTTGAAAAAAAGCACTAATTTAAGAAAATCGCTGGTTTGTTTTTTTTAAATCCAAAATTAAATGAATGCTTCTTGAAAATTGTTCATAATGTTAAAACATAACATTGTATTAAAAAAGTTTTTTTTTTAAAGAAATCGCTAGTTAGATTTTTTAATAAAAAAAAAAACGCTTAAATCAAATTAATGTTTACAATGTAGTTAAAAAAAATTTAAACGGAAAAGTTATTTAAAATTTTATCTAAATTTAAGATATAAATTTTTAACAAAAGTACGTTTTAAAGAAAAAATCGCCAGTTTGAATTAAAAAAAAAAAAAAAAAAAAAAAAAAATATCAAATGAATATTTTTTAATGAGAATAAAACAGTTAAAAATTAAAAAGCAAAACTATTGTTTAGGTATAATTTTGTAAAAAAAAAAGTTTCATTTTATTTAAAAAACTGCCGCAAAAATAATTTAAAATTTAATTTTGTACCATTATTTTAATTGCCTTTAATTAATTTCTCTATATTTTTTTAACTTGCAATTTAATTAACTATTTTCATATAAACAGTTTTTTTTTTCAAACAGCACCAGACATTTTGTCTCATTTTTATTTAATAGGTATTTGTTTAAATTTATTTCGTTGCCTTTTCTCCAATTTTAATATGTACTTTAAAACAAAAAAAAAGTCATTCATTGACTTTGTCTATTCTCAATGCTTTAACCGGAAATCACGTTATATTCATGTTTTTATTTTTGCTCAAGAAAAAAGATAAGAGAAGTTGTAGGCGCCTTAAATTCTTTAAAACATGTGATCTTTTCTTTTTTCGTTTGTTTGAGTGTCAATGAATGAGAGTTGTCTTGCTTCACAAGGTTGGCTCAAAATAAATTCTGGATCAAAGGTCAGTTATATTTTTTATTAAAGAAAAAAAAAAACAACGTTGTGTTTCTAAAAGACTTTTTATACCCTCCACCACAATTAGTTGTGAAGAGGGTATATTCAGTTTGTCATTCCGTGTGAAACTTTTTTACTATTCATCTCAGACCCTATAAAGTATATATATTCTGGGTCCTTGAGTAATTTGAAGTCGATTTAGCCATGTCCGTCTGTCTGTCCGTCTGTCCGTCTGTTGAAAACACGCTCACTTTCGAAAAACTCAAAAGAAATCAACAAACTTGGTGTCAAATTGCTTGTAGTTATCCTAAGCAGTTTGGGATTGAAATTCAGCAAAATCGGTTCAATAGGATCTGAGCTATGAATCAAAATGTGGAACCACCACCTAAAAAAAATTGATAATTTTGTTACAAAACCTAACATAAATGGTGGAAAAATGCACAGAATGATATAAGATTTCGCAGCAATTCGTTTTATTCAACTGGAAATCACGCTGTGAAATTTCGTGAAGATCCGTCAATAATTTACCCTAGGCCCCATATAAGCCCTTCTCCCGGAAAACAGTATATTAAGCCTAAAACCCTAACTAACAATGCTATCATTACAAATTTTGGCAAGTCACAGTTACATAGGACTAGAAATTAAACTGTTAAGTTTCGTGAAGATCGGTCCATAACTTACCATAGGCCCCATATAAAAGCTACTTCCGGAAAACAACTTAGTACGCCTAAAAACGTAAAAAATAATGCTATCATAACAAAATTTGGAACATCAAAGTTTTATTGGACAAGAAATAAAATTGTGTTATTTCGTGAAGATCGGTCCATAATTTACCCTGGGCCCCATATAAACCCTACTCCCGGAAAACAGTTTAGTACGCCTAAATCCGTAAAAAATAATGCTATCATAACAAAATTTGGTACATCAAAGTTTTATAAGACAAGAAATAAAACTGTGTAATTTCGTGAAGATCGGTCCATAATTTACCCTGGGCCCCATATAAACCCTACTCCCGGAAAACAGTTTAGTACGCCTAAAACCGTAAAAAATAACGCTAGCGTAACAAAATTTGGTACGTCACAGTTTTTTAGGACAAAACACTGTGAAATTTCGTGACGATCGGTCCATAATTTACCTTGGGCTCCATATAAACCCTACTACCGGAAAACAGTTTAGTACGCCTAAAACCGTAAAAAATAATGCAATCATAACAAATTTTGGCTCGTCACAGTTTTATAGGACTATAAATGATACTGTGAAATTTCGTGAAGATCGGTACATAATTTACTCTAGGCCCCATAGAAACCCTACTCGCGGAAAACAGTTTAGTACACCTAAAACCATAATTAATAATGCTATCATAACAGAAATTGGTACGTCACAGTTTTAAAGGACTAGAAATGACGCTGTGAAATTTGTGATGATAGGTCCATAATTTACCCTAGGCCCCATATAAACCCTTCTACAGGAAAACAGTTTGGTTGGCTTAAACCATAATTAATAACAAATCGTCACAGTTTAAGATTATAATAACATCATACAAATATTACTCCTTAAACATTCGCACTGTCGGTGGAGGGTATCAAAGATTCGGCACAGCCGAATATAGCACTCTAGCTTGTTCTCTTTTTTTTCTTTGTTCCTTAAAGAAATTGTTAAAGCTTAAAAACCGCTTTAGAAATGCTTTATTGAATCCAGTAGTCAAATGTTAACTTGTATTTTTCACTGAAAAATATCAGTCAAATGTTTACTTTTATTTTTGACTGAAAAAATATCAGTCTAAAAACAATATGTAGTTATTTTTGACTTGATAACCCATTAAAAGGCTCAATTGTCAATATGTATTTCCCTTTAACAGTTGTTTTTGTTATTTTACTTGATAACTTGTTTTGTGTAACATATTTTTATGCTCAGGAGTATGTGTGTGTGTGTTTGTGTATTTTTGGCTTAAAATCAATGCTCTAATAAGTTTCGTTAGTGGTCTCTTCATCGCGGTATGGTAATTTAATATTTCCTAGTCTCTGTTTTTGCTGTTATTTTTTTATAATTTTAATTGTTTTTTTTTTTTTAAATTATAGTCTAATTACGGCTGTGTTTATTTAAAGTGTTAATTACCTTATAATTAAACCATTGTTTTTATAAATTTAACCGGAGAAAAAAAAAAAGAGAGTGAATTAACGAAAAGAATATAGTATCGTTTAAAGCAGGTATGGGAATTTGAGTACATAATCACCCCTATCGTGAATAACAAGTGGAATTTTCGTTCCCATGAAATTTTCATTCCCCTCTAAGGGAAAAAAGCAATCGTGAATCTCATGTGAAAAAATTTTCACGCTATCAGTTCCAGTGAATGCAAAAAAAGAAGAAAGATTAAGAAAATTAAAAATCAATGAAATTTTTGTTAAAAAATATACAAGTATATATTTTAAAGAAAAGATAAAATAATAACGCAAAATATTTAGTATTGGAGGGATAGTTTGGTTACAACGTTAGTTTTTTGCACTTTTTAAATTTAATGTTGTAAAATATTTTCCAAAATTCTGCCACCAAGTCAATCGAATGCTTTACAAATCCGCAAGCAATCGACCTGTTGTTTTGCATTTTGTTGAGCAATATATCGGTTTATAACTTTTTGACTTTATTAACCCTTAATATTCGATTTATAGGAGGAGCTTCTTACATACATGTTCTGTTCCCTAGCAAAAATAAAGTGAGAAAATCTAAGGGAAATGTGAACAAATTACGAGGGAAAAAATTTTTCACGATAAGGGGAATTTTTTCCCGTGAACATTTTTTCACGTTATTATTCTCCTTTGGATTACATTTTTTCATGGGAGTTGTTCATGATCGCAAATATGTGAAAAGTGGAAAAATTACGAGGGAACAATTTTTCACGATAGGGGTGAATATAACATTCAGCCTTTCAACCTTTTATCAATTTTAACAATTTCGGGCCATTTACATTTCGTTTAAAATTTTTAAAATTTTTTTCAACTAACCTTTTGTATAAGTTTAAATCAATCATCCCCCTTTGACTATTCCTGAAATTGTACCAAGAATAAATAAACAAGTACACAGAAAAAATAACGTAGTTAAAAACTGATCAAATGTTCAGTTTTCCTGAATATATATTAGGGTTTTTTGCACCTTGAACGTCCGTAGTAAAAAACCAAATAAAACGTTCAGTTTTACGTTGAATGTGCGTTCAGTTTTTTACAATTCAGAGTTCAGTCGCTGCTAAATTAATTTTTTTCTGTGTAAGAGTGTTATATTCGGCTATGCCGAATCTATGATACCCTCCCCCTTACGAGAACATATCCGAAGTAGGCTTTATATGGGCTATGGTAAATTATGGGACGATACTCACCAAAGTTGACAGTGTGGTTTCCAGTCTTATAAAACTATGCCTGACCAAAATTTATTACAATAGAGTGAATCCATGTCAAACCGTTAAGTCGTTCGGCATCATCACCTCCGATTTGAATGAAATTCAACACAAATGTTAAATGTTATTGGACTTTAGCAAAACATAAATTTTCAGACCCCAGATTCTTTCGGCTTCCGAAATATGACGTCATAAAAGATGAGAAAAATGTGAAAAAAACTCAAAAGTCTCCTTACAAAAGGGGATAGAACTCTTGAACTACGCAAGATAATTTAGTTTTATTGGTATCGTTTTAAAGGTGAAAGTGTACCCTTTAAAATGATATGCATATTGTGTTTTTCTAAGAAAAGGTCAAAGCTCAATTATTGGGGTCTTGAGTTCAAAGCTCCATATCTAGAAAAGTATATTTTTTAAAATTCTTAAAAAAATATATGTTAAGTATTATACCCTCTTCAACATTTGCAGAAAATTTAAAGGTGGAGACTCGATTGGTGTCAGAGTTATATACCAGAAGGTGATTCTAAGTATGTTTTGTGTTCAAAAATCCCTTGTTGTTGTATTTTAATTATTTTTTTCAGTATATCTGGAGAACGGCAAGAGCCAAAGTTTCCAAATTTAGTACACAAATTTTAGGTATCAATACCCACTATCCCACAAAATGTGGTCGGGATTGGAAAAGTGGGCGTGGTACCTCCCGTACAAGAAATATCAAAAATTTTATAAAAACCTAAATCTTTGGACTGTCATATGATCTATGGTTACGCCGTATATATCAGAAGATCGGAAATCTTTAGTAGGAAATATTCTCTGAAAAACTCGAAAAAATCGGTTCAGATACAAAAATTTTTTGATATTTTTTGTACGGGAGGTACCACGCCCACTTCTCCAATCCCGACCACATTTTGTGGGATGGTGGGTATTGATACCTAAAATTTGTGTACTAAATTTGGAAACTTTGGCTCTTGCCGTTCTCCAGATATACTGAAAAAAATAATTAAAATACAGCAACAACAAGGGATTTTTGAACACAAAACATACTTAGAATCACGTTCTGGTATATAACTCTGACACCAATCGAGTCTCCACCTTTAAATTTTCTGCAAATGTTGAAGAGGGTATAATACTTAACATATATTTTTTTAAGAATTTTAAAAAATATACTTTTCTAGATTAAGAGCTTTGAACTCAAGACCCCAATAATTGAGCTTTGACCTTTTCTTAGAAAAACACAATATGCATATCATTTTAAAGGGTGCACTTTCACCTTTAAAACGATACCAATAAAACTAAATTATCTTGCGTAGTTCAAGAGTTCTATCCCCTTTTGTAAGGAGACTTTTGAGTTTTTTTCACATTTTTCTCATCTTTTATGACGTCATATTTCGGATGCCGAAATAATGTGGGGTCTGAAATTTATGTTTTGTTAAAGTCCAATTACATATAACATTTGTGTCGAATTTCATTCAAATCGAAGGTGCTGATGCCGAAAATGCCATTTTTTTCGTGATGGTTTGACGTGTTTTAACTCAATAGGATTATTCGTTACAGTTTAAGTCGTATGAAAGTGTTTTTTGAGAGTGGGCCTTATATGGGGCCTATGGTAAATTTGGACCAATCTTCACGAAATTTGGTGGTATGAACTTGTTTAAATTTTAATATCAATAAGTGCATTCCGCCACTAAAAAATATCATTTTTTAGGGTGGTTGTTCCACATTTTGATTCATAATTTCAATCCGAAACTGCTTATTTCCTCGTCCATATTATGAAACATATGCTGAAGAAACTTTCTTTAATTCTCTTTTGAAACTGCATTTGTGTCCATACAAAAAAAACTTTTGTCTTGCATCATTTAATCATTTTTTATGCATTATCTCTTTCTTTCAATAACAAACTCACAAAAACTACTTGCACATGAAACAAACTACTCAAACTCAAATGTTTCGCAGCAAATGTTTCATAATATGAACGGGGACTAAGAACCAGAAACAATTTGTCACCAGTATCTTCTTTTCTTTAGAGTTGTTTGAAAGTTAGCATGATATCATCAGAGGACATGGCTAAATCGACGTTAAATAAGCGAAAAAAAAACAATTAAACATAGTTTTGTTAATATTAAAATACATATCACGCTTTTCCAACTCTGACTTTAAATCCGTTTTTTTGTTTTAATTTAAATGGCCACCCTTATGGGAAGTAACAGAAGGTGTTTATCAATACACAAAAATAATTATAGAAGTGTATGAAAAAATGCATTGTGTGGAAGAGAAAGCAAAGTGAATTAACGCATATGAAATTATGGGATTATTTTTGTGTTTGTTGCAGTTTTAATGACGTTAAACTTTTTTTAAAGGTATTTTTAAATTTAAAGATCAATTTGGTTGGAAACAAGACGAATCGACTACAAGTGTCAGCGAAAAGCCTGCTGACTTTGACAGTTCGAACCAGTTTGTTTTGGTTTAACAATAATCCAATTCACAAGCTCGCATTAATGTCGCATTCGTTGTCTAATCGTCTAATTATACAAAATTGTATTCTTGTTGTTGGCCATTTTCGAAAAATTTGTTGGTTTTATGCCAGGCCTGAAAATGTTTGATTTGTTTAGTGAATTTGTAAAAACCTTTTTAGTTAATTCTTCTAAATGATTAATATATGTTTATTTAATTTTAATATATGTTTTTAACTATTTTTAATTAAAATTGCGTATCAATTAATTCTCACTACTACTTCATCTCAAATTAAAACTCCCATACCTGGCTTAATTTAATGGTATCAAACAATGTGAATGGCACATTTTCATAAAGAAGAAGAAATAAATAAAAACCAAGAGTGAAGGAAAAAATTTAACTATTAAAAGCTTAATAAACTCGATTTTTTAATGTTATTTTTCATATTTTTTATACATAATAAGTTGAAAATTTCAATCTTCTTAAATATGTAGTTTACTCAAAGTGAATTGGCTATTTTTTCATTTTTGACATTTAGCAATACGACGACAATGTAACGAGGCAACAAATTTGTCTATTCACTAGTGCTTTAACAAATACCCTATTTTTTTTTTTTAACGATAAGCCATACGACAGAGCTTGTGAATTGGACAAATGATTTGCTCAGAAATGAATGATTCTAAAACTAAAAAGGGTAGAATTCAGTGTCATTCACAGTCGTACGATTCATTTACACGAAAATCAGACAAAATTCCATCACTCATTAAAAAAAATATTTCTGCAAAATCTGTTGTCAATGTCACGCTCAAGGCGAATTGACTAGAAGGTGAGGTTAACTCTACAACTACAATGCTTCTGTGGTCTGGTTGTCAAAAATATTGCTAGTAACAAAAAACAGGTTTGTTTACATAAAAAACCAGTTTGTATACAAACTATGACATGTCGACCACCGAAAAAAAAACACCACATGTTGACTTGATCCCACCTTCTAGTCAATTCGCCTTGGTCACGCTATGACTCAGCTACTTTAGAGAGAAAAAAATCCACTCTTCTTTTGTTGTGGTATTGCTGCCACCGCCCAGCAAACCAAATGCAACGAAATCGTTCAGAGTTCATAACGACTTTCTGCCCAAGTTGCCGATTTCGGGACTGATTTCGTCTAGAAATCGACACGAAAAATATATGAAGTGGTTGACACGAGTTCTGTAAGAATTGTCGGGGGAAATTCCCTTAACTTCACAGATAGATCTGTCTGATATCTGAACGATGTCTGATGTTATTTCCTAGGGAAATTCTGGACTTCCTCCCGATATTTCCAATCGATGTCTGACAGAAATCGTACTTGTAGGCGTTTAAAATTCGCATACTTTTTGGGACAGTTTGTACAGATATATGCCAGAAATCTGACAATAAATCGTTTTTATTTCTGAAATGATTGCCGACAAATCGTGCAGATTTGTGGAAGAAATCTAGACAAAAATCGTTGAAAACTCTGAAACTTTTGACGATTTATCGTAGAAAAGTCTGACAGAAATCTGACATTAAATCTTCAACATTTTCAGACTGAATAAATCAGATTTTTGTCTATACGAAAACAATTTTTATATGAATTGAAACGTGTTTAATTGCCTGAATAGAAAAACTAAAAAAAAAAAAAAAAAAAAAAAAAAAAACGTAAAATTTATAGTTTGAATTTCTTTAATTTTAATCCTTTTTTTTATTTTATTTGGTATTATTTTCTTTATCATTAATTTGCTCATTTGCAGCTGCAAGTCTTCTGTTGGTTTTATTGACTCGGTCTTTAGTCATACTAAAATATTTTTTAATAAGCCGCTCAACATCTTGATAATTTGTTTGGGGTATACTATTTACACTCACATCTAAATAAGTAAAAATAAAAAATATGTAACAAAGAAATTGTATTTAAAATTTTTAAAAATTATTACCTGTAAGGATTTTTATGACGGTTAAGTGTCGTACACTAATATTTTCATTAGCATTTGTCCATGAAAATTTTGAAGAAGTTACATCATCGCCAAAAATTAATTTTAAATTTTCAAATACAAATTTACGAAGATCGTTGCAAGGTTGTTTTTTATATCTCGATATCTAAAATGAAACCAAAGTAAAATGAAAAATAAGATGTTGTTTAGTTTCTGTTTTCTATTTGCATTTTTTCATTTTAAATTAAGGACTAATAGCGTACCAGTTCAAATTTGATATCTTCATTTTTTGCGAGTTCCTTGTCAAATTTCAAAACATCCAAGACTGATTTGAACGGCAAACTACTTAGTAAGGATATCTCATTTGGTTTTTTCATTATTTTTAAAGCTTCTTCGACACTTTTCTTCAGAGCAATAAACTCGGCAGCAAAATGAGTATACATTTTCTTGTTTTCTTCTCTTAGCATCTTGTTTTCTTCTATTACAGTTTGTAATAAATCTGTTGGAAAAGTAGGGCATTTGTTCTCGTTAAAAAATAATCATTACATACATATCGTTGGTATACTGCAAAAATTGACCAACTTATTTTTTGATAATTTTTTAGATATTTACGTGATAAATGTATTTAAAATATAGACTAAAAAGTATAATTTCTAACTGCACTTACCTTTCAACGATGTTTGTTGCTCCTCGGACATTTTATTTTAGTAATGGTATAAATGTGATAGTCGAGTTTAAATTAAAGCGAATATATTTATTTTGAATGATGTTAGCTGAAATGAAAACATCCTGCTCTGAGTATTTTTCATTATAGGTGGTATATATTTTCAAGCAGTTCGAAATATGCCGATCAATGTGAAGAAATTGTTCAAGATTTTGTACATCCTCACTTACAAACAAAATAGACACCACCAGATTTTCGTTAACAATTTTTAAAGAACTCTGTACGATATGTCGAAGAGTTTGTACAGAATTGTCTTATATCAGACAAAATCTGTAAGTTTGGTTGGCTGGGCGTGTACATAAATTCGCCATGATTAGGAAAGAGTGCAAATGTGTTATAAGTAGGGTTTTTTCCCGGGATTTCCTGTCCCGGGAATTTCAATAATTATATTTCCCGCTTTCCCGGGATTTTTCATGCGGGATCCCGGGAAATAAAAAATTCCTCATAGTTTAAGAAAACAGCTATTTATACTTTGAAATTTAGTTGTCTATTCTCTTAAAATAAGCATCTGTGGATGGGTTGTCGATTAGATCAATTACAAGAAGTGAGTACATACGTAAATCAATGTCTCCTGATGCAATAAATCTACTTAAAGCAGAATAGGCAGTGCAACAGTTGATAATTAATAAATTTAGTGAAGGGAAAAGTTAATAAAGAACATTAATTCAAAATAAGATGCAGGTAGTAAAGTTTAATTGTCCATGGACAAGTCTTAAAAATATCAGATACCTAAACATATAGCTCCTTTATTGTAACATAGTCATATCTACAAAAACAAATGAACTTGGCCACATGCGATTAAAGTTTTCAAAATGTACCGATTTAAAAATATATTTTGCTATAACTTCGGTTCAGCTTGAGATAAAATACGAGAAGGCATGAAGGAACTGTTCGCTTAAATAACTTACAATTTTTGATTTTTTGAGATATGACTATGTTGCAATGAAGGAGCGATATGTTTATTAGGTGATAAACACAAATTTTTTTCAATTTGTGTTGGTTTATATACCCTTGAAGTGCGGGGAAACCGAAATTAAAAAAAATTTTGAAACTCGTGTAAGATACTACAACATACAATTTGAAAAACACATTGTCCTAAAGATTACAGATAGACCTAATGAAATGAAAAGGTTTGTAAGAGGTCGATGCTATCTTTTGCATGAACTTTGACATACATTTGACTGATATAGACGTTGTTTATAAAAAAAAAATGCTTCTTATTGTGAATCAAAAGCCTTCTACAACGGTGCACTTTTAACTATTTATCCAACCTCGGTAAAAAAAATGAACGAAATTTTTCGGAAACATGGTAATTAGTAAATAAAATAATCAATATACTTTTTGACGACTTACTAAGCGCTTTGAGTGTGTCAGAAAGTTATTTCCTAAGCCGTTAAAAAATGTTAACATATTTATTTAAAATATTTTATCTATTTTATGAATTAACTTTTTGATCTCATATCTTGAGTACCTCAATTTGTGTTTGTTTTTATTATTGTTTTATGAATTAAATTGTTATGTTTATCTTAATTTTTTATCTTGTATCTAGAGCATAATAATAATACGGAATTTACATATAAAACCGTAAGGTAATAATAATTCAAGTTCCTCTTTTAATCTTCATTTAATTTTGTAGTATTTAAGGATTTCTTTTACTTACTTTGTAAACAAGTTACCTTACGTTTTTTTAAAAAAGTTTTTTTCATTATTTAAAAACAAATTTACTGTGTATTATTTATATGGAGCGGGATCCCGGGATCCCGGGAAATTCCAAAAAATTTCCCGCTTTCCCGGGAATCGAAAAACTCCGGGAAAAAAAAAACTCTAGTTATAAGCCAGTGTGTGTGTGCAGCGTTGCCAGAATGAAGATTTTATCTTATTTTTGAAGATTTTTTGACCAATATATGATTAAAAGATTTTTTTCACAAATTAAGATTTTTAACTTTAAGTTTGTTTGTACAAAATAAATAATTTTTTCACAGTTTCTTAATCAGTCAATTTTTAAAACAATAAGGTTTTTATAAAAAATTTAACTAAAAACCAATTTAATTTAATGTATTTCAATTTAAATAGTTTCTGTAATAAGAAGTACATATGGGCATTTCCATGTCATCGTACGTGACATTTGTACGCCTTCAGAGCGATAGATATTTGGCAAAAATAGTAGTAACTGGAATTTTTTTTTATCATTATGTTTCATTAAGAGGGAACTTTATATGAAAAAAAAATTTTTTTCTAATTCGGAACCTTGTTGTCCAAAATATCGGGAAAAATAAGTGCATATCGTACGTGACATAAAACGGAAGTGATATTTGTGTGAATGTAAAATAATACGAAAATCGGCGAATTGTGGGAGGTTTTCTCCTTTTTTAAATTTCATACATTAAACCACATATTTTTTCTTTATAATCCGTAATTGGAAAAAAAAATTTTTTTTGGATGGTTTTATAATGAACCAAATGTAATATCGTACGTGACAGACTTTTCTCTTGTAGTATTTACAAGGTATGAAATATATTTTTTGTAAATATATGTATATTAAAACTTAAAACAAACAAGTAAGAAAGTATAGTGGGGCAAGCCCGACCATATGATACCCTACACCATTATATTGAAAAAAAATTTTTTTTGAGAGGGTACCCTATTTGGGACCCATGGCCAATCAAGGTCGCCAAAACAGAATTATGCTATGAGGTAAAGAATTATATAAAAGTTATTTATGCCGAATATTTGTCATGACAATAATACCTATCGTAAAAGTCATTGTCGCCAATTTTTATGTAAATACCAACATTTTTAAGGAAATGACATTAAAAGCTATTTTCGGGAGTAGTACTTGTATGGGAGCTATGGTCAAATATGGACCGATTCCAATAAAATTTGGTAAGATGATATTGATTGTAATAAAATAAGGTTTGACCAAATTTTAACTAAATACCAACATAATAAGATGACGCATTTAGTTGCATTTTAGTACTTACAATATCGTACGTGACGAACTTTAAAAGCTTATACAATTTTTTTTATACCAATTTAAAAAAAAAATTTCGATCAATATTTTTTTGCAACAAATATGTATCTTGCTTTGAACTTTTATTTTGAAACTCCTAAGACTGATTAATTTCAAATGATAAAGACAAATGATGTTTTTGCACCACGTACATGACTTTAGAATAGCATCCAAAACAAACACAAAAATATACCGATAATCGAACTATATATTTGGTCTTTCCTCGTGGATCTTGTTCATTGTTGTTGTAACATTAATTTCCAATTCCAGGGTTGCCAGTATCTGTATTAATTCGGCAGAATATTGAAAATTGTCAATTGCAGTTACTAAAAATGAATTAATAAGAAAGTGAGTTAAAACTTTTATTTTTTACTTTTTAAAAATTGTAATAAGCTATAAATACCTCGGCATAGTAAAGTTTGGGTGTTTTTTTTTCCTTTCTCCCATATTTGGAAAAAAGGTTCAAGCATTTTAATTTTTTGAGTCGTGGTTGACATTCTCATGGAAATGCCCATATGTTATTACAAAAAATTCAAATTTTTACTTTTTTGCCCTTGTCATAAAAGATTTTAAGATTTCTCTCTTCAAAATAAGATATTTTTTCGGTAAATAAAGATTTTCCTTTCAAATCTTCTGGCAACGCTGTGTGTGTGTGTTCATTATTATTGGAAATTTCTGGCTGTAAAAGATACTTTTAACAGGGTGTTTTAAAGAATAAAAAAAGCGGGATCAATATATTCTTTACTTAAGTAAAATTTAAGTCTTGTTTTGGGAATTTGAACTCCTTTTTAGAACCACCTCTCTGTTTGAGCTTCTTTTTTGCTATCGGAATATTTTTGCGATCTTAACACGCCAACATACCTACATACACTTAATGTTTTTTTTTTCTTTCTGGGGCTCACACTTTATGCATAAAACATTTGTTTGTTAAGCTTTTTTGTTGTTGTAGATATTTCTGTGGTTGTTGTTGTTGTTGTAGTTTTTTTTTTTTTTTTAATTTTTGCGTTTACTCGCACTCCAACCATCCAGCAGCAGAAGCAGCTCCCCTTTCTTAAATGTGTTGGTTTGTTAGTTTACTTTTGAACGTTTAACCAGGCGCACATTTAACGAAAGCTATATAAACTGAAGTTCGTTAAAGTTAAAAAATTATTTCGATTAAAAAAACTACGTGACGAAATTTTTTGTTGTTGCTTTTTTTTTTGTTTATTTTTGTGCATTTTAATGAAAATTCGTACATATTAAATTTGAATTTAAAGTAAATGTTTCATTAAAAGTTTAAAGATAAAAAACAAGTACAAAATAGAAAAGAGAGAAAATAAATGTATGAAAGAGAGAGAGAAATATTATTAAAAAAAGAGCAAAAAATTGCTGGAAAAAATTTAGAAAATTTTACAAAATTTGTGAGAAAATAAAATAAAATTTATAACAAAAATTTCAAAAATTTATAATAAAAAATAAATTTTTAAATTTATAAAACAAAGTTAACAAATTTTATGAAATAATAAAAGCCAATAATAAAATTTAGCTTAAAAATAAAATAAATATCAAATTAAAAAAATAAAATATATTTTAAAAAACTTATAAAATTAAATTTTAATAAAATATAAGTACATTTTAATAAAAATAGGCAAATTTTAATTTTTTTTTACAAAAATATAAAATAATTTTTAACCTTAATAGCGGTGTAAAAATCAGAAAGACTTTAAATTTTCAAAAAGTTTACTAAATCCTTTTGCCAAAAAAAAGTAGTAAGTCTTTTAAAATAAGAACTTTAGATTAAGAAAGATTATTATAAACAAAGCAACAAATAAAATAACCAGACAAAAAATAATAATAAAATCAAATCTGCCATTTATCTATCATTTAAAGCACGAACTCTAATTAAGGCCCCGAATCTTTTTATACCCACACCACAGTAGTGAAGAGGGTCCCTGTAGTTCATGTGGCTGTCTCCTACCTGGTTATAATACTAGCCCCTTTATGACACAACCAGTCCTAATGCTAGCCATATGACTGGCCACATTAACAAGGAGATGTAATACGAGGGGGTAAATTGTCACTAAGAGGCCACAAAAAGACAGTTCATAAGCCGGTTCTTCTTGGCTTACCCTTAGCTGTTTCCTTATACCAACCATAAACAGGGCTGTCAGATATGGCGATTTCTCGCCAAACGTGGCGATTTTGAAACGTGTTTGGCGATGGGATTTTCCTTTTGGCGACTGGCGACTTTTGTGGCGATTTTTGATATAACTGGCGATTTACTTGGCTATTTTTACCATTCATATTATATATTATTTCAGCGATTTTGAAATAAAAAATTTGCCCTTTTATTTACATAAGCGGAGTTAGGCCTCTCCAGCTAAATATATATAAATATGTATATACATACATACTTATAGATTTTTGAACAGTTTGTCCTTTTTTGTTATCATTACTAGTTTAAAAAAAATCTGGTTAATTTTTTTCACGTGATTTTTGTTTTATTATCATTTTAAGTGAATTATTCACTCACTTTTTAATTCCAAGGTTTAAAAAACTGCAGTCGAAACCAAAACCTGTCGAACAAAAAACGAAAATTTGTCTAAAATTTTTCGCTTTTAGATTTGGTTTGACTGCGACTATTTACATTAAATGAATTACAAGTTAAAAAAAATTTTTTTTTTTGCCAATGACAAATGAAAAAGTGGAAGAGATGGCAGGCAGCTTTTCAACTTCGACTGCAGTTTTTTAAACACTGCTTAAATCTAATAGTACGTATGCAGGTCAAAACAATAGTAATGAAATCGATGAGCCTGAAGTGATCTTAAAGACTTGTGTGCTTAATTTTAGTTTTTTTAACTGAATAAATGATCTCCATTTTATGTTATTTAAAAAAAAATAACAGTTACTAAACAAAATTTTTGACTGCAATATTATATCAGCTTTTTTTGTATGCAAAATTTAATTAAAAAAAAAAAAAAAAGATTTCGAAAACTGAACAAAATTGACGTTTGGCGATTTTTGGCGATTTACGACATCCGGTTTGGCGATGGAGCTCAAAAAAATCTGACAACCCTGACCATAAATCTGCTTTTCTGATTGTGTTGTTCTGTTTCTCTCTCTCTCTCTCTCTCATAAAATGAACAAAATGCTCAATGACATACATTTTTTACTATCCACCATCTGCGACACAAAAAGACAGCTAAGTGCCAGCACAAAGTGACAGTAAAATTTTCCATAGTTTTAGAACCAGTCTTCCGAGTATAGTATTAATGTGGATAGTTTTATAACCAGTCTACAGTGTATAGTACTGAGACTTTTGGGGTAAATTGTCACGAAAAAACTACAGGGGTATATATTTTGCATTTGTTCTGATGTGTGTAACACCTTAAAATATTGGTGATAGACCCACCTTAAAGTATATCGATCGACTCAGAATCACTCTCTGAGTCGATCTAACGATGTCCGTTCGGCTGGCTGGCAGGCTGCCCATTCAACTTTGTGCGCAAAGCATACTTTTGAGATTTTAAGTCGCCAGACTTCTTGCGATTTACAGAACACCTTTTAGACGATTTCAAGTCAGAATCGGCAATGTTAAGCTATTTGCGATTGTCAGAAAATGCCCTTGTGTCAATTTTAAATTAATTTTGAGAGCGTTTAAAGCGCAACAGAGCTGCTAAATGTCCTTATGTTGACGCATTGTAAAAAAGTAATGCCAATAGTAATTAAACCAAATTTGTTAAAATCGCTTCTATGGCAAGAAAAGCCTTTTATTTATAGGCTTGATTGAATAATTGTTAAATTTTACAAAGAATAATAAATATTTTCCAAAAGTTGCTACCTTTATCGCAATTTTAATCAAATAAAGTTTTCATGATATGATACCCAATTTAAAATTCTCTTAAAAAAGCAGATGTTTTCTTTTATTTATTTAAAATTTTCATTGAAGTACATTTCTATTTACTTATATCTTTTTTGCTAGATTATAATACATAAATCCATCTGAAATTTCATCATGCCACGAAATTTTATCAATGGAAAATTTTCTGCAATATGAATATTTTGCGTCTCTTTTCATCTTTATATTGCTGAACTAGTTTAGCACATATTAAGTTTTTTTTATTTCCAACAACTTGTTTATTATTGTTACTTCTTCTTCTTCTTCTTCTTTATTTAAAGACTGTTTTGTTTTACATTTTTTTTTTTATTATTATTAAAAAAACAAGACACGTTTTAATAATAACTCTTTTTTTAAAGCAACTCTTTTACTCACTAAATGATCTTTACTCTTTCTAACAAAAAAATAAAAAAAAATTACTCAATTCTGAGTCATTTTTCCAAAAAAACGTCGCGCGTGTCTTGACTGGTTTTTGTGTGTTAATTTTGCTTTTTTGACCTTTTTTTTATTGTAATTTTGTTTGAAAGACTTCCCCAAGATTTGAAGTATGATGAATTTGTTTTAAAATTTTAATAAATGTTTAATTATTTCCAAATGAGAGTTTAACAGTTCTTTCCCAGCCTGGCCGCTGTCGCTCGCTTGCATTTTCAACGATAAACAGCTAATTTGCGCCCCACCTATAATTTTTAGCACTACATACAAGTCGATCGGCAATTCAAGTTTTGACACAAATTTGCGCCCAATAACAAAATCAAATTTTATTTAAAAACATATCCTTAAAATTTGACCAGACAATTTCAAAAGAGCTGCCACTTCTTTCCAAAAACATCTTTTAAGCATTGCCACATAGTCTTAAAATTACAACAACAACAACTTTTGTTTGGAGAATTAAAAATGTACTACCAGATAAATGACACTGTATTTCAAATTGTTGTCACATTTAACAAAAATTTGACGTAAAGAATGACGGATGGACGATTTTAAGGTTTTACAGGCCTGTTCTGCAAATCACTTTTACTCAAATCACGTGACTTCAAATCACATGTGCCTACTAAAATCACACGTGTAATATTATAGTGCCCCGTTTTTGTGTGTTTTGGTGTGCTCTTCAAATGCCGAAAGAACACCGAGAAACATAAAAACGATATGACTTTCAGAAGACCACAAAATCAAGCGTGTGATTTCAAAAACACGTGATTTGAAATCACGTGATTTTCAGAACAGGCCCGTTAAAAATTTATTTCGGGACTTTTTGAGGATCGATGGTAATAAACAAGTTTAATTTCATTAATGGCAAATTTTATTTTAAGCTATTGAATGCCTTTAAAGATAATTAAAAAATCGCGTTTAATGATAATGCAAGTGCTTTTCGGGGATCAAGGCGAATTTATTTTTCAGGTGGCGTTGAAAGCATAGCCGAGCCACTTTTTTTTCCTTAGAGAGACGAATGTCAAAAGTTGTTTGTGTTTTTGACATATCGACCAACGAATGTTGTGTTTTAAGTGTTGTACTTGTTATAGTATCGACATGAATTCGCCTTGTCGGGGATTTTATTTGCTTTCATTATACTTCATTATAGCGAGGGCTAGCCCATATTTCAACTTAATCTTCTTCATATTTTCGTTTCCAAAAACATTTTTTATATTTTTTTCTGATTTCTAACACAATTTTCACGCATTCATTTATAATATTTCAATACATTTTACTTAAGAAACATTTCTAATTTTTTTCCATTTTTAAGAACTGACACAATTAAATTGATTTGGAACTTCTCCAGAAATAATCGCTTAAGCAATTTCCCACTGTTTTTATAATTCTAGACTTAAATTTAACTGTTTTGACGATCTCAGACTTCAAAGAACTTTAAAAATGTTTAATTTCAAAGCAAAATTATTTTCTAGAACCAGCAATATTTACTCGCTCACAGTTTGTTTAGACAATTGGGTTTAAAACGCTCTATATCTCTATATCGATCGTTTTTCATACTAAAAATGAGAGCATGTATGAGGTAGTTCTCTTGTCTAAAGGCCATTTTTTGTTGTTACCTCCCCTCTTTATGACCCTCCGCCATCATTTCAGCATTTTAAAATTTATTGACTGCTGTTTTATCATTTTTGTGGGCACGAAGTTTTTTTTATAAATAGTAGTTGGCGCATATGTATGTGTGTAAATAACCAACAATACCAACAACTCTTGACATGTTTTAGCGTGGTTCTTCTTCTTTCTTTATAATATTTTTTTGTTCGATTTTTTCTCGGGCTTTTAGGCTCTCATAAAAAACCAACTCTCACACTGTGCAATTGTTTGTTGCTGTAACAACAATTAATTGCCCACATTCTTGTTATAACAAATTCCTTTTAATTCATGGACATTGTCCTCTAGTATAAATTGCCAATAGTTTTTTTCTTACGTTTTTTTTTTTTTTTGTTTTATTGATTTGAGTTGTCGGCAATTTAAGCGCCATAGAAGAGTATTGCTCAAATAAAACACAATAAATAATTTCACTCAATATGCTTTTAAGTAATTTTATCTTTCAATATCTCTTTTTTATCATTGATAGTTAGTGTGATAGGTATTTTATGTTTGCTTAAATCAAACAGTGTTAGCAATTTTGAGGTTTTTAAAAATGAGCTCAAAAATTACATATTAATTAAATAAATTGCGGCGTTTTTGAAAAATAAAAAGTCATTTTAAGGCAAAAATCTGGACAAAGTCGGTTGCACTGACTTGCAAAGTCCATGCAATATCCTTTCGCTTAAAAGGGTATTCAATTTAATTGATGGTAACAATTTTGTTTAACCGAAATGTTGCTTGAGAACTACTTTACGGTGGTCTTAGAACATGCTGACAAGCCATCTGTTTACCAACCGCCACCACCAACACACACACACACAATTAGCAAATAAAGTGAATAACCCGAAGTTTCAGAAGCTCCTGACTCTCGTGGTACAAGAAAGGATCTCTGGTGAGACGCGCTCAGAAGAGTTGTGTTAATTTAGAACTTTGCCGAGTTACAGGTATTTCCTGCATCTGATTTGCCCGGGGGAATCAACACCAAAAGATAAAATATCCATAGGTATAACCGAACATTTCTCCGCTGGTCGCTTGAAAGCTACAATAAAAATGCAATCTATTTGATAATAATAAAAGGGCCTATTATAACAACTAGAAGCACAAATCAGCATTTTTTTAAAGGGGCCAACGAGCAAAATCAACACCAAAGCAAACGTTTATTTCACTAAGATAATGCTCCTTTTTGTAAGTGGGATCTACCAGCTGTATCATAATGTGCTAAAACTCGAACAGTGCTATCACAGCAAAAAATTGACGAAAATTTTTTGATGGCTTGTTTTAGTGTTGCTCGATAGAAAAGAAACTATTAGGAAAACAACCAGACCAGACCACCCTTCTCACAACTGATTACCATTTGCTATGAACATTTCACAACAGTTGGACTGGAAGGCATTCCACCCCAGGCGAAGTTTCCCAAATTGTCTTAATTAATTGTTTAGATCTCAAAAGATGATCAATTCTTTTCAGCGTAACATTCAGCTACTGCCAAAATATTGGAAAATAGTCAGAGTCTTATGCTTTTTGGACCAGTCTTTGACTTTGTAGTTGAATATTATTTTTCCTTAAGTTCTATTTAAATGTTAATTGAACTTTTCAGTGCTTTTTTAATGATACTTAAAAATACCTTATTAGCCAACGTGGCTTTATTAATTGCTTAATAAACCTTATGGGCAACACTGTAATTGACTACAGGTGACTTGCCATAACCATAGAAACCATTTGAACTTTGGTTATTTGCCATTACCCTAAACAGCTGTTACGGCTATGAAATTATGGTGTGGCTCGTCTTATTTGAGCTTAAAATCTATTTAAGTTTCCACCTTGTAAATAAATTCACTTTATTTTTTGATTAAACAGCTGTTTTATATAATTATTTTTTTATATTTAAATATTTCCTTATTTAATAAGGTTAATTAAGAAGCATCTTAACACTGAAACCGTTTTAAAAACAACTTAATACGTATGTATTTGGATGCATAGCGTTAATATCAGTCAGCACAATTATTAAACTTTTATGGACTTTGGAAAAAAAAACAAAAAATTTACAAATTTTTTGACACCCAGAACCAACCAAAAGAGGTTTACGATATTTTAAACAAGTTATGTCATAAAAACCAGTTTAATTTGTCGTATGACAAACTTCTATCGCATTTGTGATAAACGCCAACTTGGCCTTACCTTAACGCGCACACCTTTTTTTGGAACTTTTTTTAATTTCTTTAATTTTTCAGCATTTTAAAAGACTATTTTCATATTTCTTTCATGCTTATGAGTAAGAGTATTAACTCACTCTGCTTTTTTCTACCCCTTCCCGGCCCCCTCAATTTTTTTTTATTTTTTTCGTAGTAGTAGTAGCACTATTTTTTTTTTTTTTTTTTGTTGTTTTGGCAAATTTTAGTTTTACGAATGAATGTAAGTTGTTGTTATTGCAGTTATTAAGGTATTAAAATTCATTGATTAGTTACACACATAAATATTTTGTGTATGTGAGCAAGAGAGAAATAAGTGCTTTTGTTTTGGCTGTGTTGTTCAGTGTTGCCAGTGAAATTTCGAGAAAGATACATTTTAGTTTCCAAAAAGATACACTTTTTCCCAAAAAGATACATTTAAAAAAAAAAAATTTAAGTCCAATTTCAACGTTTAACATTAACAGATTTGACGATTTATCGTCATTTTGACAATTTTTTGTTACGAAATTAACAAATTGCCGATTTGCTGATTTTTTTCTAAAAAGTGGTGATTTTTTTCCGTCTCCAAAGTCTGAATAAAAGATTAAATTTTTTGACAATTTCGTTTTTTAATCTTGGAATATTTAACAGCCATACCTTAACAAGAGCGGAAGGCGGAACGTTTTCTTTCGCTTAGCTTTTACGTTGATATGCCATACCAAGGCAAGAGCGTCAACGTTGTGTCACGAACAGTAGTGATAGCTTTTTTGTTTAATAAAACCCACAAATTATAAATAAAAATAGCGATAAAAACGTTAGATTGACCAAAAAATAGCTAAATTGCCATTATTATTTAGCTATAGCGGCAAACTTTACTATTAAATGAGCTATCAAAATCGGTTTTTACAATTGCAAAGCGTGCCGCTTTTGTTTAGGTACGGCTGTAATATGCAAGGCTTACGAAAATCTTTGACTATTTTCAGAGTATAAAAACAACAATGTTACACTTTTTTTATCTTTCTTCAAAAAATCATCGAATGAACCTTTTACGACTCTCTGTATAAATCATATTTTCAACAATTATACGGCGAGCATTTCACGATTTGTAAGAGAATATCTACATGAGTCTCAAACGATTCTTGGCATGAAAGTCTCGTTGGGGTAAAGATACCCACGTCTTAAACAATTCTCACAACGATTTAAGAAGCATCTTTCGCTGTGACATATAAAAAATTGTTTAATTGTTTAAAAAAAACTAAATTTTAAGTAAAACTGAAGATTTCCTCATAAATTTATCTGGCAGCCCTGACGATATCATATAAACTCATTTTTAAATTTATTTAAGTCATAAATATTAGGAATGTAATTAAAAAAAAATAAAATAAGCAAACATTAAAATCAATTATATGTAACTATCTTTGAATATTATCGAAACAAATTCATTTTTGTAAAAATTAATATATGAGTTAAGTCGTTAATACCAAGATTATATCAAAAAGTTCATATAAATTTCCTGAAAATAAATGATGTTCATATTTCCTCCGAACAACTTCGCACTACTTATATTCCTCGATTTAGGTGAATCGTATGTTGAAACATTCTTAATGTTTTCTTTCACCATTATGAAAGCTACTATTGTATAAGTATTGATTCAGTTACAATGATCAGTCTTAGTAAGTTTAAGTACATTTTACATACAGATTCAAAAGATACGAAAAATGTCAGGATTATACATGGTACGTGAAGCCATCAAAAGATACGAAAAATGTATCTTTCGTATCCTAATGGCAATACTGGTGTTGTTTTTTTTTTTTTTTTTTTTTTTCTTGAATTAATACAATTTGGCCAATTGCTGTTTCTTCTTCATGTCTATATTTCTTTTGCTGACTTTTAAAGTGTAGCCAGATGTAATTAAATAAAAATTACCTGTTTTTTAATTGTTGGAAATTTCGGCAAAAAAAAAGTTTAAAAAGAAGTTTTAAATAAAAATAACGAAAATTTGGTAATTATTAAACGAAATTAGAGATTTTATATTTATAAATAAGAAAAAAATCTTGGATTAGTTTTTTGCTTAAATCAAGTTTCATAAATACTGTCACAATTTATGTTATGTACAACTAACTATTACTTTAACTTCCAGTTAAAAATATGTTTTGACAGCTATAAATGATTTTGACTTGAAATTGCATAATGTGTTTACTGTAAATCGCAATCGCAAGAAATTTGGTGACTTCAAACCTCAAAAGAATGCTTAAGGGAACTTAAAGAAAGTATGGCAGATCGCAAGCAAAACGCACGAGTTTCAGAACACCATAAAATAAATCTGGCGTTTTGCGATTTCAAATCGTGCGATTGTCAGAACATGGCTGTATAACTAATTTTGGTGAAATTGGGGATAAGACACATACTACATATGTATGCACATTAGGGATATAACTTTTTTTTAGACGTTATTCTTATCTCATGGGATATATTGTACGCGTTGATAAAAACCATTTTTCAATTCAATTGAGTAAAAAAAATCACAAACGTACCGAAATCGATTATTTAAATGCATTTAAATATGTAGGTATGTATGTGATAAAAGTCGATCGCGTTTAGGGTAGCCAGATTTTAAATTCGGAAAAACAGTACATTGAATACATAAAAACAGTACAATCAATAAAAAAACAGTACATTTTTTTGACGACAACATTACCATTTGTTTTAATAAGTAACCCCCAATTTCACCAAGTTCAGCTATAATTAACTATCAGTTCAAGCTGTCAAAACATATTGTAAGCTGGAAGTTAAAGTAATAGTTAGTTTTAACTTAACTTGGTGTAATTGGGGCAAATATTTTAAACTTTTGATTCATATGCAACAAGAATTATATAAAGAAAGAAATGCACTTAAAATGTGTAACGTCAAAGGAATTATTTCCAGTTTATGGCATTTCATAATTATACATATGAAATTACTCCATTTGCGTTTAAAAAGCAAACACTACAAACGAAGCATTTGGCCGGGAAAACCATAACATTGAAAGGAGAAAAGAAAGGAGAAAAGCCTTACTTAGCTCAAAACAATCAACTCATTGATTTTGTAAGTACGATTTTCTTTAAACATATTCGTATTTAAAGCAACTTTCACTACACACATAGTTGCACAAATCATATAGAATTTGAGAAAATGTTTGTTTCCTAAATTAATTTTCCAATTTTAAATAATTTTTAAATTATTTACGGCTAATTTTACCAAGTTCAGCTATAATTAACTATTACTAAAACAATAGGTTTTTTGACTTTTACAATGAAAGTTAATTAAACCTGAACTTGGTGAAATTGGCCATTAATCTATAAAATCCAAAAAAAAAAAATAGTTTGGTTTATTTTTATTTCACAAAATCTAAAAATTTTTAAAATCAAGTGCAATTGAAAACGATGAATATTTTCAAAAAAATTTTCGTAAAAATTTACATTTATTTCAGTAGTTTAGGTAAAGAAAAGTGGTCCTCAAAGGTATTAGGTATTTTTATAAATTTTGAACACGGATAATTTTCCAAATTTGTTTGTTTTCAATTTTACGTGATTTCGATTTCCAGGACATGCTCGAAAATTGAAAAAGTTCTAAAAATTAACGATAACTGTTTTGGAATAAGTATTTTTTAGTACTTAAAAAAATTAAGATTTTTTTTGTGTCTTTCTCAGGTGTGGAAAGGGAAAGACTATTGGAAGAGGTAGCCATAAAATCATAACAACTCGAAAATATACCATTGCTACGAGCCACCCATTATAATTTAGATTTCTACTGTGTATTTATGAGAAAACAATGAACACAGCGTAAAAACTCTTATTATTTTAGAACTTTTTTTTTTAACACAATATAATTTTTTGTAAGCCAGTTCTGTTAAATATAGACTGAGCAAAAAAAACAGTACAAAAAACAGTACAAAGTGAAAAAAACAGTACATTTGCGTACTGTTTTAGGAGTTATGCATAAAACAGTACAACTGCAAAAAATCAGTACATGTACTGCTTAAAACAGTACGTATGGCAACCCTAATCGCGTTTAAAACGTGTGATAAACTTTGAGCGATTTTAAATTCGATTTCTGAATTAAAGTTTTAGTTTTTTGTTCAATTTAAATATTGAGCTTTTACCGCAAAAATAGCTTAAAGGTGTTATGATACTTGCTATTTTTTGTATTGGATTTTTTCCCCACAAAAACCGTCATAAAAGCTAAAAATCGCAAAAAAAAAGTTAAAAACCGTTTCTTTCGATCAAAAACTAAAAAAATTGGCAACAGTGCTAACAATTAATCTGGAAATGTCAATTTTAAGTTAAAAAATTTTATATTTTTTTTTGACAGTCTGATTATTTATCGATAACACATGTATATTTGTTTGACATTTCAAGATTTTTTATGATATAATCATACTCTTTACACTTAGTAAGTTTTCCTATGCAAATATATTTGCACTGTTCTCCAATATATAAAAAATACAAAAAATAGCAAGTATCATAACAGCTTAAGCGACATTATTTTCAATTTTCATTTTTTTTAATAAATTAATTTATTGGCAGCTCTTCTCATCTCCTAAAATGTAATGGCCACAAAAATACAGTCACGATTTTATAGCAAAAACAATTTAGCTTAAGCGACAACCTTTATACAATATTTTTATGAAATAAAGAAAAAAATTCTACTTCTGTAAAATGTTTTTTTTTTTGTCGCTTAAGCTTTTTTTTTTGCTGTAAGGGCTCGATATCTACAATTAAAAAGGAATATACACAGTCAAAATAAAAGCAAAATGTATCAACACTTAATTTTTAAAGAAACTTAAAACGATATTATCGGTTCAAAATCGTTTTGTTTTCAGTATCGATTTCCATCACATATGTTTTTACATACCTGAATTTTTTATTTATTTCTTGGCATTATTTTAAAAATTTGTTAAAAGGAATTTGAATTGAATAATTTCAAAAAAATACGAATTTATTAAAAATTTCAATGCGTTTGATGCATGTACTATTTAAACGATCACATAGTGGACCCAAAACGCATTTTTTGGCATATCAATTCATATCTTCACAACTGCAATAGTCAGGGGCACTTAATTTTATGTGGGTAGCTCTTAGAACAAACGGAAAGTCTTAACAAAGGTTGATGGTATAGAAGCGGGAGAAGGGTACTCCCATACAAAGTAATTATTATATTTTTTATATATGCAGAACTACAGCAGTGAGTGACACTAAATTTTATGTGGTTAATTCTTAGAAAACTGCAAACAACTTCAAAATCTTGGAACTTGAACTATTTTAATATGTAATTCGTGAGATTACCGCTTTTGGCCCCTAGCTGGATACCATAACTGAGCCAAACGCGCATATCTCTGGGAGGGAACACTTTTGGGGCATGGGATCGGTCTCATTCAATGCTCCGATGTTGTCCACTTAAAAAAATAAAAGTGAAAATTGATTTTTTTTTTACCCTTAGGTCCACTGTTGCCAATTTAGAGATTTTCCCGCTAAATCTAGCGATTTTGAAATGTCAATCGCGGGAAAAAATACGTTTTAGCGGTAAGCGGGAAATCTAGCGATTTTAAAGCAACTCTCAGCGGCTCATTTTCGCTACAAGAACCTTTCTCAAATTTAAAATTTACATTTTTTTTTTATTTTTCCTTTTGTTTTTCTGGCTAAGAACTATTTGTTTAGGTTCACGGTTTTAATTACTTTTATAGTTTTAGTGAACTGAAGATTGTATATGACATTTTTTTTTTTATCGATTTTCAGTTAGTATTTTGTTAGGGCTGTATGTAACAATTCACAACTTTGCTTGCTTAAAATTTTGAAACAAAAGGTAAGGTATTGATCTTAATTGTCTCGACAGAACCCAAACACTTACTTTAATGTAACTAATTTTATTTATAAATTTATTATAATGCCTTAAAACGGCAAATAATTACCAAAAATAGCGTAAATGTTATAATTTTTTTTTTGCTTTTACGTACTAAGTTTGTCATTCCGGGTGAAACTGTTTTAATATTCATCTTAGACCCCAAAAGGTATATTTATTCTGGGTCCTTGAGTAATTCTAAGTCGATTAAGCCATGTCCGTCTGTCTATGCGTCTGTTGTCACTTTCAAACGACTGAAAAGGGAATATAAATATTGGCATCAAATTGTTTAGAATCCACCTAAGCAGTTTGGGATTGCAGTCCAGCACAATCGGTTCAGTAGGAAAAGTGCTATAAATTAAAATGTGGAACAACCACCCTAAACAGTTTATCATTTGGTACAAAAACTAACATAACTAGGGGCGGAATGCACATGAGATTATGCACAAATTCGTTATATATGACTAAAAATCATACTGTACAATCGGTCCATAATTAACGATAAGCCTCATATAAAGCCCACTCTCGGAAAAAACCTTTAGTGTGCCTAAAAACGTAACAAATAATGCTATTGTAATATACTTATTTGGTCCGCCACAGTTAAATATGGCTAGAAATCACGCTGTAAATTTTCGTGAATATCAGTCCATATTTTACCATAGGCCCTATATAAAACCTACTCTTGGATAACAATACGTCTAAAGCCGTAACAAATAATGCTATTTTTTAAATTTTGGTTTGTCACAGTTTTATATGACTAGAACTTACACTGTCAACTATCGTTCAGATCAATCCATAACTTACAATAGGCCCCATATAAAGCATACTGTCGGAAAAAGCTATAGAACGCGTAGAACCGTAAAGCTTTCAATCTGTGTTCTATTATAATAACATTCGGTCAGTCAAAGTTGTACCTATAAGACTTTAAATTACTTGTTCAAATTTTGTGAAGATCGGCCCATAATTTACCATATGACCCATATAAAGACTACTTCGGAAATATTCGTACTGTAGGTAGAGGGTATCAAAGATTCGCACAGATGGATATATAAAATAACTAGGGAAGTTGGAAACCATAGTATGTAACGTAATTTGAGAGTCATAAACCTTTAAAAAAGCAGCCTATATCTTAATTTATATAAAACTTTAAAAAATGTTTAGGTTTTAGCGGTATTTTTAAAAAAAAATTCCCGCTAATTAAATATTTAGCCGTTTCTAGCGGTTTTGACGTCCGATTTGGCGGGAAATGTTCAAAAAAAGTTGGCAACAGTGCTTAGGTCCCTTTCTCTATGCGCTGTCAATACATATGTATAAATATAAAAGTTATATCCCTAGAATACATATGTATGTATACAATATTAAGTTTCTTTCACAAATCTGGCAACTTTTAACTTTACTTCTCTTTGTGTTTTTCCCCTGCTTATGTTTCTTTTTAAACCTTCTTTTTTTTGGCTCAATGCTTTCCGATACTTTTTTTTGTAATTTTCTTATTTTATGATTTAAAATGTCGTTTTTTCTTTATTATATTAGTTTCTTTTTTTTTATTATTTGCATTTTTCTCAAGTGTGTAAATGTTTGTCCTTACTTGTTAGCAAAAAAAAAAAAAAAAAAAAAAAATTATACAGGCATATGTGTAAAATCAAGCAACATTAGCAAAAATAAAGAATTCACAGCATAAAGAAAACAGGCCCAGTCATGTTGTGACTTGTTGATTTTGTTGTTGTCGTTGTTGTTCTTCAACATAGCTGCCCGCCGCCATATGTAACATATATGCCCCTCTTCTCTCCCCTTTGCGTTTGTATTAACAACATGTAGTCAGACATACAACGGAGCCATAGACATGTGACGTTTTAATGGAAAATTCCCAAAGTTTTGTGTGTGTTCTTTTTTGGTATGTGCGTTTTTTTTCTTTCGCTTTTTTTAGTTGATAAGTTTGTTGCAAAAAAGCGAAACAAAAATATCTGGGAGTGATTGCTAAAAGAATTTGTTTTGTTTTTTATATAAAAGAAATTGTGGTTTTTCACAAAAACTTTTTTGTTTAAAATTGTCTTAAATAGTTTTGTTAAAATTTACTCTTTGATTGCCTGCAAAGATAAAAGATGATAAAAATTCATAAATTTCTAGCCAAAATTGGTATCTAAATTTTTCTTAAATTCTTTTTATTTTTACTGTTTTTCTCTCTTTATACGGTAATATCCGTATGGCAACTCTTTTTTTCTAAAAATTTTATAAATAAAACTCCTGATTTTCCTGAATCAGGTAGGTAATTATTTTTCTTATAATTATCTTTAGTACAGATCTATACTGTTACTGTTAAATTTTTTATTTTAGTTAAATTACTTTTTTGTTATGAATTGAATTTTAAAACTGCAAACAATTTCTGATGTCTTAACACAAACAATAATTCCCGAAGAATAACTGTGTCAAATTGACAATGTTCAAGCTTATATGTATCTTGAGGTGGCGAACACGTACATATGTATCTAAGAATATAAATTGAAAATTATGCTGAATAGATGTGGGGTGTAACATGCTTTCATTGCATTTTGTATCTTTAAAAAAAAACCAACTTTTGAAGTAAATGGCAATCGAATTTGACAGCTTGTGTTAAAAGATAACTGCTCGGCAATGTTTTATAAACATATACATATTTATGCAGGGCACATGTTAATATCTTGTGTTAAGCCTAGTACTCTGTTCAAATTTGTGAAAAAATGTTGAGCAACATTAATTAATTCACACGAAAATTTTGACATGTATCAATGTTACCTATCATGCGAGTTTGAACAATTTGTCGTTTTTATTCTTGCAAAGTATGCGACATTGTTTTGCGTATGTAAACAAACGCCACATGTATTTTACTAAAAATGATTTTTTTTTTAATTAAAAAGAAAATAAATATGGATAAAAGCTGTTACCGGTTGCGTTATTTTTATTTCTTTAATCAGTTCATACTTTTTTGCTTTTGCTTAAGATTCCACGTGAAATGAGTGCAGCTTACATTATTTTGCAGTTGTAAAAAAATTGTTGCTAGAACTTTTTCGGAACTTTTTCACAAAATGAACAGAGTACAACTCTATCAACATTATTTCATAGATATTCCGCACAAGTTTTTTTCATATGCGGTTTGACAGCATTTCACGTGAAATGTTGAACAGAGTACCAGGCTTTAGCAATAGATTTTGACAGTTGCCACGTTGCAATAAATAGCAAACTTATTGCATGTGTGGTCTGGGGTTAATAACTCTATTAATTTATTTTTCGTTTGGGTAACTCTTGTTTTTTTCGTGGAAATACAAGTGGCATCACTTCCTTAACCAATCCTCAAAACTAACACTTTTAACATAAACGTCATATTACAACATCAGTTAGCCGTGGAAATCACAAAAAAAAAAAAAATCATGGGCACTAGTCAGTCCATTAATTTTCTTAAATCGCAATTATTCTGTAAATTAATAAGAAATATTTTTATATATAATTTATTTACAAAAATATTTTTTATTTTATTTACGTTTTTATTAGTGTTTTTAAGATAAGGTTACTACCGATTTGTGGTATCACAAAAAAAAATAATAATAATAAAATGACGTACTAAATGACTACACAATTTTTAATGACATAAAATTATTTAATCTAACAGTGGTTAACTATAAAAGTTTTATTATAAATAAATACAAATTATGATATTATAGGTAATAACTATAAGTAGATAAAATTAATAACAATAACAAATTATATAATTTTCTTAAATACTTACCACCGAATTTATAAAGGATTATTAAATTTTGCAATCGTTTATTAAGCAAAATTTGTTTTGTAATTCTGTAAATTGAAAATATTTTTATGAATACCGCAGTTATATGCAAAAATTTCCTAATAAATACTAATGTAGTTGCAAAAATGTAGTTTGTAGCAAGAATAAATGAATTACGCCATTGCGCATAATTTTCCGTAAGATAATCCGTGGCAAGGGTGGCCGAGTCTTAGAGTCCTTTAAATTCAAGAAATTTTTTTATAAGAAATGTATGTACTTTATAACCCCGCAGTTAAACAATAACTATCTTAAGTTTGCCAGTTTGAAATTATAAGCCAAAATGAATGCAGTTTGCGTGACGTCATTTGTCCGACATGCGCAGAAGATTTCAACTTTGTTTTTGGGATGACGTAATCTTTATTTCCATTCGCATTCATGATATCGTCGCAGGAATAAAATATTCACCATGAGCCAAAAAACCTGTCTCGCTTATATATTGGCTCTAAACATTTCCTCTCAAGTCTTTTTTTTATTCCCGGTGATTCTCCGGCTTACGGCTTACAGCTTTTTTTTTGCGTAAGTGATTTTTTTTTTTTTCATCATACAAATATGGGACCGGGACCAATCGACGCAGTATTTTTTTCTGATAAAAATGATGAAAAAACGTATTTCACGATTTTTCTCAGTTATAGCGTTCTTTAATTCCTGCGACGATATGCAATTGTTTTGTAAATTTTTGTTGTACAGAGTTCTCTTAATATGACATAAGCTAAATAACGGTATTTCGATAGAATAAATGAGTTTAAATGATTCCATAAACAGAAAAAAATTTTGCACCAGTCAAAGCATAATCAAAAATAAAATCAGTTTAATTAAAAATTTAATCAATTGAATTAAACGTTTAAATCAATTTAATTTAACGTTTAATTGATATTATTATTTTTTTTTACTGGTGCAAATTAATATTTTCAATTAAACGTTTTATACACTTGATTAAAAGTTTAATTGACTTGATTAAACGCTTAATTCACTTGATTTAATTTTTAATTAAAACTGATTTTATTTTTGATTAATGGTTTTACTGGTGCAAAATTTTTTTCTGTGTATTTAATGTAAAGGGGACAATTTTTATAGAAAGAATTCAACTAATTCGGCTTCCTAAAATAAAAATCGCTTAAGATATTAAAATTGCGTATATTTATTTTACGTGTTGCCACTTATTTAAAGTGTTGCCATATAGTGACTAAAGAGCTGTCTATTGTTAATTTCTTTACTGATTTTTTGCGTTGAGGTGATGCTCTCCAAAAATTTAAAAAATAGGTATTGCCATTTAGCTCAATTATGTGAAAACAAATTTTCTCAAAATTTTTTTACTATTTCCTATTGATTTTCATGTTGTAAAATTCCTTTCTTTATAAAAATAATTTAATAAAAATTAAATTTCATGAACTTAAGCCTAATTAAAAATATTAAAAATTTGGATTAAAAACCATAAATAGTTCAACAAAATAACCACAATACTAATTATTTCCTAAAACGTTTACAATGATAATCAAAATTTCGCGGAAATAATCTGTTTACTTTTTATTAACGAAATGCGTGAATTTACGATTAGTGAATTTATAGGTTTTAAATTAAACTTTCTACTTTTTTAGTAAAAACTTCATAAATAAATCTATTAAGCAGAATTATATCGAGCCCTAACCGCGAAAATAACGTAAGCGCCATGAATTTCAATTTTGGTTTTTTTTTTTAATAAATGACTTTATTGGCAACACTTGCATAATCTCCCAAAATGTCTTGGTCGCATAAGGTGCCGTTACGATTTTATAGCAAGAACAATTTGATTGTAAGCGACATATTTCATACAAAATTTTTATGAAATAAAATAAAAAAAGCTCTCTCCTCTAAAATTTTATTTTTGGCGCTTACACTATTTTCGCGGTTAAGGGTCGATATCTTTCCGATAAAAAGATTTAGATTAAAATTTTAATTTTTATTTTTTAAAAATTAATACTTTTTTTGTGTAAAACTGTAAAAAAATTTAATAAACATAGGAAAAATGGGAGAAGGGGCTGTTTGTTTTATAACGGGGGAATTTTAACCGTTTAAGCTTTGAAAATTAAAAGAAGCAGAAAATTAGAAAAAGTGTATGAAAAAAATGTATTTGGGGCGATAAATGAGTGCCAGCCATTTAATTTTAAAGATCATTTCATTTAAATTTTACACGTGGCTGCGCTGTATGTGTTCCATCTGTGGGTTCCAATATTGGCATACTTTTTCCAGCATTTAGGCCGGTGTCGTACTAATGGCAGCTGTAATGTTGTCATCCAGGGCACTGAAAATCCAACGGGCAAAAGAACACCCTTTAATTATTACAAATTTGCTCTTACCCTGTTTTCAAATGCTTCATTTGTAGTTTTTTCATATTGTGTATTCAAAACGCAATAATTTATAATTTAATTAGTTATTGAAAACGAAGTGATTATTATTTTGTTTAAAGTGTAAATAACAAAATAAGTATTTCTATTGTTTGTATTAAAACCAATATTTATTTAAACATTTTGAATTAAAAAAAAAAAAAATTTCATAAATAATAAATTGTTTATATAAAATTTTTATAATAAAAATGTAAATTTGTTTGATAATTAATTTATTTATTTAATAAAATAGAAAAAAGGTATTATTTAATTAAAAACAAATGCATTATAAATAATTTATTAATGATTTCCGCCCATATTTTGTACCTAATAAAAGTTCAAACATAATAGAAAATTTTGAATTAAACAAAAAAAAAAAAAAAACTTTGTTAATAAATAATTTAAAGTATTTACAGTGGAAAAAGGCCATAAAAATGTATTGAATTTATAATCAGCATGACTAAGCGCGTCATCATCATACATAAAGGCTATTTTTTTAAAACTTAATGAAAAACTTATTTTTTTTTGTCATGCATTTTTAAAATTGAGGCTAAAACTCTAGCAACTCCGCAGATAGACATTTACAAATAATTATTTTTAAAATTCATTTAAATAAAGAAGACATACGCTTAATTTAATGTTAATAACACTGAATAACTGAAAAACTATGCTTTCGTAGTTTTTAGTACATAATGGGTGGGTTTTATTACATTTGTAATGGGTCTTAGGATTAACTAGCTAACAAAGTTTTTAAAAAGCCGTTTCATAAAGAAAATTCTCCTACATTTTCAAAAACTTTAAACGTACGTGTATATTAAAGCGGTTCTGCCTACATACAAAAAAAAAAGTTGTGTCAGTCACCCCCTAGAATAAAAGATATTTTAGTAAAGTTTATAAATTAAGAAAAATATTTTAGCCACGCCCCTAAATACATCATTTTTTGGTTTAGGCGCCGTCATTTGGAGTCCGAGCTGATTATATCGCATATAATTGCTCATGGCTTGACTTTGGCTTAATTTTTTGCCGGAAGTAACTTTTTAATTCGTAATCAAATTTCGGGCGCAACTAGGATCCTTCCCCCAAACTAGGATGGTCCATATTTTCAGTGACTCTGAGACATAATCGAGGTTCAATGTCGTTAATGTGCCGAATTATCTCATCCTTTAACTCTTGAATTGTTCTTGGCTTATTGACCTAGACTTTTTCTTTCAAATAACCCCAAAGAAAAAAGTCCAACGGTGTCAAATCATATGATCGTGGCGGCCAATTAACATCGCCTTGACGTGAGATAATACCGCGATTGAATATCTCGCACAAAAGAGCCATTGTTTCGTTGGCTGTGTGGCAGGTGGCACCATCCTGTTGGAACCACATATCGTCCAGGTCCATATACTCAATTTCTGGCCACAAGAAGCCCGTTATTATTTTCGAAAAAGTACGGCCCGATGACGCCGCCAGCCCACAAACCGCACCAAACAGTCACTCATTGTGAATGCATCGACTTTTCAACAATCATTCTTGGATTCTCAAACGCGGCAATTATGCTTGTTAACGAATTCACTGAGGTGAAAGTGTGCCTTGTCGCTGAAGATGAAGTGCACGAAATGCATTTCGTTTTTTTACAAAAAAATCTTGATTTTCACAAAAAAATTAAAATTTTATAAAAAACTTCTTTTTTTTAAATCTCACTTATTTTTTAATGTGGTCTTTTCTGTAAATTCCCTCTTAATTACTTATTCAGCAGGAATTAACTCTTGTTCAATTAAATTTCCACATTGGCAGCTCCTCTTATCACTTAAATACCTATCTGGTAACTTGCTTGCACTTAAATTTTTGATATGACATCTCTTTGCTTAACTTTAATTTCAATGTGTTATTTCAAAATAACAAATATTTCAACACATTAATAACTTTAATTTCTAACCCTTTAATTTATATTTGGCATCTCTGTTGTAACTCAAATTATTTATTTGTTTTTTTTTTATCAATTACAAAATTTCCAACTTTTTAATAACTTAAATTTTAAACTAGCAACTAATAAACGCCTAAATTTCTATATGGCATCTCTTTTTATCTTAACAACAGAGATGGAATCACTTAATCCTTAGCATTTTTAGTATGACAGGCAGTGTTGCCAGAATCCAAATTCAGTTTTACACAGATGAAGCTAAAAAAATCATTTACAAAAGTATTATAAACATTGTAAAATGAAACTGTGTTTTGTAGTTTACATTGGGTTGAAACACTTTAAAAACGCTTCTGTAACGTGTAAAAAGTGTCAAAAATTAATGTTTTTTTTATAACAAAGTTAAAAATGTTTTAATGAAACGATATTTATATTATTTATCGTTTTACACAATGTAAATAATGTGTAAAGTATTAAAATTAAAGAAAATTCTTGAACCTTTGTTTTTTTTTTTTTTTAATTTTCTGTATTTCTTGGTATTTGATTTTAAAGTTCATTTACATACATGACTTCCCATTTTGAATTTTAAATTGTAGTATAAAAAAATGTTTGCGTTTTTGTATATTTTTAGCTTTTACTTTTTTTGCTAATTATAAAATGTTTCGTTAAAGCTTTTTTTCTTAAGGTACTTTTTTTAAAGGCGGAAGTTTATTAACGCGCCAAAAAATCAATTTTAATTTTAAGAAAAACAAAAAAATCCATTCAATCTATTTCAACTTTTTTTAATTAAAAATATTTAAAGATTTATTACAAGTTCATTCACTTCTTAAAATTAACAAAGACAATTGAAGTTTTTGTTTTAAAGTAAATATTTAACGTTTCTGTTTGGTTTCTTACTAATAATTAATTTAAAAAAAAATTATTTTTAACCTTATCGTTTAAATATTTATCTTGAAAAAATTGTTGTGATTTTATAAAAAAAAAAAAAGAAGAAAAGTTTTGTTTTAAAAAATTTTAAACCTTTTGTTTAAAGTACGTGCTTCAAATTTTTGCTGTTTTTTTTTCTTTTCTCTTAAAACCGCAACGAATGTGTAATAATTATTAAGAAACTGAAAAAAAAACTGACGAAATTCCTCTACAATTAAAACTCAGCCAAGCATTAAATATCCAAATTCCAATTGTAATTCAAAGCTTAATGACCATACAAAAAGACGAAAAAACAATCTACCAAGGCGAATTCAACTACAGGTTGTGGCAAAAGGCGGATTTTGACAGTTGGAACACATTTGTTTTGGTTTTCTCAGAAACGGTTGACGTTTCCAACTCGTAAACACTTAAGGCCAAAATACATTGATCAAAATACTCATCAAGCATTGTGGTAGTATTAGTGAAAATGTGTTTGTTGTATGTGTCACACCGACGATGCTGGATGGAAAATCAAAAAAATTTAGATATGACGGCGAATATTACATCCAGCACACGTACACGATGAATTCGCCCGCTGGACAAGCAGTGTATTTGGCCCTTTACAATGTAATGCAAAATACCTCTGTTTCTGTTTTTGTTTTGGTATAGTATTGCCTTCACCTGCAGTTGAATTAGGCTTGACCTTAAACCAACGAAAAACTCTGAAACCAATGAAAAACTCTAACTTGGGAAAGTCAACTGAAAGCGTAAGTCCGAGTTTAGATAAGCGAACATTTGGAAGGAAAACATCTGGAATTCTCTTTTGTTTTTTCTTTCGCGGTCATACAGACGATTATGTTGCCGGAAACACTCTGTTAATATTGTTGCTTTTTTAGTCAAAAAGCAAAGTAAATATCCATGCAAGTCAAGCTCTTCCATTTTGGGCAAAAAAAAGTTGGATATCATCTCACTGTAGCGCTCACCATTCACAGTTACGTTACGATTCGCATCATCTTTGAAGAAGTACGGTCCAATGATGCCACCAGCGCATAAACCGCACCAAACTGTGACTTTTTCTGGATGCATTGGTAGCTCTTGCAATGCTTCTGGCTGATCTTCACTCCAAAATCGACAATTCTGCTTATTAACGTACCCATTGAGCCAAAAATGAGCTTCGTCGCTGAACACAAGAAGCGCTTAATGAACTTTCTTAACAGAGCACGCATTTTGATAATAAAATTCAATAATTTGCAAGCGTCCTTCGTTTGTAAGACGATTCATGGTTAAATTACAGACCAAACTGAAGATGTTTGACAGTGAAACAAAACACGAAATGTGCGTCAGCTGTTTAAACCAGTGTTGCCAAAAAGATAATTGCTAAAAAATCACCCGATATAAACAAAGAAAATGTGAAAAAAGCGTGTCACCGAGTACCGAACACAAAAACCATACTCTCTTCTCCATTCGTAATATTCTACCAAACTAAATGTTTCCCTTCTAAATGTTTCCCTGTCTTAATGGTGACTTAACAGGATGGTCTTACAATGGAGGCTACAAGGAGTTAGATAACGAGGAAGACCCAAAAAAACTTGGAGCAGAATCGTGAATAAGAGCTTGCAGAGTAATTGATATATCATGGGAAGAAGCGAAAGTTATTGCAACAAATAGATTAAGTTGGAAATATCTCGAGAAATGAATAAAGGGTTTTCCCCTTTAAAGCCAAAAAGGGCCCTACTTATACTCCCTATAGGAACGACGGGATTATATGAATATGAAGCTTGAAAAATAAATTTCATTGGACTTTTAAGCTTAATAACAACAAACGCTTTTAATATATAGGTAGAACGTAAGTAAACCTTAATTTTGTAAAAAATTAACAAACTTTTAAAATTTTGTTTTATTTAAAACTATTGATCATTTTAAATTAGGCTTTAGCTAATCAAATTAAATTTTCATTGAATTATTTTAGTGAAGGAAGGAATTTTACAACAAGAAATTAATTAAAATTTTTTCAAAAATTTTCATTCTTGACTGAACGCGGGATTGAGCTCGCAACGAATTTACATGTTTCGAGAATAACCACATTTTCATCATCAGAATTCTTTGCAGTTTTGCGCAATTGCTATTTTATATTATTCTTAAAAACGTTTAAATCCTTGAAAATAATGATGTTATAAAAAAGCTTTTTATCTCAAAAACCTATAAAAATGACAATTTATTAAGTGCCAGCAGAATTTAGTCAGCAGATTTTAGTTCTTCCCCTTAAGTCTGCTTCAGGTTTTTTTTTCTTCTTAATATTAACTTTGTAATATTTTTAAACATTTCCAATTTTATTTCCAAATTTATTTGGTTTTAGGGGATTTTTTTCTTCTTTACAATCAATAAAAACTATAAATTACACATTTGGAAAATTTGCACTCACTGACTGATTAAATCCACTTTTCTGTTTGAAATTTTAAATATTTTTTTCCTTAAATAAAAATTAAGCCTTTAAAATTGGAAACTAATGAAAATAAATCAATAAATTTTTTTTAAGTAATAAAAAAAATTACAAAATAAAGTTAAATATTAAAAATATAACGTAAAAATTGCATAACAATTTATGACGTCATATCTATAAAACGATAAGATTATTCTTAATATGGCGATTAAGTGTCTGAAAATTTTGGTTGCGTAGTTGATTTATTTTATCAATTAAACGTGATTTGTAAGATAATTGCTGTTAAATAAATAATCAAGGTTAGATAAGTGTAATATAATAATCAATGAAAATGAAGTAACTATTAAACAATATTATTGATAAATTAAATGAAATAAAAGAAACCATATTTCGAAAATATAAAGTCCTTCAATATAAAAATAAACCCTTTTTTCAAGGACCATTTCAAATGTTTTAATTGCGAAAGTTCAAAGCTAAAAAATTGTGCCTTAAGAAAAAGCCATAGCAAGTTTTATAAAGCTTTGCGGAACAATTTTAAACCAATCTAGAAAACGTATCACTTCTTAATAAAGCGCAATTAAAAGATTAAGATTTTATTTTTCAAAAACTTTTTAATACTTTAGAAGTTATGAAATTTTCAACGCCATACATACAGTGACGGACTTAATGATTGGCACATAAAGCACTTTCAACTTCACGATGGATTTAAGAGTCTTTTTAAAGTCATTTTAAGTAAACAAATATTTTAACTAGATAGAATGATGAATTAATTGCCCACAAAATTCACTTTGTTTCGCAATTAGCGTTTAATGTACCCAACAGTGGAGTGGAGATTTATCACCGCCCCCGGTTTTGTTTCCCAAACGTCGCTACAGAACGCTGATACCAGGCCGGAATGCGTGGAGAAACGGTGTACCGGGCAGGAGAAGAAGTGTGAACTTCTACACGGAAGGTTCTAAGGGGCGATTCACCCATGCGTTCCGAAGAATATTTTTGTCCGGACAAAATTTTTTTTTATACTACGTTTGACGTCTGAGAGAGAGAGAGAGGGGAATTATTTTGTTCGGCAAGTTTTTCTTGAATTTGTTTAATATTAATTTTTGTTCAGAACAGGGCTGCCAGATAAATTTGTCAGAAAATCGTCAGTTTCCTGAGAAAAATTAAAAAAATCGTCTTTATCGTTTCGAAAAATCGTCAAAAAAAAATCGGACAACTTAAAATTTAGTTTTTTTTAAACAATTTTTGTTCGATTTTTTATAAAAAAAAAAATCATTCAAACAAAAACATAATTAATTCATACCCTGCTAGCATTTTTAATCGTGTAAGAGCTACTGGGAGTCTCATGAAGAGCGTCTTTGATCGTCGATGACCGCATTTTTTAATTGTAAAAGTTTCCTCACACGGGAAAAACTGTAACACAAGTGAGATTCTTCCATAGCACAGCGAAACACGATTCTTCAATCGTTTGGGGAGTCGTTTAAGACGTGGGTAAAGATTATCTAACGAGACTTTAATGTCAAGAATCGTATGAGGCTCATGTGGATATTCTCTTACAATTCGTGAAATTCTTGCCCAATAATTTTTGAAAATAACAATTCGTTAAATTCTTGCCGTATAATTGTTGAAAATATGATTTATACATCGAGCCGTAAAAGGTTCATTCGATGATGGTTCGACGAAAGATAAACAAAGTGTAACATTGTTGTTTTTGTACTCTGGAAATAATCAAAGATTTTCTTAAGACTTGCATATTACAGCCGTACCTAAACAAAAGCGGCACGCGTTTTCTAGTTTTTGAATAGAGCGGCTCACTTATTAGCGAAGTTTGCCGCTATTGCTAATTAATAGTCGCAATTTAGCTATATTTTGGTCAATCGAGCGTTTTTATATTTTTATTTATTATTTGTGGGTTTTATTAAACAAGAAAGCTATCACTACTGTTCGTGACACAACGTTGACGCTCTCGCTTTGGTATGACATATCAACATAAAAGCTTAGCGAAAGAAAACGTCACGCCTTCCGCTCTTGTTAAGGAACGGCTTTTAAACATTCCAAGATTAAAAAACAATTGTCAGAAAATTTAATGTTTTATTCAGACTTTGAAGACTGAAAAAAAAATCGTCACTTTTTAGAAAAAAAATCAGCAAATCGGCACTTTGTTAAATCGTCAAATCTGGCAGCCCTGGTTCAGAACAAAATGAACTGAGCTGCCACTTTTTTTTTCAATTTGTACATAAAAGTTGAAATAATTGTTTTTTTGCTGAATAATTAAATAAAAAAAAATATACATATAATTAAAAATAATAAAAAAACACACTTTAAGAAAACCCACTTTAAGTTAACAATTCAAAAAGGTGATTTACTAGTTGTGCTGCCATTTTGTATAGTTGTTTACATCTGCAAACCATATGGTAGCTTTGTTTTTTCCGAACAACTTTTCCGAAATGGGTGAATCGTTCTGCAGAACACTCTCACTCAGTAAAAAAAATATTCTCCGGACAAAAATATTGTTCGGAACGCATGTTTTAATCCACATTAAGTCACGCAAAGGAGTGGTGTTCGGAGTTTACTCAAGCGAGCTTTACCTCAACTTATCGCGAAGACTTTAGGATTACTGTAGCCTTTTCAGGCGGAGATACTTGCAAACAAGGAAGTTGCAGACTGGCTCAAACTATCTGCTGCTGTATCGACGACTGTCGAGGATATTTACACTGGTAGCCTTGCCGCAGTTATGTTCTTGGATTCACTCTCCCTGAGAACAAGAACAGCTCTTGACTAATGCTCATCTCTTAAGGAGACGGCTGCGCAGTTTGATATCAGAATCATATGGGCCCTAGGGCACGGGGATATACTGCGGAACATTAAGGCAGATGAGCTTGCCATATTATAAAAATAGGTACCTTCGCAGCTGTGATGACGAGGACGTGGAGGAGATCGTCCTTCTCTGTAACTGTCCTGATTTTTTTTTTTTTTTTTTTGATAAGAATTAGAACCAAGGATCCGTAAAAATTAAGACGAATTCGAATTAATTAAAAAAAAAATTAGTTAGATTTTTAAAAGTTTTAACAATGTTGTCATATATTTATAAATTAATAGTGTTTTCCTGTTTTTAAAATTGACTCATTCCGTTGCCAAATTAAACATTTTATTTAAATATTAAAACTAAATTGGAAAAAAAATCAGATATTAACTAAAAATGTTGCAGGGTTGCCATATTTGTAATTTAAATGGTAATTTTTTTTTAAATGACTCATTTCTGTTTAAAATTTTTCATAAATATTTGCAATTTAATATTGTTTATAGTGATAAACAATGATTCACCTTTTTTTTTTTTTTTTTTAAATTCAACAAAACGTTCTTTAAAAGTGACCTCCAAACATAGAAATACAATTCAATGTATTAAATGTGTGTTTGTTTTTAATAGTACATACTTATTAACATATCAAGGAGTTATTGAATAAACTTTTTTTAATGCTTTTATTGATGTTTTTCCCCCGGGTCTTACTTTAAAACTCAATATTTGAAAACAAATTTCTTGTACATTTTTACAGTCTCAATCGTTTGTAATGAGGTCGCTGACTTGACTTTAAAGTAAATAAAACAAATTTTTCAAACTCATGTTTACCACACGATTTCTGGTGTTTAACTTTGCAAATTTATTTATTCATAATTGTTTTTGGAACCATTTATCAGCGTAATTGTTGTTTACAAAACATTGTTATGGTTTTTTTTTTAGTATTTTGCGCCTTTTCAGTTTTATTATTATTCACATTATTTCTCTAGTCTGTTTTGATTTATAGAAATCGTTAGTGACTCTGGTTTTCTTGTCCCGACTGCGTAATACAATGTTGACGAAAACATAAGCAAAATTTATAAAAAGAAAAATTAAAAGTAGTTTTATTTTATTTGGTCTTTTGCACCACACAAAAAGACATAAATAATTTTCTTCTACTCTCTAGGGGAGTTTTAAAATAGTTGTGTTTTATTTTTATGGTCATTTTGACCAGACAAGAGGAATTTGTTTTCTTTGATTCTTTTACTTTTGGTCATTAATGCAACAAAAGAAAAAAGGAAAATGTTATTGCAGATGTAAAATAAAATTTCTTCGAATTTGAAGAAATAAAACAAGTTGTTTGGTTGGGTAAAAAAAGTGAAATTAGTCAAAGACTTGTTAAAAAATTCATTGAAACCAAAATTTTAATAATTTTAAATATCAAAAAAATTTTGCCAAATTTCAAATACATATTGCTTAAATTGCATAAAAATAATATCACAATGGATAAAAAGTTGAATTTTTCTAAGTGTGAATTCACTCATTGCCTCCAAACAATTTTTTTGCTCTGAGAAATTTTTTCTATATGTGACAGCGCATGGAGAAAGGGACCAGTAAGGTAAAGGGAACAGTAAAAACCAACTTCATAAAACAAGAGGTTGGGACGACCTACGCGCGTTTTCAAGGTAGACCAACAAGGTTGAGATGTGTCGCTTTCAAATGAGACCAATACCGACATATGCATTTTAAAGTTTCTCTTCTTAAGAGATATGTCAAACTACATATCGACCCCTAACCGCGAAAATAACGTAAGCGCCAAAAATAAAATTTTACAGGAGAGAGCTTTTTTATTTTATTTCATATAAATTTTGTATGAAATCTGTCGCTTATAATAAAATTGTTCTTGCTATAAAATCGTAACGGTACCTTTTGTGACTATGACATTTTAGGAGATGATGCAAGTGGTGCCAATAAAGTAATTCATTAAAAAAAACGAAAATTTAAAATGTTGTCGCTTACGTTATTTTCGCGGTTAGGGCTCGATATGTATAAGAAAATTTGTTCGGAAACAATGATTGAATTCACACTAAAAATGCTTGTTTGACAAGGCGGATTTTCTAGAAGGTGAGGTCAAGTCAACATATGGGTTTTTTCGGTGGTCGAGTTGTCGAAGTTTCTATACAAACATCATATTTTTGACAATCGGACCACAAAATTAGTGTTGTTATAGAATTGATCTCACCTTTCTTGTATGATAGTTTTTATTATCAAAGCAGTGTTGCCAAATTTAAAATTTTTTTAATGACAAAATTTTGAGGTCTATATAACATATAATACGATTATTGACTGCCTCGCGAGACTATGGAGTGGCCCGAACAAAGTTGTTGTATACATGTGAATTGCCGACCGTGTCTGTGTGAAAAATACAATTATTGACTGCTCGCGAGTCTATGGAGTGGTTATGACTGCTTTAAAGTCCCAAGTATCGATATTCTTCTAAACAAAAAAACACTAGGTATGAGATTATTCAAATGCCGATTTTTCACTTCAATGAAAATAATTTAAAAAAAACTTCATACAGTGTTAAAGATTATTGAAAAACCTTTAAAACATTTGTATAGTACTTAGCATTTTTTATTCAAAACCATTTAAAAAAAAGAAAGATAACAAAGCTAACAAATTTCTTGTCAAACGCATAATTGGACAGTCATTTTTACAATTTAAGTACTTGGAAGCAAAACCCTTTGGTTTTATCACTGCTACCAAACGTTGCGACGGGTCACCGACTGCACGAGATGGGCGCAAAATTCCTAAGTTAAGATGTTTCACTAACGTCTTTTTCCCTGCTTTAACTGCTCCACTGTACTAAAAGTGGTTGTATAGAGCTTATACCATGTTCACACGGACAGCAATATTCGTGTTTCGCTCTCTTATTCCTGTTTCGCGCCCCAAACATGACTGAAACGACTTGTTTCCCCATACAAAATTTTGTGAGCGAAACAGGTCGTTTCATTTTGAAACAGGCTGCGAAACAGGAAAAATGTACTATCATCTCTAATTTTGATAACAATTATCGTTAGTTTATCTGAACTAGCTCTCAAAAAAATCAAAACAAAATAAAATACAAAATAAAAATTGATGTTTAATAAAATAAAGTGATAATTATCAAATAATAATATTAATAAAAGTATTAAATAATATATTTTTAACATTTAATTACTTTTTTATCTGTTTTAAATAAAATCACACTAACAACACAAAAAAAAAATGTCAAAATGAAACCAGAATGAATCGTATGAACAGCATGTTTGACAATCTAGTTTCAGAGAGCGAAACGAGTGGTTTTTGTCGTCGTATGAACATAGCATTACGAGCAAGTTACTCCCAAACAAGCTCAATAATGTTGAGATTTGGGAACTCTGCTGGCTTTTGCAGTAATTTTGGACAATTATTCGAAACGTGCGAAGTGTGCTTCTGTTCGTTTTACTGATAGAAAGAAAATGTATTCAATATGTTCACACTTGTTATGAGCGTAGTCAAGCGATTTAAGACGAATATTAATTCAAAGAGGTTCTTAAACAACTCCGCGTGCATCATCATCATTAGTGCGGCATGAAACTGCATCCATTACAATAAGGAATACGCTGGAAAAAGTTGTAAATGGGTCAGCCATGTTTCCTTCATGTAGCAGCACATCTGCTGCGTTATTATTGTTTTTATATTTTAAGCAATGTTGCCATCTTTTAAATTTTCTTAAAATATATTAAAGATTTTGATTATAGATTAGAACTAAATATATAGTATACATTAATATTTTGGGCCATTATTACAACCTAATGATAAAGTCCCTGATAGTAAACATGAACAGTAGCTATCGTGAACGATGAAGTGGCCATTAACACCCGTATTCAAAACAAAAATTTAGCTACTGCAAATCCTCTGATTAGGGATTTCTTATTCAAAACGCTTTTTAATAAACTATGATCATCGAATGATCAAAGACTTTTTAAATCCTAATTAACTCCTGCCAATTTGCTATTTCTGTCAATTGAATTTAACTAAAACAAAGATGTAAAAATCTTTCTTAATCGGGCGATTTTAAAGTGTTCTGAATGACACTGAGCGGAATATAGTCGGAGTACACAAATTTTCGTTTTGAATATGCTTGTAAGTTTTTTCCATTATAACAATGAAAAATGTAATTTATATACTGTGGCAACATTGCAGTAGATACCGATTAGTTTCGGTTGTTTTAAATACGTGGTGGCAACGACTTACTTTTGTTTTTATCTTTATTTGAAAGCAGATGTCAATTTTTTTGTTCTTTATTTTGTTTTTAATGGTAAATGGTTTTTTATTTGTGTTAAATTGTGTTTTTTGCTAAAGTTTGAATAATTTAATTTGACATAAAATTGTTATTGAAGTTACCATATCTTCAGCAGAAAATATGGCATCTTTAAATTCTTAAAGTTCACTTGTAGAGTTGCTATGAGGATAAACCTGCAGTTAGCTTAGCAGTCACTTTTTAGGTTAATGTTAACCTGTAATAAACAAAAACCTTTTATCTGTCAGATAGCATCCTAAAAATAACTATTTTTAAGTTGTAACAATGGCCCTTATTAATTTTTTAATATTTTTTCCCTATAATTTTCAAATAATATTATGATATTTTGTTTTTATTGTTTAAATAAATAAATTCGTTATTGATAATTATTTGTTTACATTACTAGCTTTGTTTTTTATTAATATTTCTCACTATTCTTATTTACTACGTAGTAAAATTTGCAATGTAAACAAAAATTCCAATTTTACGACTTAAAAACCTTTTGCAAATGGGTCATAATTTATAAATATTTTTTTTTTTCACATAACTTTCCTTTAAAAACAATTAAAAATTGTTTATGCAAATTGATCATGCAGAAGAAATATGGGTGTATTTTTTTATTATTTACAATAAATTATTTAGACAGGTGTTAGAGATACATAAATTTGCAAGACTTTGAAACAATATAAGCAAATACGTCATTATAATATGTATTGACATATTGATTGAAGTAAATTAATTTATAAACACAAATAATTTTATTTAACCCTTTTAAGAGATGAAATAATTAAATAATAAATAACGCACTTGTTATTTAGAAAAATTAATTATATTTTTATAACCTTCACCACAGGTGGAAAGGGTTTCAGAGATCAGCAATGAATCGTTTTTTCGCTACTCATACTGACTCATGCAATTGTAAGTATAAGTGCGCAGAAATCATTTAAACTAAACTATTCTGATTCACTCATACTCACAAGAGAAATATTTATGAGTGCGACGTCGACATTATACGCATACTCATAAATGACCTCAGCTTGATTTATAATTTCAAGAAAATATTTACTTACAATACTCACAATGATTCAAATCATTTAGCTCATCCATTTACCGTTTTAACACAACAGATCAAACACACAACTTAATAATCAGCGCTGCCAGATAAATTTGCCGAAAAATCGTCCACTTCATACATGTAACTTTAGTAAACTGTAATTGCCAAATCGTCACTTTGCTATTTCGGGGACAAATCTGACAGCATCGCAGTTTGCTTCGCCTATACACATTGAGTTGAGTAGATTCTAAATCAAACACTTCAAATGTTGTTAAGTATGAGTAGAATGAATAAAATGAAACTTTTGAGTGAATATGATTTTGAATAAAGCCTAGTACTCTGTTCAAATTTGTGAAAAATGTTGAGCAACATTATTTATTTCACACGAAAATTTTGACATGTATCAATGTTACCTATTATGCAAGTTTGTACAATTTGACGTTTTTATTCCTGCAATGTATGCGACATTGTTTTGCGTATGTAAACAAAACTCACATGTATTTTACAAAAAACTATTTTTTTAATAAAAAATTTAATAAAAAAAGAAAGTAAATGTTTATAAAAAAATGTTACTGGTTGTGTTATTTTAATTTCTTATTTCTTATTTAATAATCTGTTCATACTTTTTTGCTTTTGCTTAAAATTCCACGTGAAATAAGTGCAGCTTACATTATTTCGCAGTTGTAAAAAAATGTTGCCAGAAACATTTCGGAACTTTTTCACAAAATGAACAGAGTACAACTCCATCAACATTATTTCATAGATATTCCGCACAAGTTTTTTTCATATGCATTTTGACAGCATTTCACGTGAAATGTTGAACAGAGTACCAGGCTTAACATTGGAATAAGTATGAGTGCGTATAAGTACAAGAATTAATGAGTCATGATTTAGCTCTACTCACTTTTTCACTACTCATTGCTGATCTTTGAAGGGTTTATAGTATAAACTTTATACAAGTTCGTCTGTTCCCCCGTCAGTTTGTCTATTCTTGTTGAAATGCGTTTCCGAAAACCCCAGATACGATGGGGACTAGGTTGTAATATATTAATGTCACATATACTTCGTTTAATTTAACTATAAGCACTTTTTGCACCGATTGTTACAAAACTTTACACATATTTTCTAAGGACCGTGAGGAGTATTTATTTCTAGTTGCGCTGTTTTCCGATAGATAACAAGAGTTTTATAATATAAAATTTTTTGGTTTTATTAGTTATTTTTGCATATATGAAGTGTTTTGTAAAGTCAACTTATTTCTTCGACTTCCTTGAAGGATATAGGCAGAAAACTTAAGGGATAAAAGCGGTGCGAAGGGTACCTAATTAAAAAATACATTATACTTTCCAATATCAGACTCTCCAATCGCGAGAGTCTTTAAACTTGGTGTAAGTTACTTTTAAAATAATTGCGTTGTTAAGCATAAGGTGCTATTCAACACAAGCCTGGCGAACTACGGGCAGGAAGAAGGGTACTCCCTTACAAAAAGATTAACTAAAACAAATTGCATGCTATTCCTATTGCGACGGGGGTAGCATATAATAGAATTGTTAAGGGCAAACATTGCTAGGGGCTAAAAAGTCACTATATAAGTCGACTTAACCACGATTTTTTTATTTCGGTTATATTCCACAACAACTTCTCCGGTAAAAAGTTTTGGTTAGTCTGGGTTCACTCTATGAAAGCTTACTCTCAGAAACTCTGAGTTATTGGTGAGAGGGGAAGAGAACATGCTGTTCCTTTTTCCCTTCTCATCCATAAACTCAGACTTTCTGAAAGAAAACTTTGATAGTGTGATCTCAGACTTACGTTTGAATTGTAAACTTTCGGTTTATGTTTCAATTAACATTTAATCATAGATTGTGAAAAGGGCCGTTGGAGTTAGAAACTTTTTAAAAACTACGTATTTGTAATTGAATTTTTAATACTTAAACATTTTCGAGCAGTGTTGCCGAATTTCAAAATTTTCTAAAATGTATGCTAAACTTTTGAAACCAGACTTATATTTAATGAAAAATTAGGCCTTTTTTTTGGCAAATTTCAAATATTTAATTTGTTTTTTTTTATTAACATTCATCATCTTTTAATGGGTTAATTTGTTTTACATTATTTTCTGTATAAATTGTGTAAATATTTTTAAACCAGATTGGAAAAAGTTGTTTATATTTAAAATTATAACTTCCTTTTTAATTTAAAAACAAATTAACACGTGTTTTGTGTTTGCAAATTAATATTTTATGGTACTGACTTATAATTTTATAATATTTTTGAAAAATTTAAACTTCTTTATACAAATGTACAACAAGAAAAGCTACAAATCTTTTTTTGTTGATTTTTTTAGAGCACATTACAAAATTTTAATTAAAGTAAGTCTTAAACTGGTTAAATTTAATTTGAATTTTTTATTTAAAAGCAATGGCTTTTAAAATGCATAACTCAAATTTTAAAATCGGGTTTCTGTTTTTAGTCGCTTCTTTTTAAGAAAAAAAATTTAAAAACGTAATTAAATTTTATAAAAGGCTTAAATTTAAAAAGTTGTCTTTAAAATTTTAAGCCACAAATTATAGACTTTTTGTCTAGAAGTTTCTTAGAATGAATTTTAATAATAGAATTTTTCTTTTTTGCTTAGGGGACATAATGTTGTAGACGAGGTTACAATCCTTATAGCCAGAATTCACTATCCTACACAATCGTACGATTCATTCACACGAAAAACTGACAAAATTCTTTCCGATATAAAAAAAATATCTGCAAACTCATACCACTCAGATACTTTACTAGAAAATACAACTCTGATTGCATAAAATCTATCATTTTATGATAATTTTCAAAAATACTTGAAGACGGACTTTTCATCTGTCGCTCAATCAAATTTTTAGGACACACTTTAAAATTTAGCTCATACTTTATGAGCACAAACGATTTTGTTGACAACCCTTACAACTGAATAAAATTGTTTTGTTTAAACCATAGTATAATAAGTACCAGGTATGTTTATTAGGGAGAGTTTTCATTATTTACCCATGTTATGTCAAAATAATTTATTTGATTTTTAATTATTTTTTTAATTTTTTCGATTTTTTCTTTTGTTTGACGTTATATGGGTTTTGAAATTGAGAACAAAATTTATGTTTAAACCAATTTTTTATATCTCAATTAAAACTTTTATTTTATTTTTTTCTTATTTACCTCTATTTTATATATTATTTTCAGTTTTTTTTTTTGAACTTTTATAAATTTGTTACTTAAAAACACATCCCTTATTTCCAAGAAACTTGTATAAATGTTTAACGAATTACCCGTTTTTAAGAAAACTATTGATTTGTTTTTGGGAAAGGTCGTTTAAATTTAAATGCGGTTAAGCCAAATTAGTCTGACGAAATGGTTTTTTTTTTGTCTAGACGTCATAGATTTTTTTTAAAAGTCTAAACCATTTTTATCCAACAGTTCATCTCTTTCTCTCTGCTCTAACTCTATTTTTAGTTTTACGTATTGCATGTGTATTAATTTGGCTATTGTCTCCTTCTTTATTTTCTTCCAACCCAACGTGTGATTAATAAAATACCAACATATAAACCACATCTATATTTAAAGATAAAACAACAACAACTAAATAAAACACATGACTTATAAAATTAACAAAATTCAGATGTTGTTAAATAAAATGTTTGTATAAAGAGCTGCTAATAAATTTGTTAAAATTCCCACTTGTTTTCAGTGTTGCCAGAAAAGGAGACAAAATGTGTTTAAAATTTCAATTTAATTAGCATGTTTTCAAAGGGGATACTTTTATTTCTTTGGTCATTTTAGGCAAAGAATAAAATTTTTCCTGCCTAGCCCACGATGTCGATCGACAACTTAATCGAGCGACAACAAGTCACTTATCGCTTTCATAAGCGCCCCAATAACTTCCGACTTGTCGGTCGTTAGGTTTTACGTTTTTAACGTAATCCATATACATACATATATATATTGTCAAATGTATTATTGCCACATACACTAATCGACAAATTAAACCCTAGTTTGAAAAAAAAAACAACCGCCAAAACATATAAATTAATGGTGTTTTCTTTTCTAAAAAAAAATGATGCATTATAGTTGTGTAATATATTTATTAGATTACATGAACCCTTACAAAGTGATACATTTTTCTAAATTACAATGGAACAAAATAATAGCTACGTTTTACTGAATGCAAAGATTGTACTAAAAGCGATATTCACCACCATCAAAAATTTTGCGACAAAAAGAATTTAATAAAAGTAAAACAAACGAAAAACAAAAAGTTTTTATATCCATCACAATATAACTAAAAATCACAATATAACGCAAATTGTCCGCAAACACAAGAGAGAAAAATACTTGCTTGTATAAAAAAGTACTTTACGCAGATGCAAAAAAGGGTATTATCTCACACTCAGTTGTAATTGCGGGTAAGAAATGTAACAAATTTGCCATTTATTGTTGCAACTAGTGCTGGGAAACTATCGATAGACTATCGATATTATCGATAGTCTTAAAATATCGAAAATATCGATAGGAAATATATAAATATCGATATTTTTATTATTTAAAATACAGATAAGAAGACATCTAACAGCAGCTATACATACACACACAGTTTTTTGCCGCAAATTTTTGCTTGCTATTATTAATTCGCGCTGAATTACAGCAATGAATAAAAACAACAAAAATGGCAAGTGGTATGGATTGCTTAGCAGTGCTTTTTACTGCTAATTAAAGGCCTTTAAGTCGAAATGTGTACATGTTTATATAGGGACTGAAATGTCAAATTTTTTTGTAAAGTTGTAAAAAAAAATGCAAATCCAAATGCAGTTGCAAGCATAGGACAAAACAATGAACGACCATTAGAGGATAAGTCCGCTAGATTGATTACCTTTTTGGGTTTAGAATTTAGAAAATTTTTTAAAGTTGCAATGGAATATCTTATAGTCCCTGTTACTTCGGTTCCTTCAGAAAGGTACTTATCAATTTTTATAAAACTGCCATCTAAAATAACGTTCGTATATACATACATACGTCTCATACATTCAATAAAGTGATGAAAACAACGGACTGTAGCCTTATAAAAAAATAATTAAAGTTTTCCTGCATAAGTACAAACATTCAGTCGATAGTAATATCGATATATCGATAGTGAAATCTAAACTATCGATAAATATCGATAGTAGAACATATCGATAGTATCCCAGCACTAGTTGCAACATGTTTAGAAAGGAAAACGACAACTTCTCACATTTTTGCATATATTTTTAGAATGGAACAAAAACCCGCACGAATGGTAGCATATATGGAACATTATTGTCAGAAAAGAAAACACCATAAGACATAAAAATGCAGCCCTGTGCTACGAATTTTTCTGGCAACACTGCTCCTTTTTCTTAGCCTCCAGTGCTGCCAAATTGAACATTAATTTGGGAACAAAATTTATGTTACGGAGCAGCCGAATACAGAATGTATTTTTTTTTTTTTTTTTTTTGAAAGAAAAGTTGCAAATTTCACAATACAAGACAAATTGTACGCAAACACAGGAAAAATGTTAATACAAAAAAAACTTGCTTGCATAAAAAAGTACTTAACGCAGATGCAAAAAAGGGTATTATCTCAAACTCTGTTAAAACTGGCAGTAAGAAATGGAACAAATTTGCCATTTATTTTTGCAACATATTTAGAAAGGAAAACGACAACTTCTCACATTTCTGCATATATTTTTTTAAAATAGAACAAAAACCCGCCCGAATGGTAACATACATGGAACAAATGGAGATTTTTGGAGACATCAAACATCAAGTTGGGGACATAAGCCAAAACTTTTCTGGCAACATTGTCAGACCCCCTCTTTTTTACGCTATCTTTTTTGGTATCTGCCTCGCTCTCTCTCTCTCTCTCTGTCTATGTCATGTTTCTGTTTACTTATCTGTTTTAATACTGTTTCATTATATATCTCTCCATTTTTGTCGGTTTTGTTTAGATTTTAGTTTTTTATTTGTTGCTGTTGTTATATTGGGGTAGTGCTAATAAATACTAAAAATTGCATCATTCTTTTTGGTACACTCGCAATCAATTACAATTGATCTTTAATTGAGTTATTTATAACACCTTTTTTTGTGAGTTTTAATGATTTTTGTTAACAAAACTAACGACATTGATGTTTTAAGTTTAAAAATAATTATTTAAACAAGAATTTTAGAAAAAAGTTTAATGTCTAAAGTATATCTTGTAAAAAATGAAAGATAAAACGTAAAAAGCTATTTTTAAAACAATGTTGCTAAATGTTGAATTTTTTATAAATTTTTTTAACTTTGATCTCTAAAAACTCGAGGAATATTATAAAATCAAAACTTGTTTGAAACAGAGCTATAGAAAGGTTCTTAAACAGCTTAAAAAATGGTTTAAAATGTTTCCAAATTTAATAAGTATATGTATGTTAGTTAAACTTAAGATGTAGAAAGAAATGGCCGTCAGAACTCGTCTGAAACACTAAGAGCTCATAATCAAATGTTATACCATGGAGTTCCACTAATCAGAACCCCTATCGTAGAACCAACAAGAACTTTTATCGAAGTTTAAAACGGGCGCCAGCTCAACGCCAGAGATATACAATCCGTCAAAGGTGGCGGATCCCACTTCGGCCAGCCGCCTTCTTGCCAGAGCAGAACAGTGACAGAAAACGTGTTTTACGTCCTCCTCCTTAATAGTGTCAGGCTTTAAAAGTGATAAAAAAAATTTGAACTATGATCGGGAAAATCTCGAAAAATATTCAAAAATTTGTTTTAGGAAACTCTCTAAACGGCTTTAAAAGTAGTTTACAATGTTGCCAAATTTAAAATAAATATGTTAAAATTCATTACAAAATGAGAGATTAAATGTAAAACGGGCCAAAATCAGCCAAATAAAGACGGCCTTGAAAAATAACAGCAGAGACACGCGTGCTGCTTCCTCGCCCAGAGCAGTTATGATCCTTGGAAATTATTTAGAATTAAAAATTTTTATTTTTTTTTTAAGTATAAAGAAAACGTCTAAACTTCTTATCTAAATAATAATAATTAATGAATTATTTGAATTCTTTGCTTGTTTCTGCTTTATTAATAAACTAATAGATTAATTGTTTTTGTTTTAGCCAGAATTCTCATTCTTTAGCTCTCTAACTACGAATCAAATGTCATAAATTTTTTTAAAAACTAATAGTTTTTTTAACTTTATAGTTTTCACGTGCTGTAATTTTAAATTGACTATAATTTACAGAATAATCTTTATTTCTTACCACTTTTATATAATGTGCATAGGTGGTTTTAATTTCTAATACGCAATAAAATTTTGCCACCCAATATGACAGTTTTTGTTGGGAAAAATATGATGTTAAATAGTATTTTTTTTTAATAATTACTTTTCCTTAAAAATATTGCGATTTTTTTTTTTTTTCTTTCAAGGTTTCACGTTTTATTTTTCTATTACATATTTAAAAACATATAATTAATAAATAAAAAATGACAACTGATTAGTTATTTATTACTAATATATTTGACACACGTGTTATATTTTTTTTTTGTAATTAGCACTTTATCAACAAAAAAATAAGCGTGTTTGGTTTGTTAAATTCTAATATAATTTAAGAATAATGATTTCACTAATAAAACTATAAACAAATTGTTAAATCTAATACAAAATTAAAAAAAGCTGATGTTAAAATAACGAAATTGCCTTCCTTAACCTAATTTGAATTAAAATAAATTTAATTTAATGATCAATGACCCATTCTATACGTCAACTTTACTGAGAACGTTTTCTTACAAGTTAAAAAGTGGTGGCAACTTTTTGCTGTATTGTATGCAGAGCCCGTTGGCAGTTATATAAACGGTACCGCCGTTTAAAATGTTAATATACTGGCGGCTGATTAAAATGAGCCGGCAAACGGTAAAAATTAGTTTAAAAAACAAAATTTTTATGTTAAATCATAAAAGTTTTAGAATTTCAAATCTTTTCTAAACGAAAGTTAAATTTTTTATAATCTTTGATAAAGAATTGAATAATTAAAACCAAAAATTTATAGCTTTTATTATTTTTAACCAGAAAAATTATAGTAGTATCTTATTTTTTGTAATTTTATTTAATCAATTATTTCTGTTTTGCCTACAATTTTTTTTTTTATTAAATCCTTTCCTTATTTAATAACGTGATTTGTTTTTCCATTAATAATTAAAATTTATTAGTTTCATGTTAATTGCTTCTGGTTTAATGTGGTTTTTTCTCCTTTTTTATTAAAAGATAAGATTGTCTGTATAAAAAGTGATTAGATAAATTTTGTGTTAATATGATGATAATTATTTTGAATTTGATTAAACCAAAATAAAATAGCTAAAACGTGTTGCCAAGAACTTGGGACAATAAAATAATGTTTTTTTTTTCATTATTCTAAACATTAAAAGAATTAAAAGATATTTGAAGCACAGCCGCGAATAACGTTGTAAAAGCCACTTTTTGCAATATTTAGAAATGTTCGATGTGCCAAAGTTAGATTTGATCGCTGGGTCGATCTCCAAAAGTCTCATAGCGTAAATATTAAATTCAGTTTTAATTAATTTTCAGGAATGCAACTTAAGCGAATTCCCTGTAGTAGAAAGGTCTTTCTATGTGGCCCACTAATGAGTGAAACGCAATTTCAGTGGACCTTCCTTCTATATCGGCGTTTTTAGTCCCCGATAAGGAATCATGGCCTTGCGATGATTTTATATGAACGTCTTCAGTGTTTTCAGTAGAAAGGACGATGGAGTAATGTCTTTAAAGTCTTGCAGGTTTAAGTTCTTGTAATTTACCTTTTTAATAAATATTCTTTATCTTTTTAAACAAATTATTTTAAATTTTAACAATTTTTCTAAAATTTCACAAATAAATTCTGAAAATTTCTCTGTTTAAGTTTTTTTGTTTTTTTTTTTATCATAAAAATTCTTAAAATTTTACTTTTTCTAAAATGTTAAAAACAAAATGTATTTGTTTATAAAAACAAAAATCTCTTACTGGGTCTAGGTCAGTTGCAAAACGAAACGCGATTTTGTATAAATGCGTCTGTCTATAAACTGATTGAAACCATTTTATTATTAAACCCCCCATCCCCTCTCCTCACACATCCTTCGCAATTCTCATAAAAACTACAGTACAAAAGAAAATTGAACAAACATTAAAAGATTTAGAGAACAAAAACTGGTGTCGTGAGGTAAAAAATGAAATCTGTTTTGACAACTTGGATTTTTTCTTCTTATTGTTATTTTGTGGATGTCATAGAAAAAGTGACATTTGACATCTTTAATTTTGTATGTTTTTTTTGTCAAAATTTTTAGCTTCTATAAAATTTTTTGTTAATACTGTTATTATTTAAGTGGCAAGTGCCACTTAAAAAAGGCTCCCTTTATATAAATTGGTTATGGTCATTAAAATGTGACAAGTGTCATTATTTATTTTAGATGATAATTTGTTAAATTATGTTTAAAATTGTTCGAATTAAAGTGACAAGTCATTTTGGCATATTAAAATTTTTTACAGATTTTACCATCATTTTTCGGGTTTTTTTTAAATTGTCATAAAAAAATTTGACTTTAATCATTATATGAATTTTTGTGTATTTGTAGCAATTTGCCTCATTTAATAATTTGTTTTTTATATCTTTCTACGTTTCTGCACTTAATTTTTGTCATTTATTAATTTTTTTTTAGTTTTCTCTTTCACTGTTTTTTGCTTTTTTTATCTTTTACTTTTTGTAAAAAAAAAAATGAGTTTATTTCTATTAATTTTAAAATTCTACGCATTTTGTTTTGTTTTGAAAGTCTATAAATAAATTTAAAAAAAAGTAGCCTCAATTTAATTATTTTTTGGCATGCAAATTTATACTGCGAAAACGTTATATTGCCACAAAGAAAACATTATTCTTGAAAGTAAAAGTCCTAAGTTTATTTTTCTTGTGAATTATTTGCAAATCAAACAAAAATTAAAAATATATTTTATTGTGTTATTAGAATTTTTAATTGATCTTTGCTTTTCAGGGAGCGTTATAACTTGTTTAGTTTGAATTTCATCGCAAAACCCTGCCTTGTTTTTTTTTGAATTGCTTTATTGTTAAATAATTATTTTTTATATCTTAATCAATAGAAAGAAATAAAAAAAATGGTAGAGCAACACTTGTTATAAAAGGTATGGCAACCTTTTATTTACTGTAAAATAAGAGCAGAACAAAATGTAAACAAAGGGAAGTGTGCCAGACATTTTACTTGTAATTAATAATGTAAAAAGGTGATAATGATAAGTATACTAGTGTTAAGGTCAGCCATTGAAAGTACCTGCCGTTATTGATTGTTAAGATAAGAAATTTTTCAAAAATTCTTTAAAGTTTGAAATAAATACTTGAGTATAAAAATAGTTTTTTCTTGCTAGGTAAATGTAACACGGTTTTTTAATTATTTATTTTAGAAAGTAATTTAAAATACCAATAAATCCGATACAAATCGAAACAAATATTTATGTTTAAATCACTTTAAACTTAATTTGATTTACAAGTGTTTATGGACTTTTGTTTACTTTTTTTTATTAAATTGTTTCAATTTAATATTTTAATTATTTAATTATAAATTAAACAGATAATCATTCAAAGCAAATTTCGATCTACCAAAGGTTAAATACAATTTGGTTTAAGGATTGATGTTTGACTAATGACGTCAGCAGTCGTCGATGGCTGCGAGTGATAACCTCTTAAGACCCGAGCATTAACCCATTGAATTTTTACATTTCTTATATATTATTTACACCTTTTGGGGAGCAAATAAGACAAGTGTATTTTTTTTTTTTTTAATTTTATTTGAATTCTTAGAAATTAAGGGTACACATATGTGTACCTCAGGTCTTAAGATATGAAAAATTTCAACGTTAATTCTTAATTTCTTAAGTTCTGAACAGAACCGATTAAGTAAAGGGCTTATTAACTATTTGTTTTATCTTATGAGGTGTAATTTTAATTTCGGTTTTAATTATTTTTTTAATTTTTTTATTTAAACTGATAGAAAAAGAGGTGCACATATGTGTACTTCAGGTCTTAGCGATTAGTTATTGAGGAAAAATATCCCAACAGTATGGTTTTTTCAAACTGTTAAATTCAAATGTAAAAATAATGGCTAAAACTTCTAAACCCTGCCATCTTTTGGTATTGTTTTGAAGCGCAGTATCTTAAAGCAAGTAATAAAACTGTTTCTATTGATCACACGATGTCGCTAGTCCTAAAAACTTGCAATTAGTTAAGGTGCACATATGTGTACCCACGGTCTGAAGAGGTTAAACGGCAAGCCCTCTGAGGAGATTGAGTGGTTGCAATCGAAACATGTCAGGGTAACCTGTCCGTAAAAACGCCTGGGTTCGAGCCCAGATTGAGTCAAGAATGAAAAATTATCAGTAAATTTTAATTAATTTTCATGTTGTAAAATTCCTTTCTTCATAAAAATAATTTAATGAAAATTAAATTTGATGAACTTAAGCCTAATTAAAAATATTAAAAATTTGGATTAAAAACCATAAATAGTTCAACAAAATAACCACAATACTAATTAATTATTAAAAACCTTTTAAATGCATCTTAAACGGAAATTTTTATTTTATTAAAAAGAAAAATAAACACAAAAACAAAATAATTAACACCATTTTATTAATCCGTTAAGGTCACTTTAAACCGTTTTAAGCTACTTTTTTAACTATTGTATTTCACACAAGCATAGCATCACTAAAAACAACAATATTTACCAGCCAACAAATCTCGGCTTATCTTTTATTTGTTTATTTAAATTTGAATATAAAACATGAACGTTAAAGTACAATAAATTTCTGAAAATTTCCATTCAAAATAAAATTAACAAATAAATAGTGTAAATAAAAATTTTTAACGTTTCTTAATAGATACAGACGGGCCTCGATTATCCGTAATGGCCGGGATAATGGCAGAAGCATTACGGATAATCGATTTTCACGGTTAATCGAATAAGAATTTTGATCATACAATTTTTTTTTTTAATATTTTTATTATTTAACAAGTGAACATTGGTGTACATATGCACATTAGGGCCATAACTTTTTTACACTTTTTGCGAATATCGAAAACGGCATTGTATAGTCGTGTGGGACATTAAATGTTATGAATAAAAAATATGATAATTTTTTCGGATTGTTAAAAAAAGTACACGCAGGGATAGGGTTGAAGTATGAAACAACCATTTTTATCTCACGGAAATTTAAAAAAAATATACACCTGATATTTGTTTATTTTCCTATACGTATCACTTAAATTCTATTTTGGAATTTATCCACTGCTTTAGATTTAAAAATTTTCCTACGGTTTACAATTTATCGCGGTTCAAAATTTCTTGGAAGGTTTTAGAAATTTGCTTCCCTGGGTGAGTTTTTTTTTTCGCAAAACGACGGGAGACAGGTGTTTTCATTACTAAAACATTATTGGCCACTCCGTGGTACCATGCCAAAAATTTGGTTATGCCCTAATGCACATATTTACATTAAAAAAAATTAATTCAAGAAGCTTATACATTAAATTTTCTACTGAAAACATGAAGCAAAAAAAGGACATTAAGCAAAAAAAGAATACAATTCGTAAAGTCGTGTAATGTTTGTTTGTCTAATATTTTTCAACTACCATCACGGATAATAGAGGTAATCACGGTTAATCGAAGGAAACAATTGGAAAACATTGCAAACAAAAAACAATATACTGATCTTTGGCCATCACGGTTATTCAGGGTTACCGGTTAACCGGATCACGGATAATCGAGGACCGATTGTGAAAGAAAGTCTGGAGGATAATTTTGCTATTGTCAGGGAAAAGTAACAAGTGTTATCGTGTATTTTATCTTAATAATTGTTAAACTTATTGTGTAATATTATACAAAATCATTTTAAACTACATATTTAAAAAGTATTTTTAAATAGTGTCACTGTCTTTAAAAAGCGGCAAGTGTTATTTTGTCTTTAATTATATCTGTGGCAATACATAATAATGGCTTAAGTATAAAATTTCGTGTTTTGAGATATTAAGGGTTTTGTCTAAAATAACTTGTGTGTGTTGTTGCGTAAGTTAAAAAGTAAGTGCGTATAGTTATATAAATAGGCTGACTTCCAAAACGTTAAATGCTTTGTATAAGAACAAAGTATAATGTTTCATTACGCCGCAGTACAATATATATGCAATGCAAACCCTTCCAAAACATCAATGGAAAGTATTAGTAACGCAGCAAAAAAGCAATCAGAGCATCGGTTTTAAAGTTGATGCTTTGTGATATTTGACATTTAATTTGCAATTAATACATTTTTATTTTAATATTATGCATTGCATCACTTACATTTCAAAACGTTTAAATAAACAGAACACATAGTTGCATTGTTTCGATACTTTGTACATGTGCATGGTTAAAATACTGTACTAAAACTGTATAAATACAAACTTTGTATTAGTACGTTTTGGAAGTCGGCCATAATGACATTTTATACTTAAAACTTTAGCTGAGTGATAGATCTTGAAGGAGAGAATAAAAATATGTAATAAAATACAAAAGCACTTATGTCAACTTTATTTAGCCAATACCATTTATTGCCACAGATATTATTATTTCAGAGTATACTGAGTTTGTCATTCCGTGTGAAACTTTTTTAATATTCATCTAAGACCTTATTAAGTATATTTACTATTCTGGGTCCTTGAGTAATTCTAAATCGATTTAGCCATGCCGATCTGTCCGTCTGTTCACATTCTTAGAAAACCCTTGCGAATAACGCTATTGTGGCAAAAATTGATCTGTCATAGTTAATTAACACTAGAAACCACACTGCCGAATTTCGAAAATATCGGTCCATAATTAACCATATGCTCCATATAAAGTTTTAAAATTAAAATTTTTTTTTCTTTTTTGGTTATACTTCCCAAGCAAATTTTTGCATATACACACATTTATTTACATACAGGCACTAGCACGCAATTTTTTTTTTTTTTTTTTTTTTTTTGTAAATGGATAAGTGGCGCCACATTTGACAAATAGTAAATAAAACAAAATAATTAAAAAAAAGAATTTTTACAAAATACCAGAATAAAGGATAAGACTAAAAACAATAGAAAAAGAGCCAGCAACAACAATAAATTAGAGGTGTTATATACACATGACTGACTTGCTAGCTGGCGGCCTTAGTGACATACGGCCATAGAAAACTATTGTATGTTGTAGTTGCAATGTAAATTTCATAACCATTAAAAGAGACAAATGCTAGTAAAAATTACAACAGCAACATACATACTTATACACCAAATGCTAAAACACCCATTTTCTATTTTTCATTCACTCTTATTTGAATACTTGGTAAATGTTAAGTATTTTATTTATTGCATTGTTATAGTTGTTGTAATTGTGTCTAAACCCTATGCTTGTTCTTATTCCTACCATTTTCCCATACTCACTCCTACCATAAACACAACATTAACAAAAAAAAAAAAAAAAAAAAATAGCAACAGGGTAAAGGGAAATGAGATTATTAAAAATAATGAACACAATACAAACAAAAATATAATAAAGACCACCGTTTTAAGGTAGTTACATGCAGTGATGTCTGATTAGGGGATTAATCCCCAAATTGGGGTTTTATTTTGAAAACGGGGATAACAAATTTAATTTGGGGATTGGGGATTTTGTTGGAACATTTTTTAATTTTGTGATTTTTGGAGATTATTTTTATTTTCGTTCATTTTTTTTTTTATTAAGCAATCAAAACAATCATTGAAATAAAAATTTATGACTGGGGCAAGCCTTTCACTAAGTAATGACATTTTTCTTGTTCATCCTACTTAGTATTCGATTCAAAGGATTTGGGCACACTCACATATAGATTATACATAACAATTCATACCACAATACCATTCAGAAAAAGTGTCATAAGACTTTGACGTCTTTATCTAATAATAATAATAATAATAAACCGGTGGCATGTCTTAACAAAGATGTCCAACCAAGTGTAAAACAAACATAAAATAATGTATGTAATTGCTGTTCTTTAAAGAAATTTAAGACAATTTACAAGAAGTTTAAAGATAAAAGAAATTTAAACTTAAATTTAGAGAATTGACAAAAAAAATGAAGAAAAAATTAAATTTTAAAGAAATGAAAAGTATTTTTAAGAGCCATTTTTAAGTTTCAAATCGGAATTTAAAAAATTTACGTTTAAATTTTATAGCCAGTTGCCGCACTCTTTTATTTAGAAAATTTTTAATTGGGGACTTGGAAGTTCTTAGATTGTGGCTGTATTTCTCTGAACAGTATCAAATTGTAACTTTACTGACTGACCGATTCGTCATCGCAAAGTCTTAACGCTCGCAGCTTAAGAGTTGAAATTTAAGACCGGAGATTGGTTTCTCGCCAAATCGATCCACTAAAACGGGATTCATGGAAACGTGTACTTTTTTGAAATTCCCCCCTTTTGGGGAGTAAACGGATAAAGCCTGTATTTTAAAACTTTTTGGTCACCCCATTTACATTGAAACCAATATCCATAGAAATACATAATAATTATATCAGATTCGTACCTTATCTAAAAAATACAAATATAAATTTGGTACTTTTTCGAAATTCGAACGAATTTTTTTTCAGGTATTTGTCGTTGAAAATGCAAATGAATCGCGTTTTTTGCTACTTGTTTAATTTTAATAATTTAATATCAACATAGATTTTATCCACCCTGCAAATAATATTGGACTACCAGATCCATTTTGATAAAATGGGCTACTCTATGGCCTGGTCCAATGTATTGCAAGCATGGACCATGTCATTGTTAAAAAATGTTTGTAGTAAAACGGCATGTCTTCGTTTTTTAACGACATGCTTTCGTTTTTAAACGACTTCAAAACTAATCCTCTTGAGTATACCATGAAGTAGTTTTAAAACAATTCCTTTGTAATCCAATGCTGGGTTATGTGGTCCTGCCCTAGGACATCGTAATGTTAAATAGACCATGTTTATTCCATACGTTTGGGTTACTTTTGGACTAGTCCTAGTCCCTTGCGGGCTACATTTTACACGCGTGTTTGGACTGATCCTATTATTTGCAGGGCAGTTAGTGTAATGGTAACACTTGTTAGAGTCTTAAACTGAGCTGCCAGATGATTTATGTTAGTAAAACGCCAGTTAAAGCGATTTTAAGCTTTACAATTTATGAAGATGTCTGTTAGACCCTTTACATAAGTGTGTCATCCCGTTTATAGTTTCGAAATTATTAATCTTAGAACCTTAAAAGAATAAAAATGTTGGATTCTAATGAGTAGCAAAGTTGATTTAACGATGTCTGTCTGTAGAAATGCGGGTTTCGAAGACCCCAGAAATTATTTATGTATGTCACACAACAGAGCATATACTGTTAAACTTTGTTATTGAAGTTCAGCCATATGGGTCCACAAATGGCTGAGATATGAGCAAAAAACCTCGATGTATATTTAATGTTAAAATTTGTTCAATGTATTTATTGATTAAATCGCTTCAGATTTATTCTCTTTTTTTATTTATTCCTCATTTTCTTCATTATAAAATAAATGCCTTTCAATTTATTATAAAAGGAACAGGAAAAAAATTTTTATATACTACATATTTATTCATATGTGACGCTTTTGTCTACTTTTATCTAAAGAAATATAATACTTAAGCAATATGTCAGCGAACAAAGAAAATATAATAAAAAAAGAAAAACTTAAATAAATGTTTATATGCAAATATGCGAAATGAAAATTAAATTACTTTCTAGCTAAAGAAACACACTTAAATGTCACCACCTTCAAAGCCCTCCCTCAACATTTTAGCTTGAATACATTCAACAAATTGCTTTAAAAAGGACTTTTTATAGAAGAAAAAGGAATGTTCATGTCCTATACTTGTCTACACACTTTTTGTTTTTATTCAAACTATGAAGAAATTTCTATTATAACATAGTGTTTTTATTAGGAAAATCAATGAGATCATATGTATGCATGGAAATATTTGCTATAACAGCAGTTTTCATTTCATTATGACGAAAATACATTACATATAAGAAAATAAGGGAAAATTCCATTTAAAGTTTTTAACTTATTTTTTTTTCTATTTAGCAATTTGTTTAAGTAAAAACATTACAAGTTATGATTTTTTTTTTTTTTTTTTTGTTAATTTGTAATAAAAAATTTTTAAAATGTTAAATTTTGCATTACAAAAATAAAAATATTTTTAATGCAAATCTTATGCATTAAATATTTTTTGTATTATATTTTATAAACTACGTGTTAAATAATGAAAATACATCCCAAGAGTCATATGAATTTTGTCCTTGTGTTTTGGTATTAACTGACCAAACCCAGTTTTTTTCTGTTTTTTTTTACCGGAGCGAAATAATAAATAAATGACATAATTTCTTAAGAAAACCAGAAAAGGAGCTATATTCGGCTATACCGAGTCTTATATACCCTTCACCGTTCTTTAGAAATAACTTAGGCCCGTATTACGGTTTACAACTCAACTCAGTTGGGTTGTAATTTAGACCACTGGTTGTGATCAGTTGTAATTATTGTTATGTTTTTGATCACCGCAATATAGCAAAGCTGTAAACCAGTATACAAAAATTAAGAAATTACAACTCAACTGAGTTGAGTGGTACACCGTAATAGGGGCCTTAATCTATTTTGTGCCACGGCCACTTCTCCAATCCCATCCACATTTTACCTTATACCTAATTTAAAAACTTTGGCTCTTGTCGTTCTCTCATCCCGCCTTTTTTTTACAGAGGTTGTGCATTGGTAACCCAAGCTAATGTGTACCAAATCTGGGCAATTTTGATCTTACTGTTATTTATATATAAATAAAATTATTTTGTGTCACGCCCACTTCTCCACTCCTGCCCACTTTTTTCGGGTATTGTTAGTGATAACCAAGAAGCTTGTGCCTTATTTGCAAACTTTAGCGCGGACCGTTTTCTATAAAACCCATTTCAACGAATAGACGAACATCGAAGAAAGACGGATTGTAGCAATTACAAACAGCATTTACCTTCGGTGAAGGGTATAAAAAGTAAAGCAAAAACTTAAACGCAATAAAAACTTACACGTAGCTCGTCCCAGTTGTGTCTCTATCATAAGACTTTAAACAAAATATTAAAAAAAAACATGGTCATTGCCTGAACAAGTTATGCATATACATACATATGTAAAAAATTCTACATCTTAATTTTTAAATTAAACTTATGTTTATAACAAATAAAATCGTAACCAAAACTTTCAGTCTTTCCTCACTCTCTCAATCCCTTAAATCTATCATCTAGTTTCGAGAGAAACACATTTCATAATACATAATTTCTCTAAATCGCAATAATTAAAAAAAATATGTTAACAACACATACAAAATTATAACAAAAAAAAAATAATCTTTTCACTATTGCGACCCAGCTTTAAGGAGCATCTCCTAATAATTGTTTACAATTAACAACTATCACCTTTTTTCCCTCACCTTTGTTGACACTTTTTCACATTCAAGATTTTTAATTTAATAAACAATTGAAATAAATTTTTTTTTTGATTAATTATATTTTTAGATTATTCAAGAAAACACTTTCGCTTTTCTTTCTTTTTTTTAACTGCCAAACAAACAAATTTTCGCTCTTTAAAAAAAAACAACTAAGCAAGAAAATGCTATCTAGCCAAAGTTTATCAATGATATTGGGATACCGTTATCTTTTCGGACATACATTTAGTATAGGAATAATTGGGAGAGAATCATATGATGTTTTTGTGTACGTGTGTTTTGATTTTGATTTTAATTTTAATACCCTGCAAATAATAGGACCAGTCCAAACACGCGTGTAAAGAGTAGTCCACAAGGGACCAGGACTAGTCCACAAGTAACCCAAACGTATGGAAAAAACCTGGTCTATTTAACATTACGATGTCCTAGGAGAGGACCATATAACCCACCTTTGGACCACTAAGGAGTAGTTTTAAAACTACTCCATGGTATATAACCCACCTTTGGACCAGTAAGGAGTAGTTTTAAAACTACTCCATGGTATACTCAAGAGGATTAGTTTTGAAGTCGTTTAAACACGAAAGCATGTCGTTAAAAAACGAAGACATGTCGTCTCACTACAAACACTTTTTAACAATGGCATGGTCCATGCTTGCATTACATCGGACTAGTCCATGGAGTAGTCCATTTTATCAAAATGGGTCAGGTGGTCCAATTTTATTTGCAGGGTACTTACGCACTAACACTCACACACACGCGCCAACATTGGGGAGCAAATGATATAAACACGTGTGTGAATGTGGGCGATTAAGTGAAACAAAGTGGCCAGTGATGCCATACTTTCAGCCCTTGTTATATATAGGGTTTCAAGGATTTTTAAAGAAGATGCTGTTTTAAGGGAATTTTCAAAATACTTTATTATAATTGTGGTTGAACAAATTTATTTAAAGTAGAATTTAACTTGATCGGTTCAACTTGAGCTTTGAGTTTTAAAAGGTCTTTCAATGTTTTTGATGTATTGAAATATGATAAAGTCGTCATCTCTGGCAAAATTCTTCAAACAGGTAACTTGTTGGTATCATCATCCGCTTCATCACTAACTAATTTAAGGAATCAAATATTTCTACATGTATCTTGCCTTAAGAGTCTTTACCACTTTACCACTGCTTTTGATTTTCATATTTCAATACAGTCATATTCAATGTACTTTTAAAAATTTATCAAAGCGATTTGATTGAACAAAAATTTTATTTAAATTTGCATATATTGCAAGTGCAATCTCATCTTCGGCACTAAAATCGGAAAGATTATAACTAGCTGATGAGAATTTAGCTTTCCAAAAGCCATTTTGTGGTTCTAAAACAGTTAACACGAACTTAACAAACTAATTTTCCAAATACAGAGCAATTTCTTTTGCCATTGTTTGGTTGAACAGGGGAATCACTAATTTTATTGGCATTAACACCAATACATGTAAATCAGTGGCCGTATTCTGTAATTCGCTAAAGCTAAATCTCAATCGCTAAAAATTTAAAAAGTTGATTTAGCGATTTTTAGCTACGAATGCAATACTGTAACGTGCATTGTTAGATTTGGCAGCGCCATAAAAACTTAATTCGCCGCAATTTAAGCTTTTAAAACCATCGCTAAAATTGTAAAATTTTGCATTCTCTAATGCATTTTAGCGATCGAGATTTAGCTTTAGCTAAGCGAGTTATATAATACGGCTTCAGACTTTCAAAAAGTAAAACTATTAAAAAAATAAATCTCTTGTTGGTGCATTTCAACGCTTCTGTCCGTGGATGAGAGAAATTTGGGGAAAAAATTAAAATTGAGTATACGCTTCCGGTTATTGGAATACATTTTGTATGGAATAACTTATGAACAGCTTGAATCAAACAAATAAGACCGGCTAAAGGATGTGTCTGTTATAAGAGGTTTTACTGTATTTAATTCAATTTGAATTGTATTTACATTTATACTGGTTTTTTATTTATTAGAACTTTCTTAAATATAAATAACGCTTTACGTTTCCTTTAATTAATTCTTACTAAATTTAATAAAAAAAATACACAACAGTTTCCTTTTTTTATTTACAAAGATACCACTTATTTCCCTTTTCTTAATGGATTCAATACTGTTATTTTAAGTAATGCCTTCCTTTTGTTAACAATCGAACAAATGTAGATCTGGCAACTCTTTGCTATAATACTCTCTTTACTAGTGGGTATTTTAACTGATAGTAATTTTCCTTTTTTTTTCTTGTGTCTGTCCTGTGTAATTTTGTTAGTTTGCCGATATGTTTTTTAGGGATTATTGTATTAGTAGAACAATAACAAGAATATTTAAAGAAAAAGAACGCATTTTATTTATTTTGTTTTCGTATTACTTTTACACATTCATGCATACTTCTCCATTTCAGCGTAAAATATATTTTTTACGCTCACTCATACATAAAAACACTTGAAATTAGAGAAACTGAAACACAGAAAGAAGAAGAAAAATATACTAAACCAAAAACAAAGTCTATATGATGATTTTTTTCAACAATTTCAGTACATTTGTGCACTTATGAGAGTCAACATGTTGTTTTGAAAAATTTTTTTAAAAACAAAATTATTAAAACAAAAAAAAAATCCTTCAAATTTTATGTAAAAACTAAAATAAAAAATTAAGTAAAATTAAAGAAAAGTGTTTAATTAAAGAAAAATTACTTTGTAAAATAAACTATTTAATTAGTATAATAAACTAAAAGTTGTTTTAAAAACAAGTGAGAGTTTAAAATACAGAATATATATGTACATATATAATTTATAATAAATTAAACAAAAAAAAAAAAAAAAAAGAATTTTTATTTCTTATACAAACTCATTAAGAAAATATTCCATAACACATATTTTAAAAACAAAAACAAACTAAATTTAGATAATACATTAAGCAACAGCAAAAAACAAAAAAAAAAAAAAAAAAATGGAACAAACAAATTTAAAAAAACAAAATAAAATAAAAAAGTGAAATATGTTTATTTAATAACAATGAAATGAAATAAAAAAGAAAACAAAAAAAATTTAATATTTAAATAAATATTATAAATAATTAAATAAAACATTGTTAAAGAAACTAAAATCAAATAAAAATTATCAACAAATATTGAAAATATATAAAATAAATTGCAATAATTTTGCTAAATTTTCATAAAATATTTAAATTTACTAAAAATCTTAAACAACAAACCATTTATTGAAAAAAGTTTCAAAGTATTTTGCTTTTCCAAAAGAAAAAAAAAACGAATATTTTATTTAAGAAAGTAAAAACAAATTCGATCGAAATCGGCATCATAAATTAAAACCTTTTCGATTGGACGTGTGACAGACAGCCCACATAAAAAAAAAAAAAAAAAAAATGTTGGCAATTTTTATAAATTTACTAGTTGTAGAACCAGAAAGCTAAAGAAAGAAATTAAATTTCCCGTATTTCCCCTTTTTGGTACTTTTTTTCCTCTTCATTGAAGTATCAAAATTTTGATATTGTAGTGGTAGCCCATAATTATGTATGTATATATATGTCAATGAATGGAGAAAAATGTTTTGTAAAATAAAAGTACCAAAAACAGCTACGATTTTTACCCATTAAACGTTCGAATTTCGAAAAAGTACCCAATTCGTATTTGTATTTTTTAGATGAGTTTCGTATGTGATATAATATAAACTACTATGTTTATTGGTTTAAAAGATAGATGGAATGACAAAAAAGTACCAAAATTCAGGTTTTACCCGATTGCTTCCTAAAACGGCCGAATTTCAAAAAAGTACCAGAAACCTGTCCGCTTATTTTTCTAAAAAAAAAAAAAAAAAAAAAAAAAAAAAAAAAAAAACGATAAGCATTAGATTGTTTTTGTATCTCTCTTAGCTATGGAGATATAAAGTAACCAATATTTAATTAAATTTTAAATTCAAGCGCAGTGGTAAAGATTAGTCAGTCAAAAGATGAGATGCATGTAAAAATATCTGATTCCATAAATTCTTATGATGAAGCATTAAAACAAATTGCTTCTTTTGAAGAATTTTCCTAGAGACATTTAAAGTCAATTTGAAAATCAACAGCTCAATTTGAACTGATCTAACAACCTGTTCAACGATTTCGAACGTTAACGTTCGCATAGAAAATTACATTTGAAACAAAAACAAAATTCTAAAATTTGAACAGGCTGTAAGTTAAAGTTAATTTTAAATAAGTGGTTTTAATCACAATAGACTCAGTCTACCAGCCAAGTCAGTTGGTCGATCTTGACATATAAAGCGGTTGAGGTAAAACTTTTCTTTTGACGCTTTCTAAATATATTTTCTAATGGAAATTAAACGAAGTAAAATTCGGTATTCTGTTAAATTTTAGAGCAATGGCAAGTTTTTTTTTGCATATTACATTTAAGAAAATTCCACGAAATTTTCAAAAACTTCAAAATTGCATCACTTTAAAAAAAAAGCAGTAACCTTTTAATGTTAACAATCAAAATAGCGTATCTTTTGAAAATGTCGTAAAATATAAAAATTATTATTATTAAAAAATAAAAATTCGTGATACATATGTTATTTTTGTTAAATATAATAACTCCCACAATAAAACATACATATGTTCTTAATTAAAATGATTGAAGTTTTGATACTATTTAAAATGTTAAGTAATTTTAAATATCTACTAATAGTTTTCAATAAAATGAAATGGTTTGTTGCTTATTTTTAGAAAACAATAAAATTGGCAAAAATATAGATTATAAAAAAAAAATACAATAAAATAACTTAATAATGACTTAATATCCTAAAAAACTTAATAAAACAATTTAATTTTGTTAAATTTTCTAAGTTTTTTTTTTTGTGTTTATTACAATCATAATTTTTATTAATTTTTTTTTAGTTTTATTTCTAAAACAAAACAAGTATTCTTGTATGGAGTTGATTTTAAAAGCCATGTGACTGAATTAAAAAAACTTTAACTTAAATGAAGAAAAGAAAGAAAAGTGTAAATTTTTAAACAAAACAAAATCAAACTAAAATATAAAAAGAGAAACTGCTAAAATTTGAACCACAAAACAAAAGGAAAAATTCTTAAGCCAATTAACAAAAAAACTTAAAAACCAACAAAAACAAACTATTTTTAACTGTGAATTGTAAAAAATAAAATAAATAACAAAAAAAAAAAAAAAAATACTTAAAAAGATTAAAACAAACACCCGATGGCAACACTAGCAATTAAACAAATAAACGCCCACACCGCCACAACGACGACGACCACAGAGCCCATTAAAATTCCTTTTAACAACGAAGAACGATTTTCGACTCAATTGTCTACCGGCTCGGCAGACAGTGCCTGCGTTGTTAATAATGGCAACTCTACCAACTCAAACTCAGTCTTTTTGACCAACACCACCACTGGCCATCTTAATAAAAAAGATTCTACGCAATCATTAAATATACGCAGTACTTCTTTAAGCTTACACGGCCTGGCCCATCCCAAGTCCCAGTTGCAAAAGTTGAAACAACCAGCCTATAGGCAACTTTTATCACAAGATAGTGGCATTGATAATGACAGAGACTCGGCTATAGGCTCTCAGCAACAGCTTAAATCGGCTCAATGTTCTTCTTCAAGCAGTGAGTCTTTGGGAGCCAATTCATCTGGGGACTTATCTCAATCAAAATACTCAGAAGATCATTTAGATACAGAATGTTCAAGTGGTTATTCGGGAAGTGCTCATAGTTTTGGTGCCACTCGAAGAATAAAATATAAATCCTGCAATAGTTCCACTACATTGGGGTGTTTGGGTCTAGAAGATCGCATAGATGAAGTAGAAGATTTACATGATGACATTGACGATGAGCAAGAAGAGGAAAATGAAGATCAAGAGGAGGAGGAGGAGGAGGAAGATGCAAGTTCAACCTCTGCAAATGAGGAAGATGAAGAAGACGCTAATGACAGTGGCTTGCAAATGTTATTAAATCCTCTTAAAGATGTTAAAGAAACTAAGCATTCTACATCTTTACAAAATCCTGATAAATTAACACACGTTCACCAAATTTCTACAGTAACTCAACCCGAGGTTAAAAAATTAACTACAAAAACAAAAGCTTCTTCAACACAACAACAACAAGCTGAACAAATCCATAATAAACAACAAGTTTTAGCCACTGATGGCAATTATTATTTCCCACTACTCAATATATCTGATGATCCCACCATCAATTCAAAGCTTATCAATAAGAAAGATGGTCTACAAGACTGTATGTATTATTTGGACGAATTTGGCAGTCCAAAATTACGTGAAAAATATGCCCGCAAACAAAAACAAAAAGAACTCAAACAACAGACTAAAGCCCTTAAGAAAAAGTCTGAAGAATCTACCAAAAAACCACCACAACACAACAAAGTTGAGGTGAAATCCAAAATTTTATTAGAAACTCACTGTGATACTAAAGAAAATAGTAAAAATAATTTAAGTTATGCTAAGAAGCCAGCTGATAATAGTTGTAAGTTGCAAATAGTAAATGGCGGTGGATATGGTGGTGAAGCTGAAATAGCTGAGGAAGTGGAAGAGGTGCAGCTAAAACAACAACAACACCAAACGCTATCATGTGTTAGTTGGACAAAAGTTGTACAGAAATTTAAGAATATAATAGGTAAATTTGAATTCTATTTCTATAATCTAGATATTAAAATAATGAAAACGTACCAAAGTTTTTAACAAAAATTATAAAAAAAAACTATATATTTAGATATGAGCGATATTGTAAAAATTATTTACCTAACAATCTGGCAGCACTATTTAATTGCTAAAAACAAATAAGTAACCAAATCCTGTAACTATTTTACACATTCGTAGACATGTAATAAAGCACACTTTAGGGATTATTAAAACAAACAGAGAATTTATGACAATAACTCAGGTAATAAACAAGTTTCCCCGCACATCAGCTAACAGTTTGCTTATTTAAATGACTGAAACTCATTAAGCAACAGGCTGTCTGTCTATTTTAACTAAAGCTTCGTACATACGATGGTCAGATCTGCCATTGACAGATGCATTAATTTTACACATCTTCCAAATGAAAATGAGCCTACAATGTTCATACAGTTGCAAGACATTTTTAGGCAATTTTTATGACAACATTGTAAGATCTGACCACCGTCTGAACGAAGCTCAAGAACCTGATCTAATAAAAATAAATTATTAATAATTAATTTCAAAAGATTTTGTTATTCGTGCTTAATTCCCAGTTTTTATTCTTGATAAAAACACTTGAAATTTATTGTTGATGGGATAAGCTATTCCTATGCATTTCACTGGTTGCTTAGGCCAGATCATCAGGAAACTTCATCCATAAAGATTTTAGACAAACTAAAGATATTAAACCAAATAAAACTGTTAAACGTATAAGACTTATATCAACAGTTTTACTTGTAACAATATCAAAGCTTGAACAAAATACATCAACAATAAAAAAGTGGGTTTATCCCATCTTACACTCCCCACTACAATTAGTTGAAATTCTCTCAACATTAATAAACAGGCAAGTGCACGGCCTAAAAAAACACTTAATTGACAACATCTTTTGTAAGTTGTTGTTTGTTTTTTATTTTGTTTTTCTTAACCTACTTACAACTACAATTAATGTTGAGAGAATTTCAACTAATTGTAGTGGGGAGTGTAAGATGGGATAAACCCACTTTTTTATTGTTGATGTATTTTGTTCAAGCTTTGATATTGTTACAAGTAAAACTGTTGCTATAAGTCTTATACGTTTAACAGTTTTATTTGGTTTAATATCTTTAGTTTGTCTAAAATCTTTATGGATGAAGTTTCCTGATGATCTGGCCTAAGCAACCAGTGAAATGCATAGGAATAGCTTATCCCATCAACAATAAATTTCAAGTGTTTTTATCAAGAATAAAAACTGGGAATTAAGCACGAATAACAAAATCTTTTGAAATTAAAATTTTGTATTCCCAAAAATTGAAATTACTTTTTGATAATAAACAGGCAAGTGCACGGCCTAAAAAAACACTTAATTGACAACATCTTTTGTAAGTTGTTGTTTGTTTTTTATTTTGTTTTTCTTAACCTACTTACAACTACAATTAATGTTGAGAGAATTTCAACTAATTGTAGTGGGGAGTGTAAGATGGGATAAACCCACTTTTTTATTGTTGATGTATTTTGTTCAAGCTTTGATATTGTTACAAGTAAAACTGTTGCTATAAGTCTTATACGTTTAACAGTTTTATTTGGTTTAATATCTTTAGTTTGTCTAAAATCTTTATGGATGAAGTTTCCTGATGATCTGGCCTAAGCAACCAGTGAAATGCATAGGAATAGCTTATCCCATCAACAATAAATTTCAAGTGTTTTTATCAAGAATAAAAACTGGGAATTAAGCACGAATAACAAAATCTTTTGAAATTAAAATTTTGTATTCCCAAAAATTGAAATTACTTTTTGATAATTATTAATAATTTTTATAAATACACAATAATTATTTAAAAATCGCTTATATTGTAAAAATCATTTACCTAACAAGCTGGCAGCCCTGTTTAATTGCCAAAAAAAAAAAAAAAACAAGTAAATAAACAATGTAATCGTATTTCACACACATAGACACGTAATTAGACACACTTTAGGGATTATCAAAACAAACAATTTATGACATTAACGCAAGGGATAAACAAGTTTTCTCACACAACAACAACAAACCGTTTGTTTATTAAAACTACTGAAACTCATTAAGCAACAAGTGGCAACCTTTATTAAGCACCTGAGCACTGTTTCTCAAAACTACAAGTAACAAATCTACAAGTAAAATACGTTGAAAAAATAAACAATTTTACAATTTTTGTGTTTGCTTCAAATATATTTTACTTGTAGTTTTGAGAAACAGGGCCCAGACATAATAAAAATAAATATTTATTTAAATAATTTGAAAAGATACACAATAATTATAAAATGTGTTTATTTTGCAAAAAAAAAACCTGTTACCCCAGGGCTTTGTAGGGATTATCTTAGGATATATCACCGTTTGGTGTTACATCCTCCGGGGAAATCAGGTATGATGTCAATACCTGGCACTTGGCAAAACTCCAAAATTGACAGATATCATGATGTATTTTCACTATCTCTTGCGACCGCGATTGACCAGATATCGCATCTAGTATCATGGAAGTTAGTAGGCCTGATACCACGGCACCGGCCTCCATTAGTATGCTTCTTGCTGGAAATACTTTCTGTCTTTCAGGATGATTGTCTTTACGGAAGTTTCGCTTTTCCGTTGTAAATATACTTTCGGGGATTACGTGGTTGTGGTTTACTACCCAAAGTCGCGGGAAGAAATATCCTGAAAATGTCACTAATGGGCTGATTTTTCACCACTTGTGGCAAAGTTCAGCCTAAGGGAGAATCATCCCTAGTTGCTGTTGCTACTCAGCAGACTGCTGGGATTTTTATCTAAAAAAGGGCCAAAGGTTAGACGGCCCCACCTCCTAAATAGGGGCGAGTGTATTATCTTGCCGGATTAAGAAATCAAATTACTAACTGGGTGTTTTGCTCGCACTCACAATCACACTCGGAGCTAATTTTTAAATGCATTGTTTGTCACCCAGTGGCTAAAATCCACCATGACTAGGGCAGCTGTAAAAAACAGTTTTTTTTTTTTGTTTATGACCGATTAATCAAGTACAACTATATATGTTTCTGTTGCATTCAGACGAGTGACTATTTTATTTTAATTTTTTTTATAAAACTTTACATTTCGATTAGCTTTTTACTGTAAAATATTTTTTATTTATTTTCTCAAAAAACAAAAAAAAAAAAAAAAATTATTTTGTCTACATTTAAATTTCCATTGTTTTTCTAAATAAAATTTAATATAAATTATTTTTTTCTTCTATTTTTAGGTAAGTTTCGAAGTTTTTTATGGTTTAACCGGTGATAAGAATTGAGCTTTTTTAAGGTAAAGTGTTTTTTAAAGATAATATTTTTTTACTTGTCTAATTTGCACTGCGAGGTTGCAAACAACCGACTAGAGGACGAAGCAGTCATAATTTTAGTAAAGATTTATTTTGAATTATTAAATTTGCAAACTATTTAGCAAATACAGTGTTAACTCGGTAAACGCAACACTCGATAAGCGCATACATTTTAAAAATTTTTATTTTTAATCGCTCTGAAAATAACTCACAACCTCTCTTCAGGATACTTTTAGATTTATGTTCTAAGATATGTACATTAGGAATATAACTTTTTTACAATTTTTTAAAATATCAAAATTGGCATAGCACAGTCCGATAGAGCATAAAAAACTATAAGGGAACGTATATTTATTTTTTCGCTAAGGTCAAAAAAGTTCACACACCAACCGCGATGAAGTTTTGAAAATTTTTTATTTTAGTTTTGGTTAAGAAAAATTTATAATATGTTTATTTAAAACAAAAATTTTCGTGGTTACTAGGACATGGTTGACCCCATGGTACTATGCCAAAAAATTGGTTATACCCCTAATGTACATACGTGTTCGCCACCTCAAGATATAAACTTGAACATAAGCAATTTGGCGCAGTTAGTCTGACAGCGTTATTGCTTGTGTAAAGACATCACAACTTGCTCGTGTGGTCTGGGAGTAACGCGCTGTCGAAACCAGATATCCCAATTGCAGAGCGTTGACGTCGCGCTATTTGACTTTGCTTTATACATTTTGTGTGAGCAAAAGAATATTTGACACGCTAACTTAGGTTGGTCTGCAAGAAAATGCAGTTTGATATCTTTAAGTTTTACATTTTTTTTTTTTTTTTAATTTGATAAAAATTAAAAGTTCCTTTTGCAAATAAAGGAGAGGCTTGTTAAATTATTTTTTTTTATACCCTCCACCACAATTAGCTGTGAAGAGGGTAGGTATATTAAGTTTGTCATTCCGTGTGAAACTTTTTTATTATTCATCTCAGACCCCATAAAGTTTATATATTCTGGGTCCTTGAGTAATTCTAAGTCGATTTAGCCATGCCCGTCTGTCTGTCCGTCTGTTGAAAACACGCTCACTTTCGAACAACTCAAAAGAAATAAACAAACTTGGTGTCAAATTGCTTGTAGTTATCCTAAGCAGTTTGGGATTGAAATCCAACAAAATCGGTTCAGTAGGACCAGAGCTATGAATCAAAATGTGGAACCACCACCTAAAAAAATTGATAATTTTGTTACAAAAAATAACATAAATGCTGGAACAAGGCACGGAATGAGATAAGATTTTGCAAAAATTTGTTTTATTTGACTGGAAATCACGCTGTTAAATTTCGTGATGATCCGTCCATAATTTACCCTAAGCCCCATATAAACACTACTCCCGGAAAAATAACGCTAGCGTAACAAAATTTGGTACATCACAGTTTTTTAGGACTAGAAATAACACTGTGAAATTTCGTGACGATCGGTCCATAATTTACCTTAGGCCCCATATAAACCCTACTACCGGAAAACAGTTCAAGTACGCCTAAAACCGTAAAAAAAATGCAATCATAACAAATTTTGGCTCGTCACAGTTTTATAAAAATATAAATGATACTGTGAAATTTCGTGAAGTTCGGTACATAATTTACCCTAGACCCCATAGAAACCCTACTCCCGGAAAACAATTTAGTACACCTAAAACCATAATTAATAATGCTAGCATAACAGAAATTGGTACGTCACAGTTTTAAAGGACTAGAAATGACGCTGTGAAATTTCGGGATGATCAGTCCATAATTTACCCTAGGCCCCATATAAACCCTACTACCGGAAAACAGTTTAGTCGCCTAAAACCATAATTAATAACAAATCGTCACAGTTTAAGATAATAATAACATCATACAGATATTACTCCTTAAACATTCGAACTGTCGGTGGAGGGTATCAAAGATTCGGCACAGCCGAATATAGCACTCTAACTTGTTTTTAATTAAAGTTTTCAAATTATCCTTTTAATTCATTTTCATTTATTAAATGTTACAAATACAATTACAAATAATATTCTTACTTTAATAACCGAACAATAGTTACGTAGACCATAAAGCCTGTTGCTATAAAGCAGACAAGAGTCTCAGGCGAGAAGAAAACCCGCAACTCTCGCATTTATAGACTAGCTCATTACCAAACCTTAGCTAATATTTTCAAGTCAGCTTTTTCAATACTTATGAAATTAAAACATTAACTGCCAGGCCCACAATGTCGACAAGAACATTTCTTTCGCATATTTATATTGAAAACAATAAAAAAACTAAAATTTGATTTTGTTTTTAATAAAAATATACGAAAGAAATGTTCTTGTCGACATCGTGGGCCAGGCAGTAAATTTTTATTGAATCTGTAGTGCGCATTGCAACATTTTGAAATTCAGTTAAATAAATTTTTTACATTTTTAAATTGTTATTTAAACTCCAGTTTATGGATTTTTGCCACAACAACAAACACATTCACCCCTATCGTGAATAACAAGTGGAATTTTTGTTCCCATGAAATGTTCATTCCCCTCGAAGGGGAAGAAGCAATCGTGAATTTTTCACGCTATCAGTTCCAGTGAATGTAAAAAGAAGAAAGATTAAAAAAAATTAAAAATCAATAAAATTTTTGTTCCAAAATATACAAGTATATATTTTAAAGAAAAGTTAAAATAATAAAGCAAAATATTCACCCCTATCGTGAATAACAAGTGGAATTTTTGTTCCCATGAAATTTTCATTCCCCTCGAAGGGAAAAAAGCAATCGTGAATCTCATGTGAAAAATTTTTCACGCTATCAGTTCCAGTGAATGTAAAAAAGAAGAAAGATTAAAAAAAATTAAAAATCAATGAAATTTTTGTTCAAAAATATACAAGTATATATTTTAAAGAAAAGTTAAAATAATAAAGCAAAATATTTAGTATTGGAGGGATAGTTTTATTACAAAGTTAGTTTTTTCCCACTTTTTTAATTTAATGTAGTAAAATTTTTTTCCAAAATTCTGCCACCAAGTCAATCGAAAGCTTCACAAATCCGCAGGCAATCGACCTGTTGTTTTGCATTTTGTTGAGCAATATATCGGTTTGTGCCTTATTAACTTTATTAACCCTTAATATTTGATTTATAGGAGGAGCAACTTACATACATGTTATGTTCCCTAGCAAAAATAAAGTGAGAAAATCTAAGGGAAATGTGAACAAATGACGAGGGAAAAAATTTTTCACGATAAGGGGAATTTTTTCAGGTGAACATTTTTTCACGTTATTATTCTTCTTTGAATTACATTCTTTCATGGGAGTTGTTCATGATCGCAAATATGTGAAAAGGGGAAAAATTACGAGGGAAAAATTATTCACGATAGGGGTGAATATATCGGTTTGTGTCTTATTAACTTATTAACCCTTAATATTCGATTTATAGGAGGAGCTACTTACATACATACATGATCTGTTCCCTAGCAAAAATAAAGTGAGAAAATTTAAGGGAAATGTGAACAAACTACGAGGGAAAACATTTTTCACGATAAGGGGAATTTTTTCCCGTGAACAATTTTTCACGTTATTAATCTCCTTTCAATTACAATTTTTCGTGGGAGTTGTTGATGATCGCAAATATGTAAAAAGGGGAAAAATTACGAGGGAAAAATTATCCACGATAGGGGTGATTGTAAAAATAAGGTAAATATTTCATAAGGTTCTTCATAGAGTTGCCGTATTAATTAGGGTTTTAAAAAGTATTGCCCAATTTTTTTTTTTTTTAAGGAAATCAACAATTAAGCGATTTTTTTTTTTATTATTATTTTGTATTTAAATAAAAAAAGCCTAAAATGTTTTGATCTTAAACTAATTTTTAGCCCAAATGGCTTAATTTTTCACTAAGTTTTCCACTCTGAGTTTTTTCAGTTTTTTTATTTTTTGTTTTCTTTTCAATCACTCTCTTACTACATGTCCATAATAAACTTTGTTCTCGTGTTAACTATTATCACCTAATATTTAAAATAAATATACTTTTTGTTTTTGCTATTGTAAATATATAAAGTAAATTCTATTAATAATCAAAACAAAAGAATAATAAAACTATTCATACTGTCTTTCACTATTTGAAAGTTTACTTCAAAAATCTTATATGCATTGCTAAATAGAATAAAACTGAATACTTCTTACATAAGTAAGATTTAAAAAATTAATTTAAACTTGTGTTAAAAATCACAATAAAATTTTGCAAAGTTTTTACTTTTAGTTTGTATCAAACTAATTTTATAAATTTTTTTTTTTATTTTACTTTAAAAAAAAATATTTGATTTTTAAAGTCCCCCCACTGTTTAAATTTTATACACATACACATAATGGGTGTTTTTTAAAGAGCTATAGGAGTGTTAAAAAAACACATAAAATTCAGAAAAATGCATGAAATCTTTATTTGAATCGATCGAGTACGGTCCATATATGTAATTTAATGTTTGAAGATTATTTCATGCAAATGTTGACCGTGACTGCGCCTCTTTCCAACATTTCGGTCGGTATCTTATGAATAAATGCTTCAATGTTGTCTTCCAATGCGTCAATTGAAGCGGGCATTTGTGTATAAACATGAGCTTTAACATAGCCCCACGAAAAATAGTCCAAAGGCGTTAAATCGCACGATGTAGGCGGCCAATTGACCGGTCCCGAACGTGAAATAAAAAGTTCACCGAACTCGCCTCTCAATAAGTCTAACAATGGACTGTGTGCTGTGTGGCATGTGGCACCGTCTTGTTGAAACCACATGTCATGCAAGTCAAGCTCTTGCATTTTGGGCAAAAAAAGTTGGATATCATCTCACGGTAGCGCTCATTGGTAGCTCTTGCAATGCTTCTGGCTGATCTTCACTCAATTCTGCTTATTAACGTACCCATTGAGCCAAAAATGAGCTTCGTCTAAAATGGAAGAAGCGCGATAATAAAATTCAATAGTTTGCAAGCGTTGTTCGTTTGTAAGACGATTCATGGTTAAATTATAGACCAAACTGAAGATGTTTGACAGTGAAACAAAAAACGAAACGTGCGTCAGCTGTTTAAACCAGTGTTGCCAAAAAGATAATAGCTAAAAAATCACCCGATAGTATGTACTTATATTATTAGCAAGAACAAAGAAAAATTGTATAAACAAATTATTATTTTTTTTTTTTTTTTTTTATTGTAATACTAAGATGATAACACAAGTGACAGTTAAGTATTTGTAGTAATAATAACGGACAGAGTATAAAATGAATATATAAATAATCAGTTTTAAAACTTTAATCTTAAAGGAAATGAGGCTGTAAATTTTGCAAAAAAAATAGTTATGTTAAATAAAGAAAATATAAGGTTATGATATTTTAAAAGCAGAAATACTTTTAGAGCTCTATTATGTACAAATAAATTATAACTACATATTGTTTCCTTCCGCAAGCATAAGGCTTATAATTATTTGAGGTATTGATAAAAGGTTGTTTTAAGATAAGCGACTGATTGGGCCTCTCCATCCGATCCTGGAATTGGGACTGCAAGCATGACCTCTAGGTGGGCTGGCTTAAAAGCCCTAACACGTTTATATATCTAGGCGCTTGTTAAAATATCCGATATTCGCTTCCAGTTGTCCCTAACATAGGGTCAAGGGATTTGAATCAGAAAGCCAAAATTTTTGCCAAGTAACACTATTTGTAAAGGAAAAGTTCGTCGGCGTTGTAGACACGTGGTTCGTAGGAAGGATGAGAAGGATGTTTGATGGTATCAGGAAGAAGGATGAGAAGGATGTTTGGTGGTAGCAAGAAGCGTTGGAAGTGGTGTAGTGTACATCTGTGTATGTTGATTAGTAAGCTTTCCTAATAAGAGTGCTGAAAAGAAAGCCTGAAAGTCTTCACACATTAGATGTGCACTACACGGTTATGTGGTGTAGTGGGCATTTGATGTGTTTGGACAGATAAAGCCTATCTTAGTACATTGGTTCATGTCGGCTTAGCTCAGTCGCTAGACCATGTGTTCTGAGTTTGAAACGATAGCGTGGAATGACCTTATGCATTGAATGTTGCACTGCACGAGTGTTATGAAGGCCAATTGGACAAGACATTTTATGTCTGGGAGGTTTGTAGCGTAGATATGTAGTTGGGGTAATTACACCACTCTGTTACGGTTGTTTCTGTCTGCCCTTACACAGCGCAAGCCCGAGGGAGAGGTTTTAAACATAAGAGCTTACGTCGGTATCCGTTACAATCCTTTCCAAAAATTAGTCCAAAAATAAGATCTTGGTTGTATCAGGATTCCTTTACAAAAGATTAGTGTTACTGAACAAAGACTAGGCTTTTTGGTTCTAAATGCTTTTCTTGCAATTGATGTCGGTAAACTGATTACACGAGGTGGCTGATGGGGCTACCCAAACTAACGCAGGTAAATGTTTTCCAAATTGCAATTGGAACTAGTGGAGTAGTTCGGTTGCGAGGAGGAGACATCTGTGTCCTGTTACTATTTAACAGGAGCTGCAGACAGTTCGAACATGCAGCAAGAGATTAGATAGCTCGAACTTCCTAGCAAGGAGTTTGAATGTTTTCAGTACTACCAACTGCTTACATATTGCAAGATATGCGAGACTTTGTCAAACTCTATACATCAACATTTAGTGTAAAATGTAAAAAACTCAGTGGCTAAGACCCACCATGCAATAACGTCATAGTACAGGTATGCATGTAAAACATGGACATTGTCCCTAACATTGGAAACGCTGGTAGTTGTTGGTTAAACCTTGGCGTTCCATTTACCGTAGGCACTCAAAATTTGTAAGGTGCCACCCGGACACCCTCCACTCCGAACCACAGATGGTCCGCGACTGCATTAGCAGTCCACAGAACTTTCCACTATCCAGAACCTGTGGACGCGCCCGATAACACACATTGTGCTTCTTAAAGTTGTGGAATAACAACAACACACTTGAACAATACCATAAATCTCATTGTCGTTAGTTGCTCAATCCACTCCCGATGACGGGAGAATTGTATTAGGTTTAAAAAAAACTGAATAAATTTGTATGTTTCAGTAAATTGTTAAGAATGACCTTTAAACTTAAAGAAAATAAAACTATCAGGTATGTGATGAAAATCGATCGATTTCAAAACAAACGTTTTTAAAAGGTGTGATGAATTTCGAAGGATTTTAAAATCCATTTCTCAGTTATAGTCTAAAATTTTCGTTTAGAATACACTTCAGTTAACGTTTATAATATAAAATTTGAAAGAAAAAAGACTGAAAATAAAAGGAATATGTATTTAAAATCCATTTTAAAAGATACTGAAAACGATATTTTCGGTTTTAAATCGTATCGTTTTTAAAATCGATTTCCATCACATACCTGTATTAGTTTTGTTAAGAAAACCTATAAGTGTTTAGAAAAAGTTTTGTTTTTCATGTTTTAAAATCTAAAAACGTTAATTATTTTGCAGTATAATAAAAATTAAAATATATACTGGCAGTTTTTTTTTTTTTAAACCTGTAGTATTAAAAAAAATACGGCTGCAAACATAGAATTTTTGTACATTTTAGAAAATATTTTAAAGTGTTTTAATTTTACACCGCAAATAATGAATAATAACACGTAAATATACTATAATCTATGGCAACTCCACCAATAGTTTGATTGGCTGCAGTCGCCTGTATTTAAAATGTCAACTGCAATCGGATCAAAATGGTTTGTATAGTCAAAATGGCGGCATTAATAACCTACATACATTTTTAAGAGATGCCAACTCTTTGCAAACCAAATAAGTATAAAAACAATTGAAAATTCTAGAGTTTTAAATTTTTACTTTCATTTTATAATTTATATAATTTTTTATTTGAATATAAGAAAAATGTTTTTTTTTCCAGTATTTACTAAGTCGAACTTTACTTTTAACTTTTGTGTTAAACTAGTTTTATTCACCCTTATCGTGAATAACACATCCCTCGAAATCTATTCCCTTTTCCTTTGAAAAATTTATGGCGAAAATTAAAATTTCAAGGAAAAAAAACTGTTTACTTCTTATTCGCGATTGGCGTAATTGTTTTTTCTTTACAAAAATAAAACAATAAGTGATAACAATTATATTTTTTCCTGTTTTTTTCTTTACACAAAATATTATTGTTGCTACATGACGCCCATCCATAAAAATCCATCATTTTCTTATCGCGTAAATTGTGTCGTGCAAAAAAAAAATGTTATTATTTTAGCCTTTTTATTGTTATTAATAAAGATTAACTTAAATTAACATATTTTAAAAGGCTTTTGGAACATACATTATTTTTTATATAACTAAGTTTTTAAGTTTAAGTTTTCACATTTTCTTTTCGTGTTGTCTTTTTTTTCTTTATGTGTGTTTTTTAATTCTCTTAAAATTTCTAATTTTTTTTAACACATATAGGTACATATGTATATTTTAATGATTATTTTGTCTTTGTTTAACCTCCACCTTGATTATCATCTGCTAACAGAAGTAAAATCACCAACAATTTTTTGTCGAATAAAAGAAAAAAAAATTAGATTTTTTACGTCAAAACAATAATTTTTTGTTTTTGTCATTTGAATGGGGTGTGTCTCTTTTATAGCATTTTTTTTTTTACTTTGCATTATTTTTTTTAAATAAATGAAATTTTTTAAATTTTGCTTTTGTAAAACAGTTTTTACTTTTATTTTAAGGCGCCTTAATGTATGCTTTAATTTTTAATGAAAATAAACAAACACTTTTAATGTAAAGTGTTGCCAGTATGTAAACATGTTAATTTATGCTGTCAATATGTTAAAATGATATTAACGGTAAATTAATTATAAACAACATGCATATGGGGGAGGAGGACATATGGAAATACATATAAACAATACTTAAATAAGTTTAATAAATTCTATTAATTTATTAAAAACAACTATATTTTGATTACATTTTCAGTGAAGCATAAGTTTTCATCCGATTTTAAAGAAAAATAAATAAACTTAAAAAAAACAAATTTTTTAATAAAAAAAACTTTAGAAAAACAATTTTTTTAATTTTCTTAAAACGCGCGCAGAAAATTTATACATTTTATTAACCTCTAAAAACAGTGTAGGAAAAAATAATTGCTTCCAAAATTTTTAATACATTAAAAAAATTATACCTTTAGTTTCTTAAATAAATAAGACAACATACAAATCAGTGCTGCCACGGAAAAAAGTAACACTTTTCTTTCAAAAAAGTTGCGTTTTTTTTTTTGTCAAAAGTAACATGTTAAAATATTGCTTGAATAAATAGTAGAGTTGTAAAAGTTTTAGGTATTTGAGTATTAATTACTTAATACCACGTTTTTTTTTTCTTGAGTACTCGATTCTTAACAGTATCGAGTTAGAGTTCATGCGTTTTACACATTTTAGTCATTACAGAAAAAAATTAAATTGAATAAAATATTCAAGGCACAGAGTATGATTTAAAGTGAAATTAAACAAGTAAGAGTACTATATAAGGCTATGGGAGGTGCCACGCCCATTTCTCTAAATAATATACTTCTCGAAATATAGTACTCGATTCTTAACAGTAATTACTCAATATTTTTAGAGTTCATGTGTTTTACACATTTAAGTCATTGCAGAAAAAAATTAAATTGAAAAAAATATTCAAGGCACAGAGTATGATACAAAGAGAAATTAAACAAGTAAGAGTACTATATAAGGCTACTAGATGACCCGTGCGAATATTTCGCACCGTAAGTTGTCATTTTTGTAACATAAAATGAAAATAATTAATAGAAATTTTAGTAACTTCAATACATTTTAAAATATAATTTTTATCAATGAAAATTATGAATATAACTGACTTAGTAATAAACGGCATTATAGTAAATAGCGGTATTGCCAGAATGGATTTTAATACATACTATATTATGTAGAACTGCATTACTATTAAGCGACCCTGTATTACCACATTTGAACAGTATTATCATGCAGTTCTGTTAAGCGACCCTGTGCTACCACGTTTGAACAGTATTATCATGCAGTTCTATTGCAGTTCTATATAAAATATAATTTTTATCAATGAAAATATTAATTTTTCAATTTCTAATTATTTTTCGTCATTAGTGTTAGAAATAAGCTTTAAAATGAGATATCATTCATTAAATTTGATGCGGTGGTATGGGAGATATTTGCAACCGACAAAAAAAAGTGCTTTAGAAATAATATATATGATGGGAGGTGCCACGCCCACTTTTCTAAATAATATACTGATATATCAACTGAGTTGAGTTGTAACCCGTAATAGGGGCCTAAATTACCAAACTTTAGGTTTTAAAACGACACTGTCGATGACGACAACTACAACCGGAATAAGGCTGAATATTAACAGCCAGGCCCACGATGTCACACGTTAACGTTCGCATAGAAAATTACATTTAAAACAAAAACAAATTTTAGAAATTGTTTTTGTTTTAAATGTAATTTTCTATACGAACGCTAACGTGTGACATCGTGAGCCTGGCTGTTAATTTTCTAAAGTTTCGTCTTACATATTTTATTCTTTAATTAAAAAAATGTTAAAGTATTGAGTCACTTCTTCAAAAGTATTGAAATTTTACAACACTTATCACTAGCAAATTTATTTGACATGTATAAAATAAATATTGTTAATCCAAATTTTACGCAGATGTTGATTTTTAAATCAAATTTTTTTGGCATATTGAATCAGTAGTACTGGACGATTTCAATTTTGTTACTTTTTGCCATCAAGCCCAAAAATTATTTTAAAATTTAGTAGAAGCTTCGCATCTCCGCTTTATAAAAGTCACTAGTTTGGCACAGTACCAAGCTTCTTTCGCCACATTCATAACCTGTTTATGGATCGATTTAAACGTCCCAATTTAATTTTTTTTAATTTCCTATGGATTCTCTATGGGAATTTTACAAATAGTTTTATCAATGAAAGTTCAAAGAAAATTTTTCTATGACAAGTTACGTGGCAGGAAGAGGTCTTCCCTAGTATTTTTTTCAACACTGTTAATTTTTTGGCGTGGATCTCAGGCATAAATTCGACAAAAAAATTTCTTTATACATACTTTTGTTTTCTTAATAATGGAAAAATCTATTTTTTTAAATTTTCGTATCTAAAAGTTATTGTGTTTTTCTTTCTTGTTTATTTCTGTTTCTTTCTTTTAAAATAAACAATTTCTGATATAAAAAAAAATGTATATACAAGATTTAGCATTTCACTACTCTACTACTATTGGCCATGTTCTGACAAATACATGTTTTTAAATCGCAAAACGCCAGATTTATTTTCTTGCTTGCGATCTGCCCACTTTTGCAATTTGAAGTCGCCAAACTTCTTGCGATTGTGATTGACGGAATCGACCTATTATGCGATTTCAAGTCAATATCGCAAATATTAAGCGTTTTGTCTGTGTTCATACGGCTCATGTCTTATTGACAAGATTGCTCCTTTATAGGCGAGAGGGACGAGGGGAAAAGAAACGAGTACACAGATGCATGTACTGTCTTTACGTTTTGCTTTCTTATTCGTTGTCTAATTTTGTTTTCAATATCAAATAAAACCAAATAAAAAAACATGTCGTCAACATGACATGATTCATTTGAACGCCAATTCATGTTCTAAGAAGAAAAAGGAAGAATCTTGTCAATAAGACAAGAGCCGTATGAACTCAGACTTTGCGGTTGGCAGAACATGCCCGATTATACAAAGAAAAACGAGTATGAATTGAAAGAAAACATTTCTTTAATTCTGTTTTGATTAAGTTGCTATGCAAAAAAGGCTTTAAAAATTGTTTGTTAAAAAAAAAAAACTCTCAAAAAACATTTTAAAAGTATCGTCTTATCGACAGTTAAATATCGCTGATACCGATATATATATATATGTATATATACATATATATGTATGTATACTATCTCTTATTTGTAAAAAAAAAAAAAAATGGAAAATTCATGCCATTTTAGTTCCTTATTTATTTCTGTGAAATAATTGTTATGCCTTTAATGTCACTTTTTTATTGCTTTTTTGATAAAAAAAAAAAAACAAAAAAAACAACTTCTTTGTCTTTTTTGTTTTGGTTATTGTTTAAAAAAAATACTTTCTTTGAAAATAAAAATTATAAAAATAATTTTAATGGTCGCGTGACAGTTAATGATTATTATCATTAACGCCAATCGTTGTTGTCGCTGTTGTCGTTGTCCTACTGCTGCAATCTTTAAATTTTCCTTCACTTGGTTTTGTTTTTGTTTTTGGGTAAAATTATTTTTCTGTTTAAATATTCATTAAATTACAATATACAATTTTTTATAGCTTTATTTTTGGTTGGATTTTGTTTGGCTTTATTATTAAATCATGTGATGTATGACGACGGTCGATTTAATTTTTTTCGGTTTTTTTTCCTTTCGTTTGGTTAAAAATTATTTCATTGATTTGCTTTGCAACTTGTTTAAAAAGTAAATAAATTGTTATTTAAGTTTAAAAATAAATGAAAAGTTAGAAGAATTAAATATAAAAAAAAACAGTTCAAACTTTTTTATTTAAACATAAGACATTTTGCAAAATTTAATATGAAAATGTTGTTCTTTCTTCCAAGTTTTCTAAAAAAAAAAAATTGTCAACTGTTTCTCTCCTAATGTTTAGATACATTTGTTGCTCTTTTATGACAATTTAGTTGTTTATAAATAACGACAAAAGATATAAATGTTTAACAAAAATGTATTAAAAGCTTTTTGCAATCGTAAAAATTAATGTGTTAATTTATTCAAAATTGTCTAGAAATGTATTTGATGCGTTTTATAGCCTTAAAACAATTTTTTTTTTTTTTTTTACCTGGCGTTAAAATTTAATTATATACAAGATAATTTTTGAAGAAATATATCGTTACCTAAACGCAAAAGGCCCTATCTTACATTTTGAAATTTTACAGAAGAAGCAAAAAACTATTGAAAATGATAAATTGTCTTTAATTGCTTATTATTTATTTGTCTTTTAAAGCCTACCAGTTGTTTTGACAATTAAAATATAATGCAAACTGTTAGTTTAGGGGTTAATCAAATAATCTTTTGTAAATAGAATAGATCCTTTTGGTTTTGTTAATAAAATCGCTAATTTTGGTGGAAAAATTCCAAAATTTGTTGCGAACATTTGTGTTGTATTACATATACCAGCATCAATGATAAAGTAAATTTTTAATTTTTGGTTAGTTAGGGCCTTTTGCGTTTTAGATAACGATATACAAAAATGTTGTCAAACTAATGAAGAAAACCTGAAACCTTTCTAAAACAAATAAATTTGAAAATAAACGACACAATTAAGAGAAATTAAAAATTACCACTTCAAAATTCTATTCGAATGAAAAATTAAAAAAAAAAAAAATCAAAGAATAAATAAAAACGCTGAAAATCTCTTTTAACTATATGGCAACTCCACTAATTAGTTGAGTTTTTAATGGCTTCTTGATTAAAATGGCGTCTTAAAAAACATTAAGTATGTATAATTATAAGTGCTGCCAACTATTTAAAAAAAAAAAATCACTTATAATCGAAAAACGCTTAATAACAAAATTTTGTTTTTAAATTTGATAATTTGGAAAATAAATCTATGTATATATCTGTGGCACTTTAACAAAACATATTAAGTCGAGATAAGATAGCAAAAAAGTTTAAAAAAAAAACTTTGTAAAAAAAATCATTATTCTTAAATAATTAAGTAAACCAAAATTAAAGAAAAATTTCGTTTATAATATAAAATTTTAAAAACGTAAAGAAAATGTTTTTTGAATGAAAATTAGTAAGATTAACAAAATTTTTTTCAACTTTTTAAATTTGAATTAAGATCAGTGTTGCCACTTTGTGGGTAATTACCCGAATTTGGTATAATTTTTACTGTCGTGGGTAGAGCGGTGGTAATTTCTCATAAGTGTTATTCAGGTGTTATTTGAAATTCTTACTTCAGATACCCAAATTTCAGTGATTTTAGTGATGACATTTATTTCTTTTTAAATATTGTTGCTAAAAAATGCACAGTCTTCTGAGCCAAAGATTCGGTTTCTTTTTAAGAAAAAACTTCAATCATTAAATATATATTTGCAAAAGTTTGGTTATGAATGTCGCAAGATGGACCCTTATACAGTGTTAATTCGATAATCTGGACTCCACTAATCCGGAATATTCGGTAATCCGGACAGAATTTTGCAGCTCATTGCGTATTCTATAATCCGGATTGATTGCAACTCTATAGTCCGGATTGAATAACACCCGTTTTAATTTGTTTTTTTTTTTATTCAAATCACAGCATGCTTTAAAAATACAGTTAGAATAGTGTGATATGAGTATGTTTGCACATGCGTTTTTAGTTTAATATTTATGCAAGATGCCTTCAGTGAAGAGAGAACACAAGACTTTATCTATTTTATATACAGCCCAATTATGAATAAAAATTCCCCGGGAGTTTTCTCCCTTCTCCCATTTTTGCTATGTAAATTGAATTGAAAAAATGGGAAAAGGGAAAAACTCCCGGGGAATTTATATTCATAATTGGGCTGATAAAGTAAAAATTGTTAAAGAACTTAGTAAAAAGGTATGAGTGAACGGGTGTGGGCTGACAAATATGAAGTTTTTAGTATTGTAAATATGTATGTACAGTAAAAATTCGTTAATCCGGATAATTCGCTACTCCGGATTGGGGTCTGCAATCAATTATCCGGATTATCGAATTTTTACTGTATTTGGATAAAGATGGCTATCATAGTGATTTAGAACCTCAAGTTTAATTAAGAAAGTTATTCAAACAAAAAACTTACCTGGAGGAAGAAATGTTTCCAATACTCCAACATTTTATTAATTTTATTTTTATATGGCAACTTTCAAATACTTTAGTTTGAAGAATATTTAACGTTCTAAACAGTTGTAAAACTGAATTAAGAAAGGGACAGCTATATAAAATCCTGCAGGCATTTTGTAAATAAGGTATACAGGATATTTTTTAAGACCATTAAACATAAAATGGTAGACAACACAAAAAAAAATTAATTTCAATCGCAGATTAATAGACGGCATTACCATTTGAAACTGATTTAAAACAAATAGGCACCGCACCATGCCTGTCCTTGACCAAACGCTTTGAAGACGTCCAATTTTGATCCTCTTTTTTCGAGCATTGCTGGCTGCATGTCACGAATAAAATAAACAATGTTGACCTCCAAGACATTAATTGTTGCTGGTTTACCAACATAAGCCAGTGACTTCACAGGCCTACGGAAGACAATCAAGAGGTGTCACATCGCATGGCCTTGAAGTCTAATTGACAGTTTATTTTCTCTAAATCAACACATCGCTTCATTTGTGAAAAAATAAGTTGCGTCATTTAAATCATGAAGTCGCCTAAGAGTTGCGAAAATCGATGGCTGATTTTTAAAGTAAATTTGGATAATTTGGTGGCGTCGTTCAAGCATGAATCTATTCATGATGATGTGCCTGAGCAAAAAGTGAGAGCAGTATGACAGTTTGTTTGACAGCTAACCTTTCGCAATTGGCAATGAGCGTTTTGAACTTTTCCTAGATACATATATGCAACCAAATGTGGAAGTTAAACGAATTATTTTAGGAGTTTTATTTGAAGTTTTTTTTAATTGTTTTTACGTCTTTAATGTTATTTTTGTTAATTTATTTTATATTACAAAAAGAATCTTAACAGTTTGACTTCTTCTTTGTAAATGTTTTTTTGTTGAATAAAACTTCAATTTAATATCAGGTGTAATTTCATTTAAATCGGGTAATTTAGCTTGATCTCAAGTGTAATTTTGAATTTTGCTGGTGGTAACACTGCTTAAGATGTTTTGTCAAAATGCCACAGATATGTAAGTCCAAAGCTTACAAAAAAATAGGTATTATACAAAAAGACTTGCTTAATTCGCAGACTTATGCAATTTTGTAATGCAATTCAATATTCACTTTTGTTTTTCGAAACATAACGACAGCGCATATTTTTGTTTATACCTTTAAGTCCTTAGGTTCGATTGTTATAAATTTTTTTTCCGAATAAAGTAATGAAGTAGTTTGCAAATATAAAAAAACCTTTTTACGAATTTTACTTCTTCATTAAATTTTATTATTTTTATATAAAAATGCCAATATTAAAAAAGTTTAATATTCACACAAACATCTTGTTATTACTGTCAAACTGCTTCTGTCGCCTTTTTTGGCTTTTTATTAAAGCTTATATTATTAACCTAAAAATGTTTTATGAATAGTAAAGGCGGGCGTTAATATTTTGGTTTTAATTTCTGTTTTAATTGTTTAAACTTCAAATATTTGAAGTAAAATGTTAACAAAAATGATTATAATTAAAAAAAGACAAACTTTAAAAATGTGCAAACATCTAATTGAAAATAAGCAAAACCAAAAAAAAAAAAAAAAAAAAAGACAAATATCAATCAATTTTATAGCACATCATCATGATAAATGTGATGGCTAAGGAAAACAAGAAAAATAAAAAACAAAAACTAAAATCAAATGACAATGTCAAATCAAATGAAAACATTGAGATAAAAGTAAGACCATTAAAAAAACGTTTATTTTTAGAAAGTAAATAGAAAAATATTTGCCAAAAAAAAAATAAACAATAACAACCCCAACACCTTAATTGAAACCGAAAAAAAACTAAGCAAATGTTTAACTTAATATTTAATCTAGAAAACAGCAGATTATCTCACACGAAGAGAAAAAACAGTTTTGAATATGGCCACCTTCAAACAAATTATTTTCAACGAATCATTTTTAAAAAAATTATGGCTTCTTTAATCATATTATTGTCACCGGCAATAATTTTATGGTTAATATAGTCCTTCATCAAGAAACCACAACCGTACTGTTGTTACCTCCAAAAATATTATGGTTAGTTATAAGAATAATTTCTTTACCACTAACAATTGTATGGTTTTAAATAAACACTCAACATTTTGAAGAGCATCATGTTACGTTTGAAAAAGAATCAAACTAGTATAAGTGTTAAACATATTGTTATAATTAACCATAACCTGTTCCGAGGCAACCAAAATATGGAGGACTAGCTTAACCGTTCGTAATATGTTTGCCGGTTGAGTGCAATTTTGCTAATAAATTCATTGTAATTTAATTTAAAAAAAACAATGACATTGAGCCCTGATAAGAATAAATATTTTTTCTTTTTTCGAACTTATTTTGCCTTTTGTGTAAAAAAGTGTTAATTATTAATTTTCACCTACAAAATAAACATCATAAATTATTGGCAAATATTTATTTTTATATCTATAAATAAATTACTTTGTTTAAATTATTATTCCTTCACATCAAGTGTTATCACATGATCAAATTATTAAAAAAATAACTCAATTGTAGAAAATGTTAAAAAATTTATTTAAACATAGATGCTGTTAAAATAAATGAATTAAGTCATACTTTTATAAAACAATTAGGTTAGACAGAAGTAACAGTCAGTACTCATTTGACACATTTAGGCCGGGTTTTTGAGCTGAGTTGTGAACCGTAATAGGGGCCTTAAGATTCAATTAGACATGACATAACCATACCAAAACTGTATTACCATAGCCACTGTATTACCAAAATGACATAAACATACCATACAAACCAATTCAATTTTGGTTTCTAAATTCGCCGTTACGGCTGTGGCATTATGTTTATGTCACATCTAATTTGAGCTTTAAGCTGAGTTTAACGTTGTCTCAAAATCGGAATTTTTCGGCGAAATGTGATTTTTATTTTTTTATTTCATTAAAGACCAACATTTTAAGCAAAACTAAGCTGTTCCGTTAAAATTTTGAATAGTAACTTGGAAATGTTAAACCTAGTTTAGCTGAGATCTCAAAAACCTAGCCTAAGACTCCATGTCCAATTGTGATACCATGAAGTAACACTAAACAGAACCCGAACTTTAAACGAAGTTCAAAATGCGCTCTAGTTCAACGCCAGATGTATTATACAATCCGTCAAAATTGGCGGAGCAATTGGCTAAACAATCCAGCATCCACTGTTGGCGGCCCATCTTTCATTTGCAAAATCGATAGTCGATCGCCCATATTCAAGTTTGCAAGAGAGCAAAGTCACCCAAACGCCTTCCATATTGAATGGAACCTGTTAAGATAGTGACAAGTCAAGCAAACTCATCCGCTCTAATGTTCCTCATAATATGCCCGTGCCGTGGGACCCACATAATTGTGTTAACAAACTTCTCGGCCATTTCATTTAGAGATGAGTGGCATTCAGAGGCTATGCTCGTTCTCAGGGAGAGAGAATCCAAGGCCATAACGGCGGCAAACTATCACTGTAAATATCCACAGCAATTGATTTTTAATGAATAAATTAATAGAATATAAATTTAAATGTTTTATAAAACCATTTTCCATTTCAGTTATTTTTTATAATATTGAAATTTTCTTTTGAGTTAATAAAAATGTGCTTAAAAGCGTTCGAAATGCAGTTAAAAAAAACTGCACATTTGGCTACACTTCAAAACCATATCTTGTTTACTAATGGGTGATTTTTTAAGAGCTATAGGAAAGTTAAAAAAAAGCACATACCATTCAGAAAATTGTTTGAAATCTGTGTTTGAATAGATAGTACGGTCAATATAATTTAATGTTTGAAAGATTATTTCATGCAAATGTTGACCGTGACTGCGCCTCAAATGGTCCATCCGTCCATTTTTCTCATGAAAAATGCTTTAATGTTGTCTTCCAATGCGTCAATTGAAGCGGGCATGTGTGTATAGACATGAGCTTTAACATAGCCCCACAAAAAATAGTCTAAATGCGTTAAATCGCACGATCTAGGCGGCCAATTGACCGGTCCCGAACGTGAAATAAAATGTTCACCGAACTCGCCTCGTAATAAGTCCATTGTCAAGCGTGCTGTGTGGCATGTGGCACCGTCTGGTTGAAACCACACGTCATGCAAGTCAAGCTCTTGCATTTTGGGCAAAAAAAAGTTGGATATCATCTCATGGTAGCGCTCACAGTTACGTTACGCTTCGCATCATCTTTGAAGAAGTACGGTCCAATGATGCCACCAGCCCATAAACCGCACCAAACTATGACTTTTACTGGATGCATTGGTAGCTCTTGCAATGCTTCTGGCTGATCTTCACTCCAAAATCGACAATTCTGCTTATTAACGTACCCATTGAGCCAAAAATGAGCTTCGTCGCTGAACACAAGAAGCGCGCGATGAACTTTCTTAACAGAGCACGCATTTTGATAATAAAATTCAATAATTTGCAAGCGTTGTTCGTTTGTAAGACGATTCATGAATAAATTATAGGCCAAACTGAAGATGTTTGACAGTGAAACAAAACACGAAACGTGCGTAAGCTGTTTAAACCAGTGTTGCCAAAAAGATAATAGCTTAAAAATCACCCGATATGTTATTCGCCATTTCCTTTGTTTTCCCAGTTATGCTCACATTAAACCAGTGTATCAATAACGCGCTTTTTACCCTGCATTGATTTTAATATCGTTGTAATTGGTTTTTACCATAAGAATTATTGCAATTTAATTGCTTTCTACATTGTAGATTTTTAATAGTGTATGCTCGAGTGCTTAAATTTAATTAAATGAATATTTTTCATTTTGCCTAATTAATCATTAACAAAAATTTTATTTTGATTTTACTTTTTACCTGTAAAATTTGTCAAGATTTTTTAAAAACAAAATTTGTGTGCAACAAAATTAGTTTTTATCAGTCAAATCATTTAAGAAGAAAACATTTGGAATTGAGATTTATTTAATTTGATAAATCTGGGGACAAATAACGGCATTCGATATCGATCGAAATATCAATTTAAATTGTATCGAAATTTCGATCGATATTGAATGCCGTAATTTGCATCTGGTTTTATCAAACTTATTAAAACTGAATCTTAATTTTAAAACGTTTTCCCTCTTGATATGTAATTCCGCTTTTAAATATTTTATTTGATCTACACCTTTATTTGACTTTAAACAATTTTATTATCATTGATCGAAGGCGGCAACTACCTTAACATGAATATAATTTAATTGAAAGAAGAAAAAAAAACCGAATTTGATGCCAATTAAAAATCGGAAGAAAATTTTGAAAAACTATGTATACGTCTCGTGGTATCGAACATTTGCTTTGATTTTCTTAATGTGACAACTAAATTTTTTTACATTTTCTTGAATTTCTTTTTTATTTAAAAAAATAAAAAATAACAACAAATTAAAACTGCAAATGCGAAAAGAAAATTACGAAAACTCTTGAGGGTCTAATGTAAAATCTTTGGCTAATATTGAACTAGTTTCAGACAATCATTAAAGCAATTAACCTCTCTCTTTTAAAAAAATAAAATAAATACAGAAATTTTAAATATTTAAAAAAAAAAATCAAATATAAACAGAAAATTAAAATATATATAAAAATAAAAACAAATTCAATAAATTTTAAACATTTTTGAAATAAATATTGAAAAGATATTTTATTTATCAAAAATTCTTACAAAAAATCACGTAATCCTTTTTTCAAGTGCTCGTAATTTAAAAAAGCCATAGAAAAAGAGATAAAACAAAATTTATAACCTTCATTCATTGTTGTTAATTAAAAGCCGCCAAAGTGAATCAATCAACAGGACGCCCGCGTAAAATTATAAAAATTATACGTAAAAAAAAGAAAGACGGAAGTGCAGGCGATTCTGCAACGGCTACCGATACTGAACGTATAAATTCCGTTACTTCATTACGTTCCCTAGAAACCAACGACGACAACAACAACAACAATGGTGACACGAATACCTCAAATACTAAAACTTTTAATAAATCCGTCTCGTGCAATAACGTTAGACGTGTGGTAACGCGTAAAATCGTAAAACGTAGTAGTTCTATAAATAAAACCAATAGCAATAATGATATAGTAAAAAATTCAATTACCACCAAACCGGCGTCACTAGGACAAAAACCAAAATTCATCACTTCATCGACTTCATCATCGTCTACCTTTTCTTCAGATTCAAAGTCATCGTCTTCTGCAACGTCGACAACAACAACAGCAACCACAACAAGTTCATCATCGTCGTCATCTTTGTCAACTACGACGCGAACTACAACAACGACAACAACATCAAGTTCGAAAAATGCCAAAAATGTTAAGGTTATAACGCGTTCAAGTAGTGCGGTGAAGAAATATGTCGATCCAAGTAATAGATCAAATTTTGTATAAATTTTAAATTAAAACAACCAGTTTGTCTTAAATGAAAATAATAAGGAAGATTTTGTAAAAATCATTTATTTTTTTTAACCTTTTCTAGAATTCCAAACACAATTGAAAAGATTTTTCTCATAAGAAACAGTCTCCAATTAGCCAAAATGTGCGTTTTCCAGCAATTAAATATGTTGACCACATTGTTCAATAACGGTTATTTTCTACTGTCATTGTAGGCCTAAGAAACAAGTCGCTAAACATTTTTGGGGGCGCCAGTTTTTGTACTTTTTTAAACGGCTTTTAAAAATTAAAAGTTTTTTAACAGCTCTTTTTGACTAATAACTGTTTTCTTTGGAGCCAGTTTTTGACTTAACTATCAGCATTAAAATTTAAATTAATCTTTAAAAGTAATTTTTAAGTAGTCGATTATTTAATTTTGTTTGCTAATTTAAACGCCCAAAGTTGGCGGTTAAAACGTGCGGCAGAGAAATTATTAATATGTTCAAGTGTTACGAAAGATTTTAAAATATTTTAACATTTAAATACGATAATTATTAGAAAACCAAGAACAATAAGAACACGTCAAAATCATTTTAAATTATTTAATATAGAAATTCAATGGTGTCCTTGTTTTTATCAACAAATTTTATTAAATTGCTTTATCGTTGTGTTTCTTTTCGTATTTTATTTATTAAGGTATTTAAATATAATGTTTCTTAACACAATAAAAAAATTGTTATCTTTTCTTCTTCTTTTTCACGTTACGAGCAATAATTTGATGACAATTTTTGATAACTGTTTTAAACTGGCATACGTACACTTAAAAAAATTTCAATTCATATGGCAATACTAAAATATTTGATCTTTAACTCAAAAACATGAAAGCGGATTAAATTCGATTAACTGCCTTTGTTTAGACATTGGAAATAAAATTCCGTGTGAACAATTATATTGAAAACAACAATAAAATACGAAAATTGTTTTTAGTTTAATTTCTCACACGAAAGTTTGTTTTCATTTGCTAAAAAAAAGGCAGTTACTATTAATGCTGGTTTAATCCTTAAGTCAAAAACTCACTCTTATGACCCAACTTAAATATGCATAAGGTGGCTTAAGCAACTGTGCGAATACATGTAAATCATATGTGTCAAAGCATATTGAACTTAAAGAAACTTTTCGTAAAATTTAATAAAACCATCATCATAAAACTGATCGCACATTCCAAGGCGAATTCAACTACAGGTGGACAATTCGAACCAGTTTGCTTGTGTTTTATTGCTGTGGTCTTCACCTGATAATTTTTTGTCATAATAAACGTCAAACTTCATATAAAAAAACGCTGACAAAAATTTTAGAGTTTTTTTTATATAGACTTTGAAAATTGTTAAGATTCATGTTCGGAATGGTTGACATTTCGAGCCGTAAACAATAAAACAAAAAACCATTTGTTGTTTCTTTTGTTTATGGATTGTTGTAGTTCCGACACCATCTGTAGTTGAATTCGCCTTGGCATATTCCATACGTATTTACTTTTAATGTGTTTGAGACGCTATTCGCTAATTTTAGGTAGTAGCTTAAGCTAGCTCTTGCATATTATAGTTGGGCCTTTGGGGTTTCATCTGCCGCTCAAAGTTGCCACATTTTTATTTCGAAATTATTTGAACAATAAGAAATTTTCATTTATATATTTTTTTTTTTTTTTTTTTTTTAATAATTTTCAAAGTTTTTTTTATTATTTTCATTTTAAAAACAGATCAGCAAAATTTTTTTACAGCAAAAAGTTTTCAAATTAAAAAGCTTTCCAAAAAATATTTAACCGTTTTAGAGTTAAAATCTCGTTTCTAACAAAACAAAATATTTAAAAACCAAAAAAAAAAATTTTTAGTAAATTAGTGCTGGTTCACACTCTTAGCCGGAGGAGAGGGAGGAAAAGAAATGGCGTTCTTTTTGCCCTTCTCTCCTAAAAGCACAAGACTTGACGGCTAAAGTTTGGATAGTGTGAACCAGCACTTCAGCTTTGTTTTCAACTTGCCAATTACATACAGTCTACAACTGACATGAAATGCTTAACATTAACACTAAAATGATGTTAGTGTTAAGTATAGACTCATCATGTTATAGGTTTTCTCATGTTATAACATGGTTGTTAATGCAAATGATTCAACAACGCTTTTATAACATCATGTTATAACAGCAAATCATGTCAGTTGTAGACGGGGAGTTAGTATTAAATGTTTTCTGTGTTTTATATTTAACCCCAAAGACGTGTGGTTCATGAAGAGGTAAAATAGGGAGTATGTAAAATCTTCAAAGAATTTTTTTTAATATTTAAATAAATTGTTTTAAATTATTTTTTTTTAGCAAAATTTCTTTATTTAATTTTTGTATGTATGTAAGGAATTTTTTTTTTTTTTTTTTTTTTGTTTAAAATAAAACAATTCATTTTGACGTAAAATGCTATTTCCTTCTTAACTCAAATACATCATTGTACTGTGCCCTCTATCTCGCATTTACTTTGGCTTTTGAAAAAACGTACACATATTTCAATTACATATTTATGCCAAATTTAATTATAAAATGTTTATTTTGTTAATTTAAATTTAGCGTAGTACTAAAAAATTAAATAAACATTTAAAAAAAGCAATGGAAACTAAATCAATATAAAAATTTCCTTTTCCTCTTACTTAGTCAAGAACAATAAATAGATTTAATTTTTTTTTTTTTTTTTTTTTTTTTGTAAACACCTGTCTGCTTTTAACGAAAAACGTCAATAACAAATTGGCACATTGGGATCATATTGAAAAAAACAATAGAAATTGTTTTTATTTCACGAAAAATCTAAATTAAAATGTGTTGATTTTTCTTCACGTACTTTTCAATTCAATAACATCTTATAAACTTGAAACATACATACTTATATTTTTTTTGTCTATTTTTAAGAATTTTTTTAGCAAAATTTATTATATTTAGGGATGAGATTTTCATGCACTAAAAAATCGAAAATATGCGCATAAAACATGCACTAAAAATTAAAAAATATGCATTAAAAAAATAAAAAATATGCACTAAAAACTTGACCATTTTCATAAAAAAAACGGTTTGTTTTTTTTATTTTATTTAAAACAAAACAAAATAAAAAATTCTATTGTTGTTTTTATTCTATTGTTATACAAAGGGATAATATTTTTTAGAACTAACCCCCTGTTCATCAATTTCGAACGAAGACTTCGTTCGCTTAACTTTAATGTAAAACAAAAACAATGTTTTATAATTTGTTTTTGTTTTAAATGTAAGTTATACGAACGAAATCTTCGCTCGGAAATAGATGAACAGGCAGTTAATTTAAATAACTACATCATTTGAATTGCATAGTCAAATAAATAATTTTTTATATTATCAAAAGTAAGCCTTTGTCTGTTAAAAAGCTTTTTTACATGGAAAATGATCTCTCAAAGTCAACCGAAGTTGAGGCATACTTCAAGGATGCCAATACATTTGAAGAATATTATTTTTCGAATTAAGATCCCACATTTGAATCTAGATCAAAAATATTTGAAATTTGTTTTATTTTTTGAAATCCTCCATTTTCATTTTTTGGATTTTTTTTTTAATTTGTCGGGCTATTTTCCATTCACATGTTTATGTTACTTTCTGCCATATCAATTAATTTGAGTTGACTATTAAGTGAACTAAATCCTTTATGAAACCAATAAATCAATATTATCGAATTGGCTTCTGATTTCGTCTGCAACTCGGTGTAACCCATGTGCCAATCAAGTAGCATGTAACAGTTTTCGATCAATTGTTTTAGGACAATTGGCAGCCTTAACCATGAAAGGTGCTGCATCGGTTAAAAATTTAAGGGTCTTTTGTCGAAATCTTGTATTTTAAGCAGAGCTCAAAAAAATTTATTAATTGATTTAAAAAAAAAATTTTGAAGGGTTTTTTTTATACAATTTGTAAATTTTTCGAAGAACTTTTTTTTTAAAATATGGAAATTTAAAAAAATATATTACTCAAAAATGTTAAAATATGCAAAAATATGCATTTAAAACCAAAATATGCAAAAATATGCATTTTCACCAAAATATGCAACAATATGCAAAAACAAATCGATGCCATTTTAACGCAAATTTAATGATTCGGAAAGATAATTGGTCGTCATCGGTTTTAGACTATCGACAAAAAACATGCATTTGCATGGAAATCGCATCCCTAATTATAATTTTACTTAAAACACAATAACTTTTGACTGGTCAATCCGTCTGTCCGTCTGTCTGGCTGATTGCCTGTCCATGTAAACGTGTGCACAAAGTATAGATCGCAATTTTAAAGATAATTTGATGAAATTTGGTGCCTACGTTTTACTTGTCATAGGGAGAATCGGTCCAGAATTGCAGAGTGCATGCAACTGAGTGCCCCTCCGCCATCTTCTCACCTCTATTGCCAACAAACTCAATAATCGCTGCAACAAAAATTGCAAGTCTGAACAATGACTACTATGTCATGACAAAATGTTGTGCTGGTAGGTCCAAAATTAACCAAAGGTCCTTTTTTAAACCCCTTCATAAAATCACTTGGAAGCAAACAAATCATATACATACAGATGAATATATCTAAATAATAATTTGCCCAAACAACTTCTTACTTGTTTTTAATTTTGTTTTGTTTGGAAAAATTCCATTTAAATCCTATAAATAAAATATATGAAATACTAAATTGTTTTCTAAGCTTTTAATTAGTTGAAAGAAGCTTTTTATTTCAAAATGCATAACTTAATTGAAAAAATCGTTTTTCCCTCCGAGATAACACAACGTTATCATAAACTGCCCACTGTACTATCTACCTTGGTTAAGTCTTATCTAAATCACTTTTTATGTATTTAACAAGTTGTTTTGACAACAAAGAAAGTTTGATTATTTTTTTTTGTTTTGTGAAATATTTGAAATGTAAATAAAATATTTGCTGATCTCTTTTAAATGTTTATTGTGTGAGTTTTACTGAAGTAAATGGGTTTTGTAAAAATGCATTTATTTACAACAGGCATGAAACAATTAATTGGTAAATTAAATGATCTATGGCCCGAACATAGTGTGGCACTTTCCATTCCAAAGGAAATTGATAAAACGACAGAAAAAATACCAGGAGTTGAAGAAATTGAAGGTAAATTAAAAAGGAGTATAAAATTTATTTTTAACAAAAACAAGGACAAAGTATAGAAAAATATGCAAAGAAATGTATTTTATATTATGTAAAAAAGAAATTAATAGAGTTATTTATCACGCACACACACGGACGAACTCTTCGCCTTTCATATCAATCAAATCACCCAACAAACACAAAGTCAAACCTTTGTTATATATGTATGTATATGATTATCATTTGTTATCAATTGCAATTCTCAAACCTTTTTAAAAGATTTGATTTTGATATTTGAACTCAAATTGATAATGACTTGAATAGAAATATTTGACAAACAAGTTTTTATCAAACTGTTATCAAGTGTTTTTCTCAAATTAAAAATAAACTTGGCAACACTTAAGCGAATAATACATGTAAACATTTTAACCCATTAGCGCCCAGTTTTTATTTAAAAGATTTTCGAAAAATATAATGTTATTCATTAAATTTATTTAATTATTTGTGCATGTTCCGAAATGGGATAATTGGGCGCTAATGAATGAGTTAATATGACAAATAAAGTCAAACGACTTATAAAATTAAAGAAAAATTGTTTTTAAAAAAATTAAAAAAAAAAGAAGGCGAATAAATTTTTTGTATGATCGATGTGATACGCAGAGCAGTCCTTGAAATAAAGACGAGGATTTTGTCTTTTGAAATTTTACGGTCTATATTTTTCATCTATCAACTGTACAGATGGTGCCAAATGTTAAGCTGGCAGTTTATTTAAGTTAATAATGAATTTAAATAAAAATAAAAATTAACAGAAATATGATTTAACGTAACAAAAATTCTTTTTCATTTACATATGTTTCATATTGTACTACAATCCATGGTGGAATAAGCAGGTGGCATCGTTACGGCAACAAATACAACATTACAACAAAAATGGAAATTATATCACCGCGTACGTCAAAAAATACTTTAAACAAAAATCAAAGCGTACCGCTGAACGTGATAAATTAAATAAATTTTTAGCCAATTTTTGTTTAATTATGGTCAATATCTTATTTATTTTAATTTAAAATTATCAAAAACTTTAATAAAATACAATAATCACAACACAAAACGTGGACTTTTTGTAAACATAAACAAAACTTTGACATAACCCTAGACAAACAATGCAAGAGCAAAAAATCGTGTTCTGGCGTAGTGCTGCCATCTGTTTATGTCACCATGCTACAATCCACATCTGTAAATAACGTTTGAAAGCGAATTGAAATTAAATGCATTTCTCAATTTGAAATTTTCCCTTTTAGTTGAGAATGCTATGTTTTTAAAATTATTTCCCAATCATTATCAAACGGGTTTTAAATAATTTTCAATTTGAAATGTAAACAAACTTGCAAAACTACTTAAAAACACAAGAAAGAATTTTGCCATGGTGAAATTATTAAAGATGACGATTTTTTGCTCCTGCTTTGTTTGTCTAGTCTTATGTTAAAGTTTTGTTTATGTTTACAAAAGTCCAAGTTTTGTGCTGTGATTATTGTATTTTATCAAAGTTTTTGATAATTTTAAATTAAAATAAATAAGATATTGACCAAAATTAAATAAAAATTAGCTACATTTTTTTTTTTTTATTTCATCACGTTCAGCGGCACGCTTTGATTTTTGTTTAAAGTATTTTTTTACGTAAACGGTGATATAATTTCCATTTTTGTTGTAATGTTGTATTTGTTGCCATAACGATGCATATGTAACAGCGAAAAGTTAACGGTTTTATAAAACAATCAACACAAAATGTGAACAAAGCATTTTAAACAATAATGCCAACTATAACTTAAAAAAAATCGTTGAAATAACTTATAGAAAGAGCAGAGTAGCAAAATTGATAATAAAACTTAATTTTTATATAAAATATAACACTTTTACAATAAATTTCCAAACAAAAAAGAAACGAACACTAAAAAATGTATGTTAATCGGTCATGTTTTAGAAATCGAACCTGAAGTGGACTTAAAATCGAATCGAACATACTACAGGGTAGTGAAAGTTCATCATAATATTCCTTTTAATATGCATACTTTATTCTTTGATTTCTATTTATTTCAACAAAAACAACTTTTAATTATAGGAAAACATACGGTGATTTTGTAAAAAAATGAACTAAAAATTTGATTTGATTTGAATTTCACTTCATTTCAATTTCTTAAACACAGCCGAATAATATGGTTTTAAAAAACTATAAAAATTCTGTGATTTTTTACTTTCTTACAAACTTTTACCTTATAAAATGTCTCGAAATAATAAGCCATTTTTTATTATATTATTCTATATACTGCACGATTTTTTTTATTTAATTATTACTATTTTTTTTCCAACTAACAGGCAGAGATGGTTCAAAAATCACCACAGTTGTTGCCACCCCTGGCCAAGGTACCGATCGTGTACAAGAAGTTTCCTACACAGATACAAAGGTGATTGGCAACGGCAGTTTTGGTGTTGTCTTTCAGGCAAAATTATGCGATACCGGTGAGCTGGTAGCCATTAAAAAAGTTTTACAAGACAGACGATTTAAGGTGAGTATTAAATAAATTCATATAAAACTAATTCATAAAGAAAATTTCAGTTTTAAAAAACAAATTTTTCAAAACTGTAAATTTTTTTATGGATAAAGTCTAAAGTACGTACAAAGTTAAAAATATATATTTTTTTTAATAATATTTACAGAATCGCGAATTGCAAATTATGCGTAAATTGGAACATTGTAATATTGTAAAACTTTTATATTTTTTCTATTCGAGTGGCGAAAAGGTGAGTGTTAAAGATTTTATTTGTTTTTATAAATTAAATAACTTCCTTACTCTCTCTATTCCTAAGTATCAAACCCTTAAAAACCAAACTATCCCTAATTCACTAAAACATTAAATAAAAATAAAAAAAAATTAAGAGCATGCTTTTTAAAGTACATACATAACTAAAATAATTATAAAATATAATAAAACATTAATAAATTTTTTTTTTTTTTTTTTTAAGTAAAAGATTTACAAGTTTTTTTCTTTTTTCATTTCTTTCAAACAAAAAAAATCATTTCCCTTTTACCCTTGTCAGAAAAGAAAACCTTATAAAATAGTTGAATTTAAATTCTTGTTTCTTTTAATTTTTCAACAAAACCAATTTTCTATATTTATTTTCTGTTTACTTAGTTACAAAACCAAATTTTATTTTTAATTATTTATTTCTCTTATATGTTTAAAACAAATAAAAAAAAAAAAAAACAATTTTTCAAATCAAAATAAATTGTTTAACTACGTTTGTTCATCATTATCAACTCTAAACAATCAAATAAAATTGTGACAATTGTCTTGTAAAACACCTGTGTATGTGGTTTATATATACAAATATTAAATATGTGTTTGTGTGTGTAACTCTATACAAATAACAAAAATAAAAAAAAATCAATAATTTTAAATTATTAAAAAAAAATCACTTTTTGTTTCGACACATGTTCAAACAAAACAAAAAAGTTAGCTGAATTTCCCATTGATGTTGGGATATTTGCTTCGGTTCTTAAACCCCAGGTACCTATAAAGCCATTAGAAAAATCAAACAAACAAAACAAATCAATCAATACAAAATTCATTATAAAAAATAAAACCTTAAATTCGATATTAAAAAATATACAAATATTTTAATTTCATTAATTCAAATCTTCTGCTCTACAAACACAACAAATCAACTATCAGACAATAAAATTGTGCTAAAAAATATGCTGCATTTTTTTTCATTATTTACATTTGTAAATGGCTTACAAAGAACTCAAAATCAACTTTTTCTTCTCACTCACTCACTTTAATCATGTAAAAGAATTTAAATGACTAAAAATAATGAAAACAAAACTTTTCGTTTTGATTAATTTAAAAGTCGCATGCAAGTTTTTTATTTAGTTGCCTTAAAATATGTTTCATCATGCGATTTTTTTACAAAATATATTTTTTGTCAGTCTACACCATATGCTGATATTTACTGCAAGAGATAAAAAGAAAATTCCACATTCTTAAACGTTTCATAATATTTCCCTTTAAAAAATTAGTTAAAAAAGGCTTTTGCGACAAATTTAAATAAAACATACATACATATTTAATTTAATTGGTTTTGTATATAAAATTTAAACAAATTCTTTTTCTCATTTTTTAGCTTTTAGAAGATAGATACACTTTATACTATGCAGGCCTGTTTTGAAAATGACTTTAATTCAAATCACATGAATTTAAACGACATTTGCCTTTTAAAATCACACGTGTGATATTGTGGTGCTCCGTTTTTGTGTTTTTCGTTGTGAATACACCCGGAGAAACACAAAAACGATGCGATTTTCAGAACCCCACAAAATCAAACGGCGGATTTTAAAAGCACGTGATTTTTTTTAGAACAGGCTTCAAAACTGAATTTGTTCTTTACACATCGTCTACGTTAGCCATCGCTATGTTCAAATAACAAAAAGATTCGTGTGCGCTCGTTTGTTTAGCTCGTGAATACTGTTGTTGTCGATGTTTTGTTCATAAATTTGTTCGCACAACGATGTTTTACATCACTTCAGTATTGCCAAAAAAAATAAACGCCATCATGTTTGTATAGTTGCTTTTTCTATGGATTGTCGTGCCATATGTATGTGCTCCCGATATCAAAGAACATCAATACATTATTTAACCAACGTTTTCTTCTTGTGCAAGTCGGGTTGCTACGAAATTTATAAATTTTATAGGAATTCTTGCTTTAAGTGCGTGTTATTAAAAAAAAAGTTGACATCACTGATTTTTTTCTTTCTTTAATTTGACATTATGTTCACACGGATTAGAAATATCTACTAGGTTCGCTCACGCCCAAATCTTGATTAACACAGCGTTTACATTTGACAGTACTGGCAAGAGAATAAGAAAGCACAATTCGCTCATTTGCTGCAAGACCGGCATAACTCAAAAAAATCCATTTCGAGACAAACGCATTTAAAGTTATTGATTTGCATTTCAAAAGATTTTGTTATTCGTGCTTAATTCCCTGTTTTTATTCTTGATAAAAACACTTGAAATTTATTGTTGATGGGATAAGCTATTCCTATGCGCATTTCACTGCTTAGGCCAGATCATCAGGAAACTTCATCCATAAAGATTTAAGAAAAACTTAAGATATTCAATCAAATAAAACTGTTAAACGTATAAGACTTATAAGCAACAGTTCTACTTGTAACAATATCAAAGTTTAAACAAAACACATCAACAATAAACAGTGGGTTTATCTCATCTTTGCTCTAACTACTTAGAAAAAAATAAGACACATTCTCTTCAAACTGGGAAAGTATAAAAGATATAAAGATGAATTTAATACACAATATAAAGAAAAACAAAGCGAACAATTCTGCATCTCTAACTCCAAAATGTCATTGTTTGAGTTATGCCGGTCTTGCAGCAAATGAGCAATATGTATTAATTTCCAAAACCACTGCTAACTCTCTTCGTGGCGTAGGCTTCCAAACAGCTAATTTTTAAGAAAAAAAATGTTCTCATATTAGTAAATTTTATAAAATAAGTAAAATAATAAAACAAGAAAACATCAAAGCAGAATAAATTTATTTTGTTTTTTTTTCGCTTTTGATTTTATTTTCTTTGGCGGGCAAAACTTTAAATTTCTGTCAGCCAATTGCCAATTTTACTGTCTTCGAAATTTGTAGACAAGATAGTTGAAAAAGTGTTCCCGTATTAGTGAAAAAGTTTGCATGTATTGCTAGTGTTTTGCCAGTACTGTCGAATGAAAACGCCATGTTAACCAACATATTTCTCCACACAAAATTTTGAGAGCGAACTATCTTGGTTTGTTGTGAATATCTCTCCGAACTACGAAAGACTGCTGGTATCTCTAATATTGATAACAAATTATCGAAAATTTATCTAAACTAGCTCTCAAAAGAAAATCAAAACAAAATAAGAAGGCAGTTCAAAAAAATAAAGTAATAATAATAAAAATATATAAATATTATAAAGGTATTCACGTCAAAAGTTGCACTCTTGCGAAAAAGCAAATTGGCAATAATCGTTCAACGTGTATTATTGTAGACTGGACAAAGCAAGAAGCTTTACATTTTAAGACACAAAATATCAGGAAGTCATCTTTTCTAAATCGAATGGCTAAAATAACAAGTGCTGTTAATTATTAAGATTGATGAAAGCACAAGAAATTAAAAAAAAACTTGTTATGCCGGCCATACACTACACTAGTTTAGTGCTCAAGTCTGGCACTGTACAGTGCATTTGTGTAGTGCATTTGTGTAGTGTAGGACAGTGTTGTAGCTATTTACACAGTGAACTGAGTAAATGTTAAAACGATTTTGATATTTGAAAACTGTAAAGTAAACATGTGTATTGTATGTTAAAAACGTTCAGTTTTGTCGCAGTTTTTTAAGAAAAAAAATATTCTGGATACGGTTCCTAGAACTATGCAAAGAATCGCATAAATGATGGTGCCTTAAAAGTAGCAATAGACTCATGAAAGTCGAATCCTAAAAAAACTTAATGCAAAAGTAAGAACCCTTCCACACTCGGCAAGATACTTGCGCAACTCTTGGTTTGTAGACGTCAGCGGTAAGGTCGGAGTAAGGAACAACAATTTTCGTACAGACTTTGTTGTTCTCGGCAAGTAACTTGCCGAGTCTGAAAGGGGTCTTAATAAAAAAGGAAAAACAATTTTTTTTTTATTTCCACATGTTGCCTTCTTCGCTTATTAATTAAAAAATAAGCTATTGCGCAGACAACTTGTTAAGTTGTATGTCACAAATTTATTTTACGCACTACCAGAATTCAACACTGAACTTGTGAAGTGTATGGCCGGCATAAGCTAAAAACATAAGAAAATTAAAGTGATGTTAACTGTCTAACAAAAAAGCGCAAAAAAAAACTACAATTTTAACTAATTCCGGATTATTAGGAGGCCTTGAAAAGCTACAAAGCCTGTAATTCTAAAAACTTAGTGCCGGTTCACACACGTCAAGTTTGACTCGTCAGGTCTTGAGCTTTTAGGAGAGAAGGGAAAAGAGGATGCCATTTATTTTCCCCTCTCTCCTAAAAACTCAAGACGGGTCAAACTTGACGTGTGTGAACCGGCACTTACTTTTACTTTTTAGTGTTTTTACGAAACCATCTAAAAAAAATGAAACAAATACCATAACATATATCCTTTGAATACATTTTTATCACTATAAAGCAAAAAAAAAATCGTATGCTAGTTTTATAAATACAAACATTTTCAATAGCATGCGGTTTTACTTTTTAGTAACTTCTTACTTTAACTTTTTAGTAACTTCTTACTTTAACATTTAAAATTAATTTTTCATTAAAAACCAAAATTATCTTAAAAAAAATTAATGTTGTCTGTGTTGGTTTTTTTTTTCTTTTTATTATTCTCAGTTTTTATTGGTTAATTTTTGTATTATTTCACATATCTAAATATATTTTCTTCTTTTTAACTAATTTGAAGTAAAATAATACATAACTTTTGACCAGAATAATTATTAAATGAAAATTGTTTATACGGTCTTTCTTTTAGCGTGATGAGGTGTTTTTGAATTTAGTACTCGAATATATACCAGAAACCGTTTATAAAGTGGCACGTCAATATGCTAAAACTAAGCAAACAATACCCATAAACTTTATAAGGGTAAGTTGTTCTCTAATTTTTTTAAGTAAATAAATTTTAATGTTTTTTTTTTTTTAATATTAATTTTCAGCTTTACATGTATCAATTGTTCAGAAGTTTGGCTTACATACATTCATTGGGTATTTGTCATCGTGATATTAAACCACAAAATCTCTTATTGGATCCAGAGACCGCTGTTTTAAAATTATGCGATTTTGGTAGCGCTAAGCAATTGTTGCATGGCGAACCAAATGTTTCATATATCTGTTCACGATATTATCGTGCACCTGAATTGATATTTGGCGCTATTAATTATACCACAAAAATTGGTAGGTTTTGTTAAAGAAAAAAAAAACTATATACATACATACATACATACATATATACATACATCAATATGTATAATTATATTGTCTTCGTTTATTCTTGCTTTAAAGATGTGTGGAGCGCCGGTTGTGTATTAGCTGAATTACTTTTGGGCCAACCTATATTCCCCGGTGATTCTGGTGTCGATCAATTGGTGGAGGTTATTAAAGTTTTGGGCACGCCCACACGAGAACAAATTCGTGAAATGAATCCCAATTATACGGAATTCAAATTTCCACAAATTAAAAGTCATCCATGGCAAAAAGTAAGTTATTTTAAATCCTAAAATGTTTCCTTATTATATTTATATTAAATAATTGTCATTTTCACTTTTTTCATTTGTTAGTTTTTAAGTAGTTTTCCATTAAATGGCTGTTGAAAATTATCTGCTTTCGAGCCTTTGTTTTCATCTATTTCCAATTTATATTTTGAAGATAACTACATACATATTTTCTATTTCGTAAATGTTCTAATATAAAGTCGAAAACTATTTACAGTCACTACTTGAACGTACCCAATTTCCAAATGCCCTAAACCAGAAACAACGTTTAAGAGTAAGAACTTCCTCTAAAAAACAGACATCCATCAAACAATATGTTGCTTCTTAATTCTACCAAGACTATAAGGCAGGGTCACAGATTGTGAGAGAGAGAAAGTGAAAGTCTAAAAGTGATAGACAGAGTCTCAGAGAGAGAAAAGAGAGAAAAAGCGACTTACATTTTACTTTAAATCTGAAAAAAAAACAAATCTTTTTTAACCTCTTTGTTCTATATTTAAATTACTTTAATTGGTTTCTTTTCTTAATTCTAATAATTGATCATGTTTCATTTCGTTGCTAACCTGTTTACCTACAAAACCTCCTTTTCACTCTTTTTTTATTCCTAAAGTTGTTTAACTTTTGAATTTAAATAGCTTAAGCGTATATTTTTTTCAAAATATATGCTTCAAAATTTTAAAACATTTTGGATATTGTGTTGTTTTTGTTTTATGGCATTTGACCACGTAACGTATGCTATTACCTGGCGCTCTGTAAATATGCTTAAAAAGCTTTATATGTATATCTTTGCATGATTGTAAAAACCGAACAATCGTAGACTACACTTAAAAAAATAGAAATAAAAAAGAGCTTCGAAATAAGTCATGCTAATTACTTTCTGAAACTATTTAAAGTCACTGTCTATTTAAAGGCACTACTTAACGTTCAACATATATTGAGCGCGTTTCAGTATCGTGATATTTATTGAACTTGTAGCATGCAGTATTGAGTATCGCAGAATTGACTAATTTTATGTCACTAAAAAGCCCTGCGTTTTTTTCGTGATAACAATTTTGGCGATTTCATGACAATTCAGAGTAAATTTTTAAAAATTTTAATTTAAAAATATTATCTTTAAATAGATTTTATTTAAAACTACATAGAGGTTTTTTACAGTTTGTGTTTAAGTTCTAATTAAATAGTTGGCATCACTGCTTATTATTGCTGTTTCAAGATGGCCTGTCTACAGCGTTGCCAAATCGCCTTCTAAAAAATTATTCAAAAAATATACAATTTTCAAAAAAGTTTATTAACGATTTCGATGAATAGCAATACACATAATGAAAAAAAAACAATTTAAGTAGTTTTGTTATATTAACAGAATGAAATCATTACACACGTTTGCCGATTAAAATAAGATCACTTTGGATCAAAATAACAACAATCTCTAATTTTGATCCATATTATTAGTTCGGATCTCTATACTAATGAAGAAAAAATAATTTTTTTTCTGTTTATAATATTAGACTAACAAATGTGTGATTGATTTTTCATTGATGATGATGCCATATAAAATTAGAATTCAAATAGGAAACAATATTAAGTGCCGGTTCACACACGTCAAGTCTTGAGTTTTTAGGAGATAGGGGCAAAGAAATGTCATTCCTTTTTCCCTTCTCTCGTAAAAGCTCAAGACCTGACGAGTCAAACTTGACGTGTGTGAACCGGCACTTCTCCAAAACAAAGTTTCTTTTTGTTTTAAATTTAGTTGTGCGAAAGAAAAAGTTCTTTCTTACTTAGTGAAATGGGCAATAAGTGGATAAATTTTCTTAAAATATTGAAAATATTTTATAATTTATTTAACCCAAGAACAACTACTTACTAATATTTAATCTAAAAACAAAACAAAAAGTGTTATTTATTATATTTCGACGCTCATTAAGGTTTTCAAAATTATTAGTTTTAATATTTTTCCCCTCCCTTAAAAAGCTGCCTTACCTTGTTTTTTTTTTTTAACAATATTGATGGTTATTTGTTGTTTATTTTTTCTTGACGTAAACCAATTTTGTAGGTTTTCCGTATACGCACTCCACCAGAAGCTATAAATTTGGTATCACAATTATTGGAATATACACCAAGTGCACGTATTACACCATTAAAAGCATGCGCCCATCCATTTTTCGATGAATTGCGTCAAGAGGGTAATATTACATTACCAAATGGTAGAGAAATGCCACCATTATTTAATTTTACCGAACATGGTAAGTTATGAAGAAGAAAAAAAAAATTAACAAAAACTTGTTTACATATTTAAAATTTTTGTTTATCTATATTTTTTTTAGAACTAACAATACAACCAAGTTTAGTACCACAATTGTTGCCAAAACATTTGCAAAATAGCGCACATCGTACTGCTGGCGCTGGTGGTGAAGGTGGTGCCGCCTCGACTACAGCAGCTTCATCATCAACAAATGCCACAAGTGCTGCTGCTGCTACGGCCAACAATACTACGCCGGGTGCTGCAGCGCAAGCAGCTACAGGTTAGTTTCTTCATTTTTTTGTTAATAATTTATTTTTAATGTTCTTATTTTTTTTAATTTATGTTTAAACAAATTAAATTACAAAAAAAAAAAAACAAAAGAAAAGAAAAGTTTTTTATGATTGTTTGTCCAAGTTAAAAGAAAATGGCATGCTTTAATTTTTGTTCTTAGGATTAAATAGTGCTGAAGTTTACAATGAAATAATTTTATAAAGATCGATAGTTTATAGTTTTAAGGGAATAAAGTTTCGTTAAAATTTTAAAAATTAATAACGAAGAACTTTTAAAATATTTTGAACGTAGTCTATACTAAACGCCTCGTTACTGCTACGTAAACGTAACGTTGCGGACTAGCTGTTCCGTTTTCCTTGCCAAACTTATGTATCAATAGGTACTCCTATTCTATGTTCGCGTCTTCGCAAAATGTAGATTAAGTTAATAAATAGACAATTAAAAGTGCTATCTTCGGCTATGCCTAATCTTTATACCCTTCTCCATGGTGTGATAATAACAGAGAGTTATATTAATACCTTACGGCCCTATGCTCCTTGTAGGAGTTAAAAGGAACAAATACATACATTAATACCGTGCTTAAGATGTAAATAAATCTCTGATCCCGCCCACATTTTGTGGGATGTTGTGTATTAGTAACCTAGATTAAGGCTGCCAGAAGTCTGAACCCGTCGACCAGGACACTTATAATACAAATCACAAGCGAACGTTCAACAAAACCCATATACTCCAAGACCTCGTTAAATAAAAATGAACCCCAACAAATTTGTATGTTGATGCATTGATACAACCATATATTTCAGATTTAATTCCAACAATTAAATATAAGATACAAAACCTAACTTGTAATTATGGCTGTTATCCTAAACGCCTGTTGCATTGTAGTAATACATGGGGCAACATGTTCTTAAATGCAACCATAAAAATTTTGACAATGCATTTAGTTCCGAAATGCAACTTTGTAGTTGTCACTGCGCAGAGAAAAGCAAATAAAGCACTTAATATAATGTTGTCGCAAACAATATTCATATACAATACAACGTAGGTAAAGATTTAAGTACACAATGCATCAACACGGTGTTGATACATTATGAACACACGTTTAGGAAAACAGCCTGATATATAAAAAACATTGAAACGTTAGCTTAACTTTATTGAAATCGATTAGTTAAACGATATTTACCCCCGGCTACAAGCAGAAAGCTTAACTCTGTTCATAATAAAATTCAGCAAAAACTAAATTTGTTTTGCATTGACCTGTATCAAAAAACCAGGACAATTAAAGGATGGACCAGGACACCAGGACATTTAGTCTAAAACCAGGACAAATCCTGGAAAAATAGGACGTATGGTAGCCCTAACCTAGATGCTTGTACCTAATTAGGAAACTTTGGCTCTTGCCTTTATCTAGATATATATAGAAAAAAAAAAACAACAAGCGATTTATAGGTAAAATTGGAAGTAGTTGTAGTTTTTGCTTTAAGAGTACGTTCCCAGTAATACGTCGCTAATAGAAAAAACTGGACGGAAAATTAACACTACTCTTTATACAATACACAAATCTACTTGTCAGCATTTTTCTTTCTGGTTTTTTTGTGCAATAAATAGCACATTGTAAATAGTTAAGTGGTCCGTACATGATTAAGCATTTCTCATCAAGCGCTATGGTAGTATTAGTGAAAATGTGTTTGGGTGTGTGATACCGACGACGATGCTGGATGGAAAATCAAAAAATTCAGATATGACGGCGAATATTACGTCCAGCACACGTACACGAGTCATTTCGCCGTGACGTCAAGCATTTTGACAGTGTAGAGGCCTCTTTAGATTAGTTTTGGTTAAAAGAATAACAATTTACTACAGTTGGAATTACTTCTGAATATACAAAATACAACAGCGTAGTCGCAACTATTGACAGCTCTGCCGTGCTTAGGAAAAGGCTGTAATAATCACCTGCCGCCTTTTCTAATCACTGTTGCGATGATTAACTCTGTAAATGTGAGCATAGCATTAAGTAAACGTGACGTTGCGGATGCACCTGATGAAATTTAAACATGTCTGCATATGTTAAAGATTTTTGTGTTTGTGTTTATGTTTATTGATAAAACGAACATTCCATTGACTTGCACGACGCTAAAATGTATAAATTTTGACAAATTTTCTGTTTTCTTTTAAACATGTTTGAACATGTTTACGCTTTTTTAGTAACTTTCAGCCATTAAAGTCAAACGCAACGTTTATGTATGAGTAACGAGGCTTTTTAAGTTGAGAAAATAATTAAAAACTTTCTTTGAATAATTTTAGGTTAGATAATAAGGTTTCACTAAGGGTAATCACGACGGTCATTGTGAAAATTTGTAAATTTGCAGTGCATATTATGATTGATCGTGAGCATAACACTTTTATTTTTTGAGCAAATGTGCTATTTTACTAAAAATTTATTCTGGCACAACAAAAAACTTCTGGCAGCACTGTAAAAAATCTGCATTTGTTTACAGTTTTACACAAGCAAATTAAAATAAATTTTTTCTTTTTTAATTCTTTATATTTAATTCTCTATTTTATTTAAAAACCCACGAAAGTGATCAATTTATAAGTTTGCTTAAAAACAATGTGGCGCTTAATAGGTTCAATTTTATTGTTTGCAACTGAGCAGATATGCACTACTAATTTTGCTCATTTTTAATGCAAACTAAATAAAAAAGAGCTAATTGCAAATACGTACATTTTGTTGTTGTGTTGTGCAAATGTGTGTGTTTTTGCACGCATTTGCATCGTTTGCACGTTTTTCACTACCCATCGTGATTTCCCTTACTAAGTTTTTAGGATAATATATTGAAAGCTTTCTTTTTATTGGCGTTTTAAAAGCAAATAATCACATAGAATAAATATGTGAAAAACTTTCACTAAATGAATACAGTTAAGATAAGAAAGTATTATTAAATTTAAGAAAAAAGGAAATTTTCAAAACTGGAGTTTAAAAAAAAACTATATTTAATTACATAATTATTATTTTAAATGCCATAAAGCCCCTTAAGATGTTTCTAGTTTAAATAAAATAAAGTTCTTTAAGTTGTATCGACCTTCTAATCGAAAAAAAAATCAAGATTTCAAAAAAAAAAGAAAAAAAAAACGTTGCTATACTGAACGAATAAACCAAAAACTTTTGTTGAACATTCTAAGTTTACAGTATTTATCGCCTACTTCCATTTCAATATTTACACCTCTTTTGAGGCTTTTCAATGAGACATGCATGTAGATAAATATGCTCACTAATATGCAGTGCTATAGAAACATGTAGACTAAAGTAACACACAATCTGTGTTCTTTAATTTACTACAAAAACGAGACAGTCGTTGACACCAACGACAATCGGAATAAGGCTGAAAATGCATACAACAGTTACATGTGTAAAGGCAGTGTAAAGTTAAAATTACGCAAAATTTTGACAAAAAATGCGTCTATACAGGATTTATTACAAAACTGTCCACAAAATTTATAAAATGTATAGTTTAAGAACATTTAAATAGAAAGTGGCTATAAATCATCAGAAATCAAAATTAAACCGCTGATTAACGAGTTTATTAGTACGTCTGCGAAAAAGCGTCAAACATAGGCACTGATTGACGAGTAAATTTGATCGTCTCCAGGATGCGTTAGTTTGAAAAAAGAAAATTTTGCTTAGTTATTTATTAAACGTGAAAACAAGGAAAACGTTTTTAAAACAGGGCTCAAATTAATCACCCGGGAAATAAGTTCACGTTCTCTTTAATCTAATACCAAACAGTCGCAGGCGTATTTTCAATTCGCCAACTACGATTAGGGTGGATTGCATTCGATATCGATCGTAATTACAATACAATTAAAATCGAAACTTGGATGAAAATCGAATGCCGTAATTTGGCACTAGAACTTAAAAAAAACATGTGTTTAGAAAATTTGTTCGTTAAAGGCTAATCAGCCTTATTCCGGTTGTCTTCATCGATAGTGTCGTTTTTTGTAAAAGATTAAAGAACACAGGCTGTGTGTTGTTTTAAATAAAATATGGATCAATGTTGCCGCAAGCCCAAAGTCTATACTAAACAGTGACTGTTTTCGGGCTGCATTGGACGCTCTTGAATAGCATGTGGATTAACAGCGTTCCAACACAACCAGAATTAGGCCAGCATCTTCGCTAAAGACAATTTTACAATGAAATTCAAAGTCAGTTTTACATTGTTTTTTTTTTTGTCATTTGTACGTGTTGTTGATCTCTATATACATACATTTGTATGTCCATGGTGATTTGGCAAAACAGATTGATTACGTAAATGGCAACAGCCAATTCGGAAGATGTAGATTTAGCAATATCACCGTTAACAACTGTCAATATTAAAAGATCCTTTATATTAAAATCATTCGTAAAAAATTTTTAGTTTTAAAAACAAGGTTTCGTTAGAGATTTAAAAATTTTTACAATTTCAAAATTATTAAGGCCGAGCTTTTGAGATGTGGGTTAAGTTTAAATTTAGTTCAACGAAGTCTGAAACTCGAATGTGCTTTTTTTATGTATTTCAATAAGGACCAACATTTTAACCAAAAATAAGATGTTCCGTCAACATTTTGTATACAAACTTAGTAATGGCGGCACAAATCTGTTTTCAGATTCACTAACTGAGATCTCAAAAACCCGGCCTAAGAATTCAAAATCTCTTGTTCATTAAATGTCTTTTGAATTCAAAACAAAGTTTTGTTCTAAATAAATATGATTTCGTTAAAAAGTTAAAGGTTTAGCGAATTGAGGATATTTTTATTGCATGCTATAAAAAAATCGAAAGATAACAACATCGAAATTTTTATTATTAGTGTTTATTGTAATTAACCATTTGATTTTTTAGAAAAAAAAATTTTTTTTTTAGATTTGTCAATGTCTGTCTGGTTGTGGTTTAATTTGCTTTTGTATTGGTTTTTGGCTGCTTTTTTATTTTGTTTAAATATTTCTTTTTTGTTATTATTAATATCCTTTGTTTATTGTTTTAGTTTTATTATTTCTATATTATTTGTATCTTTTTTTTTCTCTTAATTTCTTGCAGATTCATAGTGGCATAAAATTTTTATATAAAAATTATTAAAAAAAAAAAACAATTTAAATAGTTCTCTAAACTTTTTTTCATACGTTATTATAAAAAAAAAATATAATAATTATTTATATATATAAATATATAAAAAAAAAACATAAATACAATTAATTTTTAAAATCAATTATAAAAAAAGAACAACAAAATCAAAAAATCTTTTTTAATAATAATTTTTTATTTTATTATTTTTGGTCTTGTAATTTTTTTTTTCTGTTAATGTAACAATAATTTTTTAATAAATTACAAATTTTTAGTTTTATTAAATAGATTTATTTAAAAAAAAGAAAAACACACGAAAAAATTTCCAATTTTTTTTTTTTAATTTATTGTAATCAAACATTTTTTTTCTTTAGAAAAAAAAAATTAATTTAAAATGAAAAAAAAACTATTGGAAAAACAATTTTATGTAAAACAAAATTGAGAAATTATTTAAAATGTAGTAGACTTTTTTTTGTTAAATTATAAAAGAAAAGTAAGAAAATATTTAAAATAAAATAAAAAAATTTTAAAAACTATAAGAAAACCAACTAATTTTTTTTTAACAACACAGGAACTCTAAAAAACTTTTACTAAACCAAAACTTTGTAACGAATAATTTTAACTGATTTAGCAAAGCCTACTTTTAAGGGTAATTTCATTAGTTAATAAATTACAACAAAAACTTTAGTCCATTTTTAGAATGCAATGATTGAAAATTTCAATTCCCAGATTCTTTTTTTAAAATCTTTTTAATAATTGCTAACAATTAAATATTTGATAATTAATAAGACTAGTTCTAAATTATTAAGCAAAAACATACACATATGTATAACAAAACAGTGTAGTATACCTTTAGGATAAAATAATTAATTTATTTTTATTTAAAAACGTCTGAGTGTCGTTTCACACACGTCAAGTTTGACTCGTCAAGTCTTGAGCTTTTAGGAGAGAAGGGAAAAGAGAATGACATTTCTTTTCCCCTCTCTCCTAAAAGCTCAAGTCTTGACGAGTCAAACTTGACGTGTGTGAACCGGCACTTAGTTTTATCAAAAGGAAACACTTTTTTAGATTTCATTTAAAAAAATACTTTTACTTATTAAGCAAAGCATACTTTCAGGTTAGTTCCAATATTTAAGAAATTATAACGAAAAAAAAAAATTGTTTTATTATGTATTTCTTTTAGTATATCTTTAATAACTGCTATTTATTACATTTTTGATTTTTAAATAGAAATATTTTGAGTTTTAAAGCATACTTTTTTTATGTATATACAACGAAACAGTGTAGTATACCTTTAGGAAGACATTTGAATAAATTAAATCAAAAAATTCTTAGTTAACAAAAAAAAAACATTTTGGTACAGAGAAATTAATTTAGATTTTATAAAAGAGAAAAGTAAGATTTTATTGATTAAACAAAGCATACTTTTAGGTTTGTTTCAATATTAAAGAAATTGTAACAAAAAAAGTGTACATTGTCTGCTTTTAGAAAAAAAATTATTGTTTCTTTTTAGTATTCACGAGCCATAAAATTATATGAAATACTTTGGGAAGAAAAAAGATAGAAGAAAAAACGAAATTGTTTTTTTGATTCTGAACGTAGCTTTAAGTAGAAAAGTTTGAATTCCTAAGGCGAAGTAAAAAAAGTAACACGTCTCCACATTTTTTCAAATGACTCACTCACATGTACCGGATAACTTGTGAATCCAACAACACCTTTTTGAGAGAGAAAATGGACACAAAAGTCAAAAATTTTATTTGAAATGAAAAAATTTTAATAACAAAAATATTAATTTTTTTTTTCGCATCAATTTTACTATAATTTTACTTCGAATATATTTCTAGTTGGCAAAAATTTAAAAGTTTTTTCTTTCGGATTTTAAATATTAAAAATTACAACGATGTGGAGTACTTTTTAAAAATTTGTGAAATATTTCGAACACATTCCCGCGTAATTTTTAAGGGGATGATTCTGAGAGGCATTTTCTTAGAATCGAGATTGGAATTTGAATATTTTATAAAAAAAGAGATTCTAAAAGACCTTTTCATAGAAGGCAAAGTAAAAGTTCATTAAGAATGAGTTTGTAGTCTTTCTTAAAGGCCTGTTAAGTGGAAGCGCCTGCAATATTCCCGCTGGGATGTTTTTAACTAACTCATGTTAAGAGTGTAGGTACCAGTTTGGAAGTACTAGGAAAGGTTTTCAAAGAGTAGAGTTACTAGTTTAATTTTGTTCTAAAGAAAATTGTACATTTAAGGATCCTAAAAGCAGGCACAGACCGTCGGACCAATTTCATCCACAGACCGGGAATGTCCATCTACGGGCTCGTTGTTTTTTTTTTTTTTGTATTAGAAAATCGTCCGCTTATGGGAGCTGTACTTTAGGAGGGCTTTAACGAAAAATTTTAGTACACTTTCAGGCTGAATTTTTATAACTTAAGTGTTCAAACAAAACTAATATAGTCCTAAAGCCTATAATTAAAACATCGGCAGTAACTTTAAATTCTTTAAACACAGAGTTTTCTAAAAATTAATAATTACAATTTTAAAAAAGTTTCTTCAAACATATAAAATTATAAAAGGGAAATTAGAGTACAGTCAAATCCCGATAATTCGTACCCCGATAAATCGTAATTTCCGATAATTCTTAATAAACTTTCAGTCCCTTGAAAAAAATCTCGTTAATTCGTAAAATGTCCATACATTTTGGTCCCCTCGCTAATTCGTAATTATTTTTCAAATAAAATCTTCTTTACCTCTTATAAATCGTAATTGTTTGCTAACTACCGCTTTTAATTCGTAATAAAAACAACAGAAACATGGAAATAATGATATTTTGTTTACCGATTTGTTTTTGTTTTTTTTTTGCGTGGGTTTTTGCTTGTGTGTGTGTTTATTTTCTTACCCTGGGTCTCCACGTAGCAATATTTATTGCGGCAAACGTCAAATTTGATTGCTCAATTAAATTTGCGACGTATAGACCGCATATTGCCATGAGTGGCAATCCATTGCGCAATGATTGATTGCTCTTCTGATAGCTTGAGCAATTATTGCTTAGCAATCTGCTGTAAAATCAGGGGCCTAATTCTGGCAGTCGTGATCGAGTACTTTCTCGATCCGAAAGCAATTTTATTTCAGTCGATACTGAACGAATCAAAATTATTTTTTCAGCAATGTGAAAATCTAATTATTGCTTTACAACACCGAAAAAATAATTCCGATTCGTTCAGTATTGACTGAAATATTTAGATATTAAATTGCTTTCGAATCGAGAAAGTACTCGATCACGACTGCCAGAATCAGGCCCCAGTTGTCATTTATCTGACATTTCATTTCTCTGCAGGTTTTTTTATGGTAAAGCCATTGTTCTGCCGACGTTTTTGCTTGTGCTTAGCACAGTGTTAAGATCAGTTTGTTACATGAATAATTTTTATATATTTTATTTTAAACAATTGTCTTTGTTTTTTTTTTTATCGTTTTGGGTAAATAAATTAAAAAACCCCGTTAATTCGTATTTATTTTATTTTAACCCCGTTAAATCAAAACCGCGCTAAATCGAAAACCCCTGTAATTCGTAAGAATTGGCCGGTCCCTTGCGATTACGAATTATCGGGATTCTACTGTATATATTCAGGCTGTAATAAAATATGTACATGTAAAAGTTTCATTTGGTTAAAGTTTGTTGGTTATCCATTTTGTTCTATTGGGTTTTAAATTGAAAATACCATTTTTTTTTATTAATTTCCATATATGTATACTAAAAAATTATCAAAACTAAAATGTATAGTCTGTTTTTAGGATTTAAAACGAAAATATAATTAAATTCAATTCCTTTTTTTCGAGTTTTGGATTCATCAGTAATGAGATTTTTTTTTTTAATTTTTATTACTATTTTTGAAATTTTAGAAATTTCAAATATTTATTTAGTGAAGATAAAACTATAATTAGAAACTCTAGTTTACTTTTAGGCTGTTATAAACCTTTTTTTGTTTAATTTCTTTTAATTTTGGTTTCTAAATTGAAAATTGTTTTAAGTTTTTGATTTCTGTTTATTTAGAAAATTTTGATTATTTTAACAAAAATAAAGTTATTGCTGAGAAAATCTGTAGTTTACTTTTAGAGTTTTTTACAATAATGCTAGCAATTCGATAACCTTTTTTGTATTAAAACAAAGTTTCTTTTTGTTGAATTTCTCTTTAATTAAAAAAAACCATAATTTCTTTCCTAAAAATTGAAATTTTAACAAACAGATTAAAAAAAATGTTGTAAATGAGATTTAAATTTTAAAATTTTCTATTCAAGAAATTCTTAAACATGTTTATAAGTTTTTAATTTATTTAATTACAAAAGTCCCGTAAAATCCTAAAACACAAAAATTAGCTTTATACTTTTCTTAAAATAAATAAAAGTCTACTTTCTGTTTAAAAAAAAAAAAGGGCCTGTTCGTAAATGCATCACTGCGCTGCAAATGAAAATTTAAATGCCCTAAAATAGTTTACTTAAGCAGATGACGCATAACCAAGTTTAAAATACGGAGTGGAGAAATGGCTCCCGCCAAAAAAGATCAACAGCAAATTTAAATTGGCAGTTTAAAGCAATGTTTGGTTGTATGATGCACTGCAGTGATGCATTTACGAACAGGCCCAAAATATAACAATTTGTATTACTTTATAAAGTTTATTTTATTTTTAATGCATATTAATTTTTTTAATAAAAATTTACTTTATTTTTAGCTAAATAATTTAATTTTGCAAAAACACAGCTTTATTAAGTTTTTTATGTAAGAATAGTAAAAAAAAAGATAATCACGATAATATTTTGAGGCATAAAAAAAATAATAATGAACAAATCCCTTTATTTTATAAAAACAAGTTCTTTTAATTTAGTTTAACTTCTTTATAATACAAAAAAAAAAAAAAAACAAAATACGAAAAAGAATTATAAAATATTTATAAATAAATAACTCATACATAATTTAATTTAAAAAAACAACAAACACACACACAAACATTTTTGGTTTTATGTATTTTTGGGGTTAAAAACGAAACGAACGACTTTAATACCATCAATTAAAATTAAACACAATTTTTTTCTATTTTCAGTTAAATTTTGTACAAAATCTGACTAAATATTTAAGAAAATTGGGGTAATATTCGTGGTTATTTTGTGATGCTCGTACGCTATTGAAAGTCATTATCAATAAGTAAAAAGTGTGGCAACATTTCATGTGACATTTGACTAAGTCGCAATTTACACTTTGGACATTTCTTGCCGGACAGAAAAAGTTTGATGGTAAGGGGACGTAGCTGTATGCGTGACACACTTAACTTCTTTTCTTGTCTCTCTTTAGCCAACAAACTTTTCCTGTCCGGCCAAAAATTTACTCAAGGTGCTTGTATACGATCTGTATTTTGCAGTGGGTTTTTCAGATGTAAAATCCATATGTAATAGCACATGTCTGTCAAAATCGACAAATACAGAATGTTTATAATTTTTGCTTTCACACGTTCGTTTTTGGTTGCATCTGCCGTAACCTTAAATCGTTCATAACAACAAATTATTTACATATTTATATTTTTATTCACTTTTAATTTTATTTCAATTAATTAAAAATGTTTTCTTTAAGAATATGTGTAAATAAATAAAAAAAAAAAAATAATGATATATGCCGCCACAAACAAATCAGCCTTATTCCGGTTGTCGTTGTTGTAATCGATCAAGTCGTTTTTTGTAAGAGATGAAAGAACACTGGTTGTGTGTTACTTTAATCTCTTACAAAAAACGACTTGAGCCATTACGACAACGACAACTGGAATAAGGCTGAATAGCTTGCAAAACAGCTGATGTCAGCTCAAAATAGAACACGCTCAAATTAAAAAATTTTACACTGCTTATTCCAACTGACATTTGCAAAAGCATATTTTTTTGCGTTTTCACGACATGTATGCATTTTGCAGTGGGAATTTTGACAAGTACACTGCTAAATACAGATCGTGTAAAAGCACCTTTACATTGCCATAAAATCGTTTTACTCTAGGACTTTACGAGCCATCGAATGATGTAGAGAAATTGTGCTATAAAAGAGCTTTAAAGACGAATTTCTAAACATTAGCATCAGCACTCAGCAACTAACATTTAAACTATTAAAACTTACATTCAACCAAATACTTCTACTATGTATAAACGTTTCCACGACAATCGGTTGTTCGCACCCGAACGAATCGGAGTTCAACGAACACGAACACATAAATCTGTACTCATCCCCATTCCTTTTTTACCCTTTTCTACTACTAACTGCTTTGCAAAGTAAACTTTTCGTGTGCAAAAGGGGTCTAAAATATTATGAAAAGGTTCTAAAATAGTCACCCTTATTGTTTGGCGTATTTAAAATATGCCTACGACTGTTTGGTAATAGATTCAAGGAAAAAAGTTCACGTTCTCTTTAATCTATTACCAAACAATCGCAGGCTTATTTTAAATACGCCAAATAATATGTTGCCACACTTTAATTTAATTAGAATAGAAAAATTTAGAACTAAAGCAAATGTTACCCTTTTTAAAAAAAAAGATCTGAAACTTTCCACCGTTTAATAAAATGAAGTATTTGTTACACTTTTCATTTTATTAAAATTCCCATAAACTTTGATTTAACATTTTCTCTTTTTTCATTATATTGTATTTCACCATTTAATTAATTAGAAGTTTGTTTTTGTGGTTTTGGTTTTACTATCTATTTTATTTCTTTTTTACAAAATATAAAATCTTTTTAATAATTAAAGAGTAAAATACATACAAGGCACATTGAACATTGATATTAAGGACCAGTTTTTGACTTCGTTTTCAAATACATAATCAGCCTTATTCCGGTTGTCGTTGTCGTAATCGCTCAAGTCGTTTTTTGTAAGAGATTAAAGTAACACAAAACCAGTGTTCTTTAATCTCTTACAAAAAACGACCTGAGCGATTACGACAACGACAACCGGAATAAGGCTGATTATTTATATTTAATTTTAATTTAAATACGAAATTGAGTTTCTAATGAATTTGTAAATGATACCTTTAGAGTTGTCGGCTCTATATCTTAAATTTTGTTTCACGATTCTAAATTATTGTTTAAAAATGTCAGCTGTTCGAGTATCAGTTATGTAAACGCAAGACATGTAGCACAAAAAAAGCTAAACAATTTTAGTGTTGCGCAAAAGCAATGATGTGACAATTGCAATTCTGTATATTTTGTTGTTGGATTGCAAACAAAAGCTACAATATTTTGCATTTGCACGTTCGCAAGACCATTCGCATCAAACACTGAACTCCGCTTTTGTGTGTATGTGAAACGTCAGCAAAGTACTCATGGAAGTAAAATTTTGACACTGTTAAGGTGAATAAAATTTAACTAGCCCTGGGGGCTAGCATAAACTTTGACTTTAGCGTAGAAAATCTTGACAATTTTAATTAACCATAGAACTTTGTTACCGTTTCACACACACCATTTATAAGTTTCTTTATTATGATTAACCAGCTGTTTAATGATATTTTTTTTGATAATTAATAATTAATACTTTTATCTTAATTAAATAAGATTAATCAAGTAGCACTTAAATTTGAGTAAAAATTTACTAAAAACGTATTAAAATACGAAGTCAAAAACTAACCATTAGAGTAATTAAGTTCCTGCCTTTAGTGCCGGTTCACACACGTCAAGTTTGACTCGTCAAGTCTTGAACTTTTAGGAGAGAAGGGAAAAGAGAATGTCATATCGTTTCCCCTCTCTCCTAAAAACTCAAGACTTGACGAGGCAAACATGATGTGTGTGAACCGGCACTTACACATGCATGCGAAGAAATAGTGGAATATCATGCAAATTCCATGAATGTCAAGTTTTAAGTTCTTAATAATTCAGAGTTACCATGTGCGAAACAGGGCTTCATTTCTAAGTAAACAGTTGGCTTTAATAATTATTAGTACTTTTCCTAATGAAATTGATTTTAAAAATTGTTAAATTCAGAGCTCATTCTGCGGAATGGATTAAAATTTGCATAATTAGACCGAAAGTATTGCAGTCTAAGGGGGCCGATTAAAACAAACTTTCTGCTGGCTGGATCCGTATACCTGTTTACTGTTTTAACTAAAAATGTTTCAAAATCGTTTTTGCTTTTTTAAGCATTTTGTGATTGACTAATAGCAAAATGTAGTTAGTACTTTAACCCCTTTTAAAAACATAAATGTTGTGTTTATAATTTGTTTAAAAATCTAGCATGCGTTAAAAAAGTTATATAAGAAAAATTTGAATATTAAAAAAAGAAAAATATACTGCCTGCCGTATTCAAAAAAATAGTTTTATTTTAAAAAATGTTTACAAAACAAATTTTCTTTGAAAATTTTACTTATACCTGTTTAGTGTGTTAACTAAAAATGTTCCAAAATCGTTTTTGCTTTTTTTAAGCATTTTGTGATTGACTAATAGCAAAATGTAGTTAGTACTTTAACCCCTTTTAAAAACATAAATGTTGTGTCTATAATTTGGTTAAAAATCTAGCATGCGTTAAAAAAGTTATATAAGAAAAATTTGAATATTAAAAAAAAGAAAAATATACTGCCTGTCGTATTCATAAAAATAGTTTTATTTTAAAAAAGGTTTACAAAACAAATTTTCTTTGAAAATTTTACTTAATAAACGGTTGTCAAATTAAAAAAACGTTTATGAATAAAGGTTAAAAAACAAAAATGTGACAAGAACTTCGAAACATTTTCAGACTTTGATATAAGAATACAGGGGAATCTCTCTCATTAACCGTTGCCGAAGGGATCATTGAAATGCGTCCCTACAAGGGGAAAGTCATTTTAAAAGAACTCACTACGTTTCTTATGGAATTAAATGTTAAAGAATTTCAAAAACTTATTCAATCATCATAACAAAACATTTTTTTAAAATAAAAGCCGTAAAATAGGCTATACGGCCATGTTCTGACAATTGCAAATCGCTTAACATTTGCGGTATGTTAATCGTAATCGCAAGGAGTTTGGAGACTTCAAATTGCAAAGGTGTGCGCAATTGAACTAGAATATTATTAAGAAACTATGGCAGATCGTAAGCAAAACGCACGAGGTTCAGAATATAGCTAAAGCTAAGTTTAATTTTAATATATTTTGTGTTACATTTTTTACAGACATTTTCTCTTCCTTCATGCAATGGGTACCCATCAACCAGTGACCCGTAATGATAGAAGTCACGGTTCCTTTTTGGTCCCCAACAAACCTGAATAGAATTCTGGCCAAAGAGCAGGGGGCAAATTATGGCAGTCGTGATCGGTTACTTTTTCGATTCGAAAACAATTTTATTTCTAATTCTTTCTGTCCATACTGAACGAATCGAAATTATTTTTTTAGTGTTGTAAAGCATTTATTTTAGTTTTCACAACATTGAAAAAATAAATATGACGATTCGTTCAGTATCGACTGAAATAAAATTGCTTTCGAATCAAAAAAGTATTCGATCACGACTGCCATCATTTGCCCCCAGGTGTTCTCACCTTGCCGGCCCGATTAAACCTTCCTTGTCAGATTCAGTCTGCCAATTATTTTTAATAAAAGAAAAATAGTATAGAATACTTTTAGATGAAATAAAAAAGCAAATAAATTTGTATAAAAAAATAGTATTTTATAATAAATTTAGATCAGTTTGTTGAAAAAATTTTGGAAAATATTTTGTTTTTAGTTTAATAAAATCAAATTTAGGCCCAGGCCCACGCTGTCGACAAGGACATTTCTTTCGTATATTTGTATTGAAAGCAAAAACAAATTTTTGGCTTTTTATTATTGTTTTCAATATAAATATGCGAAAGAAATGTTCTTGTCGACATTGTGGGCCTGGAAGTTATTTTTAATCAGCATGTGAGTTTCTTTTTATACCCTTCACCGAAGGTAAAAGGGTATATATAACTTTGTCATTCCGTTTGTAATTTCTACAATATTGATCCTACACCGTATAAAGTATATATATTCTAAGTCCTTATGAAAAGCGAAGTTCAAATCCGGTTGTCCGTCTGTCCGTCTGTCCGTCTGTCCGTCTGTCCGTCTGTCCGTCTGTCCGTCTGTCCGTCTGTCTGTTGAAATGGGTTTTCCGAAGCCCCCAGATATGATGGGGCCTTCGGTGGGGTATCTTTGTGTCAGGTATTCTTATTATAATTTTGCTATTGAAATTCAGCCAGATCGGTCCACAAATGGCTGAGATATGAGCAAAAAACTACGACTACCTCTAATTTTTCCCAAAAATCCCTTGTGGTTGTTGTATTTTTATTACTTTTTGCTGTATATCTCGGAAACGGCAATAGCCAAAGTTTCCAAATTAGGTACACACATTTAGGTTGCCAATACACACCATCCTACAAAATGTGGGCGGTGTTGGAGAAGTGGGCGTGGTACCTCCCGTACAAAAAAAATTAAAAATTTTATAAAAACCTAAATTTAAGGGCTGCTATATGTTCTATGGATATGACTTATATACCAAAATATCGGAAATTTTTAGTAGAAAACATTTTATAAAAAAATCGCGAAAATCGGTTCAGATACAAAAAAGTTATGACCAAAATTAATTTTTTTTTAAATACCCATTTTCGGGAACCATAGATCTCCCCGAGCCCAAGCTTTATAACTAAAGTAAATGGTAAATTTCTTCTTTAACACGTCGGTATATAAATCTATCAAATCGGTTAAAAAATGGCTGAGTTATGAGCAAAAAACCACGACTACCTCTAAATTTTCCAAAAAAATCCTTTGTGGTTGTGGTTGTTGTTTTCTGTTTTTTTTTTTTTTATTTGAAACAGGTACACATGTTTGTACATGATTGTTCGCTTTAATTGAAAAAAATACACCTATGTACATATTAAACTAATAATGTGACGGAGTATATTCTACTATAATTCTTTATTTTCAACAACGTTAATAGCCCAATGGTCTGGGCGGTTGCCCAAGAAGGTTTGTTTGTTATATTGCCGGGGTTCAAGTCTCGGCATCTCCACCTTTTCCAAACAAAAAATTTTTTAACTTTTTTTTATAAATATTTCTATAAACGATTTTAAAATTATTCAGCGATTTTTGATTTTTTCTTTTTATTGACAATACAAATATGAATCGTTCGAATTACATGTGAAACAAAAACCATATTTTACAATTTGTTTTTGGCTTAAATGTAAATACCTAAGTATGTCGTATGTACGAATATGCAATAGTTATTTATGTGTATTGGTAGGCATTGTTTTCATGATTGTTGTTTTTTTCAGCTTTAGAGACGGATTGTCTCTTCTTACATTTCAATTCAAAAATCTTACACGTGTTGCCATATTATTTTTAAAAAATCTTATTATTTCTAAAAAAAATCCCACTTGTTATTTGAAAACAAAACATTCAACAATAAGTATTTGCGTACGTAAATGTTTAATTTAATCAAAAAGCTAGAAACATTTATGTTTGGATAATTTTATTGACGAAACCAATGACATAGAAACAGATCATAAAATTTGTTCACAGCTTATTCTGACATTAGGCAAGGCAAAGAAATGCTAAAAATTCTTTTGAAAACGCTACAAATAATTCTTAAAGTTGTTCATTATATTGTTTTAAATCCTTATGCATGTAAGTGACTCATTTTAAACAAAATTAAAATAAATTGTAATATTTAAACAAGTATTTAGGTAGATTTGATATAGCATCAGATATAAATACCACAATTGGTTAACCTTGAAATTGTAAGGCCCTCTAATAAAAACAAAATACAAACGGTTTTATAGCTATTTCGATTTAAAATAATTTACAGACATATTTAGACCAGATTATTGTTTTTTTATTTTAAAAAAACAGTCATCATCAATTGCGTAAAAGTTAGTTTATAACAATTTACTCTAGTTTTAATCGCTAAGACTATTCCATCCAACTTTAAAAATTAATCAAAAGAAGCTTAAAACATTTTTCTAAAAAGCTAATAAAATGCCAAATGGAAATTTTACAGCTAAATCTAAGTTTTTGGTGCTGAATTTACTTTCAAAAATAAAAAATTCCCACACTACTTAAAAGTCTTCATTAAAAATCGCCCAAACATTCAGGGTTATCGTCTTGTAAAAAAATAAAATGAAATTTATTTTTACAATAAAATAGGAATTATCCATTTCCATACGAAATTTCATTTTGAAAACAACTATTTTTTTTAGTCAAAATTTATTATAATTTATTATAATACATAAAAAACTTATGTTATATCAATACCTATTCTTCAATTTTTAAAATAATTCTAAAAAAGTTAGAAACATTTAATTAAAATGCTTAAAAAAAATGCGAAGCGCTTAATGAAAGTATTTTAGCTAAATTAAAATTTTTTATCTAAGTTAAGCTGCAAAATTGCCAAAATGGTCACACTGCTTAAAAACCATACAAACAAGCAGGGTTATCCACTTTAAAAAAAAATTGTATTTAGGGAATATTAGAAATGCCCTCATCATCTAATTTTACGACTACAAAAAACCGCTAACATAACGAACAGTGATCTAGTGTCGTCGAAATATTAAAAGCAATCTTTGCCTTTTTATTGTTGACATTGATGACATATTAGTCACTTTTTTAGACAATTTATACAAAAATATATTCATATATACCTATATACGGGCCTGATCTGAAATCACACCTGTGACTTTGTGGTGTTTTGAAAGTCATACCGTTGTTGTGTTTCTTGGTGTGATTTCTGCAATTGAAGATCACACAAAAACGGGACGCTAAAATATCACACGTGTGATTTTAGTTAAAGTGAGTTAAAGTGATTTTCAGAACAGGCCTGATAATATCTTCTGCACAAAAGCGATTTAAAAGCATACACAATTTAAGCAATTTCTTGGTAGGTTTATGTTGTATTATTGATAAATAAAAAACATTTAAATTGGTTTGCGACTTTTATTAACCAAAACGACAGTTTACGATTTAAAACGGTTAATGGTAACCCTGTAAAATATTTGTGTGTTGTTTTTTTGTGGTTTTTTTCATTTAAAATACTTACGGTAAACTTCTTTTTTTTTTATTTAATATTACCTTCTGTATTATACAGAAACAACAAACACATACATACTTCATTTCACGATTAATATAATTGATATCAAGTACTCATATCAACAATAGTTGTTTATGTGGCTCGATGGCCGAATGGTCTAGCCACCAGTCTGGTTTTTACAATTTGCTATTAGCTTTGAGGGTTCGAGTCCCACTCATTACAATTTTTTTTTGGTTTTTAAAATTTTTTTTAAACTAAAAAGAAATTGAACGGTTTTTGACTTTTTAAAATTTGTTAAATATATTTATAAATTTTATATACCTACATATGTTGTATACATATTTACGCCTTTTAATTTACCCTCTTTTTTATTTTATTTGTATACCCTTTTTTTTTAATTAATTTTGTTTATAGGTATTTTTCTCTTTTTTTATAGGTAATTAAGTTTGTTTAAATAGTTCCGTTTCATATCTTAAAGATCGGATCAAATTTTCTTAAATTCTTATTTAAATATTCAATTACCTATTCAAAGAATTGAATTTTTGAATTTTAATTTGAATATAAAAGATGTTTTCATCGTTTGCTTTGGGTTTCTTCTTTTTTATTCAAAAGATGTCATCACGAAAACATTTTATAAAGGCAAATCGTCGTGCCGAAATTATCTTGACCTAGGTTTATCATAAGAAAAATATTTTTGGAATTTGAATACCTATGTACCTATTTGCAAAAGCGGTTTTTACCCTTGTGTTAAGTGTAAATGTCCGTTTTACTTAATTCGATTTTATGCTATATTTCCAAAGAACGCTATTTAAGTAACTTTCTGTTCTTATCGCACCATGGTGAAGGGTATTTAAGATTCGGCATAGCCGAATATAGCACTCTTACTTGTTTTCCCTAAAATTCTCTTTAAAATAAAAAATTTTGTTAACCACAAAATACCCAAACTAAATCATATTTTCATTAAACTACATCTTTTAACACTTAAATCAATATCAAACAAATATTTTCATTTAAGGTTCACAATCTTCAGCGGGTAATTCAACAAATGCCTCTACATCGGGAACGTCCAGTAATAATAATGCCGCAAGTGCAAATTCGGCCAGTGGCAATGGAGCAGCAGCAGCAATACAAACAACCGCCGCCACAGCTACCCAAGATTCACAGGCCAACAATGGCGGCGATAACGATAATGGAGCCACAAATGCATCATCCAACTCAGCAACGGCCAGCACAGGTGGAACACAAACACAACAGTCAACGACGACAATGGGTTAGCGAGATTAAACCACAAAGAACTCCAGCTTCTGTTATGGGGATAAATGTTAATGGTGGATTTAAAAATAGTTTTATTTTTAAATCAACCAGATGACAAACAATTGCAATGAGGCAATTTTTCTTCTAAATACTTTTTTTTTTAATGAGTAAAATAAATTCGAGAGAAAACAGAAATTTATATATTGAAAAACTTTATAATTAATTATAACATAAAATAACAATAATATAAAAAAAAACAAACAAAAAACAACTTAATTAAGAAACAAAAAACCAACCAACGTTTAAGATGAAACCAGGCGAAAATTTAAAAACAAAAAAAATATATAAATAAAAAATTAACTTAAATATAGAAAAAAAAAAAAAAAAAACAAATGTAAACCAATCCCTACATGAAAACAAAAAATACATTATTTATATAAATATCTAAAACTCCTAATAAGCGTCTTAACAAAAACGATCCCATTTATTCTAAAACTATAAACAGAAATCTTCAAAATCTATAGCAACTCTGTCTTAGTTTTCCCTTTCCCCCTATTTTTAAACATTTCGTAGCAAAAACAACAGAGAAACAAAAGAAAATTAAGTTAAGGCTCTTAGAACTATATAGAGATTACTAAAATATCACTTTAAAGCTTTAAATGTTTTAAATATATATTTTTTTTTTTTTTATAAAGATTTTTAAAAAAAAAATAGTATTTTAGGTTATGTATGACAAATTTTGAAATATGTGTAAAAAACATGTTTAAATAAAAAATTTGTGTTGAAAAAATTGTAAATTTTTTACAATGTTAATTTTTAAAAAACTGGTTTTTAGTTACTCAATATTTTACAAAATAAAAACATTTTTCAATTACAAAAAAATAACGGGTTTTCAAACACAAGTTATTTCTTTTAATTATATGCTTTTAATTTGCTTTAAAACTAAAAATAATCAAGAATATTTAAAGAAAATCTTAAAATCTTCAAAAAAAAAAAAGGAAATTAAAAAATAATGGGTTTTTTAAATCTGGGGGGCTACTCTCTATTGCGATGTGAAAGAAAATTGTAGCAAATCTAGCGATTGGTACTCTTCAATACGTTTGCGCATGGGTCTTTCGCATCTTTTAATTTTTTTTCTTTTCGTGAATCATCACTTTTATTTTATTTAAATTTTCCCATTTCAAATATTTTTACACACTTTGGCATTTCATTACTGTAAATCCGCGCCATCTGTCATTTTTATTGCCACTATCGCTTCATTTTCAGAAAATTTTGCGATAGTGATAGAGAGTACCAAGTTGCCATTTAGCTTTCGCATCGAAATTGTTTTCGCATCGCAATAGAGAGTAGACCCGCTGTTTTAAATATAATTATTTTTAGCAGTAATCTTTTAGAATTTAAGAAAAAGTGAGTAATTATTCAGCCTTATTCCGGTTGTCGTTGTCGTAATCGCTCAAGTCGTTTTTTGTAAGAGATAAAAGAACACTGGTTGTGTGTTTCTTTAATCTCTTACAAAAAACGACTTGAGCGATTACAACAACGACAACGACATCCGGAATAAGGCTGATTATAAAATAATTTTTTTTTTTAAATACCTGTATCAAAATTAACAGTTTTTTCCTTGGTGCTGGATCAGCCAAGTCAGGTGTAGCTGAACAAGTTTTTTTTTAATTCTCATTTTAACCCGTGTGTGAGTTCATATGCAATCAGGTTGTGCCTGCAATTTTCTTTTATTTACCTTAAGCTTAAACTCATCTAAAATATTACGAATACAAAAACAAAGGGAAAAAAGATAATTGTCATGAACGGCTAAATCTATAACCCTATTTGATTCTCTTTTCCCCATTTTACTAAAAACTAAAGACTTGACGAGTCAAACTTGATGTATGTGAACCAGTACTACTTATTTCCTTTTAATAAAAAATTTCTTAAATTTGATGTTAAACTAAAAAGAAATCTAAACCATTTAATGAAAAGCTTAAAATCTTAAAAAAAGAAAAAGTTATTTTAATCATTATTTGAATAAGGAAAATATATATAACGTTTTTTTTTTTCAAATCAGTATTTAAAATAAAAAAAATCAGTTGTGTGATGAAAAACGATTTTGAAAACAAAACAATTTAAAATCGAAAATAAAATTACCAGTATCTTTAAAAATTGATTTTTAATAAATTTTCCCTTTATTGTCTATATTCTTCAAAATTTATATTTATGGCCTGTTCGTCGATAACGAATGAAGACTTCGTTCGCTTAACCTACATGCAAAACAAAAACCATATTTTAAAATTTCTTTTTGTTTTAAGTTTAATTTAAGCGAACGAAGTCTTCGTTCGTTATCGACGAACAGGCCCTTAATCAACTTTTTAAGTAAATTGAGATTTTCATGCCGTGTGGAAGAGAAAGATACAACTCGTCGATCAGCATATTGTTTTTCTTCAATTTTTGGGTTTCCTCGTACACAGAAAAAATTAAAAATTGTCTCTAATCACCAAATTCATAGAATCAAACAAGTAATTTGTTGATTTTGCACCTATTACCAAAATAATTATATAGATTACGAAAAATTGTAAAAATTTAAAATTGTGAATATCAATAAACGATATTTTTAATTTTAATTAAAAAATTGATCAAAAAACTTTGCCGTTTCAAACAATGTGTTAATTGATTTAATTAAATATATAGCTCAGATTTTGGCAATTTCCAACCACAATTCTACAAGTTTAAATAAGCGCGTAGAAGCTAGCTTTATCTCAACAATAAATTTCGGTGTATTTATCAAACTTAAAAAAATTGTGAATTTAGCACGTCATACGGAAAACTTATAAATAAGTTTATTTTAAACGACAAAATCAATTGAGATTTTTTTTTTAATATAATTACTATCAAGGCGAATTTACACAAGGTAAACTTATCTTGCTACGTAAGCAACAGCTGATTACTAACCTTGTGTCAAAATGGTATACGTTCCTGTTGGTTCTGGGGAATCTTAACTAAATTCTTTAATTTTCGATTAAAATTGTGAAATTTAAAACTTTTTTAAGTTATAAAATTTCAAACAAACACAATTTAATATAAAAACAAAATTAAATATTTCTTTGAATTTTTGACACAACGTTAAAATGTTTAACAGTGTTGTAAAACGTTTTCAAAATAAGACCACCTTGTATGAATTCGCCTTGATTACTATATTAAATGCAAATTTTTTTCATAACAAAACTAAAATGTTAATTAAATCAAAAATTTAATTTTTTATTTTCTTTCAACAAAAAATATAATTTATTCAATTATCACATTAATAAAATTGAAATAATTTTTTAACAATTTTTTTAATTGATAAAAAAAAACTACTGATAATCACCACTATCGTGAATTATTTTTCCCTCTTTTTCCACTTTTCACATACTTGCGATCATGAAACACTCCCATGAAAAAAAGGTAATTCAAAGGAGAATAATAAAGTGAAAAAATGTTCACGGGAAAAAATTCCCCTTATCGTGAAAAGTTTTTCCCTCGTAATTTGTTCACGTTTCCCTTAGATTTGTTCACTTTATTTTTGCTAGGCAACAGAGCATGCATGTAAGTAGTTCGTCCTATAAATCGAATATTAAGGGCTAGATCCGTTAATAAGGCACACACCGACATTTTGGCTAACAAATTGGAATACAAAAGACTGATTGCTTGCTGATTTGTAAAGCCTTCGACAGACGTAGTGAATTTTGGAATATATTTTACTACATAAAATTTAAAAACTTGCAAAAAACTAACGTTGTAGTCAAAATAACTATCTCTCCAATACTAAATATTTTGCTTTATTATTTTAACTTTTCTTTTAAATATATACGTGTATATTTTTGAACAAAAATTTCATTGATTTTTAATTTTTTTAATCTTTCTTCTTTTTTTACATTCACGATTGCTTTTTTCTCTTCGAGGGGAATGAAAATTTCATGGGAACAAAAATTCCACTTGTTATTCACGATAGGGGTGAAATTTTGTTGAGTGCCAAGCTGCAAATATAAATATAAGAATTTTTTTGTTTCTACTGTAAAATGTGCTGAAAGGGAGTTAGCAAGTTTGCATATTAAGCCGACGATATGTTTACTGAAGTGTATTTTGAACACAAATTAGGACTTTTATTCAGGGCCCAAATTACCGCATACGTGATCGAATAAAATTGTTCGTAATTTTTCTCTTTGGGATTACTGCATTCGGTATCGAACAAGCACAATCGAAATTTGAGATGATAGCATACGATAACGAGGGCGTAATCGAGTATCAGGTGTTTAAATTTTACTCGTCCTCTCAGTACTGATCGAATCATAAAATTTTAAATTGTGTGTGCAAAAAATATAAAAAGATGTAAGTTTATTATTATTTTTAAAGTTTTAAAGTGATTATTGTTGATAGGACTTATACCAGCAAAATAAATGGAAAACAAAAAGATGTTATGGCGCAGTACTGGTCGATCATCCTAATTTGGCCATTTCCCTCATTTCTTTTCGGATACGTTCTGTGTTATAATCAACTTTAGAATCGGAAGACGATAAGCACAATGATAGCAATTTAGCCATTCCTTCTATAATTTTATTTTTAAAAATATTTAAATTCACTGAATGTTGAAAAAAGCAGCGAAAATTTGGTTTTGTTTTAAATTTTTTATTAAACATGTACTTAATCTTCTTATTAGTGTCATTCAGCTGATAATAATATGCACTTAGCATATGTTTTTATTCTATTCCAACGTAACACAAATCTAGTACATTTTTCAAAAATTTCGTTACGTCAGCTATCGAATGCTATAATCCATCCATTCGAAACGTGACTAAATTTTATTCGATACGAAAGTTTTTTCGTTCACGTATGCGGTAATTCGGCCATAGAAATGAGTTTTAAAATCGCTCAAAATTCATCACACCTGCTAAACACGATCGTTTTGAAAGCGAATATTTAGCAGTAGCGGTTTTCACTCTGGCTAACAAAGAATCATTGAGACCTTGTTAGTCTTATTAATGTTGTTAACGTACTAACATTAAAAAATGTATTTATTAAACTTTTATTTACTACGCAGTAGTTGAAAAATCACACAAAAACCTGTAGTAAAACACTTGTATTTATTATACAGTTGACGAAACTCTATCTCTCTCTTTCTCTCCCTCTGCAGATTCATTAATTTACAGAGCATGGCTGATTGTTTAAAAAAATATATTTATATTTAAAAAATCGCTCATTTGCTGCAACATCGTTATAACTCAAAAATATTAGTTTTACAAAAAAAAAAAACGACTTTAAAGTTTTTAATTTACACACAAAATAATGGGAAAAGGAAATTTGTTCTTCTTCTTTCAAGAGATTTAAGTATGCAATATTTTCTAAAAAATGGTTTGCTATGCATTAGACATTTGCGATATTTGACTTACGACGTTGTTGCGATACGATTATTTTTAGCAAATTAATCTTGTAGATTACTCTTTTAAAAATCATATAACATCTTCTAAATTCTGGGGTCTGGGGCATACGATATCGAGCAAAATTGGTCGAAATTATATATTTTGTTATCATGAAACTCGAAATCGAATGAAATGTATTGAATTTGAAATAATAGCATTCGATATCGAGTAACTCGACATTACATTGTTCGAGTGTTCATCGTATGCAAAAAAATTCGATAGCTTAGTCGATACGATCGTATCGAATTCGGTGATTGGAACCCTGTGTTTTGCTTTTTAAATGATTTTTTACTTAAAAAAAAGGAACTTTCGTTTAATATATGCAGCGTTTACGTTGAAATACTGTGTTGTAAATACCCAGTTTTTTTTAAGGACCAGAACTTACATATTTGTTGAAATAAGTCAGTCAAATATTATTAAAAAAAAAAAATTTTTTTTAACCAAGGTTTACTAAAATACAGGTTATCAAAATATTAGGATTTTTTTTTAATTAATAAAATTTCTGCTTCAAATACCGTTTAGCAAGATTTGCTAAAAATACTGGTTTTTTGAAATTTATCCATCACTTATTAAAATAGTTTTTTACTGTACAAAAATTCCCTATCAAAGCAAAAACATTTGATGGCCCTGTTTTCATAGCAAATTGATCTTATTAAAAAAAAAATTGTGATTCCTAAAAATACTGGTTTAATATGTTACTTTTTAGGGAAGTTAGTTCTACATTTTTTTTTTGTTATTGTTAGAGCAAATTAGAGTGCATTTTTAAGAAATACTGGTTTTTAAGCGAACTAATCACCCGTATTGTGTTTGGCGTATTTAAAATACGCCTACGACTGTTTGGTGTTAGATGAAAGGAAAAACGCTCACGTTCCCTTTAATATAATACCAAACCGTCTTAGGCGTATTTTAAATACGCCAAACACAATACGGGTGATTAGTTCGCCAAACACAATAAGGGTGAATATGTAGAGTCATAAAGTAAAAGAAAAAGATTTATAACTTTATTAAAAGATTTTTTTACAAAATACTGGTTTTTAGGAAAAAGTTTCTTATAGTTTTAAGAGTCTTAATTGATGTTTTATTTTTAATACTTTAAATTATAACAAGAATCTAGCGAAAGTCCTTAAAATAGCAGAAATTCTTAACCTTAAAAATAACGGTTTACAGTTTATTAATCATTTAACAAAAGAGAAATCAAAAAACATGAAAATTATGAGAATAAAATATTATTAATTAAAGAAAAACAACAACAACATATGGCACCATTTTTATTGATAATTATGAAATTAAATTTAAACAGAAAAAAAAATAAAATAAAAATAAATAAAAACCGTATAATTTGTCTGTATAACAAAAAAGAAATTAAAAAAAAAAAAAAAAAACTATTTCTTTTAATTTTGGAAAAAGCAAGAAAACATTAAAAATTTATTTAGCAAATTTATGCTCTACACAAAAATTAAAATAAATTATGAATGAAAAAAACACTAATTGTCCTAAAAAAAAAAAACAAAAAAACCTCTACTCCTCTTACAAAAATTAAAAAAAAAAAAACATAAAAAACAAGCCTACATTTATTAAGAAAACAAAAAAAGAACGTAGCATAGCAGTTTAATTGTAATTTAATTTAATAAATATTATACATATTAACAAAAAAAAAAAAAAAACAATAAAAAAAATTGACAAAAAACTTGTAGCTGCAATTCGAAAAAATAATAATTATAAAAGTATAAAAAAAACTACAACAAAAATATAATATTAAATAATTAAAATACAACAAAAAAAAGCCTATAAAATTAAATTTAATTGCTAAATAAATTCTTTTTAGTAATAAGAGTAACAAAAACAAAACAAAAACTAAAAAAAATAACATTCATTCTTATTTTTTATTAATTATTTTTTTTTTTCATTTAGTTTAATTAATATAATTTTTAAAATTTAATTTTAAATTAAAATTAACCTTAAAAGAAATCAATAATAAGAAAACAATAAATTTTATTCAACAAAAACACTATTATTAAAAAATTTTTGTATTTTTTTTTTTCTTCAAAACTTCTAAAACAGTAAGAAAAGTTCAAAAAATACTGGTTTTACAAAAGTCGTAAATACTTTTTCAAACATTGAGCCAGCAGATTCCTAAAATCAATAATATAGGAAAACTTATCTTTATGACATAGAAAACGCTTAGACTGGAAAGGGAGAAAGAGATAAAAAGTAAAAACACTTAATTCATCTTTAAAAAAAAACTACTTTTATTATTGCCTTAGTAAAAATTTCTTTATTTTGTTGTTGTAACTTCAACCACACAAAGTCTTAAAAGAAAATTTTGATTTATTCTCATGAAAGAGTTTCTACTCTAATCGTGACCCTATGTTCCATGATTTTTAAATTTATTTTAAAGAAAACACTAAAATACTCTTGAAAACTCTCTAATAGAGTAAAAGATAAGAAATACTTGTTTTTTTAGACTGTTTAACTTTTAAAAACAAATTTAATTCTCTTTAATTAAAATAAAATACAAGACTTTTAAATTTTCTAAAAAAAAAAAAAAATACTGGTTTTCCAAAAAAAAACAGTATTTCTAAAAAATTTCGTTTTTTCCAAGTCTTCTACTTTCCTAAATCCCTATACAAATAAAAAATTTATTCGAAATTAGATTAAATAGAAAATACCGGTTTTTCGAAAATCTTGGTTTATTTTCAAAAACTATGTATTAACTGGCTTTACAAAAACCGGTTTTCTTAAAAAAAATTTGCTTCTTCCAATACTTTTATTATAAATCTCTAAACAAATTAACATTTATTTAAAATTAATTTAAAAAAAATAACGGTTTATTTTTAATATTGTTTTTAATTCAGAAATTATGTAGTTTTCCAGTACTTCAACTCATAGAAGTCTGTCACAGCTTAAAAGGATTATTAAGCAAAAAGAAGAAAAAAAAAAAACAAATGAAACAAAATTATCCGTTTTTGAGCAACCAGTATTTTTTAAAATTTTTCTAGCTCTTTAACTTTCAGAAATTAAGATAACTAAATAACGCTATCAAGTAGTTTAAAAACAAACCTTAATTCGTTATAAATTTAAAAAATTGTCTTTAAAGTAAACCCGTATTTTTTTAAAATGTCGTTCTTCTCTAACACTTTAACTCGAAAAATCTAATAGAAACTTCAACGCAGTTTAAATTAAATAATAGGCTGTAGAGTTACCAGTATTTCTTTAATATTTTGTATTTTTTTAAAGTTTATATATATTTTTAATATTCTATCAATAACTCAACTTAAATACAATATGAATTTAAAATACTGGTTTTTGGAAAAAAAAAATTTCAAAAATTTTGTAATACTCTGGCTTGTTTTAATTATAGAAATCTATAAAACTAGGAAAACTATCTTAAAATTCTAAGAACAAAAAATCCTGGTTTTCCAGAGACTTCAAAACTTTTTAGCTTTTTTTTTGCGTATAAAACAAAAAGATACAATTTAATCCATTTTAAAAATTCTTGTTTATTAGAAACAAGTATTTTAAAAAAAATGTGCAGCACATATATTCCAAAATTTTTCAGATCTTATACTTACAATTATCAATAACATTTCCAAACATTCCAATAAAAAAAATGTTTACAAAAAATAAAGTATTTTTTAAAAATTATTCTTAAACATTTTCGTTTTTTACAATAGTTATAAAGAAAACTTTTACGCAATTTTTAAATTGGAAAGAATTTCGAAATCGCTTGTAATAAACTACCAAAAAACTTTCACCCTTAGGCTAGATTGATCGAAACTTATTCTTTTGATATCATGACACTCGATATCAAATGAAGTGTTTCGGAATTTGAGATGATAGCATCCGATATCGAGTAGACAAAGACATAACATCTCTCGAGTTTTCATTCTATACGTCACACATATTGGTTTTGTTTGCCAATCTAACCGGACGTTTAGCAAAAAATGAAATTTAAAAAATGTAAAAAATTGACAGACAACAAAATTCTGCATTGTTTAGTGAATTTTCAAGTCTTGTGCTCGAGATTTGTCGTTTTGGAACGCTGCTAAAGTCTACAAAGTTGAGTAAATTCAATGCATGTTCATTGACTTTTTACATTTTGGAAAGGTTTACAATATATTTTTTGTAGCTAAACGAATAAAGATTTTATATTAATGAAAGACTATTATAACAGCAACTTAAAACAATTTTTAGAAAAATTTTATTTTTAATTTTTATGTTAAAAAAAATTCGTTCATTCGCTTTTGCAAAAAAAAAAAAATAAAAGATTTTTGAAAGTGAGTGCCGGTTCACACACGACAAGTTTGACTCGTCAAGTCTTGATCTTTTAGAAGCGAAGAGAAAAGAGATTGCTATTTCTTTTCCCCTCTCTCCTAAAAACTCAAGACTTGACGAGACGTGTGTGAACCGGCACTGAAGGTAATCGCTAGCCTAAAAATGTTATACATCAATATAAAATTTGAAATCTCACCTTTTAGACTCAAAGAAGGAACGTTGCGCGTTGAACCATTTTATTTCCATATAAATAAACGCAATTTTTAATGTTACTGTTACTTCAAAGTATAACGGACGCTGTGGCCAAAACTATACAAAGCATGATTGGGAAAATGGCTAGGGAAAACAAGGATACCAACTAGTTTTTTCATTCGGGATTTCCCGAAAAAAATACCGGGAAAGAGAACGTGTTTCTCATCAAACAAAATGCTGTCAAAAGAATCTGTAAGTGCTTTTTCTGGACTAAAATCTTTTTTCAAAGAAAGACTTTGTATTTTTTTAAGGTAACCTTACGACTCTTTTGTATGAAAAATACTGGAATGTTTTTTTAGTATTCATAGAAAATGTTATTAAGGCCCCTATTACGGGTAACAACTCAACTCAGTTGAGTTGTAATAAATACAACTGGTTGTGATCAGTTGTAATTTTTGTTCACCGCAATTAAGCATTTTTGTAAACCATAATAAACAAATTAAGAAATTACAGTAATAGGGGCCTAAAGTTTAGTTTATGAAATGAAATACTTAATAAATTAACTTTAAAGGTTTTATATCAATGCTGTTGGCTTTGCATTAAATATAAACTTAAAATGCGTTTATAATCTTATTTAATAGATTTTATGAATTTTTTTGTTGAAATCAAATAAAAGAGTTTGCACCGTTTTGATTTGTGCGGGAACTTTTGGAAAATTGAAAAATCAATTCCTCTATCCGTTTATAGGCAAAAGATTTGGACCCTACCTAGATGATTTTTACATATACATATTTTCTTTCTACTTAATAAACTGCTTATTAACAATTAATATTTAAAAATTAACCAGAATTTTTCTTAAATTTGTTTCCGAAAATAAAAAGTAATTATGGGGTTAATTTAATTAAAAAAAAAAAAATGTAAGAAATATATCTTTTTTAGTATTTCTTTTTGTATATTATTTTAAATTTTAAGTTAAATGTTTTATTATTGATAGTTTTTATAAACTTTATTATTATTATTTAAAGCATTGCAAGCATACATATTAACTTGATATATAAATTACTACATAAATATTTTAAACGTTAAACGATTCCTTTTACTTTTCATACAAACAAATAATCTATTATAAAAATTCTTTTCTTCCTTGTCCCCTTTATTGCCCTTTTAAATTAATTTGTTTGTATAAAAAAAAGTTTTAAATTTATTAAAAAAAAAATAATAAGAAAAATAAATTGTTTCAACAATATTTTTTAATAAAAAATATGTCAATAATTTTTATTATTAAAAAACCAACTTAGTTTATTTTTAGAATTTATTTAATAATTTTCTTTCTTAACATTATTTTTAAAAATATTATAAAAAAAAAACAATACTAATTTAAAATACTAAAACTTAAAAAAAATCAAACCAACAAATTAAGCAAAAAAAATATATAACAAACAAATTTTTTTTAGCAATTAATTTCAAATTTTTGTTTTAAGCGCAGAAAATTAAAAAAAAAGGAAATAAACAAAAAAAAAACAGGAATGTTGTCGGGCAATGTCATAAAAATGCTATTTATTATATTTAAACAAAATAAAAAACAACATTTAACAAAAACATTAAAAAAACCCATATAAAAACAACAACCACAACAAACAAAAAAGTAAACTTTACTTATGTTAGTTAATCGTAAAAATGAGAAGAAAAACCATCAATAAAACAAATAAAAATTTAAAAAAAAAATTCACAAGTGTTTTACTTTTTTAAAATAGATGCAGTAGATATTTTTATAACTTTTAAATAAAATGACTATGGCAACTTTTTTTTACATTTAAATTGAAAAACTATGGCTGCAGGGTTGTTAGATGTGACGATTTTTTTGAGAAAATACAGTAATGACGATTGACGATTTTTTTACTAAAAGTAATATGACGATTTTCTGGCATCAATAAAACACTTACAAGAAATATTTACAATTATATTGGGAACAGTCCAACACGTAAAATTCAATTATTCGATATACAAAAATTATTGGAAATTATTTTTAAAAATTGAAGCACAGCCGCGAATAACGTTGTAAACGCCACATTTTGCAAAAACTGTTTTTTTGCAGATAACCGTTAACCTTACTCTCTTACACAGTTTAAACATCAAATCAACCAAAACTATGCACCTTAACCCCTTCAAAATGGCGTACAAAGTGTCAGCCAGTGGAAGAACATTGCAAGTTACTAACAAAATGATGAAACCGAAATGGTTTTGCAGTGTGGAATGTTTTAAAAGCCTTTTGCATTAAAGTTTTTATTATCATTATTTTTAATAATAGAAAAAAAAATTTTTAACACAAATAATGCTGCCTGTCAAAAAACGATTTTTTGCTCTCCTGAAAAATTATTATTTTGTAACTTAAAACGTTATTCGCGGCTGTGCTTCAATTGGTGAAATCCGGTTTGCGTTTTTATGATTTCGATTTGCGTTGCTACATACAATTGGATTTTTCACTGAAGTTCACATCACATGTGAAGAATTTTTCTATTTGCGTGTTAAAAGTTGGAATTCCCATTTAATATGTTAGGTAAGTTATTCTAAGCATAGTTGCTTGTTAGGAAGTAAGAAGTTAGTTCTTAATAAGAAGTTGTATGGAAAACTTAGTGCCAAGAAAACAAAATGCATTGGTTCGGAACTAATATTGGACGTAATAAAAGGTTTCAAGTGGGGTGAAAAGGCTGTTGATGTAGACAGAACCGTTGGTTTAGCACCTTTAACAGTAAAAACAATTTGCAACGGAGATAGCGCTAAAAATTAACTATTTAAAGATAGCTCGAGTTAATAGCAAATGAGATTCTATTTTTTATTAAATGTTTTTGTGAATATGGATAAATGAAAAAAATAAATTGTTGTTAAGTTTTTATGAAAATATATTTTTTCTTATGTATTTCTTTTTAAATGATAAATATATTTCAGGCCACTTGCTGAAATAAATAGAATAAAACTTAACCATATCACTTTATTTATCATTAATAGAATTTCTTGCTAAAAATTTATATTTTTGGACCAATCAATTCAATAAATTGTCTCTGATTTGTAAAATTTATTTGTTAAAAATTAAATTATTTGACGATTTGTTGACGATTTTGTTAAATATTCGTGACGATTTTAACGAATTTTGTTAAAACTTTTGACGATTTTTTAAGAAAAAAGCCTAACAACCCTGTATGGCTGACAGCTTTCAACTTCTCAACAAGTTAAAAGTCTACCAGGCGCCCAATTTTTATGAAAGCAGTAAGTTGTTTTTCTTGATAAAAATAAAAGCTTACTTTTAAGCTGTTTCAAATATTTTAATCAGACAGGGCGTTTTATATCGGGTATGTTGTGACAATCGCCAAAAGTTTAGCGACTTCAAATCGCAAACGTATAATCAAGCGAAATAGAATATTTTTAAGAAATTATGGCAGATCGAAAGCAAAATAAAACCCCTATGGACACGCGTTAACCTATTAGGCCGTGTTTTTTTTAACATTGGAGCTGTATAGGATTTATACAGCCATGTTCTGACAACCGTACGATTTGAAATCGCAAAACGCCAGATTTATTTTATGGTGATCAGAAACTCGTGCGTTTTGCTATCGATCTGCCATAGTTTCTTAAAGTTTACTGAAGCATTCTTTTGAGGTTGGAAGTCACCAAATTTCTTGCGATTTACAGTAAACGTATTATGCAATTTCAAATCAAATCGCCAATGTTTAGCGTTTTGCGATAGTGTTTGAGTTAGTCAACGAAAAGTGTTGTTTTTATCAAAGTTACTGATTTTTTGGGCCTGGCCAGCGAACTGAAAATGCTCAGGGGGCAAATTATGGCAGTCGTGATCGAATACTTTTTCGATTCGAATGCAATTTTATTCCGAACGAACGAATCGTAAAGAATTAGAAACAAAATTGCTTTCGAATCGAAAAAGTATACGATCACGACTGCCATAATTTGCCCCCAGATTGGCCTTAAACTTTCCACATTTTTTATTTTTTAAAACAAATAAATTGATGGGTGCGACTTTAAGATTTCCAACTTTAGATATAAAAACCATTCTATTTTACGCTTACGAAGTTTTCGAAATTACATTATTTTTTCACAAAAAGTTGTCAAGATGAGATTACAATTGCGTCGCAAATGTCATTTTCGATCAAATAGCGATTGCGTAGGTATGAAGAAAATCGACGTTATCCTGATTTTCGACTAAAAGATAATAATACTTTTTTTTAAGTAATCTCTAAAACTGGAGGTCCACACCACGTTTTCCACATCCTCTGCATCTTTCGAAAAAGAAGAATTAATGTAGTTGTACGTAGCAAGTTACATGTAAAGAGGCGTTCGGACGTATCATTTTTATTTGCGATGATTCCGCGCCGTGATGTATTTCTGAACAGGCGCTTTAACTTGATGCGTAGAATGCGAGGAAATGCATGGTGTGGATCTCCAGCTTAAAAGTACTAAGTATATGATATGAAGACTTTCAATTGGTTCTGAATCTTAGCAGGGATGAATGTTTAATGTTTTTGTGGACTGCACTTAAAGAGGATTGTAAACAGTAATACAGAATTAAAAAAATTTTAACTTAACTAAATTGTAGTTGTAAAACCTAATAGGGGCATTAATAAGGTTTGCGCATGCCGGGATTTCTTAAGTTACATGTTTGATTTCGATGCAACTCAGGGGGATACTTTCTATTGCGATGCGAAAGAAAATGGTAGCAAATCTAGTGATTAGTACTTTTTAATGCGTTTGCGCATTTGTCTTTCGCATCTATTAATTTTTTTCTTTTCGCAAATTATCACTATTTATTTTATATAAATTTTCCAATTTCAAATATTTTCATATATTTTAGCATTTCATTACTGTCAATCTGCGCCATCTTTCATTTTTATTGCCAGTTTTACCTCATTTTTAAAAAATTTCGCGAAAGTGATAGAGAGTACCAAGTTGGCATTAAGCTTTCGCATCGAAATTGCTTTCGCATCGCAATAGAGAGTAGCCCCCAGGCTGCAATATATTTATATAAGGACCATTTTTATTTAGTGGATACTGAATTTCCCTTCTAATTACATTTGTAAAACAAGAATAAACTATAGAGCACTGCTAGCTCTTTATGTTCGAAAATCTCTGTGCTAATGGCTGTTTTACTGTGAAAGGCGTTTTTAAGTGGATTCGAAAATACACTCATTTGTTTGTACATATTTATAGCCGATAGGCTGGTTGGATTGGCGTTTGATTAAGTAAATAAAACAACGTTTGTCCTGTTAAATTAACGTTTATTTAATAAAATTTTTTTGCAAATTTTTTATTTTAGTTTAAAGTAATGCAAAATAAATTAAAGCTTAAATCATGGTAAAAATTTAATCAAAAATCTTGATCAATCAATTATTCGATTAATCAGAAATTGCATCCACACAAATGTCCACAAAAAATTTTGGAATTCAAAATAAAATAAGCGATTTCATTATGAAATAAGAAACGGCCTCATCTACAAAATCGTGATGAACGCCAAAGATAACGTTTAACGTTTTTTTAATTAATGTATTTGTTAGACATGGACAAATTGATGCACGCTTGAAACTAGAAAACATTGTATATGTACTTTGTTAGCGTTAATGTTTTAGGTACAATATGTACGTATGTATATAAATTTTTAAATATGAAAATTGCTATTGCAGCATGTTATACGTTAAATAATGTAGATATAAAGCAAACAAAAAAAAATAACTTTCTGAAAGAAGACTTTTAAAATGAGATGTTTTGGTCAAACAAAAAGACAAATTCACGGAATCCCATTAATAGTTAAATCTACTTCAACTCTTTATTAACGCCTTAAACCTCCTCTGCCAAAATGCTTCTTTCCTGCAGCTGCCGCTTGAATATTGTAGGCCGAAAACTCGCGTTTATAGGAAGGTTTTGAATAATTCTCATTCGGCGTAGCTTTACCATGATCAGATTGGGAAAAACCGGAATAACTGGGGTCATAACTAGATGAGGAACCAGCACCATCATTTATATTTCTTTGAGAATAAGCGGCGGATCTGGACCTGGGATCATTACGTACCATAAAAGTGCCATCAGCACCTCTAATACTTTGTATTATAGGCTGTTTTGGTTGTTCTCTAGGATTAAGAGCATTTATTCTCTGAGGTGGACTATTATTTGTCATGGTTTTATAACTGTTCATAGCCGGAGTTTCTGCTGTAGCCAGGGCGGAAGGTATTTGTGACATTTTATATATATCTAAAATTTGCCTTTGTACTTTATACATTTCCATAGCATTTGTATTAGTATTTGGCTGTTTGATAAGCTCTGCAAAGTCATGTATGGCCATTAGTTGATTTTCATTTAAGTCCCGAATTATTTTTATTATTGGCGCCTCATCATCTTTGTGAAGGTTTTCTGTGGGTGATTGAGTCTCTAAAGTTTGGCAGCCTATACTATAAACAATGGGCTCCACTTGTACACCAATTTCAAAACCTTTTGCTTTACGTGAAATATCAAATTCACTAATATCATCTGTTTGGGTCATGGCATTTGAATACAAGGATGATAAGGTTTCTATTAATTCTTCCTCCTCGCTGGCTTCCTCTTGATTGGACCCCTGTTTGACTTTTTTCAATTTGGAGGGTATTTTCATGGTTTTTAGTTTATCGTGTATATATTGAGCATTACAACCTACAAGTTTGGCCATTTTAGCAGCATGTGTGGGGAGTGCAGCCAAACCCCATTCCTCCATATTGAAACGGGTGGCATGGGAATTAAATTTATAACTTACATTATTTACGGTATGAAGAGGAGAACGGTTTTCATAAATTTGCTGTTGAACATACGAATGACTTGTGGGAAGTTTGCGTACCGTAGACACAAAAGGGAATGAAGAAAATATCTTAGAGTTATCATTGGAAGAGTCCTTTAGATGACTAAGCAGGGAAATAGCTCGTTTGATAGCTGGAAAGAAGAAAATTTAATTCATTTCAAAACGACACGAATACAATTTCGGTGCGAAAGCTAAATGCCAACTTGTTTCCCTGTTTCAGTTTCGCAAAATTTTTAAAAATGAAGCTTTACTAACAATAAAAATAAAAGATGTCGCAGAATGACAGTTATCAGTATTCATAAAATGTAAAAAAAATTGAAATTGGAAAAATAATATGTAATAGTGATGATTGTGATGAATAAATTGGTAAGAACAATTTGTTAGTTACCTCTTTCTCTTCTCTGCTTGGGCGTTAAAACTTCCACAGCTTCTTCAATATTCTCCACAATAAATTGGCCACCTGTAATTAAAAAAAAAAAATTTATAAAATCAACGATTTCCCTTAATATCAATCATAATTTCACAAATACCGTTTGTCAAGTTTTTTAAATCAGTAGATGAAATCTCAGTTTTAATTTTGACTCCAGCAGTCACTCTTAAACAATCCTCTTCCATTAACTCGTTATTAACAAAAATCGAACTTTTAGGCATTTCCTGACGTAAAGGCGACCGGCGTGTACGTTTATTTTTGTCATGATTGTAAAAATTACTTAAATCCTCCTCAGTACACCTCTCTCTTGTTTTTTTACCAGGCGACAAAGACCGAGATCTAGAACGTTTTCTTGATTTTTTTTTAGATTTCTTTTGTTTTTTACGGCTCTTGTGTCTTTCTTTTGAACTTTTTTTCATAATTTCTTCTTCCTTTCGCAATCTTTCAAGTTCTTTTATTTTATCTGAATATTTTTCCTCATTTTCAAAATTTTGAGCTTCTTCAATTCTTCGTTTAGATTTATCTTCTAATAAATCATCAAAGAAGTCAGGCGGAATAGATTCGGCCTCCGATAAATCCTCACTGTTACTGGAAAGTTCACCGGCTTCTTTACCTTGTGTTTCATCTACCATCGGCGCCAGAGATGAAGAATCTTCATTATATTGGGATGTTGAAGATTGCACGGATAATTCAGTTTTAATTCTTACACGATTAATAGCTGCCAGTGATAATCTTGGAGTGGTAATGCCTTCGGCGACAAAATTTGCGCTTGAATTTGATGATATAAGTGGAGGAGGAGGAGGTGGTGATGAAATTTCGCAATTCATCGAATCATTTTCATTAAGCGAAATTTGTTCCGAAGAAAAAATTCTTAAAGCTTCATTTTGTAAAGTAAATTCGGGTTTAACTCTTAAACGCGGTCTAACTGGAGCTAATGGGGTCTCAATGCCATCTAAAAATGCATCTAAAGCTGACTTTGTAGGATTCTCACCTAGTTGCATATTATTGCCCGCATTTGCTGTAGAAACTGGCAAAACTCTAGGACTTTCCATATCAAATGTTAGATTATCTAGTGTATCGTCAACCCGTAGTGGTGTCTTGGCTATTGGCATACCATAGTCGATAACATTATTTACCTCACTAAAAGGTTCTTCTTTTATTTCAACCGGATTTGGTGCCAGAAATTCATGATTCTCTACTGTTGTAATTGTTGGTAGTTCTTGTATTTTTTCTGTATTTTCTGAAGAATCATATTCTGCTGTGATACCAATATCTTGAGTTTTAGTATTAATCTCATTTCCTTGGTTATCCAACGATTCCGTCTTAATTTCTGCGGTATCGAAATTATTATCCATGTCAATTTCATTTTCCGTTGGTAGTATGGGCGAAAACTGTGGTCTTTCTGGTGTTTTTTTAGTATTCTCCACTTCTTCCTTTACTTGGTCTAATTCTTGATTTGCTTCCGCACTCATCTCTAAAATCAACTTCAATGCTAGTTTTCTTTAGATATGGGTGCACAATATATTAATAACAAATTATGTCTGTGATATTAATAAAAATATATCTCGACTGCTTGTAAGTGGAAAAAGGGAAAAACGACAAGCTAATATTATATGTTCTATTTGTGGTTTAAATATTAGAGCTGGCAAACAATCGAAAGTACTATCGATAGTTCTCTTTCCATTGGACTATCAATAGTTTATTTTCGATAGCGATACTATTGTTGAAATCTTTTTTAACATATCAGCCACACGATCAAGTTTTGCCTTTCAATTCCTTTTAATTTGAAAACACTCTCACTTTTTTACTAACACACTCACACTTTTTAAATTGACCACGAGATGGCTTTCAATTTCACCTTTCCATTTGTTTGGCAATTTTACTTTCAATTTAAGAGCTGATAACATGTTTTTCTTTATAAATTGTTTTTTATGACATCTTGAAAGTAAATTGCTTACAAATTGAGTGCAGCCTACGTCACAGCTTTCAATTTATGTAAACTGTACCGAGTTACGATTTTGCGACTGTCACCATTGATTTTGTGCAATCGTTTTTAACATCAATTTAGGTTTTGTCTGGTGGAGAACCATTAATAACTCAATGTGACTGGTGGAGAACCAAATATAACTCAGACGTTTTACTGGTGGAGTACCAAGGAAATAACTCAGAAGATTACTGGTGGAGACCAATATACTCTGGAGCGGATTCTAGAAGCTCTCGCCTTCCTATACGAAGGTTTATGTCGAACGAGGACTTTACGGTTGAGGCTCCTAAAATTTGTGTGATACCCTGACAATATAACTATAAATAGTTCGCCAAAAAATTTTAGTTTTAAGAAACCAAAAAAAAAAAATAACCTTCTTACAACTACAATTAATGTTGGGAGAATTCCAACCAATTGTAGTGGGGAATGTAAGAAGAGATAAACTCACTGTTTATTGTTGATGTGTTTGTTCAAACTTTGATATTGTTACAAGTAGAAATGTTGCTTATAAGTCTTTTACGTTTAACAGTTTTATTTGGTTAAATATATTTAGTTTTTCTAAAATCTTTATGGATGAAGTTTCCTGCTGATCTGGCCTAAGCAACCAGTGAAATACGCATAGGAATAGCTTATCCCATCAACAATAAATTTCAAGTGTTTTTATCAAGAATTAAAACTGGGAATTAAGCACGAATAACAGAATCTTTTAAAATTATTTATTTTAATATTTATTATAATTAAAATTACAATAAATTATACGATTTAAGCACTAACATCTAAGGCCATCGGCCTTCGTTATATAAATTATAAGTTAGCTAATTTAAGATGTAGATATAGTTGTGTAACTTAATACACTTTAAAAATCATAGATTTTTCAACATTGTCTTCTGATGTATTAATAAGTAGATTTATGATATTTGTTGTTTTATTATTTTTAGATTTTAGGTAAAAAAGATTCGCCAAAAATCGCCAAATATGAGTTTATATAAAAAAGTATACTAAAGTAATTTTACCTTTATTAAAGTTTTCTATATTTTTTCAAACTTTAATAAATATATTTATATATATATTGAAAGCAAAAACAAAGTTGAGTTGAGTTGTTATATTAGCCCAAACGAAAATTTTTATTTTATTTTAAAAAGCTGGCAGTTAGCCTTATTCTAGTAGTGTTTTTGCATTATAATATTTTTACCGTTTTAAAAATAATATCTCTAAACTTAGAACTTGTGAAATTTGTAAATTTAATTTTGCTATGTGCATATGTGAAAATAACTCGAAATATTGTCAAATTAATTGTTCGATTCACATTGAAACGTAATGTTTCGTGCGACAAGATATGAAGTAAAGGATAAATGACATAAGACTTGTATTCAATTTTGATATTAATTAGACTTCGCAGAAAATATATATGAAGTCAACATAGGCTTATAAAAAATTTAGTTACGATTATATTAATTATTTTTTAAAATTAGCTTCTAACACAGATGTGTTTTTGGTTCTATATAAAAGCAATGGAAATATTTTGAAAAAGTAATTTACTTTCAATACAAATTCAATTTTGTTGATAATACCCAGTGCACATTATTATCCTTGAAATCGAAAATAAATTAAAAAAATAAAACTTTTTTTAGTGAAGATCCGAAGTTTGTTATACAAATAATATTAACCCGAATTATTGCATACTGTGTGTATATTTTAATACATATTTGAAAACATTGTAGCTTGTAATATGAAAATCTAAGAAAGATTTAACTTTATTCCAAATTTTAAAAAATTGTATTTCTTTTAATTGCTACATGAAAACGTGCGGTAATTATTTAAAAATTAAATTTATGAATTCTACAAAGAATTCGATAGTATAGATAGTTTGTCAACATACTATCGAATGTTGCGACTATCGATAATTTGCCAGCTCTATTATATATGCCAGAACTTAAAATTATGTTTATTCTTTTTTCACGTACATTGGATTTTTTCCCGAGTCTTATTGGTTTATTACAGCGTTGCCACCAGAAAAATAAAAAAATTAAAAATTTGGGCAAAAATAGTACAAAACGAAATTACATTTACATGTAACCTTGAACCAAGGTATATTTACCAGGAACCGTAACAGTTATGCCTTTTTTCATAAAAGTCAGATGATAACTGTTATTTTTTTATTTTTATTTTTTTGAGCAAAAATAACAGTTATTTTTTGATTTTTATTTTTTTGAACAAAAATAACTGTTATTTTTTGATTTTTATTTTTTCGATCAAAAATAATAGTTATTTTTTGATTTTTATTTTTTTTTAACAAAAATAACAGTTATTTTTTGATTTTTATTTTTTCGAGCAAAAATAAAAGTTATTCTCGAAATAAATTTACGTGTTTTAATAATTTAGATGACCTTAATAATTATTTTAATGTGCATAAGGAATTCCAATGATAATTACACACTAAAATAAAAATTTAAAGTCAACTAAATTATTAAATCACGTACATTTATTTAGAGAATAACTTTTATTTTTGCTCGAAAAAATAAAAATCAAAAAATAACTGTTATTTTTGTTAAAAAAAAATAAAAATCAAAAAATAACTATTATTTTTGATCGAAAAAATAAAAATCAAAAAATAACAGTTATTTTTGCTCGAAAAAATAAAAATCAAAAAATAACTGTTATTTTTGTTCAAAAAAATAAAATAAAAAAATAACAGTTATTTTTGATCGAAAAAATAAAAATAAAAAAATAACAGCTATTTTTGTTCAAAAAAATAAAAATCAAAAAATATTTGTTAAGATTGATCGAAAATATAAAAATCAAAATTATAAAAATCAATATACATACCTATTTTATCATTGACAAGTGCATGAGGAACAATATGGTATACTTGAATCAGGTTTTCGACATTTAATTCTATATGCTTTTTTTGTTTTAAAATTCCAATATAACTGTTATTTTCGGTCCCTGATATTTACACAAGGTAAACTCGTTGGCCCATATGTTTGACAGCTGATTACCCCTTGTTGAAACCCAAACGTCAAATTAAGTGTATATGAGCCAAAATTTGTACATGTGTGCGTTAAATTGTTTTTGTTTTATATAAAGACAATTTTGACAACAACCTTGAACAATTTCAAATAGTGCAAACAATTTCGAAAAGACTTTTTTCTTTTTTTGAAATTCATTAATAAAGGCTATTATATTTGTACCTTAAAACATAGTATATATTAAAGGTCTGCATGACTACATTTAAAAGGCATATGAATACATTCATTTGTTTTTTAAGTAGGTAAAGTTAAGTACAACAAACGATTTAAGTACGCAGTGCTTTACATTTTATGTTAAAAAAACAAATGAATAAACATACAAGGCGAAAGAGAAAAGAAAACAACTGTATTTAAACCTGCGACCGGAACCTTATACTATTACAGTTTGTGATTGTATGCGTTGTATGAATTTTACACATGTTGTTGTTAATGTTGTTAAATTCTCTTTAATGTACGTAATAAAAGAGTATAATAGAGAATAAAAGAGAGAAGAGAAAACGCGGCGCCTTGATTTTGCCGATTGCAGATTTAAACAGAAAAAAATACTACCACATTCAAATAAAACAGACATAATAAAATGTGTATAAGTTTCGAATATAATATTATTTGAATGTTTTACTCATAACATGAATACATTAATATTATTACTAGCAACTTTTGTTATGGAAATCGAAAACGTAAAACGCAAGAATTTTAAAGTCCTTTTTAATATACTTTTAATCCAATTTTTATAATTTTTGTTGCAAAATTCTGTTTGATAGAGATATATTTGTAATGAGAATAAACATAAGTACTAATTTTACTATGTAGTCAGGGTTGTTAGATGTGACGATTTTTCGTCATTTTGACGATTTTTTTGTGAAAATACAGTAAAATGACGATTGACGATTTTTAAACTAAAAGCAATAGTGTTATGACGATTTTCTGGCATCAATAAAACACTTACAAGAAATATTAAGAATTATATTGGGAACAGTTCAAAACGTAAAAATCATTTTTCGAAATACAAAAAATATTTGAAATTAAACAAAAAAAAGTTCTTCCCCCATCACCAACCAGGTGATTTTCAATAGAAGCACTAGTAATTCGAATTCTACAATTAAATGAATGCCATGGATACGGCAAAAAAATATACACTACAGAACCGATTTGCGTCGGTCCTATTTGGTCCGCTTTTTAAAAATTGGCTTTGCGTTTTAATGATTTCGATTTGCGTCGCTACACACGATTTCATTTTTCGCTGAAGTCATAATCATATGTGAAGAATTTTTCTATTTGCGTGTTAAAAGGCGAATTCCCATTTAATATTGTTAGGTAAGTTATTCTAAGTATAGTTGATTGTTATACCGTGTTCAGATATGCACCTTAATTGAGTTTTACGCAATAAATGCCATTATTGAGCTCAATTATCCATACAAAATTGTAATTTAGTTATTGTTCAATTAATACGAAATTTTTATAAATATTGAGAAAAATTAAAATGCAACACTGCAGTGCATTGTCACAAGTTTGTTTAGTGAGTAAAACCCAACTCACTAAACAAAGTGTTTTGACATTTTTGCCAACAACAAAAACTAAGGTCCATCCGTTAGGTCTGCGCAAAAGCCAGATGTTTATTTTGTTTTTTCTTTAAAGATGTCAAATGTTGTTTTAATTTTGCTTAGTTAATTGCCAAATGCTAATTGAGTAAGCTTAATTGTGTATGTGTGAACAGAAAGATAATTATGTCAATAAACCGAATATTGATACGGTATTAGGAAGTAAGAAGTTAGTTCTTAATAAGATGTTGTGTAGAAAAATGAGTGCAAAGTGAAGAAAATGCACTAGTTTGGAACTAAAATTGGACGTAATAAAACGTTTCAAGTCGGGAAAAAGACTGTTGATATAGACAGAACCCTTGGTTTATCAACTTCAACAGTAAAAACCATATGCATTAGTGATAGCGCTAAAAATTAATCATTTAAAGATAGCTCGAGTTAATAGCATATAAGACTTATTTTTTATTTAATTTTTTTGTGAATATGGATAAATGAAATAAATAAATGTTATGTTTTTATGAAAAAAAAACTTTTTTTTTATGTATTTCTTTTCAAATGATAAATATCTTTCAGCCCACTTGCTGAAATAAATGGAATAAAACTTAACCATATCACTTTCTTTATCATAAATATAATTTCTTGCTAAAAATTTATATTTTTAAACCACTCAAGGCAATAAATTCTCTCCAATTTGTAAAATTTAAATATTTGACGATTTATTGACGATTTTGTTAACTGTTCATGACGATTTTGACGAATTTTGTTAAAACTTTTGACGATTTTTGAAGAAAAAAGTCTAACAACCCTGTATGTAGTATTTCTTGCACACAGTCTAAAGGCAGAGTTAGCCGAACGTTCACGTCCCCTAATGGAACGTCTGGTTAGTTTTGTCATTTGCAAACAATGCAAATGCTTACTGAATTTAAATGTCACGTTGACGGAACGTCTCGATCTGTATTAAACAGATTTGTATGCCGTTGTTACGTGACAGTTGTAAAGCAGTGATGGGCTGCTTGTATGTTAAATTGAATGCGGGTATTTTTGCTCGTTTTTTGTACTTTTTTCAGTTAAGCTATGGAATTGAGACAAAACAACTTAATATACAACATATTTCCATATAAACAAATATATTTATGTTTAGATGTACAATACATACAAACAAATGCATATACACATACAATGGAAATGTGAAAAGAATAAAAGGCTTTAAATGGTAGCAAAACCTTGTTTGGTGCATACACCACAATACAATATATCTATTGTTATAATATATATGCTAAAATACAAATTTGTTTATTGAAAATCTATAATATAAACATTAAACTATTAACGTTTTTACATACACAAAATACTTTTTTAATACCATTTAAATCACTTGGTACTTTTTAAAACATTTTTGAGTCCCATCACTGTGTGATTTGCTTTATGTATACTATTGTTTTTTGTTTATGTATAGAAAAAACATAAGCCACGTTTTTAAATGTTCTATAAGTGCACCAACGTGCTTACAGTACGGTGCGGTACATTACGGGTACAGCAACGTTCGCCTAACTAGGCCTTAACTGTTACCATATACTTGTGTGTGTTTGCATTTGCAAATTGAGTAAATAAATATTCAAAGAAAAAGAGTGAATAGAATGTTTGCCTTTGTTGTGATAAAGTAAAACACAGACTACACTCTCTTTTATATTTTAACTCTTAAACTCTGTAAACCAGTACTTAACTATTTAAATATTTGAATGAATATTGGAATGCTTGTGTGTAATAAACAAATGAATGTATTCTTGCAGCCCTTTAGTATATATGTATGTATGTAATTTACAAAGTTTTCTTTTGTATCGTATTGTTGTTGTTATATTTGGTGCTCCATGTCGTTCCGGTATGTAGACCCAATTGTATCGTATTGGTTGTATTTGCTATAATTTTTGGACTATTTAAAATATTTCATTTTATTTTTTATATTATAACATGTATGTATTTGTATTCAGTGTGCTATTTTTACAGCTGTTTTTGCTCACAATTCGCATTCATTATTTTTCTTTAACTATTTATTTATTCTTGTAATAAAAGAATTTTATTTTTTGTCATTTAGTGTCGACGCTTACACTAATTTATCATATTACAGAATAAGAGGCTATTACAACAGTGCACTTTAGGCTAAAATAGTACTTTAGTATTTATCACATTAGAACATTTTGTGAATTGTCAAATATTTACATATAGACATTATACATATAACATTGACATATAACAAATCACAAAATGCATTGATTCGCTTTTAAATTAATATATGTAGATACATATAGCAATTCGAAAAATATATACATACATGTTTTAGAACCTTCAAAAAACCAATAGATTTTTGTTTTAAAATACAAATAATAACCATTATTCTTCACAACAACAATTTGTACTGTATATTATGATTTTCGTACTATTTGTTTTCAATAAACGGAAGTTGTTAATACCTTATCGAAAACTAAAAGTCCCATCAACATTAAAATTTTTGTATAAAATAAAATTTTAGGTCTCTGGTATGACCTATGTATACGTCTTATATAACGAAATATGGGACATTTTCGACAAAAACTATATCCTATTTCAAAAAAATCGGTCCACAAATAGAACAGTTATGCCCTTAAAGACGTCGGTTTACAAATTTGTCAAATCTATTCAACAATGGCCGCGTTATGACCAATATAATGTATCTTTTTTTTAATTAAGTTTGTTTAACTATATATATAATATATATATATATATATATATATATATATATATATATATATATATATATATATATATATATATATATATATATGAACGTTTGCATCTTTGACTAAAGAATATTCCTATAGCATCTAACATTTTTTTTAAACTAAACTTATTTTTCATCTAACATATTTATATTTATATGTCTCTTACGTCCGCTTTCACGATCTATGATTAAATGTTTGTTAAAAAAATTAACTATTTGCTGGTTTGGCTAACGGGTACTATTTAATCCACGGTTTGTCTGGGTTCACACTATGAAAGTTTTCTTTCAGAAAGTCTGAGCAGGGGTGCCAGATAATTTTGATAAAAAATCGGCATATTTAAAAAAAAAAAATCGGCATTATCGGCACTTTAATATAAAAAAATCGGCAAAAAATCGGAAAATTAAAAACACCTATTTTAAATACAATAAAACATATTCTTACTTACAAATAAGAACAATTCAGAATTATCTAATGTTAAAACTTATGAAATTTCAAAAGAATCAATCAAAATAAACGTTTTACAAAGAAATTGTAGTTAAATATAAAGTTTTTTTTTTATCTTTCTTATAATTAAGTATATTCCATATACAAATATTTGAGTTTGATATTTTTAATAAATCCGTTTTAATATTAATATCAAAACAGTTTAAATTATTAATTTTTAAATAATCTTTAAAAAACGAATAACTTGCAAAGATAAATTTTCCAAGTAACATCAAAACTCTGTTACATTAAAAAATTCTTTCCACATTTGCGGAAGAATGTGGAAGGACCAAAAATTTTACCAAATGCTGCCATGAAATGTTCACGTTATAAATCTGAAATTTTTTGCCAAAAAGTTTGCAAATTTATTTAATTTTCCGTACATAAGAATTGGATATTTAATTTATGTACTAACATCGTTCTCAATTGCGCTATAATCTTTCCATTTCCAAACACAAATATAAACAGCCCAATTATGAATAAAAATTCCCCGGGAGTTTTTTTCCTTTTCCTATTTTTACAATTGAATTAACATAGGAAAAATGGGAGAAGGGAGAAAACTCCCGGGGAATTCTTATTCATAATAGGGCTGAAAGTGTTGTATATTTTCCTAATAGAAAAAGAAATTTTAACTGAATTATGTTGGCACTATGCGCCCACGTAAAAGCAACAAATTATTATTATTATTATTTTAGGCTTAAAAATTATTTCTTTTTTAACTTTGGCCTTTAATTCTTCATAGTGGAATATTTTTCAAATAAAAATGTATTAACCCAACACACATAACTAGGGATGAGATTTTCATGCACTAAAAAATCGGAAATATGCGCATAAAATATGCACTAAAAAATCCATTATATGCACTAAAAAAATAGAAAATATGCATTAAAAACTTAAAAAAATTCCATAAAAAATCGTTTTTGAATTTTACTAAAAACAAAAATATATAAAATTCAATCTTTTGTTATTCAAATATCTATAAAAACTTAAATAACTAATTTTAATTTTTGTTTGTTTAAATAAATAAGTACTGTTTGATTAAAAGTGAAACTTTGTCATGTTCTTAAAGAATGCCAATGCATTTTAGAAAACTTTGTTTGCAGATCCCACTTTGATTCCAGATCAGATCAAAAATATTTGAAATTTATTTTATTTTTTGAAATCCATAATTTTATTTTCTGCAAAACGGTTGGGATTTTTTTTTTAATTTGTCGGGCTATTCTTCCTTCCACATTGTTAATTTTAATTTAGCGATATCAATTAAGTTGACTTGAGTATTTAGTGAACTAAATCCCTCCTAATTAGTTATGGTTTCACCAATATATCCGTGATTGGAAAATACAAATGCTAATTGACTTTTGATGTTATTTAAATTTAATATTTCTTTTTTTCAATTGCTCAATCATCGGCACCAACAGACTCTTCAAACACTTTTAAATTGCTCGAAGTTTTTTTTTGAGTAGAATTCTGAAGCGTCTAGCCAGGCCCCCATTTTGATACTACTGGCTGTGGTGGAAGGTGAATCAAGGGATACATTTAATTAAAAATTGCAATATACCGCTACAACGCGGTATAACCCATGTACCAAGCAAGTAATTTGTAACCCATTGGAAGCCTTAACGATGTAACGTGCTGAATCGGTTAAAAATATAAGCATCTTTTGTCCAAATCTTGAAAATCAATCATGTATTTAAAGCAAAGCTCCAAAAGAATTTATTTATTATTTAAAAATTTTTTTTAGAAATGTTTTTTTGTGTATTTCAAAATAATTTTTCAGAACTTTTTTATAATATGGAAATTAAAAAATCCCTCAAAAATGTCAAAATATGTATTTAAAACCTAAATATGCAAAAATATGCATTTTCACTAAAATATGCAACAATATGCAAAAACAAATCGATGCCATTTTAACGGAAATTTAATGATTCGGAAAGATAATTGGTCGACATCGTTCTTAGACTATCGAAAAAAAAACATGCATTTGCATGGAAATCGCATCCCTACACATAACAAACACTGCATTTAATATTGAATAAAACTAACCCCTTTTTCTTTAGTAGAAGCGCTGACTTAATAACAGTTATCTCTTTTCAATGTCAGTATCGCTTAAAGTTAGTGTATTATTATCAAACAAACAAAAAGTAATCGCCTTTTACGTGTTAGTCAAAAAATCGACATTTTTGGAGCAAAAATCGGCACTTTGATAATTTAGGGGCAAAAAATCGGCAAAATGCCGATAAATCGCCAAAAATGGCAGGCCTGAGTCTGAGTTTATTGGTGAGAGGGGAGAGAATGATAATGCTATCATTAATTAACCACCAATAAACTCAGACTTACCGATTTTCGTTTCATCATCTTTCGGTTATTTAACAAAAAAATTTGATAAAAATGTGGCAATACTATCGGTTTGTTTGCATAAAAAATTAATATAAAAAAAAGGCGGCTTTTAAAAATCAACAAAATTTGGTGTTTGTGTTAATTTAAATAAAATTTAATAAATAAAATAAAAATATTTAATATTTTTAATTAGGCTTAAGTTCATGAAATTTAATTTTCATTAAATTATTTTTATGAAGAAAGGAATTTTACAACATGAAAATTAATCAAAATTGTTATTGATAATCTTTCATTCTTGACGTGGCTCGGGCTCGAACCCTGGCCGGCAGGTTACCATGACATGTTTCGATCGCAACCACTCGATCTCCTCAGATGGATTTGCCGTCTTACACTCGCAGTCATCGACGACTGCTGACGTCACTAGTCAAACATCAATCCTTAAACCAAATTGTATTTTAACATTTGGTAGATCGAAATTTGCTTTCCTGAATGATTATCCATTTAAATTGATTTTACACGTTTTTTCCTTTACTTCTGTTTTTTCGTACTTTCGTCAAGAATTTTTCTTGAAGTCCAAGTACAAATGTACAAATGTACTTGGACTTCAAGAAAAATTCTTGACGAAAGTACGAAAAAACAGAAGTAAAGGAAAAAACGTGTAAAATCAATTTAAATGGATAATCATTCAGGAAAGCAAATTTCGATCTACCAAATGTTAAAATACAATTTGGTTTAAGGATTGATGTTTGACTAGTGACGTCAGCAGTCGTCGATGACTGCGAGTGTAAGACGGCAAATCCATCTGAGGAGATCGAGTGGTTGCGATCGAAACATGTCATGGTAACCTGCCGGCCAGGGTTCGAGCCCGAGCCACGTCAAGAATGAAAGATTATCAATAACAATTTTGATTAATTTTCATGTTGTAAAATTCCTTTCTTCATAAAAATAATTTAATGAAAATTAAATTTCATGAACTTAAGCCTAATTAAAAATGTTAAAAATTTGGATTAAAAACCATAAATAGTTCAACAAAATAACCACAATACTAATTATTAAAATAAAAATAAATAAAATAATATACAAATTAAGGGAAATATAAATGTATATGTTAAATATATTGATGTATATTAAAAATTGTTTATTTAATGTATTCAGCATTTTCTCAGACGATGACATATGTATTTTGTATCGTAAATAAGAAATCTTGTTTGGATGTAAACAAAGGAAAGCGACAAAGATAAGATCTCATTGCAAAAAAAGAATATCAAGTATTAAATTGTTTTGTAGGTCTTCAAACTTTACATCCCAAGAGGAAGATGTGTTAATGTCACTGGTTGAGCAACACTCACGCATCGTGGATCGCAGTGCAACAATATCAGATCGGTTAAGATCATTAAAGATAAATACGATAATATGAAGCGGAAGGCAAAATTAGCACTAGCAAATGATAGAAAAGAATTTTATAAAACCGGAGGAGGCCAATATTGCAGCAAAGTATCTGATAGTGATAAGCTTATGAGCAAAGTCTGCAACCGGCTTATATAACGAAAGTGACTGCGATAGTCATAATAGTAAGTTAAGTGCACTATATATGTACATACATATTAAAGAGATGCACAAGCACAAGAAATATTGCTTACAAGCAATTTCATTGAATTTAGATAGTGTGTGTTTATTACTCTCTCATTACAAAACACATACTTCCAAAAACAATTGTTTTGTTTTACGATCAAAATATAGAAGAATAGAACAAAACTGCACTAGAACAATGCTGAACTAAAATAAAGCTGAATTAGAACAAAGATGAAGTAGAACATTAAAACAGAAATAGAACATTCCAAGCATGTTTGAATGTTTTGATTGTAAACATATACCAAAGAGAATTGCAAAGTGAGAAACATTTTCGTTTTGTAATGAATATGAAAAAGCTTAAAAAAGTTTATATGTTAATATTAATTTTTATTTGCAAAAATTAATTGTTTATTATTTACATACATATAAAGGTACTTAGGTCTAATATTTAAATAAAATTAAGAAGAATTCATTATTTTCATAGATATAAAAAATAAAATCTAATGGTGTGTTTCACAATTTTTTGGGAAAATTGATAGCAACAAAATATTAATAATTATTTAACTAGAATTAGAAATATTGGTTAAATAAACGTTTAAAGTTTTATATAAAAATAAAACAAGACCTCAAGCTTGATAATTTAGTTATACATAATATAATAATAAAGGTCGACTAAAATAAAATATTTGTACATTTAGGAAATAATTCAAAAATATAAATTTTTTTTATTTTTTTTAATGTTCTAGTGCACTCGATGCTTTTACTATAATTTACCGTTTCTTTATTTCATTGTCTGTTTTTGTGTTGATATTCTGTTTGTTTTGATAATACAAGCACTAACAAAGCAGAAGAGAAAAACTTTTCAAGTTATGCTTGTTTTGTTTTGGTGGAAGTAATGTGTTGTTATGTTTGTTTTGCTATGTATGTTTACAGTGAAATAATATAATTGATAGTTGTGTGAAGTAGAACATAGAACATTAAGAATATTTTGCGCAGCCCTTTAATACATATATTTGGCATTTCGACAAAACATCTTAAGTTTACGTTTTAAAAGTGTGGGTTTATTTTATTTTTTAATAAAAAAAGATTTTTTTTCACCGAGTTTTTTTTTGAAAGCTTTTTTGCTATCTTATCACGACTTAAAAGTTAATCATATAGGGTACGTTCGTAAATGCAGTTGCTGCGCATCAGTTGCGCATTAGTAAAGTTGAATGTTCGTAAATGCATCACTTGTAAGAAACTTGGCATTACTTTCATATGTCAAATGTTTTTTAATGCAGTGATGCCGCAGTTCTGCAGCAAATATTGGCAATTATTGCATCAGTTAATTTTCTGATGCAATAACTTTTAACATAAAAGAAATAGTTTTATTTTTCTTTTTCGATGCTTTTTCTTGTAGTTTATAAGAAAACTATTACTTTTTGGTTAAATAGTTTAAATAAAATTTGCCATCGCTATTGTTGATAACATTTTTTTTATTATTTTATGTTCGCTCATAAAACTTTTAAAATTTAGCTCTTGCTCAAAAATTCAAACTTTGCACAGCTGTTGTGCAGTAAAAAAGCATCATCATCACAAGCGCAACTGGTGATCACGCATCAGCAACAATATTTTGCATCACTGCAGCAGTGATGCACAGTTTTGATGCATTTACGAACGTACCCATATTGTGTAATACAATTTGGCCAAACTTTCGTTTAAAATTATGATTATTTTTAATCAAAGGTGGTAAAAACGGGCGTTAAATGTAATTATATCTCTTAATAACTAAATTCCTATTACATATTACTAGCTACATATATTTTTTTTGTATCCTTTGAAATTTATTCTTTGTGTTATTGCTGTATTTATAATGCGTTTGTGGTTAGCTTCATTATAAATTTCTTTATACATACATATGTATGTATCTGAAAAACAGCAAGAGCTTAAGCTTCCAAATTAGGTACAAACATCTTGGTTATCAATACATCCTACGAATGTAGGCGTGGCACAAAATAGATTTATTTATATCTAAAGAACGGTATTTAGATACATTTCTGCTCTTACCGCACTATGGTGAAGGGTATATAAGATTCGGCATAGCCAAATATATCACTCTTACTTGTTTTTTTTTTATTAAATCACATTAAAAATAGTATTGTCAGCAAAAAAAAAAAAAAAATGTAAAAAACAAAGAAAAAGATTTTGCAAAAAAATTTTTTTTAACAAAATAAATTTTTGATAAGAAATAAATAAAATAAGATTAAAAACATTTTAATCAATTCGAATGAATTTTATTGAAAACAAATAAAATAATTATCAAAGTACATAAATGATTTTTATAAAAAAAAAGAAACACTTTTAAAAAATGTTTTTATATGTACATATGTATATGTTTTTTAATTTTAAAAGAGCATTTTAATAACTGTTAATGTTTTGAAGTGTAAAGAAAAGTAAGAGTGGGAAGAAATGAGATAAAAAAGTGATGGAGAGTGGATGAAATAAAATAAAACGAATTTAAATTGGGCTTAATAATTAACAGTCGTTCATACATATATAGCGAAAAGTTTTTTTTATAATACAATTACCAAACAGTGGCTAACGATTTGATAAGCCCTTGTTAACGAGCCGCTAAACGCTTGCTACCTTGTGAAAAACGGCTGTTGTTTACAATATAATTTTTGTGTAAGGTTATATTGTCTTTTTTAAATATGCTTTAAGTTTTAAAAATTTTTAAAAATATTAATCAGCCCAATTATGAATAAAAATTCCCCGGGAGTTTTCTCCCTTCTCCCATTTTTCCTATGTAAATTATATTGCAAAAATGAGAGAAGGGAGAAAACTCCCGGGGAATTTTTATTCATAATTGGGCTGTATATGTCGAGGGAAAACTAAAATAAAAATTTCAAAACCTGTGGCTTACTTTTTGTTATAAATACGGCCGTTAAACTTTTTTTTTGAAATAGTATGTATTAAAAAAGTCCCAAAACATCCCTTACTATATTTAAAACTCATATTTATTATTTTAGTCGTTAAAATTCAAAATATTTAATTTTACTTACTTTATATAATGGCGCTTACTATAGAGTATCGTCATTCACATAAGCCAGTGTTGCCTGATAATTTTTTTTCTTCCCCTCGAAATTTAACGTATTTTGAAAAAAATTTCCCGAAATTTGTCTCAGTTTTAAATCAGTCAGTTTTAAATCGCCAAATTTAACATTTTACTGAAATTCTCCCCAAAAGTATTTTTGTATAGTTTCTTGAATACCTATTTGTATTTAATTAAATATCTTAAAAACAATAATTTTCGATATTCCTTAATTAGGCTTGAGTTCATCAAATTTAATTTTCATTAAATTATTTTCACTGAGGGAAGGAATTTTACAACTTGGAGTTTTTATTAAAATTTATTGATAATTTTTCTTGGCTGATCTGGGATTTGAACCCGGTTTGATCTTTACATGTTTCAAGAAACACCACTTTCTATCGTCAGAAGATCTTTGTGTTCTACCCACTACGGTGCCCGTTAGCCAACAGTCAAACATCAATCTTTAACCAGTAGTACTGGTGGTTCGAAATTTGCTGTTATTATCACTTATATTTCAAATTACATGTTGCCTCCTTTTTCCTCTGTTTTTTCGTATTCTTTCTGTCAAGACTTTGTCTTGAAAACCTGAATACATTTGTTTATTATGTTTTTTTGTCCACTTTCGTCGACATTTTTATTTGTACAAATTAAAGTACAAATGTAAACATTAGAGCTTGTACCATAGCTATTTCTAAGAACAATTTTGATTTTTAGTTGAACTGTTAATTTTTAATTTTCGATATTCCTTAATAAGGCTTGAGTTCATCAAATTTAATTTTCATTAAATTATTTTCACTGAGGGAAGGAATTTTACAACTTGGAATTTTTATTAAAATTTATTGATAATTTTTCTTGGCTGAGCTGGGATTTGAACCCGGGTTGATCTTTACATGTTTCAAGAAACACCACTTTCTATCGTCAGAAGATCTTTGTGTTCTACCCACTGCGGTGCCCGTTAGCCAACAGTCAAACATCAATCTTTAACCAGTAGTACTGGTGGTTCGAAATTTGCTGTTATTATCACTTAAATTTCAAATTACATGTTGCCTCCTTTTTCCTCTGTTTTTTAGTATTCTTTCTGTCAAGACTTTGTCTCGAAAACCTGAATACAATTTAAAACCCGTTTAAAAAAAGACAGTTATTACCTATGTGCATATATTTATAAATTATCTTTTTTATTTAAATGAGAAACAAGTTTCTTCAATAATGTTGTCAAATAATTTTCATTCACTTTGTATATATTATAGGAATTAACAAGAAAGTATTGTCGGTCAAGCCCAAAACCGCAGAATATTTCGATTGCTAAAATAAGTTTGGACCAAATTTAATCTAAATACCAGCATAATGAGATGGTTTATTAGCGCAAAGAGCATTTTCCGGAAAGAAGCTTGTATGGGGGCCAGTCGCGGATTCAGGGGGGGGGGGGGGAATAAGGAAATTTCCCCCCGTAAATTATAAAAATATTTTTTGATCATTTCGATAACACAAGAATTCCCAATAATAATATTTTTTTAATGTACAAAATTTTTGGAAATCCCAGCAAGGTTTTTTTTGTGTGTTTTTTATGGAAGCTCTAACGAAATTTTCAATAAGTATTTTTTATTTTTTTTTATTGAATCTCTAACCAAATTTTCAATAAGTATCCAAATCTTAATCCTAATAGTTATTTATTAGATATTTCCAAAGAAACATCTAGTTTACCGTATTCAATTACTTATTATTCTACATTCAATCAAATTCTATTCGATAATTTTTGACGAAAGCTGTGATTTGTCGGGGAAAAGCCAGATTTCCTTGTCGTAAAGATATTTCAACATACAACAAAAAGTTTTTCGGGAAGAATTTATTGGCTTTGTTGCATTTGAAGAGGCTTTAAAAGATATTGATGACGTTGATATGTCAATTGATGCGAAGGCACTATTATCAATAGTTCTTAAAGCTTTGACAAATGTTGGTCCTGACCTAAAAAATTGTGTAGGAGATGGAACATGTGGGTGTCCTCTGATGTCAGCAGAAAATGGAGCTGTTCAAAATTTCTGGAAAAGCGACAAATGCGAAACAAACGCCTTGCAATTCCCATAAATCGAACAACTCAATTTCTAAAAGCAATAAAGTGCCATTAATATAAAAAGTTGTATCATTTGTTAAAGAAACGACAAAATTTTTTAAATATAATCATCCCAACCGAAAAACAGTTTTAGCAAAGTATTTGGGAGCCAAACTCTAGTCATTATGCGTCTTTGCAACAAGTGTGCATCATATAGTAGAAGCTTTGGAAAAAATATCTGAGTGGAAAGGTAGTATCTCTACCTTTATTTTAAGGAACTTACTAAGTACTTTTAAATTTATTTGCGGAATATACATATTAAGTGTGATACCTATTATAACACAGCCAATTCGTATCATTTTACAAAAGCTAGCTATAGATCTTAAAAAAGGATCAAGCCTTATCAAAATTTTAATCATGTGCCTTGAAGAAAAAAGAAATAAAGCCGAAGAACAATTTAAAGCGATTTTTGAAAAAGTTAAAGTTATTTGCGTTTAAATCGAGGTTCCAATCGAAAAGACAAGACAACATGTTGAAGATTACTACCAAGTTATAGGTTACATTCCTCTTATTGAATTTATTTTAGAAGATCTCATAACAACTTTCCCAATAGATATCCCAAATGTATTGAACATACCTAAACTTCTACCTCAAAGTGTAATCAAGTCATATACAGCTACAAAACTGTTAAAACCACATCTACCTACAAATCTAAGAAAAATATTTCAAATTTTCGTTTCAGTGCTCGTCAGTAAAGCTACGAGCGGGAGGTCATTTCCTACCCTTCGTTGAATAAAAACATGGCTCGGATCAACAATGACAGAAAATAGACTGTACTGTCTAAATTTGCCTCACAAGGAAATCATAAATTGCTTATTTAAAAAGATTAATGTATATTGAACTGATCTTATATTTTATTTAACCTTTTTGTGGAGTTTTTTTTAATTAGGGTAACGACTTTTTTTGGACAAATTTTCTATATCCCACCACGCGATGGGCAATTTAGTATTGATAATGAAAATAATTTTTTTAGGCCCTTTTGGCTAAAAAAGTTTCAGCACCAAATGCAATTTCTTAAGCTCCTCAAAAAAAAATTTTTTTTTTTTAATTTCCATACACATTATATATGGTACATTTATTGTTTATATATGCTATATATTTTAGCCCCCATATTCATAAATGATTATAAAATTTAATAAACGTTTATTAAGGAAAATTTTCATAGAAAATTTGTGTTCAAGCCTTTATTAAATTTAAAATTTTATGAATACAGGCATAAATACATAAAATAAGCAATTGTATAACAAAAATATAGAGCTATTTTTTTGGGTTTAATGAAATAAATTTTTAGTTTAAAGTGCGAGTTGATTTACATAATGGAAAAAATATCTTGTGCAACTTTAATAGCTCGTTTGGCGCATAAATTACTACGCTGCTGAAAATGATCACTGTTTCATATATCCGCCAAACAACTCATCTATCACAACATCTATCATTTGCCACTAAAATTTAGTTTATTAAAAAAACCGCGAAATAGAAATAGATTTTTTGCGCCCTTCTTCCGTACAAATGGTAAGATCTTGTTATATTCATGAAATTATTAGAAAATACTTAAAATTTTTTAATTAAATGTTAATTTTGTATAGCAAGGAGAAAAATTGAAATTCAAAACTTTATCGTGTTTGGTGCGGAAACTTTCTGCACGATCGCGAAAAAGTAATACATAATTTGTTAATATTTTTTCACGGTCTATACGGCTATGCGATGAAGAATTTGATATTCGCAAAAATTGCAAAAAGTACTTACCCTAATATACATATTGTTTTTAATAAACTTTTAAAAACAAATTTTTTACTTTTTTGTATCATACAAAATTTCCTCCCCCCCCCCCCCTAAGGCTCAAGCTGGATCCGCGCCTGATGGGGGCTATGTGAAATTATGGACCGATGCGCCCAAATTTCATCATATTATAATCAAAACTGCGACCTATACTTTGCGCACAAGATTTACATGGACAGCCAGCCAGCCGCCTGGACATCGGTTGTTTGACTCAAAAAGTGATTCGGTATACTTAAAGGACTAGGACCAATATTTTAAGGTGTTACAAACATCAGCATCAATGTATGATACCCTCTCCACTTTTGTGTTGCTCTGCCCCTTAATGAAATAAAACCTCCTAAATCTGGGGGGACCCCCTAAACTGGCAACTCTGACATAGACCTTCGTTTAGAAAGACGAAAACTTTCAAAATCCGCTTGTAAGTGTAATAGTCTCCACTAAATAGTCAAAAAATAAAACTGAGGTTATTAAAAATCAAACGCTTTGCGTCAATAGCAAAACACTTAAAACTGTAACAAGCAACTGTTAACGACGCTAAACTTTTAACCAATACAAAAGTAAGACGTAAAACGCGTGAAAGGTGGACAAATAAAACCGATCTGATTTGTATTGACAATAATTATATTAAAAATTAATAAACAAACATGTAAAAGTCCTAAATCTGGCTATACCGAATCTTATTTACCCTACACTAGATATGGTATTAAGAGTCAATTGTTCCCCAGTTAATAGGGTTTGGGGGCTATAGTGGTCAATCCTTATACCGGGAGTATATTTGTATGGGCGTTAGGTGAAATAGTAGGTTGATTAAGCTTATTTTTAAAGCCCAACAATTCTTATATATAGAGAATATCTAAAGTCAATTTTATCAACCTAGCTTGTTTACTAAAATGATTTCCGAGAGCGGGCTTTATATGAGATCAACGGTAAATTTTGCACCGATCATCACGAAACTTAGCACGTAGTAAGATTTATAGTCGTATATAACGAGTTTGTGCATAATCTAAAACAATCGGTACATTCCGCCACCAATTAATATTAGTTATTCTTACAGAAATATAAATTTTTTGGATTGATTGATCCATATTTGGATTCATTACACTTTTTATACTGAACCGATTGGATCTGGATATTCATCCCAAACTGTTTAAGAGAACAAGAAAGAATATGACGCCAAAACTGTTCTGTTGTTTTGGGTCGTTCGAAAGTGAGCGTGATTTCAACATCCGGGCACGGGTAATTTGACTTGGTATTACTCAAGGACCAAGAAAATGTGTATATTAGTGTGTCCAAAAATGTTGGGGCTCAAGCTGAATTTGAAGGCTTATAGAGTAAAGTATTTTTGAGATTTTTTCAGATTTTTGATAAAAATCTGGTTTGCCGGTCTTTTATTTTGAGTTTTCTTCATACTTTGTCAAAAACCACGATTTTCTTCACTTTTAAGGAAATAATTTAAAAGAAAAATTTCCAAGCTTTAGTTTTGTGTGCATTCACTGTAAGTTTTCGCAACGAATTTGCTCATAAATTTTATAAATTTTTTAAAAAAAATTAGCTACGCAGTTTGAAAGATGAATTATTTTTAAATCATATAGAAACAAATATTTTTAAATTTGCTCATACCGTTCCGGAGTTATACCAGTTTTCAGATTTACCCAGCTTATGACATTCTTACTCATACCCAACAAACAATTTAAATCAAATTATTTTTTTGTTTAAAAATAAATCTGTCCAGCTACTATTTTGTATGGTTTCTTGGTTGGGGTTATTTTTAAAATGAAATTGATTATCAAATTGAGTGCAGACTGTGCCATAGCTGTTAATTTAAACAAGTTTTGGCAAGCAGTTTGTGTTAACAACTTAAAAGTGATTTATTGAACGTGTGGCTGCAGGGTTGTGTTTTCAAAAGATAAGAGAAATTTACATCGGGTTCACCTGACAGTTTTTTGTCATATAAAAAAAACGATGACAAAAATATTATAGTTTTTTTATCGATCTTATCGTTTGGCATGACAAAAAATTGTTAGTTGGAGACCTTATGTTACGATAGAAAATTGTTGTTCGGGCGAAAAAAATTTCCACGATATGGGCGAATATGTAATTCCACCTTAGTTTGTTTGACACTAAAATATTTTTCTGCTTAATTTGAAATCCTTAATATCGCCCTGCCAAATCCATATACATTAATAATAGAAATCGTTACAAAACCCAACAAGATCTATAACTTTCGCTTTATCATTAAAAAATTTTTTTTATTAATTTAATATACATAACTTGGACTGGATTATCTTAAAAAAAAAATAGCCTTCAAAAAATATAAAATTAAATTAAGTGCATTTAAAATTCGTCTTTGCCGACTCTAAAATGTGCTTTTGTTTAAGTGGGTAATTCAATTAAAAATATATTTTGTCTAGAGGTGATAAAAAATTGATTAAGTAGAGCTTAATAGGCGAGAGCGAATTAAAAATAATAATCATTCGCACAACGTATGTTTTTAAGAACGGACGACTCATGTTTTAAAACAATTGTAACCAAAAAAAAACGGGCGCGTAACGGTCAACCTTACAATAAAAATAATAAAGTGAATATAAATGGAAAATAAAAAAAGCTTGAAAAATATGTGATATAGGAAATAATATTCAAAAATTGTATAAAAATTTAAAAAAGTTATTTGTTCATATACATTTTTATAAAATTTAATAAAACGGTAAAAAGTAAAAAAATAAATAAAACAAAATGGAGGTCTATACATCAGATAGCAGCGATACAGACTCACGCGAACAAAAAACTTTGGATTTTGGCCGCATGAATTTATATGAAATCACTTTAGAAGATGACCTTTACTCCGAAACCAAACAGCGCCTCAAATCACAAAAGGACATTGAAATTTTGCTGCTTAATCACAATCGTCTTAAAAACATACCCATTTCCGTTAAGAATTTCACAAATTTACGCATATTGGATTTAAGCTCGAACTGTCTAACCGAATTGCCCGAAGCCATAGCTAAATTGCCGTTGGTCACTTTAGTTGCCAAAAATAATCAATTAACTAATCAGTCATTGCCCAAATCGTTTTGCATGAAAAATCAACAATCCTGTTTGAAAGAATTAAATTTAAGTGGTAACCTTTTAACGCATTTTCCCGAGCAAGTGATTGAGTTAAAAAATCTTAAATATTTATATGTGGGAGGTAATCAAATAACCGCAATAAGCAACAATATATGGAAAATGCAAAGGTAAATTTTAAGATAATCATGCCTTTTGTTATTACATCTAAAAATTTACCTCATTTTCAAAATAACAACTGATATCTACAAACTACTACAAATTAAACAAATACCAACACTTTATTTATTTTATATTTAATTTGTATATAAAAACAAATATATAAAAATTTTATAAACATTGATAAACTTTCTGTATTAAGGGTCATAAATATTATAAAAGTTTTTTATATTTGTATTGTACATAAGTATTTATGTCCATATATTTCTTTTGCTGATTTTAGTTTAAAGATTGTTTATTTATTTATTACTACAGTTGTTTTTATTTTTGCAAATTATAATTTATGTCTTGTCATACTTGTTTTTAAAACCTTCTGTAATTGGAACATGACTTGATTAAAGAATTAAGCATGTTTTTTTAAGACTTGGGGAAAAACGTGTGATTAATTAGTAGTGACCGACCGAACGCACTTTTTCAGACCGATCCCGAGTTTCATTAAATTTTGAAAAGTTCGGCCGAACCCAAACTTTTTTGTGATTAAATCTGAACAATAATACTTTTTTTAATGTATTTATTTCAAACAAAATAAAATATCAGGATATCATATGCAAAATGGAAAGATAAATTGAACTTTAAAGTAGTAAAAGTCCCCATCCAGACTTGCAACTTTTGTTGCAGCAATTTTTTAAAATTCTGATTTTAAAATTGCATCAATTTCCAGAATACGAAATTTTTATCTTCTCTTTCCTCTTCTAATTTTTATATTTCATATACATATAAATACAAATACAACTACAGTCAATTTCATGTTGAAAAGTGTAAGAATTACAAAACAAAATTGCGGAGTACATGAAACCTCTCTCACCATTAAACTAACTCAAGAATTGCCGCAACTAAAATTGCAATACAAAAAAAAGTTCAATACATTCGCAGAAAAGAACATGGTACTATACTATAGTAACTATTATATAGTATAAGTACTTAAAATTAAATATTTGAATATTTCAATGGCTAAAAACCAATATTATTGTTTTTAACTATGTATATACATAGATTATTTCTTCGGTCTGAATAGAGTAAATAATTAAAAGGTTCTTTTTAGTCACGGCCTTAAGATTTATAAATGGACTGGAGTTCCATTATTAAAATATATCCGTATTTCGAGGACTTAAAGGTTCAGTCAAATACAAATTGCTTTTCAACAACATTATCGCCCTGTTCTTATTGGAGCTCCACACAGCGTTGCCAGAATTAAGATTTTATCTTATTTTTGAAGATTTTTTGAACAAAATAAGATTTGAAGATTTTTTTTCTCAAATTAAGATTTTTTATTTTTAGAAATAAAGATTTTTAATTTTAAGTTTGTACAACAAACATAATTTTTTTTACAGTTTTTTAAACAGTAAATTTTTAAAACAATGAGGTTTTATATCAGATTGTTTTATATTGGTACCCATTGCGCACTTGTACTTTTGTATTAAAATGCATCAATAAGGGTATCAAAACATTAAAAAAGCATCATAGATTCGCGGTTGTTCATTTTGGGAATATTGATTAAAAACAATTATTTGTGAAAAGAAAATATGTATATTTATAAAGATTAATTTACTAAAGAACAAAAAAGTTCATGTATTTAGTACCAAGAGATTAAACTAATGGAACTTAACCGTAGGATTACCGTCTTGGTCTGGCCAGACCAAATTTGTGTTTTCCTTGCAATATTTTTCGAATATAACAAAAAACAGGGGCGTATAAATGATACGTGCTGAATCGAATGAAACTAATTTGGATTCTATTGGAGCAAACTAGTGCGGTGAAATTCTATTTGTATGTAATGTAAAACTCTATGAAATTACCCTCTTGGCCAGACCAAATTCTTGTTTTCTTTTTCAAATATGACAAAATATCAAAAAAAAAAAAAAAAAAAAGCAACGTGAATTCTATAAATGATATGTTCTGAATTGAATGAATCAAGTTTGAATCAAATGTGTGGTAGATGCGAAAAAGCAATGTGTAAAATTAAAGACTACATATCCGATTTCATATGGTGTATGAGCTTCATAGCTCCCAAACTTAAATTTGTTTGCCCAAAATTTATACATCTCTATTATTAGAATTTAATTACTTTCGATGATACTTCTTTATATTAATGGACTTTTTTATGTTCTTATTAATTAGAAATTAAATGCATTTCAAATGTATTTTTTTTTTTTTTTTTTTTTGGAAAATATAACTAAAAACACAATTTTAAACCTACAATCTAATTTTGTATATATATAATTACCATAGCTTGGGAATAATGATTAGAAATCCTAATGATTAGCAATTGGATTAGAAATTTTAATTGTGTTGAAAAATTTATTAGATTAGAAATAATCAAAACTCTAATCACAATTAGTGACGATTAGCTTTTCTAATCAAAACTAATCCAAAAAATAATTGATTAGATTTCTTGATTATTTCTGATTAGATTTGATTAGATCAACTATTTTTAACAATTTTTGTGAAAAGAAAATATTTATTTATCACATTTGTTGCTATATTTACGTAATATTTGAAACAGAAAACAAACATCTGTTTTGTAAACAAAAGTAAAAAATGCCTTTGTAACGTACAAATTTCAATTTTAATCACAGGGTTCTCGCAATACAGAAAATACTTCTATCGCTTTATTATCGTCCAGACTTTCAATTTTTGTTGCAGCAATTTTAGAGCTTATTGGTAAGAGAGGTGAGAAGATTGGGGAGGGGTACTCAGTTTTATGTACTCTGCAATTGAAGTTGGTTGCAGGTGCATTTGTATTTTTATATGTATACATATATATATATCTGTAGCATTTTGACAAAACATCTTAAGTCAAATTTAAAAAGTTGAAAAAACGAATTTTCACTCACAAAACATTTGTATTTACGTTTTAAAAATGTTGTATTATAAACAAAATTTTTCTTTAATTTTGGTTTATTTTATTACTTAATAAAAATGAATTTTTCACAGAGTTTTTTTTTAACTTTTTTGCTATCTTATCTCGACTAACCTAGCATGCCACTGCCAGTTCGAAAAACTCAATACACTCACACTTTTTTACTGATACACTCACATTTTTCGCAATGGCAGCTCCAGTGGCAGCAAAAATTGCATGCGAGTGGAAATTTGGCACTTGCATGCCACTAAATGTCAAAACGATAAGCAATGTTACCCTGTTAAAAATTTAATTCACATTTACTGGATTGTTGTCAAATTGTTATTGAAGTTTTAACTTAATAAAGAATTATTATGATTAATTTTTTAAAAACGCGCATAAATAAAAGCAAGTTTGTTAATAACAGAGCATTAATATCGTTAAAATAATGCTAATATAAATAAATGAAAAATTTCCCCAAAAATGTGCCACTATGATTAACTCGGTAACTCTTTTTCGTTTTCTGGTACTTTTTTTTTAATTTGAGAAGTAAACAAATTTGCTCAAGCTGACGCTTCTACGACATTTTGAAAATTAACTCGCAGTGGCATGTGTAATCACAAAAGTTAATGGCATGAGATTCGACTATTTCGAACAAACTTTCTTTGATAATATGTATACAACAGTGGCATGCCACTACTTGCATGTGTAAAGGCAGGGTAAAGATGTTTTGTCAAAATGCCACAAATATAACTACTATAACTCAATATAAATTAATAGAGTAGTCGTTTACAACATTTAAAGCTTTTTTAATAGAAATGAATATGATCGATCTTGTGTTTAGTAAAATAAAATAAAAAAAGAAAAATCATGACCGAAATCAAGTTTTCTGTAATTTCTTTCTATCATTTTCCTAACATCAACGTGAAAAATGTGACTATTCGCTCATTCATTTGTTGTAGGGTAAATAAATAAATAACGGGTAACCGTGATTTTATTTCCATTTCCAAAGCAGGGCTCCCAATTATATTTTATGCCTTATCCCCAATTTCCGATTTTTCATCACCAAAAATCCCCACAGGTCAAACAAGATACTGCTATGTAAAAGGAAAAATATGAATCTTTTTATTTATTTAATAAACGTAGAAAAACGCACAAGAAAAATAATGTATCAATGCTTATCATTTCACAAGCTTCAGAATTAAGATATTTTATTTCATAGCCAAGGCAATTTTGTTGTTTGAATTAAAAAGAGTTAGCATTTTAAAATATGGAATAAATTTGTCCCAGAAACTGTATTATTTCATTTAGGAAGACCATCAAATACATAACTCATACTGCATTCTGCTGTGAATTTCGGTTTTGGTTGCATTCGCTATACATAGTAAAGTCTCGTTTAACTCAAGCGTTACTTGTGGGTATACAAAGTAGTGCTGGGAAACTATCGATAGACTATCGATAGTCTTAAAATATCGAAAATATCGATAGGAAAAATATAAATATCGATATTATTATTATTTAAAATACAGCTATGAAGACATCTAACAGCAGCTATACACACGGTTTTTTGCCTCAAATTTTTACTTGCTTTTATTAATTCGCGCTGAATTGCAGCAATGAATACGAACAACAAGAATGGCAAATGGTATGGATTACTTAGCTATGCTTTTTACTGCTAATTATAGGCATTTATGTGGAAATTTATATGTATATGTTCACATAGGGACTGAAATGTCAAATATTTTTGTAATGTTGTAAAAAAATGCAAATCCAAATGCAATTGCAAGCATAGGACAAAACAATGAACGACCATTAGCGGATAAAACCGCTAGATTGATTACCTTTTTGGGTTTAGAATTTAGAAAATTTTTTAAAGTTGCAATAGAATATCTTATAGTCCCAATTTTTTTAAAAACTGCCATCTAAAATAACGTGCGTGAATACATACGTCTTATACATTCAATAAAGGTATAAAATAACGGACTGTAGCCTTATAAAAAAATATTTAAAGTTTTCCTGCACAAGTACAAACATTCAGTCAATAGTAATATCGATATATCGATGGTGAAATCTGAACCATCGATAAATATCGATAGTAGAAAATATCGATAGTATCCCAGCACTAATACAAAGCATATTTCAAACAATTTAAGCAAGCTCTTGAAAACCCCCCAGCTAAAAAGCAATCTGACCCAAAAAAAATTTTCTTAGGATTTTTAATCCCCAATTACAAAAAAAATCCCTGTTTGGAGACAGTTCCCCAAAACTGAGAAAAGTATATTTCGTGAGCCCAACCTACAGTCATACATACATGCATATGTTATTAAAAAGTCTTTGAGTTTACTTCCATTTTTTGCAAATAATTTCTATAGATAATGAAATTAAGAGTATTTTGAAATATTCCACAAGTTTTTATACTGCATAAACTAAAAATAAATAAGTTAATTGATTACAATTACATATGTATAAGCAAATATTTATTCAAAGTTTGTTACTGTAAATGCAAATGTATTTTTAGTAATAGAAATACAGTAGTTTTGACTTAACTGCCTTTTGTTTACGTGCACTTTTGACTTAACTGCACAAAATTGATCATTTTTGGAATTATTCTTTATAATTCCATACAAATTCCTTTTTTAAGTGCACTTTCTATACCTGCACATTTTAGATAAATGCACAAAATTTTTGGCATTTTAAAATTATTTTCATACAAAAAATCAAAGTTAGCTGCACTTTGACTTAACTGCCCAAAATACATATTTTCTGGAATTATTCTTCAAAATCCTTTTTTACGTGCATTTTGTATACCTGCACATTTTTCATATTTTTAGGCAGCTTTAAAATATTTTCATACAAAACATCAAAAGCACACATAAAAAAATATGGTGACCACTTTTTCACATAAATATCCAATTTAAGTTGTTTATAAAAATATTAATCGCAAATATTTTGTTTTTTCCATAAATTTTTATGTTCTTTGCGAAGTATGAAAATGCTATTGCCAATACAATTTTATTAAAACAAACCGGCCTAAGGATCTGTAAAAAAGGATTTCCGACAGGATGGTGTTGATTTCGCGACCTTAAGGTTTGTTTTATAGAAATTGTATGAAAATTAGAAGTTTTGAAATGAAAAATACGGTTGATGCCCTTATTTTGGTAGCTCAGTCATACGGCTGAGCATTTCACGAGTTGTAAAATAATACCTACATGAGACTCATACGACTCTTGGCATGATTTTTGAAAGACTCGTTAGATAATATCTACATACAACATAAACGATTCCCTTTACGATTAATATAAGCGTTTTTTGCTGCGTTATGGAAGAATCTCGCATAGGAATCAGCACGTGTAACAGTTTTTCCCGTTCGAGGAATTGTCTACAATTAAAAAATGACCCCGTCGATGATCAAAAACACTCTTTGTGAGATTCCCAGTGGACTCCTAGACGATTGCTAGCTGGGTTGAAATTAAATTTTAATAAAATATAAATTTATGTATCGATAAAATAATTTTTTTATTCTACTTTTAAATCAAACACTTTACTTTAGCTGCTTTTTTGTGCAGGTAACCACAATTGTATACCTGCACATTAAGGCAGGTAAATGCATTTAAGATAACTGCATTTTTGATTTACCTGCACAAAAAATCGTGCAAAGGAGATTGTGCAGCTAAGTCAAAACTACTGTATAAAAAATAGCCTTGTGATAATTTACACTAGAAAAAAAAACTAATGCAAACTAAAGTTTAAGAAATCTGTATTAAATTTAAATTGAAATAAATAAATGACACATTTATGGGTCGATTACGGATGACGACTGAACTTAAGTTGAGTTGCCAGCAACAAAATCAGGCAACGGCGCTCATGTTAAAATATAAAATAAAAAGAAACATTTTGTATATTTGAATATGAATTTGCGATTACCCGACTGTCAAGATAATAGGTTTATGTTTTTGCGGGTATCTTGTAAGCACTTGTGTATTTTAATTTCTTTATTACCCCGTATCATCCAGGCGTCTGGATGGATTTCGACACATGAGTGTCGAAAGAAATAAAATGGCGCATTTTTACGCGGGTATATTAAATTTACAACAAAATTCTAATATGTTTCCTTTCTTTGCAGCCTCCAAGTCTTGTCCATGGGTGGTAATTTAATAACCGAAGTACCTGAAGCGGTAGGGGTGCTCAGCCAGTTGCAGGCCTTGGTTTTATGTGATAATCTTATAGAAAATCTACCCACTAGTATAGCAAAATTGAAGAATTTAAAATCATTGCTTTTGCACAAAAATCGCTTGAAACATTTACCCAAAGATATAGTGGCCTTGAAAAACTTAGCAGAGGTAAAGTACACATCTAACATGTATATTAAGTTTGTAACTAATCTGAATTTTCTTATTCCCATAGTTAAGTCTTCGCGACAATCCTTTGGTTGTGCGTTTCGTCCAAGATATGGCCTTAAATCCCCCTACTCTTATGGAATTGGCTGCTCGCATTGTTAAGACTTCTGGCATAGAAGTAGCACCCGGTGATATACCCCAGACCACTTTGGAGTATTTAAATTGTGCCAATTGTTGTGTGAATCCCAATTGTAAGGGTGTATTCTTTAATAATCGTGTGGAACATATAAAGTTTGTCGATTTCTGCGGTAAATATCGTGTTCCTTTGTTGCAATATTTATGCTCGGCAAAGTGCATCGAACATGAAGAGCCACCGACGTCCAGTAATAATGCCAGTGGTTATATGATGAGAAAAGTTTTATTGGGTTAAAAAAGTAACTCTTTTAACACCAGTTTTTTATACATTTGAAAGCTATTTTTGTTTGTTTTATTTGCAAAAAAAATACATTTTAAAATATTGCAAAAACTAAATTTGTATGCATTTTCTTAAAAGGTGTGTATATAATAATGAAATATAATAGTGGATTAATAAAAGTTTTTAATAGTTTGCAAAAAAAAAAAAAAAAAATATGAAAACGCTTGCATTTTCTTTTTCAATGGTAAAATATAAATTTAAAATAAACATTGACTGTTTTCCCGTTTTTAGTACAGAAGTTATGTTCTAAAAATATTTTTTATCAGGTTTCATCTCCATAGGCCCTTTCTTGAAAGTTTTAATAGAATTTTTTAACAGTCATTAAAAAAAATTTGGTTAAAAAAACTCTTTAATCAGGTATGTGATGAAAATCGATCGATTTCAAAACGAACGTTTTTAAAGGAGTGATGAATTTCGAGGGATTTTAAAATCCATTTCTGAATTATAGTCTTAAATTTTCGTTCAGAAAACACTTCAGTTAACGTATATAATATAAAATTAAAAAGAATAAAGACTGAAAATAAAAGAAAAATGTATTTAAAATCCCTTTTAAAAAGTACTGAAATCGATATTTTCGGTTTCAAATCGTTTGGTTTTTAAAATCGATTTCCATCACGTACCTGATTGTACAAAAACTCCAAAATTTCCACCAAGAAGAAAAATGTTTTCTTTAAGTAAAACGCAATAAATAGTAAAAAATTAAGAAAAAATCGTTGACTTTAAAGATGTTATAAATAGTAAAATTCAAAATTTGATTTCGATTTATAACGAACCGACGAACCGAATGCATGAAGAAGATTTTCTTTATACTCTTTATCAAACCAATTTAGATTTCAAGACGAATTAACATACACGGCCCTTAAGTGCCGGTTCAGACACGTCAAATTTGACTCGTCAAGTCTTGAGCCTTTTCGGAGAGAAGGGAAAAGATAATGGCATTTCAAAATGGACGTGTGTGAACCCGGCACTAAGAGTTAAAAACCTTGCATGGGAATACGTACTTTTTATAGCACAACAACTACACAGATACGAAAATCTGTCAGGGAATAAATTTTTTTAGTTTCGAGCAATTGTATTAAAAGCATTTTTATAAACGACAGAATAGAGAAACAAAAAAATGTTAACTCACCTTTGCAGCATCTTTTAAATTGCTGTTGTTATGACAAGCAATTTGATACGAAAATCTGTCAGGGAATAAATTGTTGTTGTTATGACAAGCAATTTGATTTTTTTTTTAGGCTTTTACAAATATTAAAACTTTTATTCATACACAAATCAAAGCAACACTTTATTTCAATCAAAACTATTGCATTTAAAATATTATTTTCACGCACTCCCGCCATCTTATCAACATATTTGGGCCACTACGCTCAATTGCTAAAATAAAACTAAACTAAAAAAAAAAGAATGCAGTTACTCCAAGGAAGTGTAATAAATATGACAACAAAAAGCATTTTAAAAACTTCAATATTCTCATCCCAAAGGTAGGCTTTAAAATATAATGAAATAATATATAAAAATTAGGATAAGTAGAGTATTAAATCCTTTTATAAACGTTAAGTCTATCCAGCGTTGCCAAATGTGCAGATTTATCTGTTTTTGCAGCTTTTTGAAGTGCAAAACAAAGCAATATTGCAGATTTTTTTATTTTTTTTTACTTTAACAATTCTTTAAGTAAACTTTAAAAAAAATATTCTTAAGCTGTATCCAAAGTATATTTACTACAAGTACATGCAAGTGATCAGCTGTTCAGTTGTTTTATTTTCGATATTGTCAAAATTTGCTTACATTTTAGTACGCCATTTTTTTTTTTTTGTTTTCTTTATGTTTGACAGTTAGACAATATCAAATGTTTTTACACAAACAAAATGAATGTTGTTTTTTTTTATTGTTGATTTGTTGTAGACTTGCATGTACTTGGTATAAATATACTTTGGCTGTATCTTTGTTAATGTTTAATTTGTAAAGCTTCGTACAGACGATGGTCAGATATTACAATATTGTCATTTTTCTGACAATAGTGCCGTTGTCAGATGCATTAATTTTACACATCTGCCAAATGAAAATGAGCTTACAATGTTCAGACAGTTGCAAGACATTTTTAGGCAATTTTAATGACAACATTGTAAGATCTGACCATCGTCTGTACGAAGCTTAAGTATGTATTATTTTTTTTAATATGGTGGCACTATTTTCCCCCTTATGCTTATTGTGGTGTTTTGTACGACGAATTGTTAAAGCGACCGACAAATTTGTCGTTTTGGGCACAGTTGTTTTCCCTGCTAGAATAATAAAAATATCGGTTATATTAAATACTCTAGTCAACGGGAAAACAATTTTGATACTGGCAATGCCATGACACACTAACAACACAACAAATATTAAAGACTATCTTAGGGATGATCATAATAAAATTGCAAAGTTGAATACAATTTATTTCCTCTTCCTTTTGCTAACTTCATTCTTCATTTTATTAGTTGTCGTTTTACAATTGAGCAATTCGTGAAAACCAAAAAATCCATAACAAAACGCAACAATTCCACTTTTTAAGTTTAATGTCATTTTTACTGAATAATATTGAACAGACTAAAATCCTTATATTCGTTGTTTAAACGAATTCTTTTACTTTAAAGCGGATTAAAACGAAACTATTTCACATGCATACATTGTACTTAAGTTCATCTTTTTTTTTTGTTTATTTATCCAAAAACTGTAAAAGTGGAATTGTCCCGTTTTGTTATGGAGCTACTCAATTGTGAACAAGGGTTAGGGTTGCTGCTTAAATAAAAAATATGAGAAATTGCTGGCCAAAAAATGTTACATAAGTTCAATTTATGGTAGCCGTTAAGAAAAAAAAATTGTTAATATGTATTTTTAAAATCTTTCAAATAAACCTTACATATGTAACTGTAAACCTAAACTTTGTGCCACTATAATTAACTTCAACGTTTACCAGCACTTAAAATCTTATTTATTTTCTGTTAAACAGGAAATGTCATGTTGTTACCAGCAGCAAAATTCAAAATTACAATTTTTTTTTTTTTATGAGGAGAAAAGGTTGGTTTGGAGAAAAGGACTTGCCTTTTAGCCTCCAAGGTTGTGCGATATGACACCTCTCGATTATTTCATGTGGATCTACGTGAAGTCACTGGCTTATGCTGATAAACGTCCAGAATGATATTTTTTTGAAATGTTAATGCCATGTATTGATTTTTTGAATAAACTATTTTTTCACTTAGTTTTTCAATTTCAAGTTTCAGACAACACACTCTTCATATTTATGTATCAACAATATTTTAAAAGATGTACTGCCTGTTTAACGATGTCGAACGTCATCGTTCGCATAGAAAATTACATTCAAAACAAAAACAAACTTCGAACAATATTCGAATTTTGTTTTTGTTTTAAATGTAATTTTCTATGCGAACGATGACGTTCGAAATCCATGAACAGGCTGGTAATTTTTTTCTAAAGTCAAAACTTAAATTTTTTTTAAACGAAAGAATTCCAAATTACACCTGATCTACACCTATAAGAAATGTACCACGCTCACTGTTGCCAACTTTTTTTGAACGTTTCCCTCCAAATCGGACGTCAAAACCGTCAAAAAAATATTTAATTTAGCGGGCAGTTTTTTAAAAATACCGCTAAAACCTAAACATTTTTTTAAAGTTTTATATAAATCAAGATATAGGCGGCTTTTTTAAAGGTGTATGACTCTCAAATTACGTTACATACTATGGTTTCCAACTTCCCTAGTTATATTATTCTTAAAAGAAAATAAGTCAGAGTTATATATTCATCTGTGCGATACCCTTGATACCCTTCACCTACAGTTGGAAATTTTCGAAGTGGTCTTTATATGGGACATATGGTAAATTATGGGCCGATCTTCACAAAATTTAAACAAGTAATTTATAGTCTTATACAACTTTGACTGACCAAATGTTATTATAATAGAACACAGATTGAAAGCTTTACGGTTCTACGCGTTCTATAGCTTTTTCCGAGAGTATGCTTTATATGGGGCCTATGGTAAGTTATGGATCAATCTGCACGATAGTTGACAGTGTAAGTTCTAGTCATATAAAACTGTGACAAACCAAAATTTAAAAAAATAGCATTATGTATTTGTTAGGGCTTTAGACGTATTGTTCTCCAAGAGTAGGTTTTATATAGGGCCTATGGTAAAATATGGACTAATAATCACGAAAATTGACAGCGTGATTTCTAGCCATATTTAACTGTGGCGGACCAAATATATTACAATAGCATTATTTGCTACGTTTTTAGGCACACTAAAGGTTTTTTTTTCGCGAGTGGGCTTTATATGAGGCATATCGTTAATTATGGACCGATTTAACAGTATGATTTTTAGTCATATAGAACGAATTTGTGCATAATCTTATATCAATGTGTGCATTCCGCCACTAGTTATGTTAGTTTTTGTACTAAATGATAAACTTTTTATGGTAGTTGTTCCACATTTTAATGTATAGCACTTTTCCTACTGAACCGATTGTGCTGCACTGCAATCTCAGCCTGCTTAGGGGAATTCTAAACAATTTGATGCCAATATTTATATTCCCTTTTGAGTCGTTTGAAAGTGACAACAGACGCATAGACAGACGGACAAGGCTTAATCGACTTCGAATTACTCAAGGACCCAGAATAAATTTACCTTATGGGGTCTTAGACGAATATTAAAATAGTTTCACCCGGAATGACAAACTTAGTACGTAAAAGCAAAAAAAATTATAACATTTACGCTAGTTTTGGTAATTATTTCCCGTTTTAAGCCATTAGATAAAAAAAGTTACATGAAAGTAAGTGCTTGGGTTCTGTCGAGACAATTAAGATCAATACCTTGCCTTTTGTTTCAAAATTTTAAGCAAGCTTAAAGTTGTGAATTGTTACGTACAACCCTATCAAAATACTAACTGAAAATCGAAAAAAAAATGTCATATACAATTTTCAGTTCACTAAAACTATAAAAGTAATTAAACCCGTGAACATAAACAAAAAGTTTTTAGCCAGAAAAACAAAAAGAAAATGTAAAAAAATCTGTAAATTTGAAATTTGAGAAAGAATTTTCTAGCGAAAATGAGCCGCTGAGAGTTGTTTGAAAATCGCTAGATTTCCCGCTTACCGCTAAAACATATTTTTTCCCGCGATTGACATTGCAAAAACGCTAGATTTAGCGGGAAAATCTCTAAATTGGCAACAGTGACCACGCTCTACCCACGACAGCAGCGTTGCCAGAATGAAGATTTCATATTAGTTTTGAAGATTTTATGACCAAAATAAGATTTGAAGATTATTTTTCTTCAATGAAGATTTTTTTTAGAAATTAAGATTTTTAATTTTAAGTCTGTATAACATACGTAATTTTTTCAAGTTTTTTAAACAATCAATTTTTAAAACAACGAGGTTTTGTATCAGCTTGTTGTCTGTTGCTCTTGTACACTTTTGTAACCATTGTCTAGCATACACAAAAATGCATCATTATTTCTGGGCATACAAAATATTAAAAAAAACATCTTAGGTTAGCGGTTGTTAATTTTGAGAATATTGATGAAAAATAATCATTTGTGAAAAGAAAAAATGCATGTTTTTTTATTTCGATGGACTTTTTTGCGATCTTATTTACTAGGAATTAAATTGATTTATAATATATTTTTAGAAAAAAATTTATGGAAAATATAACTAAAAACCCAATTTAAAACAGTAAGTAATAGGTGTGATCCCGTACTCAACGTTGGGAGCCCACGGGATCCTAATAATACCGAAAACTGTTCCCGTACTCAAAGTTTGTTAAAGTGAGAGAGATTTTAAGAGAAAAATATTCTTCTTCTCGCACGATGTAGCCCATACATCTTGTTTGGGTTGATTGGGAAAATTGTTAAATAACCAGCTGTGTCAAAAAATAAACAATAAAAAACAACAAACAAGTACTACCAAAGAATTAAAATAAACAATAGAGAATGTTATAAAATGCAAATATATGCATAAATTCTAATTTTATACATGCTAATGTTTCATTTATGTTATTATTTTAACGTTTTCAAAGAAACGTTTTCTTTTCGGGTATAAATTTGGTTTTTATTGTTCCCGTACTTTTGTACATTTTTGTCTTTTAGTAAGAGAAATTTTTGTTTACTCTCATTTTACCGAACTTTACCCAAAAAGTACGGGATCGCATCTAATTTCATCCAATTCGGGTAATTACCAACAAAGTGGCAGCATTGGTTGTTGCTTACTTTCGTTGCTATCATGGTGAAATTATTACCTTATTTCACTGAAAAACAACAGTAATCAAAGTCAGCTGTTATACGCACAAAGTCCATCAGATTTTTTGTTAAGATATTTCATAATAAAATAATTAATTTTTTGCAAAAAGTTAAGGGGAAAAAATTAAATTTGTTTAATTATTAAAATATTTTTGTTACATTTATAAAGCAAATCAGAAAATTTAATACATACAATAAAAACAAAGTGTAAAAAGAAAGAAAACCAAACAGTACAAAATTCAACGGGAATCGCATGTAATTATAAAATACACTGTAAGAATAAATTGATGTTGGATGAGTTTTTCTGTGTTCTAAATCTGTGGTAATAAGAAAAAAGTGGCTAAGTCTATTGTTTAGAGAAGCAATTTTAAACTTTAAAGTTGATTTTTTGAAAATTTACTCCTATTCCATTATAATAAACACTTATCTGCGGTAAGTTTTTATTCCTGAATAATCGTTGTCACGGATCAGAAGTATGTATACCTACTTAAGTTTCAATTCCAAATTTTATTGCACAATGAAAAAAGATAAGCTGTTTTGCTGCATATAACTTCCTGAAAATTCTTACAAAATAATTAAAATTTTGCCCATGTGTACTTTTGAACGAGAGAATTTCAAAGCTTAAGACAACTTAGGCACTTTTTGGAACAAGTCCAGTTTACCAACGCAGCAGGCTATTATGGCCTGGTCATGATGAACGGAGGACAAGCTCTCTACTTAGGTTCAGAAGGGACCAGATTAGGACAGTTGTATCGGTTATTACTGGGCACTGGCCGGTGGGGACTCATGCTGAAAGAATGGGTCTGGAATTCAATGACTACTGTAGAAGTTGTCAGGATGAGGAGGAGGAGACTGTGCTTCACTTTCTCTGTCAATGCCCTGGGTTGCGGGGTATTAGGGAGGAATGCCTGGGGAAACCGGCATTTGCCTGCCTAGAGGATCTATCCAAGATAGAACTGAGATCGCTGATTCTCTTCATTAGGAGGACGAAGTGGCTGGATTCTGCAGTGACGCCATCTGAGTAACTGCTCTACAGGATGGGCATTGGCGCTGGGTATCACAAAGGGACCAATAAAGGACCCAAGTGAGCTGTCTGTTGATAGCTGCCCATGGAACCTAACCTAACCTACCAACGCAGCTCCAAATAAAAAAAAAGGTACATAGGGTAATAGAAAATCGAAAAATAAGAAGAAAAAATTAAATGGCGAAATTCTCGGAAACGCATAGTTTCCGAGTTATGGACCTCTGAAATTTTTATATAAATTTGCGATTTCCCTCTACATTTCTGAACGTATATGGTCAATATTGGTATTATTTGAAAGCATTTGAACAGATCTTTCTGGAAATGCAAAATTTATTTAAAACTTTTTAACTCTTTAGCTCCTAATATAGTTTTTACAAAATGTATATCAAAATGTTACGGAAGTGCACTAGGTAATAAAATTGTAATCAAATAAACCCCAGCTTCTTTAAATTTAGCTTCTCTGCATAGCCGGCCTTCGGCCGGGCGCAAGGATTTTTTCCTCTAAGGTATAACAAACACCGGCTTCGCTAAATAAAGCCTCTCTGCATAGCCGGCCTTTGGCCGGGCGCAAGGATTTTATCCTCTATGGTATAACAAACACCGGCTTCGCTAAATAAAGCCTCTCTGCATAGCCGGCCTTCGGCCGGGCGCATGAATTTTCTCCTCAATGGTATAACAAACACTGGCTTCGCTAAATAAAGCTTCTGCGCATAGCCGGCTCCTTAATCCTTAATGGATTAATAATTTTTAAATAAAATGTTTATATCTAGAAAAATTTATTCAAAAGCTTTTAAATGATACCAATATTGGCTATATACGTTCAAAATTGTAGTGGGAAATCGCAAATTTATATGAAAACTTCAGAGGGCCATAACTCGGAAACTATGCGTTTCCGAGAATTTTGTCATTTAATTTTTTCTTCTTATTTTTCAATTTTCTATAGCACTATGTACTTTTTTTTATTTTGAGCTGCGTTGGTAAACCGGACTTAAGCCCACTTTTTTGCCACAGAAATATTAATGATAAAATTGATTTTTTTTTTTAAATATTCACAATTTTTCATTTTAAACTAGATAAGCTACATGTCTTTTATATTTTAACACGTTGGTTGGATTTTTCTATTCTTTTATGACAGCTTCATCATAACGTCTATTTGTAGATACTAGTTGGCTTAATAAAAAAAAAGTTTAATACCTTATCACGCTGTCTACACACTTCCTAAACATACACCACAACACATTAGAAACAATTTCGTACCTACATTATTTTTTTTTCTTCTTTTTTGTTTAGTTTTTAAGTTAAAATCGTTTTGTGTTTTAGCATTTTAACTCATTTACATACAACTTTGGTTTGTTATTAATAATATTTTATTGATAAGTAATACTAAATAGTACAATACACTGCCATACATATATAATATAAGTACATATTTTATACAGTTATATTATACTGATTGATTAATTATTACAAAATATTAGTTCAGTTGCACAGTCTTAAATAAAAAACATAAAAAAGAATAATTCTATATTAGGTATACCTAAAAAATATTATTAAATGTCGCCTCAGTATGTCGGTTTAACAGTTTTAAGATCAACAAATTTCAAAACAACAAAAAACTCAGCTACAGCAATCAAGGCAACAGTAGCAGCGGTAACAATAAAATCGTTACATTTGTCAATTACTTCAAAATTGAAACTAATAACAACTACGAATACACTCCTCCCAATAACACGCAATTATTCTCAGTTCTCTGCTATTGATCCAAATATAATTTTGAGAGCAAATCAAAAATATCAACAAAAGCAAACAACTGTCAAAAATAGTTCAATAAAAACCGAAGATAAAACCAGATTTTTAAGTTCTTTTCATAAGTAAGTTAATTAATAAAAAAAAAAATAGGTCATAAAAAATGAATAAAATTAACAGAATACATTTTTTTAATCTATTCTTTTAGATATATAGACATAATGGATGCTCCGCCTGGTATATTTAAGGGTTCTATGGATCGTTTTAATGGCGTGACTATAGATTCTTCAAAAGAATTTAAGCCAGAAGATAATTTTGCTGAGAAATTACAAAGTAATTATTTAATTAAAATTTTAAACTATCGACTTGTTTAACAATAGTGTATTAACTGAAAATTTTAATTTTTTCACTTTTTGGAAAAAATCGACGTGATACTCATATCTAACCGCTGTAAAAATATCGTACTATTTCGTATACTTTTTTGTGATGAAACGGTTGGTTTAAAAATTCTTTTTCATATGCTCTTAATGCTAAATTAAAAATTGTTTCACTTATGCTGAAAATTTTGAAATTTTGAGTTAATACAGTATTTTAAACAAGTGCAATATATAAAATTGTAATAAAAATTTAAAATTTTTTCTAAAAAAAATTCAGAATCTTTGGCTTATTGGCAGGAGCAAAAGAGACGAGCCATTTGGTTTCATGTCAAAACGGAACATTCAGAATGGGTACCGCACTTAACTAAGGTAAATCATAATGAAAAAAAAAAAAAAAAAAAAATGAGATAATTTATTAAGAAAAAAAGAACACTCGTATTCAAAAAAGAGAAAATTTTCTGTAAAATTAAATAATTTATGAAATTTTAAATAAAAATTGGTATTTTAATTCGAAATCATAGAACCAAAGCAAACAACTAGAACTGAAAGAGAAAAAACCAAACTCTGTTAAAAAAAAACAAATAAGAAAGTATAGTCGGGCAAGTCCGACCATATGATATCCTACACCACAGTATACATAAAAGAAAAAATTTCGCAAGTGCACCCTTTTTGGGATCCATGGGTAATCATTAGAGTTGTCAACCGATTAAGAATAATTCGATTAATCGATCAAACGAAACCAAACTCTTGTTCGAATGTGTAATTTCAAAAAAAATAAATTAAATAAAAGCTTAGAATTTGATTTATTCTCATACGTTTTTAGTGATTTTATACAAAATATAGGAAAGTTAAAAAATATTGTTGCCATAGCCCTGGTTTTAATTAATCTCGTTGTGCATATACCAGCGAATAAAAATAAACAAAGCGTACTGACCGAGTACAGGCGTCTTCGTACCAACTCCCTTTCTTCTTTCTTCTCTCACCTAAAAACATAAGAGTTGAGCATCAAAAGATGAAACTTGTGAAAGCAGACTCTTCCATGATTTTAGCACGGACATGCATTGATGCAATCAGAATATTTCGTCTAATAAAGCGTCACAAGAACTGTAAGTCTGCTTTCACACGTTTCATCTTTTGATGCTCAACTCTTATGTTTGTAGGTGAGAATATCTTTACCATTTGCGTAAGTGTAACAATATTACCATTAAAAACAATGAAGTGGAAGATAATCCAACTACATCAAGAAATGCCGAACTTGGACCAATGGAAAAATATATTATGAGAGAAAGCGGCTGTTCTTTAGACGAAATAGTAGACAGAAGTTTGCCTGAAGATGGTACGTCTCCCAACGCCTTTCGAAAATCCAGAGTAATATAGGATTATTAAGGAATTAAAGGTTTTGCGATGCCTTTAAGTAATACAACGATATGGACTTAAGATGGAAAATGTTATGCGTCAAAAAAAGAAGAAGTCATAGCGGATGGAATGGAAGATTTTCCATAGTAATTTTTTTGTAAAAATAATTTTTTTTATTCGTTATTCTCATCGATTAATCGAATAATTTTTTAGATTTACAGCCTGTTCATGGATTTCGAACGTCATCGTTCGCATAGAAAATTACATTTAACAAAAACAAACTTCGAAGAATGTTCGAATTTTGTTTTTGTTTTTAATGTAATTTTCTATGCGAACGATGACGTTCGATATCGTTAAATAGGCAGTTAATCTAAACATAATCTAAGAATACAAAAATTAAAGGCTTTTTCTGGGAGTAGTATTTGTATGGGAGCTTTGGTCGAAAATTGACCGATTCCAATTAAAATTGGTAAGATAATTTTGATTGCAATAAAATTAGTTTGGACCAAATTATACCAACATAATAAGATGATTTATGGCCACAAAGACCGTATTCCGGAATGAAGCTTTTATGGGGGCTACGTAAAATTATAGAGCGATTAGCCCCATTTTCAATAGAAAGTGATTCTGAGTCGATCGCTTTACTAAGGACCAATATTTTAAGGTTTTACAAACATCGGCAAAATGTGTGGGTATAAAATACAACAGAAATCGCTAGAAAAAATTAACTTGATCCCGCACTTAAGGGATACATATAGGCTTCCCAGACGGTCTTAATTTTTCTTGATTTACAAGAATTTTCAGTGCTCATCCAGAATCAAGAAAAAATATGTTTTGTAACGATTTTTAAAAGCCCAAATAAAAATCACGTTGTTTTTTTTTTTAATGTGTTCAATTTTCTTTAAACAAAGATATGTAAAAGCAAATAAATATTTCATCGCTCTTTTAGTGTATGTATTTGTTAAAAAATCTATTAAAACCTCGATTTCGATGTTAAACACTCAATAATGCAATATTTGAAAAATTGCTCCAAATAAGGGAAATTATGTAATTGGCATTAAGAATCTGAGCTAAAAATTGCCAAAATTTTTTACTTGCTTGCTTTAGTTGTTTGTTAAAATTTTAAATTTTAACGCATATGTTGTATATACAAATTATAAAAAATTTGTATATATGTATGCACATATCGTCGGTTGATAATTTAATTGTCGTATGTGGATTGAGTTTGAAGCTCGAAAATTGCTTCAGCAAATAACACAAACGACAAACTCAACACTCCATATCTCGAAACCCGTATGAGGTATCGAAAAACTGATTACGCCAAATAAAAGATCAGGTCGAAAAACCTAAGGAATCGATCTTAACTCAAAACCGAAAAAAATCCACACAAACGACAAATTATCAACCGACGATATGTATTTCCCACAATCTGTAATTAGTTGTATTAAAAGAAATTTGCCCTAAATCGGTTTCTAAATCATTTACTTTAAATGTGGCCATGCTCTTATTTGGAATTCAAATAAAAAATAATAAAACGTAATTTAAAGATATATAGAAACAATTAATGAAATATGTACATATTATAAATAATATTTTAAGATTTGTATAAGTATACAAAATAAAATATTTACATAAAATCAAAAGCAATAAAATCTGAATTAATATACATACATATATACTTATATATTTGCAATTACAAAGTCTTTGTTTACATTAAGCAAAATCGCTTGAAAAAGTGGTGTTTTGCTTAGTCTGCTTTTACACAACTCAATTGATCACAACTCAAAAATTTTCTAAAAAATTTTAAATTTAGGAAATCCCAAAGTAATTTAATTTGTTTTTTTAAATAAACATTATAATTTTTTATTTTTTTTTTTATTTTCTTAACTTAAGACGAATTTCGAATTTCATCATGCCAAAAATGGCATGGTTGTCCTTTATCGCTGGTTACCCGAAGATGAATATCCCAATTTGCCTGTGTACTCGCATACTATGCTCGGTGTGGGTGGCCTGGTGGTCAATGAAAATAATGAGGTTTTGGTAGTATCCGAACGTTTTGCCTTAATACCTAACAGCTGGAAACTACCAGGTGGGTATGCCGAGCCTCACGAAGATATAGTCGATGCCGCCATACGCGAAGTACGTGAAGAAACCGGTATTGAATGTGTATTCAATACCGTTATCAGTTTAAGACATGCTCATGGTGGACCCTTTGGATGTTCCGATATCTATTGCGTAGTGGCTTTAACACCCGCTACTTTGGAATTGCACAGATGTGAACGCGAAATAGCCAAAGTTAAATGGATGCCTTGCGAGGAATATCTACAACATCCCAATGTACATGAGACAAACAGACATTTCTTAAGATGTTTTTTGGATTATAAGAAACGGGGTATACGTTTTACTTGCGAAAAGGCCCAACATCAAATTTTAAAAAAGGAATATTGTTTGTATTACATGAAGACAATAGAGGATACGCAAAATGACAAGTGTAATGCAGAGAAATTAGGCAAACTGTAACATTAAAGGAAAACCTATGCATATGTTATAACACAAAATGTTTTTGTGTGTAAAAAAGCTTGTAAAACATTTTTTGACAAATAAGCTGTGCTTTTATTTTAAACAAGTATTTTAAGAAAATTTTTAGCTAAAAAGAAACTAAGTGTATGTATTTTAAATTTATGTAAACTATTTTAACGAAAATTAAATTCATTAAAAATTAAAATAAAAAAATTGTTGTTATATTAAATTTCATTTAATTTTTTAATATTTTTACTTTTTAATTATATTTGTTAATTTTATACTTTCACAATTTCTTTTTCCTGTTTATTTTTTCTTTGTTTGAAGAAAGTTTTTTAATTGCTCTTTACATTTCAAGTCCTTTGGTCCTCTTGAAGAAATAATATATTCTTTTATTGCATTTTTATAGGTTTATCTTTTCAATTTTTTCCCCACAAAATCATTTATTTTTATGTTTATTCATTAAACTTTTTTTTTTGTTTGTTTGCTGATGCCTGATTTAAGTTTATGAAAAGCTTTGCAAGAGTCATTGACATTAATTTATAAATGTATGTGAGAAAATTTTCGTTCTAAAGCAGCTACTGAAATTGAAAAAAGGCGGAAGAGTTAGTTAGACAGACAAAATGATTTTTATTAAAAGCTCAAATATCTTTTTAATATTTTTACATTGTTTGTCTAATAAACAAAAACTTTTTTTAATATTTGCTATTCGTTTTATAGAAATTAGTTGGGTTGATAAAACTTTCAGTGTTTTTTTTTTTTAATTTTTTTAAACTCAAATTTATAAATAGAAGGGAAAATAACTTTTCCTGTCTAGAAAATTGTTAATGGTTTGGTAAACTCCACAAACCAAAAATGTAAACAATATAAAAATTTGTAAACAGACACAAATATAAATTATAATCTTTTCTTGCGTAAAAGGATTTATGTAGTAGTTGTAATATTTTAAGAGATGTTAGAAACTAAGAGAAATTTGTTTAAAAGAGTAAGTGTAATAATTCATTTTTAAAAGAGCAAGGTAAAAGGGATAATAAGTTCAAAGTTAAAACTGCTAAAGAAAGATAAAACTCAAATTTCTTCTGTTGACTTATATTTAAATGTACTTAGGGGATTATTATGTAAAACAGTTCATATCATTTGAAAATTCGAAAAATTTTATATGAAAAATGTTTTGAACGCGAGATGAACTAAAATTATTTTTTAGCTGATTACTAATGATCGATGGAGCCGTTTTCTAATCTAAGGTAAATCGAAAAAAGTAGGCGTAAAAGTGGGCGGGGCAAATTTTTCTTTTCGTAAAAACCTAAGTTGGATGACGATCATTATAAAGAAAAAATCGTCCAAATCGGTCCAGCCGTTCTCAAATTATGCCCTTCTAAAGGTACTGCACAATGTATAGAGCAAGAAATATTCAACTTTTCCTCAAATCGGATATGTATATCGATGAATTTTTTTGTTTGCAATTGGATTTGGTGGTACAAATGTAAATGTTGGCACCGTTTTTCGAAAATAAATTTTCGTTAATCCTTTTTGCCATTTAGACTCCTTTTATCATGTTTCATCATGTTGATGGCGGCACAGCAGAACCATAGATATTTTTGGCAAGCGAAGAAAATTACAAGTAGTATAAAGTACAGTTAAAGTTGTACGTGAAGCGTCATATACTTTGTATAATAAAGCAACCAGAGAACGATTTATCAAAGGGGAGAGAGAATCAAGAAATTCAATGCCGAAGCTCGACAGCAGGTTTTCGTCACAAGAAAACTTATTTCCGTTTGTTTTAATAAATTGTTTTCTTGATGACATCTTGAAAGTAAATTGCTTAAAAGTTGGGTGCAGCTTACGTCACAGCTTTCAATTTTTGAAATTTTGAAAAACAGTAGTATGTATATGTTAAAGACTATAAAAAAAAAAAAAAACTGGAACTGCAGTATAGGCGAGTCTTTTTATATGCACAGCTTTTTAGAAAGACATGCAAATAATCAGATGTTTTTTATAATTGTTATTAATATCTAATAATTTTTGTAAAATTTTTTTCCTTTATTAAAAAAAAAACTCATCAAAAATACGCCTTGTCGCTTAAATATCTCATTAATTTTTGCTGTGGGTTGTCGTCTCTATTGTGTTTTGTTATTTTTGAAAAAATATAAACACATCAGTGTTGCCGAATCAGATATTTAAATTAAAAAATAAAAAAAATTTAATCTGGGGACTAATTATAGCAGTCGTGTTCGAATACATTTTCGATACGAAAGAACGATACAGAACGAATCGAAATAATTGTTTCAGTGTCGTGAAAACTTAAATATGTAAATGCTTTACAACACTGAAAAAATTATTTCGATTCGCTCAGTATCCACAGAAAGAATTAGAAATAAGTTACTTTCGAATCAAAAAAGTATTCGACTGCCATAATAAGTCCCCTTCTTTTTAACACAACAATTTTTCTTGAAGAAACTCTGAGGTTTATTGCAGAGATATGAAAGAAGAAAGAAGAGATGTACAGACTTACATGTACCGGAAAGTTACTTTAATTCTCTATTATTATTTCATTCTCATTATGGCGTCGTATAAAAAACTTTAACACAGACTGTCTGAATGTAAATAAAAGGGATGCTTTAAAAGAGAATTAAAGAAATTTTATTCAAGAAAAATTTATGTGTGTAAAATAAGACTAAAAAATTATTAACATCACAATAAGAAAAACAAGATTTTGGTTTTGATACACAGTGACATTTCAACCATCTCTTCTCTGTTTTTCGACAGTAAAAAAGAGAGTTGCGTAAAGAGCGTTTAAATAATTTCTTAGAGAACTATAAAACTCAAGCTTATTTATTTCTAAATGCCGGCAATTCTACAAAAAACGTATCCTTATAAATGTACTGGAACACACACACAAAAGGCATGACAACGCAAAAGAGGAAGCTGGATAAAGTTGAATATATCAAAAAGAATATTGCAAATATTCTAAGTATTTGAGCAGTTTGGAAGAGTTGCGTTTTATTTTTAATAAACGGAAAGCATACATTAAGGAGTACTAACAAGAGATTGGTATATTGGCAAAACAGTTTTAAAAAGGACGTGAAACAAGAAGCATTTCATGACTAAAAGTTAAATTAAAGTGAAAATGAAGTGGTATAAATAAAGTTAAATGTAAAAGGGATTAAATTAAATAATTTATTTTATTAAACGGAGAATTTAAAGAGTTCGAAATTAAAATTATACAAAAATGTATTAACAGTTTACGAAATTATAAAAAATATAAATACATATAGGTGCCTATAGTACCTATAAATCTAAAAAAAAGTTGATTTAAAAAAGTTTAATTTAAAAAAAAAAAAAAAATTTTAAATTTATTTTAAGATTTTAATTAAAATGGATTCTTCATATCAAGATTTAAGTGAATTAGAAAAATCTGTAAGTACCTATCCAATAAATTCTACTTTTTTTATATTCTATTAATAATAAATATTGATATTTAAAACCTCATACATATGTATAAATGTTGACATTTAAATTGATAACTAAAATATTGACCTATATACAGTTACACCCAATCATAACACCATCATTTATCTCCTCCTTCCACCCAACTTTTCTCTTTTACACCCCTTTTTGTTGGTGTCCTTTACCATCATGGTACTACAAACAAAACAGCCCTATAAAACTTCTCACCCCACCGCGCCGCTGAAAAGAAACAAATGGAAGATAACGCTTAATAGTGCCAATAAACATAACCTTTCCTAAAGTAATAACAACAACCTATACAATATAAGAACCAGCGTTGCCACAACTAAAAAAAATTCTAAGTCCCAATTTACAATGCGAACATTTCTTGACGAACGTACACCAAAAATCCTTTAATTTAATGTTGTTATATGGAATGTATGTACGAAAATAAACTTCAAACATTATGGAAAATGATTCTGTTGTTGAAGTCATTCGAATATGTCACTAAGAAATCTTTAGGTTAGACTTATATGGTCTTATAAAAGACAAAACCCTCGTTTAACCGTCTAAAATTTATAGAATTTGTTGCACCATTACAAAACAAATTACTCTGTGAATACAGCAACAGGTTACACATATGCTGCTTTGAGTACTATATTAGACGTTTGAAAAACCTCCACTTTAGCGTAAATGATGCCAGAGGCTATCCACAGTTAGTTTATGGCGCTTAATGAAGTTCTTCACAATATCTGAAAACTATTATATAAACTCAGTAATTATGGAGGTGTTGGTTTCATTTTTATACATACTTTCCTAAATTTGTTAATAAAAACGTATAAATGTTAATTTAAGTAATAAAATAAATTTTACAAGGATCGGAAAATGTTTTTTTATTTTGTTTCTAAAAAAATATTTATTGTGCAAGTTTAAAAAATTCTACATTTTACAGAAAACAAAAAATTTCTAAAATAGTTTTGAAAAAAAAGCCGTCGAAAAAAATAAATAAAATAAAGTTTTTGAAATAAAACGTTTTCTTAAAAACGTTAAATAAAGTTTTTAAAATAAAACGTTTTCTTAAAAACATAAAAAAACAAAAACAAAATAATTATATTTAAGCATTGTCATAAAAATTTCATTCTTCAAAACAAATTTCAATAAAATTTATGAAGAGGTTTCTGAGAATACATACATACATATTTCATTTTTGAAAAATACATACATAGAAAAAAAATTCTAAAAAAAAAAACGTTTTAAAAAATATTTTTCAACAAAAAAAAAAGTTTTTTGAAAATTTGTATTTGTTTTTTTTTTACAAAAAAAGTTTTTGCTATTTTTTGAAACTATAAATTTTGTTTTCAAAGAAAATGTTTTTTTTTCTTTTTCGTTTAAATTTTAAACACAGAAAAACAATATTCTTTTTTTCACACACAATAATTTTTTATTTAAAAAATAAAATTTAATTTTGTGTTTTCCGTTCGTAAAATCCGGTCCTTGAAATTTTATTACATACTAGCTGGCCGCCCGGCTTCGCTCGGTAGCTGAGTACTAATGATCGATGGAGCCGTTTTCTGATTTTAGGAAAATCGAAAAAAGTGGGCGTAAAAGTAGGCGGGGCAAATTTTCTTTCCGTAAAAACCTAAGTTGGACCATGGCGATTATTTTAAAGAAAAAATCGGTCAAATAAATATAAAAAGTGGGCGTAAGAGTAGGCGTGGTAAATTTTTCTTTCGATGAAAACTTTAAATGGATTAATACGACCATTTGAAAGAAAAATTAGTCAAATCGATGGAGCCGTTTTCTGATTTTAGGTAAAAAGAAAAAGTGGGCGGGGCAAAATTTTCTTTTCGTAAGTTGGCTCATGGCGATCATTTTAAAGAAAAAATCGTCCAAATCGGTCAAGCCGTTCTCAAGTTATGCGATAAAAAAATATCTAATATACATATGGGCAGTTCCAGCGAAAAGTCTACTTTTTGTCACGTAACGCCAGAAGTAATTTTAATTGTTTCTCAAACAATTGTATATGTATAGTTTACTTTTTAAAACCTTTTCTTTAGCTTCACTTCGGAAAATCAAATCTTGTAACGTTAATTTAACCGCCTTATACTCAATGCAAATGGATGAAACTTTGCAGGCATGCATATTCCCGATGACAATACACGAATACATGGGCGTAGCCGGGATAAAATCTAGGGGGAGGGGGCGGCAAAAAAATTTTTTTTTTGTAAAATGCTTTTTTGACCGCTTTTTACTCAATGCAAATGAATGAAACTTTGCAGGCATGCATATTCCCGATGACAATACATGAATACATGGGCGTAGCCAGGATAAAATTTAGGGGGAGGCAAAATTTTTCTTTAGCTTCACTTCGGAAAATCAAATCTTGTAACGTTAATTTAACCGGATGAAACTTTGCAGGCATACATATTCGCAGTCTTATTCAGTTTTGTAATGCAAGTCAAAATACACTTCCGTTTTTTTAAACGTCACGCCAGAGCATATTTTTGCTTATATCTGCAAATCCTTAGCGTCGATTGCTGTACAAATTTGACTTCTTCATTTAATTTTTTTAAATTTTGTGGTACAAATATCACGACACGTCAAAATGGAAATGCGCATATATGAAAAAAACAAAAGATCGTACACAAAAATTATCGGTACCAAAGTATTTTTCTTGTTCTTTTCAATTATTATTCCGATAACATTAAGGGCACTTATTTAGATTTATACTCGTTGGCAACACTTGTAATTGCCCGTTAACTACTACAATACCGTTAGTATGGGTGTGTGAAAGGAAAAACATTCTCGCCATTTAACGCCGTCAATTTGCCTATTTATTTTTATGCTTTTGTTATTTTTTCCATTAGCAAGCGGTGTGACCACTTTGACAATTTTGCAGCTTAATTTAGCAGTTTTCAATTTTAATTCAGATACAAAATTTAAATTTGCATTCAAAATTTGGCTTAGTTGCAGTAAGAGAAATATTCTAATGAAAATGTAAACTTGAAAATTTTAACTCAACGAACAGCACATGTTTTGTATAGCTGCAATTTTATCAAAAACGGACTACTCGATACCATCATTTATTATCCTTTTTTTTATTGTGTCACTAAAGGCTAGATTACACTATTATACTTTGTATTAATACATGTCAAAAACTCAAGTAATATGACAAAGTGTGATAGTGTGAATGCAATGTGTCACGAAAATGACAAGTATTATGAAAAAAGTTTGACATCCCATACGACTTCATCGTTTTTTGAAAAATTTCTAAACAATAATACTTTTCATTGGATCAGGGTTGCATTTTTTTTCATGCGTGAGTGTTTATACTTTGTGTGATGGTGTGAACACAAACTGTCATGTTACATTAGATTTTTTGACAGTCGCATCAAAACTCATTAGGTTTCTATCTCACAAAGTATTATGGAATACGTAAGACTTGTGAGATAGTGTAATCTAGGCTTAAGCATTATTTCAGTTTAAGTAGAATTTTCTATTGTGAATGAATTTTTAACAAAAATCTTGAGACAACATTATATACATAAGGGTGGGTCGAAAATATTTTTTTTTCTCTTATCGACTTCTAATAGCGTAAATATGTTGTATTTTGTCTGCACTAGACCCCTGTAAAATATTAATTTATTTTTAGTGTAACAGCCCGCGCTTTGACCTTAAATTTTGAATATAACAACAATAGCATTGTATTGCAGGAAATCATATTCATGTATTTTATGGACTTGTAAGTTCGTGAAAATAGTATCAGAAGCATCCATGACTCTGCAATAAATAGTTAAGAGAAGGTTTAACATAGACGAAACTTGAATCAAGACGAGAGATGCCTAGATTTTACAGTAAACAAGATTTTGTGACCAAAAAATGATTTTATTGTTTTCTGTTGTATAAGAACCAAAGTTTTATTTTTTTTTAAGTTAAATTCAAAATGTTTTCAGTTTTAATTAATAATAATTGATAGTGAATAAAATATTTATATTTAAACTGCCGCATTCATAAAAAAATAAAATAGATTTGAAATGTATTTTAAGAAAAATTTGCATGAAAATTTTGCCTTAAAACATATTTCAAACTTGTTTTAAATTTTTATGAATACGGCAGAAAAAATTTACTTTTCTTACATATACTTAATTTTTAGGAGCTCTTGCGCGGGCTAAAGATGTGACTTTTTTTTTACTTTTTTTGTTGTTGCAGTTTTTATTTGTTTTGACGAAAGACAAAAAAATATTGCTATTAAAACTTGATTCGAGAACTTTTATTTTTTCTCGTACATCAGTGACCCACCCTAATATACGTACCATCATTTTATGCCTTTTCTAAACGCTAGATTGAGCTGCAGAAAATTTTTAAGATATGGTCACATTGTAAGTAAATTTTACTGTTAAACTTCCTCTCCCACTATCAAATGATTTTTTTTTTTTTTTTACAAAATGTATACATACGTATGTACATACATACATACATTCATATTATCGCAAAAAACATAAGACGTAGGTATTTAATGTTTGTGTTGATTTTTTTTCTACTTTCCCTTTTTATGCCTTTAAGGTGGCCCATGCCGGCACACAATTGTGCACCATGGCCCACAAACTGCACGAAGTTGAACGTTGCCTGGATTGCAACAACCTTGAAGAAATCGATGACATGTGTGTTTTAGAATTATTGGAATCGATGTCAGAGGTAATATAAGTACATAATACATATAGGTACATACCTATAATAAATCCAAATTTTTCATGTTTTTTTTCTTTTTCACTTTAAAAAATAGATACTTTACATATCGTTACTTTAATATAGAAAAGCCCTAACTAACATTTTCCTTACTTTACAGGAGAAGGAAACAACTTAATAAAAATTAAAGGCTTGTAGCCGCAAATTTTTTTTAAACGCAGTTTTTACTTAAATTCTCTAAACAATTTAATAAAAAACTGCGTGTACAAAAAATCGCAACTACAATACTACAATTTTTATTAAGTTTTTTCCTTCTCCAGTAAAGTAAGGAAAATGTTAGTTAGGGCTTTTCTATATTAAAGTAACGATATGTACCTATGGATATCCAAATTTTATTTAATTTCTGCTTGGTTTCTTTTAAGGTACGCAATGAATATATAAATTTACGCAAGGACATACAGGAAGTGCAACAGTTACAACGTGACGTCACCAGTTCAATACGAGGTCAAATGCGTAATATGCATCAAACGTATCAAATGTTAAAAAAGAGATTAGAATTAAAGGCTAAACAAAATTAGGCTTAAGACATTAGTTTGAAAATAAAATGTGTTAGATAAATGTAATTTAGTTTTTTTAGAAAATTAAGTTTTTAGTAAAAATTTTTTTAATTAAAAAAAAAATTGGTCGCAATAATTAAATTAAAGTAAAAAATTGGTCGCAATAATTAGTCTTAAAAAATAAAAATAAAAAAATACTTATAAAAGATCATAAAAATCTTATGTACTTATATATTTAACATTTTTGAAAAAAAGGAAAATTTCTAAAATTCTGCAGTAAATTTAAGTTTCAAAAACTACATATTTATTTAAAACAGAAAAAATTGCTCAATGTATTCGGTATTAATTGAGAACTTTAAAAGAAACACAAAATTCTAAAATTTTACATTTTTTTTTTAAATTTTGAAGTTTATTTACAAGTTTATTTACAAGTTTATTAAAGAAAATTTTGCATAAAATCAAAAATTCCAAAATAGTTTGTACCTACAGTCTTTTAGAAAAAGATTAAAAAATGTTTTAATTTTCCCAAAAAAAAAAAAAAAAATCTAATTTTGAAAGGAAATAAAATCTAATTTTTTTTTTTTATTTAACCAATTTTGTTTTTCGCCTTTATAAATTCTATTAAATTTTCTATATGTATACATAAAATAAGAAAACTACACCATTTTTCATTGAAAATGAGAAAATTCCAAATGAAAATGAGAATTTCAATTTGAAATTGAGAAAATTCCAAATGAAATTGATAATTTCAATTTGAAATTGAGAAAATTCTAATTGCAATTGAGAATATCAATTTGAAATTGAGAAAATTCCAAATGAAATTGAGAATTTCTATTTGAAATTGAGAAAATTCCAAATGAAATTGGGAAGTTTAAATTTGAAATTGAAAAAATTCCAAATGAAATTGAGAAATTTTAATTTTTCCTTGATAAAATTGAATTATCTATATAATTTTTATTATATTCATTCAACAAACATACATAACTAACAAGGATCGAAAAAAATTAAACTAAATAAAAATCGCAGTATTATTGACCAACAGGCATCCAGATCCTCGTATTGGTATGTGACAATGCTCAATGCCACAGTCGGCTACAAATTATTTCTGACAACTCTCCAGCTACGCTCCTGCGATTGAGCTTCTATTCACCGATGCTTAACCCCATTGAAATTATTTGGGCAAAAATAAAAAGTACGGCAACAACAACGATTAATGTACCGAACGTAATTCCCACCCATGTAGGAGGACAGAGGCTTGTCTTTTTAGAACATATGATTAATGCTTCTAAGACATGTATAAATACTGGAGATTGCAGTAGAGCCATACAACATATTTCATCGTTTAACCAATCTGCTCTGGATCTGGAAGATATGCTTGTTGGTCAATAATACTGCGATTTGTATTTATTTTCATTTTTTTTGCGATCCTTGTTAGTTATGTATGTTTGTTGAATGAATATAATAAAAATTATATAGATAATTCAATTTTATCAATGAAAAATTTAAATTTCTCAATTTCATTTGGAATTTTCTCAATTTCATTGGGAATTTTCTCAATTTCAAATTAAAATTTCCCAATTTCATTTGGAATTTTCTCAATTTCAAATTTAAATTCTCAATTTCATTTGGAATTTTCTCAATATCAAATTGAATTTCTCATTTTCAATTGGAATTTTCTCAATATCAAATTGAAATACTCAATTTCATTTGGAATTTTCTCAATTTCATCTTGAATTTTCTTATTTTAAATGAAAAATGGTGTAGTGATTTTTTTATTTTTATCGATAAATTCGAAACATATTATTATTTCCTTTAAGTTTCTTAGCCATTTTCTTAAGTTAATGTAATATTTATTAATTATTTTTTATTATAGATTAAAAGAAAACAGAACATTTTTTATTTAGAAATTATTTAAAAAGCTTTATAAACACTTTTTATGCGAACGTTAAAGTTTGACATTGTGAAACAATTTTGAAAAAGGGATATCTGACAGCACTTAAATCGCCTAGCCTAGACGGATCCTGGGCGAATTCACAGTCTGTCCGTTAATAAGTCTACCTTGTGTAAATGTACCTTGAGTGCTGGTTAGCTTTGCGACAGAACCAATTTGAAAACCAAATTTCTTAAATTTGTGTGTAAACGGCCATTAGTTTGTTATTATACTACATTAAGAAAATATAGTTGGCAGCAGTTACAGATCTTTGGTTTTACCTTAAAGCTTAAGGTCCACCCCACGCGTTTTATGGGTATGATACTTTTCTGACCTTTTTTCAAGACACAAATAAAAGTAGAAAATAATCCTGCTTCATGTGTTCGATACGTATTTATATGCATCCTAGGCATTGAACGCGCTGTGTTGACCTCCAGCTTAAAGTGTTGGTAGACTTAAGGGCCAAATAAACGACACAAGAAATTTAACAACAACAAGATGTCTGTGTGTATATTAAAAATGTGTAACCAGGGGCTTAATTCTGGCAGTCGTGATCGAGTACTTTCATGATTCGAAGGCAATTTTATTTCTAATTCTTTCAGTCGATACTGAACGAATCGAAATTATTTTTTCAGTATTGTGAAACTCAAATTAATGCTTTACAACACTGAAAAATAATTCCGATTCGTTCAGTATTGACTGAAATAATTAGATATTGAATTGCTTTCGAATCAAGAAGGTACTCGATCACGACTGCCAGAATCTGGCCCCAGTTGTGTGGAAACGGTAATTCAATAGCATTCGTAATATATTCTACATATTTTTTTAAAATGTATTAATTTAAAAACTATTATATGTGATAAATTATAAAAATATTAACAATTAATTATTTGTATTAATAACTTTCTAGGAAAAAAGACTTCATTAAGTGCGTATTATTGCGAGAATGAAACTGATTAATTATTATTTCTGAGGTTCATTAAAATTTTCTTAAATAAATTTTATTAGGATTATAATTAAGCAATTTGCAAAGTGTTCTTTTGTGTCTAATTGGCTGTTTATGATATAATTTTAGGAAAGTGACAAGATTATAGTAAATACAACTAATATGACATAAAAGAACACTTTGTGAATTGCCTAAATATGATTTAAAAAATTAAGTAAATTTAATTTTTTTATTTTTCATTATTTGTTTATTGAATCTTCATATATTTAATATTAACAAACAATTAAAAATCAAATGTTAATAATTTTATATTTTAATTGTTTAATTTAAAAAAAAAATAGTTGATAAGATCTAAGACTTATGAGGTTTTAGGTGACTGCTGCACTAATGTTTGCACTTTCCACAAAAAAAAAAAAAAAAAAATTTTATAAATGCCTTAAGGCAGAATTAGTCTTTACTTTCTGTTCTGTAACGAATCAGCTGATATGTTTTTGTTGTGAAAAAACCTATGAAATTGATTAATTTTTCTGTTCTGTTGCGGTTCAGTTTGTTAAAATTAAAAACTTGTTAATTAATTGTAAGTGACAGCAAAATAAATAATAAAAAATACATATCTAAATTGAAATAAACTGGGGTCTAATCACCTCATACGATATCGAGCAAAATTGATCGAAATTATTTATTTTGGTATCTTGAAACTCGATATCGAATGAAAATTATGGACTTTGAAATAATAGCATTCGTTATCGAGTAACTCGGCATTACATTTATCGAGTTTTCATTCGATACGTCAGTGTATGTCGTATGCAAAAACATTCGTTAGTTTATTCGATACGATAGTATTGAATGCGGTGATTAGACCCCTGTTTTTTGATTTTAAGAATTCATAAAATTTAATTTTTTCAAATGTACATATGTGCATTTAAGTTATTAAAATAAAACAATGGACGGTGCAAAGCTAATAAATTTGTCATAAATGGCTGATAAGTTACTACAAAAAAAGTAACTATTACAATTTCGTAACAGAACGGCACGGAACAGAACAGAAACAGAAATTAAAGACTAACTGAGCCTTTAATAACACAACATAAAAATTACTTTTTAAATAAAACAGCAATTGGAAACCCACGTTTTGAAAAATCAAAATAAAACATAAAATTTAAATCAAAGTTTTCAATATTTTTTTAAACACAACTCTCAACTTTTTTTTTTATTTTTGTGGCCAACAATTTTTATTTTCAAGAGTTGAAATTAAAATTTTGGACACAAATATAAAAAAGAAAAGAGTTCAAGAGATGAAAAAACATGAAATCTAAAAAAAGAATTTTCGTACTCTGTGTTTTCATGGGTAAACGCGTTTGACTATTATTTTCGATTTTGAGATATTGATGCCATATTGCCCACAGTTTGATCTAGAATGGGTTTTCGGGTCTCATGAAAAATCCGTTTTGAAGACATACGCGGTTGCCCATGAAAACCACAGAGTTATCGGTTCATACAGATCTACTTTAATTTTTAATCAAGTTAAAGCAATAGTTAGTTTTAACTGAACTTGGTGAAATTGTCCGTTAATATAACAACGAGTATTTGTAGAGTTATATTAAATATTTTGTATTGAAAATGCACATAAAAAAAAAAAAAATTCCTTATACATACGTTTTTGTTATAAAATATCAATAAAAAAACGCTTAAACAAAAACTTTTGGTGTTTTCTTAAGTTCTGCTAAGACCGCTACTCTACCCATAAATCATGATGCTTAAAAAAAGCATACCTTCAATACATATGTACATAAGTATATACACGAAATTATGTTAACCTTATTAAAACTAAAATTAGGTTGTGTTTGTTACTTAAAAATTAGAAAAATATACATACATAAAAAATATATTTATAAGTACATAAATATGTATACAAAAATGATAAGTGAAAATATTTTAAAAGCCCCGTAAAAATTGGCATAATGTAACTAACTATGAAACAAACTAAAGCCCCTATTACGGTTTGAGTTGTAATTAAGACAACTGGTTGTGATCAGTTGGAATTTTTGTTATGTTTTTGTTCATCGCAATATAGCAAAGTTGTAAACCATTATACAAAAATTAATAAATTACCGTAATAGGGGTCTAAGTCTATTTATACATACATATCGTTAGCTAAAATGCAAAAAGACGTAACTAACAAAAAATTCAAAATCGAGTTCTTGATTGATTATTACGAATGCTATAAAACTACATGTCTTGACAAAATTTTACACTTCTGCGATAAAAAATTGCGCTTTTATTAACAAAAAACAAAGGGGCGTAACTACAAGTTTTTTTGTTTGATGTATGCAAAACGACGCAATTACACATTTTTTTTCTAAGAAAATATAATGAAATGGTTTTCTTTGAAAACTGGTTGAAGAATTTCATGGACGAAGTTTTCACTTTACAAAGTTTTTTGCTTCTCCTGTAAAATTATATTTTTGTTAGTTACGTCTTTTTGCATTTTTGCTAACGATATGTACATATATCATTAAGATTTTATATAAAGAATTTATTTTATTGCTAATTGATTTTGCAAAAGCAATATTTATTTAAACTCAAATGATAAAAAAGAACCAAAAAACATTATGCAGGGAAGAAAAAATTATGAACGGTTTAAGATTTCTTATTTTCTAAAGAAACTTTCACTCACTGTACAACTGAAAATCTTTATAAAGCATTAAAATAAAAATTAATTTAAAAAAGTTTAATTAAATTTATAAATTAAATTATATTTTTTTTTTTTTTTTTAAACCACTATAGGCGAGCGATTACAAATGATTTTCTCTGTAGCAAGTAATAAATGCTTATATGTATTTCCCTAACCCTGTATGCTACTGTAAATTAGTATTTACTAAATATTGCACAAATAATACTTTAAGCTACCTAGAAACATAAAAGCTTCTTAAAATTAGATAACATTTTATTTTCTGTTAGAAATTTTTCAACGAAATTGCACTTTGTGACAGTGAAAATATACATCTAAAACAGCCTAGCACATAGTATAATAAGTACAAGGTATATGGAAACAACATTTCTAATGTCTATGCATATCTTGTACTTATTCTACCATGGCCCTAGGGAAGATTATATGACGATTTGAATAAATCATTTTGGAAACATGTTAACAAGACTATGAATAAAATCTTAACGGTACATATGTACATCAAACTGAGCTTAATTTGTATTGCAATTTTAAATACTTAATAGACCAACAGGTACACTTGTGAATATTTCGTAGAAGAAATTAGAAGTTGAATCTTTCGTTCATTCGATTAAGAAAAGAGCATTTATATTTTTCGACGACTTCTTAACTTAATAACTTGATTTTTATTATACCCTCTACCACAGTTAGTTATTAAGTTTGCCATTCCGTGTGAAACTTTTTTATTATTCATCTCAGTCCCCATAAAGTATATATATTCTGGGTCCTTGTGTAATTCTAAGTCGATTTAGCCATGTCCGTCTGTCTGTCCGTCTGTTGAAAACCCGCTCACTTTCGAACAACTCAAAAGAAATTAACAAACTTGGTGTAAAATTGCTTGTAGTTATCGTAAGCAGATTGGGATTGAAATCCAGCAAAATCGGTTAAGTTTGCCATTCCGTGTGAAACTTTTTTAATATTCATCTCAGGCCCCATAAAGTACATATATTCTGGGTCCTTGTTTGTTTGTTTGTTTGTTTATTTTTATTATTAGTATTTTCATACTTTTAAAATTCACCCTGTGGTTACATAAATTTACATTTTTGTTTTTGCTCTAAGATTCTAAGCTATGTACATTGTTTCTTACAAAATTTACACAATCTTTTTTAAAAATGTATTTATTATTTTGATCTTTGGTTTTATTTGGTAATGAGTTATATAATTGAAGTCCTTTATAGAAAAGTGATCGTTGCATCGCTGTTGTGTTTACTCGTTGCAGTCTAAAGTCTCCCGCATTTCTCAGCCCATACGGTTGCACGTCTCCTACGTAGTTAATTTGCTCACATAGATATTCTGGCGCCTTTCCCATCTTCATCTTTTGTATAAAAAGTATGGTATTTAATTCCAATCTTTGATTTATCTTTAACCACTTAAGTGCATTTAACATTAATTCAATTGGAGTATAAATGTTGCATTTTAAAATTGTTCTCATTGCCTTATTCTGTAATTTTTGTAGTCTTTCAATTTGTGTTTTCGTACAACATGTATAAATAATTGTTGAACCAAATTCAAAATGTGGTTTAATAATCGTATTATATATATTAATTGCTGTTATTGTTGATAATTTTTTTCTAATTCTTTTAAAAAACCCAATTTTTTTACCAATTTTTTTACAAATATAGTTCATATGTTCTTTAAATTTAAGTTCTTTATCAATTATAAAGCCAAGATATTTTATTTGTTCAACTTTCTCAATTATTTCATTATTAATTATAAAGTTTCTGTTACTAGTCATGTTTATTTCTATTATTTTCGTTTTTGTTTCATTTAATTTTAATTTGTTCATATTTAACCAAATAATTATTTTGTTTATGTCCTCCATCATATTATTTTGACACTGTTCTTCATTATCCCCTTCCGTAAATATCAGAGTATCATCTGCATATAAAATTATTTCACTTCTTGTCAAGATGTTTGGCATATCGTTAATGTAAATACTAAATAATAGTGCACCTAGGATTGATCCCTGTGGAACACCAAATTCGTTTTCAATTGATTCAGATTGTACACCATTAACTGTTGTTATTTGTTTTCTATTTGATAAGTAAGATTTAAACCATTTAAGTTCTTTATTTTTTATTCCGTACATATGAAGTTTTTTGAACATTATTTTTCTGTCAATTGTTTCAAACGCTCTTTTAAAGTCTAAAAAAATTGCCATAATTTTTCTATTTTTTTCAATTTTTTTCCATCTATTTATAACATAATTTACTGCAGTTTCACATGAATATTTTTTTCTGTAACCAGATTGGTATTTTGATAGTATAGATTTATCTTCTATGTAGTATTCTAATTGATCTTTCACAACCTTTTCCAATATTTTCTCACACGTTTTTAAAATATTTATAGGACGAAATTCTTCACATTTGTTTGTGTAAGACACTTTTTCAATAGGTGTTACCATTGTTTCTTTCCAGTTTTCTGGGAATTCTCCATTATTAAGTGATTTATTAATTATATTTAACAAGATATTTCCCGTTATGTTCCAATTGTCAATAATAATTTTGTTTGATATTTTTGTATAGTCTGGCTTATTGTTAAGTTGCTTTATTGTGTTTTTAAGTTCTAAGATTGTTATTGCACGGAATTTGAAAGTATGACTAGTATTATTAATATTGTTAACGTATTGCACTTCTTCTATCGAGTCTCTTATTTCCATTATACTACTTACAAAATAATTATTAAATTGATTAGCTATTTGATTGTTTTCTTTATATTCTATTAGGTTAAATATCACATTTTTTATCACAGATTTCTTCTTTTTCATCACTAAAGTTTTAATTTCTTTCCACATTTGTTTTTGATCTTTGGCATTGTTTATTTTATTGTTAACATAATTATTTTTCGCGTTTTCAATTTTTACTTTATATAGGTTTCTTACTGATCTATAATTTGCCCATGTTTCATTTGTGTTGTCGAGTCTTGCGATTTGCTGTTTTAAAATTTTATCTCTTTTTAATAAACGTAGTTCATTGTTGAACCATTTATTCACATTATTTGCATTACTTATTGTTCTTGTTATTGAACATTTGTTTATTACCTCTTCGAAACATTTATCTAGCATTAATGCGTTTTCATTGACGTTACTGTTTTCCTTATATTCTATTATTGCACTCAGATTTCTATTAAACTTATTTTTATTATATTTAAATATTTTATGGGTTTCTATACTAGTATCTTTTTGATAATTTTTTTCACATTCAATATTTATGTATAGAGACTCGTGATCAGCTATATTATTGTCATTAATTTCTACTGTTACTTTATGGCTATTTGTTATCACATAATCAATTAGAGTATTAGTATCTTTTGTTATACGAGTAAAGTTATTAACGATTTGTTTCAAACCATGATCATTTAAGTTCTCTTTTATTCTGTTTTTATAAAAAATATTATTCATCCAATCTATGTTAAAGTCTCCACAAATTATAATATCACAGCTGTTTTCACATATTATTTCTAAAATATTTTCAAATATATCACAAAATTCAGATTTCCTACAACTTGGGGACCTATATACTGCTACAATTATCATACTAATATTGTCATATTCAGCAGTGCAAACCATAATCCAGTATTTATAATCTAAACATTTTTCAATAATTTTATTCACCTTCCATCCTTTTTTGTAATAAATTATAACACCTCCTGTTCTCGTAGAATTAGATAACGATACTATGTTGCCATATTCATGTAGCATAATTTCATTTTCATTTACTTGATCCGTTAAATGCGTTTCTGATAATATAATAAATTCCAAGTTTTCTGATGCTGCAATTACTTCTAGTTGACTGAAATTATTTATTAATCCTTGTACATTGGTATAAAGTGCTCGAATATTCTGTGATTGTTACATTGCAAACCCCATTCTTTTCATTTTCATATTCAATTTGTTTTGGTACACTTGGCATTCTCTATCATTAGTATAGTGATTTTCATCTAATCCCATATTAAGACTATTATTTACTCTTATACAGTTTATACACTTATTTATTTGCTCCTTGTTACAATCCTTATTTTTATGATCGCCATGACATTTTAAGCACACTTCTTTGTTTTTGCATTCTCTTGCTAAATGATTGTATCCTTTACATTTTAGACACTGTATAACATCGGTACCATCAAAAACTCTACATCTCTCCCATCCTAGATTAACTCTTTGTTCTGTGATCACTTTGGTATATGTTTCCTCATCCACTATTAATTTGACAGTATATATTGTTCTATTGTTTCTCTTATATTCATATTTTTTTATTATTTTAAGTTCACCATTACTAATCATTGGATTTTGTTTTCTCAATTTTTCAATTATTTCATCTTCCGTATAGTTAAAAGTCATACCCGTTATTTTTATTCTTAATTGCACAGGGTTTGGAACCAAAATCTCATATCCTTCGTTTAGTTCATTTTCAATAGCACTTTTTATTTTTTCCCGCTCTTCAACATTTTTGGATTGGATTACAACTGCTCCATTTCTTCGATTTTCTACACTTGTAATTTTTAAATTGACCGGATCTACCTTATTATTTAATTCCTCTTTAGTTTTCTCCACTCCCTGTTTTTCTTTCGGTTTAACTACTAATGGCACCTGTTTGTTTACATCTGGCAATACTATTTTATGTTTGACTATTTCTGAGTATGACATTTTTGTTTGCTTTTGACTTGTCTCTTTGATCACTTTTTTTATTTCATTACACATATTGACATTTTTTTCCTCTAATGATTTGCATATTTCATTGTTGTTGTTTTTAAATTCATTTACACTTCCATATAATTTTTTAATTTCTTCTAAATTTTTTTCATACGATTTTTGTACACTGTCTATTTTTCTCACTCTTTCTTCATAACGCTTTTCAATAGCTTGCAATAAATCCTTAATTTCACCTTCATTTTGCTTCAGTGACAACTCGAATTCATGTTTATAATCAACCAAGTTTTGTTTATTTTTGCTCACTTGATTTTGTATTTCTGTAAGGACCATATCCACATTTTTTATATATTGTACACAGTCATCACACATGAAACGTATAAAGTTATTCTTTTCCATTATTCCCATCGAATATTGATCAATTCCTGAACATCTTGTTTGGCTGTGATAAATTTTCTCGCAGACTCCCATACATCTTATTCCTGTTTCACCCCGTATTGACGATTTACATTTGCAACACTCAGCCATGACTGAGTGTTTTTTTGTTTTTTGTTATAATTAAAAAATACTGTTTTTTCATACAAAATTTTGTTTTTCTATTTAAAATATAGTTTCTTTTTTGGTTTTTAATAGTCCTATCTATTTTTTAAAACCGATTTATATTTTATTTTATTATTTTTTAGAGCTTTACTGAAAATTGCTTTTTTCGCTTTTGACGTTTACACTGCGTAATTCTAAGTCGATTTAGCCATGTCCGTCTGTCTGTCCGTCTGTTGAAAACACGCTCACTTTCGAACAACTCAAAAGAAATTAACAAACTTGGTGTAAAATTGCTTGTAGTTATCGTAAGCAGATTGGGATTGAAATCCAGCAAAATCGGTTCAGTAGGACCAGAGCTATGAATCAAAATGTGGAACCACCACCTAAAAAAATTGATAATTTTGTTACAAAAATAACATAAATGCTGGAACAAAGCACGGAATGAGATAAGATGTTGCAAAAATTTGTTTTATTTGACTGGAAATCACGCTGTTAAATTTCGTGAAGATCCGTCCATAATTTACCCTAAGCCCCATATAAACACTACTCCCGGAAAACAGTTTAGTACGCCTAAAACCATAAATAATAACAAATCGTCACAGTTTAAGAAAATAATAACATCATACAGATGTTACTCCTTAAACATTCGAACTGTCGGTGGAGGGTATCAAAGATTCGGCACAGCCGAATATAGCACTCTAACTTGTTTTTTTTTTTTTTTTTTGATAATATGTATATTTATCTTTGAAATGTTTGGTGGTGTAATCGAAATGTAATGTAATCATTCTAAAAATGAAGAAATTATCTACACTACGTCTTTCCAAAAGTATTTTAAATTTTAATTCGATTTTGTCACTAAGTGTTATTATGTATCCTTTTGTAAAAAAACACTTAAAGTTGCTTTAATTTAAACATACAACATTCCCCATCTCTGTACACTTAGTGTACTACACTACTGTAAAGTACTATCTACTAAAATTTCCTGGACAGGTGATAGATGTACTTAAATAATTATGTATGTATTTATGTAGGTGTTTATTTGTATCCTCAACAGCTGTTTATTAAATTAAATGTATTTGTGTCGTTTTTTTTCTATTTATGAGTTCAAACAAAATCAATGTACCTACCTAAGTATATAAGGATTACGAATAGGTAAAATACAACAACAACAATGCAAAAACAAAATTGATCCGATATTTTTAGTCATATTCAAGCCAGAGAGTGAGTAACAGAATGAGTAAGTGTTTTTAAAACAATATATCAGTATGTGCATAAAACTTAGTCAATGGGCACGTGTTTCCTACTAAATGAAAGTACATAATAACAACAATTAATCTCCAGGTAGGTATCAATCCGCCATTATAAATGAGATTTTTATTTAGCTCTTACAAAAATTAAAATATATTTTTAAAAATTTCATACTTAAGTATGTATGTATGTAGGTATGCATTTTTAGAGGCAATTTCCAAATTAAAGAAACAAGTTATAGAGAGATTCAGATTTGCTCTTTCTAAAATCGGGTTGTAAAATTTGAGGCAAAAATGGGCTATTTAAAGCCCAGAAATAATATTAAAAAATAGAGTTTTTTACTCAAATTTTAAATTACTTTTAGTATTTTTCATAGCTCAGTAATTTACTCTTTTGGTTAAAAGCAGTTTTTAAATACACATAAGAGCTCCTTAATGTCGATTTATTCGAAAAAGTTGGTATTTACCAAAATATTTAGTAATACATATGCCTATACTGACGTTCTTAAGAAAAAAGTCAGTAAAATTCACTTACTGCCCTTTTTTTAATTTTGATGCCAATAAAGTCCTTTAATAATTTTGTATTTATTAATTATAAAATAAATCATTATAAATGTTATTTCAAATGTTTAAAGTTTGTCAAATTTCTTAAACTGGCGGATACCCGGCGTGTGCTATTACGTTCCCCGATCGATCTATTTTTTAAATTTCAATAAAATCTGTTGGATAGTTTCGTAGGCAGAAATTGCCCACTAATTCCCTTCGTGGTCTTAGATTTGAGAAAATATAAAGCCTAAACCCATCTTCACAAAATTTCCTTTCTAAAGAAAACGGTTTGACGCACATTGTTTAAATGGTTTTAGAATCTATAACGAACATAGATAGATTAGCTATACATTTTTTTTTTTTTTTAATAGGATCACAAAGGGAGGTAGGTGGAAATAGCTGTCTCTCCAAAATTATCTAACAGATTTGAATGAAATTAAACCCTCTAATGCCACATTTTTTGTTTGCGTAAAAAAAATCATACCTATTATGACTTCAGTTTTTTCCTTTGAGGACTCGTTGACCTGTAAGGTGTCAAACTGTAAAGTTCGCCATGAGGCGGAGTTGGGCATTATCGTAATAATTTAAGCAACGTTTTTTATTTACATCCCGCATTTTCTGTGTAATTCCCAAGTCCACCTCCAGACGGGTGCAGCAAAAACATCCATACTCAGGAGCGATTATTTTTTTATAGTAAAAACTTAATATGCATTTATTTCAATTGAACGTTTAGATAAGCACGAGTGATTTTTTCGGCCCGATCTAAAGCTTTGAAATATTTTTTTCTATTCCCAATATTAGTGCACATCCCGGCATATTATTAAAAATGAAAACTTTATATACATTTTAATTAAACTTTAAGATACTCACCAGTAATTTTTTCGGCCCGATCTAAAGCTTTGAAATATTATTTTTTCGATGCATAATATTAACTTTCTTCACAAAGAAAAAAAAATTACCGTTGCCGCTCGAAATCAAAATGACAATGTTCTTTTTGTAAAACTCGTAGGAGTGTTGCCATAGAATGAAAAGTTTTTGATTAAATAAGCTTTGATTTACACCTAAAATTATTTATTAATGAAATAAAGTCAAAAATAACAATTTTATGATGGTTTTTTGCTACCACGCCTAGATGCGGACTTAAATATATTTTAATTTACATATTTTTGTTTTCAATGAAATTTTAGGCGTTGCGTTGTGTTTTACGGAATAAGGCCCTCAGTTTTTATTTTTAAAAAACTTATTTCAGTGTTTGTTTTGAATTATTTAATTCTTATACTTCAATTATATGTAATTTGCTACCATTTTACAAATTTAATTTCTTTCCCACACAATTTTCTTCGATTTTTTTCTAACAATTATTGCAACATAAAAGTGGTGTCTACATTAAAGATAACATAATTTTGACATTTACTGTTATATATGTCGTAATACATATGTATTTACTTTTAGTATAGACGGGCGGTAACAAGGTACATTAACACAAGGTAGACTCATCGGGGAGTGTAGACATGCTGATCTATAAAAATAAGCGAGTGGAACCGAGTTGTCAAAATTGTTTTCATATAAAACACATGCACACATGTACAAATTTTGGCTCATGTACACCAAATTTGACGTTTGGGTTCCAACTGGGGTAAACAGCTGACAAACATATGGGCCAACGAGTTTACCTTGTGTAAATATACCTTGGGCGGTAACGTAATTTATTTACACGACGTTTACATTTTCCAGAACTGGCAATACATGCAAAATTTTCAATAATACATGCAATCAGTGTTGCCAGTCTGTGTGTAATTTTTTAATTAGTTGTATGTGTTATCTGTAATTTTACTTTGAGCTTTATTTTTCAATTTTTTTTAACCCTGATTTTTTAGCTGTTTAATTATATTGTCAACGCCATATGTCCATGTGAAGACTGCAAACAAATTTATGTGCACATATTAGCAAGGTTTCGTTATAATGTGCTAAATTCCAATTTCATACTATTGACAAATTTCTTTATTTTATTTTGCTTGTTCAGTTTTATTTACACTGCCACATGTATATTAGTTATCAAAGTTTTTCTTGGGATTCAAAAATTAATTATCAAGGTTTCATTATAATTGCTCAAACAAGTAGTAGGTCTGCGCACAACTACTACAATACACGCATTTTGCTTATGTAAAAAATGATAAAGATATCAAGAACAAAAACAATAGCTTTTAAATACACAAAATAAATATTTTTTAGATATAAAAAATGTTTTATACCTTTTTAAAAATTATATGCAAAATTATATAAATGGTAATTTGTGTCCGATGCGAATGTTTTATCTAGTATTGAAAATGCATATTGCATTTAAGTCAATTTTCTAAATTCTCTTGAGGCATTAGCGTATATCGCGTTTAAAAATTTGTCACCTTATTCAAATTAGCCCTAAGGGCAAGTATAAATTTTGACTTTAGCGTAGAAATGCTTGATAATTTTAATTCACTATAGAACTTTCCTACCGTTTCACAAACACCCTTTAAATTAAATTTCAACTAAACCTAAAAATTTTAAATATAGTGCGTTTTTACGGAAATACCTGTTTTTTCTCGATTCTAGAGTTTTTAAATTCAAAAGTTGACAACGCTGTTTACAAAGACTACCTCTGTTAATTAACATAACAGCTGCCTTCAATTAACAGAAATAGAAATTATGACATTTGGCCATTTTGACTTTTCGTTACAGCTGTTCAACTTAACAAAAGAAAGAAGACGCTGAAAAAGTTAACGAATTAGAAAAATTTTTGCAAAAAGTAAAAATTGTTTGTTAGAATAAAATAATTTCATTGAATATTGTTAAAAGGATAAAATATAAAGAACATTTTTGTTAATTAACTGACCTTTATATAATTGAAAGCAGGTGAGTCCAGTAAATTTATAAAAAATGTGCTTCAATGTGTAGAGTTGGCGCCCAGCTGCTTAATGTTTAATACGATTTGCTTAAATAACCATTTTCAAAGGTTTAAAGCTAAATTATTAGTTATAGATGTTGTTTTAAAGTATATTTAAAATACTTTTTAAAGAAAATCTTCTTTAAAGCGCTTGACAACAAAATTTAGTTGGAAAATAAATTTTTGCACAATTGTTCTTTTGCATACATCGCTCATTTTTTTTTTAATTTAAGAGTAAATTATTGAGTGTATGTATATAAGAGTGTAATTTCTGTAAATCCTGTTGTCTGCTTTTAGCAGTTATGTTGTTTTTGTTGGACTCTGCCGTCGTCGACGTCTTTGCAGCTGAATGCTTAAATTTATGAGTTTTGTTGTTCAGTCGCCTGTTCAACGTTGCTGAAGCTGCATCTCATCTCGGATACAGTATTGGAACACACACACAGTTTTTTTTTGTATTTCTGTTGACTAAAAGAGAAAATTTTTAATTAAAGATCCTGATTTAAAAAATTTTTGTTTTTAACAAGAATTTTGCAGAAAAACTGCAAATTTTAATCTTTAACTGTGTGTTAGATGCAAATTTAAAGTTTGTGTTATTTTTTATTGAAAAAAAAAGCCGGTCATTGTCCTGCTCTCATTTTATTTGCCGGAAATATTTTTCTTATCTGGTATACAGAGGAGAAATTAAAAAAGGTTTCGTTAACCAGTCTCAATTCACAAAAAAATAGACGGCTAAACTGGAGTTCGTGTTGAAAAAATTTGATGTGTGCAGCTCCAACAACAACACTTTAAGCAAAAACGACGTCGGCGGCGACAAAACTTGCAGGAAAGCGATTACTACAGCAACAATTTGAAAAGAGACACAAAAATTTTAAATAACTCTGGACTGCCAACGACATAATTGTCTCTACACCAAATTTTTAAATTAAAAAGAAAAAAAAACTTGAAATAACAATTTAAACGAAAACTTAATTTTTATTAAAATTAAATAACTTCTGCTGTCTTCAATTTAAAAAAAGCTAAATTTTTAAGCGATACTATGGTAACCATGGAAAATGCTGAAGAAGTTATGCAAATTTTGGATCGTTTTACCCGTCTTAAGCAAAAAGAGATACCCAAGGAATTAGATGAATACTTGGGCTATGTGGCCAAGACCGGTGATACCGTTTTCAAATGGGCTTCCTTAAAATATTTATTCAGGGAAAAATTATTAAATGTTATAAAAAATTTTCATGACACCACTCCTCGTATAGATGGTAAGTAAAAAATCAAAAATTTCTCCATTTTTTAGCTTTACATCCAGTCTGGTCCAACCGGCTTTTTAACAAACCTTTACTCCTGTTTTCTTTTTCTACAAAAAGCTACTTTCTCTTTTTTAACATAAAATAAACCTGCTTAAAAACGTTTTTATAAATTAATTTTAAATGGGGCGTTCTTTTTTTTTTTTATTAAACATTCGCAAAATTCTTTTTCGTACGATTTTTTTTTTTTTTTGCCATTTTCGTATTTTTTCTTTTAATTTCACATTATTCTTTTGTTCTTTTAGCTTCACAATAATGTATGTATGTATATTTTTTAGTTTAACTCTGTTTTCAGTTTCCTCTTTTTTTAGTCTGTTGTTTGATGTACTCTTTATTTTGCTCTTATATTATGTATATACATATGTACGTATGTACGCAAAAGAAAAAAATGAGAGCAGTTAAACGGCTCTTTAACAGTGTGTTAATTTAGGTTAAGTTTTTTAAAAATGTGTGTTTGTGTTCATGTTAAAAAAAAAGAACTTTGAAGTTAACTTAATTGCTTTTTCTTTTTACAATTTTAAAAAGGAAAATAATCAAAATTTATTGTTATTATTTTTGATCGCATTTAAATCTATTGATTTGCATAATTAAGAATAAAAAAAAATGTGTACATATGTAGATCGGGGTATTAAAAAACTTAAATAATTTATAAGCTAAAAACTCGTAGCTATAATTGCTGAATCACCCGCATTCGCTTAAGGAAAAATAATTGCCAACTAAAATATCCTTTTGCTAGCTTAATATGGTGTCCCTTATACCGGCCAAAATTTTATTTTTGGTAAATTCATGTAATCGAATTTTATTTGCACTTGGTCGCAAAATGTCAGCTCCCTAAAACAACGTTAACCCGTGCAGAGTTGATTAGATGAATTACTTATTAGAAATTTATCATTCCTGTACCTAAGAGCATCGATAAAAGCTTCAATACTAAGTGCTGGTTCACACACGCCAAGTTTGACTCGTCAAGTCTTGAGCTTTTAGGAGAGAAGGGAAAAGAGAATGTCATTTCTTTTCCCCTCTATCCCAAAAACTCAAGACTTGACGAGTCAAACTTGACGTGTGTGAACCGGCAATAAGGAATCAATTTCTTATGCTTAAAAATCGAATGCTATCACTAAGTTTTTTAAGTTATAAAATTATTCCTTTGTCGATTCGCATTAGGTTGTAATGGTTGTGGTTCTGGATTAGTACATACATTAACTTACTGGAAAGAAGTAATTATCCTCATCTGAATTGCTGGAATAATCATTTGGAAAGTTGGTTACTACTGATGAAATAAGTGAAAAAGACAAATGCGTTTTACTTCTAGAATCCTCTGCTCATGCTCTTTTCCTTTGTAAAACTTTGATTTCATAATCTGGACACTAATGCAATTTCAAAGCAGAATTTTTAAAAATTGCAAGTCTCGACGATGACCGACCAGGTGCCCTCTTCTTCATCCATTTTTATTATTTCGAGAGCGTATTCGTCTTGGGCAATGTCAAGATATGATGAAAAATTATTTTGAACTAGGGATTGGTAAATGGATTCCAAAATCGATTTTCGATTTTTCGATCGACTTTTTTTATTCCGATTTTTGAAATCGATTAATCGAACCTCAAAATCGATTTTAAAATCGATTTCAAAATCGTTTAAGATTAATTTGCAAACTTACTCCTTATATCACAAAGGGGGATACACCAGCATTTTTTTTGGCAAACTCCTAGAGAAATTGAACTAAGAATTTTACAGTCGTAAGATATGACTACGTTAGATATATACATTTCACATTAAAATTGTGTTCTTGTGTAGTCAATCAGAACTGTCACATAAATCAATTCCGATCGAAAGTGATTCCGTATCTTCATCACTTTTGATCGTGACAAGTCTGAATGTATGGATAGTATTTCAAAGGATTATGACAATAGTTCTTGATCAGAGGCGACTGTTTCTTTGCTAAGTTACTATTAATTAGATTTAGAAAACAAACATTTGCATGTCATTGATTACATGCTTTTTGTTTTTCACTCTGCTTATAACTAGATTTAAATATTGCTCACACACTGGACTGTTTGAATATTAGCTGTTGTGTTGTGTTTCTATAATATGTTGATTATCACAAAGCTGACTTTCAGTGTTTGTTTCGGTACGATATGTTTGGACTGTTTTGTTCACTGTCCATTGACTTTAATTTCTGAAGAACAAGAGCCCCTATGTTAAATTAGAAAGTATACTAAGGCCCGTTTTCACAACTTACTGATAGGTAAAGGTAGGATTTTATCGGCCGTATAAAAAGTGTACAACTTTACTTTAAACTACCAGGTAGGATGAACCTTAATTTACTTTATCGCTCACTTTAGGTAAAAGTAACGTTTTAATAATGAAAAACTTTTTATAAGGTTGGTTAAAGCCTCCTTTAAGCTATCGGTAAGTTGTGAAAACGGGTCTAAGGGTACTAATACGTTAATACGTAAAACTACAACTTTAAACTTAAGAAACTGCATAAACATATGTACCACCTACACACGTGTGTACTCACAAAAAGTTTTGTTGTGCATGCCCATAATTTATCGATTTAATTAAGATTTAAATTAAAAGTTGCCAAAATTTTGATAAAAATTCAAAAACCGATTTTAAAAGCCCAATAATCGATTTCAGTATAAAACCGCATACGTACATTCGATTGCAAGAAAATCGATTTTTTTTAACCACAAAATCGATTTTCGATTGGAATCGAAATCGATTTACCATTCCCTATTTTGAACATGTTCCGCTTGCGATCAAATTATCCAGATGTTTCTTTTTTAGTCTGTGTTTTTAAGACTCCACCAATATTGATATAAATTCCTTAATTATTTATCCAATTGGGCAAGAATTTGGTAGCTATTCTAACTTTTTCCCTGAATAGGTATATTGCATTGTCGTATTGCAAGATTTGCAATACATATCACGTACATACATATGTATGTCTTAGCTCGCACTACGTTATTTAACCGGCGCACAGTGGCGCCATTTGAGTTTTTTCGTTGCAAAAATCATATCTTTTGAACCGAATAAGATAATTGAACAGTTTAAACAGCATATGATAGATAACTGTTCAGCCTATGAAATGAGCGTTTGGAAAGGGTGCTACGCTCTGTAGGGGCCTAATTATGGGTTATCAAAGTTAAAATTAGTAGAAAAATCAATTTTATGGTAACTAAAAAAAATTATTTTTACATTTTTAGATTGTTTTTATTTTTTTTCTTTAGGTTTTTATGTTTTAAATTATTACCCAACAAATTAAAAAAAAAATTATTTTTTTTTAAATTTATTTTTTCAATTTTCTGTAAAATATTCATCACAGTTCGTAAGAGAAGGTATATCTAAAAGACTAACCATTTCTAAACTATAATTATTTTCTAACTCTATTCGTGACTTCACATGCCGCAGGGAAGATATAAGTGGATCGGAAGATGCTGCCAACATGTTGAAGAGGTCCTCATTTTGCCTTACCCTTGATGCTTTGAATGTGTTCTGCAATCTATATTTTTTATAAAATTTGTTAAGAGACTCCTGTGCTTCTTCAGAAAGCTCTCCAATTGGCAAAGACTGGTACTCAATTATATCTTTGCCATGCGCCAATATTTTATGGACGGTCGGGGTCAACTTCTTCTGTGGATACATTTCTGCTAAAAGAGATGCAGTTTTCGACGCATATTCTCCATATTTTGTAGAATTGACATTTTCTTTGCAGTTTAAAACATCCAAGATCGTTCCCAATCTTTTCACGATTTGATTGTCAATTCCAGTGATTCTAGTTACTGCCTCATCATTTTCAAAAAATCTCCTAGAAGTGTTTCCATCGTTTGAGTTACCGTATCCGTGCTTGGGACAGTCTACTTTTAGTCCAACTTGTTTAAAAAAAGCATCCTGTATTTGCTTCTTTCTGATCTTTTCCTTATCCTTTATTGATGTATTTTCATCGAAGTTTTCCTCCTCTTGTGGTAGGGTATACGCCAGTTTTAGCAAGAATTCCATACACCTTATCCTTGCGTGCAATGGTGACATTCCATATTCGTAATTCTCCTCATTTGTAGAATCGTTTAAATTACCAAAGTTCTTCTGACTCTTTTTGCAAATCGGGCATGACATTGTTGAGGTTGTTCCTGTCAGTTCGTTTACGACTTTTCCGTCAACCATGGTCAGATGGAACTCGTAATTGCATTCAATATATTTTCCTTCTCCAATTTGCAGCTTTGTAGGCTTAATCTTGCTTATTTGTTCTTCAATGTCCTTCACCGTGGTCCTTATGAGTTCTGCCGATTCCCTTGCAAACTGAAACATTATTGGTCGGCAATAATGCACTGATGACGGACGTGGATTTTTCCAGTGAAGGGAAACATCCGATTTAAGCCGCAAAGGAACAACAGATGCCATAAACATATTTCCGTCCGATATTGTAGCGTCATCGGAAGATATCCTTTGCTTATAAACGCTTTGTCCGGATGATCCATCGCAGCCCCATTTGCTGATCAATGTCAACTTCTCAGGAAGAATTTTCACCTCATTTTCAGGAAGACTCTCCAACAACCGTTTTGCTGTATGGCCCATGAGATCCTGCAGATTGGCTTTCGCAGAGACTTCCGTAAATTCCGTATGCAGTGGTCGTGAATTTATTTTGGCTTGCGTAATATGCTTGTATCCGGGTAAAACGTCAGCGCCGTGTCGCGTTAAAGATGCCCGTAGTTTCTCATATTTCTCTTTGGAAAGTTCTAAGTCCATAAACAAGGCCAAGGCTTCTTCGGAACCATACTTTTTAATGTGTGCGTTTGTGGGCGTGGGAATGCTTTCCTTAATCCTTTTTAGTCGCAGTGGGCTTGCATCAGCAACAGATTTGGTTATGTGCGACCTAACTCTTTCACTATCCTTTGTAAATTTAATAGACAGCGCTTCCGATAATTGCTTCGTGGTCAAGTCATTGGTGGCATCGGCAAGTTTCCTCTTTCTTGTGAAAATTGAACACTCCTCAATACTTTTTTTTGGCCTTCCTTTTGCTCCTCTGGTTGATGTGGTGGGTTTATCTACTGCCAATATATCCAGGATGGTATCTTCATTAAGCCAGTCCTCGTATTTGGAGTTGAAGTTCTGAATGGTTCGATTAGATTTCACCCATTTTGCCTTAATATTTGCATATATCAGATAAAAATTATTTTTTATAATTTCGCTTCTCTCAACATTTCCGTATAAGCTATCAAGTTCTTCTAAAGCAGCTTCCGTGAAAAAATTTGGTGTGGTTGACTTTCTAAACAGTTCAAATAATTTAAAATTGTTCAACGCCATGTTTTCAGTACTTAAATTGTTTAATGGTTTCAGTAATTGTTGCGCCAACTTTCAGTCGTAGACTAATCCAGGCATTATGCTTATTTTGCAATATATAGGCTTATGCTACCATGCCGAAAAATGTACCTGTTCCCTACATACATATGGATTTAGGCTGAATAATGCATTTTTATATTATGCACGTGTCCAAATAAGATTTGTGCCTACCTGTAGTCAATATTGTTCTTGACCATTTGCAATATATAGGCTTATGCTACCATGCCGAAAAATTTACCTGTTCCCTGCATACAAATGGAATTAGGCTGAATAATGCAATTTTGATATTATGCACGTGTCCAAATAAGATTTGTGCCTACCTGTAGTCAATATTGTTCTTGACCATTTGTACGCCAAAGTATTGTTTAAGTGAGGTACGTACCTGCTAATTTCAATGAGTAGTTTTTTTAGATTTTAGATCAAACTACTGTCATACAATTTCTGCAACCATGTCTTTTTAACCTTTTTTACCTCTAGAAGCCAAACGGGCACGTACGGGCAGATAAAATTTTTGAATTATGTAAAGAAATAATCAAAGAACAGATTTTGCAAATATGGCAAATATAGAAAAATATAGATTTTTGTTATTTTCCGTCAAAGTTGAAAAATAGTGAAAAAACGGATAGTTTTTAAATAGTGATTTACCAGGAGAAACACAAAGCAAACAGTTCATTTTTTTTTTATCATTACACATTTAATAAATGCATCAATCAATACAAACAAAAAATAAGGCGATTCGTTACCTATTTTTCGTGATATTACACCTGAAATCGCAACAAATTTACTAAAAATTGTGTGTTTTTTTGAAAACCGAAAGTCGGTCAACTTTGAACGGCTATATCTTCTAAACTAAAAATGTGATATTATTAAGAGTGGCAGATTTGAAATCGTTGAAAAGTTTCCTATAACATGAGTTTATTCAAAACTTCGTCGGTGCTCATGAAAATTTTGATTTTTGCAACCTCGTTTGCTCTACGGGCGCTACTGTGCGGCGTAAAAAAAATAATTTTAAAACACAAGTGTATAAAGATAAAAAAAAAATTAAAACAACATGTAAGCAGTTTAATTGGATATTATTTAAAATTGCATACTCAATCTCAGTAATCATGAAAATTCTACTGAAATAATTAATTTAAAAAAATTTCAATTTTAACTTAATTTTTATGCCTACATATACTTATTTTTCTATCTCAGCGAAAAAATAACTCAAAATGAATTTTGGTACCTATGTACTTTTTTTTTTTTTTTTTTTTTTTTTTTTTAATTTCACATCTTTTTTGTGTTGTTGGTGACTGCTCATCCATCCGCATGCCGGTTCCACACAACTAAAAAGAACACACAATGAAAAATTCATTCACTTTAAGTCTGGTTCTAAAAATAGACCAAAAACCAGCACAAGGAACATTAAAAAAAAAACTCCCAAAAAAAAGACATCTTTGAATGTATTTTCTTTAAAGCTTTACTTTATTTTTATGGCTTTTGTTATTGTTGTTTGTGTACATTCATTAAGCTCAAATATCTGCCAGCCTTTTTTTTTTTTAATTCTTTGGCCATACTGTTTATGTAGTAATATTTTTATATACATATGTACATATTTTTCTTTTTAAACGTTATTTTTGTTAATTTACTTATTTTCCTTTGTGTTTACTTACATACATACATACCTATTTACTTTTATTTATTTTGTTTTGCCGGCTGTTATGATTGTTGTTTTTTTTTTTACCCTTCACCGAAGATAAAATGGTATATTACGTTGTCATTCCGTTTGCAATTTCTACAATATTGATCCAAGACCCTATAAAGTATATATATTATGGATCCTGTTGGGAAGACAAGAACAAATCACGATGTCCGTGTGTCCGTTGAAATTTGTTTTACGAAATTCAGCCCGATCGGTCCACAATGGCTAAGATATGAGCAAAAAACCACTACTGCCTCTAATTTTGCTAATAAATTCCTTGCTGTTGGGCTTTAATTTTTTTTTTTTTTTTTTTTTATGTATATCTAGAGAACGGCAAGAGCCAGTTTCCAAACTAGGAACAAGCATCTTGGTGAATAATACACAACATCTGCCAAAATGTGGGCGGGATTGGAGAAGTTGGGGTGGCAGTAGGAGAAAAATTTTCCAAATTTTGGTACACATAGCAAAGTTATGAATACAAAACCTCTTCAAAAAAAAAGCTGGGGTCTAATCACCGCATTCGATACTATCGTATCGAATAAACTATCGAATTTTTTTGCATACGATAGACACTGACGTATCGAATGAAAACTTTATTAATGTAATATCGAGTTACTCGATATCGAATGCTATTGTTTTAAATTCAATACATTTCATTCGATATCGAGTTTCATGATACCAAAATAAATAATTTCGATCAATTTTGCTCGATATCGTATGCGGTGATTACACCCCTGTATTAGAAAAGTGGGTTTAGCACCTTCCATACAAAGACATTATAGATTTTTGTATATCTGGAGGAAGACAAGAGCTAGAGTTTCCAAATTAGGTACAAGCATCTTTGTTAATAATACACAACATCTGCCAAAATGTGGGCGGGATTGGAGAAGTGGGCGTGGCACAAAATATAGCTATTTATATAACGGTATTTAAAAAAATTCTGTTCTTATCGCACCTTGGGTATATACGATTCGGCATAGACGAATATAATAGCACTCTTGTTATTGGAAAGAATTTCAATTGTTTGTTTTTTTTTTTTTTTTTTTTTTTTTTTTTTTTTTTTTTTTTTTTGCTTATTCTGTTAAGTTTGTTTTTCATTTGCAAATAAATATACAGACATAGGTACATATGTATTGGTTTATACTTTTTAACCTGTGTCTTTAAACTTTAAAACAATTACAAAGTTGATGATAAAGAGTAATTTCACAAAAATATGTATGTTAATTATACATATACAAAAAAGAAAGAATATTAAGAAAAAAAGAGTTAATTATTACTTTATACGGGGTTTTTGTTAAATTTTAAAATAATGGATAATTTAAATTTTCTTATGGCGATTTCTTTTCTGAGAAAAATGTTGCATTAATGTTACATGTTCTACATTTTTGTGTTCGATTGTACATAAAATACAACTGTGGGAAAAATTTTCAAGTTCTTTTGTGAATATGTTGATAAAAAACATGCAAAACATGTTGCATGTTTTACCCTTACTTTTACTTAAGGTGCTCATACTGCCCTGTCTTACAACTTTGGTACTTACTACTTTGTTTGTACAACCAATGTTTTATTTTGCTTGTCATAATTCATACAGCTCATAATTTTGTAAAAAAAATTATTTTAAAAGAAAATATAAATATATTTACACATTAAAATCAAAAAAAGTCTATTTATATTATAATCGTTTAAATTTTTCTAAGCCATTAGTGATGTCAATATTTGTTTTCAAGCCATAATTGCGTTCAGAAACCGCTCAAATAGCATTAAAAATCGCTCATGAAGTACATTAATTATGAAAGTGTAATAGTTGTAAATAAAAGCAGCTAATTGTGTTCTATTAAAATTGCACAACATGTAACACTTCCAGTGATTATAGGTAACATTAGAAAATGTTACATGTATATACTGTAGCATATTGTTTTCAGAAAAGAAATCGCCATTAATTTAATTACTATTTTTCTAAAGTATGTAGGTACATATAAGCTAAAAAATGTATTTAAAATTATTCTAAGTTTTGATAAATATTTTTCTTTATGACTTTAAAATGTTTTCAAACATTTATAAAGAAATCATTAAACTTAATAAACGTGGCATTAAAAGCAGATCAGCTTTTTCTATTATATTTTTCAAATCACAAATTTTATACTTAAAAAAAAATGTATTACCCTGCAAATAATATTGGACTTCTTGATCCATTTTGATCAAATAGGCTACTCCTTGGACTGGTCCAATGTAATGCAAGCATGCACCATGTCATTGTTAAAAAAGAGTTTGTAGTGAAACGACATGGCTTCGTTTTTTAACGACATTTTTCGTTTTTAAACGATTTCAAAACTTATCCTCTGGAGTATACCTACATGGAGTAGTTTTAAGACTTCTCCTTTGTAAAGCAAAGCTGGGTTATATGGTCCTGCCCTAGGACATCGTACTGTTAAATAGACCATGTTTTGTCCATACATTGGGGTTACCTTTGGATTAGGCCTTTTCCCTTATGGTCTACATTTTCATGCGTGTATGGACTAGTCGCAATATTTGAAGGGTGTAGGTACTTTTAAATTTGTTATGTGTGTCCGGAAAAATACGTATTTAACTAGTAGAAACATACACCACAATTTTTTTAAGGCCGTTATTAGACTGGTCGCATCTTGTATGGGTTTTTTTTTTTTAATTTAATTGTTTGCGCTGCTTAAAATATGAGGTTTGGTGTAAGAAATCATGATCTTACTTGGGGACCAAAGTTCCCCATATTATTAAAAAAAAATCTTTTCTATCAGATCTTCATAGTTATACTAGTTGAAAAGCCGAAAATCAAAAATATGGCTTCGTAACGATCTTCCGCACAGAAAGTACTTCAAGTGTGCCAAATTTCAGCTTCCTATGTCATCAGATGGCTTCAGAAAGTTGCGGAAAGAATAGGACATACATGCAAACATCCTGACATACTAAGAATTATATATTGTATTGATAGATTAACATATGATCGCGCAACTCAAAAACGCTTTAGCTTATTGAAAAACTAAAAAAAACCGAAATTACGCAATAAAATTTACTTTAAGAAAGGTAAAACGTTTTTCTTATATGCGCAGTCGTTTTAGAAACATAATTTTTTTCTGAAAAAAAAATTATTTTTTTATTAAAATTTCGGAATTTTTGTTTTTAAAAATTCATAAAAAATTGAAAAATGCAGCTATGCTTCTAATTTTATGCAGACATATAAAAAACAACATTGCAAACAAAACAAACAATAAATGATTAAAATCTGTAAACAACTTTTGATTTTATGTATTCACAAAAGATTTGGCGGTTTAATAAAATTCTTAAATTAATTAAAATTTTTCGTCTTTTGTGAATACATAAAATCAAAAGTTGTTAACAGATTTTAATCATTCATAGCTTGTTGTTTTGTTTGCAATGTTGTTTTTTATATGTCTGCATAAAATTAGAAGCATAGCTGCATTTTTCAATTTTTTATGAATTTTTAAAAACAAAAATTCCGAAATTTAATAAAAAAATTATTTTTTTTTCCAGAAAAAAAAATTATGGGCCATGTCACAGAGTACAATTCCGTTCGGAATTGAAGAATTTGTTTGTTGATGGAAAGTGTATTTTGATAGTTTTATGGCCTTTCAGATACAGACAACTCCCATACAGTTCATGAAAACAAAAATGGTTTCATTCCGAAACATTTTTTCGTCATTTTCTGAAGCACCAAAATACGGAATGAATTCCGTTTCCGAACGGAATTGTACTCTGTGACATGGCTGTATGTTTCTAAAACGACTGCGCATATAAGAAAAACGTTTTACCTTTCTTAAAGTAAATTTTATTGCGGAATTTCGGTTTTTTTAAGTTTTTCAATAAACTAAAGCGTTTTTGAGTTACGCGAACATATGTTGGGCAACCTCCTTAATTTTCGAAATAACGGTATATCTCGAAAACCAAAGCCAACATAAAGAAAAAAGTTGTAACTTTCTTAAAGTAAATTTTATTGCGGAATTTCGGTTTTTTTAAGTTTTTCAATAAACTAAAGCGTTTTTGAGTTACGCGAACATATGTTGTGCAACCTCCTTAATTTTCGAAATAACGGTATATCTCGAAAACCAAAGCCAACATAAAGAAAAAAGTTTTAACTTTCTTAAAGTAAATTTTATTGCGGAATTTCGGTTTTTTTTAGTTTTGCAATAAGCTAAAGCGTTTTTGAGTTGCGCGAACATATGTTAATCTATCTATACCATATATAATTTCTTAGTATGTCAGGATGTTTGCATGTATGTATGTATGTCCTATTCTTTCCGCAACTTTCTGAAGCCATCTGATGACATAGGAAGCTGAAATTTGGCACACTTGAAGAACTTTCTCTGCGGAAGATCGTAACAAAGCCATATTTTTGATTTTCGGCTTTTCAACTAGTATAACTATAAAGACCTGATAGAAAAGATGTTTTTTTTATAATATGGGGAACTTTGGGCCCACCCGGCACGGCTAGGCACCATCGGATTGACCTGAAAAATTAGATCATGATTTCTTACACCAAACCTCATATTTTAAGCAGCGCAAACAAAAAATTGCGACCAGTCTAGCCGTTATACACTATCCCATAAAGTCTTTCGTATTTTATAAAAATGCAACCCTGTCATGTTAAGTTTTTATTGTTTTTTTTTTTTTTTTTTTTTTTTTTTTTTTTTTTATAAACAATAATTACATCAGGCAAGGCGAATTTATAACAGGTAAGTGCAACTCTACAAAAAGCCACAGTTATTTCCCATGTATTTTGTTTTTGCAATTTTCTGACTTGTCAAATTTCAGTATAGAAACCAAACAATATTTTGACGTTTCACCATTTTTTTAATTCGCCGTGGATACAGCTGATGAACGGCTGACGAGTTGAGCTTACCTGGAGTTAATTAGCCTTGACATCAGGGAAACATTGTCATAAAATACGTAAGACTTTGAGGGATAGCGTGTAACGGCCTTTAACAGCAACTGTTTGCATAGTTAACATTGTATTCAACAGTGCTACTGCAATCAAAAAAAAAATTATTTTAGAGGATATTACAGGAAAATAGGATTATGGTAGCCAGATATCTGACCTAATTTTGGAATTTAGATTTGAAAAACTTAATTTTTTACACTTTAGGACCTTATTAGTGGAATACCTGAAATAATTTAAAATTTTTAAAAATTGGTTTTTACGCTTTTTTTTCATTTTTGTGGTGATTTAATTCTTTTTTCAAAACCTTGATTTTTTTTTTTTTTTTTTGTTTGCAATAACATTATCCCTATATCTTCGCTTCTTTACTCAAATGCTGAAGTCGAAAGAGCTTTTTTTTATTTAAATTAATTTAGTAGTATTAATATACTTTACAATAAATTCTATACTTTTAATTTTTGCTAAACAAATATTATATTATAAAAAGCTCTGTTGGATACTATTGTTCTTAACGAAATATAAATTTTTCTTTAAAACTCATTAGTATTTATTTCTCTCATTTTTGACATCTATGGGCAGCATGTTGTATTTTTGTATATTTTTTACATATACGTTTAAAAACCCCGATTTTTTTCAATTTTTTTTGCATATAAACTCTATATGTTCTTTAAATTTTAATTGTTTATCTATTAAGAAGTCAAGATATTTAATTTGATTAACTTTTTCTATTACTTCATTATTGATTTTAAATACCGATTCATTGTCCATATTAATTTGCATTTGTTTTGTTTTATTTTCATTTAACTTAAGTTTATTCATCTTTAACCATTTGTTAACATTATTTATATCATATATCATGTTATCGTGACACTGTTTATCTGTGCATCCTTCCGTAAATATCAGGGTATCATCCGCATATAACACTATTTCGCATTTTTGTAAAATGTTAGGCATATCGTTGATATATATTATAAACAATAGTGCACCTAAAATTGAACCTTGTGGTACTCCATATTCATTGTCTATATACTCAGATTTTATATTATTTATTTTCACCATTTGTTTCCTATCCGATAGATATGATTTAAACAATTTCAGCTCATTTTCTTGTATTCCGTACAATAAAGCTTTTGTATTAAAATATCTATCAATTGTCTCGAAAGCTCTTTTAAAATCTAAAAAAATTGCCATAATTTTCTTATTTTTCTCCACATTTTTCCACCTATTGATGACATAGTTAACTGTTGTTTCACATGAAATTTTTTTTCTGAAGCCAGATTATTGATGCTTATTTAATATATTATTTTCCTCAATGTATTTTTCAAGATGTTGCTTTACCACCTTTTCAATTATCTTTTCAAACGTTTTTAAAGTATTTATGGGACGGAATTCTTCACATTTTTTTGTTTTTACAATTTTTTCTATTGGTGTTACGGATGATATCTTCCAGCTTTCAGGGAATTCACCTGTTTCCAGTGATTGGTTTATGACGTTCATCATGAGATAGGAGATATATAATGTTCCAATTATCTAATATTATTTTCATAGAAACATTGTTAAAATCAGATTTATTTTTAATATCTATACATATAATTTTAAGTTTTTGTATATTTATTGCACGAAATTTAAATTTGTTGTTTATCACAGGTATTTGATTAATATATTGCACTTGGTCTATCGAATTTCTAATTGTCTTAATACTATCCACGAAATAATTATTAAATTTATTGGCTATTTGGTAGGTTTCCTTATATTCTATATCATTAAATATCACAGTTTTTATCACATTTTTGTTTTTATTAAGTACTTTATTTCCTTCCACATTTGTTTCTGGTCTTTGGCATTGCTTATTTTATTATAAACAAACTTATTTTTCTCATATTCGAGTTTTGTTTTATATTTATTTCTTATTGTTTTATAATTGCTCCATGCTACACTTGTGATCACAGATTTTGCTATACCGTATTTCGTTATTTTATCATTTTTTAAAAATTGTAGTTCTCTACTAAACCATTTATTTACATTGTTTTTTTCGTTTATTTTTTTTTTTTCTTCATAAATTTCTGAATTGTGTTTTCTATGCTGGTATCAATATTATAAACATTATTATTTACACCCTCATTCGCATTATATCTCAGTACATTATTAAACGAAATTTTGTTATATTTGAATATTTCTATTTCTTTTTTAGTTGTTTTTTCATTGATTCTATTTTGAATTGTAATATCAATCGCTTCATGATCTGCTATTTTGTTTGCACTGTTATTTTCTACGGATACGTTGTTATTATTTGTTATTACATTGTCTATTAATGTTTTTGGATTTTCTATAATCCTCGTGTACTCTGTAACTATTTGTTTCAGGCCATTGTCATTCAAAGTTACTTGAATTCTATTTTTGTATGTTCCATCTTTGCTCCAATCAATGTTAAAATCGCCTACTATAATTATTTCATAACTCGTTTCACAAATTATTTCTATTATTTCATCAAATGCATTACAAAATTCTACTTCACTGCAGCTTGGAGATCTATAAACAGCCATAATTACCAAAAGTGTATTTTAATTTTTTACCAGATATGCACTCATCCAAAATTTTGACTCTGCAATCTTTTCACATAACTTGTTCACCTTCCATGTTTTTTTTAAAATAAATAATGACCCCACCGGTTCGTGTAGAATTCGATAATGTTGCATAATGATCATATCCTTCTAATTGGTATTCTTCTTCGTTTATATCCTCTGTTAAATGAGTTTCAGATAGTATTATATATTCCGGATTTTTTAAAGCCGCAATTACTTCTATTTGGTAGAAATTGTTTAGTAATCCCTTATCATTTGTGTATATACCATTTATATTAGTTAATTGTTAAACATTAAACCCCATTCTTCTCATCTTCACATTTAGTTCGCTTATGTATACTGGACATTCCTTACTCAAAGTACTGTGATTCTCATCTAACCCTAAATTTAGATTTTGGTTTGATTTTATACAATTTATACATTTTGAAATTATTTCTTCATTGAATTCCTTTGCTTTATGGTTTCCGTGGCATTTATAACATATTTCCTGATTCTTGCAATCAACTGAATTGAATACATGGATATCCCCTTTTAAGTTATATTTTTGTCATAGAAAAATAAGTATTTACGCAACAAATTACACAAATAAACTGATTAAGCCTCAAAATCACCCAAAAAGGCTAATGTATGAAAAGACGGGGATTCCCCTTATATCTTTGCTTATATTTATTGTAAGCATTGCACTTATCAAAATATTTATAAAAGTAAATATGTATTTCTGTTTGAATTAAAAAATAACGATAAAAGTGGCAGAAATAGCCTCGTGATAATGGGTAGTCGCGAATACCGAGCGTGCATTGTAGCAAACACTCCAATTAAATTGTTTTTACTTTTCAATGAGGAAATTACGAACTATGAACATTAAGGATATAACTTTTTAACAATTTTTTAAAATATCAAAATTGGCATATCACAGTCCGATAGAGCATAAGCAACTATAAGGGAACGTAAATTTATTTTTTCGCTAAGGTCAAAAAAGTTCACACACCAACCATGATGAAGTTTTGAAAATTTTTAATTTTCTTTTTGGTTAAGAAAAATTAATAATATGTTTATTTAAAACAAAAAAATAGCTCAAGTATGAAATTCATTAATATTTGGAGATGGTAAGAGATTTTTCCGCTAACAAAAAAAAAAAAAATAAAAAAAAAGAATAAAAAACACCGTATAAAATTATGAATATTCAATACTGCATTGGTTTAGAAAAACCATTTGTTGCGTGAACTTTTTTGAGAAAAATTACAAAAGATTATGATTTTCGTGGTTACTAGGACATGGTACTATGCCAAAAAATGTACAATAGGCTTGATCTAAATTCTTGGTCCCTTAATTTGGTTATTACGCATTCTACTGTGATAAGCAAAAAAATAAAATAAAATGTATCTATTATGTATTAAACTATTTTTCTTAACTTGCATTAACTTTAAAAAGAAATAGTATACAAATTTGTTATTAAAATATTATTAAATTATCTTACAGAAATTCCACAATATCCTAATGTTGATCCTTTTAATTATGAAAGCATGAAATCGTCTTTACTCGAACGTTTAGAACTTTTCAATGCAGCTCCATTTACCATTCAACGTTTGTGTGAACTCTTAATAGATCCACGCAAGCAATACAGTCGTATTGATAAGTTCATGCGAGCTTTAGAAAAGAATATTCTTGGTAAGTTAGAAAAAAAACCAAAAACAAAACCATTTGCTGTCTTTTTTTCTCACAACTTAACTTACTTTCAGTAGTCAGTACCGTCGAGCCAGGTCGTAAAAGAACCGAATCGGAAAATGGCGATTCTTTGGACTCAGTGGTCAACGGCGATTTATCTTTGGATGTAAATGTAGACATTGATATGGAGGCTGATGGTTTATTTAATAATGCGGAAAATACAAATGGCAATGGTACGGCTAGCAAGGCTGAAGTAGAGGCCGCTAAGGAAGAGGCAAAATCGGAAGAGAAAACTGCTACAAAAAATACTCATGCCAATGATGATGATAATTTGCCAAATCCTAAAAAGCCTAAATTAGATTTGCCCGAAGAAGAAGAAGAAGAGGAGCAAACGGTGGAAGAGAAAAAAATCGAAAAGGAGTGTATTGAGAAACCTGTAGAGGAAGAAACGCAAAAGGTGGAAGAAATGAAAGAAGCTAAAAAGGAAAAAGAAGTAAAGAAAATGGAATGTGAAGAAACAACGGAGGAAAAGAAAGAAGTTGACAAAGAAGTAGTAAAAGAAGAAGTAAAAGAACAACAAAAAGAAGAAGATGATAAAGAAGAAAAGGAAACGTTTAAAGTAGTAGAAGTGGAAAAGCCGGAGAAAAAAGAGGAAAACAAAAAGGAGGAAAAAGAAGTTAAAGAAACTAAAAGTGCTTCTGTAGAAAAGAAACAGGAGTTAGAAGAAAAGAAAGAAGAACAAGTTAAGGAAGAAAAGGAAACCGAAAAGAAAGTAGAACAAGAGACTGATGCTCCATTGGAAAAGCAAGAAGAAACTGTTGAAAAAAAATCTGTTGAAATAAATAAAAAGTCAGAGGAAGATGAAATGGAAGTTGATGGTAAAGTTAAGCCAGCAGATAAAACCGATTCCCAAGAAATAAAGGAAAAAGAAGAAGAAAAAGTCGCTGTAGTAGAAAAACAAGAATTGGAAAAATGTGAAAAAGAAGAATTAGCCGAAACTAAAAGTAAAGCTTTAGAAAAGGCAGAAAATGAAGAAAAATTGGATACAAAAGAAGAAAGTGATAAAGAAAATCAAGAACAAAATGAAAATAAACAAGAGGAAGTTGTAGAAAATAAACAAAAGGAAACAGAAGTTAAAGAAAATGATAAAGAAGCTCTGAAACAAGACATTCCACAAGAAGAATTAAAGGAAATAAAAGAAGAAACAATGGCAAAGGATACAGAAGAAAAAACAGAGAAAGTATTAGATGAAAAGGCTGAGGATACTGCGAAAACAAAGCCGGAAGAAACAGCGGCTAAAAAAACTGAAGAAATCTTAAATATAGCTGAGCAAGAAACTAAAAAGACTGACGAAAAAGAATCCCTAGAGGAAGAAACAAAAACAGAAAAAGAATTAAAGGAAAATACTAAAGCAGATTTAGATAAAGAGCAAAAGAAAGAAAATAAAGAAGAATTAAAAGAAACAAAAGACAATTTGGAAACAAAACAAGAAATAGCAAAAGAAAAAACTGCCACAGCTACAACAGAAAAAACTAATTCCTTGAAAGCGAACGCAGAAGAAAAACAAGAGACATTGGTAGAGGAATTACCTAAAGAAACAGAAAAAACAGCTGAAGAATCAAAAGTAACAGCTTCCACTGCACCTCCATCTTTAGCACTAAATGATCAGCCCATGGTAGAAGATGTTAATATAGAAGAAGCCCCGCCCACTGTTGAAGAGGTTGTTATGGCTGAGCCTTCTCATAATACTGACAAAGATGCACCTAAGGAAGCTGATGCCTCTACTAATGCTACTGCCATGGCCACTGATGAAACCTCAACCCCTCCAAGCACTGAAGGCAAAGTCGATGAAGAACCCTCCGGCATGGAAGTCGATGATACCAGTCAAGAAGCCATGGATCAATAAATACATTCATTATTCTTTTGAATACTTCATTATAAAAAAAAACAACAGCACTTTAATATTAAGCCAACAATTAAACGCTTAAAGCGTTTTTACTTCATTCAAAAGATTGATATAAAATCCTTAAAACCTAAAAAAAAAATCTCACAAAGTAAAAATAAAAAAAAATTTAGGCATAACAATTAATGCCCAACTTAAATTTATAAAACGAAAATAACTCTTAAACATTTCAATATTAATATTATAAATTATTATTTAAAACAAACAAACCAATTAACTTTATATTTAGACATGACAACAAAACGATTTTGAAATAAAAATAACGGTTTTTTATGTCAAAAAACACTTATTTTTTAATTCAAGTTTCCTAATAAAACACAATATAATTTAAATATTTTTTCAATAAGTGATAAAAACTTGAATTTTTTATTAAAATTTTATATCTTAAACCTAAAATGGGAACAATCAGGCATGATTTGACATCACTGGAGTGATGTTTTTAACTTTGATTTGAGTATTGATTTTGATTGTTCTAACTAAACGGGTTTTTAATCGCGAGATTTCAAAAAAAATTTTGCGCAGAACACCTTTTCAGTGATTTTCAAAACATGCTTGAATATTTAAAAACTTAATTTGAAAAAAATTAACATTTTTCCTAAGAGTATTATTTATTTTTTTTTTTACTTCCAATTTTTGTGTTGCACTGTTTAAGTTTAAATTAAAAACGAAAATGTTCGATTTATCAAAAGTTTATAAAAAAAGTAAAATAAATTAATCGTTGGCAACTTTGTGTTTAAAATAAGGGTTTTCAAGATATCGCTTAAAAGTATTGCAACCTGTGCATTTTTTCGTAAATTTGCCTAACAATTTTGTCTCGTAAACTTGCGCTGTTCAATTGCGCATTTATTAAAATAGATATTTTTATGCTTACCCTCTTTTTTCCAAAAATGCAAGTGTTAACATACCACAAACAACAAATTCTTGGTATGCTCGAAGCAACTTGGTCTTGGCTTTCTTTATACATTTTTCAAATCAAATTTTAGTTTTTAGACAAAAATTTTCATTTATGTTCTGTCAGTCGCACGAAATGAAATCACAAATTCTGAAATTAGTGAATTTTGCTTGCGATTTGCGGTAGTTTCTTAAAATATTCTAGTTTCCTTGAGCATTTTGAAGTCGCCAAACTTTGCGATTGAGATTTACGGAACACCTATTATGCAATTTCAAGTCAGAATCTCAAATGTTATACGTTTTGCGATTGTCAGAACATGTCCGTTTTACTTTTTTTGACTGAAGTTTCTTATAAACTGACATTAATTGTTGAAAATTGCACAATATGTAGTTAAAAAGAGAATTCATGAAACAATCTCTCGAGTTTGCACTAATGGCAATTTTAAACTATTTCATGAAAACCCTTAATGTATGTACAATTTTCAAATATATTTACCAAGGTGAATTCATTTCAGGTGGCGTTGAAAACAGTTGAGCTACTAATTTTCTTGGAGATAAATTGTATAAAGTTGCTTGTATTTTTGACGTATCGACCAACTTAAATAACAATAAAAATACATTTGTTTTTTATTTATGTACTTGTATTGCCACTGCCGATTGCATGATTTCGCCTTGATACTAACACTGTGGGCCTGTTCGTAAATGCATCACTGCGCTGCGAATGAAAATTTAAATGCCCTAAAAAACTTTGCTTAAGCAGATGACGCACAACCAAGTTTTAAATACGGAGTGGAGAAATGGCTTCTTCCTAAAAAAGATCAACAGCAAACTTAAATTGGCCGTGCAAAGCAATGTTTGGTTGTGTGATGCACTGCAGTGATGCATTTACGAACAGGCCCTGTGTCTGTGAGAAGTCCCAACTCTGCTCTTAGAGTTACCAGGTTATTAAATTTTTTGTGTTATTAAATTACTACAACTTTTTTTTAAATTTTGTGTTTTTAAATTAAAATATTTTTTTTTATTTGTACGAACAAAAATAAACTTAAAAAAAGGAAAGAAAATCTATATTCAAGTAAATTGATATAAATGAAAATAAAAAGAATACATGTAATTGATATACGTATTAAAAGCAAAATATTACACAAAAGTTGTTTTAATAAAATAAACATAGTGGGGCATACAGTAGGAGCTTACTATAGATGTACTACAGACTATAGTCTAAATATTTTAGGGGAGAAATAAAACAAGTGGGTTATACAAAAGAAGCTTATTACGTTCATACAGTTAGTCAAACAATTCTTTTCAAAATAAAGGCCCCTATTACGGTTTACAACTCGACTCAGTTGATAATACAAAACCTACGAAATTACAACTCAACTGAGTTGAGCTGTAAACCGTAATAGGGGCCTTAAAACAATATGAATTATCTATTTTTGTTTTATATTGTACCGTTAAATAAAATAGAGAACTTAAATTTAAAAAAATAGGCAATATCAAGGCGAATTCAACTACAGGTGGTGTCGGAACTACAACAATCCAAAAACAACAGAAACAATATAGGGGTTTTTGCATTGCATTGCTAGTGCCATTAGCTCGAAATGTCAGCCATTATTAGCAAAACACTAACAAATCAAAACAAATAAGCTCGAACTGTCAAAATCAGATGCCGATTCGACACCACCTGTAGTTAATTCGCCTTGGGCAAGATTAAAAAAGTTATTCCTTAAATTTAACTGCTAACTGTGATATTTTTATTTTTAAAATAATCGATTGACTAACTGGGGTCTAATCACCGCATTCGATATCGAGTAGACTCGTTGATTTCTGCATACAATAGACAGGCGTATCGAATGAAAACTCGAGATGTAATGTCTTTCGTTACTCGATGTCGATTGCTATAATCTCAAATTAGTGTTAGACAAAATAAAATATTAAACTCTTAAATATCGATGGCTTAATATAAAAAGGCCTAACTCGATTTTTATTTTTTTTTTCGCGTCTATTTTGGTAGACAGCTGCCAAATGCATCTTGCTATACAATTTTAGGGGGCTATAATTTAATATTTATATCCATTTTATTTTATTAAAAATTCCAATAAAACTTTTTCTGCCGTATATATGAAATATTTTACAGATTTAATTTAGTTTCTTCCTTTGTAAACAGACAAAAAATCGAGTAAGGCCTTTCTTATGATCAGTCCAGGCACGTGTACTACGACAGCTTTAATCAATACCTACCTGTCCATTTTTAAACTTCAGACAATAGCAATATGAGTGAATAAGAGCCGGGCGCTGCATAGGCAAGCGGGGGATACGATAACAACACGAAACAAAATTCAGATTATGCTGATAAAATATCAAAATACATAATAGAGAGGTGTTCAATGAAATCCGGCAGAAATAGTTATAAGTGTTCTGTAAATCACAAAAGTTTGGCGACTTCAAATTGCAAAAGTATCCTAATGGGAACTAGAATATTTTTAAGAAACTATGGCAGATTGCAAGCCATCAAATAAATCGGTCGTTTTACGATTTCAAATCGTGCGAATCTAAATCAGGGGTCTAATCACCGCATTGGATATCGAGTAAACTATCTGTCCTTAATCTGGCGAATTTCCATTCGGTACGTCAGTGTCTATCGTATGCAGAAAAATACAATAGTTTTTTTTGTGTGCGGCTACATCAACATACGGCAAATGTTAAATTTTCTGTTTATTTCTTGGTTAAAATAAGAACATACTAACTTCTTTGCACTCCGTAGCCTTTTTTTTAAAATCTTAGATGTGTGTTGCTTATCTCTGCTCTAGACTACAGATTAGTCGTTAGACTCTTGAGAAAGCTATAGAGTAACAAATTAGCATTTAGCTTTCGTACCGAAATATCATTCGCATCGCAATAGAGGGCAGCCCCCACCCGAGATTTCCTTAAAGCGGCTTATACACTTGCAATAAAATTGTTCAATTTTACGTATTGTACAATTTCATCGCCAATGTGTATGTGATATTCGAAGAAGGCACAATGTATTGGCAACAATCAAGACTTGATTTTTATTGCACAACGAAAAGAAAGTGAAATGTGTTGGCAACATTGTACAATGCTGTTTATGTTATTGCTATAGGTTATGTTTAACTTTTTGCTGCATGAATTAAACCAATGTGCGGCTTTTGCTTAATATAGGACAAAATGAATATAATATGGCGAATGTCATACACTATAATATTGCAAGTGTATGGGCCGCTTAAGTTCGTGAAAAAAACACTTCATATTTTTTTAAATGATATAATTTATTGTTTTGCTTTTGAAATTCTTTTATGTTTTAATAACTCTTAACAGCTATTTAAAAAAAAAGAATAAAGAAGAAAACCATAATAAATGAATACTAATCTACATTTATAATAGAACTAAGTATATAGCTACAGAGAACTGTTTTACTTTAAGCTTTTTTTAATATCCTTAAAGAGATTTAGGTTTTTCTTTTTAAATTATATTCTGCGTAAGGCCCTTATTACGGTTTACAACTCAACTCAGTTGAGTTGTCATTTCTTAATTTTTGTATTATGGTTTACAACTTTGCTAAATTGCGCTGAACAAAAACATAACAAAAATTACAACTGATCACAACCAGGACGCAAATTATGGCAGTCGTGATCGAATACTTTTTCGTTTCGAAAGCAATTTTATTCCAATCGATTCTGACCGTTTCGTTTTTATTTTTTTAGTGTTGTGAAAACTAAATAAATGCTTTACAACACTAAAAAAAATAGTTTCGATCCGTTTAGTATGGACAGAAAGAATAACAAATAAAATTGCTTTCGAATCGAAAAAGTATTCGATCACGACTGCCATAATTTGGCCCCAGTTGAGTTGTAAACAGTAATAGGGGCCTTAAGCTTAAGAAAGCGCCAAATAAAGCAGATAGTATTTAATAAAAAACCTAGTTAAATATAATAAAAAAAAAAACAAATATAAATTGAAAAAACAAATAACTTTTTTATAAATACACACTAGTATAAAGCCCAGCACCAGGCTGTTGAAGTTCAGAGTACTTCATGTTCTCAAAAATGTATTTTGTTACTTTAACAGATTATTGACATTAAATTCTTGACCTTAGAAAAACTAAGATGGAACATTAATCAACAATTTCTTTAAATGCCCGCTCTTTCCAAGGCTGTTAATTGTTGACCTAATCTCTCTTCTTTGGCCTTGCGTTCCGAACTTAATTTCTTGCAGTAAGTGTAACTTTGCAAAAATGTTTGCACATCGATTTTGCCATTCAAAAACTGTTCCACGTGTCGTTCACATTCTGTGTCGGCATTTGAGGCTGCAATTTGCAATAGTTCTCTTATATGTTGGGGATTATATTCCTCCGATTTCTTCAGATATTTCTTATTTAATTGATCACATTTCTCTCCCAGATGTTTCAGAGTGGTAACATCATCACTTAGTTTACGTTTCAATTCAACCAAATGTGATTCCTTAGATTCATTTTCTTTGGAAATTGATTCTACCTGATTGATCATGGAGTCCAATTCTTCATTAAGTTGCTGTACAACAGACATTTCCTCAATGAAATCATCAAAGAACTCGGGATCATTGTCCAGCTGTTTCAGTTCATCCAGGGAAAGGGTGGAGAGGTTGGGAAAATTACTTTCATTTAGGCGGGGTGAAGTTGATTTAGAGGGATCGTGGGGAGAGGTTTCTTTGCTGCTGTTAGTACTGTTGGAGGCACCACTGCTAGTACCACTGTCCAATGATTTGGCCACTTGTAATGGATAGGGATGGTGATGATGTGTATGCGAATGTTGAAGATGAGATTGATGCAGCATTGATTGGGGTGTAGACAGGGTGGAATTATTGGCTATTGGTATATTTATGGGGCTGTTAGCCCTTATAATTGGTGGAGGAAAACGTTCAAATTCTCTAATAACTGCCTGGACAACACGGCCTAAATCGGAGTGCGGAGAGTACTAAAATGAAACGGAAACCATTAATAAAATTTATTTTTTTTTTTGAATAAATTCAATTAAACAATATTTATATAAATAAATGTATTTTGTTGTTGTTACTAGAATAAAAATAGAAACTGGGAGTTATTTCCTTCCGAAGGTTACTTTATATTATATTCAACATTTTTCATTTTTCGAATTTATTCTATGAGCTAAATTTCAGTTATGTATTTTATAAAGCTTTTTTGTAATAGTTCTATTCCTTCAATTTTTCAGAAATGACTTTAAACACTACCAGACTATTGTATTGTATTTTCTTTTTACATTTTACCTTAGCCTTCCTTCATTGCTGTTCCAAAGATTAATGTTAGGTTTTTTAATTTGCACTCATATTTTCTTTAATAAAAATTTTAATGACATTTTTTAAGTTCTAAAGCCAAATTCACACCTATTAATTATTTGACACGTAACCACAAGTTTCATTCAAAAATTATTGGCTTTAACAAAACGTTTGGCAAGCTCAACAAGTTAACAGTTTCAAATTAATATTTTCCAAATTTAAGTAAAGTTAAGTAAAGTTAAGAAATTTTGTTAAAAATAAAGCTGAAGTCTAATAAATTTACTGGTTACGGTTTTTTCTGATTTTTTCGTCTAATATTTTTTTAGAAAAAGAATTTGCTTTGCATTCTTTAAATGTAGAATAATTAAGAACTTTTTTTTGTTTTATTTAATACTAGCGGATACCCGGCGTAGACCTTCTTTAAAAAAAAAAAAAAAAATACATAGCTAATGTGTCAATATATCGTCACCTCAAATGCAAAAGGACGTAACATCAAAAAAAACTCGAAATGGAGTTTTTCATTAATTTTTGTTCTTTTTATTAAACTACATTTTCACAAAAAATGGAGACTATTAAAGAAACTCCAACGCCAAGTACACCTTTTTGTTACTGATTGTGTAAAGTTTTTTGCTTTTCCTGTAAAAAAATATAAAGTGTTGTTACGCCCTTTTGCATTTTAGGTGACGATATGGATCTATCTATTTTTTTTAAGTTCTCTATATAATACATGCGGGTGTGTTCTAGAATCCGAATCCACTCGAAAGTGGATTACTTCAGCATTTTTGGTGTTCTGCATTTCACATCCACATATGGGTAAATCCAAAGTGTTGAACGTGACAGTCGTACGCATCAAAAATGCAATAAACAAAGAATTTTTTTACGTTCTCTAAACCCTTAAAATATAGCACTAAGAAAGCACTGTTATCTAAACTAAAGTTTATGGAGGGCGCGATTCTAGGTTAAAGATAATGGCAAAAGAAGTAGCGGTTCGAACGTGAAAAAAATTGAAGTAGTTTTTGTGGTCATGTATAAAAAGGCGTAATTCAGAGAAACCTGGCACAGTTTCTTAGTCAAACTACTTTCAGAATTTTACGTAGCAATGTAACATTAAAATGTCTTTGGTTTGATTGCAAAATCTTCTGAATTTTTTGTTTTTTAAGCGAAAATTTTGCTCGATACGTGACATTTCGAACGTGAAATTTTTTCCATAATAATAAAACTGAATAATGATTAAAACAAAATAATAATTTACCGTTAATCTCTTTGAACTCTTCCTTAGATTACGGACCATGTAAGAAAATTTTTTTGGAATAATTTTTATTTTTTCATTTCTTTTTTTTTTCTCTTTGTTATTTTTTTGCGGCTGGGCAGCCATTAACCATTAACTATGATATGTTGTTTTTTGATTATAGCTTAATTATTTTTTATTATTTTTATTATTATTAGATTATGTATTAGTGTACAAATATATAATTTGTTGTAAATTTCTCAGGCTATATGAACATGTAATATTGCTATTTTGGCCTCTAAGGCTTGATATTGCATTAATGAATGAAATAAATAAATAAATTTCACATCTTTTAAGGAAGATTATATTAAAGAAAACATAGAACAAAAAATTCTCACAAATAAGAAATTACGTTTGCACAACTTTGCAGTCTGATTTTTCATCCGAGTGAACAAATTTATGGGTAAATTTATAAAATTAGTTAAGTCTAAATATTTCTCTATAAAAATATCGTAAAATAATCAGCTTTTAATAACTTTTAAATTTTCGGTCACGTTGGACCTTTTGACGGAAATGCCCATATTTGTATTCGTTTTAAATTAGAGTAGTACGTGGTTGGTGAAAGTAAAACGAATCGACTTTTATTCTAATATCTGGTAACATTTTTAAATGTTTATCCAATTTAATCAATAGCCATAAACGTAGCCCAAAATTTAAAATCGACTTTTCATTGATTTTGTTGTCATTATAGCTAGTTTTTAACTCTTTTTTTATGTTCCCACCAAGGCGAATTAACTAAAGGTGGTGTCAAAACGGCATCTGATTTTGAGAGTTCGAGCTTATTTGTTTTGATTTGTTAGTGTTTTGCTAATAATGGTTGACATTCCGAGCTAATGGCACTAACAATGCAGAAAACCCTTGTTGTTTCTGTTGTTTTTGGATTGTTGTGGTTCCGACACCACCTGTAGTTGAATTCGCCTTGGTTCCGACAATTTGTTTTTATACCCTCCACCACAATTAGTTGTGAAGAGGGTATATTAAGTTTGTCATTCCGTGTGAAACTTTTTTATTATTCATCTCAGACCCCATAAAGTTTATATATTCTGGGTCCTTGAGTAATTCTAAGTCGATTTAGCCATGCCCGTCTGTCTGTCCGTCTGTTGAAAACACGCTCACTTTCGAACAACTCAAAAGAAATGTACGAACTTGGTGCCAAATTGCTTAAAGTTATCCTAAGCAGTTTGGGATTGAAATCCAGCAAAATCGGTTCAGTAGGACCAGAGCTATGAATCAAAATGTGGAACCACCACCTAAAAAAATTGATAATTTTGTTACAAAAAATAACATAAATACTGAAACAAGGCACGGAATGAGATAAGATTTTGCAAAAATTTGTTTTTATTGACTGGAAATCACGCTGTTAAATTTCGTGAAGATCTGTCCATAATTTACCCTTACTCCCGGAAAACAGTTTAGTACGCCTAAAACCGTAAAAAATAACGCTAGCCCAACAAAATTTGGTACGTCACAGTTTTTTAGGACTAAAAATAACACTGTGAAATTTCGTGACGATCGGTCCATAATTTGCCTTAGGCCCCATATAAACCCTACTACCGGAAAACAGTTTAGTACGCCTAAAACCGTAAAAAATAATGCAATCATAACAAATTTTGGCTCGTCACCGTTTTATAGGTATAAATGATACTATGAAATTTCGTAAAGATCAGTACATAATTTACCCTAGGCCCCATAGAAACCCTACTCCCGGAAAACAGTTTAGTTCACCTAAAACCATAATTAATAATGCTATCATAACAGAAATTGGTACGTCACAGTTTGAAAGGACTAGAAATGACGCTGTGAAATTTCGTGATGATCGGTCCATAATTTACCCTAGGCCTCATATAAACCCTACTACCGGAAAACAGTTTAGTCGCCTAAAACCATAATTAATAACAAATCGTCACAGTTTAAGATAATAATAACATCATACAGATATTACTCCTTAAACATTCGAACTGTCGGTGGAGGGTATCAAAGATTCGGCACAGCCGAATATAGCACTGACTTTTTAATCGGTTTAGCGATCTCAAATTAGTTTTTAGGTTTGTTTCAAATCTTGCGAATTTTAGCCATGTTCGCGATAAAATCGATTTATTCCTGTAAGTTTTCTGATTCTTTACAGCTTTAACGATTTATAATAAAGTAGTCTTTGCAACCAGGCCCCTGTTAGCAAAGTTTTGGACATTTCTGCTAATTTAGCAATTTTTACCGAATTTTTGCCATTCCTTATAGTTTAAGGGACGTTTAATCCATTTAATTATTAAATTTTATTATTATTTATTTATTTAATAAAAGTAATATACAAAAGCCTATCAAGGCCAATAAAAAATACTAGGATCGCCCGGTGGCCGAAATTCGACCACTCAACATTTGCTTTCGAGAAAACCTGTGCGTTATACAACAAAAACGTACACATTTTAAGAGAAAGGTAAAAATGCACTATTCACCCAACTTTGTATGTATGTCTGTAAGATAAATTTAAACGGTTTTCAAACACTTTAATTCAAAAAATTAGAAAAAAAATATTGTGCATATCTACACACAAATTCCTTTAAAACGATATATGTTTCATTAAAATCGGTGGACGATAAGATACTTAAAAATCAACCACAAAAAAATTGTTCCCGTATTTATATATAAGATATGACAAAAGCAAAATCCTGAATATTATTAATGGATACAATAAATAATCACAAACTTATTTATTCAAGTATATACACCTAATTATAAAAATACAAATACAAATTGATTTTTTTTTCTGTGATTCTTTACAGATTTCACAATTTTCAATAAATATAAGTCTTTGTTATCATGCTGCGGTTAGCAAATCAGCGATCTTTAGTTAAACTATAGGTGTTTCGCACAAAAACTTCTAAAACACAAAAACAAGCGGATTAAGGAACACCAATTTATGAATTATGTGGATTCAAACAATTTTTGGTTTTGAATTCAAGTCGAAACCTAGAACATACCTGATGAGCATATTTACCCAGCAAAAAACTTTTGAAGTTGTTCAAGTAGAAGGGATATTTTCATGACTTCCTTAGCACTTAACTACTTGAATGAATTAACAATGCGTTCCAAAATTCGAATAAATTTTAAATAAGTGAACCCATGAAAAATTACATGCAATGCACCCATTCAACTCCTTTGTAGGAATTACAATTTTTCACTATAATTATGTATTCTTTTAGGATTGAAAGGGGACGAATCCCAGCGGTAACTAGAATGAGTAAAGAGGCCTAATAGAAGGCCTTATTTAGCAGTCACAAGCAGTCAGAAGCCCTTCTCGCCGCATTCCATACTTATTTATTTTTTACACAGGTTGTCATTGGGCGCAAGGCCTTCCACACTTCCTTTAAAAACAACTTCGATCCCTTCCCAAAGAAGGGAGTAAGGCAGGTCTCTAAAAATAAAAAGTAAATAAAACTGAACACCTTCCTTTCTCACTTCTGTGCAGTGTTGCCAATTTAGCCATTTAGTGGCTAGATTTAGCCATTTTTCATCCTGTTTAGCCATTAAAAAATTAGTTTAGCCATTAGCCATTTTGTTTAGCCATTTTTCAACTTGTTTAGCCATGAAATTTTTTTGTCTTTTAAAAGAATAATTTTTATTTTATTATAAAAATTTATAAAAGTAAAATAAACATTTTGAACAATTAAAACGCCTTTAATTTAAATCACAACTTTTACAAATCTTGAAAATCGCTATAAGCTATGACGCTGAAACATCTTTCAAAATAAAGGAACAGTACTCCACTATTAAATTTATAAAATCGATCAACACAAACATCGCTGTTTCTTTCTGGATGCAAGTATTACAATAAAGAGATGCAGGCGGTAACAAAATTGTTTTAGAAATTTCAGAATTGACTATAAAGTTGCTCCCACTTCCATGGTCTAATGCTGAAGTAGAGAGGGTGTTTAGCCAAGTAAACATCGTTAAAAGTAATTTGAGAAATAGGTTACATTAAGCAACCGTTAATTCGATTTTATCAGTTAGGTAAATATAACATAACAATACATATTTATACCACCACCACAATAGTGGAGAGTGTACTATGCGTTTGTGCTGATGTCTGAAATACCTTAAAATATTTCCGAGTCGAATTAACGGTGTTTGTCCGGCTGGCTGGCTGTCCATGTAAACCTTGTGCGCAAAGTACAGGTCGCAATTTAGAGATTATTTGATAAAATTTGGTACAAAGGTTCTAATGTGGTGTAGGGTATCATAAAGACGGGTTTAAACGACTATTCTTTCTTATTTGTTTTTTATTGTAGATCTGTACTCAAAAGGTTGGGTAAATGTTGTCGTGATTATGATTTACCTTCAAATTATTTAAAACTTATGATTATTTGAAACTAATGATTGAGTGATTCCTATGAGAAGACGAACAATAACGACATCGAATTTTACGATGATTTAATTTTTTAATATTAATTTACGTTTATTCTTCTTTAACAAATTGATCTTAACTCACAATTTCATTGTAAACAACTTAAAATGAATTATTCCTGTTTTGTTATTGAATTTTAATGTGTTTTTATTTAAAAAAACTTTTAGCCATTTTTTAGCCCATTTTTAGCCATTTTTTAGCCATTTGTTTCCGTAAATTTAGCCATTTTTGGTCACCAAGTTTTGGCAACACTGCTTCTGTGTACTGAATATTTCAGAAGGTCTTTTAAAAAAGAGTTTATACCTTCTAGAAGGCATACTTCTGAAGGCAGGATATCATGCGAAGCGAATCTTTTAGAAAGGAGTATAGAGGCCTTCAAAAGGCCTGCCACTTGCGGTCCTTTCAATATTTACCGCTGGGATATTATATACAATTGACTTTAATGATTGAGTTACATTTTTTTTAATATATACATACATATGTAAATACATTTAATTTTAATATGTATATAAATTTGTTACATATATTGCGTATATCAAGGCTTATCCAAATGGTCTGCTTACCTCTATAACAATACAAAAGACAACAGGCATTTTGTTTGTGTAAAATTTACCCGCCGTTGTCAAAATCTAACTACTACATAGGGAAAACAAAAGGAAAAATGTAATTTATAATAAATTCCCATAATGCATATAAAAATTAATATCGAGCACCAATGAAATTATGTATTAAAATCATTAAAGATTCATTGCTTTTCATTCACACTCAATTCAGTTAATATTCCAGATCAATGAAAACCCCGATCTAATCACTGAACTTTCATTGGTTCTAAGCCATATTTTTAATGACGAGCCGTTTACCTAAATGTGAACCCATGCTCGCCAACGACACGCTAATGTTAAAATCATGCATGTTTCACCTAAAAAGAACCAGTGCATTATCCGCGGAACCCATGAATTTACTACTTCTTTTGCATGTCTTTTTTTGCTGTGTATTTTATGCAAAATTCATAACAAAAACAACAATAGAAATGAAAGATAAAATACTTCTTTTTAAATAGAATTTCATTATAAGAAGAAGACATAAATGAATAATAAAATACTTGAAACTTTTATTCTAAATGCAATTTTAAAGGCTTAAGATCTGTTCATTTCCAATAACATGTTACATTAACAAAAAATAGACAGTAGAAACTCCGACCTTTTTACGTATAGAAAACAAATGTTTCTAAGGGTCTTTATTAGGAACAATATAAATATTACCTTACCTGGTACACAAGTAAAATAAGGGAATTGTAGAATTGTTGACTAAGCTCAATAACAATAAGAAATATACATTGCCTTGCTCATCTGCATGTGATTACGAAATGCCGTCTATAAGTTGTCTACATCTTGGTCGACGTTCTACTATATCTCTGAGCATTCCGGTAGTATTAAAGGATCTTCTAATATAATGGGATATGGACTTCATTTCCTGTAGTGTTGAACGTCACCAAGTGGTTTTGGGACGTACTCTTTTTCTACCTTATTGGTAGTTGTTAACAAGAGCTTGTTGGGAAGTTTCTTCAGGTAATTTTCGAGGTGTGTCCCAAATCCAGTAAAATTTTCTTCTACAAAAATCTAAGTTAGTATTACCCAAATCGGAACAAATCTGGTATGGGTGATAATGATACGAAATGCATTATACAAATTAAAAACCAACTATGAATTATTAAGACTCAGTGAAAATAAAAATGTGTTATACAGCTATGTCACAGAGTACAATTCCGTTCGGAATGATTCCGTTCGAAATTGAAGAAAACATATTTGTTTATTGATAGAAAGTGTATTTTGATAGTTTTTGGCCTTTCAGATACAGAAAACTCCCATTCCGTGCATGAAAACAAAAATGGTTTCATTCCGAATTTTTTTTTCGTCATTTTCTGAAGCACCAAAATACGGAATGAATTCCGTTTCCGAACGGAATTGTACTCTGTGGCATGGCTGATAGAATATTTATTTATTTATTTATCACAAGTATTTTATAAAAATCTTAATTTATAAAATACTTAAATTCAAAATAGTGCGGACTACTAGATCATTGAACCATATTTTCTTAATTTAAATTTCCTTCAGGATATTGGCTAGGTTCAAGATATATTTTATTTTTTTTATTGCATCCTTATTGTTGGAATTGAAGATAGATTCTAAAGGTTCATCAGAGGCGGTCAATGGACATTCTCTAAATATGTGATTAATTGTTAGTCTTTCCCGACAGTGTTCACATTGCATGGGCTGTGTTTGTTCATAGAGGTGTTTAGTGCTGAATCTTGTGGTTCCGAGTCTGGTTCGTGCTATTATGATACAATCTTGGCGGCTAATATTTGTGTTATAGGGCGGCCTTGTTATGTTGTTGTTGTGCGATCTTAGAAAGATGTTAGAGCCGTTCCATTGCTCTTGTAAAAGTTGTTTTTTGAAATATTTATGGAAATTAATTAGTACTGATGTTGGTATGCATTGTAATCAATTAAAAACCTGAATTCACATTTTTATGTTAGTAACATGGTTTTGCACTTCAGCTAACGATATTAAGCATTTATTTGGATTTATTTTGAATTTTTTTCTATAAACAAGTATAAGGACATTTCTGACGTTTCATATCGAGTTTCAAAAAAGTAACAAAAATAAAAACATTTTGCCTTCAACTTGTTGTACAAGGATATAACCTTGTACATTACTGTGGTGGTCCTATAAGATACACTATTTGACAGTTGCTTATAAAAAATAAAAGCAAATTTAAGCTTAAAAAAATTCAATATTTCGACAAGGTCAATATGTAGTGTGCTAAGCACGTAAAAAAATTACAGCTAAAAAGTTTACTTACATTTAAGAGACCAGGAGCGGATTCCACTTCACCCGATGAGGCATTTACCCACATATGCTGCACTATTGGTGATATAACTAGTTTAGGTTTTTCATTGGGAAAATTTACACCCAATAATACGGACAATATGAAATTGCATCCTCCTGCCTCAAAGTGTAAACAATATTCCTCCAGCTCACAAACCTCCACTACACTGAGATAACGAAATAGAATTTCATAAAAATTCACAAAACCTAACATTAGTTAACTTACTTGTCATTAAATACCTTCAATGTATCAATTTGCCGACGACGATAGTCTAAATTATTAAATTGCTGATTTCGCATTAACATTTTCTTTCAATTTTTTTTTTAAATCCACACAAAAAATTATTTTATTTCTCCCACTGAGGCTATATGTAGCAACAACCCAATGCGTATAACATTTAAATGAATTAATAAAGAAAATCAATTCGGTTTGATATTAACATTTATATTAATTTTAACAAATATTGTGTTATTTTTTTAGAATGTTCTTTAGCAAAAAAGTAAATTAGTTTTTTTTTCCTTTTTTTTTTGCTTATGGTCAACGTTACAGTACAAATGCAAATAAAAAATAGTCAAAATAAAAAACACAGCCAAACACATGCACATACATTCAATAAAATAAAACACAAAAGTACTGATATTTATACTAAATTTAACAACTCTGCTATAAAATACAACATCAACCGTGAATGAATCAGCTGTCCTCTCAGTCACTCTGACATTTTCTAAAAGTAGAAAATTCACATTGTTTTCTTAATATTAAATACATACTTACATACATAATATTTTATATAACTTTTAAATTAATTTAATAATGGCTCTATTTCAAATGAAATGGCTACGCCGCTTGGTTAGACGTCATACGAATACCATACCAGAATTGGAGGCTGCCCTATGGAAACGCCGTTTAAGTATTGCTTATGCTGTGATAGCTTGGAATGCTTTTGGCTTTGTTTGCTATATGATATTTAGTGGTCGTAATGATTGGGCCCACTATTATGGATATAAATCGGATGAAGAGAAGAATGAATCGCCTGCCTTGCAATTTAGTAAACGCTTAAATATTGAAAAGGGTAAAATTATAAGGTATTCAGGACTCACCAAAGTGGATGAGCAAGAATTTGATAATACTAAGAATCAAGAAAAATAAATAAAAAAAATTAGTTGTTTACTAAATGGTTAAAATGTTGGCAAAAGTGCACTTTACGGGGCGTACGAAAAAAAAATATGCTACCCGATTCAGAATAAAAAAAGAAAAAAACCATAATTAAAATGTAAAGGGGCTGAGGCCCGTGGGGCCCTCTGGACCCAAAAAACCGCCCCGCCCACTTAGTTGAATGTGTGGGTACTCAAATTAAAGGTAATTGTACAAGAAAAACGAAAATAATAAAATTTAGGGCGGGCGGGACTTTTTTGGCCCTCTGGGTAAAAAAAAGTGCACCCATCCACTCACATCTATGTGTAGGTTGTAGGTACTCAAATTAAAGGTAATTTGATAACGATTGTAAATATTTTGTTTTATTTTGTATTTTTTAAATGTTTTATGTTCGATTTAAAAAAAAAAAATTTTATTTTTTTTTTGTAATTAATAGCCTATTTCCAATGTGCTAAAGAATTCTTTTCTGCGTAGCCGGCCTTCGGCCGGGCGCATGGATTTTCTGATCTATGGAATAAAAAAACCGGCTTCGCTAACTAAAGCTTCTCTTCATAGCCGGCCTCCGGCTGGGCGCAAGGATTTTCTGCTCTATGGTATAACAAACACCGGCTTCGCTAACTAAAGCTTTTCTGCACCTAAAATATACTTAAATTAACCTAGAGAGGAAAATAATATGCGAACACAAAAATAAAATACATATTTGCAATCGTGAGCAAATTACCTTTAATTTGAATACCCACAAATATCTCAAAGTGGGCGGGGCAGTTTTTTGGGTCCAGAGGGCACCACGGGCCTCAGCCCCCTTAAATTTTAATTATGGTTTTTTTCTTTTTTTTATTCTGAATCGGGTTGCATATTTTTTTATTTTTTTTCGTACGCCCCGTAAAGTGCACTTCAGCCAAAATGTTTAATATATGTATGTAATAAGAAAATTTCAACGAGAAGATTATATGTTACCAAATATCATAGGGCAATAACGGACCCGCCAGCACAAAATGATGTTATGGATGTATTGTCCTCCCGAATTTTTAAATTTGTAACGAACGAGTTTTGCAACTCACCTCATATCGTAATCTATATGAGATTTCTTCGCCTAAAAGTGATTTAAGAAAGAGGGTATACAAAGAACCTAGGTTAATTTTGAACCTACCAGCACATTTTCTCATGACATACTAGCTATTGTCTTCAAATTTAATGCCAATACCAACATCAATAAAAATGTTATGGCCAAGGCCTATCCAATAGGTCTGCTCCAAGGTATATTTACACAAGGTAGACTCATTTGGTAGTGTAGACATGCTGCATTATAAAACGAACAGAGTTGTCAAAATTGTCTTCATATAAAACAAAAACATTTTTATGAACTATTAAACAAAGTTTCGCCGTTAATAATTAAGCAAAAAACAATGATGAGGGATCCAATTTCACCATATGATCAGTTGGCAGTCACTCCGAGGTTTTTAGCCAGTGGAAATAGCTTTGAGGACATGAAGTTCCTGTAGCATTGGTTTATTAAATCACGATTGCAGTATTCCGTACTTTTAACTTTCCATAGGCAAGGCATTGTTTTATAAAATTCGAGAAATTCTCCCGAAATATTTTTTCTTTGGCATTCATATTTTAAATTTTGTATTTTTTGATGTTTATGCCAAGGCAGGTAGTCTCGGAAAGCCAGCTGGTTATTTTTTATTTGCTTGTTTTGTGATACAAACTGTCAAATGTTGTATAGTAAACAAGTTTTTTGTCTCATTTCAACCCCTTTGCTGTACCTGCTATAAATATACCTTGGTTTGTGCCTTGACGATTTAACATTTATGAGCGAACTTTACAGCACACGATACAATCATGCTGGTACAATCAAAAAAATATCAAACTATTTTTGATAAAGCACCATCAGCTGGTACTATCACACCACAAGCTCATACACGGTCAATCAGCTGGCACAATCACTTGATTGTACAATAATGATGGTATTGTGTATGGGCCCTATAAATATACCTTGGGTCTGCTCATGGTGGAATAATCGAAATAAGTTAATTTCACCATGGGTCTGCTTACTTCTACAACAATACAACAAACAACAGTCATTCCCCCTTATTGCTAATGTCAATGTCGACTTAAATGACGTCGACACCGCAGTCATGCCATTACCGCCGTCAATATTTACGATAACCGATTACTATTGATAAAGAATTTGTATTAATAAGTCCCAATTTACAACGTTGAAATTGAAAGGCAGACATTTTTCTTATTCTCTTTTGAACTTGCCTAAACCTTTCACAATCGCGAAATTAATAGGCAGACAGAAATTATTGTTTTCTTCTTTTCGTTCTTTTTCGCTGATGACGGAGATGAACATTTAATAGGCATTGATACTACAATTACAATGTTGTGAGAAAAATGATATGAAGCAACAACATGAAAATGTCGAAAAATGTAAAAGAGAAGCAAAAAAATGTTTACAAATGTCCAGTATAGATAGTCATGTACTACACACTCTACCTCTACAACCCCTCACCTACAAACTTCGTCTGTCTGCCTTCCACTTGTATTCCACTTCCATTGTAAAAGGGGACTAAAGGCGATTTAACGCCGACGTTGACACGAATTGGCTTTGATTTTGTCAACAAAGTTTTTACCGTCGTCTAGTGAAACTGTGACAAAGTTTTTACAATTTATTTAAAAAATAAAAAAAATACAAATAATAAATATATGGAAAAAATTAAAGCTATAATTTTAAAACAATTTGAAACCCTTTTTGCTGAACTTAAAAATAAGCCGAGATTGGCAAAAGGATTTCATCGAAGTTCAACTCCTAACAATTTCAAAAAAGAATGGGAGGAAATAACAACAAAATTAAATTCAATGGGACCACCAATTAGAGACAGCGAGGTTTGGCAAAAGGTTTGGCTAGAAAATTTTTTAAAAATATAAATTTTTAAATTTCGACCATTTCCAATGGTTGCCAATTTGATTGTGTTGGAGATTGATGCTGAGCGAGTTATACTTCTCATTGACGGCTCAATTTTTTTCAAAACAAACTTAAATGCCTGTTTGTTTAACCGAAAATACTCAATGAATGTATATAAAGAAACAAATTGCTCGTATGAATTTTCACAAATACAAACCAAATTGTTTTATTACTCACGTGTTGTCCGGCAAATGGATGATCTTTGCCTTATAACTTTACTCTGAAGTTTAAGCTTTTCTTTATTTTCTTCATCACTACTTTCAGAGTCAACAAAAATAACATTTTACACGAAAATTTAAAAAATAAATTAAATTACTGTCAAAATACATAGAGATGAGCAATATTTTTTTTTTTAAATCGATAACATGTCGACATCAATATATACATGCAAGTTAATAATTTTGTTTGTGTAAAATTCCTGGCCGTTGTCAAATCTTATGCTGGGTACACACTATGCAACACATTTACGCAATCTAGTGAATTAAATTCATTTTCATTCATTCCAGGTTGCATCAACATCAAAACGCTTTGATATTTTGAGGTTGCATTGAAACAGATTGCATATAGGTTGCACTGTGTGTACCCAGCATTACTACTACATAGGGAAAACAAAAGGAAAAATCCCTGCAAACAATTTCCATCGGGGAATCATCGCCCGTGAATCGCCGGCAAGCTGATTAACATCGCTGCGATGCATCGCGTGGAAGCTAAATGCGATCCTCTGTCGAATCGCGAAAATGATCGCATGTGTCAACCACGCGAATCGCGTACCGCATAAATTCGACTTGCCCCAGGGGTAGTGAAATTTATTCACTTCAACAGTGTCAAAATTTTACTTCCATGAGTACTTTGCTACCGTTTCACACACACCCTTTATAGTAAAACAGGGTAAAAATTGTTTAATGAGTAACATGTTTTGGAATCAAAACCCAATAAACGACTTTATACAACGTTTCCAATCAGTGTGACCAGATTTTTTTTAAAATATAAAGCTAAATCAGGTTTGAAATAGAGCTTAAAAAAGCTAAAGAAGGAAATTTAAAGCCAAAAAAAGGTAAATTTTTTATAGCTTCTTGTAGTAACTTTTAATTATTTCGATATTTATCATAGATTAAGGCCCGTTTTTACAACTTACCGATAGCTAAAAGTAGACTTCAACCGGACTTATAAAAGGGGTTCTATTATTTAAACTTTACTTTTTAAACGATTTGATTTAAATTTTGATTTAAACTTTACTTTAACCTAAAGTTAGCGATAAAGTAAATTAAGGTTCATAAAGTAAAGTTGTAATAATGGAACACAATCGGTTAGTTGTGAAAACGGGCCTAAAAAAAGCTTGACCAGTAAATTGATCAAACTTAAGCTATATTTTTAACAATTTCTAAGTTAAGCAAATCAACTTTATTTGTAAGAAGATAATTGCATAATGTTATTTAGAAACTGTATAATGATGTTTGATCTAGCTAAACGTTTTGCAAAAGCAAATAATTTTTTTATTAAAGCAAGGGACGCCAAATATTTAATAGGTATGAACATAACTTAACTAGTAAAATTTTTACTAGCACAAATTTTCAAAAAATAGTTGCCGGAAGTCGTTGTCGTGATCGCAGTCGTAGCCGTTTGAAATTCGTAATCACGACAATGTAAAACACATATGTAAGTACAAATTTCGCCGTACATATGTCGTTTGCGTCAATCAAAATACCAACTTTTAAAAACGACTATATTTCGACCACGCCAACAAGATAGTTTCTCTGATACCTATGCCAAAAACTAATTTTTTCATGATGAAAAAATAAACGATTTAATTCTTAGTTTTTTTAATGGTTTGAGTCTTCGAGAATTAAAAAGAACATAGAACGTTTTGCTAATGTAACTATAAAGCCCATAATTCGATTTGCTTTTGCTCTTGATGCCTGCTTATAGATGAAATAAGTATGTGGCAAATGTGCTTTTATCGCTATATGGACTATCACGTAAATCCTTTATATTAAATTTACTTATAATGCCAGAAAAAACAGATAAATTGTAATATATCGCTAAAGTGGCTAAAAACTGTAGTGACTATAAACGAAAAATACTGTATGCTTAAACCTTATTTTTAAATTCTCATGCAATAGGCATAGGCATAAAACTTACTCTAAGCTTTGCTTTTGTTCAATAATTGATTTGTGGTCTTGCTATTTATCACAAAGGGACCAATAGGGGACCCAAGTGAGCTGTCTGTTGATAGCTGCCCATGGAACCTAACCTATTATCACTGAAATATGGAATAGAATACTAATATTTTTTGTTCTTATAAATCACATAAATTAAGTGTTTATTCAAGAAAATTTTCGAAGTGGAACTTTTGACAAAAATTCCTAATTTTTTTGGAAAATAGCGTAACTTTTGTATTCTTCCCCTCGCAGCATTGTTATATATGTAAATCAAATCTGCAACAGCTCGAAAACAGCTAATATGGTCACACTGTTTCCAATATAAATTTAATTAAAAACTAAATTCGCCTTGTACCTTTTATTCAATTTGCCTGGGGGCGAATTTATGTAAAAGTGAATTCGCCTTTCAACATTCACTTTAAAAAGATAACACTAACGACTAAACAAACAAGTAGCGCGCCTTTGGGCATGGGGAATTATATGCTCTTGCAAAAATAAACGTGAATTTCTAAATTTTTTTTAGTTATTATAAATTAATACTAAAACTACATAATGCATACTTGCATCTTATGCAAATCTTCCAAAAAAGATGATGTACAATACGGTGAATTTTTAAAAAACAAAAATTTCGGTGTACACACATACTGTTTGGTAAGCAAGCTAAGGAAAAAAAAAATGGCAGCTGCAATTTGAAGTTTGTAAATATTTTTTATTTGTTTACAGTATTTGTCTTCAAACTTATCACAAAATGGTAACGATGACGAAGGCTTCTTGGGTTTCTTAGAGGTCGATATTAGGAAAGAAGAAAGGCGCATTTCTGCATTGGTATGTCTTCTATTATTTTTGTGCTGTTTTGTTGTTACTTTAAATTGATTTCCTATCTAGAAATGCTTTTACTGCCACAAATACTACGCCAATATAGGGTGCTGTAAAAGTAAATGCCGCCGTAGTTTCCATTTGATATGTGGTTTGAACAACAATGCCCAAAATCAATTTTGTCGTGATTTTCGTTCCTTTTGTCATCGTCATGTAAGGAAATATAACCAGCAACCTTCTAAAAATGAAAATTGTTTGATTTGCTACGATAATTTAAAAGCTGCTGGAAAGAATTTTGGTATTGTTAATATGATTTTAACACCTTGCTGCCGTAATGGATGGTTCCATAAGATTTGCCTGCAAGAATTTGCCAAGACGGCGGGTTATTTTTTTAAGTGCCCCCTGTGCAATGATGCTAATATTTTTCGGGAAAAGCTGCGATCAAGAGGAATTTTTATACCAGATCAGTAAGTTTTTGTGAATAGTTTGAAAGAAAATTTCAATCAGTTTTCTGAGTTACTTTATAATTTGTTTTGGAATGAGAAGCGCCATATGCTTCCCTACACCACAGTATTTAAAAACAAATTTTCGAGAGTGTACCCTATTTAGAACCCATAGGCAATCATGGACCCTCCAGAACCAAACTATGTACAGAGGTTAAGTTTAATATAAAAGTTCATTCATGTTCATGTATTATTTATGTGGGTGAAGATGTAGAGTTGTCAAAACCGGTTTCCGAACTATTCGAAAAACCGATTTTTTTTGGATTTTTCCGGTTTTTTAAAACCGGTTCCTTACAAAGGCCGGTTTTCGAAGTATTCGAGAAACCGGTTTTTTGGTCTCGAATAATCGACTTTTTCTTATATTTAATTTTTTTCATTATCTTGCATTCGATGACATTTTTTAGTAACCACTTTTGTTAATTACAACAGTATTTTAATTTTTGTCATCATACATAACATATTCATTACAGTACCAAGCTATTGAACTTGCAGAAGAGTACTACAAAACAGAATTTTTTATAATTCCCAGCAGTATGAGTTAAGCCCAAGTTCTGACTTTGGCTTTGGTTTGTTTCTTTAAAGTATTAAAAATGGATAAAATTACTTTAATAAAGTTATCAAGAGATTATTTTAAACATATTAATGATGGATTATTTACCCTGCAGCCACACAATTAAGTCTTTCTTGATAGTCTTTTACTGTTTGCCAAAATTTCCAAACATTGAAAACTGTAATGTAGGCTTAACGCAATTTTTAAGCAAATTACTTTCAAGATGTCATCAAGAAAACAATTTATTAAGACAAACTTGTAATCAGCTGTTAAATTGAACGTAAAATTGCTAAACAAATGGAAAGTTGAAATCGAAAGCAATCTCGTGGTCAATTTAAAAGTGTGAGTGTGTTAGTAAAAAAGTGAGAGTGTATGTGGCCGATTCGACATCATACTGAGTTTGAGGTGTGTTCAGGGGATTCTTTGTGATTAATGAGATGACTTAGTGGTAATCATGCCAATTTAAAACGGTTAACAAATCACTTCAATGTACGGTTAATTATCTTGATTTTGTATGATTAAAGCTTAATCACGTTCGAGATGCTTTAACGCGCTTAAAAACCCAAGTGTGAACATAGCATGACATTTTATGTAGTTATATAAGTAGCTTGTATTTTACGTTTTAGTTCTGAAGAACATACGTACAAATAGCTTGTTTTGTTTTACTTTTTTATTAAATAATTTAAAAAACCGAAAAACCGATTATTCGAAACCGGTTTTTAGTTGGAAAACCGAAAACCCGATTTTTTCAGAAGACGGTTTTTCGATGTATTCGAAAACCGGTTTTTGTAAATATACGAATATTTGACAACTCTAGTGAAGATGAATATGTCGCCCTGGGGAATGGTAAATGGATTCAAAAATCGATTTTTCGATCGGCTTTTTTATTACGGTTTTTGATTAATCGAAGCTGAAAATCGATTTTAAAATCGTTTAATTGCGATTTCTTTTCTGAGAAAAATGTTGCATTAATGTTACATGTTCTACATTTTTGTGTTCGTTTGTACAAAAAATGCAACTGTGGGAAAAATTTTCAAGTTCTTTTGTGAATATGGTGATGAAAAACATGCAACACATGTTGCCTATTTTACCCTTACTTTAACTTAAGGTGTTCATACTGCCCTGTTCTACAACTTTGGGGCTTACTACTTTGTTTGTACAACAAATGTTTTATTTTGTTTGTCATAATTCATACCGCTCATAATTTTGTAAAAAATTGATTTTAAAACAAAATATAAAAATATTTACTAATTAAAATCAAAAAAAGTCTATTTATATTATAATAGTTTTTACTTTTATAAGCCATTAGTGATATAAATATTTGTTTCCAACCCGTAATAACATGCAGAAACCGCTTAAATAGCTTTAAAAGTCGCTCATTAAGTACATTTATGATGAAAGTGTAATAGTTGTAAATAAAAGCACTAATTGTGTTCTATTGAATTTGCACAACATGTAACACTTCGAGTGATTATAGGTAACATTAGAAAATGTTACATGTATATACTGTAACATATTTTTCTCAGAAAAGAAATCGCCATAAGATTGATTTGCAAACTTACATCACAAAGGGGGTACCTACATTAGCATTTTTTTTGCAAACTACTAGAGAAATTGAACTGAGTTTATTACAGTGTGTAGATATGAATACTTTTTATAAGTTTCCTGCAAAAAGTTTAAAATCTGTACAGACGTACAGTTAGGGACAAAATTGTTCACGAAATTATAAAAAATATATGCATATTATGAAAACTATTAAAGTTTCAACTTGGAAACTTTTTAAAACTATTGTATGGCTTTCTACATTTTATAATAATAATATGTTAACTTATTTTCAAAAGTACCGTTAGTTTTTATATTTATACTAAGTAAACATCCAAACCACATTTGTGAACAATATTGACCCTGTGTGAATCTTTCATAAAAATTCCAAGTTTTATCTGTGGGATTTGCTTTTAAAGTGAGTAAATTTCGATCTACCAAAGGTTAAAATACAATTTGGTTTAAGGATTGATGTTTGACTATTGATTTCAGCAGTCGTCGATGGCTGCGAGTGTAAGACGGCAAATCCATCTGAAGAGATCGAGTGGTTGCGATCGAAACATGTCATGGTAACCTGCCGGCCAGGGTTCGAGCCCCGGCCACGGTCAAGAATGAAAGATTATCAATAACAATTTTAATGAATTTTCATGTTGTAAAAAAGTTCAACAAAATAACCACAATACTAATTTTTTTTTAAATTTGAAAAAATTTGAGCATTAAATTTTGCCTAGTTTCTTCAAGAACTGTAAGTCAAAAGCGGCACTTTTAAAACCAAGCATTGTAAAACATTTACAAAAATGAGTCTATGAGTGGAAGATAAAAAAAAGTGTAGTTTGGATACCAAAAGCAACAAAGCTGGTCACTCAAAAAAAATTTTTGCCAAAAGATTTTCACGAATCAAAGCGACTTATTGTTACTAGTGTAGTCAATATAACCATTAAGAAGAAGTAGGAAGTTGCTTAAGTTCTAGTAGATTAGTAGCTGGAATAAAGAGCGACAACCCACCTTTAGGCAAATTTAAAGGCTAAAAACGGCTGAAGTTTGAAAAAAGTAAGAAAATTTCATTTTTAAAGATGCGTGTCACATGCTTAGATCGGACAAAAATTATGAGATTGGAGCCAGTCGGACGGCAGTAAACATACCGTAACCAGAATTGCAGAACTTTTATTTAAATTCCTTTTTTTTTGCTATTATGACAAATATTTATTCATTTACAGAGATGCTGCCTGGGAATTAGAACCCAATGCCTTTGCCGACCTCCTAGAACGCCCAAGCGAATGTGCCGCTCAGCAGTGCAAAAACAAGAAAGGACGCAAGGCGAGCAGTGAAAACAACCCCTTTGTAATGTGCACCACTTGTGGTTCTACTGCCATGCACAGAAAATGTTTGCCCAACGATGGTAAACGATTTTATTGTGCCGATTGTACAATTGCTATAAATGAGGAAGATAGTGGTCGTGAAAGTCTAAATTCAAATTGTGATAAAAATGAAGATGAGTTTGTTGATGTGTGTCATGTTAGTGATAAGGAAGATTTGGATCTTATTGGTTTAACTAATATACCAAGAGATAATAAAAGAGATTTCGGTAGCCAGTATAATGATTCTGAAAGTAGTGATGATGATAAAATACTCCGTGACACAAAACAGTTTATCATAACTCGCAGAATAAGAGACAGCAGTGTAGAGGTAAGCGATGATGGGGGTTTTAACCCGAATAAAGTGTCACAGAAAATATGCATTATAAGTGATTCAGAAGAATCTGTGTTGTCAGAAGTTTCATCAAATGTAAAATATAAAAAGAATAAAAAACGAATTGAATCGGAAAGTAGCCATGAAACTTCACAAGATGAAGTATTAAAACCTAAATGTAAAGTCAATTCAAGGAGATCAAAAACCGATTCCGAATGTAGTGAAAACTGTACAAGAGAAAGAAAATCTTCCAATGTTTATAAAGATTCTGGTTTAAATCTGATTGGTGTAAGTACTAGAACAAGCGATATTAAAAGAGATTCCGGTAGCCCGTATGATGATTCTAAAAGTAGTGCTGATGATGAAATACCCCGTGTCACAAAACATTTTAACATAATTCGCAAAATAAGAGACAGTAGTGAAGAGTTAAGCGGTGAAGAAGATTTTAACACAATTAAAGTGTCAGAAGAATCTGTGTTGTCAGAAGTTTCATCTAACGTTAAGAATGAAAAGAATAAAAGAAAAATTGATTCGGAAAGTAGTCAAAAATGTAAAGTTAATTTTATGAGATTGAAAAACGATTCCGAAAGTAGTGAAAATTGCACAAGAGCAAGAAAATCTCCTAATGTTAAAATTGATACAGACATGAAAGAACAACAGGTTAATATAAAACCAACGGAGTTTATTAACAAGAAGGAACGTGCAAATAGTTTTTCTTCAACTGAAGAGAAAGTTATGCCCTTTTCAAGAAAAAGAAAATCTTTAAATGTCTTAGGAAATTCTAAGAAAGAGCAAGAAGAATTACTAGTAGCAAAACAAAAACGTTGTGACAATACCATTGAAAGTAAAATTGACTCTTCGATAATATATGAGAGTGGTGATCCTTTAGAAAGTTACTTTGAAATTGTAGAAAATGATAAAAATAGTTGTAACGCCTTCAATACTGGAAGATCTCAGCAATTAACTGAAGCCACAAGCTCAAACAAAAATAAATTTAAAAATAATGGAGCAAAATTAAATGAAATTAATGTAAGTGAAAGACCTGAAAAGTGCAAATTAAAGCCAACACAAAAAAACAGTTTGGATATTTCGTGTATAGCAGGAAGAACACGACGTAAATCTTTGACCAGTCATAGGGATGACATAAAAACTTTAAAGCCAACACAAACGTATTCTAAACAAGAAAGCGATTTGGATATTTCGTGTATAGCAGGAAGAACACGACGTAAATCTCTGACCAGCCATAGGTATGACATAAAAGATTATAAGAAAGAAATTGAAAATCCTTTCAATATCTCGTGTATAGCCGTAAGGACTAGACGTAAAACAATATGTGCCCAAACAAATTATAGCAAAAAATCTTTTTCTGAATTATCCCAAGTTTATGAAAAAGTACACGAATCTGATGAAGAACTGATAAGCTTAAACGAAAATAAAGAGGAAAAAACTAAACAAGAATTGGAGTTATGTGAGGTCATTGTTGATACGGATTTGGATAACTTTATAGTAAATGATGATTATGAAGAAAAGGATAGTAAATTTGAAATATCATGCATAGCAAATCGTACACGCAGACGAAAGTCATTGAAATCACATAACCAACGAATGCAAATAACTAGTGAAGATGAAGATTGCAGCTCTTCTGCTTCAAACTCGTCAGCTTTTAATTATATAAGTTTAAGAAAACGATGCAAAAGGCGTATATTATCTTGTTCTTCAGAGGAACTCTCAAAGTCCTCTTCTTCACTTTCAAAAACTTAAGACTAAAGCAATTTCACCCGCTTTACAAATTGCCTCAACATAATTATGCTGCCTTTTTAAAACATAATTACTCCAAAAGATCCTCAAGCTCAAATCAAAATGTATTAATAGAGTGACCTCCGTTCTACAACAATGCAACAATTGAAAAAAAACTAGAATTGGGACGGTAAATGTCAAAATAGGCTCATCCGCCTTTATAAATAATGTAAATAAATAAAAAAAAAAAAAAAATTAACATCGCACGCCCATCCCTTTTTTTAATGGTTCAAATAATATACATACATACATAACTGTTGTAAGTTTTGAATCTAGTATGACAGTGCTTAACACTCATACGACCGTACTTATAAACAAAATTTAGCATGAATTTAGAATTGGTATTATTATAAAGTATTTATTATCTATTTGCTAAACTTAAGTTAACTGACAATCAAACGAAATAAATAAAATGTTTGAAAAATCTGTTGCCAATGCCACACTATCACAATAAAAAGAAACAAAATAATATGACTCAGCTCATTTACAAGAAACTGCAACTCTGATCGCATAGAATCTATCATTTTAGGAAAATTTTCAAAAACATCTGCAAGTCGGACAGACTTGTCAAAAAATCTAACACTCAATTTGATTTTAGGTCACACTTTCATACTTTATGAGCAAACACGATTTTGACAAATCGTTCGACTGAATAGGATAGTTAATCACGGCCTTTAGCAGATCGTAATCAGTGGCTAAATTTTGGTTATAAATACGGCCGATATACAATATAAAGAAGTTTCATCTTCATGAAAAAATCGATTTCCATCACATACCTGAATATGTAATAAAAAATTGCAGGATGATTTTTGTTTATATAAATAAAGTATGTACTTTCCACAACAATAATTTATCAATTATACTGCCAATAATTATCACCCCCATAATAATAGGTTATGAAAAATAAACAATGGCATAAAATGTTCTTATTTTAAGTCTTATAAACAATTATTAAAAATTTATATTCAATGTACGTTAACAGCATTTAACTATTTAATGTTTGTAGCCATTTTAAGTTTTATGTGTGACAAAAGGAATTATAAAAATGTTTATGTAAACTTTTTGTTTTAAATATACGATATGAAAGTATTCGAATAAGCAATTTGTGTACTTTTTATTAACATCAATATTATTGTAGCGGTTTTTATCCTTGATAGTACAGTCCCTTGTAGACCTTGTGAGTCTTATTAATTTAGTTAAAGTACTAAGATTTACAACACTGAAACAACAAAATGTATTAGACTAAAGTTTACTACGCTGTTGTTGAAAAATCCAACAAACAGCTGTAGTAAACACGTTTGTTAAATAACCCAAAATAAAACAGTTGAAGAAACTACATATATCGGTCTCTCTCCCTCACTCAGCAACTTCTTTAATTTACAATACGAACGAAAAAGAAGCTCACGCTTTGTAGTTTAATATCGTATTAAGTAAAGCAGAGTTGTACACTTAATACAAAGGGTGAAAACCGCTTATGTTTTGTTTTTTTGATTGTTAAACCCTCCACCACTAGTGGTTATACTAATGGCTTATAAATCAGTGAACATTTCATCGTTGGCTAAGTTGAACTAAACTTAAGTTTATATTTAGTTTCAACTCAACACCTGTAAATCAGTATTACATTTTAGTAAGCGAGATAAAGCGTGGACCTAGGTCGATTGCCACCATCCCCGCCGAAACATCGAAACCTGAGAAGAGCTTGAAGATCATTCAGTGCTGCAAGCCTCAACTACCCACACAGGATTGGAAAGTAGTGAAGGTTTCAGCCACTGAAGGGTCCTCAAGGACGGCGATTGTGTTGATTAACCAACAATCCTTGGATCCACTGAGGGGAGGCAGGGCAAAATCTTTGGTTCTAGAACAATCCTGCTTCGAGTCTACCAAAGTGATAACAAGTGCAATCCAACTCCGTCTGTAAGAGAAGTCACACAGTCTGAAGATATTATAGCGACAACGACGTTAGCTCAAGTGTCAAAGACCACACTCAGCCCGTCTCTGGATTGATGTTTGACTTGTTTGATAACTTGTGTGAAATTATTGATGAGGATGTTCTTCTGGAATCCAACAACGAGGACGTCAAATAAAGCATGTTGAAGGTGACACAAATTAACCTACACCATTCTGAAGCAGTACCGCTGCATTGTTCTTCCAAATAGCAGACAGAGTCGAGGAGCTCGTTATGGTCCAAGAAACATGGATTCACAAGGACCGGGCTTGCGGACTAAATCTTAAAGGCTACCAGCTATTTTTTGGGACAGATACAGGTAACATACATCTTGTGTCTAAGCTAAAAACTCCCTGAATTCTATCTATTTGATTATAGTGATGAAGACACGACAACTGTTGCTCTCGAGACATTTGACGGAATGGTCAGGATAGTCTCGAGCTACATGGCGCACGATCACGGACAGGATCCAACCAATTGGCTCATCCGTGATGTAGTAGTGAGGGCCGCAGGCAATGCGACACCAGTTGTTATCTGTGTCGATGCTAATGCGCACCATTTAGGAAGTACGAACACGAATGTAAGGGGGTGAGTCACTATTTTCCTTTATTTTTAATAATAATTTATGAGTAGTAAATAGAGCCCGCGAGCCTACTTTTGTTGTGGCGAATAGGAGTGGGATTCTTGATGTCACGCTAGTTAGCATTAACCATATGGATATGATCGGAAATTGAACGGTGTCTAATGAATCTTCGCTTTCTGATCATAGATATGTGGAATTTAGTCTCTTTTTTTAGTCCGTTTATAATTTCTTCAATATTGACCAAAGACCCTTTAAGGAATATATATTCTGGATCCTTATGAGAAGAGAAGTTCAAATCACGATATCCGTCTGTCTGTTTAAATGCGGTTTCCGAATTTTGCTATTGAAATTCAGCCTGACTGCAAAATTTGCAAAAATATTTTTTTTATCGATATTGACAAACGGACATAAAATCTTAAATACAAGAAAAAGAAATTCCCGAAATTGTCCACTGTAGAATTCCCGTGAATTCAGCTAATTTCAGCTTTTTGATTGTATTAATATTAACACATTCTAGTTAAGTTTTTAATTTTAGAGTTTTTTGTAAATTTTTTATTGATCTGGCAGCTTCCCTCACTTAGCATAAGCTGTGTTTATTTACTTTAAATTATTACAAAGTTAATGGTACAAGTCAACGTTAAAAGTAAATTTACAAGTAACAATTGTTATAAAATTGTATCAAGTTTTAGTAAATAAACACAGCTATGTACTTATATTCAAATCAATAAAATACCGTTACAACTTTTACTCTCCATATTAACAAAATTGTTTTCCGCTCTGAGTAAACACTCAGAAAAAAGCTGCGCATTTAACAAGCTTTTTTTATTTATTTCTTATTTCAATATTATTTGTTATTGGCTTAAAAGTTCTACAACGGTAAGCACAGTCAGATAACAGCAACAAAGAAAAATGAAAAACACCGAAAAAACAAAACTAAAAAATTGAAGAAAACTGTGTTACGCGGCCATCAACCGCTCCAAAAAAAAAAAAAAAAAACAGTTGCAAATGAAACGCGTAATCGTTAAGTCATCTTGGGAAGTAGAAAAGTGAAAAACACAAGTCAACAAAATAAACAAATTATTATTACCTATAGCAAATATTAACAAACGAAAGTTTGTTCAAAATATAACAATTTTGTTAAAAAAGTTTTAAAGAAAAGTTATTATAAATTGAAGTACATACATATGTATGTATATTTAACAAATATGTAAGTGTTGTACAAAGCAAAAGTTTATTAAATAACAAATTGTAACAAAGTTACATATTTAAATTACATACTTATGTATTGTATAATTAAAACGGAAAATTTTTAATTAAGCAGCTGTTTTTTCCAAACAAAAAAATTAATGATAAATATCAATACATAAATATAAAATAAAAAGGAAATAAAAGAAGTGCAAATTTCGTGGAGTGTAATCAAGGTTAAATATACATTTATTTATACTACATACCATATATGCTAAATAAATATTAATTATACATATAGATACATGTATGTATTCAATAAATATTTATACAAAATTTGTTTAAAAGAATCTCTGGCAGTCTTGTATATTTAAGGGTAAATATAAAAAAAAATCTATGTATATACATATGTATGTATGTAATTAATAAGTATATATTTTGTTTTATTTGGCTTTAAACAAAAAGGAGATAAAAAAACCTGTAAGAAGATGAAAAAAGAGTTAAAATATAAAAAAAACTTAAAACATTTTGTTTCAGCCATAATCATTATTAAGACCACATACTTTTGCTTGAATTGTTAAGGTTTTGTTCGTTCATTCATTCAAACAACGCCAACAAGTGTTACTACAACAACAATAAGAAAAACGATGGCAACGTCAAAAGAAAAATAACTCACTCCTTTTTACACACACACTTACACATAACAACTAATCGTAGTCCAAATTCATAGTCGTCTTTATACTGAACAAAAGAATAACAACGGTTCGAACCAACAACTTTAGAATTTAACCAAACACCCTTCTTAATAAATACACCACAGAAACATACATACATACGTACTCTCTCACGTATTAATGTTTATGGCAAGAAAAAGAAGAAAATCGAAAACCATATTATATGACTTGTCAGCTGGGATGCCAGTTAGATCTTTTTTTTTTGTTTTTTTTTGGGACATTAAGGAATTTATAATATATGTATCTGCAATAAGCAAAAAGTGCTTAAACCGGCAGATATACTTGCAATATAATTGTTATAGGTATTTATCGTATTGTACAATTATATCGTCAATGTGTCTGTGATATTCAAACGCGGCGCAATACTTATATTGTCAACAATCAAAGTACTTCTGATTTTATTTTACAACGAAAATAAGTGTAATACACCGTAAAATGTATTGAAAACACTATACCTACAATGTTAATTTTCTTGAACAGAATTATTTGCTGCTTTTATTATTATAATAAGCAGGGAAACCAGAAATAGGCTCTAAAAATCGTGTTTTATGCGCATTAGATATGCAGTAAAAACTGGAAAATATGCCCTGAAAATTGTTAAAAATATGCCCTAAAAAATTGCTCATTTGAAGACAAAATATTCAACAATTTAATAATAAAATTTAAAACAAAACCTAAAAATTTTATCGATTAAGCCCATATTAATTTTAAATTTATATAAGAGATGTTTGCTCCGAATATAGTCTAGATATTAACATCCATATGGGTTTTGTCTTAAAGGGATTTTAGGTACGATCGCTAAATTGTTAATTAATGTTTACATTTAAAAGGAAGTTTAATCTATTTAAGGTAAATGTGAACCGATTCGAAAATAATTTATATTGCAGTAAAATATTTTGGGACGAATTTAAATGCCTACAAAATAAGATGGTTTACGGACACAAAGAGTCTAATTTGGAAAGAAGTTTTAATGGGGAATATGTTAAAAAATTAGGCTTCGTCCATATTTTTATCAAATATTCTACAAAATTGAAACTGGTACTTTACGCACAACGTAAACATGGACAGGCAACCAGCCAGACGGACGGATGGACATCGTTAGCTCCCTTGAAAAAGTGGTTCTGAGTCGATCGGTATGCTAAAAGATTGGTCTAGATTTCTGCTTTGTCTTAATATTTTAGAGAAAAAATAAAATGTGGATAGCGAAATTGAAACAGCATATTTAAAACAGAAAAGCCATCTGTTAACTAGAATTTGCGGGGAAAAAAAAAAAAAAAATAATTTGCTGCGAAAGGTCTTGTAGGCATCTAAAAAATTTTACATGTATCAAAATATGCCTTTAAAAGGCAAAATATGCGCTATAAACTTAAAAAATGCTCGTTTAACGAAATTATGCACTAAAATGCTGCAAACGGTAAAATATGCAAAAATATGCACTAACAAATCGATGCCAAAATTCATAAAAAGGTCTAAAACGAATAAATATATTGTTTCTGCCTTCATTGGTCGCACATGAAAAAACATGCAATTGCATATTTATGGTTTCCCTGATAATAAGGTTAAACATTAACAGCCGTATTCATAATGAAAATTTGGCATCAAGTTAGCAAAAAGTTTAATCATAATACCAACTAACCAAATTCTGGCTAACATTTTGCTAAACTCTTGTTAACGAGCTGCCAATAGTTTGCCAACTTGTGATAAACAGCCGTTTAATGTCAAACAATTTTGTTGGTTTTTTTAATTAACTTTTTTTTTCTTTTAATTTACTGTCTTTTACTTAATTTATTTTAATTTTAAAAACCTTTTAAACAATTTTATATGTGAAGGGAAAAACAAAAAAAGGTAAAAATGAAAAATTCAGTAATTCAATGTGGCTTCATAGAAATTCAGAGTTGATTTATTCAAAGTTGGCAGATGGAGAAAAGTTCGCTATGAATTAACTCTGTGCCAATAAGCTGCTAAGCTTAATCGGCATTCTAGTTAGCAGCCCGTTGTACGAAGTGAACAAACTGGGGCTAACTTTTTGTTATGAATACTGCTGAAAGAGACTTTGGATAGACTATAACCAAAACATTAGACTATACTTTACCCTTTAATATGGTCTAAACGCTAACCGAAACTATAAGCTAGACTATAGACGAAACTATAAAACAGACTAAAGACGAAACCCGATACGTGGTAGCCTAGACCGTACAGTGGTCCCAATGACAAATTTAGAGCGAAAAAACTAATTTTTTCGAATGGTGCAGAGTAAAAAATTTAGTTGATTTTTAATGACAGGACCCCACCTTGTATAACAGTAAATATTTTTTTGGATATTTGCAATATTATTACTGCTCCATTGATTTAAACATCAGTAATTACTAAGTTTAATTTTTAATCACAGATTAGTATGTGGTAAATACGAATACAGATTAGTATAAATATTAATATTTGTTGGTTTTATTTATACAATAGAGGTACATATTTTTATTTAAATTAAGAATGTTCCGCGGATTTGGCATTCCGCTTAGAAAAATATATATGCAAATTAAAATGTATTCATTAATTGTGGAATTTTATATGTATTGTAAATTGTGATAGACTTTTAAATGTGACTTTCACCAGCTGTCTCGCTGCTATTTTTGTGTTTTTATCATCTATAACATGTGCATTGCTAAATGATTAAGAAATTAGTTGCCTATTTTTGCCTAAACACTTTCAATCGTATCTTTAGGTTGCAGTGTCTATCACTAAAAGGGATTTGTTCAATGTTTGGTACTCTGAAAAAGACCAGAAGAAAAAAAATTACGCTGTCATACATTACATTTTCATGAAAAGTGGTATAGAAAATTATAAAAATGATGACCATAAGCATGAAGTAATGTAATCAGATCAAAATTTTCTTAGCAAACTTAGGATTCATGCACACAGAACAAATAATGTTTTCGAGTCGATCTTTAAAATTGGTTGGATGAATCTTTTCTCTTTCCCAGTAAAGCCTCGTCAAGTTTTTTGGAAGAAGACTCGGAGGAAGGACAATCAATACCCGTACGACCATCCAAATCGATTTTAGAAGGAGGGAAAGATCAAAGCAGTTGAAAATGATGTCTACGAGTTAACATTTGCTGCTGCAAGTAGGCTTTATAAAGCAGTCCAGAGAGTTGCTGCAGACGTTGTTAGAACTATAGATGTTTCTCTAGAAAGGGCACTAAAAATAAAAATAAAAAAATGGTTAAATACGCACTACGCGAAGAAGCGCTGCCGATTTACATCGATGGTAAATACTCAAAAAGGTCGTATGTTTATATACGTACAGGCGCCAAAAAACGAAATGTTGACATATATCCATTTTATAAGATTACACAGCTCTCTTTTTGAACTCTTTTTGTATTGATTAATTACTGAACGTTGTTTTTAAGGTTATTTGAGACGCTGAATTTTTTTTTTTTTAACTTCAACGATATCACTGAAACTACTGGTCAAATTTTAAACCAATGTAAGCACGGCCTTAAAATAATATTGTTGACGAATTTTTTTTTTTGAACTGAATATGGTGACCCATTTTCAAGTTATTCCAATATGTATATGTATTGGAAGTGCCTTTATTTAGCCAAAACGGTATATCTCGAAAAGTCGAGCTGATAGAAAAAAACTAAGTGCAGATTTAGATTCAGCGTCCCAAAATACCTTAAAAACAACATTTAGTTCTTAATCGCCAAAAATCTTGTGCCCTTGTATTATGAAATGATTTTGTAGGTTTCATGTCAGTTAGGTTAGGTTAGGTTAAGAAGGGTTGTGCGCCCACAGGCACACCTCCACTCGGAGACCGAATACGATCCATTGTGATTCCCTTCAATGAAAATATGAAGTTAGAGAGATAGAGATAAGACGAAGTGAAGAAATAGAGAAAAGGAAGTAAGATAAAGACAGAAAATTAGAAAGTAGGACCAATACCCCCCTTACAGTCCCCTCAACAGAAACAGCCGCGTTATTTCCCTGACAAACCCCAGTAGATCGGCCGGATTACATCCAGCTATGCACCCCAGTTCGTCGTGAAACCTATCACCTAGCCACTTCAGTCTGAGACCCTGCATCCTAGGACAATGGCACAGTACATGCTCGATCGTCTCTAGCTCCTCCGAATCCTCGCATAGCCTGCAGAAGTCCGGTATGGCGTTGTCCCATCTGCTCGCAAAAGCCCTGACAGGACAATGACCCGTCAAGAACCCTATAAGTGTTCCGAGACTACCCTTATCCAATCCCAGTAGAACCCTGGTTGCCCCCGCGTCCAATTTGGGCCATAGTGCCCTAGACACCCTGCAATCCATTCTGCCCCTCCAGGATCGGTCAACGTCATCACGGAATTTCTCCCGTATCACCCCATAGTAATAGCATAGGGGTGGTTTCACCCCCCTGTCCCTTACCACTAAGTCGAGACCCGAACCCTCTCTCGCGAGTTCGTCCGCCACCTCGTTTCCCTCAACCATGCAGTGTCCTGGTACCCAACACAGCCTCACGTTGAATGCACCCATGAGTTCCCTAAGAGCGCTCCTACACCGCGCAACCAGGCATGATCGCACCGTATGGTTCTTCAATGCCCGAAGCGCCGCCTGACTATCGACGTAAATTGTCACCTCAGATCCACCCACGATGTGATCCAGTATCACCTCCGTCGCCCTCCAGATCGCTAGGATCTCAGCCTGGAAGACACTGCACTCATCAGGGAGTCTGAATGACCTTTTTACCTCGGTGTCCGCGATATAAACACCGGCACCAGTGCCGGTTTCCATCTTGGATCCATCCGTAAATACTGCCCACCCCTCAAACAGTCCATTGGATCCACTCCAAATTTCCCTACCAGGGAACTCCACTGGTGGTGTTGCACCGAAGTCCAGGGTCATAGTCCTATGATCCGAAATTCCCTCGAGAATAATACCCTGATCAAGCAGACCCATTTCGTACAAAATTCTTGTGTGATCATCCCGCCTAGGTCTAACTAAAGAAGACTCGTAAAGTCTAAATAGGTTCCTAGCTGCCACACTCCTCACATAATGCTCGATAGGGGATAGATATAGTAGGATGTCCAGCGCTGCCTGCGGAGTGCTCCTCCTTGCGCCTGTGATGCCAAGAGATGCACTCCTTTGAACCTTGCTGAGCATCTTCCTATAGCTATCCACTCCCAACGCACCCCACCAAACAGTGCATCCATAGGTAAGTATAGGCCTAACGACCGATGTGTAAATCCAGTTTACCATATCAGGTCTAAGACCCCAGTTCTTACCAATGGAGTTCCTGCATGTGTAGTATGCATTGAGTCCCCTTCTCATCCTCTCCTGAGTATTCCTCTTCCAAGACAGTTTGCGGTCCAGAAAGTTACCCAAGTACTTTGCTCCGTCCGATAGAGGCAACTCGACGCCATCTAGCACTGGCCCCCTAAAACCCTCTATCCTATACCTTCTGGTGAATAGCACCAGCTCAGTCTTCGCAGGGTTAACACCCAGTCCCCTATCCTTTGCCCATGCCGAGAGTTCACCCAGCATCACCTGCATAATTTCCCCGATCGTGGATAGAAATTTTCCCCTGACCAGCAGAACTATGTCGTCCGCATAGGCAACAACTTTCCTGCCCATGGAATCAAATGACCTAAGGATCCCGTTAACCGCAAGTAACCACAGTAGAGGCGATAATACCCCCCCTTGTGGTGTCCCCCTGGTAACCTTCCTTCTTATCACATGTTCCCCCAGGCTCGAGTTTATAATCCTACTGCCAAGCATGCAGGTTATCCACTCCACCAGAAAGTCCTCAACTCCCAACTCCAACAAAGAATCCCTAATCGCCTCTATCCTAATGTTATTAAAGGCTCCATCTATATCCAGAAACGCGGCGAGAGTATACTCCTTATGCCTCAGACCGTGCTCAATACAACCCACCACCTCGTGTAACGCGCTCTCAACAGATTTACCCTTCAGGTAAGCATGTTGAGCGTTGCTAATAAGGCTGGTCTCAATATTACTCCTGAGATAGAAATCTATCAGCCTCTCAAGAGTCTTCAACAAAAATGAAGACAGACTAATAGGTCTAAAATCCCCCGGTTTCGAGTGGCCCGCTTTACCGGCCTTGGGTATAAAAATCACCCTGACCTCTCTCCACCCCCTAGGCAGATACCTCCTACTGAGGCATTTCCTAAATATATCCACCAGTAGAAATGATGCATCGTCCGGGATGTTGCAAAGCATAGCCGGAAAAATACCGTCCGGACCCGGTGATTTATATGGGTCGAAAGTATTGACCGCCCACGCCAGCTTCTCCCTTGTGACCATTTCATCGACGCGAGCGGAAGTATGATCAGATGTCACGGACATGACGTCCCACTGACCGTCTCCCATACCACCGGTTTCCCTGCACCCGGGAAAGTGCGTCTCCATGAGTAAGGTTAGGGTCTCAGAGCTAGACTCAGTCCATGAGCCGTCATTCCTTTGGATGTAACCCAGGGCCTTAGGGTCCTTAGATAAAATCCGTCGGAATCTTGACAGCTCGTTGACATTATCGATGGACGCACAAAATTGCCTCCACGATAGTCGTTTTGCTCTCTTCAGATCCGCCTTATACCTGTTGAACTGCACCCTGTGATTGTTCCAATCATCTGGTGCTCTTGTAAGCTTGGCCCTATTAAACAGTCTCCTCACCGTAGACCTTTGAACATGAAGTTCCCTGGTCCACCATTTAGGCTGTTTTCGCCTACCCGGAAACGTGACCGGGCAGGACTGCTCATAGCTTTCCCTTAGAAGATGAGTGAACCTATTCACCACCCCCTCCAGATCCGTCGGCAGCAAGTCGCCCAAGGCCTGATGCGCCAACCCAGTTCGGACCCCTTCCCTGAAGGAGTCCCATTTTGTCCCCCTCGGGTTCCTAAAAGGAGGAGCCCTAGGTAGGTAAAAATTCAGTGTGAAGGTAATACGACTATGGTCTGAAAAAGTACAGTCCGTTGCCACCCTCCAATCAACAACAATTTGCTCGTCACGATTTACTAATGTCAGATCTATCACTGCCTGCCTATCTTTATTTCTGAACGTCGGCGTGTCACCCATATTACAGATAATAAGATTGTTAGTAGTTATAAAATCAAACATTAACTCACCTCTTTTATTAATATCGGCACTCCCCCATTGGCTGTGATGAGCATTTGCATCGCAGCCCAACACAAGGATTGCACCTCTCCTCCTTGCATATGCCGTGAGTTGCCGTACCTCTGTACCCGGAGGGTCCAACCCCTCATATGGCATATATACCGAGGCCAGTGTAAGCGTACGCTTCCCTTTGGCCTCTCCATTTACCACGGTCAAGTCACCGCACCTGAAAGAATGAGATATGAGAAAACCCAATTCACTTCTCGCTAGTATACACGTTCTTACCTTGTCCTCTGTGGACGGGACAAACAGAGTGTATCCCGCAACCCTTAAACCGCAAACCTTATTTTTATTTATCCAAGGTTCTTGGATAAGGGCTACGTCCGTCCGAGTACTGGAGAGGAAGGTTACAAGTTCGGCCGAGGCTGATTCACAATGGTGCAGGTTTATCTGCACCACTAACAGCCTCTTTGGTCCTGTCATGTTTCGGATACCGAAACCTAACGTTACCTAAACCGAACCTAACAACCCCCCCCACCTCCTCCAAGAATTCCATGGATTTCCGATCGATTGCGAAACGGAAGTCCTTGCCGGTATTCTCCTTACACACCAGTGAGGTCACTAGCCTCCATTGGTCAGTAAGAAGCCTACTGTTTTGGTTGCCCAACACTGCCAGTATAGTTTCCACCTTGCGTACGGGAGGTGGAATCCACACTGTCACTATGGACCTAATTGGCAAGTCGGAGGCTTGTATGACTTCAAACCTTGCCCCCGGATTAATGTCGCCGCATTTGCCAATTGTGGTTCTTAAGAATTCCAGTGAATTCTTGTTACCACAGTTGACAACCTTGACTCCCTTTACCCAGTCCGCACCATTGAAGGATACATCCTCCTCCTTGCCTTTAAAAACTGCCAGCTCGTCAATAAGCCTAGCCTCTACTAGCTGCCATATCTCGGTACTGATCTTCCCATCCGGATCATTCCGATCTATGACGGCCACCTGTAGATGACCCTCCAGGCTCGTCGACTTCTTCATTCTTTTCTGCGATGAAGAAGGCTGATCATCCCCAGATCTGACCCTCTTAATGGTCTCCTTATTGGAGCCATTAGGAGCATCAGCCGGAGATGTACCAGCCCTCTTCACTATGCTCGGTGACTCCGGTACGACTGGTTTCGAAGGCCCGTTCCTGCCCGCAACTTTTCCCCCAATGACCCCCTTACGAGAGCCACTAGAGGAATCGGACGGAGGCTTACCAGCCTTCTTCCCCGCTTTCGCTACCTTAGCCACTTTGCCGCCTTTCTTGGGTATCGCCCCCTTATCCTCCGCAGCTCGTTCCGAAGACATGAGCGCTTTGGTCACCGGGGCAACCCCTCCTTTGTCTATCTCTCTACGGCAGGTTGACGGCGCCACCGGCCCTGTACTCTTTTGAGTAGTTTCCGGGCCGACGACCTCATCCTCCTGCTTTCTCCAAGGATAGGGCCAACCGAGCACGGTACTGACAGGGCCGTAAATTCTCTCGAATTTAGCGACGCTTTGTCGGTGCCTTCTCAGAAGGTGCCTATCCCTCGCGGAGAACGTTGAAGGATCCCTCTTCGCCATCTTATCCAGATATGCAAGAGAGCTCCTTGTCCCGTTCTGCGCCTTCTCCTCCTTCGTTCGGCTGGGATTCCTAATATCTCGTGGAGGGGCACTTGGCCCGTCCTCCACGGCGTCCTGCCGAACAAGTTGTAGACAGTCTTCTCCCGGGTGACCCCCCTGATGTCCCCTGGCCTCACAGATGAGAGTGGCAGGCTCTGCAGTTTGACTGTGGGCTGATATATCAATATCCAGCTCCGTGTCGGAGAGCAGAGTCAACCTCTCTAACCCCTGAGTAGCCCCGGTTTCACCACAGGAGTCCCCCGATTGAACCAGAAAACTATCCATATAAAGGTCGGTCAGTACCTGTCTCTCCTGCTCAATTATGTTCTCATGAACAGTCGAGAGGGTACTCTCCGACTCAGAGACCGTGACGTCCGACTGACCCTTGTCAATCTCGTCCGTCGTGTCCTCATTTTCCGTGCTATTTTTGTTACTTGTTATGGTTTGTTTGTTTCTATTTTTAAAGGATTTCATTTTTGTTCCCACGAGTAGGCTCGTACAGACGGACCGTACCACGCAGTGACGGCGTGCGTGGACTAGGCAACTAACATACAACAGCGCTTTGCCCTGACGCTGAGGGGAGCTGTTAACAACTAGTTTCTTTACGCACTAACTAGCCACACAGGACCTCGGCACTGCTACCAACCACGTTGTCCTTAAAAGTGCATCTTTCGCGCCCCAACCACTGGTAAAGCCCCCACCTTACAAGGAGCGAACCCACGGGTTGCCGCGCTATCATGTCAGTTAATTTTATATGGAAAGCGCCACACCAACGCAATCGAATCCGTCAATTTTTGGCGTAAGATCGCGCGACACCAAGTCAATCGTTTGTACAAATTTGTATCCTTATATGTACTAATAAAAAAGAGTTATGAGTTTTTTCGTTCTAAATTTGTCATTGGGACCACTGTGGACCGGTACTATAATGCAAACAAGACTATTGTTTAAAGCCGATACCAAAAATAATATTCAAGACCAGACTGTGAGTAAACCTATTAAATTTAATTAAATAAAAAATTCCAGATTTCTTTTTTAACATTCTATGGTGTCACAACCATAATCTAAATACGGTAGACTTTACCGCCAAGCTTAAAAAAGGCATATACTTACTGATGCCAATTAATTCCTTTAATAATTTGTTATTAATTTATAATAAAATAAAGCATTAGAAATCTTATTTCAAAGTAAAGGCAATCTTTGAAATTTGTTAAATTAAAAAAAAAAAAAAAATAACAAAGTTCAGTTCTCTCTACTACTTTACACTATTTTACTTTGTATTAAAGGCCCAAATACACTTGTCAAATGCTTGTACAGCCGGCGAATTCATCGTGTACGTGTGCTTGACGTAATATTCGTCGTCATATCTAAATTATTTGATTTTCCATCCAGCATCGTCGGTGTGACACATACAAACATATTTTCACTAATTCTACCACAATGCGTGATGTGTATTTTGAATAATGTATTTGGGCCTTAATATAGGTTTGTCAAAAACCTAAGTATCCAGCGGGAAAAAGAAGGAGTACGGATGCCTTCTAGAAGGCCTCTGTACTTCTTCTTTTAGATAAACAAGGCCTGCCCGCTCCATTCCATACTCATATCTTTTTTACACACGTTGTCATTGCGGAGTAGGCCTTCCGCTCTCGCTTCTTTAGCAGGTACATGAGAATGGTAACGGGATCAAAAAAAATAATTATTTTGCTTTTGCTTGTGCAAAAAAACAATACAAACAATGTTACTCCTTCTCTACTCCCTTCTCATAGAAGCGAGTGTGGAAGGTGTATCTTATCTTTTATACCAAAGAGCTGAGGCCTTCTATGAGGCATTCCTTAGCTGTTAGATAAGAATAGTAACTGAAACAAATAAATGTTTAAGCAGAATTTAAAAAGGCCTGAAGCGAGAAGGTCTTGTGAGTTTTTCCGCTGGGTAGTATCTAAAAGTGTGATAGTGTGAATGCAATGTGTTATGAAAATGACAAGTATTACGAAAAAACATTTGGTATATCATACGACTTCATAATTTGTTCAAATTGTTCTACACAATAAATTTCCCATTAGTTAACCAACACATTAAGCCCATACACTTTTGCTGGGCTTAATGTGTTGGTATAATATGTGAACTTTAACTTTTTTTGGATAAGGGGTAACTAACACTTTTCATTTGATCAGCACCCGTATTCCGTAATTCGCTTAGCTAAAGCTAAATCTTCATCGCTAAAATGCCTTAGAGAATACAAAATTTAAAAATTTTAGTAATGACAATAAAAGCCAAAATTGCGGTGAATTAAATTGTCATGGCATTACCAAATTTAGCAATGAACGCTACAGTACTGCATTCGTAGCCAAAAATCGCTAAATCAACTTTAAAATTTTTAGCGATAGAGATTTAGCTTTAGCGAATTACAGAATACGGCCACAGGATTGCATTACAAACTGTGATGTTGAATTAGATTTTTTGGCAGTCGAAATAAAACTCATTAGATTTCTATCTCACAAAGTATTGTGGAATACTAAAGACTTGTTTGATAGTGTAAACTAGCCTTAAGCACGGCAGTTACACTATAGCCGAGACAAGAGATTATTGTTACTGTCATGAAAAACAAACTACATACATATTGAGAACTTCAAGCAGGTAAAAAAAACAAATAGTATTGATTAATGTAAAGAAAAAATTCTTATAATTTTATGGTACAAAAGAAAGCATTTTCTTTGCAATTCATTTCATTAAAAGAAAAAACCTTTATAGTTTATAGTTATGTATGTACCTTTTTCTTTCTTTTTTTACTCTATACCCAATGCAACCTGGGTAAAATTTTATAAAATTGTTTTTCTTTCTATTTTCGTCATTGTTGTTTTTTTTTATTACTTTCTTTGGAAATATTGTGTGTGTGTGTGTTTAAGCAAAAAACCAAAGGCTTTATAATAAAGCAAGAATGTTTGTTATTTGTTGTCTGTGTTTTCCACAATTAAGTCTACAAATAAGCCATTGCACTAATAATAAAATTTCGTTGTTTGTTGTGATAAATTTGTTTTTGAATTTTCATTCATGGATTAGGTGGAACAACACATGCAAATCCATTCACCTCCATATGTATATTAAAATACATACATACATAAATGCAAGAGTCTAATAGTAAACACTATAAAATTTTGCTTAATAAAAACTTAGACATGAGTATTTTAAACGCAATCTCAACAAGAATCGCAAATTCTAAGGGCACCTTTCTGAAGTTAAAATTGAGAAGTTAATGAACCCAAAATACGTACATATGTATGTATGTATTTATTTAGTTTCTTTTATTTCTTACCGAAATAAAATAACCACACGGTTTTCATACTTGCAAATCTGGTAACACGTTTTTACAGCCAAAGGTTACTTGGTAGCACCTATTTGTGCATAGTCGCAATTTACACTGGACATTTTTTGCTGGACAGAAAAAGTTTGTTGGCGAGAGAGGCAAGAAGTAAAGTGTGTCACGCATACAGCGTCGCCCCCTTACCCACAAACTTTTTCTTTCTGGCAAGAAATGTCCATAGTGTTAACTGCGTCTTACATACGAATTATAGGAAAAAGGATTAAGCAAATCAAGGCTGCCGTATGAATTCAGTTAATGATATCACTAAAAAAGTCTCACAAAAACTACACATTTTTACGGTCAAAAATTTTAAGAAAATTTTCGCTCATAAACTAGCGCTTGTGCATTTATTAAAACAGGTGTTTTTATCCTTCTAGTCGTTCTTTGCAAAACAATTTAAGTGTGAACATATCACATACATACATAAATACATATAACAAATTCATGGAATAATCTAAGCGATTTGGGATTTATGCTTTTTTAAGGTATTTTTAAAAATTAAACAACGACTTGTTTTATTTACTATTGAAAATTATTAAGTCCTTTTTTTCAACGTCTACACTCTGCAAAGTTTTCGCTGAAATAAATACATTTAGCACTAGACGCTACAAAAAGTTTGACAAATATCCAACGTATCTGCCAAATATTAAACAGTTTTAATATTTCTACAAACATTGCATCAAATGTTTTTTCAAACAGCAAACACCCCAATTAACAACACAAAATATATGTACAAATGTAAAATTTGTACATGTTTGCCAAGCTATTTTTGTAGTTTATTATGCCCTCAAGCACTTTGACATAATTGGACTTGGCACTTTTACGTACCATTGCAAAACAACAAATAAAATATATAAAAAAATTTTGTTTTTGCAAATTATGTATATTTGTGTATTCTAAAGTTGAACTTTCAAAAAATGTGGACTTAGCTCTAAATAGTTTTGAATAATAAAAAAGTCTTTAGAAACCTAAAATATTTGGAAATTTTTAACAAATTTTCACTCCTCAATATTAAGTTTTGTTTTTCTTAAAAAAAGGCCCAGGCCCACGATGTCGACAAAAACATTTCTTTCGTATATTTGTATTAAAAACAAAAACAAATTTTAGTTTTTTATTATTGTTTTCAATACAAATATGCGAAAGAAATTTTCTTGTCGACATCGTGGGCCTGGCAGTAAATTCTAATTTTTCTTATCTTTTTGGTTTTTTTGTTTACATATCGCTCATTTGCTGCAAGACTGGCATAACTCAAAAATGAAATTTTGGAGTTAGAGATGCAGAATTGTTCGTCTTGTTTTTCTTTATATTTTGTTTGTGTATTAAATTCATCTTTATTTCTTTTATACTTTCCCAGTTTGAAGAGAATGTGTCTTTTTTTTCTAAGTAGTTAGAGCAATTTAAAAACTTTAAATGCGTTTATCTCGTAATGGATATTTTTGAGTTATGCCGGCCTTGCAGAAAATGAGCGATATATTGATTTAGATTTTTTCTATTGTGTATGTTTATATATTTTTTATTTTGAGACTGTATCATAAGTATGATTTAGCACTAGATTTTAGCACTAGACGCTACAAAAAGTTTGACAAATATCCAACGTATCTGCCAAATATTAAACAGTTTTAATATTTCTACAAACATTGCATCAAATGTTTTTTCAAACAGCAAACACCCCAATTAACAACACAAAATATATGTACAAATGTAAAATTTGTACATGTTTGCCAAGCTATTTTTGTAGTTTATTATGCCCTCAAGCACTTTGACATAATTGGACTTGGCACTTTTACGTACCATTGCAAAACAACAAATAAAATATATAAAAAAAATTTTGTTTTTGCAAATTATGTATATTTGTGTATTCTAAAGTTGAACTTTCAAAAAATGTGGACTTAGCTCTAAATAGTTTTGAATAATAAAAAAGTCTTTAGAAACCTAAAATATTTGGAAATTTTTAACAAATTTTCACTCCTCCATATAAAATTTTGTTTTTCTGAAAATAAGGCCCAGGCCCACGATGTCGACAAAAACATTTCTTTCGTATATTTGTATTAAAAACAAAAACAAATTTTAGTTTTTAATTATTGTTTTCAATACAAATATGCGAAAGAAATTTTCTTGTCGACATCGTGGGCCTGGCAGTAAATTCTAATTTTCTTATCTTTTTGGTTTTTTTGTTTACATATCGCTCATTTGCTGCAAGACCGGCATAACTCAAAACTGAAATTTTGGAGTTAGAGATGCAGAATTGTTCGTCTTGTTTTTCTTTATATTTTGTTTGTGTATTAAATTCATCTTTATTTCTTTTATACTTTCCCAGTTTGAAGAGAATGTGTCTTTTTTTCTAAGTAGTTAGAGCAATTTAAAAACTTTAAATGCGTTTATCTCGTAATGGATATTTTTGAGTTATGCCGGTCTTGCAGCAAATGAGCGATGTGTTGATTTAGATTTTTTCTATTGTGTATGTTTATATATTTTTTATTTTGAGACTGTATCATAAGTATGATTGTCGTTGATGCTTTTCCCACTAACCGGGTCGTTTGTTAAGTGATAACAAAGTCAAGTCAATAAATTGAGACTGTCAACATCAACATCTTGACCCTGACTTTGATCTAACTTTGTTATAATGCCTTTGCTTTGGTCTGCTTATCAACTCATTTGAAATATAAAACGTTATAAAAAGAAAGCCAATAGAAAAAATAAATATCTGAAATGTTTTTTATGGGCATTAGAAACAAACACATTAGAAAAGTATTTAAGACACATAAATTCATTTAAATGTTATAAAATTGTATAAATTTACGATAAACTGGACTATATATTCCAAAATGGAATATAGATAGGCTTGCAAATTTTCCAGACTCCGATAATGTTGGGTTCAGAGAAGAAAAAAATCAGTTATTTCAAGCTTTGGAAAAAATGTTTAAGCTACAAATAGTAATTATAGGAGCTAGCTTAGATGTGATACTTAAGGGAAGGCGTTTTAGTGAGTAGGTGATTCAAAATATCTAGTCGAATCTTACATAATAAATTGCACTTATTTATATCTTCCAAAGAATCCGTAACCTATATAAAAAAGACTTAAGCCTAGATTATATTCAAAGGGTACACGGTCAAAATGCTTGACATGCTTCATATCTAACTGCTAAAGAATGCCTCATAGAAGGCCTCGACTCTTTGGTATAAAAGATAAGATACACCTTCCACACTCGCTCCTATGAGAAGGGAGTAGAGAAGGAGTAAAATTTTTGTATTGTTTTTGTTCACAAGCAAAAGCAAAATAATAATTTGTTTTGATCCCGTTACCATTCTTATGTATCTGCTAAAGAAGCGAGATTGGAAGGCCTTCTCCGCAATGACAACGTGTGTAAAAAAGTTATGAGTATAGAATGGAGCGAGCAGGCCTTATACATCCAAAAGAAGGAGTACGGAGGCCTTCTATTCCTTGTATTCCCGCTGGGAAATTCGGCATTCCGGCATCGTCGATGTTACACATACAAACACATTTTCACTTATACTACCATAGCGCTTGATGAGAAATTTTGACGGTGTACAGACAGACCACTTAAGGCTATTGAAAGGCAAATTCAAGTACAGGTGGTGGCAATACTAGAACAATCCAAAAACAACAGAGGTATTTTGGATTGCATTGTTAGTGTTTACGGTTCGAAATGTCAACCGTTTCTAACCGAAAACAAATTGGCTGAAACTGTCAAAATCAGATGGCCTTTCGCCTTGAAGTCGCCTTGGACTATAGGCTAGTATGCCGATTATAAAACAATATAAGAAAAAGATAAGTCCAACCGTAGGTTGCATGAAGAAAAGCTATACGTAACCACTCTGATAAAACACTTATGGAAGAGCAAAAAAATCAAGGCTTAGACTGGCAAAAAGTAAAAGCATAAATTGAAAAGTGGAAAGAACTTTGCATTTCGATAGATGACGATCCCTATAATACTCACCATTATAAAAAAAAAACAAGATGGTTCGCTCCCAAAATGTTGTATGGCGAAACTTATTGTTTCAATCATGATTGGGACGCGCGAACCAATAATGGTAGAGCGAAACACGAATATTGCTGTCCGTGTGAACATGGTCACACATCAGCTTATTGCAACTTTTTTTTCTTCACTCCTTTGAGTGCAACTTAAATTTTTGCACTAATTTAAAAATTAAAAACTTGTTTTATCATGATTAAAGCCAATAATTATACCGCTTTTGACAAAATTTTATTTGTTTAATGTTCTTTACTTATGAAAGAAAAGAAATCAAAAACCATGCACATACAAAGTTAAATTTTTTAAATTTTTGTGACACAATATTTGTATGCAGCTTTTTTGATTGCATGTCCAAATTTTGCACTATTTGATTTGAGTGCAGATTTTTGCATTCAATCTGCGTTTAGTGATAGTTAAAAAATTTGCACTATCACAAAATTTTTTAGTGGTAGTTAAAAAAATAGCAATCATCACTAAAGTTGGTAAAAAAGAGTGCAAACTAATTTTTTTGCAGTTTTATTTAGTGATAGTGCACTGCTGATTTAAATCATATTTAGTGCACTACCCCCAATTATGTACTTAATACTAAAATAGAAGTTTAGGAAAAATCGGACAGATTTTTTGTAATCTCCAATATGTAGGGATTTTTCGCCATAACGCATTATTTATGAAATAAATGCAGAAAAAACGTATTTTTAGTAATATTTTCTTGTCCAAAACGGTTAAACATTTTTATTTTCCCTAAAATCGCTTAAAAATATATTTCCAGAGTTGTTTGTTGTTTAAAAAGTTGGCGACACTACTATGTATGTATATGTTTTTTCTAAGATATTTTCCCCTTTTTGATACTTTTTTTCTCCCCATTAAAGTATATTAAAATATAACTATTGTAGTGGTGGGATCTTATAATTTAATTTGTATGTGTAAATCAATAAATGGTGAAAAATAGTTTTTAAAACAAAGTACCAAAAATTGGTAAAATTTTCACCACTGTCAAAAAAGTACCTAATTTATATTTTTAATTTCTGGATAAGTTACGAATGTTATATTATTTTTATTGTTGTATGAATTAGTTTAAAATATAAATGGGGTGACAAAAAGTTCCCAAATACATGTTTTACCCGTTTACTTCCCAAAAGGTCTGAATTTAAAAAAAGTAACTGGCAACTGTAAGTATTAAGTTTTGCTTGTATCTCTTTTAGTTAAGGAGATAAGAGGGAAGCGAATTTACAGGTTTTTACCCCCAAATTATTCGAATTCCCAAAGATCCAATCTTAGTAAATCGATTTGACGAGAGACCAACCTCCGGTCCAAATATGCACTTTTTAGCTTCAAGCGCTTAGGCTGTGCGATGATGAATCGGACAGTTTGTCAGTGACGTTACAATTTTATATACACACTAGCGGCGGCATGAAATAACCCCCAAAAAAATAATGAAATAACCCCCCAAAGCGTGGGGCCTTATTTCATATGCAATAAAGCCCCATTTTTGAAAATGAAATTAGCCCCCAACAAAAGGAAATAACGTCCCAAACATAAATGAAATAATTCCTTAATTTTTGGGGACTTATTTCATATGAAATAAAACCCCAATTTCTGAAATGAAATAAAGGCCCAATATATGTAATACAATTAGCTATACAGTTTTGTTTTAAAGAATCACGCGATATATATAATGGTATGATATAACAAACACAAGCTTCGCCAACTAAGGCTTTTCCGCATAGCCGGCCTTCTGCCGGGCGCAATGACTTTTTCCTCAATGGTATAACAAACACCGGCTTCGCTAGCTAAAGCTTCTCTGCATAGCGCCAGGATTTTCTCCTCTATAGTATACAAATACCGACTCGACCCGGCTACGCAGAGAAGCTTTAGTTAGCGAAGCCGGTGTTTGGTATACCATATAGAAGAAAACCATTGCGCCCGGCCGAAGGCCGTCTTTACAGGGCAGCTTTTTTTTATCGAAACCGGTGTTCTGTATACCAAAGTGGATAAATCCTTGCTCCCAAAAACGTTTTCATTATAAATTTGAAAATGAAATAATCCACCAAAAAATATATTGGGGCTTTATTTGATAATGACTTTTTGGGGTATAATTTCATATGAAATAATACCCCAATTAAAAAAATGAAATAACACCCCAAACAAAATGAAATAACCCCCCAAAAATCGTTTTTGTTGTTCTCTGTACAAATTTTTGGGGGGTTATTTCATTATTTTTTGATGGGTTATTTTTTGGGGTGTTATTTCATGCCGCCCACACTAGCATTTAACCCGCTACTTCGTTAGCGTCTCCTTTTTCTTCGTGGACATATTTGTATGCCAAAGTCTATTTTTCCAGGTTTAATCTTGTTTAAATTCTATCATTTAACCCCTACTTTGTAATCGGGTCTTTTCTTTCATGAACATATTTCTATGCCAAAGCTTATGTTCCTAGGTTTTAAAAAATTAAACCTATAATTTTGTGTTTCTTAGTTCAATAGTATAGAAAATAAAAAAAGGACAAATTTCCCGTATTATTCCAAAATATGTACAGGTTGTGCGCCTGTACTTTCTCAGGACATTGCATCTTGAATTTTATGTTTCTAGGTCCAATACTAACGAAAATTCAAAAAGTACCAGTTAAAGATTCGTATCCACTCAGGACTTTGCATGTTGAATTTTATGTTTTAAGGTCCAATATTAACGATAATTAAACAATACCAGTTGTAGAACCGAAAAGCTGAAAAAAGATATTAAATTTTCCCATATTTTCGATTTTGGTACTATTTCCCTCCCCCCAATAAAGTTTCAAAAATTTAAGTATTTTACTGGTTGCCCATAACTTAGTACGAATATGTCAATGAATGAAGCAAAATATTTTGGAAAAAAGTACCAAAACTAGTAACGATTTTCACCCCTTTAACGTTAGAATTTCGAAAAAGTACCTTGTACTTGTATTCGTCTTTGTTTGATAAGTTTCGAATGTGTTAAAAACTTTATTTATAGGCTTATTGATTCAAAAGATAGATAGGCTGACAAAAACGTACCAAATTTCAGGTTTTACCCCTTTTCACCCTAAAAGAGACTTATTTTTCAAAAGAACAACGATAAGTATTACAGTTTTTTTACCTCTTTTAGTTTTGGAGATAAAAGGTTTCCGAATTTACCCTTTAACGTTACAATTTTATATATCGTCACCAAAAATGCAAAAGGGCGTAACAACCAAAAAATTCAACATCAAGTTTTGGTTGATTATGTTGCACTATATAGGCTAAAATTATGATTATGAAGTACTATAAAATTAAAAAAAAATATGTTGTTACGCCCTTTTGCATTTTAGGTGACGATATATGTATGTATATAGATTGAAATTGAATTTTTGTTTGTTGTTGGTTTTTTTTTTTTGGCAACTTTCCCTTAAAAATCCTTCAGAAAAAATTTACTTTCTAACAAAAATATTTCCTTTGTATATTATTTTTTTGTTACCAAATTGCTTACTTACGCACGAATTTTAAATGAGTCGAATGGCCATTTAGTAAAAAAATTAGAGTTGGTACTTAATTCATATTTTTTTTTTTTTTTTTGTAAATGGATTTGTTTTTGAATTTTCTGTTATGTGTTACACACAATTTGTTTTTCGCAGCCATAAGGATTGATGATGTTTTCTTTGTTTGTGGTTTTTTGGTACTCAGGTTTGTTGGTAATTGTGTTAACAAAAAGCTAGTGAGTGCCAAAACGTTATCAAATTAAATACAGCTGGGAATTGTAGTAGCCATTCAGTGTTGCCGCCAGTTTTTTTTTCTCAATATCTGTTAAATGATAATTTATATATTAAATATGAACTAACAATAACACAGCGCAACAAAACGCAGCTGTCTAAAAAAAGCTTATCCTTATGTGTTTTTATAAAAATACAAGAAATGGTATAAATTATCCAAACATTAAATGTCACTATATCTTTGAAACTAGATCTGCTTGAAAGTAAACTCATGATGTTTCCGTAATAAGCACTCTCGATTTAACCAGAAACAATTAACTGAGGTCTGGTAAATTTTGGGTGTGTTGCCCTGTGTAATTAATCAAATCCTTTTCCAATACTTTATTTATTTGCTGCCAGTGCCGGACAAAAATTTTCAACTTCTCGCTTTCTGTTTTCAGTTTAATCTTATTTAAAGTTTTTCTTCAGCTCTCCTTTTTATTGGTTCAATTCTTCAATTGTTAATTGAGGTGCTTAATGGATTCATCACCAAAAGTAAACTTTTTAACTTTCAATTATCTACTTATTGCAGCAAGAAATAACGTTTTCATCCAAGTTAACAATCAATTTAAATTACTTACTATTTATTACATTTTCTTTTATAATACATATGTTCATATTCTCTCACAATTAATAATTAATAAGTTTTCATAACTCGGTTTCCCTGTTTGCTATGTTAAAACTTCTAGTTGGAAAAACTGTCAAAGAAAAAATAAAAATCAATAATCACGTTGAAAATTTCAACACACCATGTGCATTTTATATGAGTCCTAATTTTACTATTCATTTTTGTTTTTGCTTAATTCTTTTCGTTCTTATGCTGTTGTTACACTCATATTTTCTTGACTAAGTTTTTTAGAACGAAAAAAAACCTGAAGACTTGTGAAAAAGTAAAACAAAAGCATTCTTAGAATAAACTCATCATAGTGAGTAAAAGACAGAACAGCAAAAAAGGAATAAAAAAAATGTAGTAAAATGTAATAAAAAATTTCAAACTCTTGTGAGAAGTATAAACTTCAAGGAGGTCTTAGTCACTGGGTAACAAACAATGCATTTGCCAACCGCCCCATTGTGTAAGTGCTACTAGTACATACGGGGGTGTGCTGGAAATCGAAAAAGTAAACCGCAAGAATTTGGAAGTAGTTTTTAATACACTTAATCTAATTTTTATAATTTTTGTTATAAAATTCTGTTTAATGGAGATATATTTGTATAATACTTGTCATAAAATTCGTTTAATACAGAAATCTTATTAAAAACGACTTCTAAAATTCTTGCGTTTTACGTTTGCGATTTCTAGCACACCGCTGATAGTGTGTATAATCCGGGAGAAATATACCCTTGTTTAGGAGCTGAAGCTATCAAATCTCTACTGCTTCTGTTAATATGCTACCACCTTTCCTTTCCCACAAGTGGTAAAAATCAGTCTCAAAGTAGGCTTTTTATGATCTCCTTTTCCTGTGACTTCGGGTCTAAACTACAATTACCACCTGATCCCCGAAAGTGTATTTTCGTGAGAAAAGTTTTGCTAGTTGCAAAAACAATTTTTTTGAAAGGCAAAGAGCAAGAAGTATACTTTTGGAGGCCTCAACCAATGGTCAATTAAGTGCCGTGGCACCAGGGACTACTGACTCCCGCGGTTCCAGATAGGATCTCTGGGCAACCGCGACCTCAAGAGATCTGTCAATTTCGAATTCTGCCTAAGTACAGAGGTATTACCTGCACCTGTTACCCCAGAGGATATATGTAACACCATAAGGTGGAATATCCTTAAAATGTTTCTTTACATACCCCTGAAGATACTAGTAAAGTAGTTTTATTCTTCTAACGGGAATTGTAATAATTATTTATAAAAAACGTTACGCCGCAAGCGTATACGAATACAAATTTTGCATTTGTACACGTAGCCAATCCTCTTCAACTGTCAACCACATCCACTGTTCAATCGAGACTTGGTAGCCGCAGCACCTCAAAGTGGAGTGTTTCTTGCTGCATGGTTACGAGGGATCGTATAAAAGGGATAGCAGCGGATGAGCCAAGAGTATGGTCAACGGTCTTTAAACGATTTATCATCAGCAAACCCTAGCCTAGGGGGTTGCTGGCTGCCTCAGTCTCATCTTAATCATAATTCGATCACAGAAACACCCCCAAGCAATATAAGAAGTGAAAACGCTTCTATATATAACCTATGGATTCTAAACCCGGTTTATGGTTGAAACATAGAAGGTACGAACTCTCGCAGAATCATTAAAACTTCACTAAGTTCAAAACGAGATGTCAAACTACAGACGTGCTTGATTTAAATGAAGTACGCTGGTCAAAATCCGGAGCGATAAGCCTCCAAAAGGGCTATCAATTTATTTTCTCTGGAGTAAGTGGGGTCATCCTTCAAAAACAAAAAGTACCCTTTTATTATATAATGCCATATTCGAGCGTTTCATAACAGCGAGATGAACCTCAAAATTCCGCAAAATTCCTATTATGCAGTGCTTTGCCCCAACCCGATAATGATTTAAAAAAATATCAATTCTACTGCCAACTTGATTCAGTCCTACGTTCTCTTCCGAAGGGATATATTAAGTTTATTATGGGTGATTTTAATGCTAAAGTCGGTGGTAACAAAAGTAATATATACTCCGTCATGGCCACGCAAGGACTTGGCGTTACGAAAAATAACAACGGTTATAGGTTGGTGGATTTTTGTGCTAGAAACAGGCTATTTATTGTTGGCTCAAAATTAACGCACTTAAATATTCACAAATACACATGGGAATCACCAGATGGGCACAGGCGTAATCAAATGATGCCCTTTTTCCACTTTCAAACTTTTTACAATTGTTTTTTATCATCCTAACAAATTTTTCGTTGTTGTTAGTTTTAGCTGGTTCACACGCTTCAAGTTTTAACCATCGGGTCTTAAGCTTTAAGGAGGGAAGAGAAAAAAGAATGTTATTGCTTTCTCTCTCTCTCCTAAAAACGCAAGTCTTGACGACTAAAACTTGAAGTGTTTGAATTTTTAAATTAGCGTAAGTCTTCTCTTTTCTTTAACTGTTTGTCCTAACTTCTCTAAAACATAATGCAACCTAATCAAATGTTTCAAACAAAAACAAAGACTATGTATTAAATAACAGCAAAAATCCAGCTTAAAGAAAGAAAATAAATTCTAGAGCTTTTAAATGTTTTCATGTTGAAAAAGAAAATATTCAGTTAAACAACAAAAAAAAAAAAAAAAAAAACATGTTAACTATTCCTTTGCCGCAAAGTTTGCTATTAATGTAATTACAGTTGGCCCCGTAAAACCTGTTGAGTTTTAGTTGCAAGGACTTTTCATGTTTTTATATGGCCCAAAAGCAGAATAACACGTAATAAACACGTAACGTTATGTCTGGTAATTTGGGAGTTGTTGTTGTTGTTTTTTTTTCTTTCTTTCACTTTCTTCAAAAGTTAATAAGTTTCAGTTTTCATGGCTGTTTCCATTTATTTATTCATATTTATGTGTTTTTCTTTTGTTATTATTTCTTTCTTTTTGTAATAAAACTGTTCCAGAAAATATAAATGTTTACGTGTGGATTTACTTTTTATAGTTTTGCTTGCAAGACAAGACAGACATTGCACGACCATTTTGAAACAAAATTATTTTTGTTGGATTTTTCAATGATGTTGGCAAGATTTTGTTAATAAACATAAATTCTTCAAAAATTATGATTTGTCTGACTTTTGGAGGTTAATTTATTTTTTACTGCAAAATAAAAACTGTGTCTTTAAAGATTTAAAATTAAATGAAGAAATTTTAAGCGAAAATTGTTTTTAAATTTAAATAAGAATAAAGCGCAAGAAAAAATGGAGCTTCAAACGTGAAAGGTTTGTAAGAGACCAAATAAACTACACAAACGGCTATACAAACATATGTAAAAAGTACGGAAATATAAAAACTTTTTAATATTCATAGAAACATCTTGTTGTTGTTGTCAAACTACTTGTGCCATTTATTTGGCCCTAAGAGAATAAATACAAAATTTTCGGTTGCGGAAGGTATGCATTTTAAATGGCAAGTTCCCACTTTGAAACAATACATTTTTGACACAAAAAGTGCATATAAAAACTGCCCGACACAGAAAAAAAAAATAAAAACTGTGTTCAATTAAAATTTTAATTAAATTTGCAACAGTTAACAAATTAATAGTATCAATTAATTAAACTTTTAATAAATTTGATTAAACGTTTAATTCACTTGATTAAATTTTAAGTTAAAACTTATTTTATTTTTGATTAATGCTTTGATTGGTGTACAATTTTGGAGAATTTTTTTCTGTGTACTGAATTTTTTTTGTTACAGTACTTCTTTAATATTCTCCGTAACAAATCTGCTTTGTAGTAAGGAAATGCCGAGTGCCTATAAAATTTTATTTGTTTTAGAAAATTTGTTCGATAATTCGTTCACTTACCTTCACAGAATAAAAGATTTATTTACAAAACTGTTGTAAAAATTAACTTTTAAGTTCACAACAACACGAGTAAATAATATTTAAGTAAGTAAATAACATTATAACACAAAACATTATTACTAAATACATTTTTTTGCACAAAAAACAACGTTTGTTGAAGTAATGCATTTGCTTAACGTAGTTTGTGTTTTGTTATTTTTGTTTTGATTACGCCATTTGTGTTGATTGTTGCGGCCTGTTTTTACACCTTGCAACTTCACTACCAAAAAAGCTTTCTATCTCTTTCTTCGAAAGCTGCCCTCGCAACTGATTTGGGCCTTTTTCACATGTCACTTTTTACAGTTCTGTGTATTCTGTGCTTACCTTACTGACCTTACATTACTGATTGCGTAGCGGATTAATGTTCGCTTATTTTTTAAAATGCACTATAAGTGCTTCGCAAAATACGAAAGAACATTTTATGTTGAAAAGGATTTAGATGCTTTCTTTAAAAAGACCATTGCCCTTTATATTTAAAAGAAATATTATTTTTCTAGGTGTATTTAAATAATTTTTAGAACAGCTTTTTGTCATTTAAGGCTGTTTTACACTATCACACAGGTCTTAAGACTTTTGGTCTTACAAAATTAAATGATTTTTGGTCTGGTTGTCAAAAAATCAAAGAGAAAATTTTTTTCATTACATTTTGCTTCTACACTATCACACTTCAAATAAAAAGTAAAATCTTTGTGATTTGTGAGCTCCACTTTAGATTACAAAATAAAGACGAAAAAACATTTTGTTAAGCATTGGAACATTGTCAGATGGCGATTTATACACTTACTTTCATATTTAAGCTACGTTCACAATCAAAAAAACATTTTCAATTGGTGTTCATAATAGAGCAACAATTTCTTTTGCAACCACACACATTTTGCATCAAGAAACCGTTCGCAAATTTTAGCCACAACGATGTTATGCATTTATTTTTATTTTTGTTAACATTTTGTTAAAATTTTCATTCAAAACTAAATAAAATTATTTTAAACGTCAGAAACAATTTCATACAAATTGTTGCTGAAGTTCTAGTTGACTCAACTTTAGTTACATTTTAAAAAAAATTTTAGTTACATTTTTGTTCTAAAAATGAAAGGAAAATATATGAAATACTTTGGGAAGAAAAGAGATAGAAGAAAAACCGAAATTGTTTTTTTGATTGTGAACGTAGCTTTAAACTTGCACTTTGGTCTTCAGACATAAGTACATATTTTTTCTTTCAAATTTTTTTTGGGATTCAAAAAATTAATTAACAAGGTTTCGTTTTAATGTGCTAAATCCCCATTTCATACTATTGACAAACTGAAGTTTATTGTTGATGGGATAAGCTATTCCTATGCGCATTTCACTGGTTGCTTAGGCCAGATCGTCAGGAAACTTCATCCAAAGATTTTAGAAAAACTAAAGATATTATACAAATAAAACTGTTAAGCGAATAAGAATTATAAGCCCCAGTTTTACTTGTAACAATATCAAAGCTTAAACAAAAACAACAACAATAAACAGTGAGTTTATCTTTTCTTTATTTTTAATATTCTTTAATATTTAATAATTTTTATTTTGATCTGGGCGGCAAATTATTCAACAGCTGTTTTTTTCTTCTGGGATGGAAAAGTTGATACAATCATATTTTTTTATTTTTTTTGCGTCTGTGTACCATATTTAACGATTTTTTACAACAAATATTTGTGATTTATTTAAATTTTAAAATAATTCACTTGAAATTTTATATTTTTTTTATCGTTTTGCAATTTTTTATTAGAAAAAATAATAGTGAATATTTGTGAACAAAATTTAAATTTTGCATCCCTGATTTTCTTCTTGTGCTTTTGTAAAAATACAATTCTGATAAAATTAAAAATCTTATCGTTTAGAAAAATTTCAAAAAATAGAGAGAACCATACCATAGACTATGAAACCATACGACGTCCAAATTTCTTTACGTATTTTTTGACATTTCATTACAAAATATTTTCACACTATTAAACATTATGAATTATAACATGTCTAACACAAAGTATTATAGTCTAAAATGGCCTTTAGGATTAGTTAAGGCATTTGAAGGAGAAATTTTGTTTTGATATAAATCAGTTTACAAGGAGTTAAAGGTTTCCTTAAAAAAGGTACTTATTCTTAAAGAAATTTCACCTTAAGTGAAAGAAATTTTTCTTAGTGTATTTAAAAACCAAAATGGAAGGTCTTTGAGGAATATAGAAGAACTTTCAAATTCTTAAGATTTTGATTACATTTTTTTAGCAAGGATTCCTTTGAAAACTCCATTTAGCCATGTTCTGGAAATCGAATTCGAGTTAAATTGAAAAATTATCCTGTTTTAGGAGTCCATAAAACACTTCGTTTTATATTCGTTGTGTACCACTTATTTTTATTAGAATTACTCGAAGAATCTTGAAAATCTGCGGCCAGTTTTAAAACAATTAAACTGAAAATTTCCTTTTATTTCAATTTTACTCGATTTCAATTTTCAGAACATGGCTGATTTTCTTTAAAATTTTTTAATCTTTCAGAATTATTTATGATTTCTCTTAATGCTTGTTCTTTCTTATTCCTCTTAAAATTGTAATTGCTTAGTATCATTTTAATAAAAAATTTCGCAGAAAATAATTTCTAGTTTAAATTTCTGCTTAAAATGTTTTTTTTTTTAAATTTCCTTTAAACAAAGTATAAAATTAAAATGATCCTTTATTCCATATGATGAAAAGATATAAAGTATTTACTGTAAATTTCGCAAAATAATAATTAAAAAAAACTGACACTTTTCCACAGCAAATGACGTAAATTAAGGACAATTACCATAAAAAACCAACACACTTTTCACATTCAACCATTAAATTTTAGTAGCAAGAAAATGGCATGTTTACTTTATAACCACAGAAAATAACAATAGAAAAAAATAACAGTTAATTTATTGAAAATATTAAGAAAAACGTCATGAATGCACTAGAACGTCATTGAAATAGCAACCCACTTAAAATTTCTTTGAACAAAATGTATTAAAATTTTTTTTTATAATAAATTCTTTTTTAAGCTTCTTTTTTTTATTATTTATTATTTTAACTTCAATTAAAAAAAAAACATAAATCTTAGCAAGCTTTCAGTTAGCTTTATCAAAATAAAAGCATAACCCATGTCATTTTATTTGACAGTTTGGCAGATTTCGTTGTATAAATAAAATTACAACAAAAATGGCGTTAAAATAGCAGTGATACCCACATAGCGGAAAACGTACCGTAAAAATGCATAAGAGGAAAAAAATTTAATAAAATCTACAACAAAAAAAAAAGGGTTTTACAAAAAGTGATGCCAATAATTTAGAAATTTTGCAAAAATCATGGACGGGCACCACTGACAAAGAATTTCAATGATGATAAATTTTTGTATATCGACACTTTAACCTCACTTAACAAACATTCAAAATGGAGTTTTTAATTGATTGAGGTTCGTTATATCATACTTCATGCTGGCGTAAATTTTTCGACCCCTGCGATAAAAATTCTAGCTAGAAGAATACTTAATTGTTATTGATTTTGTAATGTTTTTTGTTTCTCCTGTAAAATAAAAATCAAGTATAGTGACGTAGTTTGCTTTTAAGGTGTCGATATGTAAGTTGCATTAGTTTTCGTTGAGATTTCTTCAATTTAAATTGGAGATTACGATACAAGCCTTCCCTCCCACTTTTAACACAAAAAGGTTCAAGACGAATTTCCACAAACACTTATCCCTCTATCCTTGTTCCCATTTGCACCAAGATATGTAGATTTTGTGGGGCTGACGACGGAACGTCAGAACATCTGCTCTGCTGAGGTTCCCTCTTAAGGACTTCTATTTTTCGGGAGGCGGATGATGAACCCAACTTTAGTTTATGATCTTTCACCTTTCAATGAAATTCATTAGTAGCGGTCATCCCCTGACTGCTGGTCCTATTAAAAAAAATTAGATAGGGCAATAAGCACTAAATCCGATTAGATTTTTGTGCAGCATGCTTATGACAGGTGAAGGCATGAAGTCTCTAATCTTGCCTGGTGCGATTGCATAAATAAAAAATCTCTGGTCTATGAGTCCCCAAGACAGGAAAATTTAATTAAATTAAATAATTAAATGAAATTTATTTAACTATTTATTTATTTTCATTTACTAAAATCTAAAAATAATAAGTAGTACTGCGTGACTGCCTCGGACTTTGCCCGTAAAATTTATTTAAATTTTAATAAAAATCAGGGATTTTAAATATTTCTCAAAAAATTTAACGCTTTTTTCCTTTTAAAACTTGACATTACTGTTAAAACGGATAAGTCAAGAGTGGAAAAGAGCAAGAGAATAAGAGTGCGTTGGCGAATTTGTTGTTGTATTAATAAAATACACGTTATAAAAGATTGTCATTTCTATGGTGAAGAAAATCAAAATAAAGATGACAGTTGTTTCCTTTTTAAATGGAATTTCCTTCCGGTATGGCTTAATAGTAAGCAAATAGAGATAAATATGAAATTAAAAGAAGGCTAATGGAAGTTGATAAGGATAACGAATAAATGGCAAGGAGCTAGAAGATTAAATAACCTAAAAGGAAACAAGTGAGGAAATTCCTAAAAGAGGTTAAAACTAAATAAGTAAATATTGAATACTTTTTGAATTCTTTGAAATGAATTGATGGACATTGTCACCAAATTTTACCGCTTTTTTTAAATTTCTTTATTTTAATTTAAATACAAAATCATATAGAGTATTTTTACTAGAGTTGTCAATTATTCGCCTTTCAACTTTGTTCGAATAATTCAAATAATTGTTTTTGTTCGTTCGATCAAACGATTAAACCGTAAAAATTATTCGATTAATCGGTGAGAATAACGAATAAAAAAAATTATTTTTACAAAAAAGCTACGTAGATATATCTGTCCATTAATCTTCAATTATGGAAAATCTTCCATTTTCTTCTTTATTTTTTCTCAAATCCGCTTTGACTTCTTTTTTTTTTTTTTTTGATGCGTAAAACTTTTCATCATATATCCATATCGTTGTAAAACATCGTAAAACCCTTAATTCTTAAAAAATCCAATATTACTTTGGATTTTGGAAAATCGTTTGCAAACCTACCATCTTCAGCGATTCTTCTGCATACAATTTTTTCTATAAAACAACAGCTGTCTCTCTTTATGTATTTTTCCATTGAACCAAGCTCGGCATTTTTTGATGTCGTTGGATTATCTTCCACGGCATCGTTTTCAATGGTAATATTGTGACAGTTACGCAAGTATCTTTCATGATATAATTTATATAAAACGATTCTTTATTTTTTTAGTTTTTTGCTTATTCCCTGTCTTGAAAAATTGTTAACGTTTGATTTAAAAAGAAAACAGCTGATAGAATTGCCTGTCAAATATTTGTTTAATAAGAACATTAAAAACATTTTTGAAATACTATGAGTAGTTAACACGATTATTCTTACTAAACACTGAGATTAATTACAATCAGGGCTTAAATATTTTTTAACTTTCCTACAACTGTGAGTCACACCTTTACGTCAAGTTGTTTGACCAACTTAATTTGACATTTCTTTGTTCCAGTATTTGACAAATTATATTATGGAGAGGTACACAATAAAGCAGTTTCACAAATAGGTGCCATAGAACCTTCTATAATAATATAAAATATAAAGATAATTTTCCAAAAACTTTATGTTTTATTTGCAATTAACATCGTGCGTTTTGGTGGGACCACCCTTTACAAAATCACTAAAAACGGGTAAGAAATCAAATCCTAAGCTTTTATTGAATTTATTTTTTTGATAAAAACAAATTGTTCGATTAATCGACATTAATTAATCGATTTTTTTGTTATTCGAAAATCGCCATTTAAAAATTATTCGAACAAGAGTTTGGTTTTGTTTGATCGATTAATCGAATTATTCTTAATCGGTTGACAACTCTAATTTTTACTAAGTTACATACATAAATAAATAAATTATGTATGATTTAAGCTTCGTTAACAATCAAAAATACATTTTCACTTGGTGTTCATAATAGAGCAACAATTTCTTTTGCAACCACACTCATTTTGCATTAAGAAACCGTTTGCAAATTTTAGCCACAACAATATTGTGCATTTATATGTTTATTATACATAATGTTAAAATTTTCATTCAAAACTAAATAAAATTATTTTAAACGTCAGAACTTTAGTTACATTTTTGTTCTAAAAATCAAAGGAAAATATATGAAACACTTTGGGAAGTAAAAAGATAGAAGAAAGAACTTTATACTATTTTTCTTGTAGTGTTTCATTTATTTTATGAAAAATGTAAAATTTTATATTCAATTTTGTGTTTTTTTTTTGTGTTTTTTTTTTTTTTTATTTAAAATAAAACATTTTGCTATCTTGTACAAAAACCATAAAATGCCATAATAACTAGGACGTTGGCATTTCAAATTTAATATAAATGTTTTGTGCACAGATGATAAGCATTTATAGAGAAAACTTTGTAGGTTTTGCTAAAACCAAATTTAAGTGGAAACAAATGGCAGTCAAGAAAAAAAAAAAAAAATATAGAAAGTACTTGCATAAATGCTTACAGATAAAAATAAGATTAACAAATTAACTCCTTTTAAAACAAAACTTTGTAATAGCTTATTACAAATGTATTTTTTTATTACTAATATGTAAAAAATTAAATATTGTGAAGAAAAATTGGGCAAAAAGGTTCAAAATATTAAATTCGTTTCAAAATATGTTTCTAATTTTACACTTTAAAAGGAAATATCACTAAATATTTCTCTGGCAAAAAGGAAAAAGTGCTTAATTCTAATTTTTCTTAGTTTTGCAGGAGAGCAGTTTCCTGCGGCTATAAGTCTTTTTTAAGTTTTTATTCCTATTGTCACAGATTGGAAGTAAACTTTAGGTTTTATTACAAATGTTAGTTATTGCAAATTAAGACAAGATAAGCAACATGTAATTTTGGGCGCTACGAACTAAGTTCCTAAAAGTCCCAAAACCAAAAATATGAAATAACGCTCAAAACAAAAATTAGCTAAAAACTAATTATTGGAAACTTATTTCACAATGATATAAGTCCCTACTTTAATAGTGAAATAGAGAAGCTTTAGTTAGAGATGCCGGTATTTTTTATATAATAGAGCAAAAAAGCCTTGCTCCCGGCCGAAGGCAGCCTATGCGCAGAAAAGCTAGTGAAACCGATGTTTTTTATACAGGTTAATTTTTCGAAATCAACTTATTGCCAAATTTCGACTTCGATAAGTCGATAGTTACGATCGCGGTGTGGCACGTTGCGCCATCTTGCCCGGATCAATGTCATCTATATTTTTAAACAAAAAGTCATTGATAATGATGCGGCAACAAACCTTATAGCCTTTTCACACTTGGCAACATTTAACATCAGTTTGCGAAGATGTTGGAATTTTCCCTTAAGAAATAAAAAGGGCTAAAAATCAAAATTTTTTAAAATCTTTACAGAATGTTACTATCTCATTTTGTTCCCTTTAACATTTTTCGATTCTTTTAGTGTCATCACTAGAAAAGTGGCAATAAATTCTGTTATTATTGGGGCATCACTGACAAAATGGAAGTTGCTTTGAAAGCAGCGTTACCATTGGACAAGTTTTTCCTTTTTTGCAAGTCTGTTTTTGTTTTTGTTTATTTTTTTTTTTTTTTTATATTATTAAAAAAAATTAATTCCAAATACATTTTGGTGTTTTCTCTTAAAATTTTGGAACTTTTGTAGAAAAAAAGTATTAAAAAAAAGTTTTTTTTTCATGAAATTTTCATAGAAAAATCGTTGCATAAACCTTTAATAAACCTGAAATGTTTTTTTTATGAAAATGGGGGTAAATGTTTCAAGTGTTTCACATTTTCAACATCTTTAATGCGTTCCGAAACGTATGCAAGTGTACAAAGAGTATAAAGGTCAAAATAAACCACACAAAATGCTTGACAAACAATAACTTTTCATTGTTGTTTTGTTTTCAATGAATGCAGACGCCGAAAGTGCTGCGGCAATTTTGTTGCTTTTTGCTTAAAACGGAGAAGAAATATAAAATAAAGGCAAAGAATTTATAGCAAAAAGTGATTTAAACAAAGTTATTTTGTGGCAAACAATACTGCTAAAAAAAATTTAATTAACTATTGATAATGATTTTAATGCATCTTTTTCAACGTCTTTACTCTGCAATTACACGCCACAAAAAGTTTGACAAATGTCCAACATGTCTGCCAAATATTACAATTTTTTTTATATTTCTACAAACATTTAACAGAAAATAACCCAATTAACAATACAAAATATTTGTACAAACGTAAAATTTTGACATGTTTTTCAAGCAATTTGTGTGGTTTATTATGCCTTTAATGCCACAGATCGCAAGTGAACTTAAGGTTTTATTCCAAATAATTTTGCACATTGAAAAAAGATAAGCAGAAAGTCATTTTGCTATAAGTTCCTCAAAAACCCGTACAAAGTAATTGAAACCTTGCACATATGTTCTTTTGAATGAGAAGATCTCAAAGGTGCCATTAAAACAAACTTTGCTTAAGTAAACTTAAGTAATTTTCCCTTTTTGCCACAGTTAGTAGAATAATAAATCATTTTATTCGATTTTTTCGATATCAAACAAATTCAATTATATTAAAGAAAAAAACAAGTAAAAATGTTAAATTAAAAAAACGAAATTATTACATCAATTATTCAATATTTTCAAGTATGTAGAGTAAATTATAGTAAATGTATCGGTGTATTTTTATTCACAATAACTGTTTTTGCAATTTGTTCTCATTTGTTTGCTCTGAATCAGTGATGCCAACTAAGCCCTTTGGGAGCTAGTCTTAGCCTTTTTTAAAGGTCCTGAAAGTACCTGAGTGATGCCAAATTAGCCCTTTTAATCACATGGATCAAAGTTTTTTGTGTTTTAAATGAATTGGTATCAATCAAACTATTAAAGTTATTAGTTTTGCTTTAACTAGTATATTAATATATCCGTAATCAATCGCTGACTTTAAGGCCCGTTTTCACAACTTACCAATAGCTAAAGGTAGGATTTTGTCGGCCGTATAAAAAGTGCTCCACTATTACAAATTTACTTTAACCTACCGGGTAGGATGAACCTTAATCTACTTTATCGCTAACTTTATGTTAAAGTAAAGTTTAAATGATGGAACACTTTTTATTAGGCCGGTTAAAGTCTACTTTTAGCTATCGGTAAGTTGTGAAAACGGGCCTAAATGTCATAAGTTTTTTTTAAATAAAATGTCGTTGAAGGCATTTAATCCATATTAAATATAATCTTAAACAAGTTAATAGTTGTTCCAGCTACGAAACACACGACGAGCTAAGCTTAAACATTTTTTTTATTAAACACTGACCAATTATAAAACGATGCAAAAGCTACTTAAAGCTAAAGTGCATCTTAATTTTTTGTTTAACATTTTTGGTGTTTTACTTTAAAAAAAATTTTGTTGGTAATTTTTTGAAAACAATGTCATAATAACCCTGCAAATAATAGGACCAGTCTAAACACGCGTGTAAAGAGTAGCCCAAAAGGGACTAGGACTAGTCCAGAAATAACCCAAACGTATGGAAAAAACATGGTATATTTAACATTACGATGTCCTAGGGGAGGACCATATAACCCAGCTTTGGACTACAATGGAGTAGTTTTAAAACTACTCCAAGGTATACTCAAGAGGATTTGTTTTGAAGTCGTTTAAAAACGAAAGCATGTCGTTAAAAAACGTAGACATGTCGTCTCACTACAAACAATTTTTAACAATGATATGGTCCATGCTTGCATTACATCGGACCAGTCCATGGAGTAGTCCAAAATGGATCAGGTGATCCAATATTATTTGCAGGGAATGTTCTTTAACAGTAATTTTTCAATTTAGCCCTTTTATATCGTTTTTTACATGTCTGCACGCATTAACTAAATTTTTCTTGAAATACATTTGAAATCCATTTTATTTTTTTTATCAATATGGCTGTTAAGTGTCCCAAGATTTGACATCACTGCTCTGCATTCCTTAATAGCATTACTTACTCTCTCTCTCTCTCTGTCTCGGCCTTACGTAAATTACTCGTTGTATTTAAAAAAAGGTGGTGGGATCAGGGTTGTTAGGCTTTTTTCTTTAAAAATCGTCAAAAGTTTCAACAAAATTCGTCAAAATCGTCATGGATAGTTAACAAAATCGTCAACAAATCGTCAAATATTTAAATTTTACAAATTGGAAACAATTTATTGCATTGAGTGGTTCAAAAATCTAAATTTTTATCAAGAAATTATATTTATGATAAAGAAAGTGATAAGGTTAAGTTTTATTTATTTCAGCAAGTGGGTTGAAATATATTTATCATTTGAAAAGAAATACATAAGAAAAAATATATTTTCATAAAAACATAACAAACATTTATTTATTTCATTTATCCATATTCAAAAAACATTAAATAAAAAATAAAATCTCATTTGCTATTAACTCGAGTTATCTTTAAATGATTAATTTTTAGCGCTATCACTAATTGTTTTTACTGTTGAAGGTGATAAACCAAGGGATCTGTCTAAATCAACAGTCTTTTAGCCGCATTGAAACGATTTATGACGTCCAATTTTAGTTCCAAACGAGTGCATTTTCTTCACTTTGCACTCATTTTCTACACTTCTTATTAAGAACTAACTTCTTACTTCCTAACACTCAACTATACTTAGAATAACTTACGAAACAGAATTAAATGGGAATTGGTCTTTTACACGCAAATAGAAAAATTGAAATGAAATCGTATGTAGCGACGCAAATCGAAATCATTAAAATGCAAAGCGGATTTAACAAATTTTTAAAAAGTGGACCAAATAGGACCGACGCAAATCGGGGCATTCATTTAATTGTAGAATTCGAGTTACTTGTGCTTCTAATGAAAACCACCTGGTTTGTGATGGGAGAACAACTTTTTTTGTTTAGTTTCTAATAATTTTTGTATATCGAAAAATGATTTTTACGTTTTGAACTGTTCCCAATACAATTGTTTATATTCTGTTTTACTGATGCCAGAAAATCGTCATAACACTATTACTTTTAGTTTAAAAATCATCAATCGTCATTTTACTGTATTTTCACAAAAAAATCGTCAAAATGACGAAAAATCTTCACATCTAACAACCCTGGGTGGGATAGTAGACAAAGAAAATAAACGACAATAAAAACAAAAAAGTGCATATAAAAAATGTGCACAAAAACAGAAACTGTGCATAGAAGCAACAAAAGAATAACTATAGAAAATAGAGGCCATTAAACTGTGATTATTTTGTTTAAAAAAGCGAAAATGTTTGTGATTGTTTTTTTGTGTTTCTTTAACAAACACACATACACTCTTATATAGTCTATTGTTCCAAATACACAGCTTACTGTTAAAATGTAGGTTACTTTATTAAACCTTTAATGGTAGATTAGGGACAAAAACAAGACAGTTATAGGAATTAAAAAAAACGCTCAAAATAAAAAGGAATTACGCAGAGTTAGTGCCGTTTCACACACGTCAAGTATGAATCGTCAAGTCTTGAGCTTTTAGGAGAGAAGGGAAAAGAGAATGCCATTTCTTTTTCCCTATCTCCTAAAAACTTAAGACTTGAAGAGTCAAACTTGACTTGTGTGAACCGGCACTTACAGGCATTTTTATTATGTAAATATATTTTTGTTGCTGAATTGCAAAACTCATAGCTTAATACCAATAGCCAAAGCTGAATTATATTGATAAAGTACAATTACGTATATAACTCTTACACTTCTTATTCTTACATAGTTATTTAAAGTTAATTGCTAAGATCTCAACGGAATGGAAATTTTCAAGCAGTTAAGCTGAGATTTCTTGAAAAAAGAGCAAGATAAATTGTAAATTTTGTAAAGAAAAATAGATTTTTAAAACAAACTTTTTAATAAAACTGTAGCTGAATTAAACTTATATAAAAAAATATAGATTGTATCAGATTAACTCCTAATATTTTTTTAATTTACACTAAAAATCATTTCGCTTTATCGTGTTTGTTTACATAAAACAAAAGCTGAATAAGTGTTTTAAATCAAATTTGCTGAATAGCGACTTGAAAGAAATAAAATGCTATTAAAACTAATATATTTGAAATTTTATGGGAAAATTATTAGCTGAATTGTAAGAATCATCATTGAATTGAAAATGTTTAAAGCGTTAAGCATAATTTGAAACCATTATAAGGGTTTTGAAATAAATTTTTTTTAGTTTGATAAATAATGTGCTATTTACCTCACTGAAAATAGTGTTGAATTGTTTTAAATTCCGCTGAATAACACATCTAAGGTAAATTACGTGTTTTTTACTTTTATGTTTGCCGATAAAAGTTTGTTTTATAAAATTAAACATTCTAGCTAATACATGTGATGCTGCTTCGTTTTTGAATGCAACTTAATTAGAAAATTCTTTCCTTAATAATAGCTTTTTAATAATTACCTTAATTAAAGTCAATTTTAATCTTGCTGAATTATTAAAAATTTACGTAAACAAGGTTAAGTGATATACTTTTTTTAAGTTTGGTGTTTTTTTATTTTTAAAATGCTGAATTGCTAAAATCTGGCCAGAATTTCATTTTTTAAATCAATTTAACAGTGTCAAACATTTTTTCAATGAACTATATTATTGGTATTTAATAACGCTGAATTATACCAGCACTAAATTTTTTTAAAAAATACAATGGTTTTTCAGCTACATTATATTTCTGCTGAATTACTTTATCTTTGGCCTTGTGGTAATAAGAAAAAAAAATATTATTTGTCCTTATGGTACAGACAGCTGAATTAGGTTTAAACTTTGCTGAATTAGGCTTTATACCAGCTTTATGTAATTAAATTTAATTTTTATAATTTTTCTGCAGCTGAATTGAGGCCCTATGTTCCTTATAGGAATTTCGTGGATTAATAATTGTAGAATTAATGATAAAGAAAAATTATTTAACTAAACTTTAAATCAGCTGAATTCGGCTTAAACTTAGCTAAATTAAGTTTTACCTAGTTTAAACGTAATTTAAGCCAATCTTTAGCATTATGCTGCTCAATGAAACAATATCTTAGCTGAATTAGATTTATACCCAAATGGGTTAAGACTTTGCGGTTTTTTTACTATTATTGTGCAGTTGGTTTTTTTTTTGTAAAACTAGCACACACATAACAATGTCGCCAAAAAAAGCAAGCACCCATAAAAATGTTGTCAATACCCTGCTATAAGTCTTGTCTTTTTCCCCCTATTTGCTGCTGCTCTCCTGTGTTGAAAAACAAGCAAAAGAATGTGCAAAGTAAAATATTTCCTTTTAATACCACTTTTTAACAAAACAAAAAAAAAAGTAAACACACAGGGTAAATAGGTCAAGGGAGCTGAGTGCTTAAGAGGTTTTAATCTTAAATGGCAAAAGCATGTAGGGTATTTGAAGTTTTAAATTGTTTATTTGTTTGTTAATTTTGTAAATATGTATGTAGGTGAAATAGGTAAGCGATAGTATAAACTAAACAATGAATTTATAAAATTTATGAATTGGAAAATTTAAAGACTGAATAATGTTAAGTAGCTGAATTAAGAAGATTTTTGGTTTTTTTTTTTAAGAAGTTTTCAGCCTTGTTTGAGGTTTTAAGTTTAAAGGCTTGAGTTCACATTTAAGAGTTTTTGCCTATTTTATCTGCTTTTCCTTTAATTAAAATTTCTATACATTTTTTTTATTTACATTTAAGTTTTCTCTACTTTTTTTTAATAGATAATCTAATTTTGTAGATTTCGAATCCGCTTAAATTTTCAAAATCGGTTAGAAAATATAAAAGTTTTAACTGTGTTTTCTAAAAAACAACTTGAATAATATTAATCATACGCTTGGTCTGTTTGATTGAGATTTACTTGGACAAAAGCATAAATCTTGGAAGCTATTGCAGATATATCAATGAAATTTAGTAGGATGGTGTGTGAAACGGTAGCAAAGACCTTAAATTGTCAAAAATTTCTAAGATAATCTCAAATTTTATACTAGCCAGCAGGGCTAGTGAAATTTCATTTAGCGCAACAGTGTCAAAATTTTACTTCCATGAGTATCTTGCTACCGTTTCACACACACCCCATTAGCGTTATTTTCCATGCCACTACTAAAATTATATTAATCATACGCACTGTGGGCTTAACTTGGAGTTATTTTAAGAAATGCCTATAACTTGGAAACATGCTAAGCTTTTTAAGTAAAATTTGGTATGTTAACAAAAAATAAGTTTACCTTTAAGACCTTTTTGGAAAATGGCTTAAACTTTAAGCTCAGGCAGGGTCGAAGAACAAAAATAAATTTTAAAAAAATGTTTGTTTCTTTTTATGGCTGTTCTTAAATTGCTTATCTTGTTTTATAACTTAAAACATAAATTTAATTTGTCTCACGTAATAAAAATTCGAACAAACAAACTTTAACATTTTCCATTAAAAATTTATTTATTTTAGTTCTCAGCCCTTTCACAATTTTTAAGTAACAAATTAAAAATTCATAAAATATATCAACCTTAAAATATTTATAATTTCAATTAGGCTACCATAAAAGTTTATCAAAAAAAACTTTTGCTAAATATTTTAAACACAAAAGGATTCATGGCAATAAAAAACGCTAAATAAAAAAATCCCTTTTGCATTTCAAATCATTCATTAAGATACATTATCTTGAAAACGTAACGTAAACACAAGTGAAATTACTGAAAAAAAGGCAAAAAGAACTGATATAAAAACGCATATACTTTAAACTGTCAGAATAAAAATTTTAATGCCATGATTACTTACCCTGCAAAAGAAAGAAAGAAAGCCAAAAGTAAAAACGCCAATGATAAACAATCCCCATTAATTTTTTTTCAACTTTACAGCCACCCAAACATTCCTACCCATTCATTCACATGGTCTGGTAGACCTGTAATTGCTGGGTAGTGACAGAGGGTGGCCAGATGTTATTCTATTTACTTTTTCTCAAATAAGGGTCAAGTTAGTGGTAAAAAGCTTTTAACTAAGTGGCAGGTGAAATATGAGGAAAATTATTAAAAAACTTGTTTAAATAACTAACTAAAGGAAAGGTAAAGAATGTAGCGTGAAACCAAACAATAATTATAAAGTATTTAAACAAAAGAAAATAAGATTATCAGTTAAATTCCTTTTTGGAAAGATAAAAATAAAAAAAAAATTGCAAAAAGACTAAGGCAAATTTGACATATTTTTAATTGAATAAAAAAACAATTGAATTTTTTTTAATTAAAAGCAAGGCCCATCTATCAGGTCTGCTTACTTGTACAAAAACAAAAAACTTTTTCTTTTAAGCTGTCAAAAACTTACTACCAAATATACAAAGCAAAAGGAAAAAACGTGTATGTAAACAACTTTTGAAAGCTCAAAAGAACGAAAACAATGATCATCAGGCTTCTTGCGCAGAATTTTTTCAATGGGCCTTGATTAAAAGTATACAAATAATAATTGTACTGTACAACAATTTCAAACTTTTTTCCAAAATAACAGGGTTCTGGAAACGGATTCTGGTACAGGAGAGAAAAAAAAAAATGCGTTTTGAAAGATTACATCGGAATTTTATTTTAGAGGCGGCTAAAGCTTCCCTTCCCAGCTATGGCTTCTTCTTGCAGCATATCGGTATACAAAACTATGTTTTCTTTGCTTCTGAGATGTAGGGTATGTTTAGAAACTTCGTAGAAAATATTGTGGCAAATATTTTTGTGGATTATATTTACCCTCTAACTCCCCCTCATAAAGGCATTTTTTTGCAATAATTCTAACAAATTGTAAAAAAAAACCTCAAAAAAGGAGGATATCGGTATATAAAACTATCAGGCCCCTTACAGGATTAAATTCCAATACAAGCGTTTCATTAGCAAAAGAGTTAAGCTGGAGGTCGACACCACGCGTTACTCGCTTTTTCGCAGAATCTTTGTAGTTATACGAAGTAAGTTACATGCACAAAAGCGTAGATGCCTTGAGGCGAAAAGTAGGTTAACTTTCTACTTTTGTAAGCGTCACAAGCAAAGTTCGAACAAATCAGCTGATTTTGACAAATTAAATTTTATTTTTACTTGTGCTGCTGCTGCTGCTGCTGCATAAAAAGCGTTTCATGTAACTTGAAACGAAGAAGGCAAGTAAGGTTAGAAAAGCATGCGCTGCGTTGAGGCGAAAACGCGTGGTGTGGACCTCCAGCTTTTTGAATAAAAATGTGGAACAACTTTCCTAAAAAAATAATATTTTTGTTACAAAAACTAACACAAATTGTTGACAGAATACTCCAATTGTCATTTAAAATTGCACAAATTAGTTTTATATAACTGGAAATCATACTAAAAAATGTTTTCAAGATCAGTCCGTAATTTTTCATAGGCACCGTATAAAGCCCACTTTGGGAATTAATTTTAATATGACTAAAGGGCATAATAAACCACACAAAATGCTTGGCAAACACACACATTATTTCCGTTTGGGGTGTGCCAATAAACAACACAAATATTTTCCGTTCAAACATTAATTTTCATTTTTGTTTTGTTTTCAATGAATGCAGATGCCAATAGTGCTGCGGCAATTTGTTGCTTTTAGCTTAATACGGAGAAGAAATTATAAAATAATTTAAAGTAAACAGTTTTTAAACAACGAGCTGTTTTGTGGCAAGCAATACTACTAAAAAATTTTAATTTAGTATTAAAAATTAATTGAATTGAATACATTTAGCATTAGACGCCACAAAAAGTTTGACAAATATCCAACATGTCTGCCAAATATTAAAAATTTTTAATATTTCTGCAAACATTGCTTCAAATGTTTGTCCAAACAGCAAACACCCCAATTAACAACACAAAATGTTTGTGCAAACGTAAAATTTTGACATGTTTGCCAAGCCATTTGTGATTTTTTTTTGTAAAAGTTAGTCTGTCATAGTTTCATAAGGTTAGAAATCGCTCTGCCAAATTTCGTAAAGATCGCCTCAAAATTTCCTATAGGCCCCATAGCAAGCCCTCTTTAGAAGATCCCATATAAAACGGCCTTTCGAAAAGAAATTTAAGAAGCATTTAATGCCTAAAAATGTGCATTACTGTGTTTTAATTTGGTCTAACTTAGGTTCAATAATTTACGATAGGTCCAATATAAACCCCCCCCTAAAACTTAAACACGCCTAATAATAATTCTGAAACAAATAATGATATAGTTTTTAAATTAAAGCAACAAATTATAATACTGTGAGGTCAGTTTATATACAAATTGGCTTATAATTTATAGACCACATCACATATAAAGCGTAGTCCTGAAATAGTTGAACTCTCGGGGGAAGGGTATTAAAGATTCGGTATAGCGGAAATAAGCACTTTTTAATCTGTTATATTTTTAAGAACTTGGCTTTACTTTTGTAAAAAATAAGCAAAAGCTACCGTTTCCATTATTTTTCTTAAAAGTCTTGGTTGCGTATGTTTAATATTAAATTTTGTATACTTCTACAAATTTTTGAATAACTTGAGCATTTTTTACGGGATCTGAATGGAATCAAAAGCTAAGAAGATAAACTTCAATTTAAATATTAAATTTTTTTTAATTTTAAACTGTGTTTAATACAATTTTTCATTATTTTGCACCATTTGGTTTTTTTAATTGTACTAATGGCCAATTTCACCAAGTTCATTTATAATTAACTATTACTTTAACTGTCAGTTAACAATATGATAATTAAGGCCGTTTTACACTATCACACAAGGTATTTTGACGAAAATGCTTCCCTGATCTATTTATTGTTTGAACATTTTCAAAAAACAATAACAACTTATCATGACAGGGTTGTATTTTCCTTAAGATACGTAAGACTTGTGTGATAGTGTAAAGTAACATTGAACAGTTACTTGGTGAAGTTGGCAGTAAAGCTTTCTTTTAATTATACAATTTTGTAACAATACATTTTTTTTTTTTTTTTGTATATTGTTTGCTATTTTTTTTTTTTTTTTTGCCTACTGATGCATGTTAAAGTTTAAACGAAAACTGCGAAATGTATTTTAAATGACTCTAATTTTCTTCTTCCGCTTAATTAAATGTGGGAATTTAAGATTTTTGTTAACTGTTTTATAATGAATTGAATTATTTTCTAAACTGAATATGTATAAATTTAAATGCAAATCTAATTTAAGTCAAACCGCCTTGTGTAAAACTAATTAGTTTTAATGATTTGTGTTTTAAATCGCAAAGGGAAATGTTAATGTCAATTTGTAAAATTGTTTATCATGAAAGTTAATTTAGAAATGAAAGTTTTTTATAAAAAAATTTTTTTAGGTTCAGTTCGATAAATATTAATGTTTTTCTCTAGTTTTGTTTAAATACTTTTGTTGTTAAGAAAAAAATTGTATAAATGATTAAAAAAACGTATTAAAGCGCAGGCAAATATTTTATAATTTGTGTTCATAATTTGTTAGTCATCATTCAGACTTGCAATTTCGATCGGAATTTTGCTGAAATTCTTAAAAATTCTGCTACGTTTTCCCTGTTTAATATTGACTAACACGGCAAAAAAAAAAATATAGCGTCAACAATACACCGCACCAAACAGTTTACTTAAGTGGGTGAAGTTGTCGCTGATGAACTGCTCTTGGCTACTCCTTTGGCCAAATCATAAAGTTTTAATAGGAAATGAGAGGTCATTCTCAAATTTCTTATCATGTTTTGAGTTTTTTTGAAAAGTTAACTTCAATAGTTTTAGTACGACTTTCGATTGTGAGTTATTCATTTTAAATTCACCAGGTTTTCTTTCCACATTCAGAAAAGTTTACAAAAAATTCTCCACCCTTCTTATTTTTTTAATAAAATTTAATAAAAGTTCTTTAGTTTTTTTATGTACTTTTTTTTAATTTTAATTAAAATTCCTTGTAAATTCTTTTTACAAAGGCAATTGATAAAGTTTTTTTTAGCATTCCTCTATCGTCCTCTTTATTTCTTTAAATTTCTCTAAAGAATTTCTTTTGTTCTTTATATTTAAATGTAAATAAAGAAGAAATTCATAATGCCGCTAAATTGTGGTTTTCTATTTAGTATTTGTTAATTTTTGTAGTAATTTTTTATGAAATAATTAAGGTGTGGGTATTAATATTAATCTCCCTGTTTGTCTTTTTCTAATGTTAAAAAGAAGAACATATTTTAATCATCATTTAATATTCTCTTAATGGACAAGTAACCAACTGTTGCTAAAGTAAGAGTCTTACCCAACTCTTTCCTTTGGATTACCCTACACAACAAGTTGTAAATAGGGTGGGTATACTGAGTTTGTCATTCCGTGTGAATCTTTTTAAATATTCATCTAATGGTGTTTTCATTTCTCCAGAAAAATGTGACATTTTATTTAAACAAATGCAATTTGTTGTCTGTTTCTTAAAAATTTTGCTCCCGAAAAGAGTGAGTTTTTTAGAACAAAACAAGCCACCCTTTTCGGGAACAAAATTTTCAAGAAACAGACACCAAATTTCATTTTTTTAAAATAAAATGTCACATTTTTTTGTAGAAAAGAAAACACCATAAGACCTAACAAGTATATATTCTGGATCTTTGACTTATCTAAAGTTGATTAGTTGATTTTAAGACGGTCGACAACATGCTCGTTTTTGAACAACTCAAAAGAAAATAACACTGTAAGTGTAAAGTTGTTTCTACTTATCCTTAGCAGTTTGGGATTGAAATCTAGCTAAACCGGTTCAGCAGGATAATAGCTATGAATCCAAATGTGGAACCACCATCTTAAAAAATTGATGATTGTGTTACAAAAACTAGCATAAATAGTGGCAAAGTGTACATATTAATTTGCACAAATTCGTTCTATATGACTGAAATCATACCACAAAATTTCGTGAAGATCGGTCCATAACTTACTATAGGCCCCATATAAAGCCCACTCTTGGTAAACACTTTAGTACGCCTTAAACAATAACGAATAGTGCTATGTATTTTAAAAACCTCTGGTTTGTCACAGTTTTATATGAATAGAATCCCAGTGTCAAATTTCGTGAAGTTTGGTCTAATATTTACCAGAGGCAACTTCTGAAATATTGTTATTGTCGGTGGAAGGTATGAAAGATTCGGTATGGGAAATATAGCATTTTAACCAGTGTTCTAAAAAATAAACACTTTATATCGCTCCTTAGTGTTCAGTTCGGTAGATTTGTGGAAAAACACAAACGCTAATAGTGCTTGTATAGAAAATCATTAACTGCAGGTTTAACGATGTCGAACGTCATCGTTCGCATAGAAAATTATATTTAAAACAAAAACAAAATTCGAAAATTTGTTTTTGTTTTAAATGTAATATTCTATGCGAACGTTAACGTTCGAAATCGTTGAACAGGCTGTAATACAAAAATAACGTTTACACAAACAAAACATAGACACAATACACACACAAGCTGTTCGTGATGCGGTCGTTGCTAATATTTTTTGTTTGTTCGCTTCTTTATCAATGTAAAAAAAGAAACATTATAGAACAGTCATAACCACTCCATAGACTCGCGAGCAGTCAATAATTGTATTTTTCACACAGACACGGTCGGCAATTCACATATACATATACAACAACTTTATTCGGGCCACTCCATAGTCTCGCGAGGCAGTCAATAATCGTATTTTTTACACAGATACGGTCGGCAATTCATATGTATACAACAACTTTGTTTGTTGCTTGGTTATCACTGTTATCACCACAATTGTTCTGTTTTTTTAACGAAGAACAGAACAATATATAATGTTCGGCTCTTTCTTGAAAATAGCTACGAACGTTATTAAAGGTTGTGTTCTATACAATCACTAAAAAATAGATATCATTCTTGGGTGTGTGAGCCGAACGCTAAATAATGTACTGTTTATTTTCGAACATTAATTTTAACTTGTTTTCTTCTCCCTCTGTCTTTTTATGTGTGTGTATGAGTTTAAGAAGCAGCAAAAGAATCAGCCATTTTTTATTATAAAAAAAAAACAACAGAAAGGTTTTGCTTAGGTGAATGAATTAAATGTAGTTATTATTGCCTTTGTCGTTTTTGTTTTTCTTACATTTTCTTATCCTGACATGAACAGCAATTACAGTTAATTGAAATATTTGTTGTGGTTTTATATGCATATACTTACATATGCTGCTTCTTGTTTCGTTTTTTATATACATACATACATACTTATGTACACACAATTTGTAATGAGTCCTAAACAGCAGACAGTAAAAACAGTAAAACAGCAACAAAAACAATAAGGATAATAACGACTACAAAAGTTATAATAATGATGATGACAAAGATAATAAATATAAACTGTACTAGAGGGTACTTGTTTGTATTAACCGTGTGTTTATTTAAGAGTGTATGTATGTATATGACATATGTCGTATTAATTTATACTTACAGTGTACATAAGTACATATATAGCTATAAAATTTACGCATATTTGTTGGTGTAAGTGTTTATTAAGGGAACAAATTACACAGACTTTATAAAAATAAAAAAAAAAAAACGCGCTGCTGTTTAATAAATTTCTTTTTTTCTTAATATTTTTGTAGTCATTATAAAATTGTTGTCATATGGCATGATTGTGGTGTTTATAGAGTTTATGAAATCAATATTTTTATTCTAAAAATATCACTTTTTTCATTTGTATAAAAATTTTAGACACAATAATGATAATGATATACATATGTACATAGTTTCTTGCTAGCAAAAAATAAAGTAGGCAAAATAAGAAAATAAAATAAGAAGTACAGGGTCGCAGTTTTGAATTTTGTATGACTTTAATTATTTTTTTTTCTCTTCATTATTTTTTAATTTTGTGAAAAAAAAAAAAAAATAACAAAACATAGTACCAGCAACGCCTTGGCTAAGCCATTCGTTTTCCGTGAAAAAGCAGAGGAAAATTCAAAATTTTTTCACAATTTGATAATGAGCGAGATAGGCCTATCTCCTAAGGCAATAAACAAAACTGAAGGATTTGGACTACGGATCATTCTAAAACAGCGCATCAGCGAGAATTCCACCTACATATTTAAGTGTATTGCTTAGTGCAAATTGGCCCATATTTTTTTTAAATTACATTGGTGTCTTCATAGTCTTCGTAGATGAGACTGTGTCTGCTCCTATATGAGGTTCCCCAAGTTGAACCCTTCGTATAATTTAACGTTATTGTTTTCATGTTTTTATCATTGTATTAATCCTCTGCGATGCCCCTTAAACCTGCGAACTGCATTTTCTGCACAAAGTTATAGGGACAGACAATCTGCCGGACTGACGGACATCGTAAGATCGTCAATGTGAGAGTCGATCGGTATATTAAATGGTCGGCCTAGAATCAATATTTTACTTGAACACACAGCACAAAAAAAAAATGATTTTTTATTGGTCATTTCATTCAAATGTAAAAAAAAGTTCTACAGACAGGTACAAAAGTATAAATGGGATTAAAGATGGAATTTAAATATTTGGTACCTTTGAAAACATTTAATACACTAACGGAGATTGAACTAGTATCTAACTAGTACAAAAATATCCATTACTAGTTCTCAACTGTAAACTTTTCTATACCATCTTAATGCTCAAATTAGCAATGAGTGTCCTTGGAAAATCACTAGTATTAGTGGTTCTAGACATGTACTAGTACATTTGGACCACATTGGGTGCTTAAAAACCAGTTTGCTACTAGTTCTTGTGTAAATGTTGAAAAATTAGCATTTTGCATTACAACATTTTTTTATAAATGGCACAAATAAATGATTTGAAATCAAATTTATGAAGCTGTATCAAAATACAAATATGTTCTCGAATATTGGTTCTGTTGCACAGTCTATAAGTGGTGCCCTTGTACTACATCTAGTTCTGGTACTAAATAGCTCTAGTGTTTTAAAATAAAAACTGTAACCCCGTTAGCACAAGTACCTCTTGTTCTAGTAATTGTACTAGTAGCATTTTGACAATAAACTCCTAATCTCCTGCCGGGTAACCTACCAATATAACAAAAATAAAAACTGCTGTCTAAAGTTTGCAAGAAATGAAAAATGGGGTATTTACAAAAATCACATTTTTCTAAAATAACATTTAATATTTTTTTAAGAGAATGCCAAGTCCACAATTACCAATATTTTGACCTAATTTTTTGGCAGCCATAGTTTTAACTAGTGTTAACTATTAAATGTCATTAACATTTAGACTTTTGGCCAATGAAATTCATTTCCGAGCCACCGTGCGCCGTTGTCAGTCCAAAACGGCGTGCTAAACAAAAAATGGCCAGCCTTTCAAAGCTTAACAAAAAATTAATGCTGTATTTAAAAATTAGTTATAATCTTATAAAAGAAAAGAATTCAACATTTAAACCCAATGCATTGCTCATTCTGCGTTATTTTTTGTACTTATGTATTTTATCTATGTATGTATGTAATAAAATTCTAAATACTTTAATAAAAACTATTTTCGCTACCACTTTACATAGAAATTGAAACTTTAATGACTGAAATGTATGTACGTATATTGGTTTTTAAGCTTAGCAAATAACATACATACCCAGCGGTAAATATTGAAAGGACCGCAAGTGGCAGGCCTTTTTGAAGGCCTGTATACTCCTTTCTAAAAGATTCGCTTCGCATGATATCCTGCCTTCTAGAAGGTATAAACTTCTTTTTAAAAGACCTTCTGAAATATTCAGTACACATTCGCTACTCCCTTCTTTGAGAAGGGAGAAAGGAAGGTGTTCAGTTTTATTAACTTTTTATTTTTAGTGACCTTCCTTACTCCCTTCTTTGGGAAGGGATCGAAGTTGTTTTTAAAGGAAGTGTGGAAGGCCTTGCGCCCAATGACAACCTGTGTAAAAAATAAGTATGGAATGCGGCGAGAAGGGCTTCTGACTGCTTGTGACTGCTAAATAAGGCCTTCTATTAGGCCTCTTTACTCCTTCTAGTTACCGCTGGGTATATACATATATACATATCGTCGTTCGTAAATTTTTATGTTCTATATGGTTATATTTTACATACATATGTATAATATAGAACACAATAATTTACGAAAGACGATATGTGTGTACATATGTATGTATATTAATTTCTTGTTCAGTTCTTATAAAAATAAACCTAAAATTTTATGTTACAAACAATTTGATTTATATATGTATGTATGTATACTTACATGTGTATAAGCCATTTACAAAAAAAATCGAACCTTATTGGTGTGTAGTCATACAAAATTTACAAGAAAACTCAATTAATGTTGGCAAAAAAAAAAGCAATAACAACATCAATAATAAATAAACAGAGACAATACACATAGCAAAACACCTGCAGAGAGGGAGCATTAGAAAATAACGGTAAATATAAAGCCAATCATTTGTTGTTAATGCATACATGTAGGTAGGTATGCATGTGTGGGTGTGTAAGTGAGTTTATGTATGCAAACTTTTGTAAAGGGATTTGAAATCATGTTTTTTTTTTTTTTTTTGAACATATTGGTTAATGTATTTTTTCTTGTTTGCAAACCTTAGTGGTTCTTCTAATTGTATTACTCCTAAACATTTTTAAAGCAAAAACTCAATTCATAAAGGGTAATGTAAACATGTAGTCTAATTTTAAGAGCGTATAGTTGGCAACGTTAAACTAACTAAGTGCTGCCCCTATTTCATATACATACATACATAAATGACTTAAATGTTTTTTTTAAGCCAATTTTTATTATTTTTTACAGATTAGAAGCAGATTTTGAAGAACACCGTAAAATTGTTGTGTTGGACTTGTCTCATATATTGCAATTATTGAAATGTAAGTAATTTTTATTTTTAAAACTAGATACAAACAAGTAACAAACCTTTATATGTTTAATTTAATAACTGAAAAAATATTTCCTATATGTATAAGTTTACAATCTATATATATAAAAATAAGTTGCATTGTGTTAGTAATTGATGTTCTCTGAAATGCGTGAACCGATTTTGTTTCTGTAAAGTTCACGTTGAAGGTGACGTCAATACCAAGGTTTTTATGTATCAACGGTGTTCAAATGTGTATTGTTTCATGAGTTATAGCCATTTTAGTGAACACTGCATTCATTCATAAACCTGTATTTATATTCCCATACAAATATCAACAAATGCCCTCCATTTTGAACTCCTCCGAAACGGCTTGACCGATTTTTATGAAATTTTGTATGTGTATTTGTTACGTATGAGAATAGGTCGTAGAGTATATGTTATATCGCTAGAGGGCGCAAAACATTCACCCTTATTCTATTTGGCGTCGTCAACAGTAAACAACGCCGTTTTTTATGTTTTGTTTCAATTTCGTATTCCCGTTGGCAATATTGCCATATTTCGATGACAGTTAACATATGTTTGGTATTTTCTAAGAAAAATTGCCGTTGTTGTTGCCTTTAATTGCCTTTGATTTTATCGACGGCATTTTTAGTGTTGTCTTGTGCTTCTTTGCGTTATGGTTTGCTGCAATTTTGATTTGATATTTTTCTGCATTTGTGTTGTGTTTTGATATATTTTTTGTAGAAATATGTAATTGAAAAAATTAACATAACAACCAAGTGCCAGTTCGAGAAGCTAGTGGAAGAGCTTGTAAAAAATTCAACACTAGCCAGAGGATTTTGCAGGGTCTCTTTTCCTAATAAATTAAATATCCCTTGTAGAGATGGTGGTCTTGTGTTTTTTTTTTGAGCTAAAATTTTTGTGTGGGTTCCGTCCACACAGCCAATTACACCTGGAAATGCAGCTTTTCAAAGAAATACACCTTTAGTTTATCCATTGTGGACAAAGTTCTCTCTCCATGGCTTCCAGAGCCTCGGACAAAATTTTTAAACTAGTGGCTGGGACAGTCCAAAGTGGAAATAATTTCCAACGCTGAGCTGGTACGACCCGGGGTCAAAAACGCAATGTTGCTGCAAATTATATTATGTTTGGAACAAACGTTCCCTTTTTTTAAATGACGCTCTATTATTTCCAACACATGTTTAGAAAAAGATTTATTCAGCCGAAAATAACTTTCAAATCCTAAAATGTTTAAAAAAAATCCATTAGGCACTTGGGAAAATGTAATTTAATAAAAATTTTTGTATTTAAACATCATTTTTTTACAAACAAATTTTTATTTAACTTAAAATTTCTCTCAAATAGTACAGAATTTTTTTTCTTATCAAAAAAAAACAGTAAACAAAATGAATCAGCTGATTCTTATATTAGAGATGTGTTCTCTATTTTATTAACATTATCGATAAATAGTCAACGGCGTTATAATACTCTTACAAAATACCAATTTAACATAGAATTGATGTTGTCTTTGATAAGAATTGCTGTTGCCTTAAAATTGCCGTTGTTATTGCCGACGCCAAATAGAATAAGGGTGATTGCAATAGGGTAAAAGGCTCCCACTCCCCAATCTTCTAAGCTAATCAACCAGGTTTTCTTAAAATTTGGCATGCAGACAATGTAACGTCTGAAAGAGAATAAGGAATAGGGCGTGAAATATTTTAAGAGGGCTAAAAGCTCACCCTCCCTATATCTTCCTAACTAATTAACCGATTTTTTTAAATTTCGCAGGCAAATAGTGTTACAGTTGGAGAGAACTAAAGCCTATAGTTTTTATTATTTAGGGCGTGAAATAGAGCAATAGGGGTAAAAGCTCCCCCTCCCTCTATCATCTTAACTAATCAACCGGTTTTCTTAAAATTTGGCATGCATACACTGTAACATCGGAAAGAGGACAGGGCATTTACTAGGGCAAGAGGGGTAAAAGCTCCGCCTCCCTATATCTTCTTAACTAATCAATTAATTTTCTTGAAATTGGGCAGGCAAATAGTGTAACATCTGGAAAGAACTATAGCCTTTAATTTTTTCTTAAAATTTGCCTAGCAGACACTGGTACATCTGAAAGAAATAAGTTATGTGGCAAAACAACGTTTGCCGGGCCAGCTAGTTTTATATAAAACTAGCTTTACACGGTGCTCTTCGCTACACTGCTTTAACGACGTTTGAAGACTCTCCCTTTAAAAGTTTTTCAGTTGAGATATATTTAATATATTCATCCTATTGGAGGTATTTCCCCCCTGTGCCTTCCCGCTTTATTTTTATTTTTAAAAGTGTAGTATACAATAAAAGTGACTTCCACAAAGTTTAAACATTCTCACTATAACAGTTCTTTAGATATTTGATATTAAACATTGGCGTCCTATGGTGGGTACCACTTCCCCCGCTGCTATTTTAGTTCAATTTTGGGGCTCAGAAGATCCTACTACCAAAAGTTCAACAAAATGGGTGCAGTTGCTCTTATTTATATTTCTATCTATGAGGGGTACTGCTCCTCCCCTGTCTACCCCGCCCATTTGTATACTGAAATTTATAGCTTACTATAATAGTAGCTTTAACCACGTTCTCCCTTTAATAGTTCTTCAGTTGAGCGATATTGAATACATGCATCCTATAGGAGGTATTACTCCCTTGCACCTACCCGACTTATTTTTATTTTCAAAAGTGTAGTATACCATAAGAAAAACTTCTACAAAGTTTGAACATTGTCACTATTACAGTTCTTAAGATATGCGATATTAAACATTGGCGTCCTATGGGGGGAACCACTTCCCCCGCTGCTATTTTATTTCAATTTTGCGGCTCAAAAGATCCTACTACCAAAAGTTCAACAAAATGCGTGCAGCGGCTCTTAAGACATGCGATATTTAATATTGGCATCCAATGGGGGGTACCAATTCCCCTGCCCCTATCGAAAAAATAAGTAGCCTATTTTATTTTTAGGGCTCACATGATGTTACTGTACAAATTTCAGGTAGTTTAGGAGACTATAAGCCAACAAACAAACAAAATTTTTCATTTTTATATATATAGATTAAACAAAAAATCCCTAAAACACCCACCTCCAACAAAAACTATAACAGCCTGGCCTACGATGTCGACCGCTATACGACGAGTCGATCTGCAATGCAAGCGAGCGATGAAATATAATAGTTTTCATTCACATTTGCGCTCCACTATGAAATGTTATGCGACCACAAATGTCAAAATCAGTCACTTGTTTTGTGGTTGTCGACATATGTACATACATACTATGTAGGCATTTTGTTGCAATATTAAATGAAATAATTTCTTTAACACTAAATAATTTTTTAAAATTTTTTAGTCAAATTTCTTCGACCTTTTCAACATTATTTTTCGTAATTAATTTTCGAGCTCAAGATCAATTTTATAATTAATATTTATTATTTATCCAATATTTTACTATCTTCTTCAGGGATGTTTGATTTTTTTTTATTATTTTTCATAACTGACAATTTTGTTGTTTTATTGAAATTTTGTTTTAATTTTTTTTTACCAAATATCCCTAAAGAAAGTATCCATTGAGATAATTATATGGATAAATAAGTAGTAAAAATTATTTTTAGAAAATTTACCTTGAACTTGAAAATTTATTATGAAGAAATTTTTTATAATAATATTAGCCGTGCCCTCGACGTTGCCCGTCCGGTGTTAATTTGTTATCTAACTATAGAGTCGGAGAGGCAGAAATTGCTCCTCTGTCTCCTATTGGTCCAAGTCTCTTCATTTCAGCTTTGAAAAAAAACCTTTAAAATTTTATCAAAATTGGTTAGATATTTTCGGAGAGGCAGTAATTCTCCCTATGTCCCCCTCTTGGGCCTAGTTTTAAGAAAAAGCCTTTATACATACATCTAAATTCATCAAAATCCCTTCAGCTATTTACCAAATAAAGCGTAGCAAACGCAATAGTCACTTTCGCATTCGGTCAGGAGCGGACAGATATACTGGAGGTGGAATGGAGGGTGAACTGCGAACCCACGTTAAAATGGCTTTGTTTTTTTGAACTTTGATCTCTTGTAAAATATGTATTTAATGTATGTAATATAATTAATATTTTTTGAGTTATGGAGGTATAGTGTAACCATGTATGTATAGCATATGTCCTATAGGAGGTTTTAAAATCGAACCGGCAGTTCCGGAGATTACCTGTATTAACATACAAACATAGACGCATACAAACTTTTCAGCTTTATAATATTAGTATACAGTATTCCACGGATAATTACCTCGACAAAAATGCCAATATTTTTGGGTAATTATGCGGGGTAAGCATTTAAACGAATACGCTTAACTACCTCGTTGAGGTAATTATAAGAATACGTTTAACTACCTCATTGAGGTAATTAAGCGAATTCGTTTAAATACCTCATTGAGGTAATTAGACGTATTTATTTACAAGATAACTTAACTTTGATGTATGAAAAAATTTAAGACAGGAATTTTTACTTTTATTTTATTTTTATATTTATGCGTTTAGAGCTTTTAATGAATTTTGGTATCGATTTGTTTGTAAATAATTCACATGTTTTAGCCATTGCTGTATTTTTATTGCACACATATTTTAAGTTATTAAAACATATTTTAATACATGCTCAGCAAATAAAAAAATTGCTTAAAATTCTGGTTAACAGATGAATTTTCTGTTGCTTTAATTTCGCCACCTACATTAAATTTTCACTGTACAATTTTAAGCCAAAGAAAGTTTTTGTTGAAGATAAATGTTTTTCGCAACTCATAACATAGAAACCTAGACGCATCGTTTAGTAAACGATCGAATCAGAAACACTTTTTTAAGTAATCTTTTCGTGTCCGTCCCTCCATCTTGCTGGTTGTCCATGTAAACCTTGTGCGAAAAGTAAAGGTAGCAGTTTTTAGATAATTTGATAAAATTGGGTAAATATGTTTAATTGTGATAAGCGAAACCTACACACAGAAAAAAATACCAATGTTAAAATAACATGGCGAAATGTTGATTGAGAATCATGGTAAATTTCTGCAAAAGTATGCCCTTTATTTAAATTTATCATTATTTCATATTAATTTTAAATGAAAAATATTAAAATAATCTTAAATCACGTTTATTTAATAGTTTTCACTGTTAAAATAACATTGTTCAATATTGAATCCCAAAAAAGCTGTTTTATATTAAAATCAAAAGTTTATCTTGTTAAATTAACATGCATACACACTTAAGTATGTACATCTTTTTATTTTCATGTTTAAAATATGTTATAAAAAGAAGACAATTCCCGTATTCTTTTAATTAAAATTATTTAGTTAAATAGTACATCAAGTTTTCAAAGAAGAATGATGACGAAACGATATCGGGCTATTCTGCTGATGCTTCTGTTAACAAAGGAGATACAAAATAAGTGAAACATGTGTTACAGTGGTAAGTGCTTTAAATTATTCTTAAATAAATGCATATGTTGTCTTCACACTGTTATATCACACTCCAACCAATTTGATTCTACATGAAATTCACGTTGTTTCAACTTTAAATAACTTTCATTCAACGTGATTCGGATTGTTATTTTAATATTAATTACATTTTGCTCTAACTTTACTGCAATGTTAAATTAACATGAATTATAGTTATTTTAAAAGAAAAAAATGTTGTTCGCAAGTTATTGTTAAATCATGTTAAATTAACATGAAACAACAATGAAGCAAAATCACTACTGAAAAATGTAAAATCAACCTTGTTTTGAACGAATTTACATTGATTTTTTTCTGTGTGTATGTAAATTGTAAGAATCGGTCTATAATATCACACAGTACCCATGCAAACTTCAAACCTTAATCTCTTTGCGAAAAATATCTCATAAATTTTGTGTATCTAGATAATATATAACTCTTAACATAACTTTTAATGCAAATATTAATTTGTTGAATATTTTGCTTTTGATCAAGCAATATTTTGTTTTTAGGCATATTTTTTAAAAAAAATTTTAGTGCATATTTTTAAATTGTTAACATGTAAAACTTGGTTGCATTACTTGCTGAGTTTTTGTCAAATAGTACTGAGGCAATTAAACGAATGAAATTTAGGTATAATTTTGTTTTGGGAGTTAAATTTTTAAGGCAATTATCCGAATCGGGTAATTAAGCGTATGGCAATTAAACGTGGATTTTTGTTTAAAAAATGGAAGAAAAAAAACGGGGATTTAAAACTCGAGGTAAATAAGCGTGAAAGGCATTTAAGCGTGGGGTAATTAACCGGGTTATACTGTAGTTTTCTTTAAAACGTTACCCCTTATACAATTTAATTGCTTAACTAGCTTTTACTAGTGACATCGTTCACGTAAAATTAGAGAAAGATTTAAAAAAAGGGTTTATGCTTTCAAAGATTTCCAGAAATTTTAATTAATTTTCTGCATCTATACTTATTTTAGGTTAAAATATTTCCACATACAGGACATGCCACCAAATAGATTTATTTATATCTAAGGAACAGTAAAAAGCAAAAAGTTATATTTGCTCTTATCGCACCTTGGTGAAGGGTATGTAAGATTCGGCATAGCCGAATATATCAGTCTCGCTTTTTTTTTAAATAATTATAAGAGTTTTTTTTTTTAATAACTGTAGACAAGTGTACATATACATATTTAGAAGATTTTGATAGTAAATTATACTAAAAGTATTGATAATTTATATAATTAGCTCCACTTAAATGAAGTGGCATTGCAAGTAATTGTGGTAAACAATATTCTATATTTTCCCACACTTATTTAAAAGGGAACTTAGTTTTTTTTTTAAATAATTTAAAATATTTAAATGAAACGTTTTAAGCTTGAAAACAAGTAAGAGTGCTTTAGTGGACTATGCCATATCTTTAATGCCTTTCGCCAGATCACTCACCCACTAATGCAAATTATCATCACGTTCGATTTAACTCTATAGTAAATGTTAAGTCGCTTAACATATTCAATAGCAAATGTTTAGTCGCTTAATTTTGTCTTTAGAAAAAGACGCTTAAAATTTTCTAAAGACAATATACATTCGCTTCACATATTTTATAGAAAAAGTTAAGTCGTTTAACATTTTCAAAGTCGCTTAAGTTTTTTTTTTGTAAAAAACTTATTTTTACTTAACATAATTAAAAAAAATATTAAGGCGTCTAACTTTTTTTTTGAATATTAAGTTGATTTACAATTTCTATAGAAAAAGTTTAATCGCTTAACATTTTCTATAGAAAAAGTTAAGTCGGTTAAGTTTTTCTATAGAAAAAGTTTAGTCGCTTAACATTTTCTATTGAAAAAAGTTTATTCGCTTAACATTTTCTATTGAAAAAGTTTAGTCGCCTAACATTTTGTATAGAAAAAGTTTAGTCGCTTAACATTTTCTATAGAAAAAGTTTAGCCGCTTAACAATTTCAATAGAAAAAGTCTAGTCGCTTAACATTTTCAATAAAAATGTTTAGTCACTTAACATTTTCTATAGAAAAAGTTTAGTCGCTTAACATTTTCTTTAGAAAAAGTTTAGTCGCTTAACATTTTCTTTAGAAAAAGTTTAGTCGCTTAACATTTTCTATAAAAAAAGCTTAGTCGCTTAACATTTTCTATAGAAAAAGTTTAGTCGCTTAATATTTTCTATAGAAAAAGTTTAGTCGCTTAAAATTTTTTATAAAATTATAAGGACATTGTACAGTCCCTTTACATATTCTATAAAAAAAAGTTTAGTCACTTAACATTTGTTTTAGAAATGTAAAATCGCTTAACTTTTTTTGCAGAAAATTCTTAATCGCTTAAGTTTTTTGTAAAAACTTATGGTAACTTAAGATTTGAAAAAAGCCCCTTTAGTTTTTAAAAATGGATTTTATATAAAAATATATCAAATGCTCACAGATTACTTTTTTTTGAGCGTGTTTGGTAAAAAAAACGTAATGCTGGGTACACACTATGCAACACATTTACGCAATCTAGTGAATTAAATTCATTTTCATTCATTCCAGGTTGCATCAACATCAAAACGCTTTGATATTTTGAGGTTGCATTGAAACAGATTGCATGTAGGTTGCACTGTGTGTGCCCAGCTTAATAAGACTTTAAAAGAGACAGAGAGAGTGAGAACGAAAAACGAGATATCATTATTATTAGTTTTGCACTAGAGTTAACTTGTGAATGCGCCAAAAACGCAAAAAATCATCAAATGTTAAAAACAAAGTTAAAACTGAAAAAAAAGAATTTTATGATGATATTAATTAAAAATGGTTGAGAAAAAAGCTTAGAAAGTATTTTTTTGTAAAATACCTAATTAAAGCACAATAAAGATTAAAACAAATTTAAATTTAAAAAAATAATTTAATTGAATTTCAATAAAATTTGTTAACTTTATTTTTTATTAAACTCTAAAAAGAAAAATAATCAAACATATGTACATACATGTACATGTGTACCTTTTAAATATTGCTATTTAACTTTATTTTATTTTTTTTATTAAGCTTAATTTCTTAATTTCTTTCGAATGTTGTTATTAATAAAATTTTTGATCTTGTGACATTCATGTGACAGTTCAATAACAAAAAGGCATGTTCTATTTAATTAAAAATGTTATTGAAATTAAAACAAAAAAAAAAAAATAATAATAAATAGCCAAATAGAAACAATTATTAATTTCTTATTGTACTCTGACAAATTCGTTGCAGCTTTTTTTGAAATTTTATATATTTACTAAAAGAAAAAAAGTAAAATGGAAAAGGTAAATAAGCCTCCATAAATATATATATATATATATATATATATATATATACACATATTGAAATGCATATATGCCCTGCAAATAAAATTGGACCACCTGATCCATTTTGATAAAATGGACTACTCCATGGACTGGTCCGATGTAATGCAAGCATGGACTATGTCATTGTTAAAAAGTGTTTGTAGTGAGACGACATTTCTTCGTTTTTTAACGACATGCTTTCGTTTTTAAACGACTTCAAAACTAATCCTCTTGTGTACACCATGGAGTAGTTTAAAAACTACTCCTTAGTGGTCCAAAGGTGGGTTATATGGTCCTCTCCTAGGACATCGTAATGTTAAATAGACCAGGTTTTTTCCATACGTTTGGGTTAGTTTTGGACTAGTCCTGGTCCCTTGTGGACTACTCTTTACACGCGTGTTTGGACTGGTCCTATTATTTGCAGGGTGTATATGAATAAATATGTATGTGAATATATTTTTTTTTTGTTTACCAAACGAAAAATACCCAGCGGTAAATATTGAAAGGACCGCAAGTGGCAGGCCTTTTTGAAGGCCTCTATACTCCTTTCTAAAAGATTCGCTTCGCATGATGTCCTGCCTTCAGAAGTATGCCTTCTAGAAGGTATAAACTTCTTTTTAAAAGACCTTCTGAAATATTCAGTACACATTCGCTACTCCCTTCTTTGAGAAGGGAGAAAGGAAGGTGTTCAGTTTTATTTACTTTTTATTTTTAGTGACCTTCCTTACTCCCTCCTTTAGGAAGGGATCGAAGTTGTTTTTAAAGGAAGTGTGGAAGGCCTTGCGCCCAATGACAACCTGTGTAAAAAATAAATAAGTATGGAATGCGGCGAGAAGGGCTTCCGACTGCTTTTGACTGCTAAATAAGGCCTTCTATTAGGCCTTTTTACTCATTCTAGTTACCGCTGGGTAAAAGACAAATATAACTAAATAAAAATATATTGCACTAAAGAAATGTTACATACAAGACAAATATTCCATATAATTCAGACATATTTGGAGTGTTGCCATAAAAAAATAATTAATGCTGCCAATAATTCTATTATTTATAAAATATTAAAAAAAAACCTAGCAAAAAATTAAAAAAAAATTAATGTTAATTGTTTAAATTATTTTTGTAATTTTAATCGCTTCTTAATTAAAGTTACATTTTTGAACTGTATCAAAACTGCATTCGAAATAAAGCAGGCATGAACCAAAACTAACCGAGAACTAAATAACAACTTATTATTGTTAAGAAATCAGTGGAATGTTGATTCAGACCTCTATTTAGTCTTCATAGACTTAAAAAAGGCTTTCGACACAATTGCCCATGATGCCATTTGGAGAGCACTCACCTTTTATCGCACCGATGAAAGTAATAAATATTATCCAAGAATTTTACAAAAACGCAAACTGTCGTATACTTCAATAGCACTGTATAAGGTTTCCATTCAAACTTTTGTATGACAATAAAATGGGTAATAAAATGGCTGATGAGCTGGCCAGGGCTGGTTCTAACGCGCGGATGATAGGTCCCGAGCCCTTCTGTGGACTAAGTTGGGCAGGGGTCTAGTCCGTCATGGAGGACTGGGCTCTGAGCGAACATAGGGGATACTGGGTATCGCTTCCGGGAATGCGTCAGGCAAGGAGATTTATATCTCCCGGAAAAGTAATGAGGACGAATGGTCTCGGCAGACGGGATCAGCGACTGCTGGTGGCCTATTTGACTGGTCACCACACGATCAAATACCACCTTTATCGGATGGGCCTGGCTGAGGATCAGGAATGCAGACTATGTCTTGACGGGGACGAGACGACGGAGCATGTACTGTGTGTCTGCCCGGCGCTGGCATGGGCCAGGAGGAGGCACTTGGGGCATGGTATAATCACCCCTTTCGCAAACAACTACTCCCATGAAAATATTCCCATATTTTTTTATTTCGTATTGTGAATGATTCCCATAACAAATTTTTTGGGAATGAATTCCCAAACTTAAAAAATTTGGCATCACCAATGTTTACTCCCGTGAAGTTTTTTACTAAAAAAATTCCCAACAAATGTTAATGTGAACGAGAAGGGAACATGTAAATTTTTATTTGTATTCTAAGGTTGGACTCAATTATTTTTCTTTTTTCTTTTATTGAAGGAGTTTTAATTAAGAAAATGAAGATACACACTATTCATTATTTATTTTATTATATTTTTATTAGTATCTTATTTTGTATATTTTTCTTTCACAATACAAGCACTAACAAGTTATTCACAATAGAGACGTTTGTTTATAAAATACTAACAACTAATTCACAATAGTAATTTTTACTCCCAAAATATTTGCGATACCGATTTGTTGGGGATGGGAATATAGGTTTGCTCCCATATAACATATTCCCATAACATTCGCGATAGGGGTGAATGTGTGCGTCCCAAATCGGTAATATATCGGCAAAGGCCCTGGTTGGGTTCCTATGGGAAGCAGAGGGTCTTTTGGCCAGCTAAGGGGAGTGGGTACAATAGACCTAACCTGGTCGCGGTACCTGTCACTGTGGGGAAACCTCCCCGCTTTATCGTGGAAAAAAATGACAAGGCTGCAGGTATTATCGCAGTTGCATTTGAACGTAGACTAAACGTTGTTATCGGAAACACAATGAACAGCAACAGAGGCATAACGTGGGCCTAGGCGGACGCCTAGCTGATCTAAATTATGTGACGACATATGCCTTCTCTTGCACAACGATTCGGACATGATGGAAATCATTAAGATGGTAGCAAGTATAAAGCTGCAAAGACAGTTCTCAGAATATATAATATTCCAAAGAAAAAAGTAATTATAATAAAAGCCACATGCAGCAGTCCATGCATGCTTTTTCCAAGATATCTAACTACGGGACGTTTGCTACCTGGATAGCATCATTACATCAAATTATGGATCTTCTGAAGTTGTCTGCACCATGCGAACTTGAAAAGCATTTGGACAATTAAGCAGTGTGTGGAAATCGCCATCAATTTCCAGCCGCACAAAAATTACACTTTAAATCATTTTAATCAGCATGTGGTTATTGTTAAAACCCTAAAAGCTCTTGTTATACGACGCTAAGTGATGAGTCAATGAACCGCAAAATCCTCGAAATGCAGACGAATAAGGACAGCCTTATTACCCTTAAAAAATAATGGCAATGCCGTGCGTGCTTCATTCCCGTTGAGAGGTGCTTTAATGAATTGGCAATACTATTTATGCTTGCGGTCAAGCTCGTGTACATATAAATACTTGACCTAATATCTAAATTAGTTCGATTTTAATTCCAGCGTCGTCAATGTTACACACACTAAGAAAAATTTTTCTTTATTAAGCATTTCACACTACTTCCAATCACTGTATTTCAGTGTAAACATAAATAATAAAACATAATATGACTTTCACTAAAGTAAATCAGGAATCATTCGAAAAGTTTTTGTGTACAGTAGGGGTACAATCAAAATAAGGCCCTATCACCACGCTGTAGCCGATGTTGTGCTGAAACCGAAAAATGTTTCCTCAGGTCATTTCGGAACAAAAACGTTCCGCGTCGAAGCCGATTTCTGAAAGGCCTTTAAGATTTTTTTTTATTTTTTCAAAATTTTTTATTTTATAATTATTTAGCTATTTACATTTCTTAATGTAATTATATGATTATAATCAAAATCACAATCTAAAAACTATCTTTGTTAAGTGAAATTAACTTAAGATTAAGAGTTCGTGTTGATTTGCATTGGGGGAAAATATATTGTACGACTTTGATGGCGCGTTCCGCACAAATGTTGCTGCGTTGTGTTTTTGGAATTCTTGATTCATCTTTCACTCAATGTCTTAGAAAGCATTTCTGAGCATTAGTAAAGCCCGATAACGATTTTTTTAAGGCTTCGAAGTCATTTTTATTGTAACAATGGTCTGAAAACCAAATGTTGTACCAAGGGCCACATATAAAATTTTGAAAAAACTGAGTTGCAGTTTATCTCAAAAGCTAGTTACAAACCTGTTTATGATTTGTATGGATAAATAAGTTTCACAAACTAGTTTATCACCATAAACATCTTATAAACTGTTTATGGTGTAGGTGTAAATGCATTATTACTGATCCGAAACTTAATTTCATTTGACGCGGAACCTTTTTTAACGATATCGATAATCTAAAGATGCAGTTCTTATTTTTTTTTTATGCACAACATGGTATGGATAGGGCCAAATTTTAAAAAAGTTGTATCCCTAGTGTACAGCTTTGTAAGTGCTTGTGTTTTCAAAAAATCAACAAAATATCAACAAAAAGCACCGACACTGAAATTAAAAAAACGGTAAATAATAACAAAAGCATCGAGTACAATAGAACATATCGTCACCTAAAATGCAAAAGGGCATTGCAAGGCCGTTTTTGATTGATTTTTGTTCGTTTTATCAAACTTCATGTTCACAACAAATTTTAGATCCCTGCGATCAAAAATGGCTATTTTTGCTTCTCCTTTTAAATTTTAGGTGAAGATATACAAAAACTAAAATATATTTAGCAGCCGTCTAATCAAATGATTTAGGACCGTTCAAAGATCAATTTTAGGAAATAATTATTATCAGTTCATATGTATGAAGATATTCATAAAAAAACTCCAAATGCATCTCTCTATGCAAGTTTGTCTTTGGTCTATGTGTGCAATCAAAACATTGATACATGTGTTGAATGTTCTGTTTTAGTTTTAATGCTCTGTTTCATCGCTTTGTTTTATGCTAAACAACATCGTGCAGTTTTTCAATATTTTTATCATAAAACAAAAAAATATGTATTTTTAGAAGTAGTATGTGTTTTTTGATGAGAGAGTAACATATCGATGCCTTACTTTCTCAACTTCTCAATACTTCGGTGTTTGGGTTAAAGTTAAAATGGAATTATTAAAGAATTGATTACATCTACAGTGGTTGTCAGCTTATTTGATGCAAGCAAAATTAATACATTAAAATCCATATAACTTTAAAATTATTTTTGGTTTTTGAAAATTACTTCAAAACTATTTATTTTTTTATTTCATATTAGCTGATATCTTAAAGAAAAGTAAGAAAAACAAAAATAACTTAATTTTTAAATGAAGCAGCTTATTTGATGCAACAAATTGTGAATACAAATTGTTTAATGATATTTATATTTAATGTTTAAATTAGTATTTAGTATGATAACCGTTGTGGTCTACAATTGCTTTTAGCCGATTTGGCATCCAGTCCACCAATTTTTGTGTGGTTGCGACCGTTATTTTGTTCCACTCATTGATTAAAGCACTTTTCAACGTTTCTTTGCTGGAAATTTGGTAATATCTTATATTATTTTACAATAACGCCCATAAATTTTCGATCACGTTCAAGTCCGGAGATTGTGCAGGTGGTTCCATTAAATGGGGACAGTTCCATATTAGCCATGTTTGAACAACATTGGACTTGTGCCTAAGATCGTTATCTTGGTAAAACCAAAAATTTCTTCTTAGACCCAAATTTTCAGCACTTTGAATCAAATTTTCGTTGAGGATGTTTAATTACATTGATTTGTCCATATTTCCTTCAATAAAAAGTAATTTACCAACACCCGCTGCCGCCTTGCAAGCCCATACCACAACGCTTCCTCATCCATGCTTCACTGGTGCGCGAAGGTTTTTTGATTGCAGCTGAGTATTTGGCTTCCGCCAGCCATATGGCCTTCCATCTGACCCGAATACATTAAATTTCGATTCATCTGAAAATATGACCGTATTCCAGAACTTTGGCTTTTTGGAAATGTGGGTCTTTGCAAACGCTAATCGTGAACTTTTATTTTTTGGGCTAATAAAGGGTTTCTTAAGTGGTACTCGACCATGAAAGTCATATGAACGTTAAACGCGCCGAATCGTTCATGCCCTACACATCTTCCCAACACCAGTGGTCACTTCATCAGCTATTTTTTGTACTGATAACCTTGGGTTTTCCTTGATTTTTCTAATGATCCAACGTTCATCACAGTAGACAAAATCTTGTTAGGAGCAATTCTGCCCTTGTTTTCAATTCTATTCTCCTTTGAATAGCGCTCTATTATGTGCTGAACAGTAGATGAAGACAAATTTAATATTTATCCTATTTTGCGTTGAGTTTCACCACTTTTATAGTGATGAATTACCAACTTTCGCTGTTCTATTGTTGTCCGCCGACCCATATTTAATAAAACCTGCTTTTTACTCTCAGACTCGAAAAAGAATACTAAAGTTATGCAAACTTTAATAGAAAATGGCAAAATAATAAATAATTGCATTTTATTTTTAAATATAACGGTAAAATTACAGCTAACTCTTTCTTGCATCAAATAAGCTGACCGATTCCAAAACAGTGTATTTTTTGTTATAGTTATTTTACTTATGAAACAAAAGAAAATATTATAAAACAAAAGCAGTTTTTTTATGAGTCTATGTTGCCAATTAAGGTGATTTTTGTTTCTCTTTAATATTCTTATTACTTTACGAGTTACACGGACTTACGTTTTTTAGATTTGCTTGCATCAATTAAGCTGACAACCACTGTATGTATATTGTATTTAAATAACAAGTTGTTGCAGTGTTAGAACACAAAAATAGCAGTCGTTTGATATGAAAGAGTTAAAACCGTATTTTTAAGTTACGAGGTTGAGGAAGTAAAGGCTCAGTTAGCCGGGACTAACAGTAACGTTGCAAATCAGCTGTTTCATTTTGTTGTATTTAAAGCAATTAGAACGATTACAGTTAGCAGTAAGATGTTACGTCTCAATCTGTAAGAAATAGATTGGTCTTACTTTTTTACGGTAAGGTTACTGTTACTGTTACTCCCGGCTAACTGAGTCTTAAGGCATCGATACACTAACTTACAATCCATTGTTTGTGCTTGTGCAGCTCTTTAGTATAGGCCCCTTTAAAGCAAAATATTGTCACTGTTATGTAATTTTTAATAAAATTATTTTTATAAATCTAAAGTCTAGCATAACTTTTTGACCAGCGTGAGTTTTAATTCACTACCACTGTTTATCATTAACTTGTGTGTAATTATATTGATTTTTATTATTCTTTAAATTAAATTGAAATCGATGGCGAATTTATTAAAATAAATTTAAATATATTGATGTGTTCTAAAATAAACATTTCTCAAACTTACTAAAACTGGAAATTCCAATACTCTTTTAATTAATCAAAAAACAAATATACTTTTTATTGATATCAATCAACACTTGGCGTTTTTGTTTAAATTTGCTTGTATACTTAATTAAAATGTACATTTTTCTAAACAATGTTGTTGTTTAAAGGAATTCATAAATTTCATCTATATAAATATTTTAATAACGTATGCCAATAAGACTAATCAAACGAAAAAAAAAACACACAATTATAAGATTCACACATAAAATATAAAACACAAAATTTGTATTATACTAAGAACAACACAAAAAAGGAAATAATAAAATGTCGAAAAAAATTCTTCTCACAATAACTTTTAGTAAAGAGAAACAAATTAAAAAACTTGAGATATTTATCAATGATGTAGATGATATTTAAACAATTATATTCAATAACAGCAAAGTTTTTTTCTTTCTTTTAAATACAACAAAATGACAGGAAATGATGCCATCAACACGTATAAACAATTGCAGTTTTACAGTTATCCGCAAATGATTGCATGATTTTTTTAATTGTGATTATTTAAATCAAATTATCAAACATTTGTAAATAACAAGTTATTGTAAAATGAAAGAAATGGCAACTTTGTTTTTACAATTTTATTAAATAGACAATAAAACCAACTTAATTGGTATTAAACTAAATTGAGAGGGAAAGTAGCTCGCGCATCATTGTCATTATCTTTTATGGACAATCAGGCCGTCCTTGTTTGATTGCATTTCGTTTTTTTGTCTTTTATTTGGCATAAATATAACTGTACCGAGTGTAAGAGCACGATTGCTTAAAAACCAATTGTTAATTTAAATGTAAGAAAACGGCTTCTAATACGAGTTAAAGTTTTTGATCTGTTTGTCTTGTGGGGAGCCAAATATATCTCGATTTGAGTAGGGGGGTTACCATTTAAAAGTCAGACGAACAACTAATGGAGTATTATTTAATACTCAGACTGATTAGTTATGAAGACCACAATACTATACGAAGGTTTGGGTCGTTTGGAGTCTTTGGAGGAGGCTCTTAATTTGTGTGATACCTTTGGCAATATAAAAGCAAAAACATTTTAAATTTATCAACCCAATTATGAATAAAAATTTCCCCAGAAATTGTTTCCTTCTGCCATTTTTATACCCACAACACAATAGTGAAGAGTGTATTATGCGTTTGTGCTGATGTTTGTGACAACTTAAAATATTGGTCGTAGACCCACCTATAAATATACCGATTGGCTTAGAATAACTTTTTGTCAGGTCGCAATTTTGGTGGTAATTTGATACAAATTTGGTACATTGGTGGTTCTAATTAGCGCAAGGACCAAGCCTTTTGGCCGGACATCACATGGTCAAATCAAGTTCTCTCCTCATAAGGACCCAGATTATGTATACTTTATAGGGTCTTAGATCAATATTGTAGAAATTTCAAACGGAATGACAAACTTATATATACCCTTTTCCACCTGAGGTGAAGGGTATAAAAAGTCACCATTATCTTCAAAATGAGAAAAAAATTACTAGTAAACCATTGTGGCATAAATGTTAAAGGGCTATTTATTGTCTGGTTGGTACAAAACCCAACAAAAAAAAAAAACACATACACACAAAAGACTCCATTTATCTGTACATTACACACGAAATATTACAATAAAGAGCTGTATGTATGTAAATATATATGGATATATGTATGTATGTGTATGAATACTGAACTAAAGCAAAAAATTAATTTAAGGCAAATTTGTATAATCAAAATGTTCCTTTTAAGAATCTTAACCAAATGAATACAATTTCAGAACTTGTTTGTATTTATTAAGCAAGAAAATAATAAGATTTTCGAGAACAAAACAATAAAACTTAATTTAAGTAGTTTCTTACATTTATAAGTGGAATAAAGAGCATAAAAGTTACAATATAACGAAAAAAAAATATATCCCTAAAAGTTTAAAAGAAACTTTCTTCCTTTCCTTTCTTCATAAAAATAATTTAATGAATATTAAATTTGATGAACTTTAGCCTAATTAAAATATCAAAATTTGGATTAAACCCCATAAACAGTTCAACAAAATAACCACAATACTAATTATTGAAACTTATTATAGGTTCATTAAAATAAATCCAGGTTGTCTTTGTAAAACGATAATAAATTTGTAAGTGGCTTTACTTTATCCACTCCTTTAAGTTTTCCCTTAATCTCAAGCGAAAAGGGTATATATCGACATATTTACGATTTTAAAAAAAGCCCTAAATTAAAAAAATTTAAATTGTATTTTTGATTGATTATGATGCATCGTACCAAAGTACACGTTTCTGGAAAATTTTACACTCCTACAATTAAAAATTAAAAGGGGTTAAATTTATATTTTTGTAAAAACCTTTTATTGCTGTCTTACTTCAATGCAAATATCAATGCATTAAAAATATACATAAATATTTTTTATTTTCACATACATTTGTAAACAACAATAAAACTTTTATTTTTAATGAAATACAAATTTTAATTGCAATCATACATTTTTTTCAAAATTTGTCTTACGATCATTTCGCCTTTATCGTCAGATTTTTTTATATATAACTTATTTGCATTTCTTTCTTTACCCATTAGAAAAATTCCTATCCCACTCAGTGGTTTTTGAACACTTATTACTTCTGTTTTCTTTTTTTACTGTTGTAATATAATAATCCGTTGAAGCATTATATTAACATAAATTGTAGGTAATCCATAATCCTAATGTATTTTCAACACAAAAACATGCACGTTCATCTGCAACTTGTTAGTAATAAAAAAAAAATAATAATAATAAACATTCCTTAAGTACTTTACACAAATACACAATAAAAACCAGAACATTCTCTTAATAAAAAGATGGAGAGAACATGACTTGTAGGAATACAAAGAACACTTAACAAACAACCACGTAAATAGAATTTGCCCATTTTTGTTAAAACTTTTACTTACATTTTGCCCAAGTTGAACAGTAACGTACTTAGAATTGAGTTAAGTGTTGACGGAAAAACGGCTACTCTTTGTCTTGGGAAAATTCTGCAATTTTTATAGATTTTTCGGACAGAATTCAATACGAATTCTAGAGAAAGTTTCTTGACAAATTCTAAAGATACTCATACATTTTGCAATATTGTTATTGAATAGCCCTGCAAATAATATTGGACTACTTGATACATTTTGATCAAATGGACTACTGCCTGGACTGGTCCAATGTAATGCAAGCATGGACCATGTCATTGTTAAAAGAGTTTTAACGACATGTTTTCATTTTTAAATGATTTCAAAGTTAATCCTCTGGAGTATACCATGGACTAGTCTTAGGATTACTATTTTGTAATGCAAAGCTGGGTTATATGGCCCTGCCCTTGGACATCGTAATGTTAAATAGACCATGTTTTTCCATATATTGGGGTGGCTTTGGACTAGTCCTAGTCCCTTATGGGCTACATTTTACATGCGTGTATGGACTATTCGCATTATTTGCAGGGAATGGATACTGCACAATTAAATTGGCTGTGTGTATATCATATTAGTGGGTGGATAAAATCAAAAGTCACCTTAAAGGGATTTTCGATACTTCGCACAGTGTTGGTGGCGCTTTGTTACGAACTTCAAAAATGTTTGATGTATTATTTTGTAAAAAGTTCTCTTTGCACCAATTTTTATTCCGCAATACAACAAACACAAATTTATTTCATAAAGATTTATTTGCAAAACTATTGCAAAAATTTGCTTGAAAGCATGGCGAATTTATGTAAATGGTGGTGGCAATACTACAACAAGTAAAACACCCAAAACACAACATTGTATTTTTTTTTTTTTTTTTTTTTTGCTTTCCTTAGTCGATATGTTTTGTTTATGTTTTGACATTTCTCTTTCTAAGCTTTCAACTCCACCTGAAAATTAAATTTGTCTTATGAGTTTACCTAACATTACTACAGACCAAAACAATCTGCCCTCGCTATTGATTTGAGTGAGCCTTTTTCAAACGTGATTTTTTCACCTCTGGTATACTGAACGCTCAAAAGAAAACCGAAAACACGCTGGCTTCATAGGTATCAAAAAAAAAAATTTGGACAACGATAAATGAACTAGTTCTCCTACCGTGCGAATAACAGAGAACAAAATTTTCATGCAATTATTTAGAAAATGTGCAAAAATGATGGAGAGAATTTAGGATACAAATTTATAATCATTCTAAAATGAGCCGACTCATCTTAAACTAGTGATTTCTATCAACTTTTCGATTAAGTTTAATGACAAAACAAATATTCAATGACAATTTTACTTAATTAACGATAAATAAATTTATCAATTTTTTGTCGGCTACTACACAAGTCGGGTATACAAATAACAAAAAAAATATATAACAATAGTAATAATATGTAAGAAAGTATACATTATTGGATGTCAAGATGAAAAATTTTAAAAGAAATCATTTTGTAAGAGGAATAGTGTTAACAAACGTGTTAAATAAAAAGTGGCAAAGGTAAATTAAAATAAACGAAATATAAACGACAGTTACAGTGATAGTAAATTTTAACTAAACTTGGTGAAATTGGCGGGCAATGTAAAAAATTAAAATTAAATTTTTATCTGGCAACTCTTACTTTTGAGAACATTTTTCCGTTATACTACATACAAGCATTATGTGTTTGTTAACTTATTTATACAAATCTGGATACAACAACAGCAACTACCATTAAAAACAACAATAGCAACAACTACGAGTGCAAAAAAGTAAATCTTTGTTTTGTTTATCATCAAGCAGACAAAAGAACTAAAAAAAAACAGCCACATTAAATGTGTGGCTACAATAAAAAACGCCAATGTGTATGGCGTGGCGTATACGCAATAATTTTATTTTATTATTGCTCTAAGATATATTTTTACCAGTATACGTAAAAAATGATATAAAATGCATAAATTTTTTGCGTTTTAAAGTGTATTAATTTGCCTTGTTTGTATCTTTCTTTTTGCCAGATGGAACAAGATATTTTTTTGGTATTTTTATGGATTTTTAGACATTTGCATGCGGTTTATAAACGAAAATATTAAAATATTTGAAAAATTTCATTACAAATAAAAAGAATATTTATGTTTATTTTAAAATTGCAAAAAAAAAATAATAAGCAAATGGTTTTTAAAAAATAGTATTGAAATTTAAATAATTAATAAGCAGTTATTAGTATTGTGGTAATTTTATTGAACCGTTTTACGGTTTTGAATCCAAATGTCTGTATATTTTAATCATCACAATAAACATTTTAATAAAAAGCCAAACAAATTAATGAAACTTATTCAGAAATTATTCATAATTAAGCTTAATCCCGTATAATGATTAAATATAAAAGAAAACTTATTAACTTTTTGATCAAAATATCATAACTAACCAAATTTACTAGATTGGTAATGCTGAAATAGCAGAACACAGTTATTAAACTGAAAAAGTGAAATTACTTTTATCGGTAAAGCCTGTTACTCTGTTCAACATTTCAGGTGAAGTGCTGTCAAAGAACTTGTGCGGAATTTCTATGAAATAATGTTGATAGAGCTTTAATCTGTTTATTTTGTGAAAAAGTTACGAAATGTTTCTAGCAGAAATTTTTTACAACTGTGAAATAATATCGTTGCGTGGAATTTTAAGAAAATGGAAAAAGTATTAACTAAATATTAAATAAGAAAATTTTAAAACGCAATGTGAATTTCTGTAGAAAGCAACAACAAAATTAAAAAATATTTATGACTTTGTTTTTGTTTTCAATGTAAATCTTTTGCGTTGCTTTGCGTTTTACATGATTAGGGCCTTAATTTTTTTATATTCTCAATTGACCATTATCTTGTAAAATCGTATGATAATAAAGGGTGATTTTTAAGAGCTATAGGAAAGTTTAAAAAAAAACACATAAAATTCAGAAAAATGCATGAAATCTTTATTTGAATCGATAGTACGGTCCATATAATTTAAAGTTTGAAGATTATTTCATGCAAATGTTGACCGTGACTGCGCCTCAAATGGTCCATCCGCTTAGTCCAATTTCGGCATACTCTTTCCAACATTTCGGCCGGTATGTCATGAATAAATGCTTCAATGTTGTCTTCCAATGCGTCAATTGAAGCGGGCATGTGTGTATAGACATGAGCTTTGACATAGCCCCACCAAAAATAGTCTAAAGGCGTTAAATCGCACGATATAGGCGGCTAATTGACCGGTCCCGAACGTGAAATAAAATGTTCACCGAACTCGCCTCCCAATAAGTCCATTGTTAAGCGTGCTGTGTGGCATGTGGCACCTTCTTGTTGAAACCACATGTCATGCAAGTCAAGCTCTTGCATTTTGGGCAAAAAAAGTTGGATATCATCTCACGTTGTTGAGTAACAGAGGCCCAATTGCTGCGAACGGCGACGAATCGATAATTGATGGTGATCATTAACACTGGCCGATAAAGCTGCGATATTTTCTTCACTTCGAACTCTTCGTGAGCGGGTTGGTGCTTAAATGTCGAACAATGTAAATTTGGTGCGTAATTTAGCCACAATAGCCCGAATAGCCACTTCAGTGGGTCGATTAAACTGACCATAAAATGGAAGAAGCGCGCGATGAACTTTCTTAACAGAGCACGCATTTTGATAATAAAGTTCTATAATTTGCAAGCGTTGTTCGTTTGTTAGACGATTCATGGTTAAATTACAGACCAAACTGAAGATGTTTGACAGTGAAACAAAACACGAAACGTGCGTCAGCTGTTTAGACCAGTGTTGCCAAAAAGATAATAGCTAAAAAATCACCCGGTACAACAGGCAGTTCACAAAAGTGCTACAAAGGCTAAAATAGTATTTTAGTACTTAGCGCTTCAGAACACTTTGTGAATTTTCTAATTTATTATTTAAAATGTTTAATTAATGTTTAATTAATTAATAAAACTTACATTCATTATTTATTTAATTTTTTTTTCTAATTTGCTTGCCTTTTTTTCTTATTTAAGTTAAAGGTCTTTTGTATTTAGTTTTGTGGAAATTTCCATTAAATAAATGATATTATAATTGTGCGTATCCAAAAATACGCACTAAAAAATTAATCAAATTTTACTTTAATTATTTCTTTATCAAAGTGAACAATCGATTAATGTTTTATTGCTTCAGTTTTTTTTTTATATTATTATTGATTCTATTTTTTTTTTGTGCATACAACATACGGCGGTTAAACAACAACCACACACTGACATACCAATTAATTAAAGTAATATCCAATAAATTTGTTACCCACAATAATAAATAAAATGAGATACATATTAATAGACTTTAATTTGTATCTTTCTGTTTATTAGAATGTATAATGTACAATAACTATACAATCAATAAGCAAAAAAATAATAAAATAACATAATCTAATTTGTCTAAATGACGCCGTACCCAGTTGGGATTGTCACATTAAAAACCAAAACAATAAAAAAAAGTAAACAAAAACCTTAAAGATGGGTACAAACACAATTAAGGCGGTAAAGCGTCATTAGTTAATCTGCGTTGTCACAATTTTTTAAGGGCAACCAGGCCGCTTTGGTTAGTCTGTCTTTCGTGCGTTTTGCGTGACATTTCGCATTGGCTAATGGCTTTGATTCGTAAACCTGCACCGAGCTACGGCTTTTGCCGTTTTTAGCATTTCCCACATGTTTTTTACTTTATTTTTGAGCCTTGTGTTGGTGGAGAACCATATGCATTTTGCTATGGAGTTACTGGTGAAGTAACATTCAATTCTCAGATTGATTACTGGTGGTGTCCCAAATACTCTGGAGCGGATTCTTGCCTTTCTATACGAACGCCTAGGTCGAGCAATGACTTTTGGAAGAGGCTCGTAATTGACGTCGTTCAATTGGAATTAGCACTCTAGCAGTTTGACAACAAGAAAGCTCAGTCACACAACATAAAATTAAAGCTTAAAAAAGCAGCAAAGCGTTAAGCTTTGGTCACACTTAACAAATATTTGACGGCCCACATGTTACCACTATTATTATGTATTAACCCAGCCAGCAAAATACAAATGTGCAAATGTCTGACTTCATTTTTAGAGACTTCGTTCAGATTTCTGTCAGACTTTGAATTTACTTACTGTCTGGCCGATTTCTGATCGATTTCGCATGGATATATCGGGGGAATTTATTTACAGAAATGTTCAATAGAATTCCGACGGAATTCATTCAGATTTGTCTAACGAGACTTATTATTTTTTTTTTTGAATAATGACAATTGTCATTCAGTTGGAAATTATTTTAATTTTATTTTATTTGTTCAAGATAAAAAGCATAAAAAAAGGTATGTGTAAAATTTATAATCATGTACATATTTTGCAATAAAATTATTTCTTTCGGCTATCAGTTCCAAAGCAAAAAAATCTCTGCTAACACATCAGAACTTTCCACGCCTTTTTCATTAGATTTCTGTTAGATAGATATCAGAAATGCCGACAAAAAACCAAAATTTCCACGACATGTCTGTCAGAATTCGTGTCAACCACTTCATACGTTTTTGGATCAGAAATCTGACAGAATTCGTATACGATTCCGGCTTTTTTGCCGACGTTTCTCTCAGATATCTGAATGACTTCGGATTATTTTGCTGGCTGGTAAACTTTGTTCAGACAGCATTTAACAATTTATTAAAACATATTACTTCGATTTTTTAATGATAAAGTTTAGTTAATAAAAAAAAGTTAAAAGAAAGCTAAAAGTTGTGTAGTCTAGTGGCTACGCCTTTTTCAAAAAAATAAAAAATTTGGTCAAATATTTGTTATTTGAGAATACCTTGAGTTAAATAAAAACATGGCGATAATTCTTATTTATACGATTTCCGTGTGACGTGCTAAATTCCCAATTTTTCATATTTGATAAATACACTGAAATTTATTGTTGAGGGAAAGCGCATTTCACTGGTTGCTTAGGCCAGCTCATCAGGATACCTTTTTCAAAGATTTTAGAAAAGCCAAAAATATTAAACAAATAAAACCCTAAAGCGAATAAGAATTATAAACACTAACACCCCTATCGCGAATGTTATGGGAATATGTAATATGGGAGCAAACCTATATTCCCATTCCCAACAAATCGCTATCGCAAATATTTTGGGAGTAAAAATGTATATTGTGAATTATTTGTCAGTGCTTTATAAACAAAAGTCTATATTGTGAATAACTTGTCAGTGCTTGTATTGTGAAAGAAAAATATACAATATAAAATACTAATAAAAATTTAATAAAATTAATAATAAATAGTGTTTATCTTCATTTTCTTTATTTATACTCCTTCAATAAAAGGAATAAGTGTTTTAATTTAGTCCTAATTTGGAATACAAATCAAAATTTACATGTTCCCTTCTCGTTCACATTAACACGTGTTGGGATTTTATTTAGTAAAAATACTCGCGGGAGTAAAAATTGGCGATGCCAAATTTTTTAAGTTTGGGAATTCATTCCCAAAAAATTTGTTATGGGAATCATTCACAATACAAAATAAAAAAATATGGGAATATTTTCATGGGAGAAGTTGTTTGCGATAGGGGTGTAAGTCTTACTTGTAACAATATCAAAGCTTAAACAAAACACCAATAATAAACAGTGGGTTTATCTTTTCTTACATACCCCTACTATTGGTTGGGTTCTTTCCGACTCGAATTGTAGTTGAAAGTGGGTAAAAAGAAAGAACAATATTAAAAAACAAACTGCTTCATTCTATTGTCTTCGTAAGAAAATAACAAAAAAAAAAAAAAACAATTTGCCAATTTAGTTTTTTGCACGGGCACATACTTCTATTTTCAAAACTGTCTTGCATTTTTGTTTTTGAGGTAAAGCCTACTGTCCATGTAACCTTATACGCAAAGTGCACGCCGCAATTTTAAAGCTATTGTGCTACAATTTGGTACATACGTTTCAATTGTCATTAGACGAAGCCTATTGAAAATGGTGAGAATCGCTATTATTTTGAATAAAGCGCTTTTCCATGAATCTCAACCTCTTAATAATTATGTACTGCCGGGTACATAATTGACTGCCCATGGGTTCCGAATAGGGTACACTCTCGAAAATTTGTCTTTTTATATGGTGGTGTAGAGTCCTAAATATTTTTTTATTTGTTTGATATATTTTTATATAAAAAGTAAAAAAAAAAACAAGAAATAAAAGTATTCTTACCCATCGGAACCACTTTTATTTCTCGTAATTTTTTCGTAACCAAACAGTGATGATATTGCCACACTTTCAAATTAAAGTTTTCGTTAAGTAAGTGCCGGTTCACACACGTCAAGTTTGACTCGTCAAGTCTGGAGTTTTTAGGAGAGAAGGGAAAAGAGAATGCCATTTCTTTTCCCCTCTCTCCTAAAAGCCCTAGACGTGTGTGAACCGGCACTAACTGAAATATAGTGAAACAGAAAATCTTTACCGTTAATGCCGGTTCACACATGTCAAGTTTGACTCGTCAAGTCTTGAGCTGTTAGGAGAGAAGGGAAAAGAGAATGCCATTTCTATTTCTAAAAAGTGCATGTTAACCTAACCGACAGGGTTTTAATTTTCGTTTTTAATTAATATAATAAAAGAAATAGTTTTTCTTTCAAAAGTATTATGTAATCTCTTCTAACCTTTCTACTGAATCTTTTATATAAAATGTTTCAAAAATGTATACATTTGTAGAGCTGGCATATAATTTTTAGTAAATTTGGAATTAAAATTAAATTTAATTTTGTATTTAAACTAAACTGTATTAAAAACTAAATTCTCTAAAATAACATCTGTCTGTAGTTGGCATATATCTATGGCATTTTGACAAAACATCTTAAGTCGAGATAAGACTTAAACACGATGAAAAAATCGTTTTTTTTTTTTTTCAAATAATAAAATAAACTAAAATTAAAGAATGAAAATGAATGAAAATTCGTATGATTAACAACATTTTTTCAATTTTTTTAATTCGACTTAAGATGTTTTGTCAAAATGCCACAGATATTAAAACTCTGCCATAAAACCTAAATTAATTTTTTTTCTAAGTTTATAACATTAAAAGTAGATAAACATTCTTCAAATAAACTCTAGGCATTTGCATAAATTCTTATTAGAAAAACTAGACAAACTACAATAAAAATTCAAAAACCACAAATTGTCTTAATAAAGTACTTGAATATAGACAATTCTTTGCCCCCTCTTAGCTTATGACAATATTCAATTTATCATAAATTACTTATTGACGTGATAACAATCTGAAATCAGAAACAACTAGTTGTAAACCTAATAATAACTAATAAAATAAAAACACAATAGAGAATATAAAAAAATAAATAAAATAAAACCGCAACATAAATTGTTTACAAATAAACCAAAAAAAAAAAAAAAAAAAAATTCTACAGCATGAACTTTAAGTAATTCCTTTTTTGAAACCCCCTTCTTCTAAAGCAAAACTGTGAACAATTCTTGTTTTCGCAACAAAACTTTTGTCGTTTACTTTATTTAGTCTTAAACTATCACCGAAAATTGTTACATTAATTGCAATTGCTTTAGTTTACAAATCATTTTATTTTAAACGAAATGACGGATAAAAATTTTCTGATTTCCGGCGTATCCATTAAATCGAGTGCTCAAGGTCCATTGAAATTGCCAACGCGTAAATTCTATAATGCTGTTTATTTTCATAACAATCAATATCACCATGAAGTGGCTAATCATTATAGAGATTTTAAATTAAGACGCCGTATTAGGCAACGTAGAATAAAAGTGAATTTATAGTGTAACCACAAAGCTGAGGCGGGCAAGGAATTGGCATATGATTATCAGCAAGAATTGCCAATGGCAACTCATGTATTTCCCAGGTAAAAAAAATTTAAAAAAAATTTTAAAAAAGTTAATACAAAGTTGTAAACAAGTAAAAGTGATTATACGTGGCTGTGCGAAATCATACATACCCTTCGCCATAGTAGATGTTGAAAAGCCTATTGTTCCCTAGCTCATGTGTAATGTTCGCTATCGTTTTAAAATCCTTATTATGCGAGCATATTTGTATGGGCGCTAGGTAAAATAAATGGTCGATTTCGATGAACATTTTCAACTCAGATCATGACTCATTTTAAGCCCTTTTCAACAATCGTAGACCCCTTTCAGACTCGGCAAGTTACTTACCGAGAACAATAAAGTCTGTACATTTTTTTTCCTAACCTTACCGCTAACGTCTACTAACCAAGAGTTGCGCAAGAGACTTACTCAAGTAACTTGCCGAGTGTTAAAGGGGTCTTTCTCTGCGTGTGAAATAACCTTTGGTTAATTTCAAATTTTTAATTTATTTTTAATTTTATTTTTAAAATGGGCTTGGAAAGAGAAGTGCATTTTAATAAAGATTTCTTACAGCTTTTAGTTCCACTTCAAAAAAATTATATTTTTACGCCAATTTTTTTTTTTTTTTTTATTTATTTATCAACAGAGTATTTTCTTCTCAGAAATGGGTAAGTGTGATAACAAGAATACTTCCTTCTAAAAATTTTATACATTAAAATATCTGGTCACTTTTTCTTTCTCACCAACAAAAAGACTTTCCAATTAAATGTTATCATTACTTAACTTTTTGAAAAAAGTAAAAAAAAGCTTATAGAAATATAAAAATTAATAAAAACCAGTTTTTAAATGTTATTTGGAAATCGCAAAAAAGCCTTAACACGATTTTTTTTTATCGAAATTGAGTATTTTAGTGAAGATCCCAGTAAAAATGTCGCTTACTTTTTCAAAATGAATAGCTTCTTTCACTCATTATTAAGTAGCTTTCTTCTATAGCTCCTCGTCACAAAAAGTAAATGGAAAAATATCAAAACTAGCGTTTTTACAAGCATTTTTAAGCATGCAGTTTCTACAGTACTTTTCGCTTATAGTCACATCCTTCAGTTGCAGCATAATCGTGGACTACATATATCGCTAATGTAATAATAAGCTTTATTCACACATATGCCGCTAAGAGGCATATAACTTAATTCAAATTTAATATATTTATGTGAATAAACCTGTAGAGATATTTATTACACCAACAGCAGAGCGGGCTTATGGTCTTGCAACAAAGTTGCACACTGTATAAAAATATGTAGTTAAAAAATTAATAAAATATTTCATCTCGGATACCAAGTCAAAAAATATTTTTTTTTTTTTTGGATTGGAGAGTTGTTGTCAAAAATTTAAGGATTTAATTAATAGTTCTTTTGGTTTGTGACTTCGAAAACAAAAAGGTACTTGGTACATTGTGCAATAGTCGAGTATGCCAACTGTTTGCATCCAAAACAGATGGCGCTAGAAACATAGTTTTTGCACGGACCGTTACAATCAAGTACTATAGTGCAAGAGTAGTGTTAACTCCTAATTATCTCATAAGAAGTAGTATCGGGTTACACCACTTCTGCGCTGTTAGCCTCATATGGCAAATAAATGTGCTTAAGTATATCACAAAATGGACTAAAACGTAAATACTTTTTATTAAATTTATTAATAGCGACAGAAAATAAAGATAAAATGGACTATGTCGCTAACGTGACTAAAAACGTTAGTGACAATAAACGAAAAATACTGTTTTATGTTTTTACCATCTCCTGTGAGATTAAACATGGTCTTATGGCTAATAAATTAGTGAATGTTTAAACGCTGGTTTAGTTGAACTAAACCTGAATTTATATGAAGTTTAAACTCACCAACTATAAATCAGTGTCCCATTTATTATATGTAGTTAAAATAATATGTGGCAGCACTGCTATAAATCTTGTCAAATGCATATGGTCTGTTTTGGTAGTTTTAACGCCCAATTTTATATGTTTACTGATTTATAGATTTGTTGGTTTAAACACATTTTAAACAAAAAAAAAGAGTTTTACTTACTTTGATTTATTAGCCCTTAATATCACAAAATAAAACTAATAATACTGCTAGACAAAGCAAAAAGATGTAGCTTAATATATAAAATAAATATTCGAATTCAAAGAAATTATATTTTAGTTTGCTTACTGGTACCGCTTTTTTTCGTCAAATATTTGCCAAGTGTGCCCGTAGCTTTATGCTGGGTACACACTATGCAACACGTTTACGCAATCCAGTGAATTAAATTCATTTTCATTCATTTCAGATTGCATACACATCAAAACGCTTTGATATTTTGAGGTTGCATTGAAACAGTTTCCATGTAGGTTGCACTGTGTGTACCCAGCATTAGGGTCATTCTAGATGAGACCTCTTATCTTAGATTTGTTTGTATTTTTCATACTAGACAAAAACCCGAAATTTTGTTCTTAACAAATGGGTGAATACGTCTTTAAGCATACATAAAGCTACTAACACTAAATTTGGGACATCTCAAAAAATGCTTAGTTAATTATTTTATGTAATTATGATTTAAATTGGAATATTTTAATTCCTATAAAATGAAAAATATTAAATAAGTTTGCAGGTGCACGTGCAAAAAAAAATTAACTGGCAAATCGCTTTTTGTTAATTTTCTTGTTTTTAATTTTGTTTTTTTTCGATTCGGAAAAAATCCAATCAATTGCAGCAGGGAAATTAAGAAAATATAAACTCACTGTTTATTGATGGTGTTTTATCTAAGCTTTAATATCGTTACAAACAAGACTTGAGTTTTTGTAATTCTCATTTGCTTTACAGTTTTATTTATATAATAACTTTAGCTTTTCCAAAATCGTTGGCAAAAGGTTTCCTGGTGATCTGGCCTTAGCAACCAATGTAATGCGCATAGGAACTAACTTATCCTCCAACAGTAAATTTCAGTGCAATTATCATTTATCTTGAATAATGAATACAAAATTTTGTATTCCCGAAAATAAATTTTGTAAAAAAAGGCTTTTATTTTCAGTTTCAAACATTGCAAGATACGAAAAACTTTTTCTATGTGTCCCAATTGAAATGTGAGTAGCGTACATACACCCTGCAAATTATAGGACCAGTCCAAACACGCGTGTAAAGTGTAGCCCACAAGGCTAGTCCAAAAGTAACCCAAACGTATGGAAAAAACATGGTCTATTTAACATTACGGTGTCCTAGGGGAGGACCATATAACCCATCTTTGGACTACAAAGGAGTAGTTTTAAAACTACTCCATGGTATACTCAAGAGAATTCGTTTTGAAGTCGTTTAAAAATTAAAGCATTTTAAATATCGAAGACATGTCGTCTCACTATAAACACTTTTTAACAACGACATGGTCCATGCTTGCATTACATTGGACCATTCCATGGAGTAGTCCATTTTATCAAAATGGATCAGGTAGTCCGATATTATTTGCAGGGTAGTTAAAAATAAATATAAATTACACGCAAAACTAACACACCGCATTAAAGAAAATATTGTAGTTAAACTTAAAAGACATCAAAATATAAGGCAGCCTTTTTTTATTTTTCTCTTTGTTTTTAAATTATACAATTTTAATTATAAGCCCCTAGTGAGGTTTATTTTCTTCCTCTACTTGACAGTGTAATGAAAATAACTATAAAGAAACATTTGTTGTGGTAAGAAAGGAAAAAAAAAGTTTATGGATAACAAAACGTGGCATATAAATTGAAATCATTTTAAAAAGTTGACAGTGAAATAATTTTTTTTTTAAAGGGGTAAACATTTTGAACAAATTGTAATTATAAAAGTAATTTAAAAAACTAATATGTAAATTTAGTACATTCTTATTAAAAAATTTAAATTAATTCCCTGCCAAGAAGTTAATTAAAATTAAACATTTGAAATAAGGCTGCTTAATGATCGCTAATATGTTTAAATGTATCTGGACTATCATAGTCGATAATGGATTAGACTATATATTGAAATAAATCTATATATAAATCGGCAAAGGCAAACCCGTTAAGAACACTTTCCTCCTCTGTATGTTAACCGTTTTAAACAAAATATACACTATTTGAAAGGTATTTACTTACAGCAGTGCTCAATACATATTAAAATCTGTTCAATATTTTCAGAGTTCTAAGCAGATTGAACGCTTGAAAAAATAGGGTGGTCGATTATTCGACACATAAAGATAACGTTTTAGATTAGAAGATAAATTATTCTAAAGGTTAGACTATAGATTATACAACAGATTAATCTATAGATTATATATTATAGGTAAGGGTAGGTTAGAGTGGCCGGTCACAAAGACCCTGGATAGACCAAATAGGTCCCTAGCGTTACAACGTTGTACGATAATCAGCAAGAAGAAAGTTAGAAAAAGGTTATTATGGTGTGATGGTACTCAGAGTACCCCACACTCTCTTGACGAATGCTAGGAGTCTCAGACAGTTCGTCCCGTAGCGAACCAGTGCCGGACAGTAGCAGAGTAAATGCTCGACTGTCTCCTTTTCCCCTGGTACCCCACAGAATCTACAATTGTCATTATTCAGCCGCCCCGCCCTCTGGGCGTATACCGCAGTCCAACAATGACTTGTTATAGCACCTACCAGAAGTCTACTGTCCCTCCTCGATAGCGACAGAAGAATTTTCGCCGACTCTGGAACATAGGATCCCCACTTTACCTTGGATACCCTGCACGTTCTGGTGTTTTTACCCCATCACCCCCCGTTTCGCCAATTCGTCCGCCTCCTTGTTGCCTTGTATGCCCTGGTGGCCGCGAACTTATTAGATTTGAACTCTCCTATTAGCACAGAGTCTATCTATCGGGTCCCTACACCCCCTATTAAAGGTAAGACTATACATTAAAGTTTAATGTAAAGCCTTAAATGATTAAACTAAAGACTATATTTATAGGCTAAACTATGAATTAATATGTACGATAACCTTGTCGCCCTTAAAATCTTTATTTGCATTCATCTGGCATCTTTACATTAGCGGTATTAGCGGTGCATTTTAGGTTGTATGCAACTGTTTGTTTTTTTTTTTTTTTTTTTTTTTTTTTTTTTTTTTGCAATAATTTTGCCAATAGTTAACAACTGGTATACAGAATTATTGGTCGTACAAATTTTAAATGGTTTTAAAATGTCAAGAAGCAGTGCAAAAGAAAATAAATAAAATTGTTTTTTTTTCTTTAACATATTTAAAATATTTTTATTACAGTTTATCACAAATAGGTTCCGGTTAAAAATTAAAAATTATGTCGGTCAATCTTATGAAAAAAACGACTTTTAAAATTCTTGCGTTTTACGTTTCCGATTTCCAGCACACCATTGATAAAGCAATGATGTGACAATTGCAATTCTGTGCATTTTGTTGTTGGTTTGCAAACAAAAGCTTCAATAATTTGCATTTGCACTTTGACAAGACCATTTGTATCAAACAATGAACTCTGCTATTATTATTTACCATCAAAAAATTAATTTTTTTTTCAACGTAAAGTTAACAAATCTTTTTGTTATTTACTTTAATAACTCTTTTTTATCTAGGATTTCGTTTGAAGGTTGTAGTAATTTAAGATTTTTTTACACAATCGAAATTTGACAACAATTCAATAAAAAGTTCATTAATTTGATTACTAACTTTAACGAATTTTTTACGTTAAAACGTTAATAAAGAGAAGTAAAAATAATATTTTTTTTTTTTTTATTTTTATTACAGTTTTGAAAAAGTCTATTCACCACGTGGACGTCAAACACTATGTGAACAACGAGGGCCGGATTCAAGCTACAACGATGCCATTAAACGTATACAAAATTTTAATCAAGATATAGATTTATTAAAGAAATTAGCTAGAAAGCAAGTGGAGAGTGTAAAAAAGGAAAAATTGAATACACAATGTTTTCTACATGACATTAAATTGCAAAATATTGAAAAACTAAATGAATATAATAAGAAACAAATACAATCAAGACAACGACAAAGTAGATTGAGAAAACCAGAAAGTGTTGACTACTCAAAGCGGCAACAGCAACAATTTTCTTTTAAAAGTGGTTGCGGTGTAATACGACCTTTTTCTACAAAAGCACAACACAATTTGGAAGAAACTTGGCGAGACAATAGTGTTAGTAGTAGCAGTGCTAAGAATAATGGCGCTAAAACGTTAACATATTATATGCAATTGGCAACGGATTACTATCAACAAGGCTTCCTGCAAAACATAAAGTATTTGGAAAACGTAAGAGAACGTAATCAACTAAAACGTACGAGGCAATTACAGCAACAGCAGCAATACAAACAACAACATCAAACAACTTATATGTTAAACAACTTGTCAAGTAACAGTACGAAAACGTCCACTAGTCTAGGGACGGAACGCATAGCGACTGCATCGTTAAATAGCAGCGAAATTAAACAAAAACAAATCAATCAAAATAATCCAATTGTGTGGCGTAGACGTCAACAGATTGGCAAACTAACGGTAAATGAATTTCCGCTAAGTGAAAACTCAAATAGAAACTGTGGCATTCGAGTCAATATAAAACCTCAAACGATAAATAACAGCCAACAGGGAAATTTTTTAAATTTAAAACAAGAAATCTATGGAAAAAAGGAAATTGCACTTGGAGCAAAGGATTCAAATAGCATGAACGATTATTTGAATGGCAATTTGGTTTATACACAATTACAACAACAGCAACAACAAGAACAGCTTCATGTTTTACAACAACCTGCTCTGAACCTCGAAAACTGTGTTAACAATCATAATTATCCTTCAAAAGTATTATTATTGGACACTTTAATAGACAATTTAAAAGAACTCGATATACAAGAAAATCGTACAAATCTACCGCGTATAACACTCACCGATTATACCCACAAATATCCCACCGATTTGAATTCGGACTATCAGCCTAACGTTTTAAATGTTAATTCTTTTGAAGAAAGAAAAAAACATTTAGATTCTTATCTTTTGAAACAATCGAGCTTAGATTGTTCCAACCTTGATATACCTTTGCAGCCACATTATCACAGTGAAGCAAGGCCGCCCTAAGCTAAAAAAAAAACAGTAAAATCTACTTTCCACCTTCGGTAAAATAAAAATTCGTTGAAAATAAATCGTGAAGAGACACAATTTCTCTTTCACTTTACCATGGTGGCTATTGAACATCGTTCAACTTCAGCAAATACTTCGACGTCCATATTATCACCCACCTCTAATACTTCAGCCAATTCGGCATCTACATCAGCTGCTTCGACCTCATTATCCACATTATCCACCGCTACGGCTATCACACATAAGAAAATGTCTTCTACATCGGATTCGCTATCCGCCTCTAAGAGTGCTGTTAGTCAACGTGATGTTGAAGTGAAGGTCTCCAAAAATAACGCCAACATTGCAAAAGATTGCACAGCTCTGGAGTTGTCGAAAAAAGTGTTGAAATTGGATTTAACGGGAAAGGATGTGGAGGAACATTCTATGAAATCTCCGAAATCTCCCATAGTTGGTAAGTGTGAAAAGAAATATTTTACAAATTAGAATATAACTCGAAAATTCCGTCAATTGAGTCCCATAGACTAGACTACAGTCGAAAATAAACCGAACTTAAGCCAATTAGACTATAATGGACTAAAGTCGAACATACGGAATAGAAAAGCTTAAATATAGTCGAGCGTATAGTCTTCGTAATAGACTTTAGCCTGGACTTTAGTCGAGACTTTGGATTATAGCTAAGACAAAAAGGCTAGATTACAGCTATGACTGTAAAACAGACGCAGCAATTTATGACAGTAATTTGTGATATAGCCCAGACTATAAATTTTTGTTTTGTTCCCTCTAGGCCGCTTACCCCATCAGACATCCCTAACCTCTAGCGTTGACGTTGAAGATCGTAAAACTTTACGTGAAGCTCTTTATCAGGGCATATTCCATCGTCATCGAAGAACCATATTTGCTGTGGGCAGTTTTCTACGCATGTTACGCAGTCGAAACTCTCAATACAATACCATACGCAGCTCATCCGAAGGCGATGATATTGATGAGGTCAGATAAAATACAATGTGTGAAAATAGTTAAACTAAAACGTAATACAAAAAATATTTAAACGAAAACTTAATTGAAATCATAAAAAAAAACAATTATTTAATAAGAAAATACCTAGTAGTTTTTAAATATTAACAAAAATCCTTAAAAATAAAAAACTTTACAAATAATTTTTTTTTTTTACAGAAAAAAACACTAAAAAAAAGTGGGATCAAATTCATAGAATTCAAATAATTTGTTACAAAATTCTACAATAATTTTTTACAATTCAAATAAAGTTGAAATAAAAAAAGCAGGTAAATTATAATAATTTAAAAAAAAAAATCTTTACAATACATTGAGAAATAAAAAAGTATGTAGATTTAGCCAAAAAAAAAAAAAAAAAATCATAAAAACTTAAATAATTTTATTTTCTAGAAATCTAGTTTATTTGTTTGAGTAGAGTTGTATATTCATACAAAATGTAATATAAATATATAAATTTATTGTAGAAACAATGATTCAGGTCTTAAAGCATTCCATTTTGCACCATTTGCGTAAAAATATTATTATATATTATTAACCTTTCTATTATTTTTTATGGAAAATGTACTATGTAAAATTGTTTTAATTTGTGTTTAGTTTTTTAATTTAATTCAAAAATTTTTTTTAAATGTTACATGTAAACCCAGTTTTTTATATATTTATGTTGTTCATTTCACGTATTTTGCTTAGTCTGGGATCACACTATGAAAGTTTTCTTTCAGAAAGTTTGAGTTTATTGGTGAGAGGGGAAGATAACATGCTTTTATTCTCGCATCTCTCATCCATAAACTCATGGCCATTTTCTCATTAGGCGATTATCTTTTTACCCAATGAAAAACTGCACATTAAAGAAATTTGGTTTTCTCAATGTCTCATTTGCTTCGATTTTATCGCAAAGCTAACCGGCACTCATCTGCCAATTAATTTTTTTTGACCTTTTATTTGCCGTACAGATAAATTCAATCAGCTGACTCCCAACTTTTACATGTATTTTGAGTGGCGTTGCCAGCTGAAAACTTTGTTTTTTGTCGTTATATTGAGAAACCCAAAATCGTTAACGGACAGTTTATCGGTCCAATAAATTTATGTTGACATTAAGTAACAGACAGTTTGTCGATACATTGTCGATACAAATGGCCATCAGACTTTCTGAAAGAAAACTTTCGTAGTGTGAACCCAGACTAACATTTTGATATTAAGTAAAGGTTGCCATATTACAAGTAATGAAATACTGGAAATCTTTTAAGAATAAACAGATGTTTGGCCCTTTTTTAAGCATACATTTTTTTGTTTACATTTATAAAAAATGCTAGAAAATAAATAAGAAATAATGTATTTTAAATTAATTAAATGAATACCTAAAATTTTCATAAAAAACTTATTTGGCTTTAAATATAATTATAGCCTTTTTCCGATGTGCAAAAGTATTCTTTCTTTCGTACAACTACTTAACCCTGCGGCCAGCCACACGTTCAAGTTTTTCTTGATAGTCTTTTACATATACTGCTTGTCAAAATTTACATAAATTGAAAGCTGTCACGTAGGCTGCACTCAATTTGTAAGCAATTTACTTTCAAGATGTCAAGAAAACAATTTATAAAGACAAACTTGTTATCAGGGGTCTAATCACCGCATACGATATCGAGCAAAATTGATCGAAATTATTTATTTTGGTATCATGAAACTCGATATCGAATGAAATGTATTGAATTTGAAATAATAGCATTCGATATCGAGTAACTCGACATTACATTTATCGAGTTTTCATTCGATACGTCAGTCTCTATCGTATGCAAAAAAATTCGATAGTTTATTCGATACGATAGTATCGAATGCGGTGAAAAGACCCCAGCTGTTAAATTGAAAGTAAAATTGCGTGGTCAATTTTAAAAGTTGGTAAAAAAGTAACAGTGTATTGCAATTTGAAATGAATTGAAATGCAAAACTTTATCGTGTGACCTCCAAATAAAATAAAAACGAAGTTTTTAGAATTTGTTTTTGTTTTAAATGTAATTTTTCGAAAGAAAGAAGGAAATAGGCAGTTAGTCTTTAAATTTTGTTATTAATTTTTATATATTTTTATCTTGTTGTATTTCGATTCATATAAAATAATAAACAAGTTCGAAAAATGTGTACTGTGCATTACGATATTCGTATTGGTTCGTTTAAGCGGAAGTTTTTTTACGAACAATAACTGCAAATTACCCATTTGTTAAATAGAACTCTGCAATCGTTTTGAACGATTACGAAATTAGTAATACACAGTACAAATTATTTCATATTTATAAACAAAAGTTTAAAGCTAAAAGAAAATATGTACATTTCAAATAAAAGCTAAATTTTACAATATGCCTTTAAAATTTTCTAAAAAAAAAATAAAAACTAAAAGAACATTACCTTTGTATATTTACTTATAGTAAAACATTCTTAAACTCATTTCACTTAAGTTTTCATTATTTTCTTTACACACTTTGAAATGTTCTTGGAATTTCCATATTAATGTCGAAATATTGAAATCTGTAGTCATCAATTTTGTATAAAACTTTTGCATATTCATTACTAGATTTTTTCATTAAAATTTGGTTTTGTTTTAGAAAAAAAAAAGTTTTTATAACAAACTTTGTTTTTAGGTTTTTTCCATCATATGAAAAACCATGTAAATCTAAACGGACATAAAAGGAAAATAACATCAATCAAATGTTAAAGATGCAAAAACAAAACAAAGTTTTTGAAATGAAATCTACATATAAAAAAAAAGTTTTGATGATTGTGGGAAAGGAGCTTTATTAATTTAAAAAACCAAATGAATTTTCTTTAAATTCATAATTTAAATAAATCTATATTTTATTAAACAGATTATTTAAATTAAAGAGTTTTTATTTATTTTCCGTTTTATTTACTAACCTTGCTTTAACATTTGTTTTTAATTTTTGTTTACTTTTTCCTAAGTTTATTTAGCTGTTTGTCAAACGAAATATAAATCTATTTTTTATAATTTTGCCATAAATCCAAAAAGGTTTCAATATAAAAAGTTAAGTAAACTTTTTTTTTATTAAAAAAAAAACAGCCCAAATATATAAATAGAAAAAATCTGTTCAAACATGTTAAAGCTTAAATTAAAAAAAAAAAAAAAAAAAAACATACATACAGTGGCATTTATATACATACATACATACAATTTTAATGAAAATGTGAAGTAAAAATATGAAAAACTTACAAAATTTTATGGTAGTTTAAATAGAACAATATAAAATTGCTGCAGAATTGTAATAAAAAAGTATATTAATGAAATTTAACAAAAAAAAAAAATAAGCTTCAAAATAAAAAAAACCGGATTTTTTAAATTTTTATGCAACAAACTATCAACTTTTTTAATAAATTTTATAACTAACTTACTTTTAATTCTTTAAAAATGGTAAAAATACGTTTTGATTGCTTTAAAAAGGTATGGCACTACTAATAATTATTCCAACTTGGCACTACTTGTTTTTTCTAACACCCTGTTATTGCATACCAGCAAACACACTCATATAAATCTAATGGCGATTTCTTTTCTGATAACAATGTTGCATTAATGTTACATGTTCTATATTTTTGTGTTCGTTTGTACAAAAAATACAACTGTGGGAAAAATTTTCAAGTTCTTTTGTGAATATGTTGATAAAAAACGTGCAAAACATTTTGCATGTTTTACCCTTACTTTTACTTAAGGTGTTCATACTGCCCTGTCTTACAATTTTGGTACTTACTACTTTGTTTGTACAACTAATATTTTATTTTGTTTGTCATAATTCATACAGCTCATAATTTTGTAAAAAAATTATTTTAAAACAAAATATAAATATATTTACACATTAAAATAAAAAAAAAGTCTATTTATATGATAATCATTTAAATTTTTTTAAGCCATTAGTGATGTCAATATTTGTTTCCAAGCCATAATTGCGTGCAGAAACCGCTTAAATAGCTTTAAAAATCGCTCATGAAGTACATTAATGATGAAAGTGTAATAGTTGTAAATAAAAGTAGCTAATTGTGTTCTATTGAAATTGCACAACATGTAACACTTCCAGTGATTATAGGTAACATTAGAAAATGTTACATGTACATACTGTAACATATTTTTTTTAGAAAAGAAATCGCCATAAATGTAGGCCGCAAACATTGAATATAAAACATAAAAGCAAGCCAAATTATTTATCAGCCCATTGTTTACAAAAAAATAAAGTTTAAAAAAAGAAACCTAACTGAAAGAAAGCCTTAAATTATAAACTAAAGAAAAAACCAAATTTCATTATTAAAACCTATAACGTAAATAAAACCAAATATTAATTAAGGGGCGGGTTTTTTTTGAAATTTATTTACCTTGCTTTGAGAAATTTTTGATATAAAAACGGGCATGTTCTGACAATCGCAAAACGCTTAACATTGGCGATTCTGGCTTGAAACCGTATAATAGGTGTTCTGTAAATCGCAATAGCAAGAAGTTAGCGACTTCAAATTGCAAAAGTATGCTCATGGGCACTAGAGTTTTTGGTTAGAAACTATACCAGATCGCAAGCTAAGCGCACGAGTTTCAGTACACCACAAAATAAATCTGTCGTTTTGCGATTTCAAATCGCGCGATTGTCAGAACATGGCCGAAAGTTTTAAAAATTTGTATGAAAGTATTTTTAAGTAAGGTAAAGTGTTTCAGAAAAAGGGGTTAAGAATATATAGAAAAATGTATGTACATATATTAAAGCTATATAAACAGATAAATTTAATGATATATAATAAGTAAACGATATACATTGATATTTAAAAAATTATATACATACATACTTATAAATACCAATCGCTTATAAACTAATAAAATATAAGTTATTAATCAAATTTGTTTCCTTTAATTTTTTGTTAACAACGTTGTAAGCTTTTAACAAGTCATAACAAATTTAATTTGTTTATTAAAATTTGTAGAAAATTTATTTTAAAAAATAGTTTTAATAAAACAAAAGAAAACTAATTAATTAAAAAAAAAAGTATTAACAAAATAAAATTATTATGCGTTTTTTTTTTTTTCTTTTTTTAAGAAGAGGGACATCACATGGTTAAATCAACTTCTCTCGTCATAAGGACCCAGAATATGTATACTTAATAGGGTCTTACAACAATATTGTAGAAATTACATACGGAATGACAAACTTATATATACCCTTTTCCACCTGAGGTGAAGGGTATAAAAAGAGTATTTTTTGGGATTTCAGTATTTTGATGATAACTCAGCCATTTTTTAACCGATTTGCAGATTTATATACCGACTTGTTTAAGAAGAAATTTGCCAGTTAGTTGGGTTATAAATCTTGGACTCGGGAAGATTTATGGTTCCCGAAAGTGGGTATTTAAAAAAAAAAAAATATTATTTTGGTCATAACTTTTTCGTATCTGAACCGAGTTTTTCAGAAAATATTTTAAACTAAAGATTTCCGATCTTTTGATATATAAGGGATAACCATATGGCATATAACAGTCCAAAATAGGTTTTTATAAAATGTTCAATATTTTTTGTACGGGAGGTACCACGCCCACTTCTCCAATCCCGCCCACATTTTGTCGGATGCTGTGTATTGATAACCTAAATGTGTGTACCTAATTTGGAATTTTTGGCTCTTGCCGTTCCCAGATATACAGAAAAAGTATTAAAAATACAACAAGGAATTTTTGGAAAAAATTTGAGGTAGTCGTGGTTTTTTGCTCATATCTCAGCCATTTTTGGACCGATCTGGCTGAATTTCAATACCAAGAAATTGTGGACTATATGTGACATAAATGTAAAACAATCTACCCGCTATCATAGGTGGAGTCTCCGGAAAACACATATCAAACGTAAGACGGACCTATGGGCATGGTTAAATCAACTTCTCTCCTCATAAGAACCCGGAATATATATACTTTATAGGGTCTTAGATCAATATTGTAGAAATTACAAACGGAATGACAAACTTATATATACCCTTTGCCACCTGAGGTGAGGGGTATAAAAACTATATGGTAAGTTTATAGTGTAAATTACAATAAAATAAATGAAATTGATACATATTTATTTTATCAGCAAACTAATAGAAGAGCAACAGGAATCAAAATAAATTTTTTTTTTCTAATTCGAAATTCTCAATGTATGTTACAATTAAAATTTCAAAAAACAGGGTGGAAATTCGTTAATGTAGTACTTTTTGTAAACTGGTTTCTTCAAAATAATTTTTCGCACAAAGCTGTAGCTTACAAAAAAAGTAATCATGAGGGGCAAAACAGGGCAAAAATATGTACTTTTTGTAAACACTTTTTTTGTAATACTTGTGCAAGCTTTAAACCTTTATTTTTAGCAGAGGCAGCAAACAAGAACAATGTATTTGAGCAGCTGTACTGTTTTAAGCAAATTTTACAAAATACTTAAAAATTGTTATTTTGGTACTTTTTATAAATACTTTTTTTATGGGAGCATGAGACAAAATAGATTAAAAAAAGTGGTAAAATATGACTTTGTAATAACCATATAAAAGATTTAAAAATGTTTAAATAGAATTGTTTGCTTTGTTGTAGAAAAATATATTTTATTATTAATTATAATCCTGATTACGGTTGTCATTGGCGTAAACGCCTTAGACGTTTTTTTTAGTGCATTAAAGAATACAGGTTGTGTGCTACTTTAATCTATTACAAAAAACGACACAGGCATTAACACCAACGCCAACCGTAATCAAGTTGATTATTCATTTATTGAATCCACAAGAAGTTAATTCCTAAGATAAGAAAAAACTAGTACAAAAAGGGTTTTCATTCAAATGAACAATTCAGAGACGGGAAATTTAAAAAAGTCACTAATAAATATTATTATGAGTATAACTTTCGGAAATTTCGAATTAGTGGGATAAAAGTTATAAATTTTGTACTCTTCGTAGTTTCTGTTAAAAAACATTTTTCTCAAAAGAATTTAAGAAATGGTGTTATATTACAAACTTTCGGTACTTTTTTTTAAGCACGTCTTTAAGGCAATGCAAACATAAGCTGCCAACAGGAACAGAGCAAAAAAACCTGTCTACCACATATTATAAAAGATCCTGTGGACTCTGCAAAATAATGGGTTATTTCGCTAAAAATTTTACTAAAATGGATGTTGCAATGCAAAACTTGTAGATTTTCAAACAAACTTTGGGAAATTTATAGAAAATGTTAAAAAAAAGTTTTTACGGGATTGTTTATTAAGAGGGTATTAATTCCAAATTTAAAAATTTTCAATAGAAGTAAAAAAATGTTTAATATATTTTAAAGACATATGAAAAAGAATTTTCAAACCAACCGATTCATTAACAAAATACCGGGTTGATTTTTTTCAAAAAGTAAAATATAAAAATTTTAAGTTAATACCTACCCTCTTAATGATCAAGTTCAATATTTCTAACACAACGATTTTTAATTCAAAAAACTTACTGAAATATTTACATTTAAAAAAAGCAGGATGTTTTAAAACTCAAGCTCTATATTAAAAATATAAGAAAACATAAATATACTATACATAAAATATCTAATCAGTAAGAAAAAAATTGCGAAAATTAAAAAAAAATGGTTTACTAATGTTAAAAATCTGTATCGAAGTACATAATTCATAAACATACAATATTTTTAAAAGCTGAAAATTACTTACAAGTCTACATCAAATAAGGGTTAAAAAGCAATTAGTTGTATAAATAAGATAAAGCTTAATATAAAAAAAGGCGTAATTAAATTTTTTTCAAATAGCTTTTTTTTTTATTCCTGTAGAAAAATGCCAAACGCATCTTGCTTCGAAAATTTAAGGGGAGTTATAGTATAAAATTTGTTGTATCATTTAAATTGCATTAAAACTTAGTTTTATATATAAAATTTTACGGATTTTATAGTTTTTTTTTCTTCCCTTTTAAACAAAATCAAGTTACGCCTTTTTAATTAAGCCACCGATATGTACTCATGTATTCCGAAGCTCCATTTTTCTGAGAATTAAAACCTTTAAATAGACTTTGAGCCCAATCTTGCCATAATTTTTGCATTTGTTCATACCAGTTGGGTAAAGCTGGAAATGCAGATGGTGGTAACCTTGGTTCCGTGGGTGGATTTAATTCCATAGCTGGATCCTATTGAAATAATAAAAAAAATAATAACAAAAATAGAAAGAAAATTTTATCCAAAGGAAACTCCACCTGTCCATTCGCCACCACAAAAGTGTTTTCTTCTACCGCTTTTTGTATAGTCTTACGTATTTCCTCGGCCTCACCCAAAGCTTGCTCATTAACATAAACTGTGGAATCAATGTTAGCATCTTTCTCATCATTTAACCAGGTAGGTTGTACAACTTGACGTGAAAAACGTGTTTCAGACAAACTTGAGGTTTGAAGTACTTGTACGTCAGAGCCATGTTTTGGTTGAAAGATGGGCCAAGGCTAGTTTAATTTAATAAATTAAATAAAATTATATTATTTCTTTCTAATAATTTATATATTTACCAATATAAAATCTATTTCTGAGGCTATGATCAACATATACAAAATCATTTTATTGCGGGTGAAATTCATTTTTTTAACAAAATAAACTTTTAATATTTCTATTTCTTTTTTACTTATTTTCTTTACAATAACGATTTACAGTTAGAGTTGTTGAAAATAAAAATAAAAAATTATACTGGGTTGCATTTGCAAAGTATGTGCTTTGGATAAAAAATTCGAATTTCAAGGATCGCATTTGATCAAAAAGTATTAACTCAAAATTTTCATTTATTTATTTATGTATTTCATTTATTATGCAATATCACTTTTTGGAAAAAATCGACCTGCTGTTAAAATGTTCTGCTTTTTGTCTACTTGTTGGTAATTAAACGGTTGGTTTAAAAATTATTTTTCATACCTATTCCTTTAATATTAAATAAAAAAAAAATTTCCACTGAAAGTTTTGTGGTAATACAGTATTGTTGAACAAGTGCGATATATGTACCATAATATGGTTGTGGCTTTGTGATGCAGGACTACTTTAACCATAATATGGTTAAATAATTTGGTTGGAGGTGACCATATTGCAAAATGTTTTTTCTCTGCGTATGTACAACGGCAAGAGCCAACGTTTCCAAATTAGGTGCAAGCCACTTGATTGTCAATGTACAATCTATCTTAAAATGTGCCCTTTAGACGAACCGGTGCAATATATCTGCTTCAATAACTTAGTTTAGGAATATTATTTCAACAGTTTTTTATTTAAATTCTAACAAATGTTTGTTATAATTTCATTTAGTGAGTATCATGTGTTTTATAGATAATTTAGACACATTTTATTAATTTTGTTTTACTTCTTTGAAATAATTTGTACCTATATAGTTTCTTTAAAACTGTTTTTGTTAGTTTAATCAATTTATAAAGTTTTGAATCTTTTATTAACGGTAAAACTATCCACTAACATAACAAATTTTTAGCTGGCAATACTATTTTAAAATATAGCAGAATGGCACTACTATTAAGGCAAAAGTAAATGTCTAGAACAAGGTATATTTATAGCTATAAATATACCTTGGGCTAGAGTATTTAAAGCCGTATGTAAAAAAAAGAAAGACATAATATCGTTTTCAAAACGCTAAAAATACTTATTATATCAAAAAGAATGTAAATAATTAAAATAAAGTAATTCTGGTAGGTACCTACATACATATTAAAAATGTATCAATTTTTTACTTCCATGTTTAATTTGGCAGCACTTTTATATTGTTTTGACAACCACATTGACAACTTTAACAAACTGATTTTGTTTTATTTTCATTGGGAAGCAAATAGTTTAAAATATAAAAAAAAACAATGTCCAAAACAAAAAAATACCACAAATCTGCTGAATCGGAATCGGAAACAAGTGATGAAAGCTCCACGAGTTCTGAATCTGCAGAGGAACAGCAGGAGCAAAAACGGGAAAAGAAAAAACGTAAACAAAAAGACAAGAAAAAGAAAAAGCATAAGAAAGCAAAAAGTGCAAAGAAAAAATCCAGACATAATTCCGACTCTGAAGAAGATTCTTCGGAAAAAACAGCCTCCTCAGATGAAGATAAAGCCGAAACAAAGAAAAAACTGAAGAAAGAGCTGGTAATGTCTCCTGTAAGAGTTAAAAAAGAACAATTCCGCAGTCGTGAAAAACACAGTAGCAAGTCTAAATGGGAAAGTCCGCCAAGAAGAGGTAGAAGTCACAGTCGGGAGAAAAACAAAAATGACCGAAGTCGCAGCCGAGAAAGGCAGAGAAGAGACAGGAGCCGCAGTCGTAATAGGGATAAATCAACAGAACGCTATCAACGTCCACATAGAGATTACGGGGAACGTGAGGATAGAAAGGATTATAGGGCCAGAGATAGGGATCAGGGAGGCTCTTATGAAAGAAGAGAGTGAGTGTAATGTTTTTTTTTTCAATTTAAAAATTTTATCTTGTTTTTTTTCTTAAGCCGTAGCCCGAGGAGGGAAAGAGACCGGTCCCGGGAACGTAACCGTGAACGTGATTATGTAAAACGCGAACCACGTTCTCCTAATAGATCTAGAGGTCATAATAATCGTTTAAAAACCCAACGCAAAGAAGAGGATGGCAGTTCTTATGAGTGGGGTAAGTCTTCAGATAGCAAAAAACCCCCAGACAATGAAGAGGAGACAAAAGAGAAGGAGAAACCAAATTTTGCCTTAAGCGGAGCTCTAACCGAAGATGCCAATAAAGTAAATGGTGTAGTGGTAAAATATGCCGAACCCCCCGAGGCACGTAAACCGAAAAGACGTTGGCGTTTATATCCCTTTAAGGGGGAGACAGCTTTGCCGGTTCTTCATATTCATCGCCAAAGTTGTTTTTTGGTTGGCCGTGATCGTAAAGTAGTCGATTTGGCCGTTGATCATCCTAGTTGTTCGAAACAACATGCTGCTCTACAATATCGTTTGGTGCCCTTCGAACGTGAAGATGGCACTCAGGGCAAAAGAGTTCGTTTGTATTTAATTGATTTAGACTCAGCAAATGGTACTTTCTTGAATAGTAAACGTATTGATGCACGTAAATATTACGAACTAATGGAAAAGGATGTCATTAAGTTTGGTTTTAGCACTAGAGAATATGTACTGTTGCATGAGAATAGTAAAGAGGATCAGGAAGATGACGATATTGAAGTTAAAGAGGAACCTATGGATAATTGAATGAAGCATAAACTTCCATTAAACTTATAAAACCCAAGCTGATAATTATGAATTGTTTTTAATGGAATTTTCTTTGAAATTCTTCATGGAAAAGAAGATAGAGGAACATTTTAATCAAATTTTTTCAAAAATTCTTGTTACATTAATACATAATTGCATTAATATATTATTTAGTGTACATATTAATTTAATATTTAGTGAAGCGAGAAAAATAATGGTATAGCCATACTTTTGTCAAAAAAAAAAAGCCGCCAAATTTTGTGTGTAGTAGTCCATAATATTGTCTTCACATGGCTCGTGACGCTACGACGTCAAACTTAAAAGCTGGAAGTCCACACCACGCGTTACACGCATTTTCGCTGTCTACGCAGCTGTCAAAAAAGTAGAATCTGTGTAGTTATATCGCTCATTTGCTGCAAGACCGGCATAACTCAAAAAAATCAATTTCGAGATAAACGCATTTAAAGTTTTTGATTTGTTCTAACTACTTAGAAAAAAAGAAGACACATTCTCTTCAAACTGGGAATGTATAAAAGGTAAAAAAAGATGAATTTAATACACAATATAAAGAAAAACAAAGCGAACAATTCTGCATCATTAACTCCAAAATTTCATTTTTTGAGTTATGCCGGTCTTGCAGCAAATGAGCGATATGTTACAAGTTACATGCACAAAAGCGTGCTTGTAAGCGTCACAAGCAGAGTTCGAACATATCAGCTGGTTTTGACAAATAAAATTTAATTTTTACTTGTGATGATGCCGCACAAAAAGCGTTGCATGTTGTAACTTGAAACATAGAACTCATGGAAGGTATAAAAATCATGTAATGCGTAGGGGCGAAAACGCGTGGTGTGGACCTCCAGCTTAACAATTACAGGTGTAGAAATATATAAGTATGTAAATGTTATACCAAAAATAAAGAATATTATGTTTCTGCAAATGTTTTGGTAACACTTCACAGGTTCATATTATCAAGGCCTATCCAATAGGTCTGGGGTCTAATCACCGCATACGATATCGAGCAAAATTGATCGAATTTATTTTGGTATCGTAAAACTCGATATGGAGTGAAATGTATTGAAATTTAAATAATAGCATTCGATATCGAGTAATACCATGTTCACACGGACAGCAATATTCGTGTTTCGCTCTCTTATTTCTGTTTCGCGCCCCAAACATGGTTGAAACGACTTGTTTCCCCATACAAAATTTTAAGAGCGAAACAGGTCGTTTCATTTTGAAACAGGCTGCGAAACAGGAAAAATGTACTATCATCTCCAATTTCGATAACATTTATCGTTATTTTATCTGAAATAGCTCTCAAAAAAAATCAAAATAAAGAAAAAAAATAAAAATTTATGTTTAATAAAATAAACATTATAATATGAATAAAAGTATTAAATAATATATTTTTAAGTTTTATTTACTTTTTTATCTTTTTAAAAAAAAATCACACTAACAACACAAAAAAATGTCAAAATGAAACAAGAATGAATCGTATGAACAGCATGTTCGGCATCTACGTTTCAGAGAGCGAAACCAGTGGTTTATATCGTCGTATAAACATGGCATAACACGACATTACATTTATCGAGTTTTCATTCTATATGTCAGTGTCTATCGTATGCAAAAACATTCGATAGTTAGTTCGATACGATAGTATCGAATGCGGTGATTAGACCCCTGCTTACTTCTACAACAATACAAAAAACAACAGGCATTTTGTTTGTGTAAAATGCCCCGCCGTTGTCAAAATCTTACTACTACATAGGGAAAACAAAAATGTGATTTGTATACATGTATGTGTGGCAAAAAACCGAACACGTAAACAAAAATACACATGTGTAGGGAAAATGTAAACCACTTTTGACATCGTTGAGGAATATATAAAGTAAACATCTGGCTTCTTGCGCAGACCTATTGGATAGACCTTGCATATTATAAAACGGCGCACGATGGATAAGTAGGTAGGCTCTCTAGGCCAGCAGTTCATAATGTTTTTCGCCGTGTCAGAAGTGTATTCTGTGGTCAGAAGCATGGTGGAATAAACAGGTGGCAGCACTACGCCAGATGACGATTTTTTGCTCTGGCATTGTTTGTCTAGGTTTATGTCAAAGTTTTGTTTATGTTTACAAAAAGTCCACGTTTTGTGCTGTGATTATTGTATTTTATTAAAGTTTTTGATAATTTTAAATTAAAATAAATAAGATATGGACCATAATTAAATAAAAATTGGCTAAAAATGTATTTATTTCATCACGTTTTGCGGAACGCTTTGATTTTTGTTTAAGCAATTTTTTGACGTAAACGGTGATATAATTTCCATTTTTGTTGTAATGTTGTATTTGTTGCCGTAACGATTCCACCTGCTTATTCCAACATGGTCAGAAGCTAGATCAAGGCGAATTAACAAAATCAAGGCGAAATTATAAATTCGCCTTGCTAGATTGTCAAATAATTATTTGCTTACAATTTTTCGCCGTCGTTTTAATTGAAATGTCAACTTGGCGCTTTTCATACTGTTCTTAGTGCTTTTTTAAATTTTCGCCGAAAAAATTTGTTAGTCAGTGAACTTTGTTATTGTATTTTTAATTGTTAGTGAATTTTAATTTCGGTTGCACTTAATCTAATTTCATCAAAAATTACCCGAAGTGTAACAAAAATTTTTAGTACATAATAATAAATAAGCAATATGGTAGATGCTCGTTGGCTTTATAATAAGAAGTCGGCTAAGCAATTTTGGAGACGAGGCTTAAACTTTAACATATATTTAATACATAACAATGATTTTTATCAAATGAACTTAAAAAATATATAATAATGACACAAATTATGCTGACCAAACTAAACTATTTAATGATTTACAAAACATGAAAAACTTTACAAAAAAAAAAAAGAAAAAAAACTAAAGCCGAAAGTGAGTTCTATATATAAATTCACCTTAAAATATTATTAGTTTAGATTACAGTTTTAAAGCAGCTTGTGAGCTTAAGAACCTTGGCGGTGAAATAAAATGAGAGGTACTAAAAAACAGCTACATTAAAATTTGCAAGAAAATGTTTTTGAGAGACACGGCGCGCAGATTGCCTTCGCAAAATAATAATTATTCACCCTTATTGTGTGTGGCGTATTTAAGATACGCCTACGACAGTTTGGTAATAGATTAAAGAAAAAAAGTTCACAATCTCTTTAATCTATTACCAAACAGTCGTAGGCGTATTTTAAATACGCCAAACACAATAAGGGTGATTAAAAAAGTTTTAACTTATTTTGAAAATTATATTATGCCTAAGCCACACTATTTGAGTATGATGCCATCAAGTTGCATATGATATGATTCTGCATTAGATTTTTAGGCTGAAGTAAAATATTATAAATATTCCGTTAAAATTATTTTTTTTTTTGTATTGAATGCATGAAATTAAATGCAAATGATTCTTATACATATAAAAACGTAAAAAAAATACAACAACGAGTCGGCTTTTTGTAGCTAAATATATTGCAAAGCAATTGAAATGGAATTTATGAGATTATTCACAATTTAGTGACAAAACAAAACTACATAGTGGAAATTAAAATATCCATACAACAGTAATCACAACAAACACAAATTCAATTGTTTTACAGTACATCTATTGCTTCAAAATTTTTAACTTTCCTCTTACTAAATTGTAATTAAAATCAAAAGTTGTGCACCAATTTCAATGAAAAAGGGGTCAATTCTTTTGGAATATATTAAGCTACATGCACACTAGGTACTGGCCAAAAAACAAACTAACCCGTTGTTGTATTTGTATTTTTTATGAGAGCTTAAAAATAAAAAAATTTTAATGTTTTGTTCTTAGGTCAAACTTTAATGATATCTCTGATGCTACTAAGCAAATTTAGAAACAATGTTTACGCAACCTAAGGATAATTTTTTTAACTTCAGATTGTTTTACTGAATAGGAAAATCCCTTTCCCAGATATGCTACTATATGTGGTGAAAGTGTCTTTATTGTTTACACATTGCAGATAAGCGTCCAGCGTTTCAAATAACAGTATAAGTAACTTTCAGTTCTAACGATAATTTTATCGAAATTTCTTAAGCTGTGTAATTAATTTTTGCCTTCCTTTTTAGTTAATTTATATTTTTCTTAAAAACTAGAGGCCATATCTATCAAAAATATTTAGGTTTATTAAACAAATTTCCTATTAAATTTTTTTATTAGGTTTTTAAAAATCTTATTTACTATTTATAAATAAGGGGGTAAAACTGGAGATGACTTTTATTATGATTTATTAATACTTTTCTTTTAAAAGTTAATACGTACATTTTTATGAATTTTCAGAAGAGAATAACTAAATATAAAATTATTACTGACTGCTTGACAATTTCGAACATAAACGTTCGTATAAAATTAATTCTGATAAATATTTTTAAACTATGTAAGTTTTTATATAGAAATTTTCTATGCGGACGACCGTTAACGTTCAAAACTGTTGAACAGAAAATAAATACTTAAAATTTACGCGCTTTTCTTAATTTTGGCGTGTTTTGATAAATAATAGTTGACAACGTATAGCGCCGCCATGTTTAAAACGAATTTGCCGTATTTGGTCAAATAAACAAAGGCGAACTTGCTTATTTTGACAATTTAACTTACCACTTTTCTGTTTTCGATAATACAACTATCAAATTCTGTTTTTATGTGCACTTTTTCAATGGGAATTGGCTATTTTGACAGCTGAAATTTCAACTTTCTTTAAACAACGAAATTGCTGTTGTTGTATATATAATATAATTTTTGAAGAATTCACGACCTTGATAATTAGTTTCTCGAATCATACAGAGCCACATATCAAAATATTAAGCAAGTGAAATACCTCTTCGTGGTTTGAAAATAAAGCCAAAGAAGCAAGTTATTTATAGATTGTGAAATTTGATAAGTTTCTCAAAAAAAAGAAGCAAAAAAGCCATTAGTAAGCAAAATACTAAAGTTTTAAAAGTGTTTTTTACAACATAATAATTTTATTTTAGATTTTTGTTCTTAGCTCAATAAAAATTAGTCCCGTTAGAATTTAATCCTGTTATTATAAATCCAAAGGTAAAATGCCACCAAAAAAGAAAGCTGCGGCCAATGGATTTATGAATTTCACTTTTGATTGGAAATCTAAATATGGAAAACATCTTTCAATAAGTGAAGCTACTACCGAGGCCGGCAAAATATGGGCGGTAAGTTGATAGAGTTTGTAAAATTATTTGTAAAACATTAACTGAGTGCTTTAAATTTCTTTAGACCATGAACGCTGATGAACGTGCTCCCTATAAGGAAAAAGCCAAAGAGCAAAAATTTGTTCTCAGCACAAGTAAAACCGTTGAAAAATTAACATGCACGGGCACGCCAGTTTCATTTATGGAAAAAGAAAAACAAGATTTGGAGAACAAGGAAAGGCAGATGAAGCGTGATATTGAATCTACAATCAGTCAGAGTGTAAAAAACGATGGTAAGTTAAGAAAAAATCATTATGCTATAATATTAAATTTAATTAAATCCACATAGTAGGTCAACAAATAATTAAAGTATCTTTCAAGAATTCTTTAAGCTAAAACAAATTTTATAAACATTAATACCCATGCAAACAAATTATATTCTGACCTGATTGAAATTTTTAACTAACATTCGCAAACTTACCTTAAGCATTTAGAAGAGCTCTTTTCGGTATTTTTTGATGGTAAAAGATTTAGTAAAGCAAAGAGTTTTTTTTAACAAAAAAAATCGTTTATTAAGGAGAAAATCGTTAGCTTTAATAAATTGTGTATGTTTTGTGCAAAAATAGAAACAATATTTTATACACGTTAACTAAAAAATCGTTTATTAAGAAAAAATCGTTAACTTTAATAAAGTGTGTTTGTTTTGGGCACAAATAGGAACAATGTGCATATCAATAATATTGAAATAACTTGTTTAGAAAGCATATACATACATACATATATACATATGTATCTACTATTTGACAATAATGGTATCTACGGAACAGCTAAAAACGACATTAAGTGGACTTTGCATCTTCTTTGGGGTTAAAGTAATCCGTTTAAACTATGAATTGTGACATTTGGAACACCGAGGAGCATAATTTATTAGAATACGATCCGATGTACCCGAAATATAGAACTTGCTTTTTTTTTTAACTGAATTCCTTTGTTGCAGAGTTGGAATTAAAATCGTATTATTTTATAATGGTGAACTATTTCACCAAAACCCTTAAGGGTGGGGTTTATGTGCCAGCAGAGCTATCAGTTTGTGAATATTCTCTTAAGGATGGCGTAAAACGCATGTTTCAATCTCTTATTAATCCCGGTAAGTATAGTTAAACCAATTTCAAAATAAATTCCTATTTCTCATTGTCGATTGTTCCTTTTAGGTGTCAACATCTACGGTCATCAATATGAGGCTCAGCATCATTCAGAAAGTACCCATAACCTTCCTTTGCCACCAAATGCCTTGGGAGAAAAAAATTTGGGTAGTATTTACAACGACATCTTAAATTTTATACGTGATGAAGATACCAATGACTATCCACCAGTCTATACTCATCGTGATGGTATTCATATAGTTGAATCAGTTTTGGAATTTCTTAAAGCTGATGTTGGTGCTAATAATATAGATTTAAAAATCTATCCAATACAATATTTGTTTTTTATAATGAAAGAGGCAACCTGTGAAGTTGGTGAACTTGAAAAACCAAAAAGTTTTTATATTACGGATGCTTTTTTTGAGAGAGATTACTTTGAATATCAAATTGGTATTGCGTGTCAAGTGAGTAAAGTTTTATCTTTAAAATATTTGGACTTTAGATATCAATGATTGTACAATTTAGATAAAGTTAGTTATATGATAGTGCCTAAAAATTTTATTTTGTTTTCGTTTAAATTGCTTTTTTAGTACCACGAAGATATCGACAAAAGTAAATACTGTACACAATCATATGTAACACGCTGGGCTTATATGTTTTCCGATTATATGTGTCGCGACATAGCAATAACTCTTATTGCGGGACGTCATTGTCCACAAAATACCAATCTAAATGCAATAATAACTCCAGCTCCCAGCACATGCAATGACAATACTTCTTTTATTTCTATGGGCACTACTTCATCCTATGCCGTTAAAGCTGTTGCTGGTTCTAAACTATATTATGATGATCAAAAATCTGCTATATCCGATGGTGATAATAAAAACTACAGCAATAGTTTCCCTGCTTTAGGAGCACGTAAAAAAACACAAACTCCAAAAAATACTACTGGTCAAAGACACAGCAAATGTTCGGCCGCAGATGTGGTAGCAGAAGATGATTGCAAAAATCTTAACCCTTGGACATCACGTTCACGTAATGTACCCCGTGAACCGAATTCAACAAATTTTACCATTGATTATACTAGAGATGAATCGGACTTTGATGATTTCAATTCGGTTGCTAGTTATGGTCGTGGTCGTGGTTCTTTTATTAGTTCAACACTTAATACTTCAAATGCTACTACAGGTTCAGGGCGTGGACGTTTAATGCGCCCATAGAAAGTAAACAACAAGAGGTAAAATCTTCATTTTTTATGACAAAAGCTTGGTTTTGGCGGTTTTTTTTTTTTTTAATAATGCTTGAAAAGTTTTTTTTTTAGCTTTAACAATTTTCTAAATTATTTCTTGATTTAACATTAATAAAAAATTCATATGTATGTACGTAAAATAAATCAAAAGGAATTTTATTTTTTTAAGAAAATATTAGAAAAGTATTGTGTTTGAAACTAGTTTTTTGGAAAAAGTTGATCTAAATGTTGCTTTATAATGTCATTGGCTGTTTTTTTTCTTCTTCTGTATTTTGAAATGGCGCATTTTTAGTATTATGATTAGTTATGTTGTATACATATTGTAGGTAAATAGCTATGCAAAAAAAAAACTTACGAGAAATATGTATAGTAAGTTGTATAGAAAGTTAGAAGTCACTCACTCCCCAGCCATATGAATATTAAAACATTCAAATCATTAAAAAAAAAACAAATCAAAGAGTGGTGTGATTTTAGTGCGTATAAATAAGGAACATTATAAATAAAAAAATAAAAAAAAAAAGAAATAGGTAGGCAATATTTAGCGCAAGTAAGATAATTTAGAGCGTCGCCATAAAATTTGATCGACTTGAAAACTTATTGTTATGTAAACCCTTTGCCACGATAGATCTGGAGGGTATCACGCTTAGAGTGCCACGCTAGGCTAGCTGGTAGTGAGCTAGTCTATCAGTGCGTGGGTTGCGGTTTCGATTCCTGCCAGAAACTCTGGTCTCCTGCAGACAAGCGTAGAGCTTCGCGGGATTAGCTTAGGTGGAAAAAATGTGTGTACCACAGAAATAATAATGATGTCCATTCAGCTTGTTTTCTGTTCATGTAAACCTTTTGCGCTAGGTACAGGTCGCTATTTTTTTTAGTATGCAGTTGGCTAGAGGGATCCTATAAGAAGTAAAAATTGTTTATAAGAGTAACGTCCTATACCCCAAAATCTTTCTTTATTTTCAGTTGGAGATTGGCCTTTTTTTCAAGCGCAATATTGGTTTAGTTATTCGGTAAAACCTTTAAACGTGTGAAAGCGCGTGCATCAGAGAAAATTTATTAAAATCAAATTTAATGTACGTTTGAAGGTTAGTAAAATACGTTAAAAATTTTGTAAATGACAGATAACCTTTTAGAGGTTACTTGGAAAATTATTAACTATCGATTAAGCCAAAATTCAGCTGCCACCTCCTGTCCGTTGAATTGTTATGGGTTTTTTTTCTAACGATGCTTTGCCAAAAATTCCCAGTCAAAAATTTATTTTTCATTTATTTTATTGAAATTCAGAAACATTTGGCATGCCTTAAACAACAATTATTAATAATTATGGGCCTGTTCGTAAATGCATCACTGCGCTGCAAATGAAAATTTAAATGCCCTAAAATACTTTGCTTAAGCAGATGACGCACAACCAAGTTTAAAATACGGAGTGGAGAAATGGCTCCCGCCAAAAAATATCAACAGCAAACTTAAATTGGCAGTGCAAAGCAATGTTTGGTTGTATGATGCACTGCAGTAATGCATTTACGAACAGGCCCTATGTTGCCCAAAAGTTATTAATAATTTGTTTTAACAAAAAAATTATTCAACAATTTTTGCGATAAGCTATTATCTTTCTTAAACAAATCGAATTCGTTAATTGTTAAAAAAACCCATATGAATTTTTTCAGAATTTTCTCAACTATAAAAATAATCTTGTTTTTAGGTTGCAGTGTGTCCACTACTGGTGATTTACCAAGGTTTCAATGCTATCCGGCTTTAGGTCTTTCTTTCAATGAATATAAAGCATCAGTTACATTGCAGTCATTATTGAATCACACAACTGATCGTATTATTTTGTACGTAAAATTCTGAAAGTAGTTTGACTAAAAAATTGTGCCAGGTTTCGCTGAATTACGCCTTTTTATACATGGCCACAAAAACTACTTCTGTTTTTTTTCACGTCCGAACCGCTTCTTCTTTTGCCATTATCTTTGACCTAGAATCGCGCCCTCCATAAACTTAAGCATAGATAACAGTGCTTTCTTAGTGTTATAATTTAAGGGTTAAGAAAACGTAAAAATATTTTTTGCTTAAAATGTTATTGCATTTTTGATGCGTACGACTGTCACGTTCAACACTTTGAAATTACCCATATGTAACTTGATTATGATAAATTAATTTGATATTATACCGCAGGCGGTGGTCGATTAGGGGTGAAGAGGGTGAATTTCCGCACATTTGACCTAAAATTTGTAATCAGCGACTTGAATTTTCGAATTTTGGCAAGCTTTTTGGCAATCGGCCGCACTGTGCGTCGGCTTAATATGCAAACCTGCTAAATACACTTTTTAATTGAGATTTCGATGCAGTGTGGTAGAGAAAGATACGCCTCGTCGACCAGTATGTAGTTTTTCTTCAATTTGAGTCTTGAAGTGTGTTAAGAATGTATTTTTGATTTTCCTTTTAAGCTGCAAATATGAAATATAAAAAGTTGTTTGTTTCTCCTGTAAAATGTACTGAAAGGCAGTTAGCAGGTGGTTTGCATATTAAGCCGACGATAAGGTATTTGATTTGATCGTAAGTCATGTTTAAAATTTTTTTGTTGTGCCAATTGATCGTAAGCGACATACCGGGGGCAGAGATTTGAAAAATAATGTAAATAATTCTGGAACTTGTAAACGGGTAGTCCGATTGAAATAAAATTTCAGGTGCTTATTAAGGACGTGTATTCGAGCTTAAGCTTAGCATTTGGTGTATATACCCCTATCAGAAGAGCCTCCCAAGTAAATTAGTAGAATGTACTAGACAAGTTCTATAATAAAGTTCGCGACATGCATAGTTTATCTCTTATAGTTTCCGAAATATCAGACTTTGAAAATTAAAATTAGCTATTTTTGACCTACCTTTGGTCTAGTATGTTTTTCTAAACAATTCAATTAAAAGACAAATTTCTAACATATTTTTTTTTTGGATTTTTAATGTTTTATTAGATTGTACAATAAATAAATTGTGTGTATTGTTTTTTAGGCTGTATATATTTTTTTTTCAATTCGTGAATAATAAAATTATATACGGGCATAAATCGAAATGAAGTGGATTTAAAATTAAACAAGTTTGAAAAAGAAAGTTCAAATAAATATTCCTCTTTATTTACTTCATACTTTGAGTACCAATTATCTTTGCAAAAACAATTCTTCAAAACTGGAAAAATGTTTTGTAAATTTGTAATTTAAATCAAAATTTCGTTCGATTTCAATTCCACTTTATTTTGATTTCTGGAAAATGCCCGATAGTTTTTTTTTCTTATTAGGTTAATATTTTTTTTTTTTTAATTAAATATTTAATTTTAAGCTTTATTTTATACAAAATTGTTTTCTTAAATTAAAAAAAAAACTTAATACAATTTTAATACATTTATAAAGTAAAAATAAAATTTTAAAAATAAAACATGGGAAAAAATATTAGGAGCAAATTAGATTAGATTTAAACAAAATTTGACTTAAAAAAGCATGAAATTAAGATGAAAAAGATAACTTAAAATTAATCATAGATAAAAGCTGAGTTTGAAAATCTAAAAGATTTAAAAAAAAAATTTTAAAATTAAAAAAACCAAGAAAAATGTTCATAATTTTTTATATGGGCATTTCCTGGGGTCACGAACGTACGTTCGTACGCTTTTGATGTACAAATAATATAGAAAATAAAACTTTTCCTAGCATTTTTTTGCGATTCGATAGCATTTGGATAGCTCTATGTTTAGTACAAAAGATGGATTTCATCGAGTTTAAGTTTTCATAATAAGAGTTATAAACGTGTGGTCACGAACGTACGCAAAATAGAAGTCAACTTCGGCTGACAGTAGTGAAATGTAAAAATCTGCGTAATGAAACGGAATTTTCAAAAGTGATTAATTTATTTTAAAAGTGTATTAATGTAGGTCTCCATCCAGTTTTTACAACATATCTCTCTTGGTTTTTATTTAATTGGCTTATGTACCGGTCGCGAACGTACGGATCGCGAACGTACGATTTTTCCATATGTTTTTATACCCACACCACAATAGTGGAGAGGGTATTATGCATTTGTGCTGATGTATGTAACGCCTTAAAATATTGGTCCTAGACCCACCTTAAAGTATACCGATCGTCTTAGAATCACTTTCTGAGTCGAACTAACGATGTCCGTCTGGCTGGCTGGCTGTCCATGTAACCTTGTGCGCAAAGTACAGGTCGCAATTTTGGAGATAATTTGATGAAATTTGGGTCATAGGTTCTTATTGGCACAAGGACCAAGCCTATTGAAAATGGGCCGAATCGTAGGACCACGAGGGAAGATAGGGGGAAATTTCTTCCTCTCAGAAACTATCAAACCCATTTCAACGAAATTTAAAACATAGATAGAACCATATCTATATGGACACAGAATGTATGCATTTTTTTAAAAATAGGACCACGAAGGGAGATAGGGGCAATTTCTGCCTCTCAAACCGATTTTAATGAAATTTAAAACATAGATAGATCCATATCTATAGGGACACATTAGCTATACAGTTTTTCAAAAATAGGACCACAAGGGGTGGTGGGGGCAATTTCTGCCTCTCAAAAACTTTCAAACCAATTTTCATGAAGTTTATAAACATAGATAAATCCATATTTATATGGACACATACGCATGATGTGTTTTTAAATACTGTGGTGTAGGGTATCATATGGTCGGGCTTGACCGACTGTACTTTCTTACTTGTTTTTATTATTATCACCATGCATTTTACCATAAATGTCTTAAAATTTCCTTAACAAAAAAACTTAATACTCCTTTTACAATTAATTGTAATGGAGAGATTATGAAGAAAGAGTGTAAACATAACATATTTTTTTTTCATGTAAAATAAGTATATAAAAATGTCTTTAGAAGTAGAAAATACAGGAAATTATAAAATTTTCCAGTTTCCAGCCCAATTTTCTCAAGTAAAACAGCTCAGATATGCTAGGAAACCATTCTTTTATACGAGCATATAGACTTTTTTTCTAATAATAAACAATAAAAGACGATGATAATCAATATTTTATTTTTTCATCCTGGTAGACCATTCTGGGGAAATGCCCATATTCATATTCTGAAATAGGATCCTTAAATACGACAAAAGAAAAATTAAATAAGTAACACAGTTTCAATGAATTATTATATAATACCTGTCATATTTAAGCGCATATTTGATCGCGGATTAAAGTTTAATGTTGTCGTACTAAAATTGATTATAATTTTGAGTTTTTAGATCAGTTTTTTTTTAATGCTTGGTCTAAATTTTAACAGTTTTCCGAGTTAGTTACTAATTTTTCTTTTGCAATTCTACCAGATCCCCAAACTCAGCCTCTTATTAGAAGCAATAAAACGCAAAATTTTGCATATTAAACTTGTTTTTTTTTTTTTTTTTTTTTTTTTTTTGTTAAATATTTTTTGGTATTATTTTGTCGTAAACTTTTGGGCTTAACTGTTTTATTTTTTAGTTTATTATTTAAATTCTAACAAAAAATATGAAAAAAAACTGTTAAAATATGTTTTAGCAAAGTGTTCTTTTTTTTGAAGATTTTAAAGGAAATTTTTAAAAGTTTAGAATATTTTAGTTCTAAACTAGTCTGTTTAGAAAATAATTGCTATATATCTTTCCCAGATAACTTTACTAAAGAAAACCAACTGTTTTTTATGGAAAAGTTGACTGTTAAATTATTAAGACAATATCGAGCCTTTACCGCAAAAAAGCTTAAGCGACATCATTTTAAATTTTGGTTTTCTTTTTAAATAAATGACTTTACTGGCAACACTTGCATCTTCTAAAATATCATGGTCACATAAGTCTGGGTTCACACTATGAAAGTTTTCAATTTTATCCCAAGCGACAAATTTCATACAAAATTTTACGAAATAAAATAAAAAAACCTTCTGTAAAATTTTGTTTTTGTCGCTTACGCCTTTTTTGCGGTTATGGCTCGATATTATACTTGAAGTTTTTGATATTTAAATTAGGCTTTAGTCCATCAAATTGTTTTTAACTGAAGGAAGGAATTTACAACATGAAATAAATTAAAAACTTTTTTTTTTTTTGATAATTTTATTCTCGACTGAACACGAAATTGAACTCGGGTTGTATTTGCTTGTTTCAAGAATAAACACATTCCCATCATCAGAATTCTTTGCCGTTCTACTGTTTGCGTTTGATGTACTTAAGCCTAATTTAAATTTTAAACACTTCCATTAAAAACCAACAGTTCAATGAAAAATCATAATTGTTGCAATATTATACTTTTAAAAAACTTTTTCACTAAAGAGTTTAGTATTATTTTCTTTGTTTTTTTATATATTTTAATAACATATTAAAATAAAAAATGAAAAAAATATCATTAAATTTTACCGTGATTTCTTTGAAAAATTTTGAAATCATTAAAAGTTTAATTTTAAAGTCGTTCTAGGCCGACATTTTCTTGTTGCAAAGTAAACTACACCTAAGTATTTAGAGTCAGTAAATGTAAAATAACTTTAAATTGGTCTATGTTTTATACTAACTTAATAAGCTTGTTAAAAATATATATGTATATGAATCGTGATAAAAACTGGATTTTAATACTGTTCTTTAGAAAAATTATTAGTTTTATTTTCATAGAGCAAGTGCGGATAATGTGGTATAGGCTGGTAATGTGGTACCGTGCCTTTTTTTAAACTAAATAAAAACATTAATGAAATTGTGATTTGTTTTACCTAAATTGTTTTTTTTTTAATTACAATAAAGTAAAAATTTGCACAAAACACAACAACTACTTTAAAGAAAAAACTATGAGTTGGTAAAGTAGTGCACTATACTACATTACCAGCATATTGTATACCACATAAACTTCAGATTTTATACTCTTCGCCGAAAAAAGAGTATACTCTATCTATAGATATAAGTTTGTCATTCCGTTTGTTACTTGAACAGTATTATTTCTAGACACTAAAAAGTGTATATATTCTGGATCCCTATGAGAAGAGAAGTTTAAATCCGGTTGACCGGCTGTCTGTTCGTCTGTTGAAATAGGATTTCCAAAGACCCCAAATAGCATGGGGACTTGGTTGGTATATATTTATTTTAGATCTGCTCACTTAAATTTTTCTATTGAAATTCAGCCAGATCGGTCCATAAATTACCCATTCATTTTTTGTTGTTGTTGATGTTTTTTTTATTTATTTTGTTCTGTCAATCTAGAGATCTGCAAGAGCAAAATTTACGAGGTCGGCGCGGCGAGGCACTTCCCATAAAAACAAATTATAAATTTCTTTAAATCTGGAGTACGAGAAGAGCCCACGTTTCCAAATAAGGTACAAGCATCTTGGTTATCAATACACAACATCCGACAAAATGTGGGCGGGATAGGAGAAGTGGGCATGGTACCGTTCGTACAAAGACATTACGGGATTTGAAAGAGAGCGTGGCACCAAATTGATTTATTTATATCTAAAGAGCGTTATTTATATAACTTTCTGCTTTATCGCATCATCGGGAAGGGCATAAAAGATTTGGCATAGACGAATATAGCATTCTCTCTGACTTGCTTAAAGTCGTGTTTAGTGGGATTTGCAATATTTTCTTAAATATCTCTGAAAATGTGGTTTTATTGCCTGTTTTTCATATATCTCTGAAAATGTGGTTTTATTGCCTGTTTTTCAAAATAAAACAAAAATTTTAGCTTGGGAAAATATATTGAAACAACAATAAAAACAAAACTCAAATTTGTTTTTTGTTTAAAATATAAATTTCTAATCGAAAATTTTTATTTTAGTTTGAAAAATTGGCAGTAAATATTTTTCTCAAATGGCTTCGTGGAAGCTTAACATTTGGCAATCTAAAAACAAGGTTAATAAAACAGGGGGCAAATTACGGCATTCGATATCGATCGAAATTGCAATACAAATTACATGGGAATTTCGATCGATATCGAATGTCGCGATTTGCCCCCTGAAGTCGAAACCAGGGGCCTAATTCTGGCAGTCGTGATCGAGTACTTTCTCGATTCGAAAGCAATTTTATTTCAGTCGATACTGAACGAATCGAAATTATTTTATCAGTATAGTGAAACTCAAATTAATGCTTTACAACACTAAACAAAATAATTGCGATTCGTTCAGTATTGACTGAAATAATTAGATATGAAATTGCTTTCGAATCGAGAAAGTACTCCATCACGACTGCCAGAATCAGGCCCCAGGAACTGTCGAACAACAAACGAAAATTTGTGTACAACTTTTCGCTTTTTGCGTTGGTTTGACAGCGACTGTTTACATTTACAGAATCAGAAGTAAAAGCAACCATTCTATTTTGGCCAATGACAAATGAAGAAGTGGAAAAATGGCAGTTTTTCTACATTGGCTGCAGTTTTTTAAACGCGGTCTTAAAAACTACTAGGTATACCACATTACCCGCACTTAATCTAATATTGCTTAAAATTGTTGTTAAATTAAGAAGTTCTTAAATATGTTAAGAACAAAAAAAAAAAAAAAAAAATTATTTCCGATATGCGAAAGAATTCTGTCGTACAAATACATTTAAAACAAAAACAAAATTATTCGAATTTGTTTTTGCTTAAAATGTAATTGTTCGAAAGGAAGAACTTTTTTGTTCTTAACATATTTTAGAAATTTGTTGTTCTATTTTCTATGTTTATTTAAAATACTTATAACCGTATTCATAAAAAATTTTTAAATTTAATAAAGGTTCAAAGAACAAATTTACTATGAAAATTATCCTTAATAAACGTTTGTTAAATTTAATAATCGTTTATGAATACGTTGGTTATTATATAAAATCGTCAATGTTGAAAAGGGACATAGTGTGTGAAAATTAAGTTTTGAGAAAAACGTAAAAAAAAGAAAAATTTTAATGTTTTTCTCATTTTTATCGATTTTCCCAAGAACTCGTTTTTCGGAGAAGGTCACATATACTGAAAATGTTTGTACATATCAGAGAACGGCTTTGTGCGATTGCAAAAAAATCGAATTAAATGAACACCAACAAATACACTCGCTTGCGGTCATAAAATCAAACTTGCGCAACCGCAAACATTCGCTGCTGGTTTGCAGTCATTCAAATAATGCACATCGTGCTTTGTTATTTATACCATCGTTAGCTTCGTTTTTTAATTAAGATGTTTGTGTGTTCGGTACGACAATGATTGTTTTGGTAAAGAAAAAAGTAATACAAAAAAAAACCAGAAATCAAGCAATCATCAGGGTTTAAAATGCTATCGCCATATTAGCAAAAGCAGCCAAATTTTGCCTTTTTCCTATTAAAAAAAAAATCAAAATTAAAAAGCCGACAAGTTCCACTGCTAAAAAAGCCCACACTTTTCAAAAGCAGCAGCAAAATAAACACACAAAATAATTGGCACTGGCTTTTTTCAGCTTTTGCTTTTTTAACAATTTGATGGAACTCAAAAAGCAACGGCAATTACTTTTATGTTGTAGGAAAAAATAGGTAGGAAAAAGAATGAAACAAACAGCTTCTGTCAAACAGCCGCCAAATCAAAAACCAATGCATGCTAATAGCCGCAAAATAGGAGATAAAAGCAGCAAAAAAGGTTGCAAAGGCACATGATTGCGAAAAAAAATACTCGACGACGACAAGTGATATTTTTCATGCAAAACAAACACAACAAGAATTTTTTATTTGTTTGGCGAGCAACAACAACATTACTACAACATTACTGAAGAAAGGCAAAAATTTATTTTTCCTCATCACCATAAAAAAACCATGTTGCTTGTACACTGATCAGTATTTTTTCGTTGTAATCTGCCTTTTTGCAGAGCTAATAGCTCTGCTCAGACTGCTTTTAGCACACACTTCCGCTGCTTTTCATTTTATTGAATCGGCTTTTTGTTATAACCAGCCAGAGAAGAATTTTTGTTCTTTGAATTTTAGATTTTTTTTTTGGTTTGTCTTTTTTAACTAGCTCTTCTTTCAGGAAAAAGTAAAAAAGCAAAAGGCGAAATAATTTTTTTTAGCTTTTGCTTTTTATGTGGTTGTCCATTTTTGTCGCTGGCTGGTAAAAAAGCAGTTGTCAGAAAATAAAAATATACAAAATAGGAGATTTGCTTTTTTGCACAAACGAAAAACAAAACATTGGCTGTTGGAAAAAAAATTACAAATTTCAATAGCAGTGGCAAAAGCAAAAATAAAAAGCATTCAGCTGATGGATGCTTTTAAACCCTGGCAATCATTACTCATGAAGGCATTCAGCAGTTGCTATGTAGTACAAGCAACAACAACAAACAATTTCCATAGAAATCAGTGTTACCACCAGTAAAATTCAAAATTATACTTGAGATGAAGGAAAATTACCAGATTTAAATTCAATTACACCTGATATAAAATTGAAGTTTTATTAAATAAAAAGTCATTTACAAAGAAGCAAAAACACAACAAACTAATTGAAAGAAGATCAAAATTAGTCAAACTGTTAGGATTCTTATTGTAATTTTAAATAAATTAACAAAAATAAAATTAAAGAAATAAAAACAATTAATAAAACATAAAATAAAACTTCTAAAATATCGAGTTTAACTTCCACATTTGGTTGCATATATCTAGGGAACTCCCATAGAGCTTACGAAAGGTAAGCTGTCAAACGAACTGTCATACTGCTTTCACTTTTTGCTCAGGCACATCGTCATGGATAGATTCGTGCTTGAACAATGACACCAAATTATCAAAATTTACTTTGAAATTCAGTAATCGATGTTCGCAATTTATAGGCGACTTCATGATTAAACTGACGCAACTTATCTTTTCACAAATGAAGGCGATGTGTCAATTAGACCGCAAGGCCGTGCGATGTGTCACCTCGTATACCTTATGAACAAAATGTCTGCAGGGTTTTTTACAACTGTCCCTTCCGTAATTCAGTTTTACAACTGTAAAGGGCGTTAAATATTCTTTAAACTAAAACACTAAAAAGTTGCAAGATGAAAATAAAATTTATTTTTAAAACTAGTTTTTAGTATGAATAACTTTTTTCAATAAATTTCAGGTCATATATAACTATGATAGGCATCTTTATCGAAATCTAAGAGTCCATCTTGCGACATTCATTACCAAACTTTTGAAAATATATACATATTTAATGATTGAAGTCTTTTCTTAAAAAGAAACCGAGACTTTGGTTCAGAAGACTATGCATTTTTCAGCAACAATATTTAAAAAGAAATAAATGTCATCACTAAAATGGAGTCTTGATTTAAAACAGGAAAAATTAAACCAAATTCGGGTAATTACCCACAAAGTGGCAAAACTGATAGAAATAGAAGACAATGTATTGTTGTTGTTATTGCTGTTAATGGTAAAGCAGCCCATACACAATTCAATTCAGTTGTCAACAGAGTCGGTTGTTCTCCAAATTAAAGCGTGTGTGGCTTTGTCAATTAATTAGTTTGACGGTTGTCGAGTTAGTTGAAAAAAAAAATCAAAAGATTTTGATTTTTTTAAGTTGAGTACTAAGTCTTTCAATTCGATTGTACTGTGTGTGCTCGAGTCTATTGATTAGCTGTCAAAATTAATGTTTGTCGTTTTCTTTTGCAAAAAAAAGTTAAGTATTTTAAAAATTGTCTTTTATATCATTAAATTTTAAAATGAATTTGAAGTCTTTCAACTCATTTGATGAAGTGTGTGGCCAAGCATCAATTCAGTTGAAAGACTCAGTTGACAATTGAATTGAAAAGTGTATGGGGCGCATAAAATGTAACAAAGCGACTCGTACACATACCAATTTAGTTCGTCGTTGGCTTATCGAGCGGACAATGACTACTTGAATGCAAAAGCCAAGGTATATTTATAGCAGGTAGCCGCGAGATTACAACAATTGTACAATAAAACAAACAACACGGCTTTTTATTGTTGTTCTGTGATACGAACTGTCAAACAGCAAAGGGGTTGAAAAGAGACAAAAGATAAAGACAAAAAACTTGTTTACTAAGGAACATTTGACAGTTTGTATCACAAAACAAGCAAATAAAAAATAACCAGCTGGCTTTCCGAGACTACCTGCTATAAATATACCTTGGCAAAAGCATTTTTGCCTTTTGACTTTGGGTATTTGTGTTGTTGCGTGCGCAACAATAAAGCACTACAATAAAAAACTCACACATGCACAAATCAAATGTGTACAAAACGATGTCAAAATTACCAACGTTGAACTTTGTTTTGCGGGCATAGAGTTAATGTAAATTTTAGCGTATGAATAAATGAAGAAAAATAGTGATTTTGCAGTTCTCTGGTACATATGTATGTTAATATGATATATATAATATACATACAATTTTCTGAATCGTTCGTTTTGGGATTTATGTTATCGCTGGAAATCTTACATTATTATCCTTTTCTCCTTATTTAATAATATTTTAATTTTTATGTACACATACATTCATATATTAATTTGTTTACAATTGTTATTAGAAGTTTGTAACCGATTATGAGCCTTTAAAGCCCATGTTACGGGCAATGTAAGAAATAAATAACAATAAAATTTTGGCTAAAATGCTTCATGAGATCGATATAAATAGTATTGCAATTAGTGATCAGCACCCATATTCCGTAATTCGCTTAGCTAAAGCTAAATCTCGATCGCTAAAATGCCTAAGAGAATTAAAAAACTTTAACATTTTAGCAATGAAATTAAAAGCTAAAATTGCGGCGAATTCAATTGTTATGGCATCTCCAAATTTAGCAATGCCCGTTACAGTATTGCATATGTAGCCAAAAATCGCTAAATCAACATTATAGATTTTTAGCGATAGATATTTAGCTTTAGCGAATTACAGAATACGGCGACTGGCAACTATAATAAAGCACAACAACAGCCAAGTTTATTTACAACATGGCATTACCGTTATAGTATATATTTTTTTTTGTTTAAATGTGCTGGCTCATTTAATACGAAAATGCAACTCTGATCGCATATAATTTGCCATTTTGTCTTCTGTATGAGTCTGTTTTGAGTACTTTTAGTGATTTTAAACTGATTAATCACTTATAGTTCTAAATCGACACAGATTAGCGCTTATGATTTAAAAGTGTTTGATTTCAAATGCAATAACAAATATTATTAAAAAAAAGTGTCGAAAATGTCTCTAAATTAAAAACTAAAACGAATCAAAAATGACTCATCAAGAAGAGTCGCGCGGGTAGGGTACCATTTTCTCCCGGCAAAAGTATCATTTATGAGCAGAAATCGAGAACATATTCTGGTTTTTAATCGTTCTGAAGAGTCAAAAAAGACTCGAATATAATTACAAATTTAAAAAAATGCAAAATGCCCTAACTAACCAAAAAGTAAAAGTATAATTTTTTATTGATTCTGGATGTGGTGCATCAATAGAAATCTCTAAAAAAAAATTTGGGAATATTTGGACCTAAGCGACGTTATTAACAATAAACAAACGGTCCTAATTACAAAAAATAATATGATAAACGCTTAAAGACCTAACTAACAGTTTACATAATATGCCACATTGTCAACTGCCAAAATAACTGGCAGGTTTTAAAAGAAAAAAAAAGAAAATGTTGAAATAGAATAAATAAAATGGTTTTTAAAATAACAAACATTTAAAGGTATGTTTACACAAGGTAAACTCGTTGGCCCATATGTTTGTCAGCTGATTACCCCTAGTTGGAACCAAAACGTCAAATTTCGTGTATATGAGCCAAAATTTGTACATGTGTGCGTTAAATTGTTTTTGTTTTATATGAAGACAATTTTGACAACTCGGTTCCTTTTATAGAGCAGCATGTCTACACTCCCAAATGAGTCTACCTTGTGTAAATATATGTTGAAACATTTTAAGGCAATTTATCATTTTAAAAAGTTTTTAGCTTCTCTTTTAAAATTTGCAGCGTGTAAAGGCCCAAATGCACTTGGTCAAATGCTTGTGCAGTAGGCGAATTCACATTTTTACGTGTACTGGACGTAATATTCGCCGTCATATTTTAATTTTTTGATTTTCCATCCAGCATTGTCGGTGTGACACATACAAATACATTTTCACTTATACTACCACAATGCTTGATGAGTATTTTGATTAGTGTATTTGGGCCTTTAAGGCCCTTTGTCACACCAACAATGCTGGATGGAAAATCAAAAAATTTAGATATGACGGCGAATATTACGTCCAGCACACGTACACGTGTGAATTCGCCTGCTGGACAAGCATTTGACAAGTGTATTTGGTCCTTTAGATAGGGCCTTTTACGTTTTAGGTAAAAATACATACATACATATGTATATATATTTATGCATTTCAAAACGTAGGTTGGCTGTACTTAAAATGTTCGCTGTCTAAAATAAAAACCAGTTAGTAATTGAAGCACAGCCGCGAATAACGTTGTAAACGCCACCTTTTGCAAAAACTGTTTTTTTGCAGATAACCGTTAACCTTACTCTCTTACACAGTTTAAACATCAAATCAACCAAAACTATGCGCCTTAACGCCTTCAAAATGGCGTACAAAGTGTCAGCCAGTGGAAGAACATTGCAAGTTACTAACAAAATGATAAAACCGAAATGGTTTTGCAGTGCGGAATAATGTTTTAAAAGCCTTTTGCATTAAAGTTTTTATTATCATTATTTTTAATAATAGAAAAAAAAATGTTTAAAACAAATAATGCTGCCTGTCAAAATACGTTTTTTTGCTCTCCTGAAAAATTATTATTTTGTAACTTAAAACGTTATTCGCGGCTGTGCTTCAATTGATATTAATCCCCTTAGGGGTTAGAATAGTCCTAAATAAAATCTTTTTTTTTACTTTTTAGCTGTCCTTTTGTTTGTCCTGTTTTTTTTTTTAGCCTTTTGGTGTAGCTTAAATTTATTAAAGTAACTTGTGTAAGTTAAAAATTCTAATGTACTAACGCTTGAGTCTTTGTAACTACAGGGTCCTTAAAATCTGTTACTGCATCTTCTGGTAATAATGTCGTTGTTGTTGTTGTTGCCGTTGTGTTATTCACAATATCTTGCGCCTGACTTGTGGCATTTGTATTATGAGAATATGAATTCAAACTAAAATCATAATTGGAGGAGACCTTTGCAGGCGTGTCTGCTTCTGTTCGCAGTGTTGAGGATGTTGCTGTTGTTGTTGTCTTTGTTTCAATGGAGGAATTTTTAGTTTTTGTTATTGCACTTGCAGCGTAACGTTGCAGCACCTCGTTTGAGGTCTGCTTAAAATTGTCCTGCATTAATTTGTGTACTTTTTCCATCAATTCCGGTAGATCATCTTTGGTCAAACCTTCTGTAGATATTGGCGGTAAAGAGGTTATAATTATATTGCCAGCATTTAGTATTTTCTTTTTATCGTTTAGAAAACTACAGTACGAACTAAATACAACCGGTAATACAGGGATTTGCTCATCGATGGCCATATGAAACGCTCCTTTTTTGAAGGAATGTATATCGCCTGTATTGCGTCGGGTGCCTTCGGGAAATACCCATAATTTGATTTTCTGTTTTTTAATTTTACTATTGACTTGATTCAAGGTATCACGAGCTTTTTCACCTCGCACACGATCAATGAATATAAGGCCAGCCAACCAGGCAGCCAAACCAAAGGGCCAGGCATAAAATAATTCACGTTTAGCCACCACCGTACACTTGTCCATGACGTGCCAAATGTTGAACATGCCTGGAAAAGAAAACAGCTTTTTCAATAATTTCTTAAATCTGGGATCACACTGGCCCCTATTATGAGTTACATTCGATAAACGATTTTCGCTGGCTATCGAACATCGACTATCGAATCTTAATTTGGTATTATGAGTTGGCAGCACTGTCGAAAGTTTTGTTGTGCATCGAATTTTTCAACGAAAACAAATTTGCTTTCGACTGTGCAAATAAATGTAAAAAACTTGTTGAAAATTTAACTATTTGTAAATTTTTTGGTGTTCGTATACCAAACGCAATGTTCTTAATCTGTTTTGTTCATTTTATGCAAGTCCAACGTCGTTAACAGCAATTGGAAGCGCTCATATTCCTTATGGAACAAAATTCTTTTTTCACCAAATGATTTGTAGCAAAGTTCAGCATGTAAAAAAATGGGATGAAACCCCACTGAAGCTAAATTATTTGAAAACAATCATAATTCGCCGTAATCACGTTTAACTTTAATTTTATTTTTTAAATTTGTAAACAAAAATTTTTTATTTTAAGTGACAGCTGATCGAAAATGTACTACTGTGAATTAACAAAATCACAATAGTAAATTTTTATCGAATGCGCGCCATAATACCAAATGAAAATTCGTTCGATCAGCTAATTCGACTGCTGTCGAAAATCGAATTTAGTTCATAATAGGCACCACTATTAATGTTTTCATTCAGGAAGTATGAGTTTTTTTTTTGTGAGAGGAGAGGGAAGAATGACATGGATGTATGAATGTAAAAAAAGGTAAAATTTTATTAAAAAAAATGTATGTGTAGACTTGATTGAAAGTTTTAAAGAGAGTTTAAAAAAATTTCATAATGTGAACCCAGACTAAAGAAAACTGAATCCAAAATATGAAAATTGTATAAGCAATATAATTTTCTTAAAAAAAAACAATATTTTCACTTTAATATTATATAGAAACAGTCAGTTTAATTCTTTTATGTTTTTACCTAAAACATCTAACGATGATTGATGATTTGCAACTATTATACATGCCCGATCCTTTTCTAAATGTTCTTTGCCTCTAAGCTCCCATCTCAGACCAATCAGGGCTGTTATTCGATGACAGAAGGTACTGGCCAAGCTAGAAAAATACAATAATTTTATTAAAACTTCAGTAAATATTTATAATAGAAAATAATATTGTTGTCTTTTCTTAAAAAAATTTTTCTTCTTCGATTTTTAACCCCATCTCCAATGGAATATTTTTATTTTAAAGATACATTTACACAAGGTTGAATATGTGCATTTGCGCGTTAAATTGTTTTTGTTTTATATGGAAACAATTTTGACAAGCCGTGTTTTTGTAATGCTCTCCCAAATGAGTCTACCTTGATAAATTTGTTATAGTTTTGTGTAAGTTAACAGAAATTTTCATGTTCTTAAATTTGTTCAGTACCTGTTCAATACCTTAAAATTATTACATGGAACAATTAAATTTTACACAGTCATACTAAATTATTTACATATATATACATGGCGGCGTAAAAAAGCCTATATTGTTTAAATTGTTCATAACTGTTTTATTTGTGCGATTATTTTATTTTATTAGCGTAAGTGTTGGTAATTTTCTGATTCACACATACATACCTGGGGCCTGATTCTGGTAGTCGTGATCAAGTACTTTGTCGATTCCAAAGCAATTTAATATCTAATTATTTCAGTCAATACTGAGCGAATCGGAATTACAGTGTTGTAAAGCATTCATTCGAGTTTCACAATACTGAAAAAATACTTTCGATTCGTTCAGTATCGTCTGAAAGAACTAGAAATAAAATTGCTTCGAATCGAGGAAGTACTCGATCACGACTGCCAGAATTAGGCCCCTGTACTTTTTTCATATTTTACATAACTTTTTAGAAAATTTCTGGTGCAATGGTCATGTTTTAATTTCTTATGTTGGTTTTAAGTTGGATGATGTTTTTTAGCTTGTTTAAATACGCTCAAATATGTACAAAGAAAACTGTCAGGAGCTGTTAAATCTGATCAACGTGGAATCCAAGCTTAAATCGCTTGTGCGCGAAACAATATGTTCGCCGAATAAATCTCCTATCAAAGCCATCGAGTCACATGAAGTATCTGCTGTAAAACTAAAAAAATTTTATTCTTTTTCAAACTCCAATGGAATTTTCAAAAATATGGGCAAATTGTCCTTTAGTACAATACACCTCACCAAACAGTACACTTAGGCAGGTGTAATTGTTGCTGTTAAGCTGATCTTGGATTATTTGTGGCCCGAATCTTGTAGATTTTCTTGCTGACATAGACATATTATAGGAATGGGCTTAATCACTCAGTACCAAATTATGAAAAGAAACAATTTTAATTGAAAAAGTTATAAATCATTTAAACAAATCACCCCTATCGTGAATAAAAATTCCTCGGGAGTTTTTTTCCTTTTTCCTATGTAAATTCAATTGTAAAAATGGGAAAAGGGAAAAAACTCCCAAGGAATTTTTATTCATTATGCGTTCCAACATGAAATAAAAAGAATTTCTGGAAAAATTTACTTCTTCAATTGCACAATAATTACAAAATGTAATGAACCAAAAATAATCCAAGAAAAAATTTTTGGACGCATTTTTGGATAATTACACAGAAATCGGTAAAGCCTGCGAAAAAGAACGTAAATATTTGAGAGACAAAAAAAAAAAACTTAAAAAAGTATTTTTAAGAAATTATAAGTTTTTTAAAGATAAAAAAACAAGAATCAGAATCAATCGATCAGCTGTTTACATTTTGTTGAGTATTTAAAAGTTGTTAACCAGTAAAAGTAACAAGAAATTTCCCTGATTTATACATAAATTCGCCTTGAGCATGCCTAATTTGGAAATTTTCGTTAAAATGATAAGTCGTTTTAATTTTACTATCTAAAGGGTGTTTTTTTAGAGTATCACAACCTTGAGTTGGCATCGCTGCTTTATTCAAGCACCCATTTAACAGCTGGAAGCCCATTTCTGGTTAAATGGGTACGTAAATAAGCAGAATTGTCGCATTTGGAGTAAGGAGAATCCACAAGCTTTTGTCGAAACACCATTGTATCAACAGAAATTTAGTGTTTAGTGCGCTTTATGGGCTGGCGGAGTCATTGGCCCATATGTCTTCAAAAACGATGATGGTCAGAATGCGAAAAGTTGTCAGAATCTTTCTGAGTCGAACTAACGATGTCCGTCCGGCTGGCTGGCTGTCCATGTAACCTTGTGCGCAAAGTACAGGTCGCAATTTTGGAGATAATTTGATAAAATTTGGGTCATAGGTTCCTATTGGCACAAGGTCCAAGCCTATTGAAAATGGGCCGAATCGTAGGACCACGAGGGAAGATAGGGGGAAATTTTTTCCTCTCAGAAACTATCAAACCGATTTTAATGAAATTTAAAACATAGATATAACCATATCTATACGGACACAAAATGTATAAATTTTTTAAAAAAATGGGACCAAAAGGGGAGATCGGGGCAATTTCTGCCTCTCACAAACTTTCAAACCAATTTTCATGAAGTTTATAAACATAGATAAATCCTTATTTACATGGACACATAAGCATGATGTGTTTTTAAATACTGTGGTGTAGGGTATCATATGGTCGGGCTTGACCGACTATACTTTCTTACTTGTTTTTGTTATGTTTTTGTTCACCGCAATATAGCAAAGTTGTTAACCATAGTATAAAAATTAAGAAATTACAACTCAACTGAGTTGTAAACCGTAATAGGGGCCTGTGTCACTTTATAAAAAACACCCATTATCTCTCTCGCTCTCTCGTTGCAAGTTTCTACCAGTAAAATGAAACTTTACAGACCTATTGTATTTAATAAATAATAAAAAGAACATAAAAAAGTAACTGTAATCAAATGGACAATCAATAACTTAATTAATGTAAAATGTCATCATTATAAATGACTTATAAACCATAAGTTGCTAATCCCACTTGCTTTGTAAGTTGCTAATCCCACTGGATTTGTAAAAAAAATCAATTTACAAGGAAAAAATATTCAATAAGTTTTACTAACTATTACGTTAGTATGTATGTACATTGTACATACATATGCCCTTTCAAAAAGTAATGAAATAATTGATTAAGAACTTGACATTTATTTGAGTTGAAATGCTACTTAAAAAAAAGGATTTTTTTTTGAAATTTAAGTCTAGATGAAAAGAAATAATTCAAATCTTTAAATTTAATTGCATGTAGCAAATAATATTAATATAAGGAAAACATTTTAAAAATGTTTGGAAACACACAACCACTTCAAAATAATCAGTATTGAAATACCTAATCATATTACGCTTTTCATAAACATGAGTCTTTTTTAAGTGGATTTTTTTGTCTTTATTTAGGTAAGAAATAATTAATTTTTGTTTTTAATATACTCCTAATAATTATGCAACAAGCAAAAATTCCCTGAATAACCACTGTATTTTTTTGATTGGCTATAGTCACCTAACTGCAAAAATCATCATTATTTCAAATTCTATGGTATTTTTTTTTTGAATTTTTTTCTAAAAATTTAGATTTTTGAAAAGGCTGCTCCTTACATCTTATCGTAACTTTGGAACGACGTACTCGATTTTGTTATGCAATTCGTCAAAACATTTTAAATTACGCCGGATTTAAGTTTCTCTAATATCATTTTTTAATTTAGCCATTTCATATTTTTGAGGACGAAGTGGCAAAAAAAATATTTTCGCAAATTTGTGTCGAACAACATGTTGCAAACATAAAATAAACATGTTGCTCTATACAAATTTGCGAAAAAAATTTTAAAAATAGGTACTTTCACTTAAGCCTAGTTCTCTGTTCAAATTTGTGAAAAATGTTGAGCAACATTTATTATTTCACACGAAAATTTTGACATGTATCGATGTTACCTATCATGCGAGTTTGGACAATTTGCCGATTTTATTCCTGCAAAGTATGCGACATTGTTTTGCGTTTGTAAAGAAGGTTAGGTTAGGTTAAGAAGGGTTATGCGCCCAAGGGCACACTTCCACTCGGAGACCAATACGGTCCATTGTGAATCCCTTCAATTTAAAGAAAAAAGAAAATAATTATGAGATGGATAGAAACAAGAAAGATAGAAAGTTAGTAGACGTCGCGTAGAACTATTGCCCTCTCTACAGTTACCTCAACAGAAACAGCCGCACTATTTCCCTGACAAACCCCAATAGATCAGCCGGACTACATCCAGCGATGCACCCCAGTTCGTCTTGAAACCTATCTCCTAGCCACTTCTGCCTGAGACCCTGCATCCTGGGACAATGGCACAGTACATGCTCGATCGTCTCCAGCTCCTCTGAATCATCGCACAATCTTCAGAACAATGACCCGTCAAGAACCCTATAAGTGTTCCAAGACTACCCCTATCCAATCCCAGTAGAACCCTGGTTGCGTCTAATCTGGGCCATAGTGCCCTGGACACCCTGCAATCCGTTCTGTCCCTCCAGGATCGGTTAACGTCATCACGGAATTTCTCCCGTATCACCCCATAGTAGTAACATACGGGGCTTAACCCCCCTGTCCCTTACCGCTAAGTCCAGATTCGAACCCCCTCTCGCGAGTTCGTCAACCACCTCATTTCCATCAACCATGCAGAGTCCAGACCATTCCTACACCAAGCCACCAGGCACGATCGCACCGTATAATTTGTCAATGCCCTAAGCGCCGCCAGACTATCGACGAAAATTGTCACCACAGATCCACCCACGATGTGTTCCAGTATCAACTCTGTCGCCCTCCAGATCGCTAGGATCTCATCGGGGAGTCTGAATGACCTTTTCACCTCGGTGTCCACGATATATACACCGGAACCAGTGCCGGTTTCCATCTTGGATCCATCCGTAAATACTGCCCACCCCTCAAACAGTCAATTGGATACACGCCAAATATCCCTATCCGGGAACTCCACTGGTGGTGTTGCACCGAAGTCCAGGGTCATAGTCCTATGATCCGAAATTCCCCCAAGAATAATACCCTGATCAAGCAGACCCATCTCGTACAAAATTCTCGTGTGATCATCCCGCCTAGGTCTAACTTAGGAAGACTCGTAAAGTCTAAGTAAGTTCCTAGCAGCCACACTCCTCACATAATACTCAATAGGGGACAGATATAGTAGGATGTCCAGCGCTGCCTGCGAAGTGCTTCTCCTTGCGCCTGAGATGCCAAGAGACGCACTTCTTTAATAAACCCTGCTGAGCATCTTCCTATAGCTATCCACTCTCAACGCACCCCACCAAACAGTGCATCCATAGGTAAGTATAGGCCTAACCACCGATGTGTAAATCCAGTTTACCATATCCGGCCTCAGACCCCAGTTCTTACCAATGGAGCTCCTGCATGTGTAGTATGCATTGAGTCTCCTGAGTATTTCTCTTCCAAGAAAGTTTACAGTCCAGAAAGTTACCCAAATACTTTGCTCCGTCCGACAGAGGTAACTCGACGCCATCTAGCACTGGCCCCCTAAATCCCTCTATCCTGTACCTTCTGGTAAATAGCACCAGCTCAGTCTTCACAGGGTTAATACCCAGTCCCCTATCCTTTGCCCATGCCGAGAGTTCGCCTAGCATCACCTGCATAATTTCCCCGATCGTGGACAGAAATGTTCCCCTGACCAGCAGAACTATGTCGTCCGCATAGACAACAACTTTCCTGCCCATAGAATCAAATGACCTAAGATTCCCGTTGGCAACAAGCAACCACAGTAGTGGTGATAGAACCCCCCTTGTGGTGCCCCCTGGTGACCCTCCTCCTTATCACATGATCCCCAGGCTCGAGTTTATAATCCTACTGCCAATCATGCAGACTATCCACTCTACCAGAAAGTCCTCAACTCCCAACTTCAACAACGAATCTGTAATAAAAGCTCACATGTATTTTACTAAAAATAATTTTTTTTAATAAAAAATTTAATAAAAACCGGCTGGCTGGCTGTCCATGTAACCTTGTGCGCAAAGAACAGGTCGCAATTTTCGAGATAATTTGATAATATTTGGCTTATAGATTTTTATTGGCACAAGGACCAAACCTATTGAAAATGGGCCGAATCGTAGGACTGAGAGGGCAGATAGGGGCAATGTCTGTCTCTCAGAAACTATCAAACCGATTTTAATTATATTTAAAACATTGATAGATCCATATTTATATGCATACATGAGCTATGCCGTTTTTCAAAAATAGGACCACAAGGGGAGATGGGGGCAATTTCTGCCTCTCAGAAACTATCAAACCGATTTTAATGAAATTTAAAACATACATAGATAGATCCATTTTTATGTGGACACATAAGCATGATTCTCAATGTGTTTTAAAATACTGTGGTGTAGGATATCATATAGTCGGGCTTGACCAAATGTACTTTCTTACTGGTTTTATTTAAATTTTTTATGAATTTTTTGAATTAAAATTTAAAATGTTTTGACGGATTGCATAACAAAATCGAGCACGTCGTTCCAAAGTTACGATAAGATGTAAGGAGCAACCTTTTCAAAAATCTCAATTTTTAGAAAAAATTTTTTTAAAAAAACCTTACTATAAAAATTGAAATAATGATGATTTTTGCAGTTAGGTGACTATAGCGGATCAAACAAATATAGTGGTTATTCAAGGAAAAAAAAATTCCCATTTATTGCATAGTGTTACCATTTGATTTTCCTAACCTTCAACACAAATGGAATGGGTATATATAAGTTTTTCATTTCGTTTGAAATTTCTACAAAAATTATGTTAAACCTTATAAAGTATGTATATACATATATAGTTGGTACTTTTGAGTAGCAAAGTTGATTTAACGACACACGTCTGTCCGAGTGTTGGTTAAAACGGGTTTTAAGAAAACCCCAGATCTGATACATTTGTATCGCAGATGCTCCCGGAATAAGAATTTTGACACATAGCGTCCATACCACATAAGCTGAGAAACAAATTGGCTTTTCAAAACTATGGTGAAGGGTATATAAGATTCGACACATTCAAATGTATGACTTTTACTTGTTTTTTATCATACTGCAATAAATTTAATTAAATTTTTTTTCGTTGATAACTTAATCTTTCAAGTACTAGCAATTAAAACCATTTCCGATAGGGGTTTTTTTGTTCCATTAAATACCTAAAGAGCTATAAACAAATTATAGCAATCAAAGGCTAGAATTCATTAATATAGAACAAGAAACTGCCGTAAAAAATATTAATTTTATTTAATTCTAATGATTTAGTATACGGAACAGTATACTTTAAAACATAAAAAGAAGAGTAGATATAACTAAGGCTTTAGCCAATTTAAACAGTAAAATGGCCGTTTTCCCTGATCCCAAACATTCGAAGGTGGGTCGAGAGAACGCACGGAAATGATATTAAATACTTAACTCAATTTCTGACAAACCATGGATACTTTAATCAATACCAGCACAAAATTTTTAAAATTTATTTTTGTCTACTTTTGGTATATCTTATTAATTTTCTTATTTAATATCATCCAAATCATTTGTGTAAATTGTGTATGTTAACATACTGACATCATTTGCGCACTCATCGTTTTCACTGGCGCTAAGATACTCAGTGTTTTCAGAGCTTAAGCGAAATAGAGGTTGCCTGCAAAAAATGGGATATCCCAAAAAACGCAAAAAAAACGCAGCATGAAATTGATTATACAATCTCAAAATCAAATACTTATCAAGACCTTATTACTATTAGCTTTAAAACATTTTAAACTTTTTTTAAAAGCTTCTCCAAAGTTGTATAAAACTTTTTTTTTTTTTTTAATTGAGATAAAATCAAAAGATTGATTTTTTTTCACCAATAAACTATTTTATCTTAAACAACGATTATGTATTTATTAAGCACTTACTATTAATATTGTTTTCCATATTTTATTGTATTTTTCATTTGTTTTTTTATTTAAAACTAGTGTCAGGTATTGTAATAAAAAATAACACGAAGCGCGCCCACTTAAACTGTTGATTGTATACATTGACTTTAAGAGTCGGGCGATGAACGGGTTTTTGTTATTTATAAAATAAAAATTCACTTCTATTTGCTTTGAAGTATTCTTTATCACATTACAACAAAAAAAACTACTTTTTCTAAAGTGCAGGTTTTAAATTTTGGCCAAAAATATGGGCCAAATTACCTACTGTGCACTGGTTTGATAGCAAAAAGTAACAAAATTAAAATGGCCCTATTTCCATGTTCCAGAAATTTCAATAAAGCAGATTTGAAATCGAGCAAATTTTAAAAACGACCCTGTACTAAAACTTCATACAAATATTTCATTTGATCAATTTCATTTTGTAAGTACCAATTAGTTTTACAAGAATAACTCTTTCAGCCAGGAAAAACTACGCTGATTTTGTAGATAATTAAACTTAAAACTCGTTCGATTTCAATTTCAATTCGGCCCCTATTACTCAGTTTAGTTAAGTTTCTATAATTAAAGAACCTAATACAAATTGTATGTGTACCTATTATTTTTTCCGATACTGTAGATAAGATAATTGGCAAAACTGAAGACCAATATTCGATACAATTATTGAGATTATACGCTAGCCAGTAATCGAGGCCATAGACTAGACCATAGTTGAGATAATGGCGAGACTTTAGACTAAAAAATAGTCGAAAAGTTTGACTAAATAGATATTACTTTTATTAAAAACTTTCCAATTCAAAGTTTATTTTTAAGAGGTCATCAAACAAAAACAATAAATATATTATTCTTTTCTTTCAAGACTTTTGACTTTCATGTTTTTTGTCCTAAACAAGTTTGCACGTGTCAAAATTAGGTCATTCTTATAACTGTGTCATAAAATTTGAAAAGCATAAGGGGCATTAACTATTGTTGAGTAATGTCAAAATCAATATATTTACTAGCCCCCAACTGGTCACCTTCTATTTAATTCAGACTATTAATATTGAAGTTTTATTAATTCGAATTGGGCAAACACCTATACAAACAAAATTAACATGATATTTGTAAACTATTAATTATAACTTAAATTTTTAATTAGTATTAATATACTCGACAAAGCGTGAAATTTTGTAACTAAAAAAGCCAATAAAAAGTAAAAAGTTTTTTGAAAAACTATTTTACTAAAAAGGAATAAGAAACACGCTACATATTTTTCAAATTTTGTTATACATATGTTTGTATGTTTATTCAGCTTAAAATTATCACATGTTCTATTTTTATACCCTCTTCCACTTGAAGCAAATAAAAATACTAATTTTGTCATTCCGTGTGCAACTTTTTTAGGACCCCGCTACACGTTTTTATCCCCCTTAACATTCGAATTTCCAAAAATCCCGTCGATTTGGCGAGAGACCAACCTCCGGTCTAAATTTTAGCTTCAGGCGCTAGACTGTGCGATGATGAATCAGTCACTAACGTTCCATTTTTATATACATATGTTCATACAAATTTATAACAATACAGATATTTTACTACAAAGCGCCCTTTTATTGACAGCATATGGAAAATTATTCGAACATAATTAACAATAGGCCTGTTTCAGTGCTTGTTGAAAAAACTGACAAAAAACTGGGTGGTGCTAACCGTTTTTTGGGTTAGCTCTTGTTTTATATATACATATACTGTTATTTCGAAAGTGGAGGAGGTTGCAAAACATATAGTCGCGTAACTCAAAAACGGTTTAGTTTTTAAATAAACTAAAAAACAAACAAAATATTTAGCAAATAGTTCGAAACAATTAAATTCAGGGGGCTAATTCTGGAGTCTTGATCGAATAATTTTTCGGGTCGAAAGCAATTTTATGTCTAATTATTTCAGTTGAAACTGAGCGAATCGAAATTTTTTTTCAGTGTTGTAAATAGGGTTAACCGATTAACTACTACCCGATTAACTGGTCGGTGAATTTCAAATTGGCTTTTTTCGATTAACGATTAAACCGGTTAATTTCAGTCGATTAACCGATTAACCGAAGTAACAAAATTTTCAATATTTTGTAGTATTATAACATATTTTTTTGTGTTTTTAATTATTTGTTTCGTCTCATATACAAAATGTATTTGTTTAGAAAATATTTTTTTATACAAACAAAGAAGGTGTTCAGTTATCTTCATTTTAACCTATTTTCCGCCGACCGATGACTAAAATTACAATATTTTTCAATGTTTTTTTATCTTCATCATCGATCAAGATGAATGTATCGAAAAATGGGTTAAATATTTGATTGCCAACACCTTTTTTTGTTTTACGTACTTTTTATGTGGATGTGTTAGTTATTTGTTTCTTCTCATATCAGTCTTTTAACAGAATTAACCGAAACAATTAGAAGTGTTAAAAATTTAAAACAACTTTAATGGCATAATGGAGTATTTTATATGTTAAGAGAAATCCTGGAAAAGGACTGAGAAATTAGACATTCATCTACGATAAGTGAAATATTATTTTCCAAGTCAAATTTTGTTAAACGAAAGAAAAGAGTCGCTTTAATCCTAAACATTTAAAATAAATAACTTTTTTTAAAGATTATTTTATAAGATCTCCTACAACTATTGAAATAACTAATAAAATTATCTCAGTTTATTTTTGTATAAATATGTAAATATTTGGGGGATTCACAAGGTAGTCATAAATAATTACAGGAAATATATATCGTCGGATTAAATCCCTTTTTATGTAAATTGAGATTTTGATGCCGTGTGGTAGAGAAAGATACGCCTCGTCGACCAGCATGTAGTTTTTCTTCTATTTAAGTCTTGAAGTGTGTATAACTGACTGTAATTTTAATTTTCTATCAAGCTTCAAATAGGAAAAATAAAAAGTTTTTTTTCTCTCCTGTAAAATGGGCTGAAAGTGAGTTAGCAGGTTTGCATATTAAGCCAACGATATGACTGCTGTAAGCTACTGCTTATATTTTGAATTAAAATACATATACAGTTGTGACGAATCAATGAACACAGCATTACAATTTTCATTTTGTTTAAAATATTTACTTTAAAAAATTTTAAATTTTATTTAGGATATTATGACGATATGACTTAATACCACACCTTCTGCATTAATTGGAAAATGCATATTACATATTTATGAATTGTTTTTTTTTTGCTTGCTCGTTTTAGTTCAAGAATTGTTATGTTTGGTATTTTATTGTTTTTTTGCACCCTCCACCACAATTAGTTGTGAAGAGGGTATATTAAGTTTGTCATTCCGTGTGAAACTTTTTTATTATTCATCTCAGACCCCATAAAGTATATATATTCTGGGTCCTTGAGTAATTCTTAGTCGATTTAGCCATGTCCGTCTGTCCGTCTGTTGAAAACACGCTCACTTTCGAAAAACTCAAAAGAACTAAACAAACTGGGTGTCAAATTGCTTGTAGTTATCCTAAGCAGTTTGGGATTGAAATTAAGCAAAATCGGTTCAGTAGGATCAGAGCTATGAATGAAAATGTGGAACCACCACCTAAAAAAATTTGATAATTTTGTTACAAAAACTCACATAAATGGTGGAATAATGCACAGAACAACATAAGATTTTGCAAGGGTTTGCCTTATTCAACTGGAAATCACGCGGTAAAATTTCGTGAAGATCGGTCTATAATTTACCCTAGGCCCCATATAAACCCTACTTCCGGAAAACAGTTTAGTACGCCTAAGACCATAATTAATAATGTTATCATAACAAAATTTGGCTCGTCACAATTTTATAAGACTAGAAATAATACTGTGAAGTTTCGTGAAGATCGGTCCATAATTTACCCTAGGCCCCATATAAACCCAACTTCCGGAAAACAGTTAAGTACGCCTTAAACCGTAAAAAATAACGCTATCATAACAAAATTTGGCACATCACAGTTTTATAGAACTAGAAATGACACTGTGAAATTTGGTGAAAATCGGTGCATAACTTACCATAGGCCTCATTTAAAGGCCACTCTGTTAAAATAATTAAATAGCCGGTAAACTTTCTTCCAGTTTAGCTTCATATGGCCAGAAAAAATGTTATGCAATTTTGTGATATACGGTCCATAATTTACCTTAGATTCCATTTTAGCAGCCTTTTGAAATTCACTGCAAACGCTTAAACTAATTGCACCGCTGTATTAATATTTATGTTTTTTAATACCAGAAATCGTTCTGCAGAATTTGGGATGATTGGTTCATAGCTTACCATGGCTTTTATATAATTTGTTCTCTTGAAAAACATTTAAGTTCATCTTAAACAGATATTCTACTCAAACTTTTTAAAATTGATTCTGATTGTCGATCAATAATTTTATATACATAGGTCTAAACCACAACAAATTTTAATGCAGATGTCTGTTTTTACAAAGATTATAATAATAAATAGACATCATACAGATATTACTCCTAAAACATTCGAAGTGTCGGTGGAGGGTATCAAAGATTCGGCACTGCCGAATATAGCACTCTAACTTGTTTTTTACTTATAAACTCCAAATAATAAGCAATTAATGCATTTTTATATATTGAAATTACTTAATTTATAAAAAAAACTTTATTAATCGGTTAACCGACCAAAAACTAAATTAACCGATTATTAACCGGTTAAACCAAAACCTCGATTAATTAATCGAGCGATTAACAGATTAAAGCAAAAGGTCGATTAAATGAATACCCTAGTTGTAAAGCATTTATTTGAGTTTTCACAACACTGAATCGACTGAAAGTAGAAAGTATCAGGTCTGCCAGGTACTTTTTTTTCCTTATCCCAAAAAAAAGTCCCCAAATTAAAAAACAAAACTTTAAAAAATTAATATTTTTTTTTTTTTTTTGTTTTTATTTCTGACCAAATTTAAAAAATAAGTAAAATTTAAAAATAAAATCCCCAAATAAATTTGTTTAGTAAAAAAAATTATTTTATTTTGTTTGTTGCGACTGGTTACGGCATGTTTTATTAAATTCTTTTTATGCGATTTCAATGAGGAATTACAAACAGAGAAAATTTTCTGTTTTTGAATCGGGTTTAGCCATCCTTAAAATCAACAATAAAAATACAAATTTGACTCATTTATTTAACACTTCGATGCATCATAAACAGATATGATAAATGAGAAAACCAATATCGTACCAACGAACTTTTAAAATCGTACTTTTTCGGCCCCAATAGTACTAAATCTTTTTTTATAAATTTTTTTATTGCTTTTTTAAAAACAAAAACAAAAGGTACTTAAAATTCATTTGCAAATGAATATTACATAATAATAGGGTGGGTAAAATTTTTTCGCGTCGAAAGCACAACGCGCCTCTTGTTCTATAAGTCACTCCAAGAAACTTTGCCAAAGAAACCAGTGGTCAAAAATTAATTTCGAGCCCCGGATTTTTCAAAATAGTTAGTTTTCCAAAATATTCAAGAATATAGGCAAACAAAATGTATTTAGTCTAGCCACCCCTTTATCGTGCGGGTCGAGACATCCATTAATTTTTATTTTATGATTGCCTCCAGAGAGCGTTTTCATACAATTTTTTGAATTTTTTTTGTGGAAAATTGACGAATAATTTCAAAATGCAATCTCGAATTTTAAACGAAAAAAAATGTTTAATCGTTCCAAAAATATGTGCATACGAACATCTTCGGATTGCACTTTCAAATTTATCGTGTTTACAATTTTCAATATATACTGCAGAAACAGGAAAGGAGTAAAAAGTCTATGTAGAACTTTTGCAGAAGTGGTTTTCTATATCTTTTAGAAACTTGTCAGTATCATCAGAAAATGCACGCTTATATGCTGCCGCTGATACTAAATTTAGAATGTGGCATAAGTAATCGTTCAATGAACAAGTGCAAAAATCTATTCACAATAGCGGAGTTCTGTGTTTGGTGCAAATGGTCTTGCCAAATATCATAGCTGATTTGTTAAATCCAACAACAAAAAAATAGAGTTTCCCTTAGATTTCATAAAAAAGCTACGACATTTTGCATTTTTGCAAGACTATTTGCACCAAACACTAAACGCCGCTAATATTCATTGGACAGCAAATTCGATTTGCCATTTTATATCAATTATAAATATGTAGGTTTGACAAATTTGGAAATAGTACCAAATGAGTCACGGGGGTACCAGCGTACTTTTTAGTTTTGAATTGTACCAAAAAAGTACAATTGTACCAACTTTATCAACCCTGATCATAAATAATTACCAATAGCCCAGCATTCTTTTTCCCAAACTTTTTAATATTGTCTTTCATATTTACTTATTTTTGGGGAAGACATATTTGCATGACAATTGTCTATAAAAAATCAAAAATTTAATGTGTTGTCAACGGTTTAAGATTCTTTTTTTAAATTCTTCTTTTTTAAACCACTCAATCAAGAAAAAGAACATAAGTTTATTGCGTACCTTTTACAAACTTAACAAAAATGTTAATCTTAATTAGGACCGTATAAGTTAGTGATAAGAGTAAGATTAAAGTGTAGCTATTTTTTCATATTTTCATTTAAACGAAACAAAGAAAAATAAGCGTAAATAATAAAAAAGGGAAATATATTAAAAATGTGTTAAATCCCCAAAAAAAAAAAAAACAAATTTTGTTTTTGTTTTAAATGTAAGTTGAACGAGTCACTTTTGCGCTCGCGTTCTACAAACAGGCAGTAACTCAACTTAGTAACTTGCTAGTTGTTGCTGGTAAAGCGTACTTTTTATTTTTTTGAGTATTTTGGGAGACAAATTTTGTAAATTTAAAATTTCTTCTCTCGTTGCAATTTTTTCTGCTAGTGAAGTAAATGAACACACCTAATAATTACATAAAGTTCTAGTTTTTTTTTTTTAGCTCAACCACAAAACCGCAAAAATGCCGTAAAAATTGTGTTTACAATTTTACTAGAATTTGCGATTTAAGTGGTGCCAATGCAAACAAACAAAAAACGCATTGTTACAAAAAATAATCAAAAATCGTTAGCAAAAACATTTAATAGTAAAACACTAACTAGTCTAAGTTTCGTCCGCATTGGTTTTATGCTTTATGTAGATAAATGGCATAAAGCAATTCAGCCAATTCTTATCAGATAAAATTTTTTAGCATATCGACGGAAAAGGCATTCAGTTGCCTTTCCAACGATATGCCATTTATCTCGATCGGACTTTTCGGTTGGGCTCCACAAGGGTTTGAGTGGGACCATACACCGAAAAACACAAAAGTACCGTTATCTAAAAAACTTAACTAATGAAAAAAAAATTACAGCGTTTTTCGTGTTCAGGAGGTCAAAGTTAACTTATCTAGGCACGTGGCGTTCTTGGTAATTTTCCAAATTAAAAATTTGTAAAGCAGTGTTATCTATAATTAATGTTCTTATTTCACCCTACTTCTTAAACTTTTCTTAATTATTTATCAATCATAATCGATAAAGTTTGGCTAATAAAAATATATTTAAAAATTATTGCTGGTGTAAACGTTTTATTGCTTGAACTATTTTAAATGCAATTTTGTGTAGCATCTTAATTTACAAACAAATTAATTAGAATGCAAAACACAAATTAATTCAAATTCAATGCAATTAATAAAAGTAAACGCTTTCATTTTGTTAGAAAGATTCTATAATTAGTATTTTATTAAAGCTTTTATTCCACTCCCATGTTTTTTATAAAAAGATTTTTTAAATGTTAAATTAAAAATCAGTTAATGATGGGAAAGTCTAATTTGAGTGATAAGTTAGACAAATTTTAGGAAATCAAATTAATTTTCAAATGTGTGCGGAAAAAACGCTAAGGTGGTCTTATCTAAGAAAAACAATAACTGTCTTAATTAAACTATTTAATCAAAATATACTTTTTCATTAAGACATTACATAATAAAAATTATTATTATTATTAAAACCTCTTATCTTTTTAATACTAAACACTCATAGATTTATTATTAACATTTCAAAAGAAAAATGCATTAAATTGCCATGTATATTTATGTTGTATATCAAGATGATTTAGCATCTCTTTCATGTTAACTGAAATATATACTTTTTTAAAAAAAAAAGATTTTCCGTCAATATCTGACAATGTGCTAATCCAATACAATGAAATGCATTTTTAAAAATACCAGAATTAGTTCAAGTGCAAGTGGAGAAAAGAGCCGAAAGTGATACAAATAACCTAGTTGGATATGTTCCAAAGACGTCAGCACAATTAATATTAGTTGTTTGTTGATTTTTGTGTGGGAGATGAATTAATAAGGTATCTATTGAAAACGGATTGAAATTATGTATTTATGGGAAGTAGGCATGAAAGAAATATTCATTATAAAGGCAATTTAATGGTGGCACTCCCTGTAAAAATTAAAGGTCTTCCATTTTTATTTGACCCAGAAAGTGTACCAAATTTGGATAATTTTTCTCTTACTGTTCTGAAGGAATAAATAAATCTATTTTTCTGCCAAGCCTACTTATTTACTCCCGCCCACACTTTGTCGTATGTTTTCTATTGATAACCAAGATTCTTGTACCTAATTTTGAAATGAAAGAAAATATGCACTTATTATAAGCCTTTTAGTTAATAGTTTGAAATTCTTGTCAATTAACCAGGTGCTAATTTCGCACACGCATTGGCTAATTACAACCACTGTGGCCAATTTAAATTTAATATGTTTAACTGCTAAGACCACCTTAGAATTCGCGCACAAGAGCTAAGTGCATAAAGTATGTAATATAACAATTTCTCTTGAAGGCAAAAAGTGAAATGTTATTAAACGACCTTTATCTAATTCACATGAAATTATTACAGCTTTTGTAATTTGTGTTGCAATATTTGTTTATTTCGATAAGACTGTAAATATTAAACTCAAGAAAAACACAAACCTAAATAAACATACATATATATGTATGTATATTTTCTATTAAGAAACTAAAACAGCTGTTGAAAAGGAAATAAGTCATGTGCCAAAAGGAACCAACACCTAAAAGAATCAAGTATCGCACTGCACCCCTCTCACACACGAATCTTCTTGGGTGGTCATTAATATTGATTTTTATCATTTTACACATAAAGCACGACACTCACAATTCGAAAAAATCCAACTTACTTTTTTATAATAATAAAAAAAAAAAACGCAAGCACTAAAACACACTTTTAACTTAATTTAATTATAAAATAGATTACTAGGTAGGTATAATAAAAAAATTAAATTTGTACTTACAGCAAATTTCGCACATCACAGGGTCGACACAAAAATGCCGGTATTAAGACGATGGAATTAAATGACACGAGACCGTAATATATTAAAAATTTAAAATAATAACGAAATATATGACTGGTTTCATATAAAAACGGCAACATAAGTAAGACAATCAAACCAAACAGCTCAATATACGATGTCATCTTGTTAAAATTTATATGTGGTTTTCCTTATAAACTCTTTGTTGGCGTTTTTTATGTTTCGTTTTATTTATGTTGTTCTTGATTTTTTTTTCTTTTTTGTTTTTTTTTTCCTTTGTTTTATTTGCAATTTGTTAAAAGAAACCAAGGAAACCGGGTTGGAATAGGGTGGGTGGGTGTATTTTGTTTTATTATTTTTTTTTTAACGCACAAAATGTTGGTATGCTTGTTTTGTGTCTATGTTAAATACAATTGTATATTAATGGTGGTGTTTATTTACTTTGCTGCTATGAAAAAAATTAATGTTGTTTACATTTGTTGAGTTTTTGCAGTATGTTGCTTAAATGTTTGATGCTGCCAGACGGTGAATATAAAGAATTTTAATATTTAAAATGTTTTGTTTAAAATATAAGAAGATTTCTAAGATTTTAATGACTTTTGACTTGAATATAAATTAAATTATTTTTAAGTTGCAGATATTCGACCTTATTTATTATAATTTATAAACAAAAGAATTAGGTAAGCTTGAGGTCTGTTTTTTATACCCTACACCGAAGGTAAAAGGCTATTTATATGTTTGCCATTTTGTTTGTAATTTCAGCAGCATTGATCTTAGACCCTAAAGTTGATTTAACAAAATTCGTCCGTCTCCTGAAATGGGTTTTCCGAAAACCCAGACCCAGGGACTTGGTTGGTATATATTTCTGTCACATCCGCTCCGTTCAACTTTGCTATTCTATATAATATAAGCAAAAAAACATCACGACTGAATCTTAATTTTTTTCATAAAATCCCATGTTGTTGTTGTAAATCCCATGTTGTTGTATTCCTGTCATCTTCAGGAATACCAAGTCAAAAAAATACACAACAATTAATTTAAAAGTCTAATGCAATAATAATACACCCTCAAATTAACTGTTATGTATTTTTGTGAACCGGTATTCCTGAAGATGCCATACAAAATATGTCGAAATATTGAGAAATATAGAATACATATATTAAAAAAAAACAGACCTTAGGCTTAAAATAAATTATTTGTTTATAAAATAAATTGTGAATATTATAAACAAGAGGATTAGTGAAATTATATGTTAAAAATGTTATACTATATTAAATTTGAATTTTAGACGTCGTTTTAATAAGATTCTATAATGAAATAACTTTATGACCAATTTTATACAAATATTGCTCTATTAAACCGAAGTTTATAACAAAAATTATAAAAATTAGATTAAAAGTGTATTAAAAACAACTTCCAAATTCTTGCGTTTTGCCTCTTCGATTTCCAAAACACCCCTGTATATTATACAGGCCTGTCACAGAAATCAATTCCGTTTGAAATTGAGTTCGTTTAATGTGAAGCAAGATACAAAATCACTTCCACTTGCGATCAGAATTGATTTCTGTGACAGGCCTGATAGACTAGAATTTTTAATTAAATACTGACTTTGATTGTTTTTGCCTTAACTAACACTAGGCAACAGCCATTTTGTTATTTGGTTCTAGCATACTTTTTCTCATGGATTTGGACCTACTGAACACGAAAATGAATTTTAAAAATTTTTCTGTCGATTGGTTTGCGAGATACAAATTTTTTAATTTTTTTTTTTTAATTTTTGGAGGTACACTTACTATTTTGAGCATATCTTTAGTCTTCTTTGACCTATTTTATCCTACTACTACTCAAATTAAAGACAATTGAGCCGTCTACAACTTATTTTCAGAAAATTTTCAAATCGGGTTAGTAGTTTTGATGTTGGCGGCTTAAAAAGGTTAAAAAACTGGGTTTTTTTAGTAAAAATGTGGCTGAAAAATTCATATAAAAATTCATATAAAATATAAAACGCGATGTTAACAGCGATTTTAATTTTTTTACGTATAGCTGACACTTTTCCAAAGAAAATAAGCCCTTACTTAACAAAATCTGATGACAAATGGCCGACTTATTATTTTTTTGGTAAACGACCGAAATTCCTCTATTTCACGATTTTTTGATTTTCATTATTTGCACAGCTTACCTACCCAACGCAAACGAATAAATACATTTGAACTTAATTTAAAATAAACAAATTAGTCTTCGTATATTATTTTTTAATTTATTTACAGCACTACATGCTCAATGTATCGCACAATTAGCTAAACTAACGAAATTAAACTAACTAATTAAATTAAGCAAATCAACGCACAAAAAAAATTAGTAAAAACAAAGATATAAGTGTACATTTTATGCCATGTGGAAAAACTGCTGACTTCTTCTTTGTTTTTTGTATTCGCTGCAATCGGTCTCACGTATTAGGGTCCAAATATAGTCACCCATCATAGCCGTGTCATACATGCCCTGATAGCGTCGTTCCATAGCCTTCAATTCCTGATGAAAGCGCTCGCCGTGTTCGTCGCTCACGTCTCCTAAATTCTCAGGGAAAAAATCCAAATGAGAATGCAGAAAGTGTATTTTAAGTGACATGTGCACTCCCATGGCTTCATAGTTCTTTACCAGATCCTCAACTATGTCCTTATAATTCGGGCTTTTGTTGTTTCCTAAAAAGTTTTCCACAACAAGCCTGAAGGAATTCCATGCTGCGGCTTCGATGGGTGATAACAGCTTTGGGAATTTTTCATCTTTCAAAATTTTTTTTATCTCGGGTCCTGCGAAGACTCCTTCTTTAATTTTTGCCAGCGAAAGGTAAGGGAAAATTGACCGTAAATAGGCAAAAGCTTCACCTTCTTTGTCTAATTTTTTGGCAAAATTTTTAATCAAACCCAATTTTATGTGCAGCGGCGGAAGTATTATATTTTCACGGTTCTCTATTAGTGGTTTGCGCTGAACATTCGCTTCTCCAACTACAGGTTTCGTTCGTACCGACCATTTTTTTTTTATATAATGCTGATCATCAGCGCGGCTATTCCAAAGGCACAGAAAACAGCAATGTCGCGTATAGCCTCCTTGGAGTCCACACAGAATGGCCACAACTTTAAGGTCGGCGCATATTTTCCAATTGTATTTCCTATACTCTATGCATTTCAGCAAAATGTCCATAGTTTCATAGTTCTCCTTTGAATGAACCGCATGAGCAATAGGAACAGATGGCTTTTCATTCCCATTATGTAAGAGAACTGCCTTCAAGCTCTCTTTGTTGCTGTCAATAAACAACCTCCATTCGTTGGGGTTGTGAATTTGGTGAAGCTCTTGGAACAAGCCTGAAATGTCGCTGCAAAAACATATTTGGTCTTTCTTTGTATAAAATTTTGCATACTCCTTGTGACGGTTTCTGTACGTTGATACTTTCACTTCTGAAGCCGCAAATCCACACTCTATCATCCGAGACGCAAAAAGTTCGGATTTCTCCTTAGTGAGACCAAAATCGCGCACCCAATCGTTTAGTTCGGCCTGTGACAGTAATTTTCGCTTTGCACCCGGCTCAAATTCGCTTGCATTTGACTCGGACTCTTCTTCTGACGATTCTGCTTTTTGAAGAGATGCACCAGGGCACACTGGATATGGCACATCATGCGAATGTGGTACTGGAAGCGCAAACGATCCCACTTGAGCGTAGTTCCATTTAAAAAATCTTCCTACCCCACTGTTTGTGGTGAGGCAAAAATAACAGTCTGTGGAATGGCATAGCGGCTTTTTCCACATCATTGGTGTATCGAATTTCATATGGCGGCTAAAATTAAAATAAATTACTATATTCGCTATGTATAATGTGTTTAAATAAAAATTCTTACCTTCCGCCAGCTGCCCAGTTGGTTAAGATTATATAGCAAAGATCACACAGCGACTTAGGTGTCCATGGTTCTGTGATATTTGGTGAAATACCAAAATAATTCAAATAGTGCAATTGTACTGCTGGAGTAAACTTGTGTGCGTGATTTTTTTTTATAAACTGGCCACAAACATTGCAGAAATTGTCTGGATCGTTCAAACACTCGAACACACGTAGTCTTTTACTCATTGTCTTCCTTGCGTTTTCTAAATATTAACTTCTTTACACTTTCACAGACAGTTTTGAAATGCAATTGATAACCGTGTCTCCTTATGTTTAAATATGTATGAGCATGTAGTGCTGTAAATAAATTAAAAAATAATATACGAAGACTAATTTGTTTATTTTAAATTAAGTTCAAATGTATTTATTCGTTTGCGTTGGGTAGGTAAGCTGTGCAAATAATGAAAATCAAAAAATCGTGAAATAGAGGAATTTCGGTCGTTTACCAAAAAAATAATAAGTCGGCCATTTGTCATCAGATTTTGTTAAGTAAGGGCTTATTTTCTTTGGAAAAGTGTCAGCTATACGTAAAAAAATTAAAATCGCTGTTAACATCGCGTTTTATATTTTATATGAATTTTTATATGAATTTTTCAGCCACATTTTTACTAAAAAAACCCAGTTTTTTAACCTTTTTAAGCCGCCAACATCAAAACTACTAACCCGATTTGAAAATTTTCTGAAAATAAGTTGTAGACGGCTCAATTGTCTTTAATTTGAGTAGTAGTAGGATAAAATAGGTCAAAGAAGACTAAAGATATGCTCAAAATAGTAAGTGTACCTCCAAAAATTAAAAAAAAAAAATTAAAAAATTTGTATCTCGCAAACCAATCGACAGAAAAATTTTTAAAATTCATTTTCGTGTTCAGTAGGTCCAAATCCATGAGAAAAAGTATGCTAGAAACAAATAACAGACAAAAGTTTGTTATTTGTGACCTAGTGTAATAGTTGAACAAAAAAAAAATTATCGCCAATAATTTAATTGTGTTTTTGGTTAATATAATCGAAATAACTTTTTTTTTTCTTTATTTGAAAAAAATTCGAGCACAGATAGTGTAAGTAATGTAAAAAAATAATCTAGGATCAAAATAAGAAAGTGAAAATGGTTTAAGTTTTACATACTCTAGTGGGATCGTAACTTCTACAAAAAATATCGACCCCTTTGCGCGAAATTATCGTACATGCCAATTTTTTTGAAATTGAGTTTTTGATGCAATCTTCATTGCTGTCCAGTAAAATTTGGTTTTTGTAACATACGATAATTTCGATAATGAGCGATATGTATTCCAGTGACCATGAAATGTAACAAAAACGCAAATAATTGAAACAGTTGTTTTTCTTACTTAACTTTGTATGTAACTTTTTTGGCGAGTAAAAGCTGTCACGTAGGGAAATTAATCACCAATTTATCGAAAAAGTGTCTGTATAATTTTTGTGAAAAAAGTTTACGCTTTAAACTGTTAAATACATATACTCTAGAATAAAACCGCGGTGAAATAAAATTTAAAAAAAAAAAAAATAAAAAATGCTTAAATAAAATCACGAAAAAGGTAAGTTTATAACTGATTTTTTTGCTTTATTATTTTGCATTTCTAACTTTAAAAAATATGCTAATATTTTCAAAGCTATTTTGTAAACAACAAACATTAAAGTCGCACTTTGTAATAGGTCTGTTTAGTAACAGAAAATTATTGCTTATTTTCAATAATTGTTATTAGTAAGTGTTCTCGTACTCGAAAAGCTTGCAACGAGAGAGTGGAAAAGGGCATACAAATTATGAGACAAAAATTTGTTAAAAATCTTTTTAGACATATAAAGATTTACCAAAATCAGAGTAGCTGTTAAATCTGCAGATTTCCTTTTTTCTAAATACCCCAATGTCTGATCTGAAGTATAGGAAAGCCCGATCGTTAATTATTCTATATCCGAAATGCTATGAATTTTTAAGATTTTTGAATTATAAGTTAAGCAACAGCAGAGTAATTTCTTCTTTTTTATAAAATTAAATTGTTAACTTTTTAATGCCACCTCTGGCAACTTGCTTATTTTAGAAACATCTGTCAATTGAATAATGTTTCTAAGCATGTTTCATAGTATTGTGACAAAAAACATCATACTGATTCTCTCTATGCTATCGAAGAAGGTATTTGTAGTAAATTATTTACAATAGACTTCAAAATAAATTTTTTTTAAGAATAATTATGATACTCCGACTGGTGATGTGAAAATGGTTGTTGTTTTTCTGTTAGCATTACAACAAATATTGTAATATAAGCTGCAAAAGAACAAACAATGGGGATTTGACAACAATAACAAAGTATGTACTAGAGATAATTGAGAGAATCAAGCGAGGCGTAAATTTGACTAGAGAAAACAGATGCAAGATAAAACAAAAACAACGAAACAAGAAACCTACATATGCATGGTAGAAAATGTATATAACAATTTAAACATGTATACAAAGGGAAATTAAACAAAAAATATATGTTTGTATGTATGTATGTATGTATGTAATTAGGGAGGAAAACAATACAATAAAAAAACAAAACTACTCAACAGAAATTTAATTGTTTGCTAAATTTTTATTAAAATTAGTAACACAGTAACACATTGAATTAGAATTTGTAAAAAATTAAATTTGATAGGTATAAAGAAGAGTAGTAAAGGCAGATCAATGAAATCTTAAAAAATCTTTATATAATTTATTAATGCTCGAACGGAAGCGGAAATTAAACACATACATTTATTTAGATTATACTATAAAAAGTTTACTTTCTTTTAATTAACATACATAGGTACAATTAATTTACTTATAATTGTTTTTTTTTATACATATATTTAATTATGACCGGCAGAATTTTTAATTTTTTTATGCATTTTTAATTCATTTATGCATTTTTGTTATATTTATTATGCTTTCTTTTTCGTTTAGTATGATATTATTTTGTGTGTTGCTTCTTTGCTTTTTCATCTGTTCTTTTTCTTATTCTTTGTCTTGTGCACAATTTAAATCACTTGGGTTTATCACATTTACACTGCTCTTTTTGTGCTATTTGCAATTGATTTGAAACTTTTTTTTAATATTTTGCCAACTTCCTAATAATGTTTTAACAAATATAAACAATTTTTTTAATTATTCTTCTGACTGCTGTTTAAAACAACACAAAAAATTGTATTAAATTATATTTTTCTTCATTTCTTTTGCTTTAACTAAGCGCGCTTACGATTTTATTCCTTTGGTGGTTTGCTCATTACTAATATTAACAGCACTGAAAATTAAAAATGTTTCTCTTATTTATTTTTATTCAATTGAATCAGTGATGCAAATTTGGTACATTTTTTCTTATTTGGAACTTTTTCTGGCAACTTGTTAACCTAAGAAACATTTTTCAATTGACAAATGTTTCAATTCATATTTGGTTGTGGGCTTGGCTAAGACTTTTCTGCTTTAGCTGGCCTGGATATTGAAATTTTCGTTCAGCTGGCAATATTTTTAAACTGTATGCATGCGGTAACCATCCGCCCTGTATAATACAGAATGTTACCATAATTTAGAGTTTTTTTTGTGTAAGAAACTTTTTTTTTTTTAATTTTTTTTATGTGATGTTGTTTATTTGAACTATTGCACAACGAATAGAAGTATGTATAATATACTGCGAAATGTATTGGAAGAATTGTACAATGTTGTTTTGCTTATAAGTTATGTTTTTAAATCAAAGTTGTGCCACTTATTGGAACAATATTGTATAATGGATGGAGCGCTTAAGATTTTTGATTTCCAAAAAGTTCTAAACAGAATTTCCAAATAATACCCGTTAAACATTTCGCAAATTTTCATGCTGGATATTAAGTTTCAAATAAATCGTCCTAAAATCGTTATTATTTTTATTTTTTACATATCTCAACTTGTGATACACTTATCACTTTGAACTTATCATTAGTGAACGAAAAATATTTTGAAGATTATAAAGACGTTGAAAATAAATATGCATGTGCATTGTTTTTAATAAAATAGGTCGGTGAATTTTATTTGGAACATTTTTTCATACGTGACTTTCTAAATAAGCTACTCAATAATAATACAGTGAAACTTCGATATTACGAACTTCGTTATAACGAAAAACTCAATATAACGAATTTTTAGCTGAAAAATGCTCTATAGCTATAACGAAGAAATTCTGAGCTATAAAGCCACTATATAGCGAAGTATTTTTTTAGAAGCCTCTATATAACGAAATTATAATTGAGAAATACATACATATAACATTTTTAGTGTGTAAGTCATTAAAATCCCGTTATCAAAAACCTCTACATAACGAAGTCTTTAACTAAAGCCTCCATACAACGAAGTTAGAATAAAGCAAAATTAAATTTTAAGCAAAACGGGGAAGTCCCTTTTAAAAACAACGAAAGGTACATAAATGTCTTTGCATATGTAAAGCGCCACAAATGTAGTCAGTTCTGTTTTGGTTCTTTGCCAAAATGAGTGTATTAAAGCGTAAATCAATTTCTATACGAGAAAATATTTCTATAATTGATGCTATTGATCGTGGTGACAAATCTAAGCAAGAAATTGCTAAACAAATTAAAATACTGCCGAGTACTCTTTTTTACACAGCAAAATACATTCGACAGCTTAGCAACTGTCGAAAAAAATATTGACGGTTGCATTCTAAACTTGCGTAAACAAACAAAAATTACACAATATTTTACTAAAATGTAATAAAATAAAAAAAAAAAAATATTTTTTTTTTAATTTACCTCTTAAATAGTGAATTTTTATTATGTGCATTATATTTTCGTGTTAAATAGAATTTGGACAAAAAAAACTGTAGTTATAACGAATTTTGTTGGTATTTCTTTAAATTTCGTTATACCAAGGTTTCACAATGGATATGTATAATCAATAGCTATAGCTATAACGAAGTAGTTTTCGATCCCCTCTAGATTCGTTATATCGAAGTTTAACTGTAAAATAATAATAATCTATGTTTTTCCATCAAATTGTTGTTATCTTTGAGTAACAGTGCAGCCACACGATCAAGATTTTCTTGATAGTCTTTTACATATACTGATTGTCAAAATATGCAAAAGTTGGCAGCTGTGACGTAGGCTGCACGCAAGTTGAAAGCAATTTTCTTTTTCAAGATGTCGTCGCCGAGAAAACAACTCAAAATGTTTTGCTATTTTCCACTTTTGATTTTTCTGCACTGTAGGCTGTTCGAAGGGACTTTATCATTTTGCTTATTAATTTTATTAATATACATATTTCGCTATTTTGTTAGGTTTTTAGTTAAAATTTTAAAATTCCCGCAACAATTTGTAAAAAAAAAGAACTTCAGCTTTTGCCGGCAAAATATTTGTGAAAAAAAAAACAAAAACAACTTCAAAAGATTTGTAATAAGCTGTTTTCTTGAACGAAAATTGATACACTCACTGGCAAGAGAATTTTAGAGGCAAGTTCGTATCAATTTTTAAAAGTATGAGTGTATTGGTAAAAAAGTGTGAGTGTATTAAAACTTGATAGCCAAAACTTGATCGTGTAACCCTCAAGTAATACAGAAACTACAACTATTCAGTATTTGGGTTTAAGAAATATGGTCATCTTCTTTATAAGACAGTACTCAGGTTGGTGTATTTGCTTAGATAAAAGCTACATTATGCTGATATATTGATAATGCAGTGTAATAAAAGCTTTTATATGTAAGCAGAGTTGCCGTTTTTGGTAACCAAAATTTTTAATTTTTTCATTGTGGAGATGCGAATATTTTTATACCCTCCACCACAATTAGTTGTGAAGAGGGTATATTAAGTTTGCCATTCCGTGTGAAACTTTTTTATTATTCATCTCAGACCCCATAAAGTATATATATTCTGGGTCCTTGAGTAATTCTAAGTCGATTTAGCCATGTCCGTCTGTCTGTCCGTCTGTTGAAAACACGCTCACTTTCGAAAAACTCAAAAGAACTCAACAAACTGGGTGTCAAATTGCTTGTAGTTATCCTAAGCAGTTTGGGATTGAAATCCAGTAAAATCGGTTCAGTTGGACCAGAGCTATGAATCAAAATGTGGAACCACCACCTAAAAAAATTGATAATTTTGTTACAAAAAATAACATACATAAATGCTGAAACAAGGCACGGAATGAGTTAAGATTTTACAAAAATTTGTTTTATTTGACTGGAAATCACGCTGTTAAATTTCGTGAAGATCCGTCAATAATTTACCCTAAGCCCCAAATAAACCCTACTCCCGGAAAACAGTTTAGTACGCCTACAACCGTAAAAAATAACGCTAGCGTAACAAAATTTGGTACGTCACAGTTTTTTAGGACTAGAAATAACACTGTGAAATTTCGTGACGATCGGTCCATAATTTACCTTAGACCCCATATAAACCCTACTCCCGGAAAACAGTTTAGTAAGCCTAAAACCGTAAAAAAAAACCGCTAGCGTAACAAAATTTGGTACGTCACAGTTTTATAGGACTATAAATAATAATGTGAAATTTCGTGATGATCGGTCCATAATTTACCCTAGGCCCCATATAAACCCTACTACCGGAAAACAGTTTAGTCGCCTAAAACCATAATTAATAACAAATCGTCACAGTTTAAGATAATAATAACATCATTCAGATATTACTCCTTAAACATTCGAACTGTCGGTGGAGGGTATCAAAGATTCGGCACAGCCGAATATAGCACTCTAACTTGTTTCATTTTGCCGTTATTCAAAAAACGTTGCCAAGTGGAATTTCTTATTTTAAAGATGTGCTTGTTAACTAACTGTTTGTTAGTTTCTGTTTTTAATTAAAACAAAGTGTTGACTATTTTTTCATATTTTATTACATTTTTCATAGATTTATTAATTATCTGTTCTATTAAGACTTAAATTTCTTGCATTTTTTATACATATTAATTAATATGGCAGCTCCTTTCAATGCCTATAAGTATTATTCAGCTGCTTTGTGCTGGTTTGCACACGTCAAGTTTGACTCTTCAAGTCTTGATCTTTTAGGAGAGAAGGGAAAAGAGAATGCCATTTCTTTTCCCCTCTCTCCTAAAAACTCAAGGCTTGACGGTTCACACAAGTGCCGGTTCACGGTTTAATAAAAAAAAACCGTTATTAAAAAACAACGTTGCCAAGTGGAATTTCTTATTCAATATGTGCTTGTTAACTTACTGTTTGGTAGTTTCTATTGAAATAAAACGAATTGTGTATTATACTTTTTATATATTTTATTACATTTTACATGGATGTACATTGAAGGTATTTATGGTTGATTATTATTATGTTTTTTTTTTTGGAAATTTCTGTATGGTAATGCTTAAATTAAGGTGTTATTTTTTTTGTTTGGTTTTTGAAAATGTTGACATATATGTAATTTTACACAAAAAAATCTAATATTTTTTTTTATTTAATTGTTTATGTTTTTCATGTGGGAGGAATAAATATGAATGATTTTTTTTTTTAAATGTATGGTTGTTTTAAAGAAATACACAATTACACAAATTACTGTTAAATTTTTAATATTTTTTTCTTGTTATTTTGTTTGGAATAAATTTAGGAATACATGTAAGTTTTTTGGTTTTGTTTGTTTTATGTTTAAATAATGCAGTGCTTTTTTAAGACTTCAAGTATTTATTTTTTTGGTTGTTGTAAGTTTTATTTATTTGTGTTTGTTTCTTTTTTTTTTGGGGTTTGTTTATAAGTTTATTTTTAATAAATTTAGATATTTTTGCATTGTTTTGATTTTTGCACATATAAACATCAAATTATTATGGTTAGTAGTTATTTATTTATTTTTGGTTTTTGACCTAAATAGATAGTACTGCTCAAGTTCAATTTATTTTAATTAAATTATTATGGACGCAACATAAAAGTTAAATAATTTCTAATTATTTTTTTTGTTTAGGAAATATGTATGTTTATTTTGTAATAGAAACTTTAGTTCTTTAGTAGTATGTAGTTATTTTATATGTGGAACTTAATTAAGGTGGTTGTTATTAATAATAATTATGGAAATTTTTTATAAACGTTGTTTTTTTTTATTACATTTTTTATTAAACTTTCTATAAATGCATTACAAATTTATGTAAACTTTTTTTTTTTTTTATAGATTTTTCTTATCTTTTACATAAATATATGTTTGAAGTATATTTTTTGTATTAAATATAGTTTATTTTTTTATACTTTATGAATATTGAGGTAGATTTCCTTTTATTATTATTTCTCATTTTAGTAAATACTTTATTATTTTTTTTATGACTTTAGTATACACACATTTAAAAAAAATATTGATTTATTTATTTTATTAAATTTATTATTTTAATTGTATTGTAGTTGGTATTTTGGCTTGTAAGTATAAATAATTGGCTTAAGATTGTTTTAAATTCAAGCAAAATCGAAAATATATTCGTTGTTTTTTAATAAATAAATTCAGCAAGTTTAAAAATTTTATGTGTAAATTTTCTAAAAAAAAAATTTCTCAAAAAAAAAATACTAATTTATAAAATCTTTTAAAAATCTAAAAACTTATGATAAGCAAAACTTTTTAAAATTAATTTTTTGCAAATTTAAGGTGTCTTATATCGACCAATTTGATGCAGTACAATTTTTTTTTTTTTTAATATTATTAAAACCAAGGTATATTTATAGCATGTAGTCTCGGAAAGCCAGCTGGTTATTTTTTATTTGCTTGTTTTGCTATACAAACTGTCAAATGTTCCATAGTAAACAAGTAAACAAGTTTTTTGTCTTTATCTCATGTCTTTTTTGTCTCTTTTCAAACCCTTTGCTGTTTGACAGTTCGTATCACAAAACAACAATAAAAAGCCCTGTTGTTTGTTTTATTGTACAATTGTTGTAATCTCGCGGCTACCTGCTATAAATATACCTTGATTAAAACTTTGAAAGAATAGCTTTGCTTTTTTCAAAAATAAGTAATTCTTTTTTTTCAAAGATTTCTGAAATATTTTACGAAACTATACTAATTTCAGAGTTATGCCAAGTTTCTTACAAGTGTTGCCTTTATGAACAATAATCTTTACTAAGTGCTGGTTCACACAGGTCAAGTTTACTTGAACAGTCTTATTTAAATTTTCTTTTGAACTTGCGTTCACGTTCATGCACAAAATTAATTTTTGTTTTCTTTTCCTTCAACTTTGTAGCTTTTTTGACATTTCATTTTGTTTCAGTTGTTTATTTTTTTGACCAGATATACGTATACAATTATTTTGTATATTAAAGTTTTGTGTTTTAAAATGGATTCTAAAGAAAAAAATAATTTAATCAAAAGAGTAATAGAGTGTATGGGAGAAGCTGTTGATTTAGATTCAGACGATAGCGCGGCAAAAAAAAAAAAGGAATGTCAAAATAATAACTCGCAACCAATTTCACGTTGAATATAACGGATGAAAAAAGAAAAGAAAAATACATAACTGACTGGTACGGTCAAGTATGTACCCCTTTCCATTCTCTTTACCCCTCTCTCCTAAAAGCTCAAGACTTGAAGAGTCAAACTTGACCTGTGTGAACCAGCACTAACCGCCCGTCTATACCAGAGATAAATATGTATTGTGACATATACTGCAGTAAATGTCAAAATTTAATGTAGACAGCATTTTTTTGTACATATTTATTGCCGGCACTTTTTGTTGCAACAATTGTTAGTCAATTTTCGTTGACAATTATTGCTAACATTAAATGTCAAATTTGTTGCCAATTGACAAAAAAAGAAGCAAAAAGAAAATAAATATGTAGAATTAATTAAAATTAAATAATTAAAAATAATAATGAAATAAAATTGCAACAATTATTTTTATAAATATAATTTTTTTCTTATTCGATCTTTACTATTTAAATTTATATTAACATGTTTAAGCTTGAGTTCTTTTATATACAAAAATATTAATTTTATTTTAACAAAATAAAAGCAAGTTTAATATAATTAATATTTTTTATATAAAGAAAGACCTCAAGTTAAAAAAATTATTATATATTTAAAAAATAAAGTCGAATAAGACAGAATTTATATTAATAATAAAAATAATTTTTTATACAACACCTACTTCCTTTTTTTACACTGCACCTTCTTCCAAATTTTATTTTCAAATTATGAGTTAACTTAAATACATTTGCCCATGCCTTTAACATAAGCTGAGCAATTCGAAATATTGCTACGTTATTGCCAAATTGCTGCGATATTTATCATTGGTGTAGACCTGGTATAATGTGCCAGTGATGCCCAACAACTATATTTACGAACGTACCCTATGTGCTGCAATAAAAAAAAAAAAAAAAAACTAGTTAGAGTGCTTTATTCGGCTGTGCCGAATCTTTGATACCCTCCACCGACAGTTCGAATGTTTAAGGAGTAATATCTGTATGATGTTATTATTTTCTGAAACTGTGACGATTTGTTATTAATTATGGTTTTAGGTGTACTAAACTGTTTTCCGGTAGTAGGGTTTATATGGGGCCTAAGGTAAATTATGGACCGATCTTCACGAAATTTCACAGTGTCATTTCTAGTCCTAAAAAACTGTGACGTACCAAATTTTGTTACGCTAGCGTTATTTTTTACGGTTTTAGGCGTACTAAACTGTTTTCCGGGAGTAGTGTTTATATGGGGCTTAGGGTAAATTATAGACGGATCTTCACGAAATTTAGCAGCGTGATTTCCAGTCAATTAAAACAAATTTTTGCAAAATCTTTTCTAATTCCGTGCCTTGTTCCAGCATTTGTGTTATTTTTCGTAACAAAATTATCAATTTTTTTAGGTGGTGGTTCCACATTTTGATTCAAAGCTCTGGTCCTACTGAACCGATTTTGCTGAATTGCAATCCCAAACTGCTACAGGCAATTTGGCACCAACAGGCATGTTCTGAAAATCACTTTTTGTGAAAGTGATTTGAAATCACAAAAAAGGTGTTCTGGACAAAATGCTTTTTTCATAATTGTGATTTTAAACCAGTCAGCTAAGTGGCCGCCGATTAAAAATTACTTGCTTATTTGTTTCCACCACTTTTAACTAAGCTAAAACTTTTGTGGTTTTCAAAACACCCATTAATCACAATTGTGATTTCAAAATCACAAGTGATTTGAAATCTTGTGATTTACAGAACATGCCTGCAAGTTTGTTCATTTCTTTTGAGTTGTTCGAAAGTGAGCGTGTTTTCAACAGACGGACACACGGACTGACAGAAGGACCCAGAATATATATACTTTATGGGGTTTGAGATGAATAATAAAAAAGTTTTACACGGAATGACAAACTTAATATACCCTCTTCACAACTAATTGTGGTGGAGGGTATAAAAATACAATATCACTGATACAATAAAAAAGCACTACCCTGCAAATAATATTGGACCACCTGATCCATTTTGATAAAATGGACTACTCCATGGACTCGTCCAATGTAATGTAAGCATGGACCATGCCATTGTTAAAAAGTGTTTGTAGTGAGACGACATGTCTTCGTTTTTTAACGACATGCTTTCGTTTTTAAACGACTTCAAAACTAATCCTCTTGAGTATACCATGGAGTAGTTTTAAAACTACTCCTTAGTAGTCCAAAGGTGGGTTATATGGTCCTCCCCTAGGACATCGTAATGTTAAATAGACCATGTTTTTCCATACGTTTGTGTTACTTTTGGACTAGTCCTAGTCCCTACTACTACACGCGTGTTTGGACTGGTCCTATTATTTGTGATAATTAAACGTCAACACTGGCTGATTTCATAGACGCAGTGTTGAAAAGCATCACGAATTTTGAAACCGGTATGCACTGAGTGAGCACCTTTACCTTTGTAATAAGAAAGTATTAACAAAAAAATAAAATACTGAAAGAAAATTTGCTGTGAAAACTTTTACATTAAAACAAGTAAAAAAATAAAGCTAAAATCACTGAAACAAATTAAATAGAAAATCCAAAAGTAAATTAATTAACAAATTGAATAAAAGACAAACCAATAATTAAAAACTCATAAATAAAAACAACATTCTTTTTCTTTCGTTTTTCGTTTTTTTTTTCTTTTATATTTTTCTTTAAAAAAAAAATATATAAAGTTTTACAGTTTTTTTTTTCATGAAAATAACAAAAATATGTTGTTTCATTAAATTCTTGATTTTTTTTTTTTTTTTTTTTTTGATAAAAACTATTAATGCTTTTTAAAAATTAATAATAAAATAAAAATTATAAAATAATTATATATTTAAAAATATAATAATAAAAATTAATAAAATTTACTTTTTTTAATGTATTTTTTTTAATAAATATACAATAATTAATAATTTTTTTTTTGTTTATAGTTTTTTTTTCTGTTTTTTTTTTATGATTTACAACTTAGTTTAGGATAAATTATAGGTTAAAATTTTTATTTTAATGATAATTATGTTTGTAAAGAACGAAAATATAAGTGGGCGATTATAACTAAAAAAAATAATAATAATTTGCAAATATTAAACGGCTCAAATTAAAAACTACTATCACACAGAAAAAACCGTTTAATAATTTACAAATCTTAAAAAAAAATATAATTATTAAATATAAAAAATTTAACAAAACGTTTAATTAAATTACAAAAAAATAAAATGTTAATAAAATAAAAAAAATTTATACTTCAATAGAAAAAGTTTATAAAAGAAACACAAAAAAAAAAACGTTCATAGCAGTTTTAAATAAGAACATTTAATCTGTTTTATAGGTTTTTTTTTTTTTTTGTATTAAAAAAAAAATATTTAAACATTTTAAAAACTTAAGAAAAATAAACAATTCTTGTTTTCTTTTAAATAACATTTCCTGATTTGTTAACTCAAAATAAAACAATACAAAACGTGCAAAAAATTCCTTAGAGTGTACTTAGAAAGACTTAGGTGCTGGTTCACACACATCAAGTTTGACTCGTCAATTCTCGAGTTTTTAGGAGATGGGAATGGATTACCGACCTAACCATACCATACATACATGCTAGTTCAGTTAAAGTTTTAAGTAAGACAATTTACGACAATAAAGTGATTGCGTATGAACTTACACGCAGGTTCAAAATAGTGTTAAAAAAACCTGCCTGAAGCTTTTACATATGAAAAATAAGAAGTCAGACAGAAATGTTCTTCTTATAAAGCAACAAGATGAAAACTAAGAGAAAGTGCCAATTCACACGTTGCAAGTCTTATTGATCAGCTTGCTACCTTATAGGCGAGAGAGAAACGTTTATTTTCCTCTCTTCACTCTCGTTATAAAGTAGCAAGCTGATCAATAAGACTTGCAACGTGTGAATTGGGACAAACGAAAAATGTCAGGTACAGATAGTCATGTACTTAATACACACCCTACCTTTTCGACCCGTCTCCATCGAACTTCGTGTTTACGGTAAGAAATGTCCATAGCTTAAACTGAGAACTAAGTCCCGGTTCTCACACGTCAACTTTGACTCGTCAAGTCTTGAGTTTTTAGGAAAGAGGGGAAAAGAAATGGCAATCTCTTTTCTGTTCTCTTCTAAAAGATCAAAACTTGAAGAGTTAAATTTGACGTGTGTGAGCCGGCACTAACAAGCATTGTTTATATGTTCTTTCAATAATTTGGCAGCAATTTTATATGTATAACAAAACACACTGAGCAAAACAAATGTGTAAAGCTTTAAAGGAAAAATTAAACAAACTAGTATTTGTTTACAAAATTCTAACATTTCTTATTTAATTTTCTCTTAAAACTTTTTAAAATTTTTAAATATTTTTCTTTTTTGAATTTAAAAGAAAAAAAGGGTGAGGGGGCGTTTTTAATAAAAGAATTTAATCTGAAATATTTTCTTTTTTTATAAAAATCTATTTTCTTGTTATTATAAAAATGCATATTTTTTATATGTATATGTATGTATGTACTTAAATTAATAAACCTAAAACAAAACATAACGGTAACTTAAAAAATGTTGTAGCTCAGTCTCCAGTTAATTACCGCTGCTTTGTTTCAGGATTTCGTTAAATTATTATAAATTAGTATTATTCTTTTGCCTTTATCAAAATGTAAATTTTCGATATATTTACATAAAAAAAATTTATTTGCTTTTGTTAAAATTTTATATATGTTTATAAATTAAAAAAAAAAATCTGCTTAAATTATAGAAAAAAATAAATTTGGGAGCTTTACAGCTTAATTAGTTCGGGGTTTAAACTTTAACTTTGAAGTTATTTAATGTTTTAAACTATTACATTTGAACTGTTTATTATTTGATTTGATGTTTTAGAAGATTTTACAGTTTTTAAATACGTTTTTTTTTTTTTAACGAAAGTCGAAAAAAATTATAATTCGTTGTAACTTTTTTTTTACAAATAATTAATAATGGCTTTAAAAAAAGATTTTTTTAATTTTTTTTTTTGATAGAAAAAATTTAACAAAATCTTAACTTTTATTTATAATAAAAAATTATTTTAAAGAGCCAATATTTTCATTTTTTTTTTTTATATTTATATACCCATAATCATAGTCAAAAATAAAATCGGAAGTATACTTTAGAAGAATGGTGTTCACTGCATTTAAAGCCGGTTTTAGTTTAAAGTATACATTATTTTGACTATGAGTATGTGCCATAGTGTTTTGCTTAAATATTTTGTTTATTTTATTTTTTCTTTTATAAGGGAAGTTTTAAGCCAATTAATTGATTTTTTTGTATTTGCTTTTTAAATATATAATTTTGTGTAGCAACTATTTTTATTTTAAAATTGTTTTTTTTTTTAATTTTTTAGTTAGTTTATTTCCAAGAAAAATTGCTTATAGTCTAATAAAATTAAGTTTATTATAAAAAAAAAAAAACTTTATTTTTATGGATTTTCTTCAAAATTTCAAACGTTTTTTGTTTTTCTGATTTAATTTTATATAATTGTTTGCTTTTTTTAAGCATTAAATTTAGTTTGGTAAATCAAGTTGGGGTTTCATTCCTTTGTTTAAGGACAAATTTGGTTCTGTTTTTGTTTGTTGTGGTAAACGGCAGTGTGGCTTTTTTCTTTAGGTTAAAAAGCTTAATTTTTATATTTTATAAAAATTCTACAATTTTTTATTTTAGAGTTTTGTAGGTGTTTCGGCAAAAAGGAACTCTAAATGTATTAAAGTTTGAGTTTTTTTTTCTATGGTGAAATTGTTAAACATGTTTCGTAAATTTAATCGTCAGTTTTAATTTCTTTTTTCGTTAATAAAAATCATGTACAACATTTGTCAAGTAAAAATATAGCAATATTTAATGGAATTAAAACAAAACCTCTTTTTGTTTTTTTTTAATCCAAGAAAAAAATTTAAATTTTATAAAAAATTTAAAAAGTTACTGGGTGGTGTTATTGATTCCGCACGGAAAAGTAAATCCGCTCGGAAATTAATATCGATCGATATGCACATTGCAATTATTCATTATTATGGTACCGCGACAACGGAATGATACCGCCAAACCGAAATGAATAATTGCAAATTCTGCTTCCGCACAATAATTTCTTCCGCAATCAAAAATACCACACACAATTTTTTCAATTTAATAATTTTTAAAGAAAATCCAACAATTATCTTACAATTCCATAAAAACTGTACAAATTATGCCTAATTTTTTTCAAAGTGTAATGAAATCCGCAAACTGTTGGCGCCGTTTATCTTTGAAACCGTTACTTTAAGTTAATGCCAACAAACTTTGTTTACATGTTATTTTTTTAGTAAGTTGGTAGCACCAAGGCGAATTCAAATAACAGAGGTTTTTTTGCATTGCTTTATTAGTGTTTACGGCTCGAAATGTCAACTATTTCTAGCAAAACTAAAACACAGTGGCTCGAACTGCTAAAGTGTGACACCACCTTGAAGTGAATTCGCCTTGGCTAGCAAATTTAGGGCAATGTAGAGTTAAGTCTGGGTTCACACTACGAAAGTTTTCTTTCAGAAGTTCAGAAAGTTTATTGGTGAGAGGGGAAGAGAACATGCTGTTTCTTTTTCCCCTCTCACCCATAAACTCAGACTTTTTGAAAGAAAACTTTCATAGTGTGAATCCAGACTAAGAGTATTGATTTAAATCGCACAAATTTATAAAAAGAAAATTTTGATTATAAGTTTCAATAAAACCTCTTTAAGAAATTTTAAAATAATCGAACTAAATTTTCATTTGTATTATATTTTATAGTTTTTATTGTACGCTTTTTGTTTTGTTTTAATTCCAATCAAATTTTTTCTAAAATATTTACTTAACACTCTATTTCTTTATTCTTAAATTGCCAGAGTTTGCGTCCATGTGCTTTTTTTGCTGTTTAGTTCTTGTAAATATACATTTAATTTTCTTTGTTTTGTTAGTGGCAGTTTTTTTTTCTTTATTTCCTTTACTATTTTCTTTTACTATATAATTGTGTTATATGTAAAAAAAAATGATCTTTACTTTCATATATTCCCTTTTAATGTTTGCAATAATGGCGGCTATTGTCAGGGGGTGGTGTTATTTTCGTTATTTTTTCTTTAGTCTTTTTAAAAGAAAAAATTTTATAAAAAAAAAATCACAAAAACATACTTAACGTTATCTTTTTTTTTTTTTAATAACTTTTAATAAAAAATATACGATTATATTTAATTAATAAAACAAAAATAGTTTTATAAAAATATTATAATTTAAACCTTAAAAAAATACTTTTAATAGATTTTTGTACTTGAAATTTAATTTGTACATTTTTTTTTTTTTTAATTTTGCCAAAGTATAAAGTTTTTCTTTAAGTGTTTTAAGGTTCTGCAAAGGGCTCAGGAACGTCTGTAATGTCCTTTTTACGGTTAGCCGCTTAGTGCCGGTTCACACATGTCAAGTTTGACTCGTCAAGTCTTGAGTTTTTAGGAAAGAGGGGAAAAGAAATGGCATTCTCTTTTCCCTTCTCTTGTCAAACTTGACATGCGTTAATCGGCACTAAGTGCCGGTTCACACACGTCAAGTCTTAAGCTATTAGGGGAGAAGGGAAAAGAGAATGCCATTTCTTTTCCCCTCTTTCCTAAAAACTCAAGACTTGACGCGTCAAACTTGACGCGTGTGAACCAGCACTTAGTGCCGATTAACGCATGTAAAGTTTGACTCGTCGGGAAAAGAGAATGCCATTTCAATCTTGGCGTGTGTGAACCGGCACTTAAATAAGTTGGGTTGAAACTTGACAACCTAAGTGCTGGTTCACACACGTCAAGTTTGACTCTTCAAGTCTTGAGTTTTTAGGATAGAGGGGAAAAGAAAAGGCATTCTCTTTTCCCTTCTTTCCTAAAAGCTCAAGACTTGACGAGTCAAACTTGACATGTGTGAACCAGCACTAACATTACAACTGCTAGTGATGAGTTGTAAATGTTTGATGTTTTTGTAAGGGTTGCAAACAACAGTACAAAATTGAAAAATTTCAACTGAACTAGAGTTGACTTGTAAACCGTAATAGGGGCATTAAGTTGATCAGCTGAGTTGTAAACTTGTAAACTGTATAGGGGCATACACGCTGTTTAGCACGCTTAAGGCTTAACAGCCTGTTTTTCAAAATAAAATACAAATTTCCGCTTGGGAATTAATAAATTTCTAAACGAAAAGGTTTATTTTAGTTTGAAAAACAGGCAGTGAGTCTTTCGTCTGGATTCACACGATGGAAGTTTTCGTTCCGAAATCCTGAGTTTAATGGTGAAAAAGGAGAGAAGAATAGCATGTTCTCTTCTAAAAAAACCATAAGGGGAACATAGACTTAAGTCTTGAGTTTTTAGGAGAAAAACTATCGCATTCTCTTTGCCCTTCTCTCCTTAAACCTGAAGCGTGTAAATCAGCACTAGCAAGAGAGCCAATAAGTATTTTAATTGGTTAAATAACGTTAAGTTAGTTGTAGTAGGTGCGTTTCCTGGTGAATTTTTCATGTGTGATATTTTTAAAGATGTTTATGGTTTTCATTGATTTTCTTTATTTAAATTAGCAAAAATTTGAAATTTTTTTTTTTTTCATTTTAATAATTTGTATTAAATTAATTTTATCACACGCTTTGCTTTTGTTTTAAAAGGATACCTTTTTTGCAGTACTTGGCACAACTTCTAGATTTGATTTTTTTTCTTGCCTTAGTTATAAAGCAAAAGTAGTTTTATAAAAAATTTTTTAAAAGAAAAGAGTTTTGAGTTGCTTTTTTTAAGGTTTAAAAAAAAAAAAATAACGGGTTTTTCTCTCTTGAATAGCCTTCCATAATTAACAAATTTTCACCGGTTTTGTTTAAAGTTTGCCTTAAAAAAAAAATTCCATGAGCATTTTAAAAATTGCTTAAACCGGCTTACTTTTTAACCTTCAAAGTATTTTATGTAATTTTTCTGCCAAAAATATATGTGTATATTTTGTATATGTATAATCTTTAAAAAAATTTTTTTTTTAATTTTCTTTACTTTTCTTTACTTTTTTAAAAAAAGTTTCAACAAAATATGTTTTTTTCATAATTATACTTTAGTATAATTATTTAATAAATATATACTTTTAAAAATATATAATAATTGTACGCCTACTTGGTAAATAATTATTATTTACAAAAAAAAAAAATCATGTTTTTTATCTTAAAATCTGTGTTTTTTCTTTAAAAGTTTTCCTTTTTTTTTTTAGGAAAAAAAAACTTAAATAAGTAGTATTTTTTTCAAAAATCTTCTTAAGTTTTAATTTGTTTTTAACATCTTACACTATATACCCATTATCATCCTTGTTTTTTTTAATGTTAAACCAAAATCGTTAACATTTTTGTTGTTTTTAAGTTATTAAACGAAATAATTTTTGGAATTTTTCAATTTGGTATTAATTCATTAACTTGGTTAAGATTTATTAGTTTTTTAGGGCTTTACTTTTAGGAAAAAATTATTAAGGTGGTAATTGTTGTTGCAAATATTCGGGTAAATTGTGGTTATTGTTTTAGGTAAGAGTTTTTTTTTCTGTTATTTAGATGTTAGAAAATACCGGTTGCTTCAAAATGATGTTTTTGTTTTATGCTTTTCACTTTATTAAACTTGAAATCCTAGAAAGTTTTGCAAAGCCATTCAGCCTTATTGCGGTTCTCGATCTCTTAAAGACCAAGTAGTTTTTAGTAATCGATTAAAGTAACACACAACATGTGTTCTTTAATCTACTACGAGAACGAGAACCCTAATAAGGCTGATTTTAAATAACAAAAATGTAAGCCTTTGTTTTATTTTTTATTTAAATCCCTTCAATTTCTTTTAAGGTTGTAATTTAAACAAAGTGCCTGTTTAACTATTTCGAACGTTAACGTTTGCACTGAAAATTTCTAAGAAAAACACTAGTTTTAAAAATATTTATCATAAAAAGTTCTATACTAACGTTTACGTTTGAAATTGCTGAACAGGCAGAAAGAAATATGTAAGTAAAGTTTCTTAAGCAGAGTTAAAAAAAGAACTTTGAGTGTTTCTATGTTCAAAAAATACACTATGTCAGTGTACAGTTTTCTGTTCGAACTCTGTTCTTAAGATTCTTTGCAGGTTTAAAACCCTTTTACAATTTTTCTTGAATTTAATATTTTTAAAAAATGTTAATTTTTCTTTATGTTTCATTCTGCTAGGACTTCAAAGTTTATTGCAGTTTGTTTTATTTATTTGCTTAATGCTTTTTATGTTAATTTCAGCAATTGTTGTTGTTTTTTTTGTTTTAAGAAATTTTTATTTTTGTTATTATTGTGTTATAGTTGTTTCGTTCAAATCAATTCATTTTGATACTGTTGAAGACTTTTTTTTAAGAACACACAAGATATCGTGATTTGTTTTCTTGATTTTGACACAATTTTTTTTATTGTGCTTTTCTTCATAAAAAGCCTGTTTGTTGTATCTTTTAAAAATTCCATACGTATTTTTGTTTTGTTTTTGTAGTTAAAAGAATTAAAACAAATTTTTAGAACACAAAAGTTTTTTTTACTTTTTTTAACATTTATTAAAATATTTTATCCAAATAATAGCAAAATTTTGCTAAATTTATAATTAATTAAGATTTAGAGCATAAATTTTGTAATTAAAAACTGATAAAATTACTTAATTCTTATAAAATCTTACAAAACTTTTGTTCAGTGTATCATGAACTCTTTTGCTTTGAATGACAACCACCCTGTTATGGTTTGTTTACATTTTTTATACACTTGTTTCATAACCGTTACTTAGGTTATAGTTTATGACGCCGTTAATTAAACAGCAGCTTTGTGCTTTTATTGTAAACAAGGGGTGCGTTCGTAAAGCTGGAGGTCCATAACACGCGCCTCCACGCAGCGCATGCTTTTATAACCTTACTTGCGTTCTAAGTTTCAAGTTACATGCAACGCTTTTTATGCAGCAGCAGCACAAGTAAAAATATAATTTAATTCGTCAAAATCAGCTGATTTGTTCGAACGCTGCTTGTGACGCTTACAAAAGTAGAAAGTAAACCTACTTTTCGCCTCAAGGCATCTACGCTTTTGTGCATGTAACTTTCTACGTATAACTACGCAGATTCTACTTTTTTGACAGCTGCGTATGCTGCGAAAAAGCGAGTAACGCGTGGTGTGGGCCTCCAGCTTAAATGCATCACTGCGCTGCATCAGTGATTTCAAATCGTTATATATTTATCAGTCAAGTAAATGTGGACCAACAAATAAATGATAAATACTCTACAAAAATAATAGACCTACAATAAAAAAAAAATTATAATTTATTTTTTATCGGCTTTATAAAAAGTTTGCTTTTCTGATGCAGCGCAGTGATGCATTTACGAACGCATCCAAGTAGCCTGAATTATTTATTTTTTCTAAGTTTTTGGGAGTTTGTAAGTGTTTTTTTGTGAAAAATTAGTTTTAATTCTTTTATTTGTATAAGAATTTAGTTGAATTTGTAACAAATTTTCTTGGTATTAATCAGTAAATCACTTGATTTTATTTATCTTGTTGATATGATTTTTTTTTTATGTTTGTTAAGATTTTTTAAATATTTTTTGTTTTAGTTTTTATCATAAAGTTTATATTTCTTGCCTTTTATAATTTATAATAATTTTTAGGTGTTTAATTTTTAAAGAATTATTATTTTTTGTTGTATTCAATTATAATTGGTTTAAAGGTTTTCTAATATTTATTTTTTTTTTGTTTTAAATGTTTAGAAGATAATGCACTTACATTGAGGTATTTTAATTACTTGTTTTCATTTCTTTTTTTTAAGATTTTTTTCTCATTTTTTTGTTGTTTGAAGCAAAAAAGTAAACAAAAACTTTTTTCAATAATAAAAAAATATAAATCGCAATTTGTTTAATATTCGGTGTAAGTGTTTTTTTTTTTTTTTTTTGAAAAATTAGCCAGACGGTTTTCAAATTTAGAGTTGCCAAAAAACGTTTGTTAACGGAAATTTCGTTATGAAAAAAATTGATTTTTTTTTATAAATTTTGTGTTATATGCCGAAATGTTGAAAGTTTTTGGAAATATTAAATTAAAATTACTTTTATTTTATGTTTAAATGTTATTTTATAATTGTAGTGCCTTTTTTTAATAAAACAAAACTTGAGCTAATATTTAAATTTATAATTTAAACTAAATAATATTTATTACTCTATATATTAAAAAAAAATGTATAAAAAACTTGTAAATAATAGGAATTATCTTTAAATTTTTTTCTTGTTTTTAACAACGGAAACTACTTTACTAAATTTATTAAAAAAAAAAAGTTAAAAATTATTTATGTATAAAAAACAATAGAGAGGGAAATTGTAAATGATTGTACAAAAAAGGCTATGGGGTAAATATTAAAGATTTGATTGTTTAATGCTCTGGTTTGGATATGGTTAAGTTACTAGTTAATAGACTATTGTTTAACGAAAAAAAAAATAAGGAAATCATTTAACAACACCCTTAAAGTTTAAAAGTTTTTTTAAATTATACTTTTTGGTTTTGGTTATCTTGTATAAATGAAAAATTCCCTTAAATTTTCGTTTAAAAAAAAAATCCCTATAGACTTCTGGTTGTAATTGTGAATAATAAATTAGTGGTTCTATTGCAAAAATACTTTGTTATTACTAATTATGTATGTATGTAGTTATATACGTTTATGTTAGATTTAACAAATTTAATATAAAAAAAATATTTTAACAAAAAACTAGGATTGTGTGTAAAAAAACATTACAATACATTTAACAAATCAATTAACATTTCAGCACCGTTTTAAGGCAAACACTTGGTTGGAATCTGTTTAAGAAAAGGCAGATTTCCTTCTTTAAACCCTTTTTTACATGTTTTAACATAAACATATGCAGGCTTTAGTATTATATATAAGTTTTTAGTAAAATAAAAGGGGAGAATTAAAAAAAAAACTACAGCTAAAGCTAAAATAGTGGCAATTTTTACTAAAAATGTACGCAGAAACAAGTCAAACAGCATAAAATTTGCTTAAATCGTAATTTTTTTAGATACAAATTAATGAACTGAAGTGATATATCAGTGGAAACCATTAAGTCAACAAATTGCTGCCATTTTTCACTTTATTTCGACTTTTTTTTCAACACATAAATGTAAACATTAAAATTTACCGCTATTTTATGCTCTGGCTATTTTAATCTTATCTCAAATTTCTCCTTTTAATTTCTATTTTTTCATGTTTGGGTGTGTGATTGAATGTGGGTTTATGTAAACAAATACCGGAATATGTGGCCAGATAGATTGTTTGTTATTTTGTTTTAGCGGTTTTACTAACTTTAGATTTTTAACGTTTCTTTTTTTTAAAGCTTATAACTATTTTTTTTTTTTAAGATTTATATATTTTTGTTGTGGGTTTTTGCTTTAGATTACGGTTAGTTTATACTTTATGTTTATAAACGATTAAAAATTGTCATATTTTCATACTTTAAGTAGTTTCTTTTTTTGTTGACTTTGGGGAATTATTTAATCCAAAACTTTTTTTGAAAATTTTTTTATATATTTTTTTAGATTTTTTTCCGAAATTATGTATGCCGAAATATTTTTGTTTAAGCAAGCTTTTTTATTATTTGAAATTGTATTTAGGTAAATTTATTGTTTATGAAGCATTTTTTGTAAGTGTTGAAATTTTATTTTTGCTTTAGTTGATGTTTTTGTTTTTGTAATGACCTTTTTAATATATTTTTCCAAAAATTTCTTGTTTTAAATCCTTAAATTTAATAATAGTAGTAAACTTTTTGTTGAGATGCCAACTATTTTTTTTAATAAATAAATGAAATTTGCTTTTAATAAACAAAAAATTTAAATTCATGTTTTTTTTTTAAAAAATTTAAATAAAATTTTGTATTTTCTTGGGTAAATTGGAAAAAAAAAAAATCTGTTGTTTTGTTTTAAAGGGCAAAATAATTGAAATGAAAAAATATTACTTAAAACGAGGTTTGACAAGTGTAATTAATATATGTAGAATTTTTCTCTTACGGGTTTTGTGTTTTGAAAAGGGGTGGAGGGGAGTTTAATAAATTTTTAACAAAAAAAAAAAAAAAAAAAAAGAGTTGCTTTTTAATAATAAACTTTTAAAAATAAAAATATAGTTTAATAAATGCTTTTACACCCACTTCTTACTGATTTGTACTCGCACCCGGCTGTTGTTGTTGCTGCTGCTGCTGTTGTGATGATTGTTGCTGCGGTTGCTGTTGTTGTTGTTGTTGCTGCTGCTGCTGATGTTGTTGTTGTTGTGACCCACTACCTGAGGAAGTTTGAGCAACTTGTTGCTGTTGTTGTTGTTGTTCTTTGGCAGCTTTTTGTTTTTTAGTTACGGGTGGAGGATTTGTAGATAACATCATGGCTCTAATACGTCTTTGAGCCGACTAAAAATATATGAAAATATGTATTTTAAAATTTTCAAAGAAATTATTCAAATGTTAGGTCGTTGTTGTTAAGTTGTCAAACCAAAACAAATTGGTTCGAACTGTTGAAGTCTGCAGGTTTTATTGCCGCCACCTTAGTGGCATTAGCAGCACAAAACCAATACATGGAGATTTAAAAAAAATGTGGAAGCACATTAATGGGCTAATTTTTTTTTTTAAATTATTTTATGTGAATTGATTAAAGTTTTTTTGTTTAACAAAGATTTTCTTAAAACATTTGCCAAATTCTTTGTGGGTTAAATACAATTTTTCGATATTAATTTCTTGGAAGAAAATATTGGAAATAATTTTATTAAACACCATAATTTGTAATTCTTTTGAATGTTTGATACACAATTTTCTTGTTAAGTTTTGAACTTCTTTACTGGCTGTTTTTAAAATTAAAATAAAAATTATCGTTTTGAAATTGATATGCAAAACAAAAACAAACGTAAATTCCCAAACGAAATTTTTATTTGAAAAACAAGCGCAGTTGGTTTTTTTTAATTTTCTAGTTTATGATGTGGGTGAAGATAAATATGTAACATCTTACGTCTTCACATATTTAAAATTTGTTTTTCGTATTTGGGACAATTTTCCAAATATTTTTTAATATTTATGACAAACTATTAAATATGTTTTCGTATTTGTGACATATTTAAAATATCAAATTACTAAATATCGTCGTATTTGTAACATATTTAATGTAATTCGAAAGAAATTAATAAATTTATTAAAAATGCAGATTCTCTGACGGATTTTTGGAAATTGTGGACCAACTGGAAGACCTTACAGGACATGACATACCTCATTTTAAAGATAATTAAGCCCACTTTTGTAATCCATTTCGATTTTTGAGAAAAAAACCTCTGGGCTATTTTTAAAAAATTTTTTAAATTCTCAGATGTACAAGTACTGATTCCTGAGGGATTTTTGGAAATTCTGGACAAACTGGAAGACCTTACAGGGCATGACATACCTCATTTTAAAGATAATTAAGCCCACTTTTGTAATCCATTTCGGTTTTTGAGAAAAAAACCTCTGGGCTATTTTTAAAAAATTTTTTAAATTCTCCGATGTACTAGTACTGATTCCTGAGGGATTTTTGGAAATTGTGGACAAACTGGAAGACCTTACAGGACATGACATACCTCATTTTAAAGAAAATTAAGCCCACTTTTGTAATCCATTTCGGTTTTTGAGAAAAAAACCTCTGGGCTATTTTTAAAAAATTTTTGAAATTCTCAGATGTGCTAGTACTGATTCCTGAGGGATTTTTGGAAATTGTGGACAAACTGGAAGACCTTACAGGACATGACATACCTCATTTTAAAGATAATTAAGCCCACTTTTGTAATCCATTTCGGTTTTTAAGAAAAAAACATCTGGGCTATTTTTAAAAAATTTTTAAAATTCTCAGATGTACTAGTACTGATTCCTGAGGGATTTTTGGAAATTGTGGACAAACTGGAAGACCTAACAGGACATGACATACCTCATTTTAAAGATAATTAAGCTCACTTTTGTAATCCATTTCGGTTTTTGAGAAAAACCTCTGGGCTATTTTTAAAAAATTTTTAAAATTCTCAGATTTACTAGTACTGATTCCTGAGGGATTTTTGGAAATTGTGGACAAACTGGAAGACCTTACAGGACATGACATACCTCATTTTAAAGATAATTAAGCCCACTTTTGTAATCCATTTCGGTTTTTGAGAAAAAACCTCTGGGCTATTTTTAAAAAATTTTTTAAATTCTCAGATGTACAAGTACTGATTCCTGAGGGATTTTTGGAAATTGTGGACAAACTGGAAGACCTTTCAGGACATGACATACCTCATTTTAAAGATAATTAAGCTCACTTTTGTAATCCATTTCGGTTTTTGAGAAAAAACCTCTGGGCTATTTTTAAAAAATATTTAAAACTCTCAGATGTACTAGTGCTGATTCCTAAGGGATTTTCGGAAATTTTGGACAAACTGGAAGACCTAACAGGACATGACATACCTCATTTTAAAGATAATTAAGCTCACTTTTGTAATCCATTTCGGTTTTTGAGAAAAACCTCTGGGCTATTTTTAAAAAATTTTTAAAATTCTCAGATTTACTAGTACTGATTCCTGAGGGATTTTTGGAAATTGTGGACAAACTGGAAGACCTTACAGGACATGACATACCTCATTTTAAAGATAATTAAGCCCACTTTTGTAATCCATTTCGGTTTTTAAGAAAAAAACATCTGGGCTATTTTTAAAAAATTTTTAAAATTCTCAGATGTACTAGTACTGATTCCTGAGGGATTTTTGGAAATTGTGGACAAACTGAAAGACCTAACAGGACATGACATACCTCATTTTAAAGATAATTAAGCTCACTTTTGTAATCCATTTCGGTTTTTGAGAAAAACCTCTGGGCTATTTTTAAAAAATTTTTAAAATTCTCAGATTTACTAGTACTGATTCCTGAGGGATTTTTGGAAATTGTGGACAAACTGGAAGACCTTACAGGACATGACATACCTCATTTTAAAGATAATTAAGCCCACTTTTGTAATCCATTTCGGTTTTTGAGAAAAAACCTCTGGGCTATTTTTAAAAAAATTTTTAAACTCTCAGTACTGATTCCTGAGGGATTTTTGGAAATTGTGGACAAACTGGAAGACCTTTCAGGACATGACATACCTCATTTTAAAGATAATTAAGCTCACTTTTGTAATCCATTTCGGTTTTTGAGAAAAAACCTCTGGGCTATTTTTAAAAAATATTTAAAACTCTCAGATGTACTAGTGCTGATTCCTAAGGGATTTTCGGAAATTTTGGACAAACTGGAAGACCTAACAGGACATGACATACCTCATTTTAAAGATAATTAAGCTCACTTTTGTAATCCATTTCGGTTTTTGAGAAAAACCTCTGGGCTATTTTTAAAAAATTTTTAAAATTCTCAGATTTACTAGTACTGATTCCTGAGGGATTTTTGGAAATTGTGGACAAACTGGAAGACCTTACAGGACATGACATACCTCATTTTAAAGATAATTAAGCCCACTTTTGTAATCCATTTCGGTTTTTAAGAAAAAAACATCTGGGCTATTTTTAAAAAATTTTTAAAATTCTCAGATGTACTAGTACTGATTCCTGAGGGATTTTTGGAAATTGTGGACAAACTGAAAGACCTAACAGGACATGACATACCTCATTTTAAAGATAATTAAGCTCACTTTTGTAATCCATTTCGGTTTTTGAGAAAAACCTCTGGGCTATTTTTAAAAAATTTTTAAAATTCTCAGATTTACTAGTACTGATTCCTGAGGGATTTTTGGAAATTGTGGACAAACTGGAAGACCTTACAGGACATGACATACCTCATTTTAAAGATAATTAAGCCCACTTTTGTAATCCATTTCGGTTTTTGAGAAAAAACCTCTGGGCTATTTTTAAAAAAATTTTTAAACTCTCAGTACTGATTCCTGAGGGATTTTTGGAAATTGTGGACAAACTGGAAGACCTTTCAGGACATGACATACCTCATTTTAAAGATAATTAAGCTCACTTTTGTAATCCATTTCGGTTTTTGAGAAAAAACCTCTGGGCTATTTTTAAAAAATATTTAAAACTCTCAGATGTACTAGTGCTGATTCCTAAGGGATTTTCGGAAATTTTGGACAAACTGGAAGACCTAACAGGACATGACATACCTCATTTTAAAGATAATTAAGCTCACTTTTGTAATCCATTTCGGTTTTTGAGAAAAACCTCTGGGCTATTTTTAAAAAATTTTTAAAATTCTCAGATTTACTAGTACTGATTCCTGAGGGATTTTTGGAAATTGTGGACAAACTGGAAGACCTTACAGGACATGACATACCTCATTTTAAAGATAATTAAGCCCACTTTTGTAATCCATTTCGGTTTTTGAGAAAAAACCTCTGGGCTATTTTTAACAAATTTTTTAAATTCTCAGATCCATTTTTCATTTAAAATGAGAAAATTCAAGATGAAATTGAGAAAATTCCAAATGAAATTGAGAATGTCAATTTGATATTGAGAAAATTCCAATTGAAAATGAGAAATTCAATTTGATATTGAGAAAATTCCAAATGAAATTGAGAATTTCAATATGAAATTGAGAAAATTCCAAATAAAATTGGGAAATTTTTATTTGGAATTGAGAAAATTCCAAATGAAATTGAGAAGTTTTAATTTTTCATTGATAAAATTTAAATATCTATATAATTTTTATAATATTCATTCAACAAACATGCATAACTGACAAGGATCGAAAAATATGAAAATAAATACAAATCGCAGTATTATTGACCAACAGGCATATCTTCCAGATCCAGAGCAGATTGGTAAAACGATGAAGTATGCTGTATGGCTCTACTGCAATCTCCAGTAGTTATACATGTCTTAGAAGCATTAATCATCTGTTCTAAAAAGACAAGCCTCTGTTCTCCTACATGGGCGGGAATTACGTTCGGTACATTCATAGTTTTTTTTCACCGGTACATTCATCGTTGTTTTTATTATTGACCAAATAATTTCAATGGGGTTAAGCATCGGTGAATAGAAGCTCAATCGCAGGAGCGTAGCTGGAGAGTTGTCAAAAATAATTTGTAGCCGACTGTGGCATTGAGCATTGTCACATACCAATACGAGAATCTGGATGCCTGTTGGTCAATAATACTGCGATTTTTATTTAGTTTAATTTTTTTCGATCCTTGTTAGTTATGGATGTTTGTTGAATGAATATAATAAAAATTATATAGTTAATTAAATTTTATCAATAAAAAATTCTAATTTCTCAATTTCATTTGGAATTTTCTCAATTCCAAATAAAAATTTCCCAATTTTATTTGGAATTTTCTCAATTTCATATTGAAATTCTCAATTTCATTTGGAATTTTCTCAATATCAAATTGAATTTCTCATTTTCAATTGGAATTTTCTCAATATCAAATTGAAATTCTCAATTTCATTTGGAATTTTCTCAATTTCATCTTGAATTTTCTCATTTTAAATGAAAAATGGATCTGAGAATTTAAAAAATTTGTTAAAAATAGCCCAGAGGTTTTTCTCAAAAACCGAAATGGATTACAAAAGTGGGCTTAATTATCTTTAAAATGAGGTATGTCATGTCCTGTAAGGTCTTCCTGTTTGTCCACAATTTCCAAAAATCCCTCAGGAATCAGTACTAGTACATCTGAGAATTTAAAAATTTTTTAAAAATAGCCCAGAGGTTTTTTCTCAAAAACCGAAATGGATTACAAAAGTGGGGTTAATAATCTTTGAAATGAGGTATGTCATGCCCTGTAAGGTCTTTCAGTTTGTCCACAATTTCCAAAAATCCCTCAGGAATCAGTACTAGTACATCTGAGAATTTAAAAATTTTTTTAAAAATAGCTCAGAGGTATTTTTCAAAAACCGAAATGGATTACAAAAGTGGGGTTAATTACCTTTAAAATGAGGTATGTCATGTCCTGTAAGGTCTTCCAGTTTGTCCACAATTTCCAAAAATCCCTCAGGAATCAGTACTAGTACATCTGAGAATTTAAAATATTTTTTAAAAATAGCCCAGAGGTTTTTTTCTCAAAAAACCCAAATGGATTACAAAAGTGGGCTTAATTATCTTTAAAATGAGGTGTGTCATGTCCTGTAAGGTCTTCCAGTTTGTCCACAATTTCCAAAAATCCCTCAGGAATCAGTACTAGTACATCTGAGAATTTAAAAATTTTTTTAAAAATAGCTCAGAGGTATTTTTCAAAAACCGAAATGGATTACAAAAGTGGGCTTAGTAATCTTTAAAATGAGGTATGTCATGTCCTGTAAGGTCTTCCAGTTTGTCCACAATTTCCAAAAATCCCTCAGGAATCAGTACTAGTACATCTGAGAATTTAAAAATTTTTTAAAAATAGCCCAGAGGTTTTTTTCTCAAAAACCGAAATGGATTACAAAAGTGGGCTTAATTATCTTTAAAATGAGGTATGTCATGTCCTGTTAGGTCTTCCAGTTTGTCCAGAATTTCCAAAAATCCCTCAGGAATCAGTACTAGTACATCTGAGAACCGAAATGGATTACAAAAGTGGGCTTAATTATCTTTAAAATGAGGTATGTCATGTCCTGTAAGGTCTTCCAGTTTGTCCACAATTTCCAAAAATCCCTCGGAGAATCTGCATTTTTAATAAATATTAAAACATATTTGGAAAATTGTCCCAAATACGAAAAACAAATTTTAAATATGTTTTGACGTAACATCTTACGTCTTCACATATTTAAAATTTGTTTTTCGTATTTGGGACAATTTTCCAAATATGTTTTAATATTTTTTTGGAAATTGTGGACAAACTGGAAGACCTTTCAGGACATGACATACCTCATTTTAAAGATAATTAAGCCCACTTTTGTAATCCATTTTGGTTTTTGAAAAATACCTCTGAGCTATTTTTAAAAAAATTTTTAAATTCTCAGATGTACTAGTACTGATTCCTGAGGGATTTTTGGAAATTGTGGACAAACTGGAAGACCTTACAGGACATGACATACCTCATTTTAAAGATTACTAAGCCCACTTTTGTAATCCATTTCGGTTTTTGAAAAATACCTCTGAGCTATTTTTAAAAAAATTTTTAAATTCTCAGATGTACTAGTACTGATTCCTGAGGGATTTTTGGAAATTGTGGACAAACTGAAAGACCTTACAGGGCATGACATACCTCATTTCAAAGATTATTAACCCCACTTTTGTAATCCATTTCGGTTTTTGAGAAAAAACCTCTGGGCTATTTTTAAAAAATTTTTAAATTCTCAGATGTACTAGTACTGATTCCTGAGGGATTTTTGGAAATTGTGGACAAACTGGAAGACCTTACAGGACATGACACACCTCATTTTAAAGATAATTAAGCCCACTTTTGTAATTCATTTCGGTTTTTGAGAAAAAAACCTCTGGGCTATTTTTAAAAAATTTTTTAAATTCTCAGATGTACTAGTACTGATTCCTGAGGGATTTTTGGAAATTGTGGACAAACAGGAAGACCTTACAGGACATGACATACCTCATTTTAAAGATAATTAAGCCCACTTTTGTAATCCATTTCGGTTTTTGAGAAAAAACCTCTGGGCTATTTTTAACAAATTTTTTAAATTCTCAGATCCATTTTTCATTTAAAATGAGAAAATTCAAGATGAAATTGAGAAAATTCCAAATGAAATTGAGAATTTCAATTTGATATTGAGAAAATTCCAATTGAAAATGAGAAATTCAATTTGATATTGAGAAAATTCCAAATGAAATTGAGAATTTCAATATGAAATTGAGAAAATTCCAAATAAAATTGGGAAATTTTTATTTGGAATTGAGAAAATTCCAAATGAAATTGAGAAATTAGAATTTTTTATTGATAAAATTTAATTAACTATATAATTTTTATTATATTCATTCAACAAACATCCATAACTAACAAGGATCGAAAAAAATTAAACTAAATAAAAATCGCAGTATTATTGACCAACAGGCATCCAGATTCTCGTATTGGTATGTGACAATGCTCAATGCCACAGTCGGCTACAAATTATTTTTGACAACTCTCCAGCTACGCTCCTGCGATTGAGCTTCTATTCACCGATGCTTAACCCCATTGAAATTATTTGGTCAATAATAAAAACAACGATGAATGTACCGGTGAAAAAAAACGATGAATGTACCGAACGTAATTCCCGCCCATGTAGGAGAACAGAGGCTTGTCTTTTTAGAACAGATGATTAATGCTTCTAAGACATGTATAACTACTGGAGATTGCAGTAGAGCCATACAGCATACTTCATCGTTTTACCAATCTGCTCTGGATCTGGAAGATATGCCTGTTGGTCAATAATACTGCGATTTGTATTTATTTTCATATTTTTCGATCCTTGTCAGTTATGCATGTTTGTTGAATGAATATTATAAAAATTATATAGATAATTAGTATTGTGGTTATTTTGTTGAACTATTTATGGTTCTTAATCCAAATTTTTAATATTTTTAATTAGGCTTAAGTTCATGAAATTTAATTTTTATTAAATTATTTTTATGAAGAAAGGAATTTTACAACATGAAAATCAATTTAAATTGTTATTGATAATCTTTCATTCTTGACGTCAAGAATGAAAGATTATCAATAACAATTTAAATTGATTTTCATGTTGTAAAATTCCTTTCTTCATAAAAATAATTTAATAAAAATTAAATTTCATGAACTTAAGCCTAATTAAAAATATTAAAAATTTGGATTAAGAACCATAAATAGTTCAACAAAATAACCACAATACTAATTATTGTTAAAGCTAAGGCACGAGCTCTATGTGTACATTTGTCCTTCAAGTTGTGCCGAAAAAGGTCAACAGAAAAGAGAAAGACAAAGTGAAAAAACAAAAAAATGTACTTGGACTTCAAGAAAAATTCTTGACGAAAGTACGAAAAAACAGAAGTAAAGGAAAAAACATGTAAAATCAATTAAAATGGATAATCATTCAGGAAAGCAAATTTCGATCTACCAAATGTTAAAATACAATTTGGTTTAAGGATTGATGTTTGACTGGTGACGTCAGCAGTCGTCGATGGCTGCGAGTGTAAGACGGCAAATCCATCTGAGGAGATCGAGTGGTTGCGATCGAAACATGTCATGGTAACCTGCCGGCCAGGGTTCGAGCCCGAGCCACGTCAAGAATGAAAGATTATCAATAACAATTTAAATTGATTTTCATGTTGTAAAATTCCTTTCTTCATAAAAATAATTTAATAAAAATTAAATTTCATAAACTTAAGCCTAATTAAAAATATTAAAAATTTGGATTAAGAACCATAAATAGTTCAACAAAATAACCACAATACTAATTATCTATATAATTTTTATAATATTCATTCAACAAACATGCATAACTGACAAGGATCGAAAAATATGAAAATAAATACAAATCGCAGTATTATTGACCAACAGGCATATCTTCCAGATCCAGAGCAGATTGGTAAAACGATGAAGTATGCTGTATGGCTCTACTGCAATCTCCAGTAGTTATACATGTCTTAGAAGCATTAATCATCTGTTCTAAAAAGACAAGCCTCTGTTCTCCTACATGGGCGGGAATTACGTTCGGTACATTCATCGTTTTTTTTCACCGGTACATTCATCGTTGTTTTTATTATTGACCAAATAATTTCAATGGGGTTAAGCATCGGTGAATAGAAGCTCAATCGCAGGAGCGTAGCTGGAGAGTTGTCAAAAATAATTTGTAGCCGACTGTGGCATTGAGCATTGTCACATACCAATACGAGAATCTGGATGCCTGTTGGTCAATAATACTGCGATTTTTATTTAGTTTAATTTTTTTCGATCCTTGTTAGTTATGGATGTTTGTTGAATGAATATAATAAAAATTATATAGTTAATTAAATTTTATCAATGAAAAATTCTAATTTCTCAATTTCATTTGGAATTTTCTCAATTCCAAATAAAAATTTCCCAATTTTATTTGGAATTTTCTCAATTTCATATTGAAATTCTCAATTTCATTTGGAATTTTCTCAATATCAAATTGAATTTCTCATTTTCAATTGGAATTTTCTCAATATCAAATTGAAATTCTCAATTTCATTTGGAATTTTCTCAATTTCATCTTGAATTTTCTCATTTTAAATGAAAAATGGATCTGAGAATTTAAAAAATTTGTTAAAAATAGCCCAGAGGTTTTTTCTCAAAAACCGAAATGGATTACAAAAGTGGGCTTAATTATCTTTAAAATGAGGTATGTCATGTCCTGTAAGGTCTTCCAGTTTGTCCACAATTTCCAAAAATCCCTCAGGAATCAGTACTAGTAAATCTGAGAATTTTAAAAATTTTTTAAAAATAGCCCAGAGGTTTTTCTCAAAAACCGAAATGGATTACAAAAGTGAGCTTAATTATCTTTAAAATGAGGTATGTCATGTCCTGTTAGGTCTTCCAGTTTGTCCAAAATTTCCGAAAATCCCTTAGGAATCAGCACTAGTACATCTGAGAGTTTTAAATATTTTTTAAAAATAGCCCAGAGGTTTTTTCTCAAAAACCGAAATGGATTACAAAAGTGAGCTTAATTATCTTTAAAATGAGGTATGTCATGTCCTGAAAGGTCTTCCAGTTTGTCCACAATTTCCAAAAATCCCTCAGGAATCAGTACTGAGAGTTTACAAATTTTTTTAAAAATAGCCCAGAGGTTTTTTCTCAAAAACCGAAATGGGTTACAAAAGTGGGCTTAATTATCTTTAAAATGAGGTATGTCATGCCCTGTAAGGTCTTCCAGTTTGTCCACAATTTCCAAAAATCCCTCAGGAATCAGTACTAGTAAATCTGAGAATTTTAAAAATTTTTTAAAAATAGCCCAGAGGTTTTTCTCAAAAACCGAAATGGATTACAAAAGTGAGCTTAATTATCTTTAAAATGAGGTATGTCATGTCCTGTTAGGTCTTCCAGTTTGTCCAAAATTTCCGAAAATCCCTTAGGAATCAGCACTAGTAAATCTGAGAATTTTAAAAATTTTTTAAAAATAGCCCAGAGGTTTTTCTCAAAAACCGAAATGGATTACAAAAGTGGGCTTAATTATCTTTAAAATTAGCTATGTCATGCCCTGTAAGGTCTTCCAGTTTGTCCACAATTTCCAAAAATCCCTCAGGAATCAGTACTAGTAAATCTGAGAATTTTAAAAATTTTTTCAAAATAGCCCAGAGGTTTTTCTCAAAAACCGAAATGGATTACAAAAGTGGGCTTAATTATCTTTAAAATGAGGTATGTCCTGTTAGGTCTTCCAGTTTGTCCAAAATTTCCGAAAACCCCTTAGGAATCAGCACTAGTACATCTGAGAATTTTAAATATTTTTTAAAAATAGCCCAGAGGTTTTTTCTCAAAAACCGAAATGGATTACAAAAGTGGGCTTAATTATCTTTAAAATGAGGTATGTCATGTCCTGTAAGGTCTTCCAGTTTGTCCACAATTTCCAAAAATCCCTCAGGAATCAGTACTAGTACATCTGAGAATTTAAAAAATTTTTTAAAAATAGCCCAGATGTTTTTTTCTCAAAAACCGAAATGGATTACAAAAGTGGGCTTAATTATCTTTATAATGAGGTATGTCATGTCCTGTAAGGTCTTCCAGTTTGTCCACAATTTCCAAAAATCCCTCAGGAATCAGTACTAGTACATCTGAGAATTTAAAAAATTTTTTAAAAATAGCCCAGAGGTTTTTTTCTCAAAAACCGAAATGGATTACAAAAGTGGGCTTAATTATCTTTATAATGAGGTATGTCATGTCCTGTAAGGTCTTCCAGTTTGTCCACAATTTCCAAAAATCCCTCAGGAATCAGTACTAGTACATCTGAGAATTTAAAAAATTTTTTAAAAATAGCCCAGAGGTTTTTCTCAAAAACCGAAATGGATTACAAAAGTGGGCTTAATTATCTTTAAAATGAGGTATGTCATGTCCTGTTAGGTCTTCCAGTTTGTCCAAAATTTCCGAAAATCCCTTAGGAATCAGCACTAGTACATCTGAGAATTTTAAATATTTTTTAAAAATAGCCCAGAGGTTTTTTCTCAAAAACCGAAATGGATTACAAAAGTGGGCTTAATTATCTTTAAAATGAGGTATGTCATGTCCTGTAAGGTCTTCCAGTTTGTCCACAATTTCCAAAAATCCCTCAGGAATCAGTACTAGTACATCTGAGAATTTAAAAAATTTTTTAAAAATAGCCCAGATGTTTTTTTCTCAAAAACCGAAATGGATTACAAAAGTGGGCTTAATTATCTTTATAATGAGGTATGTCATGTCCTGTAAGGTCTTCCAGTTTGTCCACAATTTCCAAAAATCCCTCAGGAATCAGTACTAGTACATCTGAGAATTAAACAATTTTTTAAAAATAGCCCAGAGGATTTTTCTCAAAAACCGAAATGGATTACAAAAGTGGGCTTAATTATCTTTAAAATGAGGTATGTCATGTCCTGTAAGGTCTTCCAGTTTGTCCACAATTTCCAAAAATCCCTCAGGAATCAGTACTAGTACATCTGAGAATTTAAAAAATTTTTTAAAAATAGCCCAGATGTTTTTTTCTCAAAAACCGAAATGGATTACAAAAGTGGGCTTAATTATCTTTATAATGAGGTTTGTCATGTCCTGAAAGGTCTTCCAGTTTGTCCACAACTTCCAAAAATCCCTCAGGAATCAGTACTAGTACATCTGAGAATTTAAAAAATTTTTTAAAAATAGCCCAGAGGTTTTTTTCTCAAAAACCGAAATGGATTACAAAAGTGAGCTTAATTATCTTTAAAATGAGGTATGTCATGTCCTGTTAGGTCTTCCAGTTTGTCCACAATTTCCAAAAATCCCTCAGGAATCAGTACTAGTACATCTGAGAATTTAAAAAATTTTTTAAAAATAGCCCAGAGGTTTTTTTCTCAAAAACCGAAATGGATTACAAAAGTGGGCTTAATTATCTTTAAAATGAGGTATGTCATGTCCTGTTAGGTCTTCCAGTTTGTCCAGAATTTCCAAAAATCCCTCAGGAATCAGTACTAGTACATCTGAGAACCGAAATGGATTACAAAAGTGGGCTTAATTATCTTTAAAATGAGGTATGTCATGTCCTGTAAGGTCTTCCAGTTTGTCCACAATTTCCAAAAATCCCTCGGAGAATCTGCATTTTTAATAAATATTAAAACATATTTGGAAAATTGTCCCAAATACGAAAAACAAATTTTAAATATGTTTTGACGTAACATCTTACGTCTTCACATATTTAAAATTTGTTTTTCGTATTTGGGACAATTTTCCAAATATGTTTTAATATTTTTTTGGAAATTGTGGACAAACTGGAAGACCTTACAGGGCATGACATACCTAATTTTAAAGATAATTAAGCCCACTTTGGTAATCCATTTCGGATTTTGAGAAAAAAACCTGTGGGCTATTTTTAAAAAATTTTTAAATTCTCAGATGTACTAGTACTGATTCCTGAGGGATTTTTGGAAATTGTGGAAATTTTGGAAATTGTGGACAAACTGAAAGACCTTACAGGACATGACATACCTCATTTCAAAGATTATTAAGCCCACTTTTGTAATTCATTTCGGTTTTTGAGAAAAAAACCTCTGGGCTATTTTTAAAAAATTTTTTAAATTCTCAGATGTACTAGTACTGATTCCTGAGGGATTTTTGGAAATTCTGGACAAACTGGATAAATAAAGATAATTAAGCCCACTTTTGTAATCCATTTCGGTTTTTGAGAAAAAAACCTCTGGGCTATTTTTAAAAAATTTTTAAAATTCTCAGATGTACTAGTACTGATTCCTGAGGGATTTTTGGAAATTGTGGACAAACTGGAAGACCTTACAGGACATGACATACCTCATTTTAAAGATAATTAACCCCACTTTTGTAATCCATTTCGGTTTTTGAGAAAAAACCTCTGGGCTATTTTTAAAAAATTTTTAAATTCTCAGATGTACTAGTACTGATTCCTGAGGGATTTTTGGAAATTGTGGACAAACTGGAAGACCTTACAGGACATGACATACCTCATTTTAAAGATTACTAAGCCCACTTTTGTAATCCATTTCGGTTTTTGAAAAATACCTCTGAGCTATTTTTAAAAAAATTTTTAAATTCTCAGATGTACTAGTACTGATTCCTGAGGGATTTTTGGAAATTGTGGACAAACTGGAAGACCTTACAGGGCATGACATACCTAATTTTAAAGATAATTAAGCCCACTTTGGTAATCCATTTCGGTTTTTGAGAAAAAAACCTCTAAGCTATTTTTAAAAAATTTTTAAAATTCTCAGATGTACTAGTACTGATTCCTGAGGGATTTTTGGAAATTGTGGAAATTTTGGAAATTGTGGACAAACTGAAAGACCTTACAGGACATGACATACCTCATTTCAAAGATTATTAAGCCCACTTTTGTAATTCATTTCGGTTTTTGAGAAAAAAACCTCTGGGCTATTTTTAAAAAATTTTTTAAATTCTCAGATGTACTAGTACTGATTCCTGAGGGATTTTTGGAAATTCTGGACAAACTGGAAGACCTTACAGGGCATGACATACCTCATTTTAAAAATAATTACGCCCACTTTTGTAATCCATTTCGGGTTTTGAGAAAAAACCTCTGGGCTATTTTAAAAAAATTTTTAAAATTCTCAAATGTACTAGTACTGATTCCTGAGGGATTTTTGGAAATTGTGGACCAACTGGAAGACCTTACAGGACATGACATACCTCATTTTAAAGATTATTAAGTCCACTTTTGTAATCCATTTCGGTTTTTGAGAAAAAAACCTCTGGGCTATTTTTAAAAAATTTTTTAAATTCTCAGATGTACTAGTACTGATTCCTGAGGGATTTTTGGAAATTCTGGACAAACTGGAAGACCTAACATGACATGACATACCTCATTTTAAAGATTATTAAGCCCACTTTTGTAATCCATTTCGGTTTTTGAAAAATACCTCTGAGCTATTTTTAAAAAAAAATTTTAAATTCTCAGATGTACTAGTACTGATTCCTGAGGGATTTTTGGAAATTGTGGACAAACTGGAAGACCTTACAGGACATGACATACCTCATTTTAAAGATAATTAAGCCCACTTTTGTAATCCATTTCGGTTTTTGAGAAAAAAACCTCTGGGCTATTTTTAAAAAATTTTTTAAATTCTCAGATGTACTAGTACTGATTCCTGAGGGATTTTTGGAAATTCTGGACAAACTGGAAGACCTAACAGGACATGACATACCTCATTTTAAAGATAACTAAGCCCACTTTTGTAATCCATTTCGGTTTTTGAGAAAAAAACCTCTGGGCTATTTTTAAAAAATTTTTTAAATTCTCAGATGTACTAGTACTGATTCCTGAGGGATTTTTGGAAATTGTGGACAAACTGGAAGACCTTACAGGACATGACATACCTTATTTTAAAGATAATTAAGCCCACTTTTGTAATCCATTTCGGTTTTTGAGAAAAAAACCTCTGGGCTATTTTTAAAAAATTTTTTAAATTCTCAGATGTACTAGTACTGATTCCTGAGGGATTTTAGGAAATTGTGGACAAACTGGAAGACCTAACAGGACATGACATACCTCATTTTAAAGATAACTAAGCCCACTTTTGTAATCCATTTCGGTTTTTGAGAAAAAAACCTCTGGGCTATTTTTAAAAAATTTTTTAAATTCTCAGATGTACTAGTACTGATTCCTGAGGGATTTTTGGAAATTCTGGACAAACTGGAAGACCTAACAGGACATGACATACCTCATTTTAAAGATAATTAAGCCCACTTTTGTAATCCATTTCGGTTTTTGAGAAAAAAACCTCTGGGCTATTTTTAAAAAATTTTTTAAATTCTCAGACGTACTACTACTGATTCCTGAGGGATTTTTGGAAATTCTGGACAAACTGGAAGACCTAACAGGACATGACATACCTTATTTTAAAGATAATTAAGCCCACTTGTGTAATCCATTTCGGGTTTTGAGAAAAAAACCTCTGGGCTATTTTTAAAAAATTTTTTCAATTCTCAGATGTACTAGTACTGATTCCTGAGGGATTTTTGGAAATTGTGGACAAACTGGAAGACCTTACAGGACATGACATACCTTATTTTAAAGATAATTAAGCCCACTTGTGTAATCCATTTCGGGTTTTGAGAAAAAAACCTCTGGGCTATTTTTAAAAAATTTTGGAAATTCTCAGATGTACTAGTACTGATTCCTGAGGGATTTTTGGAAATTGTGGACAAACTGAAAGACCTTACAGGGCATGACATACCTCATTTTAAAGCTAATTAAGCCCACTTTTGTAATCCATTTCGGTTTTTGACAAAAAAACATCTGGGCTATTTTTAAAAAATTTTTGAAATTCTCAGATGTACTAGTACTGATTCCTGAGGGATTTTTGGAAATTGTGGACAAACTGGAAGACCTTACAGGACATGACATACCTCATTTTCCAAAAATCCCTCAGGAATCAGTACTAGTACATCTGAGAATTTTAAAAATTTTTTAAAAATAGCCCAGAGGTTTTTCTCAAAAACCGAAATGGATTACAAAAGTGGGCTTAATTATCTTTAAAATTAGCTATGTCATGCCCTGTAAGGTCTTCCAGTTTGTCCACAATTTCCAAAAATCCCTCAGGAATCAGTACTAGTAAATCTGAGAATTTTAAAAATTTTTTAAAAATAGCCCAGAGGTTTTTCTCAAAAACCGAAATGGATTACAAAAGTGGGCTTAATTATCTTTAAAATGAGGTATGTCATGTCCTGTTAGGTCTTCCAGTTTGTCCAAAATTTCCGAAAATCCCTTAGGAATCAGCACTAGTACATCTGAGAGTTTTAAATATTTTTTAAAAATAGCCCAGAGGTTTTTTCTCAAAAACCGAAATGGATTACAAAAGTGGGCTTAATTATCTTTAAAATGAGGTATGTCATGTCCTGTAAGGTCTTCCAGTTTGTCCACAATTTCCAAAAATCCCTCAGGAATCAGTACTAGTACATCTGAGAATTAAACAATTTTTTAAAAATAGCCCAGAGGATTTTTCTCAAAAACCGAAATGGATTACAAAAGTGGGCTTAATTATCTTTAAAATGAGGTATGTCATGTCCTGTAAGGTCTTCCAGTTTGTCCACAATTTCCAAAAATCCCTCAGGAATCAGTACTAGTACATCTGAGAATTAAACAATTTTTTAAAAATAGCCCAGAGGATTTTTCTCAAAAACCGAAATGGATTACAAAAGTGAGCTTAATTATCTTTAAAATGAGGTATGTCATGTCCTGAAAGGTCTTCCAGTTTGTCCACAATTTCCAAAAATTCCTCAGGAATCAGTACTAGTACATCTGAGAATTAAACAATTTTTTAAAAAAAGCCCAGAGGTTTTTTTTTTCAAAAACCAAAATGGATTACAAAAGTGGGCTTAATTATCTTTAAAATGAGGTATGTCATGTCCTGTTAGGTCTTCCAGTTTGTCCACAATTTCCAAAAATCCCTCAGGAATCAGTACTAGTACATCTGAGAATTAAACAATTTTTTAAAAATAGCCCAGAGGTTTTTTTCTCAAAAACCGAAATGGATTACAAAAGTGAGCTTAATTATCTTTAAAATGAGGTATGTCATGTCCTGTTAGGTCTTCCAGTTTGTCCAAAATTTCCGAAAATCCCTTAGGAATCAGCACTAGTACATCTGAGAATTTTAAAAATTTTTTAAAAATAGCCCAGAGGTTATTTTCTCAAAAACCGAAATGGATTACAAAAGTGGGCTTAATTATCTTTATAATGAGGTTTGTCATGTCCTGAAAGGTCTTCCAGTTTGTCCACAACTTCCAAAAATCCCTCAGGAATCAGTACTAGTACATCTGAGAATTAAACAATTTTTTAAAAATAGCCCAGAGGTTTTTTTTCAAAAACCAAAATGGATTACAAAAGTGGGCTTAATTATCTTAAAAATGAGGTATGTCATGTCCTGTTAGGTCTTCCAGTTTGTCCAGAATTTCCAAAAATCCCTCAGGAATCAGTACTAGTACATCTGAGAATTTAAAATATTTTTTAAAAATAGCCCAGAGGTTTTTTCTCAAAACCCGAAATGGATTACAAAAGTGGGCTTAATTATCTTTAAAATGAGGTATGTCATGCCCTGTAAGGTCTTCCAGTTTGTCCAGAATTTCCAAAAATCCCTCAGGAATCAGTACTAGTACATCTGAGAATTTAAAAAATTTTTTAAAAATAGCCCAGAGGTTTTTTTCTCAAAAACCGAAATGGATTACAAAAGTGAGCTTAATTATCTTTAAAATGAGGTATGTCATGTCCTGTAAGGTCTTCCTGTTTGTCCACAATTTCCAAAAATCCCTCAGGAATCAGTACTAGTACATCTGAGAATTTAAAAAATTTTTTAAAAATAGCCCAGAGGTTTTTTTCTCAAAAACCGAAATGGATTACAAAAGTGGGCTTAATTATCTTTAAAATGAGGTATGTCATGTCCTGTTAGGTCTTCCAGTTTGTCCAGAATTTCCAAAAATCCCTCAGGAATCAGTACTAGTACATCTGAGAATTTTAAAAATTTTTTTAAAATAGCCCAGAGGTTTTTTCTCAAAAACCGAAATGGATTACAAAAGTGGGCTTAATTATCTTTTAAATGAGGTATGTCATGTCCTGTAAGGTCTTCCAGTTTGTCCACAATTTCCAAAAATCCCTCGGAGAATCTGCATTTTTAATAAATATTAAAACATATTTGGAAAATTGTCCCAAATACGAAAAACAAATTTTAAATATGTGAAGACGTAAGATGTTACGTCAAAACATATTTAGTTCGACATATTTATCTTCACCCACATTAGTTTATGTTATAAGTTGGCAACTATTTTATAAATACAAAAAAAAAACTTACTTGTACACTGTAGAATGGGCCAATTATGTGTACAGGTGTTTCTTCATCACCGCCCGATGCTGGCGCCAGCGCATGTTCGGGCAATTTGATAACACTGCCGGTGACACGTTGCAATTCACGTACATTTTGGCCACCTTTACCAATAATACGTCCAACCTATAAAAAAAATTTTTAAAATTGTACAATCAATTTGATTTTACGTTAAGAATAAAAAAAAAAAAACACCCACCTGTGAGCTGGCCACTAAAATTTCTACAGTTAATCGCACGTCATCGGTGCCGCACATGAAACCTTCTTCACGCATCTTTTCAAAAATCATATACTGAGCCTTCCACTGGCCCTCCGGTGTGCCCACAATGGTTACCTTACGTTCTGTCTGCTGTTCCGCCGGCTTATCATTGTCCAGGGGGGCAATTTTTAGCGAAGCATTCGAGAAACGCATTATGCTGCGTATGTGAGAGCCCTTAGTACCAATTATAGCACCCACAGCATTATTGGGGATATAAAGGTATGTGGTCTCTTGCATATCATTGGGGAAGACAGGCGGCACAACAGGGGCAGGAGTCTTCGACATGGGAAAACCAGGGCAGGGAGCATAAGGCATGCTAGGATTAAAGATCATGCCATTGCCTGGTGTCGACATCATGGCCATGGGTGGCAGACCAGGGAACATAACACTTTGTGGAGCCATGGCCTGTAAATCGTTTTCATAGCTTTGACGCAGTTTAGAACTAATTTGATTTTCAGCACGTGACATATTGTCAATGGCGCCCTTAACCGTTATAATACGTTCCAAATTAAAACTGTTAATGTCATTAATGGAGCTGACCGTTATCTTTGTATCGGTCTCTTGCATAATGCGCTTAATAGTGTTGCCATTTTTACCGATAATGCGGCCAATCAAATTATTGTGGGCCAAAATTTTTAAACAAATTTCACTACAGTGTTTTTAAAAGAATAAATAAATTTAAATTTATTAGAAAAAATAAGATGAAAAAAAAAAAATAATTTTTAAAAAAGATAACCTACCCCTTATTTGTGGCATTGGCTTCTTGTTGCATTACTTCTAATATACGTTTGCAAGCATTCGTACAATTCTCGGGATTACCATAAATAGTTATGGCCTTTTCCAGCGAACCTACATTCTCCTTTCGATGGACATCGACACGAGCACGACTTTGTTGAGTTATCGTACGTATTGTGCTGCCTTGGCGTCCAATAATGGCACCAACCATTTCACTTTGTACCAAAATTCTTAGCGGGAAATCCGCTTGACGTCCTGGTCCAGGCATACCGGGATATGGATTACGTTGATTACGTTGAGTTCGACGTTGATTTTTATCCAATTGTTCGGCGTGTAATTTGTTGCCTTCGAATTCGACACCGTTTAAACCACCAGCAGCTCTAAAATGAAATATAAAAAACAACAAATAAATTATTAAGATTTTAACGGATTTTAGAGGGGGGGGGGGGGGGGGGGAACTTAAAACTATTTAGAAGATAGTCTCTAAATTGGTTTTAATTGGTTTTTAAAATCAAGTAAACTAGTTTTAGATTCGAGTTTAAGCAATTTAACAGTTAAATCAAATAAAACCGGTTGTAAGGCCGATTTTAATTGGTTTCAGATGTAATTTTTAAAAAAGTTAATCAAATAAAATCGATAATTTTAACAAAAACTTCGAGCCCAGAAACAGTTTCAAAGCAACTGACAAACATATTTTCATTTCACCGTTTCAAATCCTTTAAACGGCAAGAAATTGTTTTTACGAAATTTAAGTGTATGTGTTTACAGTTAGCTAAAATGCAGAAAGGTGTAACTAACCAAAATATAATAAATACAGGGGAAGCAATAAAAAAAAAATTTGTAAAATGAAAATTATGAACGTGTCATAGAAAATCATCAATTGATAAGTCGTCCTTGGAGTTCTTCAAACAATTTTCAAAGAAAACCATTTCATTCAGGTATGTGATGGAAAACGATTTTGAAAACAAAACGATTTGAAAACGATAATATCGTTTTCGGTATCTTTAAAAATTGATTTCTAATACATTTTCCTCCGTTTTCATTTATATATTATGTTAAATTCTTTATTAAATATATTAATTGATTGAACTTTATTTTGTACAAAAAATAAAGACTTTACTTCAGAAATGGATTTAAAAATCGGTCGAAATTCATCACACCTGCTTAAAACTATCATTTTGAAAACGATCGTTTTTCATCACATTCCTGATTATACATTTTAGAAAACAAAAAGGGTATTCACGTCACAAGTTGCACCCTTGCAAAAAAGCAAAAGTGCAAAAACATAACAACAACCACAAAGACAATTATTTACGCACAACTAACTAATTGTCTGTGCGGTTGTTGTTATATTTTAGCACTTTTGCTTTTTTGCTAGGGTGCAACTTGTGACGTGAATACCCTTAATATGTGTAATTACGTTGTTTTGTATTTATTAAATAAACAAACTTGTAGTTGCGTCCCTTTGTTTTTTGTTAATAAAAGCTTCATTTTTGATCGCAGAAGTGTTAAACTTTGTCAAGACATGTAGTTTAATGGCATTCAGAATAATTAATCAAAAACTCGATTTTGAATTTTTTGTTAGTTACAACTTTTTGCATTTTAGCTAACGATATGTATGTATGTTTTCAAAATCTGGTACATTCTTTTTCGGAACCGATTTTTAAAACAAAGATAAGCTATGAAAAATGCATAGTAATCTTGCATATAACGGCTTTAATACCGTATCCGTTCGGTAAAATATTCGAGATCAACCATTTTTTAAAACGAGTTTAGAAACAAATCTTTTAGTTTTTAAAAATATGCATACCAAAAATAGTTTACTTATATTAAATAGACTTATAAAGGTAACGTTTTGGAAACGGTCTTTTTTAAATTTTGTTTGTATCTTTTTTTTGTGTAAAATATTTTTCATAAAAATTTTGTTTCATAGTGAAATTTTCTATAAAAATTGGCCAAAAATGTTGTCTAAAAAAATTTCCAAATTAATTAAAATTTCAATTTTGCTTAACAAAAATGTTAATACATATGTATTTTTTTGTATGTAAGTGTAATAATACCTTTGAGCTTGTTCATTATTTTCAAAAGTTATATGAACCGTCTGAGTTTGTGGGTCCTTACTAGAGACAGCCTCACATTGTTTGACGATGCCATATGGCTTTAAAAGAGGTTCGATGTCTTCGAAACGTGTTTGCAGCGGTATGCCGCTTATTAAAATCTTTGATGTCGAAACACTGTGAACGGAAGAAAGAAGAGAATAAAAGCAAAAAAATAGTAAAACTTAAACAAAACAAACTTTCTTACGGATTATGACTTAAAAACAAGAAAGCTTACTAATTTTTTTGCTTGAATTACCAAAAAGAAGACAAGAGAATGAGAGAAAAAAAGCTTTAAAAAAACTACTACGGAGGCTGTTTCTAATACAAATTTCGAATTTTTTTTGTTTTGGATCAATTAAAAGCGATTTTTTTGTTTTATTTTTTTTATTTTAACTACAGAACTAAATTTGCTAATATTTTAATAAATTCATTTATGTATATAAAAATTACCTTGTCAGCAGCATTTTAATTAACACAAAAAAAAAAAAAAAAATTTGGCCAATTAACGAAAAATTTTACAAAGATTTTGAAACAATTTTAGATTTTGTAACAAAAATTACACAGTTTTTTATTTTGGTTGAAAATGGTTGGAATTTATTGCAAAATATCTGTATTTTAGCAAAAATGCTAATTCAGAAATAACAAAAATTAATTTAAAAATTCACGAAACATGAACACAAAACTTGACACGACGGAAATTTTTTAGGAATTTATCAGGATAATTTTGAAAATATTTTCAAAGGTTACAAAAATTGTTAAAAAATAATTTTGAATTATTATAAAAAGCAAGTTAAATACACTGCAAAAAATAATTTAAGAAAAATTTTTTGAAATAAACACAAAATTTTTTAAATTTTTTTGCGAAAAAAACAAATATTGAAAATACCACAGATTTCACTAAACCGGTTTTAAACGGTTATAAGAATAATCGAGTAATATATGTATTACTTACAGCCAATTTTACCAAGTTCAATCAAAACTAACCCCTACTTTAACTTCCAGTTAACAATAATCACCCTTATTGTGTTTGGCGTATTTAAGATACGCCTACGACAGTTTGGTAATAGATTAAAGAAAAAAGTTCACGTTCTCTTTAATCTATTACCAAACAGTCGTAGGCGTATTTGAAATACGTCAAACACAATAAGGGTGATTATCTTAACAGTTGTAACTGATAGTTAATTATAACTGAACGTAGCGAAATTGTCCGTTACATTGCAACCACACGACCAATATTTTCTGATAGTCTTTTACATATGTATACTGTTTATCAAAATATGCAAAAATTGGCAACTGTGACGTAGGCTGCACGCAAGTTGAAAGCAATTTACTTTCGAGATGTCATTAAAAAAAAATTTATAAAGACAAACATGTAATCAGCTGTTAAATTGAAAGTAAAATTGCCAAACAAATGGAAAGGTGAAATTGAAAGCCATCTCGTGGTCAATTTAAAAAGTGTGAGTGTGTTAGTAAAAAAGTGAGAGTGTATTACAAATTGAAAGGAATGGAAAGGCAAAACTTGTTCGTGTGGCTCTATGTTAACCCTAAAAAAGGGTAAAAGCTCCCCCTCCCCAATCTTTTACACTAATCAACCGGGTTTCTTAAAATTTGGCATGCAGACACTGTAACATCTGAACGGAAATGGGGAATAGGGCGTGAGATAGGGCAATAGCGGTAAAAGCTCCCCTTCCCTATATCTTCTAAGCTAATGAGCGATGTTTTCTTAAAATTTGGCATGCAGACACTGGGCAAGAAGGGTAAAAGCTCCCCCTCCCAATATCTTCTTGAAAATTCGCAGCCAAATAGTGTTACAGCTGGAAAGTACTATAACCTATAGTTTTTATTGTTTAGGGCGTGAAGCAGGAGGGGTAAAAGCTCCCTTCCCTATATCTTCTTAACTAATCAACCGGTTTTCTTAAAATTTGGCATGCAGACACTGTAACATCTGAAAGAAATAAGTTATATGGAAAAACAACGTTTGCCGGGCCAGCTAGCAACAAGTTTTAAATTTTTTTTTTTTAAATAACCGGTTTAAAGATCCAAAATACCTTTTAACACTTGCAATGTAAAATTATATTAATAAAAAAAAACAAGCATATTAGCAAAACCTTAAAAAATCGTTTTGAAACGTTCAAATTTAAAAGAATCACATTTCAACAAGTGAATCAGCCTTATTCCGGTTGTCGTTGTCGTAATCGCTCAAGTCGTTTTTTGTAAGAGATTAAAGAACACTGGTTGTGTGTTTCTTTAATCTCTTACAAAAGCGAACACTGCTTGTGTGTTTCTTTAATCTCTTACAAAAAAATGACTTGAGCGATTACGATAACGACAACCGGAATAAGGCTGATTATAGAATTTGCTAGAAAGAAATTGGCGAAACGGTTTGCAGCTGTTTTGAACGGTTTATAATTTATACCGAAGCTCAAAACAAAATATTAACGGCCTAATTTATAAAAAATAAAACCGGCTAATAAAGGCTTTATGAAACGGATTTTCATACAAAATCCGTTTAGTAAACCCTTTATTAACATTAAATTTAAAAACGTTTTGAAACGGCTTAAAAAAAAACGTGTTAATTCTGCAAAAACTATCACCCTTATCCGTGGTTGGCGAATTTAAAATACGCCTGTGACTGCTTGGTAATAGATTAAAGGAAAAGAGTTCCCGTTCTCTTTAATCTATTACCAAACATTCGCAGGCGTATTTTAAAGTCGCCAACCACAATAAGGGTGTATATTTTTTCAAGTAAAAGTTTAATTTCCTTAAAAAAACTGCTAAAAATTTTAAATTATAATCAATTTAAAAAATAAATAAATTTTTTACAAGCCAGGTTTTACATCGGTTATTTTTTTCACGTTTGAAAAATTACTTTTTTACTTTTAATTTTATAAGAAAGATAAATTAATTTACTTAATTTTAGGAAAAATTAAACCAGTTTAAATCAGTTTATTATATCTAAAACTAAATATATATTACGATTTAAAGTTATACAAAACCTATAAAATTTAATATCTTAGCGAAATGAAACAATTTTATAATTTTTCGTAAAACAGTTTAAATCGTTTTTGAACCGCTTTCTGCCTTTCAAATTATTTATTTCATTTTTTTATGAAAACATTATTTTAGAAATTAAATAAAAAAAAAAAATAACGGAATCGGTTTTAGACCGTTTATTGCTGAACATTAGTTCTAAAAAACCGACAATATATTTCAGTGTTTTTATCTAGAATCAGCGTTACCATATATTTAAAAAAAAAATCTTGTTATCTTAGTCTAAATTTACACGTTTCATCTTTTGATGCTCAACTTCTTTTCAATTCCCTTTTAAAGATGCCAACATAATCACACGCAGCAATCGGTTTCAACTTTTTTCGGTTCAAAACAACAACAATTTCATTAACAGCGAATCAAAGAGAAAAAGAAAAGAAAAAAATTACATGCAGCCATTGCTGGCATATACCAACGAATAAAAACACAAAGCGTACTGACCGAGTACAGGCATCTCTGTACTAACCCCCTTTCTTCTTTCTTCTCTCACCTAAAAACATAAGAGTTGAGCATCAAAAGATGAAACGTGTGAAAGTAGACTTAGTAAAAAAAACTTTTTTTCGCAAGAAAAAACTTTTTTTTCAAAAGTGCCAAATTTTTAATAGAAAATACCAAAATGTGTTAGGAATTCATTTTATTTACAGATATAAAAAATTAAATATAAATTAGCCATTTCTTTTGATTGCTTAAAGTTCCTACAATCAGTGTTCAAAAAACTACATTACCTAAAAATTTTTTTACTATTACTAAAACTAGTACTCTAAACAATTACAAGTAGCGGCAAAAGAGCAGTTGTCTTGTTTTGGAGCATTACCTTTTTTAAAACTACTGCTACGTGCAAAATATAAAACCAAAAAATGGAGTAGCAGCAGTAAAAACAAAAATGAAGTAGCAGTTAAAAAAACTAAATAATTTTCTATTGGTTTGATTGAGGTTTTCGATTTATAGCTACTACTTACAACACTGGGAGTTTTTTTTCACTAGAAAATTTTTAGGCAGTAGTTTATTAACATTGAGGTAGTAAAAAAATAACATTGATGTAGTATGTAAATAACATTGAAGTAGTAAAATAATAACATTGAGGTAGTCAAAAACTAAAATAAAAAGTAAAACTATAAACCAACAATGAGTACGTATGTATGTGTAGTTGTTGCTTGAATGATTCTAAACAGTGTTGCAACTCGACACTTTTTAAACATTTGTATGCGAAAAATTTTCGACTGCTTATCTTCGCAGAACATATTGTGAACAAATTTAAACAATAATTTAGAAGTTATTGTACTCATATCTTTTGATATTTATTTTATGAGCAGTCATTCCACAATGCAGTGGAATGTTTGGAATTTTATGTTTAATATACAAATTTTATTTTAAAACACCGTAAATTTACCTATTTTTTAAGTTAATTTAAAAAATAACGTCCATATTCATAAAATATAGATTTAGAAAAGGAAAATAAAGCCATAATACTAAAAAATTTAACGAATAGAAACTGGGAATTATTTCCTTCCGAAGGTTACTTTATATTATATTCAACATTTTTTATTTTTTCGAATTTATTCTATGAGCTAAATTTCCGTTATGTATTTTATAAACAAGAAAATACAATATAATAGTCTGGTAGTGTATAAAGTAATTTCTGAAAAATTGAAGCTTTTTAAAAAACATAACTGAAATTTAGCTCATAGAATAAATTCGAAAAAATAAAAAATGTTAAAAAATGTAAATTATTTACTTTTTCAGTAAGCATGTTTTTCGGATTTATTGCTTTGTGAAATTTTAAAGTTGATTAGACCTATTTTAAACAATCGTCGCTTAAATTTGTTTCACACATTTCTGTTTCTGCTTTCGTTATGTGATTTCGGTTTTTTTTTCAGACAACGTCAGTTGCAAAGCAACATTCTTTTTTGAGTGCATTCTACAATACAACCGTGTAGAACTTTACAATGTTATTTGTCCCGAAATACACCAGAAAAGTTATCGATGCGTAAACAAAAAGCAAACTGTGCATTATAAGCTTGATGATGCATTTTTGACTTTGACTGCAAAGTATTATGACTTTTTGAAATCTAGCTATAATTAATATAACGTAGTTATGACGATGTAACAATGTGTGTGCGATATTCCTATCAACTTAAAAAGCGTTAAGTTTTGTTAAACAATATTAATTTTAATAGTGTATATAAAAACATTTCAATTTTAAAAATTATAAATTAATGAATTTCATTAAAGTTTCCAATTTTCGTTCTATGTTTGTTATAAGCTTAAAACATTGGAGATTTATGTTTTGAAATCATAATCTTTTATGGGATCACCACATCAATTTCTTAAAGACAAAAGTATCATCAGGAATTGGCATTCTTTATAAATTTAAAAATAAATAAAATACCACCACCAAACTTATGCTTTACCACGCATTAATTCATTCACATCTAACATACCTTCCTATGATATATGGCTATAAAAAATGTTCAACATTAAAGTCTTTACAATCGGCACAAAATAAAGCCCTAAAAATTGTATATGGCCTACCGTTCCGGTACTCCACAGTAAATTTGTTTAAAAATCATGCCAAATTGATACTTCCTGTTCGTGGTTTGTATAAACAACAATTATTAATATGTATATATGTTTAAATGTATAAAAGGAGTTGGCACTCACAGTATACGGTTTCAAGAGAACATGTCAATTACACATAGAACTACGAGGCAATCAAGAAATTTAAATATAACGAGATGTCGACTTGAGTTATCTAAACAACGTATTTCTTACAATGGGTCAAGTGAATATAATCAGTTACCAAATGAATTAAAGAATATTCCGGTCTTATCAACTTTTAAACATAATTTGAAGAAATATTTACTCGAGAATGTTGAATAAATATATACATACTAGCTTAACCCGGTGTGCTTCGCTACCCCCATCGTTATAAAATTAAACTGAAAGTATGTATTTACAATATATATAAACAAAAATTTATTTATTAAATTATTAGCTGCTTCGTAGTAAGAGAATTCCGTGGCATTTCGTTTTATGGGGGTATTGCTCTCCCTCCGTCAACCCCGCCCATTTTTCTTTTAAAATTTACCATAAAATGGATTTTATCACGTTTGAAGACTCCAGCTATTATAGCTCTTCAGTAACGCGATAATTAATATTTGCATGTTATGGGAGGTATTGCTCCCCCTGCGCCTACCCGCTTTATTTTTATTTTCAAAAGTGTAGTATACCATTAAAATGACTTCTACAAAGTTTGAATATTCTCACTATAACAGTTTTTAAGATATGCGATATTAAACATTGGCGTCATATGGGGGTACCACTTCCCCCGCTGCCAATTGATTTCAATTTTGGGGCTCAGAAGATCCAACTACCAAAAGTTCAACAAAATGCTTGCAGCGGCTCTTAAAATATGCGATATTTAATATTGGCATCCACGAAAAAATATGGCACCGCCCCTTTGTCCAATAACACCTTTTTGAACCCTACGACACATTAATTCAGAACAGAATAGCCTTCTGCGAAAATTTGATACAATCGGTTCAGTAGTTTATTAGATATAACGTTTTTTACTTTTTGTGTAAAGGGCGGGTCCACGCCCACTTTTTTAATTAAACATGTTTCTATTCATGCCAACAACATATATACCAAATATTATCGCCGTAGGTCAAAAAATATCATAGATAACACGATTTAAAATTTTTGGTTGTATGGGCGTGGCATCGCCCCTTTGCCCAGTCACAATTTTATATAGCCTAATGTCTCTTCCAGGGTCACTGTAACATTGTGTGAAAATTTCAAGGCCATCGGTCAAGTGGTTTGGCCTGCTATAAGGCACAAATATATATATATACAAATAAATATACATACATTCACTTTTATATATATACATAGATGTATTTATATTATTTTTTTTTCTTTTTTCCTCTTCATTTATTGTACGTATGTAAATATTGTATAAATTAGAATAATAGATATAGTAGTTGCCATTAGCCTCTTTAATGTCATACTGGGCGCTGAGGCGATTTATAGTTATGTAATATTATTACATTGAGATTACAATAATACACAAATAAAAAAAAAAAATTGTGATTTTCTGGCAACACTGATTAAAACACACATGTACTTATTTTTCTAAAGATTTTAAGTTTTTATTACTTCTACTGCTACCAAAATGTTATTTTATGACTGCTTCAATGTTATTAACCTACTACTGCAATGTTATTCTAAAACTGCTTCAATGTTATTAAACAACTACTTCAATGTTATTCTTCTGCTACTTCAAATACTAGGTTGTCTTCTCCTTCTATAACTACTGAGGTAGGTAGTAGTTAAAATTTAAAAAATAAAACTACTTTAGCAGTAAAGGGTAGCGAGAGCAGTACAATATTTTTTACTATGCTGCTCCAATTATTTTCTTTTTGGTCTACTACTACAACTACCGCTACTAAAATGTGACGGTAGCGGTAGTAATAGTAAATGAACGACTACAAGTTTTTAACATTTTTTAACTAGACTATTTTGTGTTTTTTCGTTACTACAGCTACTTGGAGTCTAGTTTTTTAAACACTGCCTACAATCACTGTTATTTGATTCAAAAAGTTTTTTGTTCGTAAAAAACCACTTAGGGCCATTATTACAACTTGAAGTTAGCTAAAGTTAAGATTAAATTGACAGATAATAATGTGTTATCTGTCAAAAAGCGTCTGTTAACTGTCGGATAACAGCTAACGCCAAGTTATAATAATGGCCCTTAAAGTTGGTTTTTCTAATTTGTTTCTTACACTATTTTTGTTTAAATTAATTTTTGAGGAAATACGATCTACATTTGCTGTAGATATTGGTAACGACAAAATTAAATAAACTAATTTTTTTTAAATATGGAAAAATTTCGGACTTATCACAACGTCTTACTTTAAATACATCCTCCCAAAAACTCAATATTTTGCTCTTTTGTAAATTTTGTTCTGAAAAATCAAAGTGAATATCACTTACATTTACAACATTTGGGAAAATAGCACATAATTGAGCAAAACTTTTTTGGTAACCTTTTACTAATGAAAAGGATCTAAAACTTAAACTTGTTTAAGGAAGTCGTTATCAAAATCAACATTAAACTTTAAACAATGAGCTCTTAAGATCCAGATAATTTATATGATAATTTATATGAAGCTAGTGCTTACTTCAGCACCTAAGTAAATATCTTTAGGATTTTTAAGTTAAGTATTATTGTTTACATTAATTTTTTTAAAACTTCCAAAACGTACATACTAAAATCTTGAAAAACTGAATATATTTATAAACAACTTGAAAAAACTTTAAATAAATTAAAAACTTTTTGGCATCTCAAAAAACTTGCAAAAAAGGGAAATCTTGACAAATGGCAACGCTGTCTAGAATACAAATAGGGAATTAAGCACGACAAACAAAATCGTATTAACTGATTTTTTTTTAATAGGAATTTTGCAACGGTTTTTCTATTTTGCAAGCTAGTTTTATTTTATAACTTATTTGAAATCACGAAATTTTTCGTATATTTTCGAAGCCGTTTAAGCCCCGTTTTATTGAAATTTTATTTTAAGCATTTTTTAATGGTTTAATTTTACAAACTTTCTTTAGCAAAAAAAAAAAAAAACAACAATGTCCAGATAATAATTCAAATTATTTTTCACATCATCTTTTTTTTTCACGTTAATTTCTTAATAACCAACAAATATTTTTTTGCAGTTGCCATTAACATCAGAATTTATTTTTCTTCTTGTTTCACTCCTTTTTGCAACAAAAAAAAAAAAAAAATGCAACATATTTTTAAAAAATTGCTTATGAAATTACAAATATAATAAATTTTTCCTAAAACAAACCGAAAAAAATGCAAATCTTAGCAGAAAGAACAACAAAAATATTCCAACTTTTTTTTTTACAAATCAACTGAAAACGTGTTGAAGAGGAGAATTGAGTGGAGTATAGAGTAGTTGAGGAATGAAGTTCTGGTCTTTAACAAACCCAAAATGTATACAATTCCTGGAAAAACAGCGCCAGCAAAGCAAAAATATGCGCAAGTTCAATATACTTTAGAAAACTTCAATATACATACATACATTCATATGTACATACATACATATATCCAATATAAACAATTTTTTTATAAAGGTTTTTAAAGCTAAAAGCCGATACATGTTGTTGAAAAATGTTGTTGCAAGCAAGTTGAAATGAAAAAAATATAATTTTTTTTTTCATAAAACACTATGAAATACAACCGCATCCGCAGGAATTTACAGTAAACATTATTAAGTAGAAGTAGAAAGATACAATTTAGTTAATATTTAAGAAAGAGCGAGAGAGAAGGTGTATGCGAGTACATATAAACATTATGGTATGAGGATGCCAGAAAGATGTTTTATTCTGACAACGCCACCTACTCTGTGTTTTTAGGGGGTTAAAAGGGGAGCAATACAACAAACGGAAAGACATTAAGACGGACAGACATCCAGCCAGACAAACATTCAAAAACACTTTAATGGGGAAAAAATAAAAAGAAGTTAAGCGCGCGTAAAAATTTCATAATAAAGAACATCAACTAACTGCAAATGATACTTTCCACAGTCAATCTGGTAGGGACAAACAATCCGGCCCGGCCACATTGTTTTGAATAAGTCAATGCAAAGTTTTTAATTAAAAAAATCACTTTAAGGAGTTTTACGAACAATTTTTTATAAAAAAAAAAACAAAATTCCACAAGTTGTGAAGATACTAAGATTGTCATTCCGTGTAAACCTTTAATCTAAGATCCCATCATAAAGCACATATTTAAACATACAAACACATTCTGGGTCTTTAAATCCACTTTTTGGGTTTGAGATTAAAGTTTATTTAATTCTATAATTGAAGCACAGCCGCGAATAACGTTTTAAGTTACAAAATAATAATTTTTCAGGAGAGCAAAAAAATGTTTTTTGACAGGCAGCATTATTTGTTTTAAAAATTATTTTTTTCCTATTAATAAAAATAATGATAATAAAAACTTTTATGCAAAAAGCTTTTAAAACATTATTCCGCACTGCAAAACCATTTCGGTTTCATCATTTTGTTAGAAACTTGCAATGTTCTTCCACTGGCTGACACTTTGTATGCCATTTTGAAGGCGTTAAGGTGCATAGTTTTGGTTGATTTGATGTTTAAACTGTGTAAGAGAGTAAGATTAACGGTTATCTGCAAGAAACCCGTTTTTGCAAAATGTGGCGTTTACAACGTTATTCGCGGCTGTGCTTCAATTAGCTAATCTGAGAATTAAGTTAATCTAGTATCAATTGAATTTGATATTTTTGGGTGGTGGCTTAAGCCATGTAGCGCTACCATACTGAGCCGTTCCCGCGACAATTGGGTCTACGTACCGGAACGACTCGGAGCATCAACTGCGCCGACCAAAGATTGTCAACTCAGCAACACCAACACCAATACAAGTCGAGCTGTTACAACAACAACAACCATACTGAGCACAAATAAATGGCAAAAAAAATATTTTTGCAAATGTCAACTTTTTATCAAGCAATATGGATGCTTTCAAAGAAGAAGAAAATGCGCGAATTTAATATTGTTTACAAGGTAGAAATTTTTTGTGTTTAAAGAAAAAATATAGAATGGAAAAATTATATAAAAGGGCTAAGCAATGTTTTAAAATGTATCTTTTGTTTATATTTTTGCAAAAGTTCTTTATGTTTAACATGTGTATGTTGACGGTTTAAGTTTAGGTTTAAACCACCACCGTTGGCCGCTTAAACTAGCAAAAAAAAGTTTAAAAAATATAACTCAAAAAGTTAATACGGAGATTAAAGTTAATTTAATCGCTAATCTCTAACCCAAAAAGTGGCTCTAAGTCGCTTTAGCCATCGAACAACTCAAAAGAAAAGACTATTTTAGTGCCAAACTGTGTTTATAGTTATCCTTAGCAGTTTGGCATTGAAATTTAAACCCAAGCAACCACCCTAAAAATTTAAATTTCGTTACAAAAGCTAACATGAATGTTATTATTATTAAATTTTGCACAAACTCGTTTTATATGACTAGAAAAAATAGTAGTTAATTTCGTAAAGATTGGTCTTTAATTTACCATATTCCTTATGTAAAGCCTGCTTTCGGAAAACACTTTAGTACGCCTATAAACATAACGAATAAGGCTATTGTAGTAGAATTTAATCTGTCACAGTTTTCTACGACTAGAAATCTTAGTTTCAAATTTCGTGACAGGTATAAAGCCAATTCTCAAAAAATTTTTAAGTACGAATAAAACCGTAACGAATAATTTTAGTTTGATTAAATTTGGTCCAATTTAGTTTTTTTAATACTAGAAATCACTCTATCGAATTTTGTGATAATCGGTTCATTTGTCTGTGCCACATAATACGCCTAACGGTAATTTTCACCAAGTTCGGTTAAAACTAACTTTCAATTAAAGTTCCGGTTACCAATATGTTTTGACAGCTATAACCGATAGTAAATTATAACCGAACTTGGTGAAAATGGCCGTAAAACTTTATAATTAACCACAGGTCTTTAAAAATTGGCTTGAATATGCCTAAAACTACAACGACTTATGAAACTGTGAGCTCAGTTTTTATAAAGCCCACTTGTGAAAAATTCTAACTCTAGACGGAGAGTTTCAAAGATTTGGAACAGCCAATTATAAATCTAAATTCCTAAACCTAAAATTCCTAACAAGATAGAACAATTGCACTCACACAATTTAGTTATTGAGCTAAGAAAACTTAAAAATTAATTCCAAATTTAACAACTTTAAAAAATTTGATAGGTACCAAGGCGAATTAACTACAGGTGGTATCAAAACGGCATCTGATTTTGACAGTTCGAGCTTATTTGTTAGTGTTTTGCTAAGAATGGTTGACATTTCGAGCTATAAGCACTAACAATGCAATTCAAAAAAGCCTATGTTGTTTCTGTTGTTTTTGGATTGTTCTAGTCCCGACACCACCTGTAGTTGAATTCGCATTGATAGGCACCTACTTACAAGTTTTCTTAAATTAAGCAATTTAGTTGAATTTTTTTGTTACCCTGGGGGCAGAAGGTTGTTTTCCTATTTAATTGCAACAAAATTGTTTCGACTTTTTTTGTCTTTTTCTTTTTTCTTAGTTTGTGCAGCATCCGCAAATCCGGGAGATATTTTTTTATAAGTTGTTTATTTTAAAGTTTTTTTTGTTGCTGTTTTTCATTGTAAAAGCAAGAAAATATGCACAAACTTCATTATATGTATTTCTATAAACAACATCATTATTACCATTATAAACATAAAACTTTAACTAAATAAATGGTGTGGTGGACCAACAACATTCCCAGACCAAAACAATAACAAAACTGAAAAAAAACCAGAACAACAACAAGACAAGCATTAAACGTCATTATACAAAAACTGCACATACCATTAAATAAATAAATTGGGATTGTTGTTATTGTTTTTTTATTTTACAGAGCAGAGTTGCTGAATGGTGGAGTAAAAATATTTCTGCTATTATACAACAACAACACTTTCATGTTTTTATTCAAACGTGTTTTTACAGTATTTGTGTGTATGTTTTCTATTAAAAAAACACTAACAACAAGCAGAACTGCAACTAACTTGTTTACATTTAAAATACTCTACTCTCCCTACTCCCACCCTCTTCTGCATTATCATCTCATTCAGCAACCAAACAAAGCTACCATATTAATGGGAATGCCACTTTAAAGGTGGGAGCTGCTTTAAGAAATACGTTTGTATATGTGTATGTCGCTGGTTTTTTTTGTTGTTATTATCGTTGCAGTTTAGAAGCCGGCTTTTTGCTGTTTTGGCCTTTTTTTGCGTTTATAGTATTTGGAATGCAGACAGTGTATCAACAACAATAATAAGAAGAACAACAAGGAGCTACAGCAGCAAGTCGACAATAAGAAAGTTGGAGTTAAAGTTGAAATAAAAACGTCTTTTGAAAACATTAATATTATACAAAAATAAGTAAAGAGGATAAAAAAAAGGTAAAGAAGGTGATGTCAATTCTTTTAAACTCGCTTGAAATCAAAAAAGTGATTCCCTTTTGGAGTAAGAATATGTATTCCAAAATATGTAAAAGATGTACCTAAGTAGAAGAGTGGACAAACATTTTCTTGCAAAACAGTAAAGTTTCGAAGATTTATTTAAATAAACCCTGTGGGCGAGTTCTAAAACGTCAGTTGCAAACACAGAGTATACAGAGGCGTCACGAGACAGAAAATATTGTGTTTTTTTCTGTCTTTTTCTTCGAAAGCTGCCCTTTTTGCGTTTTTTGTTTTGATTATGCAATTTGTGTAGATAGTAGCGGCCTGTTTTTACGCATTGTCACTTCACTAACAAAACACGTTTTCTTTCTCTTTCTTCGAAAGCTGCCCTCGCAAATGATTTAGGCATTTTTCATACGTCACTTTTTTCATCTCTGTATACTTTGTGGTTGCAAAGCAACTTGCGCTTTTTAAAATATTAACATTCTACAATGCAACCAACCGTGTGGAATTTTACAATGTTAGCTTTCACAAAGTGTACACAATAAGCACACTTTTCAAATATTTACATTCTACAATGCAACCAACCGTGTGGAATTTTACAATGTTAGCTTCCACAAAGTGTACACAATAAGCACACTGTGCATCGTTAAACTCTTTGATACATTATTGACTTGAACTGAAAAGCATTATGATGATTTGGAACTTAGGCCCAACAACTCTTCGACAGTTCTTAAAAACACACATTTTTAGAGATTTTTCTTATTAATTTATATTAATTTCAAATTTCAACGTTTGTCAAACAATCAAACAGCACAATAAACGAATCAAAAAGTTTGTACAAACGTTATGTGGTCCTTCTTGAAGAATTTAATAAAACCAATTAAAAATAATACATATTTTTAAATCTCTTGATCTAAAAGATTCCGAAAAAAACGCTAAATTTGCCTTACTGTCTTGAAGCTTAAAGCCATGAAATTTTTTTATAAATAAATTTATTTTGGTTGCATCTTTAAAACATAACAACGGTATAATTCTTTGAAGCTTATTTTTTTAAATACATACTAACTACCTTTTTGTAGCCGTTTCTCATCATCTACACAAACTACATAATAAAATATTTTTTATATTCTTTTACCTAAATGGCTCTAAAGCAATCTAAACTTCATACTTAATTAAAAGAAAAAAAATCAACAATAAAGTGCCAAAATATCTTTAAAATGTTTTTCCAAGAATTCAGTTTGATTTGTTGCTTGACCAGAGTTATTTAGCAAAAAAAAAAAAAAGCTCTTAAAGTCTCCATTCAGAAAGGTGCATGCATGATGTTTGTGTGTCGTTTCACGTCTAAGGAATTTTTGGTGGGATTTTTTTTTTTTTTTAAATAAAAAATTAAAGTAACGGTTAGAAAACATTGTTTTAAAGGCATGACTTAAATATTAAAAAAAAAAAATTTAAAGGATTTTATTTCTTAAATTCCGGGAAATTTGTCTGGTTTTATTAGTAAATGCTTTAAGAGAAATAGAAAAAAAATATTAGAAAATTAATGATGCAGTCAACGGGAGAGATAAAAAGTAGGCGTTACCTCAGAAACTTAATTGCATTTTATCTGTTTTTTTTTTTTTTTTTGCTTACAATGCAATTTAAGCGACATCATAATGCATTCCATCTCATAAAACGTTAATGCATCTTTTTCAGACACAAGTAACCGTAACATTTGCGCAAGTCATAAAAATTTTAGACTTTAATGGAATAAAAATAAATTCAAGTTAAGGAGGGTGGACCGGTAGGTTAGTTGGTAGTGAGCTAGTCTACCAGTGCGAGGATTGCGGGTTCGATTCCCGCCAGAGACTCTGGTCTGTTTCACTACAACGGGTTAGAAAATAATTTGTAACTGTTATTAAATAAATAAATAATAAAAGTTTAGGAATTAAAAAAAAATTAATTTTTGAACAATTTCGGACCTTTTTAATAAAAATTTTTTACTAAAAAATTTAAGCAAGCAGTGGCAGTTAAGGCTGACATCACAATGAAGAAGACACTTGTCATATCGACATTATGACGCCTTTTCTATCAGTGAAGTGTCATTTAGCGGCGAAGTTGATGATTTTAAATTCAGTCATCGGGTTTTTTAATTTGTTATCGACGCGAACGGGAGATTTTTTTTAATTAAACTTGAAATATCAAGTGGTGCTAAGTTTCAGTTTGGATATTCGTATATGTATTCGGCGAATATTGGCGCAGATATTTGTATTAACCTAGTATTTACACATGAAATTTAATGTCTGAAATTCGTATACACTCACTACTTTTTCACTAACAAACACACAATTTTTGTACTTTCATCGAGTTTTCGTTGGTAGTAATACTTACGTTATGTACTTTATAGGATCTCAGGTCAATATTATAGAAATTCGAACGAAATTATTACACCTGTAGTGTAGGGTATAAAAATGTATCTGGGTTTTCAAGTTTGAGTAAATATAAAAAAAAAAAAAAAAAATCAGACAATTTTTGTATGTTTTAAGCGGCTCATACACTTACAATAAAATTGTTCAATTTTACATATTGTACAATATATAACGCCAATGTGTATGTGATATTCGAAGTTGGCACATTATATTGGCAACAATCAAAAGACTTTTGATTTTTATTGCACACCGAAAACAGAGTGAAATGTATTGGCAGCATTGTACAATGCTGTTTAGGTTATTCCTATAAGTTTTGTTCACCTTTTTATTGAATGAATGAAACTATTGTGCGACTTATTGCATAATAAAGAACAAAATGGAAATAATATGGCGAATATCATATACAATAATATGGCAACCCTACAAGAAATGGCTGATGTAAACTAACACATACAAAACTTGTAAACTACCCTGCAAATAATAGGACCAGTCCAAACACGCGTGTAAAGAGTAGTCCACAAGGGACCAGGACTAGTCCACAAGTAACCCAAACGTATGGAAAAAACCTGGTCTATTTAACATTACGATGTCCTAGGAGAGGACCATATAACCCACCTTTGGACCACTAAGGAGTAGTTTTAAAACTACTCCATGGTATATAACCCACCTTTGGACCACTAAGGACTAGTTTTAAAACTACTCCATGGTATACTCAAGAGGATTAGTTTTGAAGTCGTTTAAAAACGAAAGCATGTCGTTAAAAAACGAAGACATGTCGTCTCACTACAAACACTTTTTAACAATGACATGGTCCATGCTTGCATTACATCGGACTAGTCCATGGAGTAGTCCATTTTATCAAAATGGGTCAGGTGGTCCAATTTTATTTGCAGGGTAACACACTTTCAAATTTGTATTAAATACACGTATACCCTGCAAATAATAGGACCAGTCCAAACACGCGTGTAAAGAGTAGTCCACAAGGGACCAGGACAAGTCCAAAAGTAACCCAAACGTATGGAAAAAACCTGGTCTATTTAACATTACGATGTCCTAGGAGAGGACCATATAACCCACCTTTGGACCACTAAGGAGTAGTTTTTAAACTACTCCATGGTATACTCAAGAGGTTTAGTTTTGAAGTCGTTTAAAAACGAAAGCATGTCGTTAAAAAACGAAGACATGTCATCTCACTACAAACACTTTTTAACAATGACATGGTCCATGCTTGCATTACATCGGAGCAGTCCATGAAGTAGTCCATTTTATCAAAATGGATCAGGTGGTCCAATTTTATTTGCAGGGTATGAGTGGGAAAAAAATGTCACTCGTACACGAATGTTTACATCAGTTTTTTAATATTGCCCTTAATAAAATGAAAGAAACTTCTGATGTATAAACCCATCAGCAATGCCCATCAGATGATGCATCAAATGTCTGTCATTGTTCTTGTAGGGAAGTGTATGGGCCGCTTTATAGTATTTTTCTTAAAATTGCCATCTGGCAGCCCTTAATATTAACACGACAACCCGCCATATTGGGTGTGAGATACTAAAACTATTGCAATGTTGTTGTTACTGTTGCCATTTGAACTTTCATTGCATTTCCAAAAACAAAACAAATCAAATGGGGCTTTGGTAAATTTTTTTTTTTTTTTTTTTTTTGTAATATTCATTTTATAATTTAAAGGCGTTTAGTTGTTGTTTATAAAAAGTTTTGTGCAACAGGCTTTTTGAAATGATGTTGAAGCTATTTTTTTTGTGTTTATTGTAAAATGCATGCCACCCTTAAATTGCACTTTGTACTTTATCGTTAGTGTTTGTTGTTGTGCTTACTAGTTGTTATTTATTGAGATTTGTTATTGCTTTGCCCTTTTCAATTGTAAATGAAATTGGTGTGTTGTTTTTTATTCCCTTTCTTTTATTTAAGTTTTGTTTTGATTATTTGCTGTGTGTTTATTGTAGTTGTTTTCTATTCATCATCATTATGATGTTGTTGTTTTTTAGTTTCTGTGCAATTTTGTTGTGCTTTTTTTATTTTTTTTTTTGCTAAAGCTTGCAGGTCTGTTTGCTTGTTTGTGCGTTTTTTTTTTGTTTTTGTTGGGTGTTGTTGACTTTTGTGAATGACTTTTTTAGTATGTGTGTAAATATTTACATGTGTGTATGTATTTTTGTTTTTTATTTGTATTTTATGCATTTTTTCTTTCTACTCCTCTTGTTGGCGTCATCGACCCTTTATAGTTTTGTAACCCAGACACTAAACTATTTTTACTCCTTCCGCTTTTTCTTCTGCAGTTGATTTGTTATTATTGTTGTTGTTTGTGTTATAACCTGCTTAATGTGTTTGTTGTATTTATTTTTTATAATTATACCTAGGTACTATTTTTATTTAGGTACCTACTTACATATACATACCTATACGGATGTATAAATTAAAAAAAAAGTTCGGTCCAACATTATTTTCCCCATTAAAAAATTTAAACTGCGTACCTACCTAATTGATTTTCCTTTAAAAATCATAAAGTTTTTTTAGGTTATTAGGTTTTTTAGGTTATAATTAATCAATTATCAATTTATAAAGCGACAAAATTACAAACTTACTAGGTAGGTACCTACAAAGAAAGAAAAACCTCATAGGCACCTACTCAATTTCAATACGAACAACACTAGGTAGGTATAAAGTATGTAGGTACTTAAAAAAATTCTAAAAGGAATCAGTGTTCGAAAATAAGCCCAGTATTGTGTACCGTACCGTACACATACCCAGAATAGATATTTATTTGGATACATTCGTAAATGCATCACTGCGCTGCATCATTGATTTTAAATGTTTATAAATATATACATAAGTGAAGTGAATGTGGACCAAAAAATTGTCAAATACTCCACAAAATTAATAGTCATACAATAAACAAAATTGTAATCATTCTTTTATCGGCTTTAAAAAAAGTTTGCTTTTCTGATGCAGCGCAGTGACGCATTTACGAACGTGCCTTTTCTTTAGTGTTTGAGTATTCTTCACAACCCTTAATAACGTTTATAACTCTTTTCACGAAAGAAGCAAACATTATGTAGTGTTCTGATTTTCGTTACTGAAGACAACATGTGTAGTCATTCTGTAGACAAAAGTACATATGGGCAAATCCCAAAAACAGTCCACCAACCAAAAATTTTTCAAATGAAGTTTTTTTTTAATGGAATATAAGACTAGATAATGCAATAATCTTTTCCAAATCCAACCCCACTGCCGATATATTAATGTTATACGTGAATTAAGCATTATTTTCGGTGATTTTTGTGCTTAAAATAACACTTAGAGCAGACTTATCAATATATAAATTTCGTTAAAAAAAAAGTTGGTATTCATTAGTTAAGAAATTAGTTTAATGCTATGTTCACATTTGGGTTTTTAAACGCGTTTAAGCAAAATGTTGATTTAGCTAATCAAAGCCGTTCACATTACATTTGAGATGATTAAGATGACAGATGATTAAGAAAAAACACACACACAAAAAAACAACAAACAAATTTAAATTTCTTTAAAGTATTAAAAATGGATAAGAACACTTTTATAAAGTTATCAGAAGATTATTTTAATAATTTTAATGATGTAATTGTGAAAATTTATGAATTATTTAAGAAAAAAAAAAATAAAAACATTAAGCAGAAATCTTGGCCGGTTGTACACGGTTGCTGGCGATTCTACATTTGAGGTATGTTCAGTGGATTCTATGTGGTTTATGAAGTGATTTAGTTGTAATCATGTCAATTTGAAGTGATTAACAAATCACTTCAATGTATGGGTAATCATCTCGATTTTGAAGTGATTAGAGCTTAATCACGTTCGAGCTGCTTAAACGCGTTTAAGAACCGAAGTGTGAACATAGTATAAGAAATGCAATTCATAAAAATATAATTTGTTTTGTTAAAATACATCAAATATAATAATAAAATACTACTGGAAAAACTCTAGCGTGCGTTATGTAGCGTGCGTCACAAAGGGTTCACGGCTTTTGTCAAAAAATCACGACATTATTTGGCTGCGAATAAGTGCGTTTAGAATTCTCTTATAGTCATCTTTATTTTAGGAATTAGATTTTGTATATCTTATCATGCCAAATTCGCTAAAAACTAGGAAAACGCACTTCAACCTTTGAAGTTACATCCACTTTTTGTAGCGTGCGTCACAAAACTTTGTGATCAATTATTTCGCAACAAATACTTGCTAAGAAATTATGATATATGCCATTCGTAAGTACATATTAATGTCACTAAATAATATATATAAGTTGAAGCTATCTTTTTTGAAAGAACAAAAAATGTTTATATTTTAATCAGAAAAAGCGTGCGAATGTTGCGTTCGTCACGCAGGATTTGCCCATATTTACATTATACATACTTTAATGTTCTGTAGTGCAAACAAAAAATTTAAGCAACGCTTTTTTACTAGTATTGTTGTTGTTGCTTGATAATTTGCACGACCACAGCACGAATAGCCTGTGTGTATTGTACCTATACAAGTTTTGTTTGTGTAAAATTTTTTTGTTTGATGCAACCTCGTCATAACATGGTTTGATTAAATTTCATGTGGGGAAACCAGGAAAATCTGGTACTTCAAAGATGAAAAGTGAACACGGCGCGCATTAAGGCTGTCCACACTTCACCTCAGAAACCTAATTGCAATAATAGCCGGCCACTGGTCTATTGGGAAATACGCCCAAAGATTGGGGCTTCTTTACAATGGCCTATGTAGAAGTTGCGGCTAGGAGGAGGAGGAGTCATTGGAACATCTTCTCTATCACTGCCCAGCATTCGGAGCTTTAAGTCTCAAACTGTTTGGTCAAATAATCCTTAGGGGAAAACCTGTCTCTCTGTTATTGACTTGGGAGGTTCTTGACGAGTTCCAGTCCTTCATTGAATCACCGGATGGCGGGGTGAGAATGTCAACAGCCAGGTAACGTAGGAACATTAGGAGACGGTGTAACATGGCAACAAAACGGGAATTAATTACTGGGCCCAAGTGAGCTGGGCTTAATTGCGGCTGCCAGTGGAACCTAACTTAACTGAATTAACTACTGCTAAGAAAACGTGAAGGTAACTGTTTTAAGCTCTTCACATTTCCATTTCTTCAAATTTTTTCAATGGAGTTGGTATGTTTTTGTTGCTTGTTTTTTAAAAACGTATGCCTGTATTCATAATATCACCATTCGTCTGTTTCGAACCGTCGGTCAAGTAAAACCTGGTCCGCGCGCCCGCGCCACCTTGACTGGTCTGCCCATTGTTCCCTATCAGGTATAAGGACATTAAAATATGTACCAGACTAGGCATCATATGATCACCAACCTAAATAGATGGATTGTTCCTAAGAAATTTAAGGACCCGCGTGTGACCCACAAAACCGCCTGCCTTGTATTCAGCAATGCTCTGCATCTTGCTTGCAGGCCTCCTCGGTTACTGATATATGTAACGGAGGAATGTGCAGGATAGCTTATAAAGCTGGAGTGGGACAGGTCTTTATGGCGCCAAAGATTGATACGCAGATGAGGCGATAAACCCTAATCGAGTATCACTCTAGCTTTGACCTTGTTTGGTCTTGGTCCACCATGCCTGGGCGGCATATGTTAAGATTGGTCTTATTATTGTAACATATGACCAGTAGTTCATTCTAGGCTTAAGCTCTCATGTATTCCCGAAGAGCCTTTGGCAGGCATATATTGCCATTCTGGTGACATGGGATATCTGAGCGTTCCAGCTAAGGGCCATATCTAGAATGATACCCAAGCATTTCACCTCATTTGTGAATCCGTCGACCGTGTCGTTAAACCCTCCATTACTAACGTCACGCAAAATTTTTTAATTAAAAAAAAAAAACAACACGATATTTTAACTCGAGATATATGTGTAGTCTAAATTTGTTTATATTTAAACGTTTATAAACAATAAACATAAGCAATATTTATGATATTATGCATACATATAAAATTATTTTAAAAACCAGCCTGGGTCGACTAGACCCATAGTTAGCAATAATGTAACAAATCTATATATAAATCGGCTAAGGCAAAACAGTTAAGAAAACTTTCCTCCTCTGTATGTCAACCGATTTGAACAAAATATACACCATTTTAAAGGTATTTGCTCATAGAAGTGCACCATGTATATTTTCTGTTCAATAATTTCAGAGTTATAAGCGTTCAAAATGGTTACTAACACAAATGCAAAATAAATAAATAAAAATTTATTTTCAATTATCAAATAATAAAAAATTAGTGTGATCGATTATTCTACATTTTTCAGAAACCGGTTTTCGAATATTTCGACTATATAAATCAGACAAGGCAAAACAGTTAAGAACGCTTTCTTCCTTTGTTTGTCAACCGAACCTCTATGGGGAGAAAAAAGGGTAAATATGGGAAACTAAATTTCTTTTTTTTACTTTTCTGTGCTTCAGGTGACAATTTTTAAATTTTCTATAATATAGAACTTAGAAACATAATATTATAGCTGTAGGATCCTGAGTGAGTGATAACCTATAAGATAAAAAATGCTGGTATTTTTTGTTTTTCATCTGGAACTTTTAAATTTTCGTTAATATTCGACCTATAAAGATAAAATTAGGCATTAAACTGGGTGAATAAAAACATGTAATGGGAGCTTTTTGGTACTTTTTCGTTCTACATCTGGTACTTTGATTAATTTTCGATAATATTAGACATAGAAACGTAAAATTAAACGTGCAACGTCCTGAGTGGATGACAACATATGAAGGAGACTTTTTGATACTTTTTTGTTATTCAATTGGTATTTTTTACACTGAACTTACAAAATTAAACTAACTCACGTAGAAGATAAAATATGAACCGGAGCTTGGTCCCTCGCCAAATCGATCCACTTTGAAGGAAAAACTAAATGCTCGAAACAAATAAATTCATATATACTTAAGCGGCTCATACACTTGCAATAAAATTGTTAAATTTTACGTACTGTACAATTATATCGCCAATGTGTATGTGATATTCGATGATGGCACAATATATTGGCAACAATAAAAAGACTTTGATTTTTATTGCACAACGAAAAGAAAGTAGAATGTGTTGGCAACATTGTACAATGCTGTTTATGTTATTCCTACAGCCTTTTTATTGAATAAATGAAAACAAAATGCGACTTATTGCATAAAATAGGACAAAATGGAAATAATATGGCGAATACCATATACAATAATATTGCAAGTGTATGGACCGCTTTAGATGAATTATGTTTTCTTCATATTTACAAAAAATAATAATGGTCGAATTTTGACCATAAGGCGAACACTAGTATTAATTATACCGTTTTACAAAGGAAAAATTTTAGCCATACCAATTTTTCTTTCTAACATTTCACTTATTATATTTCCCGTTTTCCCGGGATTTTTGTTGCGGGATCCCGGGAAATAAAAAGTTCTTCATAGCTTCAGAAAACAGCTATTTTTACTCTGAAATTTAGTTTTCTTTTCTCTAAAAATTAGCATCTGTGGATGGGTTGTCGATTTGATCAATTATAAGAAATGTGTACAAACGTAAATCAATGTCTCCTGCGGCAATAAATCTATTAAAAGCAGAATGGGCAGTGCAACAGTTGATAATTAATAAATATAGTGAAGTGATGAATTGATAAAGAACATAAATTCAAAATAAGATGCAGGCAGTAAATTCTCATTGACCATGGACAAGTCTTAAAAATAGGATATACATAAACATATCGCTCCGTTATTGCAACATAGTCGTATCTACAAAAAAAAAAATCGAGCTTGGTAATATATCCGGGAAGTGCGGGGAAACCGAAATAAAAAAAATAATGAAACTCGTGTAAGTTACTAAAACATACAATTTGAAAAACACATTGTCCTAAAGTTTACAGATGGACCTAATGAATAGAAATAGTTTGTAAGAAGTGTCCGGATGATGCTATTTTTTGCATCAACCTTGACATCAGAAGCATGCAACAACGGTGCACTTTTAATTATTTGTCCAACCTCGGTAAAAAAGTTAACGAAATTTTTCGGAAACATGGTAATCAGTAAACAAAATCAGAAATATACTCTTTGGCGACTCACTAAACGCTTTGATTGTGTCAGAAAGTAATTTCCTATGCCGTTAAAAAATGTTAATATATTTATTAAAATATTTTATATATTTTATGATTTTACTTTTTGATCTCATATCTTGAGTACCTCAATTGTTATGTTTATTTTATCTTGAACTAGATCATCATAATACGGAATTTACTTATAATAGCCAAAGGTAATAATAATTCAAGTTCCGCTTTCAATCTTCAATTAGTTTTTGTAGTATTTAAGCATTTATTTTACTTACTTTGTAAACAAGTTCCCTCACGTTTGTTTATAAAAGTTTTTTTCATTAATAAAACCAAGTTTACTTTGTATTATTTGTATGGAGCGGGATCCCGGGATCCCGGGAAATTTAAAAATTTTTCCCGCTTTCCCGGGAATTGAAAAACTCCGGGAAAAAAAAAACTCTAGTTGTAATGAATACAAACTAAATTTCAATTTAATTCTATAAGTTGTTTAACACACCATTGTATATTAAAATTTAACAATAAAAGACTAAAATCTACCATAAGAAGTATGTATACGTTTAATCAATTTATAAGTTTAAGGTGTGATTTAAGTGATTTAAGGTTAGTAATGCAGGGTTAAAGACGGTTCTTTAAGTCGCAGAATTCTATGTCTGGTAAATGGTACCAGAATAGTCTTCGCGGGGTTGATGTTGAGCCCTCTCTCGCTCTGCACCAGTCCGAAGCTTACGACGCACATTGTTCGCGAATGGCTTTTATACTATGCTCCCAGACAACTGAATTTCTCACCATAATCACCGTATTGAAATCCTTAAAATCATATATGGGATGTTTTAAAGAAAAAGTCGGAATACATAAAGTATATTAAATTATCAGCAGTGAAAGCCTCAAAACAGCTTTAAACAAAGCTTGGGCAGAAACAACTCCGGAAATTAATACAGCGACATTTACAAGCTGTGATCGATGCCCAGGCTTCACCAACTATATATTAAGTTTAAAAAAAAAAAAATAAATATTTTGTTAATGCAATTTATAGTTTTTGGCAAAAACAAACCTTTTTCGCATTTTTTTTATTTGTCATCAAAAATTCCTATAACAACAAATTTTCATCCTCCTACCCTGACCCTCCCATTTTTAATAATACAAATATGTACATAAAATATTTTATGACAAATTTTCAAAAAAATCGCATTAAATTTACGATTAGTTGGGATTTGTGGGAAGAAGAAAAAGTAGTTATTGGGAATTTTTGGGGATAAAAATTTGCAATTAAGGAATAAAATTTAAAAACCTCCAACAATCATGATTATGGTAAAAATGTTTACGATTAAGTTTAAATGAATGCTTTTGTTGTTGACTTTTTGTATGTAAATCAAAATAGTAAGAAACTGTTATATTTTTATTGTGAATATCTCTATGTATGTAGGTACATATACATACATTCATACATACATATGTATGTATTTGTTTACAAATAAACATTAAACCAAAATAGGTAATTGTCATTAAAACACGTGTTTTATAGGAAATTTAAATATAAAGATTTTTCAGATAAAAGTATGTATAACAAATTACTATAAATAAATACTAAAATTGCAAAATTTTATAAAAATAAACCTTGATATGCATTTTTGTAGGTTTTTATCACAAATTTTTTCAAAAAATTATTTAATCAGCAAATTCTTTTAACATACTTAAAAAAAAAGACAGTTTTTTCTTTACATTTTTAAACATCTAAAAAAATGGCATAAAATTTCAGAAAAAAAACTAAAAAATAAAATAAACAAAAAATTTAGCATATAAAATTTCATATTTTATAATGCAGAAGATTAATAATATGATAGTTTTTCTATTGTCTACTAAATGTTTGTCAGACTTAAGGAATGAACAAACAGACATTTTGGCTTAAGAAAATTTATAAAAACTTTTTTAACAGAAAACTTACAACTAAACACGTTGCAAACAAAAAAATTTAAACTAAAAAACAGAAAACGGTGTTAAATTACTGCAATTCCAAGAAATTTAGAAAATTTCAAGTTTTTTTTCAAGTTTGAAGTTTAACAAAGTTTTTATAAATTTATTAAAATGTCTTTCCATTTTTTTAAATCTTATTTTTGACCGTCTTTCGTGGTTTTGGTGTATTAGTGAAAAACTAAACGAATAGCAAAACAAAATTTTAACATAATCAGCAAAAAATACACTGGAATTGTAAATGGAAAACATAATAAACTACATTTTTTCCTTCTGTGGGCTTTAAATCAAAACTAGGTTAAAAATTAAATAAAGCAAAGAAAAATAACAAAAAAAAAAAAAAAATAAATAAAATAGTTCACTAGTTACAAAAAAAAAAATATGAGAAAAATTAAAGCAACTGTACAAAAAATATTAAGGAAATTTAAAAAATGTTTATAATTTTTATACCCTCCACCACAATTAGTTGTGAAGAGGGTAGGTATATTCAGTTTGTCATTCCGTGTGAAACTTTTTTACTATTCATCTCAGACCCTATAAAGTATATATATTCTGGGTCCTTGAGTAATTTTAAGTCGATTAAGCCATGTCCGTCTGTCTGTCTGTTGAAAACACGCTCACTTTCGAAAAACTCAAAAGAAATCAACAAACTTGGTGTCAAATTGCTTGTAGTTATCCTAAGCAGTTTGGGATTGAAATTCAGCAAAATCGGTCCAATAGGACCTGAGCTATGAATCAAAATGTGGAACCACCACCTAAAAAAAATTGATAATTTTGTTACAAAAACTAACATAAATGGTGGAAAAATGCACAGAATGATATAAGATTTCGCAACAATTCGTTTTATTCAACTGGAAATCACGCTGTGAAACAGTATATTAAGCCTAAAACCCTAACTAACAATGCTATCATTACAAATTTTGGCAAGTCACAGTTACATAGGACTAGAAATTAAACTGTTAAGTTTCGTGAAGATCGGTCCATAATTTACCATAGGCCCCATATAAAACCTACTTCCGGAAAACAACTTAGTACGCCTAAAAACGTAAAAAATAATGCTATCATAACAAAATTTGGTACATCAAAGTTTTATAGAACTAAAAATAAATCTTTGAATTTTCGTGAAGATCGGTTCATAATTTACCATAGGCCCCATATAAACTTTACTCCCGGAAAACAACTTAGTACGCCTAAAAACGTAAAAAATAATGCTATCATAACAAAACTTGGTACATCAAAGTTTTATTGAACAAGAAATAAAATTATGTTATTTCGTGAAGATCGGTCCATAACTTACCCTGGGCCCCATATAAACCTTACTCCCGGAAAACAAGTTAGTACGCCTAAATCCGTAAAAAATAATGCTATCATAACAAAATTTGGTACATCAAAGTTTTATAGGACAAGAAATAAAACTGTGTAATTTCGTGAAGATCGGTCCATAATTTACCCTGGGCCCCATATAAACCCTACTCCCGGAAAACAGTTTAGTACGCCTAAATCCGTAAAAAATAATGCTATCATAACAAAATTTGGTACATCAAAGTTTTATAGAACTGGGAAAAAGACTGTGAAATTTCGTGAAGATCGGTCCATAATTTACCCTAGGCCCCATACAAACCCTACTACCGGAAAACAGTTTAGTCGCCTAAATCCATAAGTAATAACCGATCGTCACAGTTTAAGATAATAATAACATCATACAGATATTACTCCTTAAACATTCGAACTGTCGGTGGAGGGTATCAAAGATTCGGCACAGCCGAATATAGCACTCTAACTTGTTTTAAATTTTATTTGTTATTTAAAAAAAAAATCTATAGAAACCTATTTCTGGCCAAGCGCGGATCTTAGTCCTCGTCCATATTATGAAACATTTGCTGCAAAAACTTTCTTCAATTCTCATTTGAAACTGCATTCGTGTTCATAGAATGAAACATTTATTTTGCAACCCTTAAGTATTTTGTATTCCTTCTCTCTTTTTTATTCTTCCTCTCAAAAAAAAAAAAAGAAAGCTCACTAAAACTGCTTGTACACGAAATAAAGTACAGGTTTCTATTCTTCCTTTCCTTTTCATCATTAAACGCAAATATTTCATAATATGACTTCCCCTGAGCTAGGCGAGAACTGGCATTCTAAAACAATAGATTTGGTTTGGAGTATGTCCCGACTTAATTTCAACTATGTGTACCCTCCTGAAATGAAGGCTGGATCTGCCCTTGTTTCTAATTTTTAAATTTAATTTTGTCTTATATTAAAAAAAATTTTTTATATTCAAAAACGTTTTGAAAATATTGGATTTTACCAACATATGTATGTAATAAATACTTTTTTTTAACATTAAAATATAAAATTGTGTAATAAAAAAATAAAAAATTATTTGGAATTTGTTTTATTTTCCAAATTTATTTCATAAGTGAATTTTTGCTAAAAACCTTATGTTTAATAAGCTTTTTTTTTTTGGAAATTTTAATTTTTTTTAATGATTTTTTCTGCAAAAATCGGGATGTAAGGAAAATCTGGGATTTTTATTAAGTTTTCAGGAATTTGATTTTTAACTGCAGATTTATTTTTATTGGCTTAAAACCTTTTTGGCTTTTTTTTTTGGATATTATACATTTTTTTTAAATGAATTTTTCAGCAATTCTGAAAAAAATCGGGATTTAGGGAAATATTGGGATTTTTAATAAGTTTCTAGGAATTTAATTTTTAAACTGCAGACTTAATTTTTTGATGCAAAAATCACATGTTTGTTTTTATGTTAATAATAGGAAACCATTTAATTTTTTTAGATAGCCTTTGGCTTAACACTATGAAAGTTTTCTAGCTTAAACTAGTTTAAGCTATATAAAAAGGTAAATACAAAAATTGTTTAAATAGGCATACAATTTTAAGCAGATTAGGTATAGATTTTCTTACATTTTTAGGAACTTAATTTCTTATAGAAATTTTGCAAAAACATAAATTTATAGCGTTAAAACTTTGAAGTTAACTCATTAAAAGCTATTTGGAAAGATGGGAATTTTAAGGAAGTTTTTGGGAATTAAATTTTTAAGAAACTTTTTAAACATTTTAAATTTTTCTATTATTTGGTCAAAACTATAAAATCTTAATAGGAAGAAAAAGTAAAACTAAATAATTTATTCTTTTTCATTCAATATTTTTAATAAATATACATAATATTGTTAAAATATAGGTATATTTCAGGGACCGTAACAGTTATGCCTTTTTTCATAAAAATCAGATGAAAACAGTTATTTTTTGATTTTTATTTTTTCGATAAAAAATAACAGTTATTTTTAGATTTTTGATCAAAAATAACAGTTATGTATTGATTTTTATTTTTTTGAACAAAAATAACAGTTATATATGGCTATTTCCAAAAAAACGTCAACCACAAAAATTGGAAAAAAAACATTTTTTCTTTTCAAGATTTATTTAGAGAATTGCTTATATTTTTTTAATATATGCGTATAAATTAATTGATTCGAAAAAAAAAGATAAATGGTAAACGAAGTACTACAACTTTTAGCACATACTTGTGTATATTAGAAAATATGCATTTGGAACAACAATACTCTAATCTAAGGCATATTTATGATCTGAAAAACATATTTTATTAAGTTTCTTATATAAAGGATTATAAATAGCAACATAAAAAAATTTTAAATCATGGTGGAAAAATTGTCCCGTTTACAATGTCCCGTTTACAATTTCTTTAACAATTTATTTAAAAAAATATAATTCATATTTTATTTTGAAATCGAAACCATTTTTAGGGCACATTAGTACGCAACATTTTAAAATTAATCCCAATAAAATATTGTGTCAGGTTTCGCAGAAATCACTGTTTAAACGGTTACCCCTTAAAACCCACTTCCGTTTTTTGTCCCGTTTACAATCACTGGTTTTTTGCAATTATTTCGGAAACCACGACAGTAAGCGAAAAATTTCATTTGCGGAAATTAAAGAGATAATTGAGAGTTAAAAGAATCATTAATTAAAAAAATGAAAATCAGGTTGTTTTTTACAGTTTTGTCAATATAAACGTGTGCGAATGTCCCGTTTACAATCTTGCAAGTGCCCATATTGATTTTTATTTTGATCGAAAATATAAAAATCAATATATTTTATCATTGACAAGTGCATGAGGAACAATATGGTATACTTGAATCAGTTTTTCGACATTTATTTCTATATGCTTTTTTTGTTTTAAAATTCCAATATAACTGTTATTTTCGGTCCCTGGTATATTTGCATATTTTTTTTTTATTAAATAAACAAAAAACGACATCACTATCACTTTTTGATTAAATATTTTATTTAATTTTTCAGTATCTATTGATAAAAATAACTTTGATAACCAACAATTTTGCTTTTACTTTGTTTAATTAAGAAAATATTTTTAGAAGTGAAAATGAGTAATTGTTAAAGTACAACACCCCAGACATAAATTGTTTTATTTTTTCCCTTTTTTTTTTTTGCAAAAAAAAATATCTATTTGAAAAAAGAAAAAAAAAAAAAACAAATTAGAAAAATATATAAAAAGAGATTTCTAGTACGGCTGCCATTTTAACGATTTTTACAGTTTCGAATTAAGCAAAATGTCGATTTGCAGATTTGTATTATCTAAAAAGTGACGAATTTATTACATTTTCAAAATATGACAACTTTAAATCATTTTTTATACATTTTTGTATGTTCATCAGCAAAAAAAAAAAAAAACAATTTTGTAAACGAGACAGCTTAAATTTTCTCCTGTAAGACCTGTGAAGTACATATAACCTCATTATTCAGCTAAAAGTACTGAAAATATTCGTTGAAGGAAATTGACGATTTTTTTTTTGAAAAAGTTATCTGGCAGGTCTAATTTATAACTTTTTAAGAAACTTTCTTTAATAAATAATATGAAAATAGCTGTGTTCCTTAAGTTACAAATTTGTAGGAACATAGAAACAGAAACCTTAATAAAATTTCAAATTTAACATCAAACTCATTTTGAAACTTGACAATTTTTGAGTTCCTATAAAAATTTTTTTTAGTGATTTCCTTTGTAAACTTAAAACAGATAAGCAGCAGCCAGTCAGTTTCCTGAGAAAAAATAAAAAAAATCATTTTTATCGTTTTTTTAAACAATTTTTGGTCGATTTTTATAAAATAAAACATTCAAACAAAAACATAATAATAACGCGTTTTCTAGTTTTTGAACAGAACAGACTCAACGTTTTGCAATTGGAAAAACTGATTTTGTGGCGTTTAATAGTGAAGTTTGCCGCTATTGTTAATTAATAATGGCAATTTAGCTATTTTTTGATTAATTTAGCGTTTTAATCTCTATGTTTATATATAATTTGTTGGTTTTATTAACCAAGAAATCTATAACTTGGTATGGCATATCAGCGTAAAAGCTAAGCGAAAGAAAACGTTTCGCATTTCGCTCTTGTCAAGGTACGGCTGTTAAAAATTCCAAGATTAAAAAAAAAAAAAACGAAATTGTCAGAAAAAGTTATGTTTTATTCAAACTTTGGAGACTGAAAAAAATCGTCACTTCTTTGAAAAAAATCAGCAAACCGGCACTTTGCTAATTTCGGAACAAAAAATTGTCAAATCTGGCAGCCCTGCCAGCAGATTTGCACAAAATTTAAAAGATCTAGGTACCTACATACCTACCTACGACTGGTGCCAATTTAGAGATTTTCCCGCTAAATCTAGCGTTTTTGAAATGTCAATCGACGGAAGAAATACGTTTTAGCGGTAAGCGGGAAATCTAGCGATTTTCAAACAACTCTTAGCGGCTCAAAAACCTCTCAAATTTAAAATTTACGGATTTTTTACTTTTTCTTTTTGATTTTCTGTCTAAAAACTAATTGTTTATGTTCACGGTTTTAATTACTTTTATAGTTTTAGTGAACTGAAGATTGTATATGACATTTTTTTTCGATTTTCAGTGAGTATTTTGTTAGGGCTGCATGTAACAATTCACTACTTTAAGCTTGCTTAAAATTTTGAAACAAAAGGTAAGGTATCTTAATTGTCTCGATAGAACGTACTAAGTTTGTCATTCCTGGTGAAACTGTTTTATTATTCATCTAAGGCCCCTTAAGGTATATTTATTCTGGGTCCTTGAGTAATTCTAAAGGCCGCTTTAGCCGACCGTAAATGTAATTAAATGCAATGTAAAGTACCGTAACGTACTGTAAGCTCGTTTGTGCACTTATAGAACATGTAAGAACGTGTCAGCTGTTTTTCACAACCAAAAACAAAAAAGCATTAGTATACATAAAACAACACACACAGTGATGAGAATTAAAAATGTTGAAATGGTGACCGCTTTGCAGAAAAAGTACCAAGTGATTTAAATAGTATTAAAACTGTATTTCTTGCATGTATAAATAAATAAATAATTTAATATTTGATAATAATATTACAGATTTACAAAAAACAAATATGTATTATATCATATTCGTACACATGTTCTTACATTAATTTCAAAATGTAAACAAGGTTTTAATACCACTAAAAACCAGACTTTGTTTGTTTGTGGATATGTATACATTTGTTAATTTCATACATCTAAACATATATTTGTATAAATGAAAATATGTATGGATTGTAACCAGGCGCGGATTCAGGGGGGGGGGGGGGAATAAGGAAATTTCCCCGCCGTAAATTATAAAAATATGTTTTGTTTATTTCGATAATACAAGAATTCCCAATAATATTATTTTTTTTAATGTACAAAATTTTTTGAAATACCAGCAAGGTTTTTTTTATTGAATCTAACCAAATTTTCAATAAGTATCGAAATCTTAATCCTAATGCTGGGTACACACTATGCAACGCATTTACGCAATCTGGTGAATTAAATTCATTTTTATTCATTCTAGATTGCATCAACATCAAAACGCTTTGATATTTTGAGGTTGCATTGAAACAGGAGGCTTATTCTGAATTGCGATGCGAAAATCAATGCGATGCGAAAATGCATAAATGCGAACAATTAGTATTCTGTATTGCGATATTCGCAAAGTTTTTTTTTTAATCGCATTTCAAATGCGAAAAGGTGACAAGTCGGTATTCTACATTGCGAAAACAAATGTCAAATTCGCAAAATTTATTCGACAACAAAATAGCATTCGCAAAGTACAAACATGTTAGTGAAAGATAATATTTTATTGATTTATTCATCATATATTTATTATTTAATTCAGGAAGCAATAAAACCACCAAACCGCGTCAATTTGAAATAATGATAGAATATATAAATAAGCACAGCCAATTGTCAAGAGGCCATTTAAAAAAACATCAAATGTACATCAGTCGGCAAATACTTTGTGGCAAACGTTAACTGAAGAACTAAATATCAATGCACCACCTATTAGAGAAGCTGCAGGATTTAAAAAGTATGAAATATATAAACCAGTTCAAAAATATTTGACTTTAACTTAAATTTTAATAGGATTGGGCCGATTTTAAAGTACACACAAAACATTTTCATTTTCTTCGTCGTCGAACCACAGTGCCACAAAATCCATTTTTATTATTTTTTTTTTAATACAGAATGTCCTAAATAAATTATTTTAACAATTTTCACAGCGAAACAAAAACCATTTATTTATTTTTAATTTGATGTTTATTGACACTGACGTATAATATTTGAGCAGCGTTGCCACAATTTGAAATAAATTGCGAATGCGATTGCGAAAGTCTAACAGAATACCAATTTTTTTTCGCATCGCATTTAATTTGCGCATCGCATTGATTTTCGCATCGCAATTCAGAATAAGCCTCCAGATTGCATGTAGGTTGCACTGTGTGTACCCAGCATAATAGTTATTTATTAGATAAACATTTTTTTTTTTCATTTTTCGAATTTATTCTATGAGTTAAATTTCAGTTATGTATTTTGTAAAGCTTTTTTGTAATAGTTCTATTCCTTTAATTTTTCAGAAATGACTTTATACACTACCAGACTTTCCGATTTTCTTTTTACATTTTACCTTAGCCTTCTTTTGGAAAGCAATGAATAAATTCGAAAAATGAAAAAAAAATGTTTATAATAATATAAAGTAACCTTCACAAGGAAATAATTCCCAATTTCTAATTGTTAAAATAGTTGAGTTAAATACATTCAATTTATAAAGTAACACTATCCAGTGAGACACAAAGAATGCTGACGAAGGCCGTAGCGGGCCAGAAAATGCATTACATTCTGCTGGTGTCTAATAATTGTAAATTTTTCTGAACATTCAATATACCTCATTGCTTTCCAAAGGAAGGCTAAGGTAAAATGTAAAAAGAAAATACAATATAATAGTCTGGTAGTGTATAAAGTCATTTCTGAAAAATTAAAGGAATAGAACTATTACAAAAAAGCTTTACAAAATACATAACTGAAATTTAACTTAATAATTAATTAATTAATAATTAATTTATAATAATATAAAGTAACCTTCACAAGGAAATAATTCCCAATTTCTATTTATTAGATACTTTCAATGAAACATCTAGTTTACTGTATTCAAATACTTATTATTCTACATTCAATCCCAGCAGATGGCATCTATGTATAACCAAAGGTTGAATTCTTAAAAAGCCTTAGTATTTGCAATATTTATGTTTATATGAATCAAAATTCTATTCGATAATTTTTGACGAAAGCACGGATTTGTCGGGGAAAAGCCAGATTTCCTTATCTTTAAAATATTTCAACATACAACAAAAATTTGAAGAGGCTTCAAAGGATATGGATGACGTTGATGTGTCAAGTGATGCGAAGGCACTATCATCAATAGTTCTTAAAGCTTTGACAAATTTTGGTCTTAACCTAAAAAATTGTGTAGGAGTTGGAACAAATGGGTGTTCTCTGCTGTCAGCAATGGAGTTATTAAAAAAGTCTAATTCCTAAAAGAAAGATGAATATAAGAGAACTCTAAAATCACTTATTCGCAGCTTAAAAATTTTGTAATTTTTTGATAAAAGTCGTGAACCCTTTGTGACGCACACCTTACAACGCATGCAGTTTTTCAGTACTATATAATAAACCCAATTTTATTTATTTTAACAAAACAAATTATATATATAAACTAATTTTGTGATCATTAATGAATGTACGAATGAATATCAATCTTTTTTTTTAACGAAATTTATATTGTGATGAGTCTGCTGTAAGTGCTATTTTAAGCTCAAAAAGCACCTAAAATAATAATTAATTCGTGTATAACATTAAGAGATCAGGGGTGGGGTGGTATTTGGTAAAAGTTAATGTATTAATGATCGTCGAAATACATATTTTTTAATATAAAAATTAAATTATACATCTAGTCTTATATTCCATTAAAAAAAATTAATTTGGAAAATTTTTGGTTTGTGGACTGGTTTTGAGATTAGCCCATATACCATTTATTTTAAAACCACAACTAGCTGATGAGCTGATTATGTTTGATAAACGAGATTAACACATTTTAACTTGAGCCTGAACTGTTGCATTGGCAACAAACATGGAAAATATCTGAAAATCCATCAGATAACGTTGTAGTTGCTTTAATTAACTGTGATGAAGATATCTACCCAAATCTAAGAAAAATATTTCAACTTTTCGTGTCAATGCTCGTCGGTATTGCTACGAGCGTGAGGTCATTTCCTACCCTTCGTCGAATAAAAACATGGCTCAGATTAACAATGACAGATGATAGATTGTACTATCTCAATTTGCCTCACAAGGAAATCACAATTTACTTATTTAAAAAGAATTATTTATTTTAATTTATATTGAACGGATATTATATTTTATTTACCCCTATTGTTTTGTTTTTATTATATACAGTCATGTCACAGAGTACAATTCCGTTCGGAAACGGAATTCATTCCGTATTTTGGTGCTTCAGAAAATGACGAAAAAATGTTTCGGAATGAAACCATTTTTGTTTTCATAACCGGTATAGCAGTTGTCTGTATCTGAAAGGCCATAAAACTATCAAAATACACTTTCCATCAACAAACAAATATGTTTTCTCCAATTCCGAAAGGAATCATTCCGGACGGAATTGTACTCTGTGACATGGCCCATAATATACACATATTGTTTTTAATAAACTTTTTAAAACAAATTTTTTACTTTTTTGTATTATACAAAATTTCCCCCCCGTAAAGCTCGAGCTGGATCCGCGCCTGATTGTAACTTATTTTGTCAAAAGTCCACAGATATTATAACTGAAAAAGTACCAAACAAAAAGAGTGATTTTACACGCATTGCATTTAAAATATAAGCAGCCCATCACTATCTACAACTGGCACGTAACCTCGTAATGAAATTCTATTTTCTACAGGTTGGCACGTTACGGTTAAGTGACATTACAGTCAGTTAAGCATTTGCATTGCTTTCCATACAACAGAAACGATCAGCTGTTTACATTACATTTACATTTCTACATTTACGGTTGGCTAATGGGACCTTAAGTACAAAAAACCTTTAGTGTTCCTAAAAATGTAACAAATAATGCTATTGTAATAAATTTGGTCCGCCACAGTAATCACGCTGTCAATTTTCGTGATTATCAGTCCATATTTTACCAAAAAATTTTACTAAAGCCCTAACAACCCAGGAAAAACTTTTTGATTTTTAGTAATAGGTGGTAGTTATTTCATACATTACCTGGTAAGTACACAGAAAAAATTCTCCAACACTTTTCACCAATTAAAGAATTAATCAAAAATAAAATCAGTTTTAATTAAAAATTTAATCAAGTGAATTAAACGTTTAATCAAGTAAATTAAACGTTTAATTAATACTATTAATTGGTTCAATTGATAATATTAATTTGTTTACTGGTGCAAATTAAATTAATTTTTTAATTAATATCACAAATTTTTTAATTGAAATCATTTTTTATTTTTTCTGTGTAGTTGTCATTACAATTATCACTATTCTGGAAACTTCAATAAGTACTTACTAATAATGACCTCAGCAACTACTTATTACTTCTGTTATTTTCACTACTGAATGTTTGCTTACTGGTAACGTACTCAATAACTACTTATTAGGTCTATTAACTAGTGATTTTTTGGCTTCAGGTAAGTTTATTGTAAGTACTTACAATTCAACTTACTAGTAGTTAAATAATAACTTGGTATTTTTTGACTTCTAGTAAGTGTATTTTGTAAGTACTGAATTTTTTGGACACCTCGAACAAAAGTAAGTACAAAAATGCTATTTTTTAAATTTTGGCTAGTCGCAGTTTGATATGACTAAAACTTACACTGTCAACTATCATGCAGATCAATCCATAACTTACCATAGGCCACATGTAAAGCATACTCTCGGAAAAAGCTAAAGAACGCGTAGATACGTTAAGCTTTCAATCTGTGTTCTATTATAATAACATTTGGTCAGTCAAAGTTTATAAGACTATAAATTACTTGTTCAAATTTTGTCAAGATCGGCCGATAATTTACTATACGTCCAATATAAAGACCACTTTGGAAATATTCTAACTGTAGGTGGAGGGTACCAAAGATTCGCACAGATGAATATATAACTCTAACTTATTTTCTTTTAGTAATAAAATAACTAGGGAAGTTGGAAACCATAGAATGTAACGTAATTCGAGAGTCATATACCTTTAAAAAAGCAGCCTATATCTAAATTTATATAAAACTTCAAAAAATGTTTAGATTTAAGCGGTATTTTTAAAAAAATTTCCGCTAAGTTAAATATTAAGCGGTTTCTAGAGGTCTTGACGTCCGATTTGGCAGGAAATGTTCAAAAAAAAGTTGGCAACAGTGCTACCTACCAATCTCTTAAGCCTATAGTACACTGAATGTAAAAAGCGACATGAGCATGTGGTTCTGACGTAATTTTGACGTCACTACAAAGCCACAACAGTCAGGAGGCAAATTATGCCAGTCGTGATCGAATACTTTTTCGATTCGAAAGCAGTTTTATTTCTAATTCTTTTTGCCCATACGAAACGGATCGAAATAATTTTTTTATGTTGTAAAGCACTTATTTGAATTTTCACAACATTGAAAAAATAATAACGATTCGTTCAGTATCGACTGAATAAAATTGCATTCGAATCGAAAAAGTATCCGATCACGACTGCCATAATTTGCCCCTAGTTTGTATTGTGTGATGACCAGTGTTACCACCAGCAAGATTCAAAATTACACTTGAGATGAAGCAAAATTACCCGATTTCAATGAAATTACACCTGATATAAAATTTAAGTTTTTAATTAATAAAAAGACATTTACAAAGAAGCAAAAACACAACAAACTCATTAAAACAAGATCAATATTAGTCAAACTGTTAATTTTATTTAAATTAACAAAAATAACATTTAAGACTTAAAAAAAACTAATAAAACATTAAATAAAACTGCAAAATTTGGTTGATATATGTATCTTGGGAAGGTTTAAAATGTTCCTTGTCATTGCTTTATAAAGGATGCTTTTTAGCTTACGAAAGGTTAGCTGTCAAACGAACTGTCATACTATTTTCACTTTTTGATCAGGCACATCATCATGAATAGATTCATGCTTGAACAACGCCACCAAATTATCCAAATATACTTTGAAAATCAGCCTTTGATTTTTGCAACTTAAAGGTGACTTCATGATATAAATGACGCAACTTTTTTTCACAAATGAAAGCGATGTGTTGATTTAGAGAAAATAAACTTTCAATTAGACTTCAAGGCCGTGCGATGTGACACTTATTGATTGTTTTCCGTAGGGCTGATAAGTCAGTGGTTAATGTTGATAAACCAGACACAATCGGTGTCTTGGAGGTCAACATTGTTCATTTTATAGGAAAAAAAAACACACAAAATTGGACATCTGCAATGCGTTTCGGCAAGGACAGGCGCGGTATCTTTTTGTTTTAAATCAGTTTCAAATCGTAATGCCGTGTATCAATCTGCGATTAAAATTAATTTTTTTTTGTGTTGGTCTTGAAAAATACCCTTTAACCTTATTAAGTAAACAAAATGCCTGTAGAGTTTTATACAACTGTTCCTTTCGTAATTCAGTTTTACAACTGTAAAGGGCGTTAAATATTTTTTAAACTAAAGCATTAAAAAATAGCAAGATAGAAATAAAATTAATTATGTGTTGCAATTTTGGAAACATATCTTCCCCCAGGCAAGTTTTAGTTTAAATAACTTTTTTCAATAAACTTCAGGTTCTAAATCACTATAATAGGCATCTTTATCCAAATCTAAGGGTCCATCTTGCGACATTCATTACCAAACATTTGAAAATATATGTATGTTTAATGATTGAAGTCTTTTCTTAAAAAGAAACCGAGACTTTGGTTCGGAAGGCTGTGCATTTCTTAGCAACAATATTTAAAAAAGAAATAAATGTCATCACTGAAATCGAATTTTGATTTTATTTGGACATCTGAAGTAAAAATTTCAAATTACACCTAAGAGAAATTACACACGCTCTACCCACGATCGTAAAAATTATACCAAATTTGGGTAATTACCCACAAAGTGGCAACACTGGTGATGACGACAAAATTACGTCAGAACCACATGCGCATGTGGCTTTTTATATTTCGTGTTACCTATAGGCTTTAGGAAATTTTATTACTCTTTTTTAAGAAAATTTAAAATTAATTAAATTAATAAGACAAAAAAAAAAACACTCACCGTTGTTGATATCGTGCCATTTTGTAGTTGATTTTGTTTATAAATTAATTTTAAATTTTTTTACAATAGGTATTTAGCAAAAATTGGTTTAAACAGTTTTATAAAATTTTAACTTAAAATTATATTTATAAAATTATTTAAAAAAAATTTAAACAGTTGTTTTTTTTAATTAAATTATAATAAACTTTTTTGTTATTTACACTTGTTTGGCACTATTCTCTTAAAATTTCTTTAATAATTAAGCTCTCTCTTAAGTTAGAACGAAGTTTTTTTCCAAGCTATGTTTTTTGATTTTTATGCACTCTGTTAATTTTTATTGATCGTGTTTTTTGTTTTGTTCTGTTAATTTGTTTACTCTTTAAGTGTTTTGCTGCTGTTTTAAATAGACTCTCTTAAGCTCGATTCACCCATGCGTTCCGAACAATATTTTTGACCGGACAATAATTTTTTTACAGAGAGCGTTCTGCAGAACGATTCACCCATCTCGGAAAATTTGTCCGGACAAACAAAGCTACCATATGGCTTACAGATGTAAACGATTATACAAAGTGGCAGCACAGTTAGCAAACTATTAGTTTTTTTATAAAAGTGTGTGAAAATGGAAGAAAAAAGAAAATTAATTTTATTGTTTTTAATTGAATTGCATAAAACCCATTTACTAGCAAAACAAATTTATCAAAAAAGGTTGAAAGTAAAAAGAATAGCAGTTAGAAAAATATTACAGAAAAGAAGAACAAACGGTGTTTTCCACACACTTGTTCCTAAGATGCGCCTTCATGACGTGGAATCGTTTATAAATAATTCACATTCACTTCCTACAATAACTGGTAAACATTATGTTAAAAAATATTTAAATTTACCACTTAAAATTTACTTACGACCAATTCCAATAGATTCTTCTATTTCCGTCCATATATTTTGTTTTAAGTAAGTATTTTTATATGAACGATTTCCCATATCATTAATACATTCTCTTCCTGGATTTTTTATTTCCTCAATAAGTTTCAGGGCAATATTTTCTTTAACATCCATTTTTGTTTAATTTTTTTTTTTAATTATTCAGCACAAAACGAAAAATTTAATATGTGGCAGCTCAATTCAACTTTTATGTACAAATTGAAAAAAAGTGGCATCTCAGTTCATTTTGTTCGGTACAAGAATTAAAATTAAACCAATTCAAGAAAAAACGTTCCGAACAAATTCATTGCTCTCTCTCTCAAAAGTAAAACGTCAAACTCAATATAAAAAAAATTTTGTCCGGACAAAAATTTTGTTCGGAACGCATGGGTGAATCGAGCTTTAAGGAATTTGTTTTTTTTTTAGTAATTTCTCTGTTAAAAGAGTATTATTTGCAGTGTTTTCTTCAATAAAAGGCTTTTTAAGGCGAAATAAAATAGTAAGTAAAATATTAGGGCGGTGAATACATAAATAATACCTAGGTATAACACTTTTTTTTTGTTTATAAACGTTTTTATTTAAATTGAAGGGGATTCCAAACTTCAACGTCTGTACGGCAAAAAAAAACAAAGGTTTTTTTAATTAACCGATATTTTTTATTTCTCTGTAATGATAAATAAACGCTTAAATTGTAATTTGAATTAAATTTAAACGATTCCTAAAATAATTCGCGTTTTTATTAAAAAAAAAAAAAAAATAGGACAAGAAAGTGCTTTTATTTTACAAAACCTTTTGTTTGCTTTGATCTAGATCTAGATTTTCTATGCTGATGTCGCTTTTTTCATCGGAAACCGTCTCTGCACGATTTTTTCATAAGAAACCCTCATTCAAATGGATTCTTGTTAATTAATGCCCCTATTACGGTTTACAACTCAACTCTAGGTTAGTTGAAATTTTGCAGTTTTTGTATTATGGCTTACAACTCTGTTAAATTAAGGTTTACAAAAACATCAAACAGATGGGTACAAATCATCGTTAGCAGTTGTTTTAATTTCAACTCAACTGAGTTGAGTTGTAAACCGTAATAGGGGCCGGAACGTTTTCTTCCGCTTTGCTTTTACGCTGATATGCAATACCCAATCAAGAGCGTCAACGTTGTGTCACGATTAGTAGGGTTAACCTTTTTTTTTTTATTAAACCCACATAAAAGAAGTCAAAAATAAAAATAAACCGCTTGATTGACCAAAAAATAATTAAATTGCCATCATTTATTAACAATAACGGCCAACTGCACTATTAATTGCACTGTCAAATTCGGATTTTCCCATTGCGCAGCGTTTACGCCGCGCTATTTAGGAATTCTACATATAAAATTTATATTTATTTATATTATAAATTGACTGTTATTAATTAACTTCTTCTGTTATTTTTAGTGGGAGCCGAAGATGTCAGTCTGATGTGCCTTTACAAGCCATCAGATTGGCATCAAGAACCAATATTCTGCCTACGCGCGGCGGCTCCCGGTAACAACTGGATTTTTCCAGTTGGCTAAGTGAACAGGGTTAGAATATTATGATGTATAGAGGATTGAATTTTACCTCTTTGATAAAATAGCTAATAATTATATGAAAAGTCCAAGGACTGGCTATACATTAAAATGAACTTTATTTTTGGTGAAAGCATGGTGCATGGTCGATAAACAGAGAGAATGGTCACGCCTGAGTTCCGCAAGGAACCGAAAGGTGGCCTATATCAAGAAAAACAGTAAAGTGCTTGGGTATGAATCCACCCTTGCATAACTGCCAACTGATTAAGAAAAAAAACTCAACAAATGAAAAAATTTATATGAATCTTCCCTTGCGTTAATTAAATGAATTTGTGAATAATAAAAATATGTGGCTGGTGACAGTGCGATCATCATAGAGAAGATGGTTAGGGGATATCAGAAAAAAAAGTATTTCTTTCCTGCAGTAGAATCGTTACCATGGAGTCTTTCGGGACTAAGAAATGGTAGTGGCTCGAGGGGCATGGCTGGACTAGGTCTGTTGTGTTGATATCTTCTTTCGGACATTGGAAAATCTATGAGAGGTCTGTGGCTGATGCATGCCACAAGGATGCCAAAACATCTGAAATGACAGGGCTCTAGAAGTTTTCGGATTTCTTTAGTCTGGGGCTGTTCACCTGAGCACCCTTGCATAATGTTATTCAGGTGCCACGGGAGACATATAGCCCCCTGAACTCACAACCCGGAATGACTATATGGTGAGGTCTCTGCTTGCAGAGTACACGTGGTGGCTGCGGTTCTTGATCTTAGGATCGTTGTGAATTCTCTTTTTTGAAACTGCTTGGATCAAACTTTGCAGTGGAGGACTAGATAGCTCCAACCCCTAAGCATGGAGTGATATTAAGATTTTGGACTTATATCTAAATTGCAACCTGTATGTGATTGAATGATCCTACACATACAGGGGCATTTGGTAGGTGCATATATAACTCACCTAGTGGTCAAGATCTACCGTGCGACTTAAAGCTCATCTAGAGGTATCCACGTAAATCATGACTATTTGTTATTTTTAGTTCTTAAATTTCAATTTTATGAAGAGAGAAGCAAATTTTGTATAAAATTTGAATTAAGATTTTATTGAATTTCTTAATAAAAAAATAAAAATTTCTTTGGAATCTTTTAAATAGGTACAGTAATTTTAATTTATTAGGTAGGTAGGTAGGTTCCTATTAAGTTTTTTTTTTTTTTTTTATTAAATTTGCTTCTTCCAAGGTACATTTCTTCATTTCAAATCTTTAAGAGCTTGTCTTAGCTGTTCTCTTACTTTTCCCTACTTCCGGTTTAATCTTTTATTTTTGCAATTTTTCTATAAAATCTTATCATTATATTTTTTTTTATTTCCTTTACTTCTGGTTTATCACTTGAAAAAGAAAAACTAATTTATGAATCATTTAATTAGAAAATTTTAATTTTTTTTCTAATAGGTACCTATGTAGTTTCAAGTTGGTTTGAATTCAATGTATGTAGGTATGTACATACCTACAAACAGTAATAGATACTTGCCTAAGCAAATAGAAAAAAGCGCTAAATTGATTAACAAAATAGTTTATTTCTTATTTATAAAAAATAGCAACAGCCAGTAATAAAAAAAACACTATGAAGCACTTAATAATATTAAAATGTGAAAAATAACAAAAAAAAAATATAAAAAAAAAATACAAAAAAAAATTTTAAAAACTAGGTCATTTATACAAACTTAGGCAGGGGTAAACAACTTAGGGAAACATTTAAGAACAACACTGCGAAAAAATAACATACTAAAAACAACAACGCAGAAGTTGAGAGAAAATAAATACAATATTAATGACAATCCTCTAAAAAAAAAGAAGAAATTGACAGTTTCCCAGTTGACCACGTCTATAAGACATCCTCGAAGACATCTATAAGCCTCCTGATTTTGACAGTTCGAACCAATTTATTTTAGTTTTACAATTTATTGTTAAGAAATGGTGGTAATTTTGAACCATAGACACTGGCAAACACACACTTTGTTTCCGTTTTTGCTCGCTATTTTTTTTAAACGGAGAAAAAATATAAAATTAAGGAAAATAATTTTCAGTACAGAGTGGTTAAAGCAAAAAAGCTGTTTTGCAACAAAGAATGCTGCTTAAAGAATTAGAATTCACGGCTGAAAATGATATGCTTTTCATCTATCTTCACCGTTTTCACTCTGCAAAGTTTTCGCCGAAATTTTTAATATTTGTTCAATTATGCTTCTGTGGTTTATTTTGCCATTAACAATGCTATGCAAAAAAACTCTGTTGTTTTTTCATTGTTGTACACAAAAAGGAAAAACTCGTACTTAATTTAATTTTTTTTTCACATACTTGAGTAAAGGCATTTCCTTAAAATACCCTTCTCGTGACCCGTTTTTTAGGAAAATACCGTCAGATTTTAGACATGCAGTTTGCACCTGCCGTGTTGGCATTTTCTCTTAGGAATTATACTTTCGCTCCTTATTTAAGAGCTTTAAGACTTTCTTGATTGCAAGATTTATAACCGATTCATTTTGAAAGCAATCTAACCTCCGCTGCTTTTCTGGCATGCTAGCAGCATTTGTTGAATAGCAACAATACATCGGGAGATCTGTCAGCAGGTCGAACTTCCGCACAAGTGGTTAAAAATCAAAAATAGCTAGAAAAGCGCTAACCTTTTCACAAATAAAAATTTTTTTGCAAATACATAAAATCAATCATTTACGTTCAGTTTCATAAAGATATGAATGAAAACAATTCGGTAAAGCGGTATCTCGGCGATAACTTAAATGTTTATTTTTAAATGCTCTAACGGTAGAGGAGATTATAAGCGTGACATAGCCCCACAAACATAGTACAAAGGCGTCACACCAAACGTGAAATTACGTGTTTTGGAAACTTCCCATGAAAAAAGGCAAAATCGTTCTTACTGTGTGGCAATAAGAACGATGAACATACAGTTTTTTTTAAAGAAAAATTTGCAGTCTACAATACAAAAGAATTAAATGGAAAATTTATGGAAAAATACATAAAATAAAATACAGGGTATAAACAAATAAAAAAACAAAATCTAAACTAAAAACCTTAAAATAAAAATACATAGGTAGGTACCTTCTAGGGTAGCCAGAATTTGAATTCGGAAAAACAGTACATTGGTTATGAAAAAACAGTACAATCAAGAAAAAAACATATATATTAAATATTTACAACTCTTGAACAACAATAATATAAAGAAATTGACTTGAAACATCAACATCAAAGGAAAGATTTACATTTAATGGTATTTCATATACAAAATGACACCATTTGCGTTTATAAAGCACTAGCTTTACCCAGTGCGCTTCGCTACACAGCTTTAAACACTTCTTCAGTTGACAGATATTTAATATATGCATCCTATGGGAGGTATTTTTCCCCTGCGCCTACCCGCTTTATTTTTATTTTCAAAAGTGTAGTATACCATAAGAGTGACTTCTACAAAGTTTGAACATTCTTACTATAACAGTTCTTAAGGTATGCGATATTAAACATTGGCGTCCATTTTTAATTGAAATTTAAAGTTTGCCATAATAGTAGCTTTAACCACGTTTGAAGGCTCTCCCTTTAATAGTTCTTCATTTGAGCTATATTTAATATATGCATCCTATGGGAGGTATTTCCCCTCTGCGCCTACCCGCTTTATTTTTATTTTCAATAGTGTAGTATACCAGAAGAGTGACTTTTACATAGTTTGAGCATTCTCACTATAACAGTTCTTAAGATATGCGATATTAAACATTGGCGTCCTATGGGGAAAAACACTTCCCCCGCTGCTATTTTATTTAAATTTTGGGGCTCAGAAGATCCTACTACCAAAAGTTCAACAAAATACGTGTAGCGGCTCTTAAGATATGCGATATTTAATATTGGCATCCAATGGGGGTTACCAATTCCCCTGCCCCTATCGAAAAAATAAGTAGCCTATTTTGTTTTAAGGGCTCACGTGATGTTACTGTAAAACTTTCAGGAAAATCAGTTCAATAGTTTAGGAGTCTATAAGCCAACAAACATACAAACATTTTTTACACCACAAACGAAGCATTTGGCCATAGTATCATTTTCCAATGTAAAATGTTTAAATATCTTAGTTTATATTGACCTTAATAAACTGATTCATTGATTGAGTTATTAGAATTTTCTTAAAAAATATTGGTATTTAAAGCAATACCAATACTAAAAAGTGCCGTTTTAGTATACTTTTGTTTAAGAGTTGGGAAAAAGGGCAAAAATTACCCCTTAAAATGAGTTAGAGGGTTAATAAATTCTAAGAAAAGAATCGCCATACGATTCTACTGAAGACATCTAAAATTATTTTTTAGCTCAGAAGTACATTTAGTATATTTTTATTTTAACTTATACCAAACGCCTTTTCAAAAAATTGAAAACTTTAGGGGCCCATATTTCGGGAGCCCGAGCTAACTTTTCAAAACCCTTTGGCAGATTTGCTCTACTAGTAGTCTACTTTCATTTTGCGTTGCAAGTGTTGAGGCTGGTTTTTTTTTGTGATATAAGGATATTATGACAATATAGCTTGATAGCGTTAAAAATTCCCAAATGTGTATTATTTAAAAACGATTTTTATACCCTCCACCACAATTAGTTGTGAAGAGGGTGTACTAAGTTTGTCATTCCGTGTGAAACTTTTTTATTATTCATCTCAGACCCCATAAAGTATATATATTCTGGGTCCTTGAGTAATTCTAAGTCGATTTAGCCATGTCCGTCTGTCTTTCCGTCTGTTGAAAACACGGTAACTTTCGAAATACTCAAAAGAAATAAACAAACTTGGTGTCAAACTGCTTGTAGTTATTCTTGATTGAAATCCAGCAAAATCGGTTCAGTAGGATCAGAGCTATGAATCAAAATGTGGAACCACCACCTAAAAAAAATTGATAATTTTGTTACAAAAACTAGCATAAATGGTGCAATAATGCACGGAATGATATAAGATTTTGCAAAAATTAGTTTTATACGACTGGAAATCACGCTGTAAAATTTCGGGACGATCCGTCCATTATTAACCCTAGGCCCCATATAAGCCCTACTTCTGGAAAACAGTTTAGTACGCCTAAAACCATAATAAATAATGCTATCATAACAAAATTTGGTACATCACTGTTTTATAGATCTTGAAAAAAGACTGTTAAATTTCGTGAATATCGGTCCATAATTTACCATTGGCCCCATATAAACCCTGCTCCCAGAAAACAATTTAGTACGCCTTAAACCGTAAAAAATTATGCTATCATAACAAAATTTGGTACATCACAGTTTTATAGGACTAGAAATATAAAATTTCGTGAAGATCGGTTAATTATTTACCATAGGCCCCATATAAACCCTACTCCCGGAAAACTAAACGCCTAAAACGTTAAAAATAACATCACAGTTTTATGGGACTAGAAATGACACTGTGAAATTTCGTGATGATAAAGCCCACTCTGGTAAAATAATTAAAACGCCTTAAACTGTAGCAGATATAGATATTGCGGTAAACTTTCTTTCAACTTAGCTTTATATGGCCAGAAAAAATTTTATGACATTTTGTGATATACCTACAGTACATAATCAACCTTAGATCCATTTTAAGCAGCCTTCTGAAATTCACTGCATACGCGAAAACTTATTTCTCCGCTGTATTGAAAGCTAGTAAAAATTTTAAAAAAAGTTATAAAACTTTCTGATTGTCGGTCAAAAATTTAACATATGTCTGAACTGTAACCAATTTTAATGCAGATGTCTGTTTTTATAAAGATAAATTAATAATAAATACCTATACCTACATCATACAGATATTACCTACTCCTAAAACATTCGAACTGTCGGAGGAGGGTATCAAAGATTCGGCACAGCCGAATATAGCGCTCTAACTTGTTCTTAATATCTTTGTTTTTTGAACACTTAACTTAAAAATCAGTACAGAAAGCAGTACAAAGTGTAAAAAACAGTACAATTGCGTACTGTTTTGGGTGTTGTGCATAAAACAGTACAATTGACAAAAATCATTACATGTACTTAGGCTTGCCATTTCTATTTTGAGAAAGAGAGGACGCCAGCATAAAAAATTTAGGACATTTGCTTGAAAAAAGAGGACACTTTTTAAACAACCTAATTTTAATAAAATTAACGACGGCATAAAAATTAACAACCAAAATTTGTTTTTACACAAAAACTTAATTTGTGTAATTCCATGTCAAATCGACCTAGAGTGGGACTTGACCCCTTTCGATTTAAATGAAATTTGGCGAGAGGGTTTCTTTCATCCCATAAAGAACATACATATATCAACGAAAAACCATTTTTTATTTTTTTTCAAAATTTATGTCCAGGGAAACCAGAAATATGCTCTAAAAAACACGTTTTATGCGCATTAAATATGCAGTAACAACTGGAACATATGCCCTTTTCAACATATGCCCTAAAATTAAAATTGCTCGTTTGAAGACACAGTATTCAACAATTTAATAACAAAATCTAAAAAAAACCTAAAAAAGGTTAAAATTCATATAAGAGATGTTTGCGCCGAATATTATCTAGAAACATATTAACATCCATATGGGTTTTTGTCTTAAAGGGATTTAAGATACGGTCGCTAAATTATTAACAAATGTTAACATTTAAAAAGACATTTAAAGCTAGTTAAGGACGGGAGCTTTGAGCAAATGTGAACCGATTCGAAAATAATTTAATTTGAAGTAAACTATTTTTGGCACGAATTTAATTTAAATACCATCCTAATTAGATAGCTTGCGGACACAAAGAAATTATAGACCGATTCTCACCTTTTGCTTAGACTTCGTCCATATTTGATCAAATCATCTACAAAATTGGAACTTGTACTCTGCGCACAAGGCTAACATGGACAGACAACCAGCCAGGCGGATGGATGGACATCGTAAGATCACTTTAAAAAGTGATTCCGAGTCAATCAGAATCCTAAAAGATTGGTCTATATACAAATCGCATAACATTTATTCTTAATGACAACCTGCTTTGTCTTACAATTTAAGAGTAAAAATTAAATGTAGATGTCCGAAATTAAAGTAACAGATTTTCGAAAAAAAAAGTTTTTATTTGCTGCGAAAGGTATTGTACACTCAAAATATTATGTAGTTAAATTCAAACGAAAATTCATTTTAAACAAATTAAAATTCATTTAAAAAACGGATCATTTACATATCATTTAAAACAAATGGTTTTTACAGTAATTTTTAAATTTTTTATTTATTAAACAGCATATTCCTTAAAATTGAATAGTTTTTACTTTTAAAAAATACATTTTAACCGACAAAAAACAAACTACATAAAAAATTAATACAGAAAAACATTATTTTTTGGTAGTTTGTTTTATGAATAACAAACAGAAATGTTAAAAATTAAAATTATTCGTAAAATAACTATATTTTTATTCAAATTTAACAGTACGGAAAACGAATTTAATGACCCACAATCAGTTACTGTAATAATTTTATAAGTGTTGACATCTAAAAAATTTAATATGTATCAAAATATGCATTAAAATGGCAAAATATGCGCTATAAACCTAAAAAATTCTGCAAAAAGGTCCTTTTAACTAAAATATGCTGCAAATGGTAAAATATGCAAAAATATGCACTGACAAATCGATGCCAAAATTCATAAAAAGCTCTAAAACGGATAAATATATTGTTCCTGCCTTCATTAGTCGCACAAGGAAAAACATGCCATTGCATATTTCTAGTTTCCCTGGTTGTCATATACAAAATGTCATAATTTCGCCGAATGTGTTGAGTTTATTTTTTTAATATCTTGAAAACTACTTTACATACGAATATGATTTTTGTAAGTTTAAAGAGAATACTTGAGGCTACAATGAATATACATATTGAAAAAAAAAATGTCTTTGCAAAATATAAAATTTTAAAAATGGACTTAGTCAAAACCATATTTTTTTGCTGATTTTTTTTATATAATACTTCAAACTGTTCTTTCAAAATCCTGAAACTTTGAAGGATTGCTTTTTTTAAGATATGATTTTTTATTTCTTCCCAAAAATAATCTTAAAATAAAATTTTAATATGGTCAATTCAGCAATAAGTATTTATTGGAAGAAAAGTAACGACATTGATAAGGTTGCTTTTGCTTATTTGTTGCATTTTTTTTTTGTGAGCTCCATTTTTAAAGAAAACTACTCTTTTTGTCACGCTACGTCCCCAAAAATTAAATCATACCTATCTTAAAAAAAAACTAGAGCACCTAAATATTTTTTTAATGAATTTTGTGACCTGTGATTTAAAGTTTAAATGCAGGAACAAATTTTCAATGAAGGTGTAAAAAGCCGGACAACCCCGGACACTTGATGAAAAAGAAGTAGGACTGCCCCGGATACCCAAAAAAAGAGGACGGTGTCCGGGGAAAAGAGGACGGATGGCAACCCTACATGTACTGCTAAAAACAGTACGTCTGGCAACCCTAGTACCTACTTATAACTAAAAGTTTTGTTTTTTTTTCTGACTTTTTCTACAAAGAAAATAAAAAAATGCGAAAATCGAAAGTTTTGCGTTTTTTTTTTTATTTTTATTTTGTTTACAATTTGTCCCTCGCCAACTCTTAGCAAATACTCTTTTAAACACTCTTTAGAAATAAGAAATTCTCTAGGAAAAATATCAAAATTAAAAAAAAATAATAATAGGTATCTACATAATAAGAAACAGAAATAATTTTAAAAACTTTTCAAATTACTTCTCTTGTCCGATTTTTGGAATCCCCAGTTAATTTTTTTGTATATTTTACTTTGTAGTAGGTACCTATAACAATAATAATATTAAAAACAGCAACAACTAAAACCAAATCAAATAAAACCAACGAAGACTAAAGACGCCACCACTCTACTCGTATTTGTACGAAAGCATGTGATTGTGTGCGTATGTAGCGGTTTGTAAAGAATTAAAAAGAAAATCTAAGCGCCAAAGCAACAAAAACATTAGTAAAATCAATGTTGCAAGCAAAATCTTTTGGCTTTTGTCTAAAATTTAATATCCCCAAAAATCGCTATATCATAATAGGTACATACGTACCTATAAATCTAAAATTTGTAGTTATTTGCATGGTGAAATTATTCCACCATGGTTATTTGTAGTATTCTTATGTTAAAACTTAACAGGCTTTCCATTTATATAGTGTTATTCATCACTATATTATGTAACATCCTGTTTTATTATCAAGAATCCATGCAAAATAAAATCCGAGACCGAGAAAATAAAAGCGATCAAAATGTTCTACCCTTCTAGATCTGAGACCTCAATTTAATAAAATAAACTAAGCTATTTTCAATTAATAATTGGTAGTACATATAGGTATAAATGATATTTACTTAAAGAAGTTTTAAAAAGGGTTACAAACAAATTAAAATAGGTAGGTATGTCGGTATTTTAAAAATGTTGCTTACAACTTTCTCCGAGGTCTTTACCAATTAACCGAAGAGAAAAATTTTGTTAGAAAATGTTATTTTTAAAAATAATTAACACAAATAAATTGTTAAACGACCACATTTGCGAAAATCCCCGTAATTAAGTACAAAATCGCCTCAATGGCAGCACTGACATAAACATACATACATACATATAAATTTGTATGGAAAAATAACGATTGCAACAATGTGGTGTTGTTGTTGCTAGAGTGTTAATTGTTGTTCTTTTTAATTTTTATTATAACTATTGTTGTTGTTGTAGATGTAAATAAACGTAAATACTTTTGTTGCTTTTTTCAGATGATTACTTTAAATGCGCACAACGAAAGTTTTTGTAATTGTTGTTGTTTTATTTTTTAATTTTTGCAATTCAATGTTGGCGGTCCACACCAGTGATGCCAACTTTTTGAGAGCAAAAAGCACTTTAAAATTTAAAAAAAGCACTAAAAAGCACTATTTCGAACAAAAAAAAGCGTTAAAAAGCACTAAGCCATTTTTACAATTTAATTAAACACAAAACAAGTTTTACTAGGCTGTGCAAAATAATACATACCTCCAAAATTTAAAAAAATAAAACAGAAAAAATCGTACCTGTTGAAATTGCCGAAAATTTGCAATGACCGACCATTCTTTTTTTTAATACAAAATCGTCCAAAGTTTAATAAAACAATTGGCGTCTGATATTGTCCAATTATTTTAACCTATGTACGCTTCTGAATGAAGAACTCACATAAGGTGCAAAATAGAAAAACATGTATGTTTGTATTCTGATACTTAGTCAACCTTTTTGCAATAGCACTAGAGGTAGAAGTGTACAACACTCGGTTAATCGGAGACGAGTGTCGTGTGTTTGAAAACTAAAGCGCATGAAAAATGGCGGGTTACACAACGCTCGTTATAAAAGCATTTTCTGTCAGCTGTTGTTAATTTATTAAACACTTTGCTTATATCAAGTTACGGCTCTTTTTTTGTTTTTAAAGTCTTTGCGTCCTTTTTCTATGTTAGAAACAGTGTCTACATCTTTAAAAAAATGTTTACTGCAAACAAATACATAATTTTTGTTACGATTGTTTAATATGTTGTCAACGCTAAAAAGTGTGACGTTTTGTAAAATTGCCAAATTGCTAGGAAGCCTAGCTCTAACCTCGTAAATAACCTATCTTTTATCACTTTTTGATCATTTGAAATCTTAAAATCTTTGCAGGCCTTCTCAAAATTGTACCACAAATATCAAATCTCATCTAAGTAATCCTCTATAATCAAAGTTTTAAAAAACTATAGAAAAAAATAAAAATTGTAAAAAGCACTAAAGGCACTAACGAAAAATTGAAAAAGCACCAAGTTAGTGCTTTTTCTTAGTTTGGCACTAAGGATAAAATTTTGGCGTTTTGAGGCATCAAAAAGCACCATAAATAGTGCCAAAAGCACTAAGTTGGCATCGCTGGTCCACACATTTATTTCTTTTTTTATCTTTTCCGCAAAATTTTTGTTGTAGTTGCTTTTTTCTGTGTTTTTTTTCTCTTACACAATAACGGTAAATATGTTATTTTAAAAAAAGAGTACTGTTTTATATTCTTTCTCTTTCACACTTAACCAAAATATATGGCTTTTTATTACTAAATTGAAAATATTTTACATTTTTTTTTTAATGACTGCCAGCAGCTTGTTTTAAAATTTAACACTTTTTTTTTAAAAAATACCAATTTTTTTTAAATTTATTTAAAGAAACAAATTATTTCTTAAATTTAATTTATTGTTTAATATTATTTCACAGAAATTTGAATAAATTCTCAACACTTTTTTTATTATTCCTTTTCTTTCACTTTCTTTTTTTTATATAAAAAAAATATTGTTGGTTTTTTTTAGTAATGCATAAGTTATAAAACGTATAAAAAAACAACAAAAACTATGTTTTATGATAATTTTTTTGTCTGAGTTTTTGCCGTTTAACAAAGTGTGTGTGTGTCTCTTTTCAAAAGACGGATAGAAAAGAAAAACAACCGCAAAACGTGACGTACTAAACTAAACTAAATTTTTCATTTTTACTCTTTAGTAAAGATACCCATACATTAACTTGTAACTACAATAATGCAGCGGCAGAGATGCAGCAGCAGCCATACACTAGCTGCTGAACACAGAAAAAAACCGCAAAATAATAACAACAACATACACCGGTTTGTATCATTAGACCGGATAGTAGAAACTGAGCGATTTTTTTAGTAAGCAAGCGCTTAAAGCACTAAATTATACTTCGCAATAAGAAACAGGCTAACAAAAATGTTAATAATATAATAGATATCAGAGCTGTAACCGATTGCAAAAGTTTTCCTTAATGAATGCTTAGTTTTTAATTGTATTCAAAATCGGAAATTGCTTGTTGTTTATTTTAAATTAAAAACAATAAATTTTCCGACCTTTAGGCCCGTTTTCACGACTTTCATTTAACGATCGAAATAGTTAATGGTACCTTTAGCACTAGTGAGGAATAAAGTTACCTTCAATAAGTAAAATATTATAGCTGTAAGGTATTCTACCATCTCTCTTAAACTTAAGTAGTATTTCTGTAAAAGTGAATTGCAATCAATAAAAAGAAATTTATCTAACTTTACATTTTAAAAAAAGTGGCAATACTAAAGTAAATACCGGCTATTTTTGCCAAAACAAAAATACGAACTGGCAACTACGTACTTTCTTTTACTTTTCTCATTTAAAATTTTTGTGTGCACAAATATTTTTTAATAATGGCAAATATTAATGAAATACCGCGTACACGCAAATTTAACATTTTGTAAATTTTATTTGTCAAAATATGTGAATATAATATGGCAATCTCAAATATAAACCTTACGACAAAAATTAAAGGTAGAACGTTCCTCTCTTTACCTTATCCTTCACTTTTAGATTAAAGAAAACTTGTGATAAAAACTCATTATCTGTTCGATAAATTTCTACATTTAGCTATCGTTAAGTCGTGAAAACGGGCCTTAATGTAATAAATTTTATAAAATCAATTAATATAATTAGTTTGAAATCGATTTAATTACAATACTTTAATTGCAGTTCAATCGAAGAGCAAACATTTTCTAGAAATAGAGCTGACTCTGATAATTTTGAATTGCTTACATTGTAATTTGTGATTGGAAAGGAAATTTATTGAAATCGTATGATTTCAATTATAATTTGAGTACAATCGAATTGACTGCTATTAAATTTAATGCAATCAATGATTTCCAAAAATAAATGATTTAAAATGATTTTGATATCAAAGAATGAAATCAGTATGGTTGATATCTTTGTGATTGCAGTCCCAATTGACTGCAGATTTTTACAGAAATCAAACATTAATAATTATTAGCAAAAATTTAATAAATTTCAACAAATGTTTAGATAAACCTTAAAATTTTTTTTCTTGAAATAAGAAAACAAGAAAATGTTTGAAATTCCGGGAGTTTTTTTTTAAGAGGCGAACTTAAAACTGGCAAAACTGTCTTCGGTGACAGCTGATTTATGTAGTTTTTGGTTGTTTTGAGGCCAATTTAGTTTAAAAATTATCAAGATGAGTCATGTTCAATTTCAGTTGAAAATGTTTTCAGCGATAGAGCACACATTTGATAAATTTGCTATGTCAGTAAAGTGAATTAAATAAGATTTTAGCGATTATAACTCTCAAATTAATCTCAAAACACTATTCAATCCCTAGAAACTCAATGTTTTAAAAGCTTTGTCGGTCGATGGAAACTGTGGTCCATATGTCTTCACATATTTTGATGTTCAGAATGTTACATCCTAACATTACACAGTTTACCGAAATGCTTACAAACGCTTTCGTAACCAAATTAGCTAGAGTGGATGGAGCCATACAGAACCCGCTATAATTACTTAACTCAAAGAATCTTTTGATAAACGAAGTTTCACGTAAAGGTTCTGTTAATTGGCCAACAATATAAAAAACACTCGTCTTTGCCGATAAGCCAGAGATAAAAAACTTAAGATTATCTCTGCCGAAATTCTTAGTTTTTCTTAATGAACGTCAGGAATTTTGCAAATTTAAATCTGGCAAGCCTAGTGCCAACCGTTGCGGCAACATCACCCAAATTATATTTAAACAATAATGGCATTAAATTATCTATTCACCAAAACCAATTTAATTGATATTAAAAGAAATTCTTTGCTTTATTTTTATTCAATTTACTGTAACTTTGAAGAAAATCAAATCATTCTGATTTGGATCGCTACAATCATACGCAACTTTAGACTTTAGACATACGCAAAAGTTAGACTGTCAAAATTTATTTACAATTCATATTAAAACATCTGCACAAAGCGTTCAAGTCAAATCAATATACATATTTTTACCTTTGTTTTGATATTTATACTGATATAAAAAAATTTTATTATTTCCAGCGTTTTTTTTTTCTTTTGATAAGAAAATCATTGTTAACACTCTTTTTTTTGCTTGTTTTGCTTATTTTTTTAAATACTCTTGAGAATTTAAGAACTCAAACTCTTTGATTCAAGAACATTTTACTCAGTAGCTGTTGTTTTTGTAAATATTTTTGCACCAGAAAAAATAGAAACAACAACAGCATGTGTGTATGTAAATCCTTGCCCAAACTTGCAATTTTTGTTGCAGAAATTTAAAAAAAAAAAAATCTGATTTAAAATTTACTTTGTGTCCATCCACATTATGCAATTCTAGTTTTTACAAATTATATATTTTTTGCCTTCTTTTTTAAGCTTCGTATTATATTTTTTATACGGTGGCGAAGTTAAACTCCATGGTTTTAACTCTTTATTACTTTTTTAATTATTATTATTAATTTGTGCGATTATAACACCAACTTAAGTGTACTGAAACTTTGAAAAGCACTAAACTAATTAATGAAAAATTGCATAAGTTTACTAACAACTGCCTAAAATATTTCATCGCGTTAATGGCGTCGGAAAGGTAATAAACACACTTCACAGACCTTGTCAAAATATAGCACGACAAGCATTGAGGTGGAATTCCGCTAAGATCTGGAGGAGAGCCATCGATGATGAGCTGAATAAAGTAAATTATAATTAAAGTGACATAGTCCGAGAAGCCAATAATAAAGTTAGATAAAGAGGAATAGAAGAGGCCCGATGCTCCAGTGGGAGTAAAAGATGACGGAAGAAGTGTACTGTTTTGTACGGTCTATCGGCTGGATGGATAATTGACCCATTTTTTTTTTTTAAAGATGGTATGCTTAAGAACCGCAAGGAACATTTTCAACATTTCCTAGAAATATGCAATGAAATAAACCGTTATAAAATAAAAAGTAGGCAGCAGAATTTTTTTTAACAAAACAAAACAGTATTGCGAATCACACGAAACTGTAATGCTGGGTACACACAATGCAATTCATTTCAAAACGGTGTGATATTTTGAGATTGCATTGATGTAGATTGCACTGTCTATACCCAGCATAAGCCTCTACGTAATCGTCCAGACTTGCAATTTTTGTTGCAGCTGTTCTTGAGCTTATTCGTAAGAGAGGGGTGAGAAGATTGGAGAGGGGTTCTCGGTTTCATGTACTCTGTTTTGTTTTATAATTCTCACACTTTTAAACTTGAAGTTGGCTGCACGCGCATTAATAATTATATATTAAATATAAAAAGAAGAACAGGAAAGGCAGGATAAAAATAGAAAAATTGATAGACAAAAATTTCATAATCTGTGCCCATGTTCTGTAACTTCCGCGTCGAGAAACTTTTCGATTGAAATGTGCGAAATGGAACAAAAATTACATTTTTCCACTTCACTAACTGCGTCTGCTACACTTTTGGCGAGTTAAGGCGGTCACATAAGGAAATTACTGGTCAACTTACAGAAAAAGTGTGTCTGTAAGATTTTTGTGAGAAAGTTCCCGCTTTGGATTATGAAATAAACTCACGAATAAAAACAAGGTGAGAAAAAATGTTATCACTAAAAAATGTATTAAAAATGCATTTAATAATAACAAGAAGAGGTACGTATTTCGTTGTTGGCAAATTTTTAGATTATTTAATTATTTTGCATTAAACATTTTTATAAAATATACGTGTGTTTTCAAAACTATTTTCTTAACAACAAGCATGAAAGTTGCACTTTACATTATTTGGTATTGTATTTTCGCCGCCGTCGTTGAAAATTTTTCCATTTAAGCAAACTTTGGTCGCCGTCAACAATATGTGTGACTGGCGTTCAAAACGACTGCAATAATCTCTTTTGATATGTAGTTATATAAACGAGTTCCAGACAAACTTTTTTCTCACTTTTCATAAAACGATAAAATATTTTGTTTCACATCTTTTCGATGCGAGAAGTTCTCACCAAAGTTAACAAAGTATTGGATACTTATGCGCTTTCAAAGCAGAATTTTAAAAAATTAAGGCAACAAAAATTGCCAGCCTGGACGATGACTTTCCAATCTTCTTAGTCTGTGTTCATACGACTCATGTCTTATGCTGGGTACACACTATGCAACACATTTACGCAATCTAGTGAATTAAATTAATTTTCATTCATTCCAGATTGCATCAACATCAAAACGCTTTGATATTTTGAGGTTGCATTGAAACAGATTGCATGTAAGTTGCACTGTGTGTACCCAGCATTATTGACCAGATTGCTACTTTATAGGCGAGAGGGACGACGGGAAAAGAAACGATTTCACAGATGCATGTACTGTTTTTACGTTTTGCTTTCTTATTCGTTGTTTAGTTTTGTTTTTGTTTTCAATATCAAATAAAACAAAATAAAAAACATGACGTCAACATGAATGACATGATTCATTTGAACGCCAATTCATGTTCAAAGAAAAAAAAAGGAAGAATCTTGTCAATAAGACATGAGCCGTATGACTCAGACTTATCACTCCCACCCACAAACTCAAGAATTGCTGCAGTAAAAATTGCAAGTGTGGATGCGGACTAGTTTAGCTAAGTAGAAGAGCAAGAAAAAAAAAGAGTATTTATTTAAAGACCCTCTTAAAAATAAATGAAAATTAAATTTGTTTTGCTTTTGTAGGTAGTTGTTGTTTTTATATTTGTTAGTGTAATTATTTTTTTGCTTGCACACATTTATCATGTTTCACATTTAATATTCAAAATGATTTCTTATTGGTTAGATAATGCTTTTTTATATTAATTTTAATAATTTTTTTTATTAATTTTATTGTCTGTTTTTTTTATGTAGAATAGAAAATGTCGTTATTGTTCAAAGATTTATAAATCTTTAATCTTTGATGTAGGTTTTTTCTTTAATCTTCCTTTTTTTAATTGTAGATGTTTTGTGTTGTATTGTTGGCGTTTTCTTTTCAATGAAAGTAGGTACATAATAAATCACTTAATTGAATCGAAAGAGTAGAAGAGAAACCTATGTTATATTATTATGTATATTCCCAGTGGTAAAATAAAGTTGTAAGCAGGCCTTCTGCAGCCGTATTCCGTAATTCGCTAAAGCTAAATCTCTATCGCTAAAAATCTTTTAGCGATCGAGATTAAGCTTTAGCTAAGCGAATTACAGAATACGGCAGCTGGATGCCCTTATTTCTCAGACACAAGGCCTTACTACCCCATTTCGGCCAGCCGAGGCCTTCTGCGTTCCCTTCTTCAGCAGGCGTGTTTAGAGGCCTTTTCCAACAGGTCTCATTGTAGGCCTATGTATGTAGAAGGAATTAGGTAGGCCTTCCATAAGACCTTCCTGAGAAGGCAAGCGAGCATGAGTACTGGTTGTTAAAAAAGGTCTGGGAAGGTCTTACAGGAGGCCTTATAAATAAAGGCGTCCAAAAGTTTACCTCTAGGCATATATTTGAATTAAAACATTCAAATAAAGTACATACATATACATATGAATGTATGTAGTACATCCCAGCGGTAACTTGAATGAGTAAAGAGACCTAATTCCGCATTCCATTCTAATTAATTTTTTACACAGGTTGTCGTTGGGCGCAAGCCCTTGCACACTCCCTTTAAAAACGACTTCGATCCCTTTCCCAAAAAAGGCAAGAAGAAAGGTCACTTAAAATAAAAAATAAATAAAAAAAGAAAGAACTGAACAAAATTAAAGTTTGGCGATTTCTAAAACCAGGTTTGGCGATGGAGCTCAAAAAAAAATCTGACAACCCTGACCAAAATACCCTGGTTACGGAACAGGTGGATTCACGAGTCCATCCCAACTGACGACCACCTCGTTTGGCAAGCTTGTACAAGCTCGTACGATTTGACCCCGTTAGACTATTTCTTGTCTTCTTAAGTCGTAGGTCTATGCGAATAAGCGACAAATCACAGCTGCCCTCAAAACCAAAATAATCCATGTCATCGGTCAAATTGAGTCTGATTTCTGCGCCAGTCTTAAAAAGTTGCACATTTCGGATATGGGTCACTCAGCGAAGCCGTGGCGGACGTTTGCACAATGTTGTATGCAATACGTAATGTCTTCGAGTTGCATTTTCAACGAAAATATTGTATCTTAAGCATAAGTATGAACTTTGTTTTTATATATGTACATATGTATGTATTTAAATTTTTTTGTTTTTTCTCAAGTTATTTTTATGTTTCAAAATACGACCTCAATTTCGAAATTCCAAAAATGGTAAGAAATTAATATACATATTTTTTTTTGTCAAACGCATAAATGGAAAAACATTTAAAGTTTTTTTTTTATAGTTAAGTTCGAAAATGTATTTTCAAATAAACATTTTTATAAAACTTTCAGGTTTTTCTTATATTGAAATTTCGAAATTTCAAAAAATCTGTAAAAACTGAATCTAATTTTGTTGTAAAATAAAAAGATCATAAAAGCTAAGAAAAAATATAATATTTTCGAAGTTTTTTTAATTCGAAAATTCGAACTTAGATAATTTCGAAAATTCAAAATATCTTTAAAAACTTTACCTAATTTTGTTGTAAAACATAAAGTTCATAAAAGTTAAGAAAAACATAAATTTTTCAAGTTCGACAATTCTAACTTATTTTCGAAATTTAAAAAAAACCCAACAAAGTGATCTCTTTTGCTTTCCAAGACAAACAATAAAACAATTTGAAAAAAAATAATTTTCTGGTTTTTCAGTTCGAAAAATCAAATTTTTATAAATTTTATTATAATTTTCAAGCTTTTAAGCCATTTCCAAACCTAAAAACTAATTTTTTTTTTGCAAACAGCAACAGAACTATTTCATTTTGTTCTTATTGATACTAATCTTTATTTTGTATTTCCTGTATATTGTCTGTACAATGATGATAATTTTGATATGGTCGATGTTGCCATTGTTGTTGTTTTTGTTACTGTTGCAGCAGCAGCAGCAACATGTATTTTGTGGCATTATTGTATAGTATTACTATGGCACCATAAAACATCAGCTTAAGCGCGAAATTACAACATTTTTGCATATTTTTGTTGTTGTTGTTGCATTGTGGCACAAATTTATGTTTTTTAGCTCTGTTTATTTTTTGTATTCTTCCATATAACTGGCTTTTTTCACTAAACACACATTTGTATTCAATGAAAAGGCAAGACAAATAAGAAACAAGGTAAAAAAAAGTACAAAGTCAAAAGTGTGTCATGGTGCGTCATGTGGCAACAGCATAAATTCATACAAATACAACGAGTTGTAAAAAAATATATGAGTGCAACAGAAAGATAAAAAACAACCAAATTTTAAAAATTAATATAAAGTGCAAGAAAATGTAAGCCGTTAAGTGTTTGAAGGTTTTTTAGATAAACAAAAATTTAATTCTTACACAAGAATTTAAAGTTCGAAAAACAAAAACATAAGGAAATATTAAAAATAACAATAAAAATGCTATTGATTTTTTAACCAACAATAATATATTATTTTAGAGTTAAGTTTAGAATTTCGAAGTAAAGTTCGAATTTTGAACATAGAACAAACCTGGGAAAATGTAAAATTCTTAATTATTATAAATATATATAAACGTAATTATATACATACATACCTCCCTTTATAGATTTGTTTTTCATGTTTTAGAGAAAACTACATTTTGGGATGTTTTTTTTAGTATTTCGTAAATTAGTTCGAATTTCCGAATAGGTAGAAAAATACTAGAATAATTAAGCAAGGTTTGTACTATTATCAAGTCAAAAAGCAAAAATATAATTTTTTTTTTAATGTTTTTTAGATCTAAAAAATTAAGTTCGAATTGCAACAATTTTTATTAAAATAAATGTTCGTTTAATTTTCCCACACTTTTTATTCAAGTATGCAGTTTGTTTTTTCTTCTTAATATTTCTTCATATTTAATCATTCATGCCGTGATTTAAAGCTTAAAGACCATTTTTTTTTTTGTAAACAGACTGAGTCTAAGTGAGTGTGAGTGTTGCCGATGGTAGTGTTTTTAACTTTAAGCTCTTCAAATTTACTACCTGCCTTCAATTCAGTGGTTTTTTTTGGATTTAAAGATTGCCTTGTTTTCAAAATTTACATCCTTAAAAAAACGCGGGCGTCAAAACAACAGCTTCTATTTTAAAATTCCTTTTTCATCTTTCATACCTACCTTTTTTCAATTGTAACACAAAAAGTCTTAATAAAAAAACACACAAAATTGTGCCAAAAATATGTTGGGGTTTCAAACACCGACAAATGTAGAACAAATTTTTGTTCTCTACCTCTTTCATGGACCTTTTCAAAGGGTTGTATGTATTTTTTAAAGTTTTATTCTTCGTGAAAAATACCTAATAAACAACAGCAACCAAATCTAAAGCTTAGATGTAGCGTTAAATAATGTTCGAATTGAAACGAAGTTTTCAAACTAACAACATTATGATTAAACGCCATAAGTTGTTGCTACGTTAATAACATTCAAATGTATAAATGGTTAAATAATTGTTGTAGTTGCCAAAGGTATACGAAGTGTAAAAAGTTAAAAAAAAAGATGCCAGATTACCACACAAATGTGATACACAAATTAATGCCTGTATTCAAAAAAAAAATTTTAAATTTAATAAATGTTTAAAGAGCAAATTTTCTATGAAAATTATCCTTAATAAACGTTTGTTAAATTTAATAATCGTTTATGAATACGGGGGTAATATTCGATTTTGTTTTTAATTTTATTGTAGAACATGACTAAGCACGAAATTTTTTTATTCTTATATAGTTGTTCATAAGCAGATCATGTTACAATGTTTTTTCCGAATTTCGAAATTATGTTCGAATTTTCGAACACAAGTCAAAAATTAAAGTTTTTTTTTACTACTTGACATACATAATAAAGAAATTGTAAAATCTTAAGTTTTTTAACCAAAGTTACATGTTTAAAAGTCAAATTGTTCATTTTAATTTTCTTACATAAGCGAAATCGTTAATTTTTGTGTAAAACTTTCTATATTAAATAGGTATGTTATAAAAAAACTAGAATTTTTCTTAAAAAAATCGCTATTCGAAAATCAAAATATCTATGAAAATAAGGGAAAATCCTTATAACTTTACCAGTCTCTTATACCAGATGTAAAAAGAATTGATTCTAATGCTTTTTTATATTCGATATTAAGATTGAATTTTTGAATATGTTAAAAAGCTCAATTTTCGTAAGCTACTTTCTATATAAAACACAAAAAATATTAGCATTTTTAGCTTTTCTTCAAAAATTCTATGTTCGAAAATAAAAAAATCGGTGTTAATGTGCATGCTCGAAAATTAGTATTCTAGATTTAAATTCAAATTGTATGACCTTTAAACAAACTTCTTTATTGCAGCCTTTAACAGTTCCCCTTTATCTGGCAACACCAACATGAACAAAATTTTGCAAATTTGTGTTTGTTGTTTTTATTTATTCAAATTAGAAAAAAAATTATATAGGTAAAGTGGGCATAAAATCTCAAATACACACACACAATCTAAAACTCTTATTCTCTCAAATTTACACATATTTCGCGGATACAAATATACAAATGTTTTTTAATGTTTATTTCTTCTGCCTCTTCTAGTGTTTCTGTGTTGAATTTCTAAATTCATTCTCGAATAATTCACAACGAACAAAAAACACGAGTATTAAAAGTGAAAAAAAGCAAATTCATTCAAATTTTTTCGTTAGTGGTTTTTAGTTTAAAACTTGTTTTGTTTGTCGACAAAATTTGTTAAAATTTTAAAAGTAAAAAAAAAAAAACAGAAAAAGGCAACAAAAACTCAAAACAGCGTTAGATATTTTGCCGAATCTGGTTTCAGTTTTGAAAATGTTGAATTCCGCTTGTCTTAATGGTATTTTGCAAACTAAACTAAAACATGCCCGACCGTTTTGTGGGAAAGTGGGAAGCAAAAAAGTATTAAAAAAAAAAAAAAAAAAAAAATTTCAAAGATAAATCGAAAATAACGAAACGAATAATCGAGTGATTAACTTGGTAACATTATAGCCAAAAAGTTTAAGTAAATCTAAACGAAAAATCAGTTGTTCGAAAAATCGTGTTTTTTAGAAAACCAGTTACTAACCGGGGATATTTTAAACACCTGCCAGCCATTTAACTAAGTAAAACGTTAAAAACTTTAGAAAGTATGGAAACACTTAAATTCTTTTAAGGTTTATTCCTTACTTGAACCGATTATTTATCACTAAACCGAATATCAGTTTTTTACAACTTAATAATTTTTTTAAGTTTTCTCGAGATATAATTTTCACACCCTGCAAGTTTGTCTTGCAAATGGTTCTTAAAAAATGGTGCTTTAGAAGATAACTTGATTTTCAGTATAATTTGTAACGGTTAGGCTTAAGTAACCGATTATTCTAATCGATTTTGGCTAATCGATTTTTTTAAATTTGTAGGAATATAAGCGAAAATCCGTTTTTAGGGTAAATGTATCTGGTGTAAAAATTTTTTCTCATGAAAATGCTATGTAAAAGGGGATAAAAAACCGGTTACTCGATTTTGTTTTTTAGTAACCACTTACTTAAGATACTCATAATTTACAATTTTGCTTTGAAAAAAGATTAATAGCTGTTTTTTAGTTAGATAATTACTTTTTTTTTTTAACATTCGCAAAATGGTAATTAAAGTAACCGATTATGAAAGCAAACGGTCATTTAATTTTTAAGATTTTCAAGAAAAATTAAAAGATTTTTATAAAATAAGCTAGATAAGTGTATTTTTTAAGTAAAATTAAAAGTTCTTTTTATAAAAATCCTTACAAATAGGATTTTTTAAAAAACCGGTTATTCGATTGAATTTTTAAAGAAAAGCTTTTACAAATATTTTTATTACCCATTATGTATTAATTTTTAACCTTATTTTAGTAAAATTGACTAACTTAAAATCGGTAACATAAGTAACCACTTACTTAAAGGCATTAGGAAAGGGTATTAAAAATAACCGGTTTTTTCGATTTAATTTTTAGTTACTTTTTAAAAAAAGGTTTTACAAATCTCTTATTACCCATTATTATCCCATTTTCAACTTTTCGACTTATTTTAAACCGGTTACTTAAATAACCAATTTCTTAAAGCCCTTAGGAAAAGGGTATTAAAAATAACCGGTTTATTCGAATCAATTTTTTTCTTAAATAAAAAAAAGCTATTACAAATCTTTTCATTAGCCATTATGTCTTAACTTATATCAACCTTATTTAAGAAAAATTAATTTATTTAAAACCAGTTACTTAAGTAACCAGTAATACTTAAAAACCAGTAATTAACAATTATCTGTTAAAAAAAATTTTTAACACTGTTTTGTTTGGTTAAAAAAAGTTTAGCTTAGAATATTTCCAAAACGGTAACTTAAGTAACCGATTATTCAAGCAACCGGTTACTTGGTTTTTTTTTTGACATTCAAGAGAAATTAAATTTCTTAAATAAAATAAATAAGTGTATTTTTTCAAGTAAATTTAAACTTTTTTTTTTTATTAGCCGTTTATTCGGTTAACCGTTTTGGTTTAAATCGAATTTTGTCACAATTTTAATTGATGTTTTTTTATAGCGCATAAATTTCTATAAATTATCTTGTTTTTGGCAAATATGTAAATAATGTTATTGCAAGAAAATAATTTATTGTCTTCCGAGTTGCGGTTTAAGGTTTTTAGTTATTGTTTTCCCATTTGATTTTGATTATTTATTAATAATTTATGTTAATTATTATTAGTTTTATTTGTTTCTTACTAAAAAAAATGTTGCGAAATAGTTTTAATATTTTTTTTTTTTTGCAAAATAACGACAAATTGCTAAAATTTCAGGTTTCTTTTGTTTGAAAACATGATTTCAATAACATTTTTTAACGTTTTTTTTAAATGTTTTTTGTTTGAAAAGTATGTGACCTGTTTTCTAAAGAATTTAAGTATTAAAAAAAATATTTATGAAAAAGTGATTTTATGCTTCAATTCTGGTGCGGCAAAAGATTAAAAAGAACTAAACAAATTTATAAATTAAACATAACAAGTAAGAAAGTATAGGCGGCACAGCCTGACAATTTGCTTCCCTACACCACAGTATACAAAGACACATTTTCGTGATTTCACCCTATTTAGGACCAATGGCCAATCACGGCCCCGACAAAATCAATTGATGCTATTAAGTTAAGATTTATTAGAGAGTTTTATTTAAATAACCACATCTATATGAGATTAGTTCGTCTTTAAGCGATTTTGGAGAGGGAATTTATATGGGACCTGTGGTAAATTGTTGACCTACCACTACTTGTAATTTTGTCATGCCATAGTAGCTGCTATAAAAGTTAATCAATACATACCAACATTTATAAGGAAGGTTATGGCCTTTAAAGCTATCTTCGAAAGTGGTCTTTGAATGGAAGCGTTGGTCAAATATAAACTGATTTTTTTTTGTTATGTTACAAAATTGGGACTAAATCTATATGTATGTATATAATATACAAACGTTTCTACCTATATAATACCAGCATAAAAAGTTAGTTTATCAATACAAATACTAAACCGAAGAGAAATTTGTATAGGGGCCATGTGTAATTATGGGTCGATTCTTACCATTCTTATGGCAATTAAAACAACTATCCTGCCAGCTGGACGGACGGACATCGTTAGATCGACTCAGAAAGTGATACTGAGTTAATAAATGGGTCGTTGACCAATATTATGGGAATTGGTGGGGGTGTGTCCCATATTTGTTAGTGTTGTGCACTTCAGCGTTAACGCATAGTACCCTCTCCACAATTGTTTTGTGGGTATAAAAAGTTCTACAATTTTAAAAATGTATTGGGTACCTACAACCAAGGCGAATTAACAGCAGGTGGTGTCGAAACTGCTTTTGACAGTTCGAGCTTATTTGTTTTGATTTGTTAGTGTTTTTTGCTAAGAATGGTTGACATTTCGAGCTATAAGCACTAACAATGCAATGCAAAAAACCTTATGTTGTTTCTGTTGTTTTTGGATTGTTGTAGTTCCGACACCACATGTAGTTGAGTTCACCTTGGGTATAACAGTTAATGAAAGATTTATAAGCATTTATTTATATTTTTAATTGTATTCAAAATAGCTCATTTCCAATAAATTTTGAATTGAGATTGAAATTTTTTAAGAAAATTATTTTGAAAATTTTACAAAATAATTAAAATTTTTTTTTTTTTAAATGTATTAAATTTCAATAATTTGTTTTACATTTTTTAAACTTTGATTTGTTCAACCATTGATCGATCCTTTATCTCTTCCTTTCATTATCAGAATATTCTTTTTAACTCATTCTTTCTCCTTCCTCTCTTCTAAAATATTTCAAGGTTGTTGTACTCATTTTTATTGAACTTTTATTGATCTTTTACCAAAAAAAAAAAGGTCGTTAAATCTTCTAAATTAATAAAAAGCAAAACATTATGTTTGTTTGCAACAAAAAAGAAGATGAAGAAAAACAAGCAGCAATTTCAATGCCATGTTGTAGTATCAAATTTTTCTTAAAATTCTTGGAAATTTCTAATGATTTGCACAAATTTTGTTATGTTGCAGTGGTTGTTTGGTTGTTGTATTAAAAATTCAATGATGAGTAACTAATGCCACCGTTTTCTTATGAAATTTAAAAAACCCAAAAACAAAAACCATTTCAGCAGCAAGTTGCAACAATTAATGATCGCTTTACCCTTCAAACAAACAAAAACAAAAAGCTTTAAAAAGCTTTTTTTCAAACTCTGATAAACGAAAGGTGTTCAAGGCTGTTAAAAGAATGTTGTTGAAAAGTTTAAAAAATAAATAAGATAAAACTAATAGAAAAAGTTCAAAAAGAAGCATAAAATTTAGTACAAAATGAAAGAAAATTTAAATAAAAAAAACTATAGAATTAAAAATATTGATTAATGAAATTTACTAACAACCAATTTTTTTAAGAAATTTTAAATGGTTACTTAAATTTAAATAAGTAACCGGTTTTGTTCCTTATTTTTTTTTTTAATAAAAATGTCGAAAACATTCCCAAAAAAACTAACATATTTAATTTTTGGGCAAAAATTTATTCTAACGTAAATGGTTACTTTTAGTTAAAACAAGTAACCGGTTTTGTTCCAACCTCTTTTTTAAAACATTCCCAAAAATACTTTTATGCCAAAATTTTTTTTGTAATATTAATGGTAACCGTAGCATAAATTTCTAAAACATTCCCAAAAATACTAAAAATTTGTTTAAAAGTAAATGGTTACTTTAAATTAAATTAAGTAACCGATTTATTTTCTTGCGTTTTACTGACACAAGTGCCTGAAAACATCTAAAGCATTTCCAAAGTACAAACTAACAATTTAGATTTTTAGCAAAAAAATTCTATGTGCCGTATTCATAAAAAATTAAAATGGATTTGAAATTAATTTTTAAAAAAATTTGTATGAAACTTTTGCCTTAAAACACATTTCAAACTTATTTTATTTTTTATGAATACGGGGGTTAAATTTTAAACGATTACTTAAAAATGTAAGTCCAGTAACTGGTACTTAGGTCTAAGATATTTTAAAAACATAGTTATTTGAAGTGGCTACCTTAATTTAAAACGAGTAACCGTTTCTAACATTTAACTAACAAAAAAGTATTAAAATCTCTAAAAACGTTCATTAAATACAGAAAAATTAAATTTTTCCAAAAACAAAATTTTTTTTTAAATTTAAATAGTTATTTAAATTTTTAATTCAAGTAACCGTTCTTTCAATTACTTTTTGACTTCAAAAGTTAAAATATTTAGCAACATTTGACTTTAAGAAAACATTTCCGCCTTGAAATTTAAGATTTTTGTGTTGGTTACTTAAACTAACTAACGGTTACTCGTAAAAAATTTAAAAAAAACAATCCATTATTAAAGTTTATAATTGTTAAGCATAAAGCTTCGTACAGACGATGGTCAGATATTACAATATTGTCATTTTTCTGACAATGGTGCCATTGTCAGATGCATTAATTTTACACATCTGCCAATTAAAAATGAGCTTACAATGTTCATACAGTTGCAAGACATTTTTAGGCAATTTTAATGACAACATTGTAAGATCTGACCATCGTCTGTACGAAGCTTAAGTTTCCAGCCAAAAATTTTAGTATTTTGTATGTCTTTTTAATATTTTAAACGAATAACCGCCTAAGTCCCAATTTTTTTTCATAATTTTCAATACTTTTATTTCCTAAATTAACATTTTTATTAAAGTTGTAAATTTTTTTAAAGAAACAAATCAATTTTACTTTTGAAAACAAAGATTATTGTTATGGTTACTTTAATTCTAAAAGAGTAACCGTTGCTTTTATAACATTCAACGGAAAAAGTTGTGCAAACAACTCCAAAATATAAGTTCCTGTTTGCTGGGCTTGAATTTAAAACGAATTAATGAAATATTTTGGATGATTACTTAATTTTTAATAGAAGTAACCGCTTAAAACTCAAAATTTAATATAAAAATTTATACTTTTTTATTTAATTATATAATAATTTTTCTAAAATTTTACATTTTAGAGACATACAAATTAGTTTAAGCTTTTTAATTATTAATTTTCTGTATGGTTACTTAAAATTGAAACGAGTAATCGTTCCTTTTTTTAATAATATTTGAAGCAAAGACGGACGGAAAAAAAAGTTGTGCAAACAACTCGAATATTTAATTTCCTATTTGGTGGGCTTGAATATAAAACGAAACCCTGTAATATTTTGGAAGATAACTTAATTTTAAAAACGAGTAACCGCTTAAAAACTTGAAATATATTATAAACATTTCAAATTTTTTTTATAAATTGTTTCTAAAATTTTACATTTTAGAGACAAACATAATAGTTTTAGCTTTTAAGCTTTTTTTGTATGGTTACTTAAATTTGGAACGAGTACCCGTTGTTTTTTTTTTAGTAATATTTGTAGCAAAGACGAACGGAGTATTTATCTTCCTTTTTGGTGGGCTTGAATTTAAAACGAGTTAATGAAATATTATGGATGATTACTTAATTTTAAAACGAGTAACCGCTTAAAACTCAAAATTTAATATAAAAATTTCTACTTTTTTTATTAAATTATTTAATAATTTTTTTAAAATTTTCCATTTTAAAGTTTTAGATTTTAAATTATGAATTCCTTGTGTGGTTACTTAAATTTGAAACGGGTAACTGTCGCTTTTTTTAAATAATATTCGTAGATCCAGTTTAAAAGCAAAGATTGTTAGATAAAAACAAAAATTACATTTTAAAGAGTTTCTCTTTAGAATTTCAAGAGAAATACTAAAATTTTTCCTTTTTAATCGAATAAAAAAAGAAAATTAAATTTTAAACGAATAGCGGGTAATTCGATTTAATAAAAATTTAAAACAATTTTATTTTTTTTCATAAATATTAAAGAAATAGAATATAATTCCATTATTTAACTCTTTTTTTATTAAATTAAAATTAATCGATTACTTATTATTCGTTAACCCGGCTTTTTATTAAAAACTAAAATGTTAAGTAAAATTTAAATTTTTAAGAAGGTTTCTTAATAATTTAAGTTTTTGTTGTTGTTTTAATCCGTTCCTCAAGCACCTTAACTGCAGCTTAAGGATAATTTGTTTTCCATGTTTCAAATCCTCATAAAAAAGAAGAAGAAAAAAGGTAGCAAATGATCATCATGTTCTGTTTGCACATTTTTTCGATTAAAAATGATGGTAGAGGGGTTTTTTTTAAATTTTCTTATTTTTGTTGCTGCATTTGTGGTGTTTGAACACAAAATGTTTGTACAGGCGTCTGTCCCGAAATTTTATCATCCTCATCATGGTGTGTGTGTGTGTAAGTGTAAGCAAACATTTGTATGTGTATGTGTAAATGATCGTAAAATTTTTGTTTGTAGGGTTGTAGGTCTTCATAAATTTTTTGGCAGCAGCAACAACAACGGCAGCAGCAGCAGATGTTGTATATTTAACCGAATTCGTAATCCGGATACCAGGGTTATAAAAAAATTACACACGCACGCACACACACATGTGTCTTATAGTATTTGTGTTAAATGCCCTAACGTGCATGTGGCTCGGAAGAGAATTTAAAACCAGGGATGAATGGTAGCGAATAATGTGCGCTCAAATTTTTTTTCTTTTGAAATAAAGTTTCTTTTAGAGATTTTTCATTGTCAAAGCGTTAATTTTTCTAAGCTAAATTAGATGATTTTTTACCTGTATTTGTGGTACAATAACAATAACAACAACAACAAAACAATTTAAGCAGTTTTTAAAGTCCTATTTACGGTACAGTTTAATTTATTTTTTGGTATAAGAAAAAAGATTGTACTAAAGCGAAATTTGTTGCCAAGGTAATGGTTTTTTTGGAAAAGGGAAATAAAGGGAAAAAGAGATAGGAAGAGAGGAAATTGTAAAGCAGAAAAAGAGATTTCTATTAACATACAATCTTATCTTTTTTATGTTACAAAATTAAAAACACATATAAAAAGTTTGGGGCGGGTCTTTGTTTTGCCAGAAAAGTTTTGGTTATGTTTGCAGTCTAAAACACTTTTTCAAGCCTTTTAGGCAAATCTTTAAATTTAAATAAATGTGGCAAAATTGACAAAATTTGAGGAGGCCACTAAGAAAAAAAAATAATATAAAAACAAATTTCCATAAAAACTAATTTAATTAAACTGGAAAGTAAATTTTACTGTTTCAAATACATAAAAAAATATCAAAAATCTTTAGATTTGAGTCCTTTTTATAAGAATTAATTTTTGCTTTTGGTAACTTTTTATTAAGTCAGTAAATGAAATTTATCTATTTGAAATTAATAATAATAGAAATATTAAAAAATTGAGGCGGGCCATTTTTTAAACGAAAATTTTTAAAAAAATTTTCCCATCTAAAATACTTAAAAGAGTTTTGCAATGCACTAATGCAATTGTACTAATTAAGAGGAGAAATCGCAAAGTTTGAGGCGGGCCATTGAGTATGAGGTATTTTTTGTATTAATCTATCAACACAGATGCTTTAATTTTAAATCAAACTTATTTTATGTACTCTGTCAAGTACAAATAAGTAAAATAGTCATTATTTGTGGCGGGCCAATGTTTGGTTTAAATTTTTTTTGTTAATCTGTTAACGTAGAAATTTTTTTGTTTTAGCAAAGTCCAAATTTCCTTACTTAATTTAAAACACAAACCTTAAGATGACACTGGAATATTTTCCTAAACGTTATTTATTTTGCTGGGATAACCACAAAATCTTAGGAGGGCCACTTTATCGCTGGGATAACCGCAACCTAGATTTTATTAACAAGAAATCTAAAATCTATAATTTAACAAAAAATCTTAGGCGGGCCACTTTTTTGAAAAATTTTTTTAGCCAGTTTAACATTAACTCCTAACTTACTTCTTAGATTAAAATTTAATTAATACTGGCGTTTAGGAAGCCTAAAATAATTTTAACTGACAGCGTAAAGCTAAATAGTAAAAGATTAGTAAGATTTCATTTTTGTCTAAAGGATCAAACAACTTTTTGGTTTGCAGCCAACACGATCTTTAGTTTTTCAGCTTCTAATTTAAATTTTTTACAATATATTTGTTGAGTGACCAACTTTTTAGTCTGTTTGATGCAGCATAAGTTTTGTATGATTTGTATTTCAGAAGACTAGTTTTATGTGTTTAAAACAGTGACGGGCACATTTGCAAGTCCTATATACGCGTGCATAGGAGTAAAAATGCTGCTTGTGTGACGTCGACACATATACACTATAAAATTCTTTGTGTGGTCTGTGACAATGTACGTTCGGCTGTTGCTTTGATGTTATTTCGTCAACACAATCATAAATGTGATGGTATGTGTGTGCCCTTCACTGGTTTAAAAGTTCGTTTGTCTCTACGATAAATTTTGCAAAAATGTTCAATTTTATCCAGGGCTGTGGAGTCGTCCAAAAAGGAGTTCTAACTCCGACTCCAACCGCTGAAATTTTTTATCTCCGACTCTAACCTTGATGCGGAATGTATATGAGACTGGTCCGCAAGTTTTGGGGGTAGTTTGACTCTGACTCCGGTACAAAAACTCAACTCCGATTCTTCAAATCCGACTCCGACTTCACAGCCCTGATTCTATCCATATTTGGTTAGCTGGCAGGGCTTAAAGCTTATGAAGTCGTTGATTTCTTTCTTATAAATTTGTTAATGTAAAGTATATTTAGACTGATGCAATTTAAAGGATTGAGATATCAGCTTAAAAGTGTTAAGTTTGATTATAAGCTTGATCTAATAAATGATCGTTATATGATTATGTTCGATGCTGGTTCGAAGCTCCTAAAGTAGATCATAAGCTTGATTTTCTTAACCACCAAACTTTATTTGTAAGTAAAAAGCATTGCTTGTTTGAATTGGTGAAAGTAAAACGTTACTTTGACTTTCTTTACAATCAAACTACATAAATATATACAAGTTTGATGGAATTTAAGGAAAATTGAACGTTTGCTTAAATCTTGTGAGATAAACTTATACTGAGTTCGAAACAACTTAAGTAATACATGGCACTAGTTTTAAGATCTTTGATTTCTTAGTTACCAAACAAACAAGAAGTTTGATGCAACATTTGTCAAACATGATTTTAGTTTAAAACTCCTCTTTTTTTCAATTGAACTTTAAATTGAACTCCTTTTTTCAAGTTTGATAAAAACCTTTTGTCAAGCGTAAAAAAGGTTTAAAGTCATTTCGTTTTTATTTAGTTGCATCATCAAACTTATCAAAAAGATCAAATAGATTGATGTATGTGATCTTGGTTTGATTAATGTTGCATGTACATAAACTGTTTCTTATTTTTTCTGGTTGTTTATGGGTCATTGACAAGACAAGTACAGTATTACTCGAAAAATGAACTTAAGGTAAGAAGCTAAGGTACGAAAAACCGTTGCAAAATGTTGAAAAAAAGTATAATATGTATTCATTCACGTACATTTTCATTCATACAATTCAATTCAATAATAATGTGAATCATCAGGCAGGACGATGACTGGCAACTGCAAAAACAAGGTGTAGTTTTTTAAAACTTATAAGCCTAAAAACTGAATACGACAGATGCTCTTGAGTTTTTTTCTCGTATTTTTTTTAAATGGCCAAAATTTACTTTTTGCAGCAACTCCAAAAAGGCCATCAATAAAACCTTCTTTATATTACACAAAGTTTTTTTTTTTTTTTTTTTTTTTTGTAACAGCAACCCTTTTGTGTACGTTTTTGGTTGAAAATTTAATCAAAAAAGAAAGTAATTTTTTGGCTAAAAACACCATAAACAGCCACCAAAAAAAAAAAAAAAATAAAGTACGAAATAATACAGCAGGATCATTTTAAAAAGGAAATGACATACTGAAATAATATAAAACGAAATGCAGGATAATAAAGAAAGCATTTCGCCGGTAAAACAAATGTTCATTTAAGCAACAATAAATTTCATTTAACCTGGCCTTTCTTTTTCTGTTCCTTTCAATAGTCTGAACCCTTTTTCGAGTTTTTTTTTTCATCTGGTACAGGTTTTCTCTGCTGTGAGTAGGCCTATAAGGATTGTTACGCCAACTGCTTCGGCAAGATATAAATTAGAACACTTGTACTATCGCTAAAACAAGATCATCTCACAAAATTTGCAAAAAAAAAAAAGAATTTAAGACAAAAAAGCCTTGTGAGTAAAAGGAATTAAAGCAGGAGTGGGAGCAGAGAAAATAAAAATTGTGCAGTTTTACCACACACTGTGAGAAAACTTAAAAATTAAAAAAAAAATTAAAATACGGTAACTAAATCCAAAAATTTTTTTTTTAATTTTTAGGCGGGCTAACTTTATTTAAAGAAAATATAAAGCTTAGGACTTCTATTAAAGGCTTTGGATACAATTTTCTTTACTTTAAACCATTAAATCACAAAAAATTGCAAAGTTTAAGGCGGGCCTGGATTTTATGCAGCAGAAACAGATTAGGCAAACATTTGTGTGTCATTATTGTACTGTAAACGTTGAGAAAACGTTATAATTTACATACAAATTAAAAGTAAAGCAACAAATAAGCGAAATATAGCAAATTTTGAGGCGGGCCAACTTTCGACAAAAAACAATGTTAAGCTTAAAAGACTTTATTCAAAGGTTATTTCAAAGCAAAGACTTCTATCAAAGACTTTAAAGTAATTTTTTTTTTACTTTCAAGAAATTAATTAAAAAAACTGCAAAGTTTAAGATGAGGCAAATATTTTTGGATGATAACTGTACTGTAAACGGTGAAAAAACGTTATAATTTACATTTAAATTAAAAGTATATCAACAAATAAGCCATATATAGCAAATTTTGAGGCGGGCCAACTTTTGACAAAAAAATTCAAGCTTAAAAGACTTTATTCAAAAATAACTTTAAGCTTTAAGGACTTCTATTACAGACTTTGAAATACAACTTTTTCACTTTAAAGCATTAAATCACAAGACTTACAGCCAATCCCACGATGTCACACGTTAACGTTCGCATAGAAAATAACATTTAAAACAAAAACAAATTTTAGAAATTGTTTTTGTTTTAAATGTAATTTTCTATGCGAACGTTAGCGTGTGACATCGTGGGACTGGCTGTTAATAGCGAAATATTGTTAGTTTTGAATCGGGCCACTATTTTCTAAAAAAAATTTTTGGTTTAATAAATAACGCAGGAAAAGTAAAAATTAATAAAAATATAACATATTGATATAAAGATTTAGGCGGGCCAATATTTTTTTAGGTGTTAAAATGTTAAAAAGTCGGAATGTTGTAGGCGGGCCGGGATTTGTTACTTTCTTCATAAAAAAAATGAATGAAAAATTTGATGAACTAATTAAAATATCAAAATTTGGATTAATAATCTACTAATAATTTCAGGTAGGCAATTGATTTTAATTCAATTTTGATTTAGTATTTTGGACATAAAACCAAATTAAAAGATTTTGGCTTAGGATACCACATGAAAATAGAAAAACTTATAACATATTAAAAAAATTTCAGGCGGGTCATTATTTAAGATAACATTTTAGGTCTATTTTTCCAGTTACACAAAACTGTATTTATTTTTGATTGGATTTGTTTACTTAGGAACTTAAATAAAGTAAATTATTGCAACTTTTTAGGCGGGCCATGTTGTGAGTAACAATTTTAAGACCTTTTTTTTTATCCTAAAAAACTATAATTGAGATTTTAAAGCATATTTTTTTTTTAATTAAGCGAAAATAATTGCTATAAATAACCACAAGTTTTCAGGCGGGACATTTTTTCATAAACTTTTTTTTATTATTTATTTTTTAACCTTTAATTTACTTTAACATAAAAATTTGTAGTTTTATAATTTAAATGGAAAAATTTTCTAACTAATAAAATTTTCGAGAGAAATTTCATAGAAAATTAGTCATCAACCAGACTTGCAATTTTCGTTGCTGCAATTTTTTAAGATTCTTCTTTGAAATTGCATTAGTGTCTAGATAATTAAATTCTAGTTTCGCAATTTTTGTATCTTCATCTTGTCTTTCCTCTTCTTCCTTTTATATTTCATATATAAATACAAATACACCTACAGACAACATCAAGTTAAAAATTGTGAGAATTACAAAACAAAACCGAATTGCTGAGTAAATGAAACTGAGTACCCCTCCCCAATCTTCTCATTTCTCTCACCAATATACTCAAGAATTGCTGCGATAAAATTTGCAAGTCTGGACGATGTCTTAAAGTTACTTGTTGCATATTTAAAGGCGGGCTAGAATTTGTGTTACCTCTTTTAAACTAAGGAAACATTTTTAAACTGTTAAAAGAAGGAAAAAAATGTTGCAGGGGGCCACTATTTTTTCCATGAAGTTTAATTTTAAAAGTTTAGATTCGAATTTTTAATGAAAAATGATTTAGTTTTAGAAAAATGAGAAAAGCAAGATAAGTTTCCATAACGGCAATATTTAGCAAATATTTGCTAAGAAATATTAACCCATTTTTCACCGACCAGTGACTTTAAGTTAAACTGGCCTGTCTGAATTTAACAACTTCAAGACTTTTTAAAGGTTTGTAAAACACAATTTCATATTTAAGAAAAAAGTGTTTAAAACCCAAAAAATGGAAACAAGTTATATAAAAATGTTTGGATAAGAATTTCGTAACTTTTAGCAAAAAATTTATTAATTTTGAAGAACTTAAGGCAGACCAGTTTTCATAGGAAGACGTTTTTTAAAAAAATGCTTTATTAAGAAGACTTAAGATAAATTGTAGCTTAAAATTGTGTAAATATACATATGTTTATAACATTTTTAAAATTTTGAGCAGGCCAGCCTTTATAGCTGGCCTGCTTGATATTTCTAAATTAGCGGCTTGTCAAAAGTTTGCAAGCTTCAATTTCTAAGCTCTAAGAAAAAAATGGAAAGTTTCAGGCGGGCCATAATTTATTTTCCATATTATATACATAATTATAATTTAAAAGTATTTTTTAAACATTTTCTTAAAATATTTTGTTATTTATTCCTTGATATTTTTCTCTAAGTGTAATTCATTTTATTCCACAGTAGTATTTAGTTCATTGACCTGACTCAGAATTCTAAAATTGTGTATTTTGTTAGTCTACAGACTCACACACAGAAACGACTAAGCATACAAACAGTTTCTACACATAAATACAGACATATATTTATTTTGGTATAACCTGGTTATGGAAACAATTGAAATTGTTGCTTATGTCTGCGGTTCTTAATCGAAAAAATTAACAAAATTATAGAACACACATACAACTGTGGCAATAAACTCAGTTAAGTAGCTAGTCAGTCAGTCAACTACCAAATGTTTTGTAGGCTGAAAGAAAATAAAAAAATAACTGAAATTTGCTACTTTGACTTGTTTATTTGCCTTAACAATTTTACAGTTTTGTTAACATAATTTTTTCAGTTTTCGGTAATTGATTTTTTTTTTTGGGCTAAAACAGTATTATGCAATTATTTGTAAAACAAAATTTTAAACAAGAAAACAAATTAAGTTGACAACAAATAGATATTTAAATTAGTGCATAAGGGTAGAGAAGCTATTGAAAAAAGTTAGTTATCAAATTTTAAAACAAAATTTATAAGAAAAATCTTTAAGACTGATCCCTTAAAAGTTATTAACACTAAACATAATTAAATATTAGGCGGGCCAGAGGTTGCATTGTACGAAACAGTTGATTTTTTATAAAGCTTTCGATGATCTGTGGGCCAATGTAATTGCCAAATACAAAAACTTGAAAAATTTGAATGAATAGTTTTTTTTTAAAAAATAAGTCACAATATTAAGAATAAAATGGCATTAAAAACGAGACGAGCTAAAAGTTGGATTTTAAGAAAATTAATTTAAATATAACAAAAAGTATTTTAAAATTTTGGGCGGGCGGGCCATATGAAATTTTTTCAAATTATATGAAAAAATTTTTAAAATATTTAATTTATTCAACTAAGAATCTAAAAATGTAGTAAATGGGCAATTAATAAGAAAAAAGTGGTCAATGTTAAGCGGGCCAAAAGTTTCTTGTGAAATTAATAAATATTCTATGTTCATGTCTTGATTTTAAGTAATAACTATAAAAAAAACAGTTAATTTCAGAAAGTTTCAGGCAGACCTTGAATTATTTGTCCTTAAATTTACAAAAGTAAACGAAAAGTATACTTTCTTTTAATAATGGTTAACAATTTTTTATTGATAAACAAAGCTTAAGTTATGTGTCATATATGTTTATAATATAAGGAAATTTTAAAAATTGTTTAACATTATCAGGCGGGCCACAAGCTGGTTTCAGAAAAACTAAAGCATTTTAGTTAATGGTTTGATTCAAAGCAAAAAATACTGAAAATGTTATAAAATCAAGAAAATTTCAGGCGGGCCATGTTAATGTTTATAATATAATAGAAAAATAATAGAAATAAATAGAAATAATATTAAACTTTCTTTTGAAATTTATTTAAAGATGGTGGCAATTTTTATTAATAAACTTCTAAAACAAATTTTAATAAAATAGAAAAATGTAAAATTTCGCAGTAGTTTAAAGCAAAGCACAGGCTGTTTTTGGAAACAACTCTACAAAGTTTGAAGCGGATAATATTTAGTTTTTAAATTCGTTAAAATTTACCAAAAAAAAAAAAAACCGATAAAAAAAATACAATTTTTAAGGAAAAATTCAGGAGGGCCATATTCAGCTTGCAAAAATATCTATTATGTTTAAATAAACTTCTTTACAAGATTTCGAAACATATTTTCCTTAATTATTTTCCATAGATAACAACAAAAATTTGTTCAAAACCCAATAAGTCCTGAAATTACTATCTGTATTAAGGCGGGCCAAAGGTTTTCTTATAAAAAAATTAAGCTTAATTGTTAGTGTATTGTTGAAAGCTAACATTTTTTTAGTTAAGTTAAGTCTAATGTCCAATCTCAGGCGGGCCATATTTGGCTTTTAATAAAATTTCTTTTTCGAGAGATGTTAAACTTTTATGTTTTAAAAACGAATTTTTCCTCATTTTATTACCTATTTTGTAGTTTGTTTTTAAACGTATTGTGAACAAGTTTTTTAAAAGCAAAAAATATGACAAAACTTTAGAAATCTTAAAAATTTCTTTAGAAATAAAGGCGGGCCAAAAGTTGGCTAACGAAAAACCTTATCTTATTTGTTTGCTTTAATTCGTACTAAAAGTTATAAGATAAGTTAAGGACTTAGGCAACATTTCTGGCGGGCCATATTGCTGTTTCTTTTAAATATGATTAAATCGTATATAAAATCGCAGTTTTGTTATTTTTTGAAAAAAATTTCCATATTAAATGCAAATTTTTTAATATTGAAATTTGTAAAGGATTTGAAAATAAACAATTATGACCTTCTAAATATATTTATTAGCACCTCATTTTCAGAATGAAATGTATTTGTTATGCCTTTAAAAAAAACCCTTAAATTTTTTCCCATTTTTTTTTTTTTTTAAACTTGTCATGTGAAGGCAGTCAGCAGAAAAAAAAAATAATTTCAGTGTCAATCAAATATGAAAACTATTCAACAAACATAACTAATTTATGTTACATAATCGATGGGAATCAAATGACACAGATACGACCAAAATTTATAACAAAACATGACATAAAAACTGTTATTCTTTTTATTATTTTTTTTTTTTCCAAAAAAGGCCAAAAGATTTTCAATTTCTAAAAAAAAGAAAAAACCCTGTTTTTGTCATTTTTTTCTGTAAAACCCCTACTAACAAGCTGCTAAAGTAAAGTTTGCCAGAAAACAAAGCTTTTAAAAAAGATACATTTAGGGAGTTTTTTTTTTTGCTAAAAAACCGCCCTTTTTAGAAAATAAAAAAAATTTTCAAAAAATTTCACGGAAATCTCACAAACAAATTCTAAAACAAAGCACCTTAAGAAAAAAACTGTTGCTACTAAAGCACGTGAAAAAATTGATACAATTAAATTTCAAATTCTAAACATTCCATTTTGAGGGAAATATCAGCACAACAACAACATTTGAGGAAGGGGGAAAAAAATTAAAGAAAGCAAATTAGTTGCTAACGATGTGTTTGAAATTTAAACTAACCAACAGATATGAGGTGCATGCAACATGTGTCTTTGTTAAAATAAAACATCATGTTTCTGTATCTATATTGTCCTTGTTTTTTTTCTACATCACATAATTTCTTACCTAAACATTAAAAATTTGTAATTAAAAATCTTTATTTTTTAACCAGAGGGGAGAAAACTCGTTTTTTTAAAAGAAGATTTTTGCGCGTTAAAATTATTTTCCCTTTCAATGTCTTTTTTTTTAACAAACAAAAAACAATCTCTAAACTTTTTTCCAAACCTTCAAAAATACTTAGAAAATTTATTAGATTTCTGGTTATTTTATTATTAAAGCTATCGAAATTTTTAAATAAAAAAAAAAAAAAATTAAATAAGACTCACACCCTTTTTTCTAATCAAAAAATTCGTTTTTATTATATCTGTTCTATCGTATGTCGATCTAATATTATTTTTAAGGAAAAATAAAAGAAAGGATATCGTTGTATGTTAGAAATTAGCTGCTAGTTTTGACAACATTATAATGTTTTATGTGCTCTTAAGACAAGAAACGATGCAAACAAATTCTAAGGAAACATAAAGAATGGAAAAAGAACCGAAAATCTTAAACATGCAGGCGGGCCAGTTTATTGTTTGTGAAATATGGAAACCTTAAACATAAGCTATGCAATACCTAAGAAATTTCCGAAACATATTTAGAAACCACTAGATTTTCAGACGGGCCACATTAAGTTTTATAAATAGAAAAGCTTTTATGCTTGAGTAAAAGAAAATAGAGAAACTAACTAGGAACTTTTTAAGAAATCACACAGATTATTAGCCATGAATCGTTAAGTTGCAGGATGGCCTGGTGTTTGTTTGTGAATTATGGAAATTTTAGAATAACACGTAAAAATTTTACAAAAAATATTGCGAAATCACTGTAATTTGAGGCGGGCCATATTTTAGTTACAGAAATACGAAATATTTCAGGTTTAAGAAATAAAAATATAAAAACTAACAAGAAATTTTTGAGAAATGAATATAAGAAAGCACCAAGAATTCTTAGTCTTAGCATAAACACGTAAGAATTTTTCAAAAAAAATATCGCGAAATCAGTAGAATTTTAGGCGGACCATATTTCTGTAAGGGATGTCTGAAAGCTTTTAAGATACGATTATGAAAAATGAAAAGCGGTTTTGAAATATTTGGAAACTCACGTAGATTTCAGGCGGGCCATAATGTTTTTTTTTAAATAATAGAAAATAAATCTCAAATTCATATAGAAATGACGTATATGGCGGACCATATTATTATTAAAAAAATGTGAGAATATTTAGGTAAAACTTAAAAATATAATAAAATTTAAGAAATATTATTTTTAATTGTTCAAAATTTCAAATAGGCGATACTAAAATTAGCATACAAATTAAAAAAAATAAAGGAATCATATGCCTGATAAAAAAGTTAAATTTTAGGCGGGCCAAAAAGTATTTAGGTTTATATTTAGAAAATTTTTAAGATTATATGATATTATGAGAAAATGCTTGATATTTCAGGCGGGCCAAGTTTTAGCTAAAGAAATAAAGATAAACCGAACTTTAGATATAGAAAATCTTAAAAATATGTAGAAAGTGTTAGGGATTATAGCAGAACTTAGGCGGGCCAAATTTCAGTTACAAAAATAAGAAAGCTTTTAGGCTTCAAAAATAAAAAAATATATAAAATAAATCGAAGCTTCTGAGATAAGAATATCAGAAAACAACAAGAATTCCAGGCAGACCATATTGCTGTAATGGATATATGAAAGCTTTTGAGATACGATCATAGAAAATGTAGAGAAACCCATAGATTTCAGGCGCGCCATAAATATTTTTTTAATGTTTTTTTTGAAATGTTAAATAATAGAAAATAAATATTAAATTCGTATAAAAACGACAAATATGTCAGGCGGGCCATATTATTATTATTCAAAAAGAATTTAAGAATTTGTTAAAGTTCGCAGTGTTATCTTATAAATATAACAGCTTTAAAATCTTAAGTTGTTAGATATTTCAGATAAAAGTTTTAGAACTTATAGACTTCAAATGCAAACATTATGTATTTTGATAAAGTATTTCAATAAATGTTTTAAAAATGTTTATACATTTTTGAGTATTTGCTTAAAAAGTGTGTGATTATTACTTAATATCTTTCTATAGATTTTTACATGGCCCGCCTCAGCTTTCATTGCCTTTAAAAGATTTAAATAAAATGTTAAACAAATTCAAGGAATTATTTTGAAAACTATTTTTTAAGGTACATATTTTTAAAAAATTCTGTCCTTAAATTTGGAAATTACAGTCCTTTAAAGGTATGTTTTTATAGTTGAAAAAAAAAAAAATTCTTTAAAACTTTTGTTATAATAGAAAAAAATTTTTGGTTTTTATTTTTGGGAAAAATTTATGTTAGGCCAAAGTTTAAAGTTTTCTGAAATCAAAATGTGGCCCGCCTCAAATATACTTAGTTAAAAAGCATTTAAAATATTTCGCTTTAAAATCATATATTTTTAAAAAGTTTTTTATAAAATTAAGATTTTTGATTTTTTAAGAATTCTTCAATTTCAATATTCCTTTTAAATTTTTTAGAATTTGTTAGAATTTTTTTGTTTGAATTATTGATTTTGGACCAAAAAATTGGTGTATTTATAATTGGTTTTCATAAATAAAAATGTGGCCCGCCTCAAATTAAGTTAGTTTAAAAACTTTTTTAATATTTTTTTATATCATTCTGATTATCGCTTCAAAATCTTAAATTTTTAGAAACTTTTTTATAAAATTTTCAAATTTTGGACGTGTTTTAAATTTAAGACTTTTGTTTTTCAAGATTCGTTTTGAATTTTCAATAAAATATTTTAATATTTGTTAGAAAAATTGTTTAAATACTATTGGAATTATTTATGTTGGGCCAAAGTTTGATGTACTTTTAAATCGGCTTTCATAAATTAAAATGTGGCCCGCCTTAGTTAAACAACTTTTTTTCATATAATTCTAATTATCGCTTTAAAATCAGAATTTTTTTGAAAATTTCCATTTGGAAGCTCTTTTAAGCTAAGTTTTTTGTGTTTTTAATACTCCTTTAAAGTTTTCAATATGCCTTTCTAATTTTTAAATATTTGCTTAAAAATGTGTTACCCTTTTTTATGTTGGGCAAAATGTTAATGTTTTAATAGTGGTTTTTTGAAAACCAAAAGGTGGCCCGCCTCAAATTTAGTTTCAATTCAATTCAATTTATTTATTTACATAACATGGATATATATTTACATAGTAATAAAACAAATTTAAAGAGTTCAGGCGATAATTATCCTTTTCTACTTAGAAATTTAATTACCAAAGATATAATAATATTATATTTTACATTATATTTTATTTTTTTTTAAGTTTAGGAAAAAGTAACAAAACCTATTTAAATAAAAAAAAAAAAAAAAAAAAAAAAAGTTTTTAATGTTAAGATAAAACTTAAAACTACGTGCTAACTGACAATTGGTTAATGTGTAAATATTCAGAAATTTGACATCTGATATCATAATTGTGAGTGAGCTTCAAAATTCTATTATTGACCATTTCGATACCGTTTATGGAGTGCAATCGTTGAGTCGAATAATGCCGAGGAAGATTGTAAATCATCTTGAGTAGTTTATTTTGACTTATTTGGAGTTTTTTGACATGACAGGTTGCGACATCATTCCACACGGGGGCAGCATAATAAAGTATGGACATAAAAATAGCTTTGAATATTATAAGTTTATTATCTGGACTTAATGTTGACTTTCTATTAATGAAAGAATACAAAAGTCTTGTGACATTATTTATTTTGTTTATGACGTAAGAAACATGTTTGCTAAAGTTAATTTTTGAGTCCAATATTACTCCAAGGTACTTAACTTCAGACTCCCATTTTATAGTTGTGTTGTTATTAATGTTTAAATCTCTTTGTGGGATAAAATAAGAATTTCTTCTGCGAGTGAAGTATATTGCTTGAGTTTTTTGTAGATTAATAAGAATTTTCCATTTCATGAAATATTCTTCTAAATTAATTAAAGCGTTTTGTAGGCTTGCGATGATATCTTCAGCATAAACCCCATGACAGAGAATCGCCGTGTCGTCAGCAAATATAGATGAAGTGCAGTCAAACAATGTAGGAAAATCAGACGTAAATATATTATACAATATTGGAGATAAGCAAGATCCTTGGGGGCAACCCGCTGGAATATTAATTTGCGTAGAGGAGTTCTTGCCTATATAAACTTTGAACGATCGGCCAATTAAAAAGCTCTGTAATATTTTTATTATTTCCGGAGGAAAATTTAGATTAATCATTTTGTACACCAGACCATCGTGCCATACAGAGTCAAAAGCAGACTTGATATCCAACAACACCATACCCGTGGACTTCATAATATTAAAGTTTTGTTTTATTTTAGATTTAATTCTGTATAAAGGATGAGAGGTGTTGTGACCAGTCCGGAATCCGAATTGTTGCGTTGGGAACACCTGATTAACGTCACAAAATTTTAATATTTTTTCCTTGATAACTTTCTCTAGGACTTTGCTTAAAGAGGATAACAAGCTGATTGGTCTATATGATAATGGACACGATGCGTCTTTGTTCGGTTTACATATAGCAATCACTTTTGCCTCCTTCCAACAGTCTGGAAAATAACTATATTTAAGGCAGTTATTAATAATATTTACCAAGCTATGTAACCCTTTTTTAGGAAGTGCCTTTAATATTTTATTACTGATACCATCAATGCCAGGTGATTTTTTTATCTTAAAACTTTTGATTATGTTTCTTATTTTTTCAATTGAAACATAGTAATCATTATTAATAGCATATTGCACGTGTTGGAAAGAATCTATAGCGTTGTTTACCGTATTTATTGTGGTGAAATCACTTAGGCTTGATGAAAGCGTATGGTTTGATTTAAATGTGTTAGCAAGTAATTGACATTTTTCTAGAGCAGTAGAGTAACGAGTACCATTATGTTTAAGAATCGGCATGACATTATGTTTTTTTCGTAGCACTTTTGAAATATTCCAAAAGGGAGAAGAATTTTTATCAAGAGATGCCAAAACATTGCTCCACGATTTGTTTCTTTCAATAATGAGTTCTTGCTTAATTTGTTTATTAAGTCTGTTCATTTCAATTTTATCTGCATTTTCTCTATTCAGCATCCATTGTCGTCTAAAAAAATTACGATTCACGATCATCATTCTGATATGTGTAGGCAGAGGTTTGGTTTTGGGCAAAATATTTCTTTTTGGGACACTTATTTCTGTGGCATTCTTAATTACATTTTTAAAGTTATCGATCCTCGTATTTACTTCGTTTTTATTCATACATTCAGAATCGTATTCTGAAATGTTATTATTAATATGATGTTTGAACTGCGCCCAGTTAGCTCTACTAAAATCGTATACAAGGTTCGTAGTGTGATAATTTGAGCCATAAAGGTTTACTTTAACCGGTAGGTGGTCAGAGGTTAACTCATTCAAAGCAACAGGTTCCGAAAGCTTCATTGGTATATTGGTCAAAAAAAAGTCTAAAATTGATGATTGGTGAGATTGGTTAGAAGGCACATATGTAGGGTCACATGGGTGCTTAATCCAAACGTTGTTGATTTCAATTTTCTGTTGAAGAATATTTCCCCAGCAGTTAGCACGCAAACAACCCCACGATCGATGTCTGCTATTGAAATCACCCCCTAGAATGAAATTGTTATTAGTACGAGTTAGCTTTAAAATGTCTGCAGCAAAGTTGTTCTTTTTAATGCCGTCACGACCAGCGGCCCCACCAGGAAAATAACATGAGAATATAAGAACTGGCCCTTCAGTTGTTTCTAATTTAATACCGATGTTTTCAATCAGTACAGTATTAACAATTGGGATTAAATTATGGCGTATAGTCTTTTTAACAATGATTGCTACACCTCCACCTCTTGAATTTTCTCTATCGTTCCTATAACAATAATATGAATTATTTCCAATCGAAACTTCTGATGATAACATTGTCTCTGATAGTAAACAGATGTCTATATCGTGTCTTAATAAAAAATCAAATAATTCAGTTTTTTTGTGTCGTATGCCTCTCGCATTCCATATAATCATTTTTGTTGTTCTTGTTTGATCCATTATGACGATAGAAATTTATGAGCAATACTTGACACCACTTCAAATTGGTCAAGTTTTGTTTTACAAGCTTTTAACTTTTGAATTAATTCAAGTGTTATATTTTTGATATCATCAAATGAAAACAAGTTATCATTAGTATTGTTATTTCTTAAATTTGACCAGTTATTATTTACAGGGGTTTCTTCAGCATGAAGAGCTGGAAACTGCGACCTGTCAGAGTTTTGCGGCACAGACGGAACATTAGTTTGACGGTTTGCATAATTACGTTGTCTAGGGGCTCTAGCATTTTGAGTAATGAAACGTTGTTTCATATCTATGTATTTTTTACGACTTGGGCAATCAGGCGAAGTAGATTTATGTGCTTGTCCACAGTTAGCACATTTAAGTATATCTGATAAACATGCAGCGGCATTATGCTCACCTGAGCAATTTGAGCAAAAAATTTTAACAGCACAATGAGTCGACCCATGGCCGTACATCTGACAATTATAACATTGAGTTACCTTGTTCTTCCTATTTCTGTGAAATTCCCATTTAACTTTTAAATGGTCTATAGAAGAGTATTTTTGTCTAAGCTCTTTAAGAGTTGTGGATTGTCGTTTAAAATATACAACATAAAAAATGATTTGTGTATTCCCTTGGCCGGGTTTTTCTATCATTTTGCAGTCTGTGCAATCTAATCCCATAGTAATTAATTTACACTTAAGCTCAGATAAATTAACCTTATCAAGGCCAAAAAGTAGAGCTTTATATGGTCTGTCACTTTTGGTGGCATAAGTGAAGAATTCTAATTGTTCAACTTTAAGCATTTTGCCTATATTTTCAACATCAGTTTTAGTTTGACAAAAAAGTTTCAAACCAATCGAAATTTTTCTAATTGCATATTCTGCAACTTTTGATTTTTTTGCATAGCTCATGTAGTTTATCAATACTACACTTAAGTATAGTAAGAGGTGGAATTATTTGCTTTGTTGTTTTAGCAACTAATATTTCATTATTGTCATCATCCAATGTTTGGAGTGGCTGATAGTAGTTATTGTTATTGTTTGTAGCGGTACTACCGCTAACAATATTTTTTGTTTTTCTCATTTTAGCTTGCAAATTGAAAGCAGTAGCATCATATTCGCGACCACGTTTAATTGTTGTTTTTTTTTTTTATTTTTATTTTTTAATTTATTATTATGTTTACTTATTCTCAAATTTAGTTGTTTTAAAAACTATTTGTATATTTTTTTACCTAATTCGTTTTAACGCTTTAAATTCATAGTTTTTATTGACTTTGGTTTTAAAAATTTGTCTAACATTTTTTAAACTTGTAGGATTTTTGTTTTTTAAGATCCTTTTAAAAATTTCCATTTGCCTTTTTAATTTTTCAATACATATTTGTTAAAAAAATGTGTTACCCTTGTTAATGTTGGGCTAAATGTAAGTGTTTTTTGTTATTGTTTTGGAAAGATCAAAAGGTGGCCCGCCTCAAATTTAGTTGTTTTAAAAACTTATTTAATATTTTTTTTTATTAAATTGCTATTTTCGCCATTTCGACTTTGGTTTTTAAACTTTGGCTAAAATTTGTTATTTGTTTTTGTTTTTTTGTTAAGATCCTTTTAAAATTTTCTATATTCCTTTTTAATTTTTCAATATGTTTTTGTTAAAAAAAATTAATTTTTTTTTTTTGGAATCATTGATGATAATGGTTTTTCGAAAATCAAAAGGTGGCCCGCCTTAAATTTAGTTGTTTTAATAACGGTTTTTAAATTTTTTTACATAATTCGTTTTAATGCTTTAAATTCATACATTTTTCAATTTTGTTGTTTAAAATTTTTTAAACCTCTAGAGTTTTTGTTTTTTTTTTAATCGTTTTAAATTTTTCTATTCTCCGTTTTAGTTTTTCAAAATGTTTTTTTTAATTAGTATTGTTGTTATTTTGTTGAACTATTTATGGTTTTTAATCCAAATTTTTAATATTTTTAATTAGGCTTAAGTTCATGAAATGTAATTTTTATTAAATTATTTTTGTGAAGAAAGGAATTTTACAACATGAAAATTAATCAAAACTGTTATTGATAATCTTTCATTCTTGACGTGGCTCGGGCTCGAACCCTGGCCGGCAGGTTACCATGACATGTTTCGATCGCAACCACTCGATCTCCTCAGATGGATTTGCCGTCTTACACTCGCAGCCATCGACGACTGCTGACGTCACTAGTCAAACATCAATCCTTAAACCAAATTGTGTTTTAACATTTGGTAGATCGAAATTTGCTTTTCCTGAATGATTATCCATCTTAATTGATTTTACATGTTTTTTCCTTTACTTCTGTTTTTTAAATTAAATTTCATAAACTTAAGCCTAATTAAAAATATTAAAAATGTTTTTTTTTTTTTAAATTGAATTTGTTTTGGAGTTATTGATGTTGGGCCAACTATGAGGGTTTTTATAAATGTTTTTCAAGGTGGCCCGCCTAAAATTTAGTTGTTTCAAAAACTTATTTAATATATTTTTATTAAATTCGTATTATCACTTTACATATTTTGTAAAATGTATTTAAAATTTTCGCATTTAGGAGTTCTCTGAAAGTTAGATTTTTGTTTTTGTAAGACTCCTTTCAAAATTTTAAATATTTCTTTTTAATTCTTCAATATTTGTTTAAAAATGTGTTTAAATTTATTGCTCACAGCAGGCTATTTTTTAATGTTTTTTTTTGCTTCTTAAAAATTCTTAAGAAAAAAGGGTCTTCAAAAACACCCTGATTAGGGGTGCATCTTTAATGAGTTTGGGCTATAAGAACGAGAAGTTTAAAAGCATGTTTTTTCGAAACTAAATTTATGAAATCATTTTTGCAAAATATTTGCATGTGTGCTATTTCTAGCACTTAAAATTTGCTATACAAACAAATTTTTTGGGTGATCTTTTTTTTACCAAACGGTTGACAATCAAAAGTTACAAAAAAATCTATAGAAAAATAAAAAAAAAGTATTAGAACGTGCGAAAGATTTTTTTTTTTATTTAAAGGATATGAAAAAAAATTGAGGGTTAGTTTTTTTTCAAAAGATAAAAACATCTACAGGAATTTAAAAGGCAAAGAAAAAAGGAAATAGGAAAAATTTTGTTATTTCAAAAACACTTTATGCATGTTTTAGAGGCGTGATAAGTACAAGCAATTGTGGGTTTAATTGGCCTCATTAAGACGATGAAAATTGTAGATTTAAAGAAAAAAGTTGAGGAAAAAAAAAAGATTTAAAAGACAGGAAGACAACTATGAATACTTATTTTAGAAAAGACAGAAGGAAAGAAAACTAAAAACTAAAAAATAAAACTTAAAGTAAAAAAGGAAATAACATTTTTTAAATACCTTGAGGTGCCAGCACCTTCCATTTGCTGTCGATCTAAAGGTGGATCGAAAATTTGTTCACGATCCTCTTTTGACAATTCCAATTCGGCAAATTGATCCAATTCTGAAGCCATTTTTTTTATTTGGTTTTAAAAAAAATTAGTTTTACTTTTAAGATAAAATAATAAATTTGGAAATTTTGTGTATGTTTTACAAAAAGAAACGTTTTTTTTTTAAGTTGGAATGTTTTGTTTTAAAATTTAGATTTTTGGTTTTGTTTTTGAAGAAAATTTTGAAATTTTTTCAAAAATTTTGAATTTTCGTTTTTGAATGAAAAAATCCGGATTTTATTTTGTCAATTTGCCAAAAACCTATAACGAAATAAAAAAAAGAATAGAAAATTAAAATAAATTAAACATAAAATTGAAGAAAATTATAAAAGTTTTGTAATATTTAACCAACAGGGATAAAGTATTAAGGGGTGGAGAGAAAAATAGAGGGGAAGAGAGGTATAGATATCGATTTTCTTATAAATTATAAAAAGTTTTGTCTCGAACATTCAGTTCTTTGGCAGTCCTTTACAACAAATTCATTTAATATAAAATTTTTGTTTCAAACTTAGTATGGCCCGCCTGATAACTTGCTCATTTTTTAAGAACTTTAAAATTTTTTTTTTAAAAAATAAATTAGGGCACCTCTGGATTGGATTTGTATTGTTTATTTAGTTTAAGTTTTAATTAAAGTTAATTTTTTGGCTTTAAAAAAGAAAAACTTCGTTTTTGCTATAAACCTTTTATGGCCCGCCTAAAAATTTTTTAACTTTTAAGGAATTCTGAAAATATTGTTTCAAATTTATGTTGGCCATCCTCCAGTAATTAGAGTTATTTATGTTTAACCTTAAAATTAAAGATTTAAGACGGAATAATTGAGTTTTTTTAAGCAATTTTCTAAAACGAAATCATATTTTTCACTTGAAACTGTTTATGGCCCGCCTGAAAATAATATCTTTGTAAAAAAACCTTCAAAATATTGCTTAGAAATCAAAATGGAGTATCTAAAGAGTATAGTTTTTTTTTTAGTTTCTACCCCAAGTTTAAGATTTTTGCTAAATTTTAAATGCTTTTTAAGTAAATTTCATATAGTTATGTTATTTTCTACTTATTTTCTTATGGTCTGCCTGAAAACTTGGTTACTGCTAAAAAAATTTGAATATATGGTTCGAAATTTAAATTGGTCATACCGATAGCTAGAGGCAGGATTTTATCGACCATATAATAAGTGTTCCATTATTACAACTTTACTTTAACCTACCAGGTAGGATGAAACATAATCAATTTTATTGCTCACTTTAGGTTAAAGTAAAGTTTTCATAATGGAACACTTTTTATAAGGCCGGTTTAAGTCTACTTTTAGCTATCGGTAGGTTGTGAAAACAGGCCTTAGAAAGAATTTTCAAATTATTTGTTTTGCAATTTTTAAACCAAATTTAGCAAACATATAAATTGCATATGGCCCGTCTGAAAAACAAAGAAGTTTTGCAAAATTTTCAAAATTGCTAAGAGTTTTATTATTTCCAAATTTCCTATGGCCCGCCTGATAAATAATGAATTCGTTTAAAAATAGGAGTGTACATTTTTCGCTTGCGAATTTAAATTGAAACAGCAATAAAAAATTCGAATTTGTTTTTGTTTTTCATATGAGGGGCTTAAAGAACAATGGGTTAAAGTGACTTATGTTAAATAATGAGACAAAAGCGGTTATTTTGCTTGTGCTCCAAGCGAAGCAGGTATTTTAATGTCAAGTGCTTGAATTGTTCACCATATCTAGCGTCCGGATGAGAATCCTACATTCACCTCTTGTGGTCTGAACAACTTCTCCAAACTTCACCTATAAATCCATATGTAAATTCAGTTTTAGAAAAAGGCACTTAAACCCTTTGTGCTTTAAGTTCCTCATATGAAGTCAGTAACTCTATTCCATCGAAATCTTAAATTTTTAAAAAAATTTTTAGCTGATAAAAATAAACAAATTTTATATGGCCCGCCTGAAAACTAGGTAATTTTTTTAGAATTTTAAGAATATTGCTTAAATTATCGATTGTCTAATTAACAGGTTATTTATTCATTCAATGCTTCGCAATTATTTAATAATTTTGACCTAGTTTTGGCCCGCCTGAAAGATTATGTTTCTTCTCAGCAAATTTTGACTCCTAAAAAGTTTACAAAATTAAAAGGTTCCCAGTCAGTTTTTTTTTTTGAAATGTTTCTCCTTTTTTTTAGACGTTTTTTGTTAGAACAAAAAACTGGCCCGTCTAAAATTTGTTGCGATTCACTTGTAACTATAAAATTTCATTAGGTTTAAGGTCTTTCAGATATATGATTAAATTTAAACGTTAGGTTTTTTCTATTTAATATTTTTTAAATCTAACATTGGCCCGCCAGAAAGTTTCTTAAGATATTTAAAACAAGCTTTCATATTTACAGAAAACCAATAAAAACTAAGATATTTCGCTAATACCCAGGCAGAAATTACGACTCTTCTAAATATTATGTACCGCCACAACCCTGTAAATACAAAATTGTGACTCTACCAAAAATGTGGTACCATCTCAACACTGTAGATACAAAATTACAACCTTAGGCACCTATTACGGTTTACAACTCAACTCAGTTGAGTTGTAATAAATACAACTGGATGTGATTAGTTGTAATTTTTGTTATGTTTTGTTCAACAAAGTTGAGTTGTAAACCGTAATAGGGGCCTTAGTTTTTTAACACCGTTCTAAAATTAGATTCAAAACCGGTACAATACCCTAAATACAAATATACGACTTTAGTTATTTAAAGTCTTATTTACTATAAAACTATACCGCTACAATACTGTATATACAAGAATTAAACCATTATTTCCTAATACCGGGTTTATAATAATTCTATACCGCTACAACGCTGTATATCCAAAAATTTAGTCTTATTAATTTAATAGTGTCGTATTAAAATGAAAACACAAAAACTATTTTAGGTTAGAAAATATACAAATTTTTGCTTGTTTATTTAGCGAATTTATATTTGTTACAATATTGAAAATAAAAGTTGGAAGACGGTTGTGACTACGTTGTTAATTCGTGAATCCAACATTGTAAATTTAAATTTACAGTACTGTGACAACAGTAAAAAGAAGAGTCGGAAGACGCACATTTGGCGTTATCATTGTAATATTGTGACAACATTGTTAATTTGGTAAACAGAACCTTGTATTGATATTGATAGTACCCCCTGCAACTTCGGTACAGCGTCGTGGTGATTGTCTTTTTCTGCCTGGGTATACTCAACTTTGGCTACTTCTTATTAGAGGACCAAAGGAAAATTTCTAAAAATTTTTTAATTCAAATTTTAAGAACAAAACTCCGTTCAAAAGTATTAGTTTTAACTAATTCATCATATGACCTGCTTAAATAATTCCTAAAATAATAAAACCCTTGCTTTCGCCATCATTTTGAACCAACGATAATTGGAAATGACCCGCTTGAAAACTTGTCAAAATATATTTTTTGTATTGGAAATTCAGTTAAAAATAATAAAAAAAATCTAACAATTCCCATAAAATTTGGATATTTAGTTATTTTAGAAAATGGCCCGCCTACAACATCTTAAGAATATTTTACTTAAGTTTTTAGTTTTCTTTAAAACAATTTTAAATACATATATCGATTTTTAACTAATTAAGGAATTGGCCCGCCTGCAAACTTCTGCAATTTACAAAAAAAAAACTCCAAATAATCTAAAAAAATTTTCCCAAAATTTGGATTTTTAAACAATTTAGAAAGCGGTAGGCTTTGCAGTTTTTTTTAAAGAAATATTGGGCACAAAATGTTTGTTAAAAATCGTTTAAGTTACTTGTTTTTTATATGGCCCGCCAAAAAATTTTCAAATTTCTATAGTTTAAGATCTATGCATAATTAATTCAAACTATTAATATTTTTGAAATAAAATCTTTGCGATCCATAATTTGGGTCTAATTTGTTTTTTTTTTATGTGGCCCGCCTGTAACATTTTCAATTTCTAGAAATTTTTAAGGTTTTTTGAGTTTATTAAGTTAAAACAACTTAAGGAAATAGATTTTGCTTTTACTGTCAATAATTTCCTGCTTGAAACCTTCAATTTTACTGATTCTTATAAAAGAAGTTTTAGTTCACTCGATTTTAATGAGGCCCGCCCGTCTGCAGATTTTGCCATTATTTTTAAAGCTGTAAGTGGTATTTACTAAAATTATTAATACTTTAGAAATACAAATTTGGCCCGCCTAAAATTATTTAAAGTTGCCTTAATTTGTCAAATACTGTCTAAAAGCTTCCAATTTTCTAAAGGTTTCCTTTAGTTTTTTTTTTTTTTAGCTTTATTTACATATTTCAAATAAAAAATTGGCCCGCCTTAAATTATCTCTATTTTGCTTATTTCTTAAATCTTCTTAATTATTTTTATAGGTTTTATTTTTAAACTATGGCCCGCTTGAAATGTGGTAGATTTTTATTAAAATAAGTGTTTAAATAAGAAGTTTTTTATATGGCCCGCCTGAAAAATTTAAGATTTGCTCATATATTTTATATTATATTATTTTATATCGCACGCCTTACATTTTTTTAATTTCTCAACATTTTTTTTTAATGTTTCCTACAACTCACATAGCTTCATTATACATTTCAAAAACCAGGCGAATGCTACCTGAGTTGCACCAAACTTCCAAAAGACAGAGCATCTTCGAACTTCATTGAGTTCAAAGTTTTACCTCAGTACTTAATTGGGAGTCAGTAGCTCCCATAGTGCCAGGACCGGTCTGACTATTGGTAAGGGATCCGTTAGAACGCTTCTTGCGAGAAATGCTTCATGTCGTTCAGGATGTTTGTCATTGCGGAAGCCTTGCTTTCCTTGGGTTGGTTTTCAGTAAGTTGTTCCCCTTCCGATGGGGGAGTGCCTTTTTCAAGGCATGAGCTCACAACGAAGATTGGCTTTATTGACGAAGAGATACTTTCGGAGAACGCGTAGTGGTTGTGCCTTAAATCCAAAGCCGCTGGAAGGGTAACATTCACGTGGAAAACTGATTTAACATCCTTGTGGGAAAGTTCGGTCTGTGGATGGCTCTAGGTGCTATTGCTATTCAACTGAAGCTGCTTGGATTGATGAATAGCAGTGGAGTTTAGATCGGCTCCTTAGCAAGGGTTGGGTGTATAATTTTTTGTGGATTAAACAATCGAAATTGCTACCTGTGTGTTCAAATGATTATTCGCTCACACAGGCGCATTTGGTATGTGCTTAATATTAACACACCATGTGGTTGCGATCCACCAAGAGATTATGCCATAGTGCAAGTGCTAATGTAAATCGTTTTTACGATACAGTTCTTGCGAAAAATGCTTTCTGACTTGCAGGAAGATTGTCTTTGCGTATGTTCTACTTTTCTGATATTAAGTACTTCCAAGATTTCACTTTCGGTCCATGAAAGCTTGATTTCACAATTTAAGTGCAACGATTTTATGATTTTTTTATGAAGGTACACTTTCGGGGATACCTTGGCTTGAGGGAGGACTATCCGTAGGTGTTGTGCGTGTGCTCAACATCTGCTGCTGGAATATTTCCAAAAGCAGCGGAGGTTCCTTAACGATGTGCTTCCTTATGTGTGCTGCTTGCTCTCACACTCAGGGGCGGTTGGCAAACGCATTGTTTGTCAATTTTTTTCAAAAGTTTCGAAACGAAATAGTGGCCCGCCTGAAATCTTTTGAATTTCTAAAGATTTTTTAACAAAATTGTTGAAACTGTTTAAAACGAATTCATGGCTTGCTTAAAATCTGAATAGATATTTTATTTTTATAAGCCAACATTAAAATTTAAAGGTTTTAAACTTATCAATATAAAGGAAATCGATATTAAGTTTATACGAAAAGTAAAAAATCTCCTTTTTGAAATACTTTTCCTTAACTGTTGTGTTTACAACTTCTTTATGTTTCCATTTGTAGCCCGCCTGGCATTTACGTAATTTTGTTTAAGCTTGAATCCTTTATTTTTTTCTAATCAATTCCCAACCACAAAAACTCCCTTTAATTTCACATCTCACAATATAAAGTAGTTTAAAAAAACTTAATTTATATTCATGTCCTTTTTCTTTTACGCTTTTTTTTCTTTTGACGTAACCATTTATTGTCATCTTTCAAGTGTTTTTTAATTTCTTTTAGCTTTTTTTCGAATTTCATCCTTGTTCATTCAATTGTCTGTCATTTTTCCATTTGTTGGTCTTTTTTTCTACAATTTTGTTTTGTTTGAGCTGTTTTTTGTTTTCTCTTTGTAATATTTTTCACTTTGACATGTAACATGTGACATTTGTTAATGTTTTAGGTCAAACAAATTTAAATCAATAAATTGATTTTTACTCATTCAGAAATAAATAAGAAAAAAGCCTGTTTATTAAGGAAAGAAAAAAAATTCTGATGTCAAAATTATGTGGTTAAAATGACAAGTCATTTGTGTTTTTTTTTTAATAGATAAGTACCTATTTTCGCTCTCCTTAGGAAGTTAAGTGGTACAATTTGTTTAATGAAAATGGTTAATGAGGTAATAATAGCGAGAGGAATACTTATGTTGGCAGAAAACTTAATTTACACGTTTAAAAGATAAATCCAAATCACAAAATGAAACAAAAAAAATCTAGAACACTCTTTAAATCTTAAAATTTTTAGGCGGGCCATAAAAAAGTCATTAGAAATATATAATTCTCAAGTTAAGTACATAATTTTTGAAATTTTTAAAAAAGATGCTTGCTTTTACAACCAGTTTTCCTTAAACTTTAAGACAGGCCAAAGATTTTATTCTAAAAATTTCAATAATTTTAACAAATTACTTGCATTTTTTTAATTATCCGTTCAAAATCTTCAGAAGGAACCAATATTTTAGGCGGGCCATATAAAAACTCCAAAGGAAAATTATAAAATAAGGAATTTTTAACTCATCTTCAAAGAAAATTTCTCTAACTTCTTAAGATTTTAAAAATATGTCCCTTAAATGTTTAATTGAGCCCAAAAATGAGTCTAAGTTATGATTTATTAGGAGTTTAGTTTTGAAAACCCTAAAGATTTAACAAAATAACTCCTAAAATTTTTTATAATCTTAAGAAAATTAAAAGACCTTAAGACTCGTCCGTATTTTTTTGGCGTTTTTTTTTTGTTGTTTATTAGAGGAAATTTATTAAACTTTAAGGCTGGGCTTTTGAGATCTTAAGTAAACTAGGTTTAGTTAATCTGACAACAGATTTGTGCCGCCATTGCCTAGTTTGTACTCAAAATTTTGACGGAACAGCTTAGTTTTGCTTAAAATTTTGGTCTTAAATCAAATAATAAACAACAATTCCATTTCGCCGGAAAAATCCTAGTTTCAGACTATGTTAAACTAAGTTTAAAATTAATACACATCTCTAAAACCCGGCCTAAAATTTTTCAACGGAATATCGAAATTAAGAGTTACTTTAATATTTGTAAATTTTTGTGAAGAAATTTAGTTTTTAAGGAGGGCCATTTACTGCCAAAAGAAAAAAATGTATTTGTAAACCAGTGATTCGGGTTCTTAAAAGTCCACTTTTATGTTTGCTTTCTATTTCAGGTGGGCCAGGATTTCTCAGAGATATTAAAATACTTTTTCATTTACAGCCATACCTAAACAAGAGCGGAAAGCGTTTTCTAGCTGTCAAAAGTTCTCATGGCCATACAATTTGTATGAAGCTTCTCTAAATAGCGCGGCGTCAACGCTTTGCAATTGGAAAATCCGATTTTGACAGCGCGTTAAATAGTGAAGTTGGTCGCTTTTGTTAATGAATAATGGCAATTTAGCTGTTTTTTGTCAATCTATCGGTTTTGTCTCTTCTTTTTATTTCTATTATGTGGGTTTTATTAAACAAGAAAGTTAACACGACTGTTTGTGACACAACGTTCACACTCTTGTTTAGGTATGGCATATCAGCGTTAAAGCTAAGCGGAAGAAAACGTTTTGCCTTCCACTCTTTTTTAGGTACGGCTGTTAGGGAGTATTATTTCTGGCTGGAAATCGTGTAAAAGTACTTTTCGAGAGTACTTTTTTCTAACTTAAGGCATAGAAAACGATGAGAACGGACCCAGCGGTAACTAGAATCAGTAAAGAGGCCTAATAGAAGGCCTTATTTAGCAGTCACAAGCAGTCAGAAGCCCTTCTCGCCGCATTCCATACTTTTTTATTTTTTACACAGGTTGTCATTGGGCGCAAGGCCTTCCACACTTCCTTTAAAAACAACTTCGATCCCTTCCCAAAGAAGGGAGTAAGGAAGGTCACTAAAAATAAAAAGTAAATAAAACTAAACACCTTCCTTTTTCCCTTCTCAAAGAAGGGAGTAGCGAATGTGTACTGAATATTTCAGAAGGTCTTTTAAAAAGAAGTTTATGCCTTCTAGAAGACATACTTCTGAAGGCAGGATATCATGCGAATCGAATCTTTTAGAAAGGAGTATAGAGGCCTTCAAAAAGGCCTGCCACTTGCGGTCCTTTCAATATTTACCGCTGGGGAAAGACATTTGTAAAATAAACCTAACTTTATGATTGTGTTTGTAAGAAATGTGTGTATTTTGTTGTTGTAACTTCACACATACTGAATTTAAAGAGAGAATTTATAATTTCGTAGTTTCTCTGTGTCAAAGCGAATTAAACTACAGGTTGTGTCGATACTAAAACAATCCAAAAACAACATAGAAGTTTTTTCATTGCATTTTTAGTGTTTACGGTTCGAAATGTCAACCATTTCTAACAAACGAGAGTAAATTGGTTCGAACAATCAAAAGGTGATCCCATTCAGTAGCACCTGTAGTTGAATTCGCCTTGTTCTATGTATTTTTGGCTTAAGATCATACAAATTAGAAATTTTCAAAATTATGGTCCTTCGAATTAAAACAATTAAAGAAATTTCGTAATATCTTCTGAAAATTTTAGAAGTTCAATAATCATGATGAATTTGACAACAAATTAGAAAAATGTTATGAAAACTGGCAATTTTGAGATTTTTTTTAATATTTAAGCAAATGTAATTTTTAAAGTACTTTTTTAGATTATGATCTTCAGAAGCTTGCAAATTAGTTCGATAAAAAATTGGTGATTTAAGGGGGTTTATAGCAAATTTTGAGAGACTTTAAGTCGTTTCTTGGGACAGAGCAAAATCAATTCCGGAAAAGGTAAATTTTTTCATATACATTAAATTTTTTTTGTTTAAGAATTTGGAAATTTTGGGTCTTTGACAGAAATTTTAAATAAATAGGGGTATAGGAAATAAATCGAACTAATTATTTTAATAAATTTTTACTTTTTCGAAACATGTACTTTTTATTTAGGGATAGCCCTAGCCTACCGGATAATGAGCTAGTGTATCAGCGCCGATTCCAGCCAGAGACTCTGGTTTCCTGCAGACAAGCGTAGAGCTTTCGCGGGATAAGCTTAGGGAATTAAAAAAAATATAAGCACTATTTATGTAATAAATTTTGAGAATTTGGGAATCTTTAAAGGAGAAAAAACAATTATTTCTATGGTTTGTTCTCTGATTTAAAATGTACTTTTATGTATTAGATTTTGATCCTTCGAATCTTAAATATTTGGATTACTATGAAATCAACTTTAATTATAAACAAAAATTTTAAAGACTTCCCCCATATTTATTTTTATAGTTGGTAATAAGACAAAGTTGTTAACTGTACTTTTTTATGGTCCTTTGATTTTACAAATAAAGAAAACTTTGTACTGAAACAGGTATTGGAGAGGTTTTATAGAATATTTTTTTTTAAGATTTTAAGCTGACTATTGGAAAAAAATAAAAATCGAAAAAGTTTTTTCTTAAAGTTATGGTCCTTTGAATCATGAATCTTAGTGCTGGTTCACACTCTTCAAGTTTTAGTCGTTAAGTCTTGAGCTTTTAGGAGAGAAGGGAAAAGAGAATGACATTAGTTTCCTGTCTCTCCTAAAAACTCAACCCTTGACGACTAAAACTCGAAAAGCGTGAACCTGCACTTATAACATTAAAACACTAGCTCGGCTTTGTGGCGTGGCTAAACAAAGTTTTACAGGGAACAAATTAGCTTAGACCTTCAATCCAATGACTACTCAAGGCGAATTGACTAGAAGGTGAGGTCAACTCTACAACAACACTGCTTCTGTGGTCGGGTTGTCAAAAATACTGCTAGTAAAAAAATAGGTTTGTTTACATAAAAAACTAGTTTGTATACAAACTTTGACAAGTCGACCACCGAAAAAAAACATCATATCTTGACTTGACCCCACCTTCTAGTGAATTCGCCTTGTGACTACTAAATAAATTGGGAAGATGAAACTGTGTTTCATTTTCTGTGTCAATGTGCGGGAACACGTGCATACCTTGGGAAAAAGTGTTAATCTATCTGGATAACAAATACACAAAATGTTTCTGCCTATGTCTATTATAGACTCTGAAACCATCATTAGATGGTCATTAGAAAGGTAATTTTGTGAAGATGATTTTAGGATATATATTACGATATAGGGCCACGAGGTGAGGTAGGGGGCAATTTCCGCCTTTCCGATTTTATTCAGCAGATTTGAGTGAAATTTAAAACTTAGATAGATCCCTATTTAGACAGACACATAAGCTATAGAGGGAGGGAATCGCTGTAACACACGCCGGGTATCCGCTGGTCTGAGACGGAACGAATTGCTTAGAATCTGCGGTGACATTTAAGAAGTTTATAGCTACTCTCTGTGATGGGCTTTGGCGCTGGATATCCCAAAGCGATCGCTGTAGGTCCAAAGAAAGCTGTATTTGTTGAGGGCTTCACATTGAACCTAAGCTAACTTAGGTCCTTTGAATCCTAAATAAAATTATGTTTTTTAATACCAAAAATTTGGGGGGATTTTTATACATATTTTTGAGAATTTTTAAGTTTATTGGTAGGAATAGAAAAAATTGACAAATTTCATTTAATTTTTTTGTAAAAATATTTTCAAGAGTCATTTAAGGTCAAGGTTTTACGAATATTAAATATTGGAATTATAATCAAAATTTTTCGAATCTTAAATATTTGAATTATAATGAAGTGAATTAAAGCGGTCCTTAAAGAATTTTCTCATTTTCAGGCATAGATTTGTTAAGTCCTTCGAACCGTGTTTTTTGAATTTGTATTTTAAATTGTAGCCCAACACTTTTTGGTGTAGGGTATCAGGAAATAAACCTTTTTTTTAAATCAAATAACAAAACCTTGATATTTTTTCCTTCTACTTAAATTCACAAAAAATTAAAACAGAAGAAGAGAAGAAGTTCTTCTAATAAAAAAAAAAAAACTAAATCACATACATAATCTCTAAACAAATGGAGAACATGAACAACAACAAAATAACAATGAAATGGAAACAAAAGAAATCCGTAAAAAACTATAACAAAAAGAAAAAAAAAAATAAAATTAATTTAGAAAAAAAGATTTGTTGGCAAGTGAGAAAAAAAGTTTTTTTTTGGTTTTTCGGGTTTGACGAAAACACAAATACACACACACACACACTCAGAAAACAACCTTTAAAAGAATTAAACAATAAAAGTAACTGCAAAAAGGAATGAAAAAACAGAACCGTTTAAAAAGGAAAAACGAACAATGGAAAGAAATGTATTAGAAAATAGAAGCATAAAACATAAATTGAATAATGACAAAATGCGAAAGAGCAAATATTTGTAATACATTTAGGAGCCAGAGGGACAGAGAGATAGTTAGAGGGTTAAAGAAAAAAAAAAAAAAAAAAAAACAAAATTACAAAGAGAGCTTGTTTAGAGAGTATAACTGAGAGATTAAGACCTTTAAGTTAATAAATTATTATTTTTTTAGGAACCTCCGGCATAAAATTGAAGCAAAAAAAAAAAAATGTGTTAAATTTGAAATAATTAAAAAAAAAAACTACAAAAAAAAATTTACGCTAAGAAGTCAATAATCTCATAAAACATTGTAGCCAGTTAAAAAATCATAAAAAATTATAGTATTTTAATCTCATTTTTTTTTAAATATGAATGACATAGTACGAACACACATACGTACATACATACAAACATACTTAAAGCTAATTCGAAAATTTTGGAATGATTCGAGAAGATTTTTAGAAAATCGATGATGCCTTCTGCTTACCCCATAATCCGAGCCAAATATTAATATTTAAAACTTCAAATTAAAGTTTTACAAATTATTGGTACTAAAACATTTTGTTTAAAAGCCATCTTTTTAATTTTTAGACTCGTTTTAAAATTATAGCTTAAACTGGGCTTAAAATAAAGAACTATACTTATGTATCTCCTATTTCGAAACAGAGTTTTAACCGACTTTATTTAATTTAAAGCTTAAAGCTTGAAACCAAACTTTAAAGTTTAACAAACTAAACTATAAACCGTTGGCTTAAAATCTTTGTTAAACTTTTAAAATTGTTTCAAAATTATAGTTTAAACCAGGCTTAAAATATAGACTAATACTTATATCCTGTTTAGAAACAAAGTTTAAGCCAAAGATTGAAGTTGAAACTGAAGTTTAGATATTAAAATGAAGTTTAAGGTTTCAAATTAAAGTTTAAAGTTGAACAAATTATACTCCAAACCGTCGTTTAAAATGATTGTTTTTAACTTTTAAACTTGTTCCAAAACTATAATTTAAGCCCGGTTTAAACTAAAGCATCATACCTGTCTCCTGTTAAGAAACAAAGCTTAAGCCAAAAATTAAAGTTATAACTGCAATTTAGAGATTTAAATTAAAGCTTAAAGTTTTAAAGTAAAGTTTAACAAATTAAACTATAAACCGTAGAGTTGAAATCAATTTGTTTAACTTTTAAAACAGGTTCCAAAATTATAATTTAATCCCGGTTTAAACTATACAATTATACACCTGTCTCCTGTTTATAAACAAAGTGTTAGCCAAATATGAAATTTAAAACTGAAATTTAGAGATTAAAATTGAAGTTTAAAACAGCGTTTAAAAAACTGCAGTAAAGTAGAAAAACTGCAATTTCTTCCACTTTTTCAATTGTCATTGGCCAAAAAAGACTGTTGCTTTTACTGCCAATTCATTAAATGTAAACAGTCGTTGTCAAACCAATTCAAAAAGCAAAAAGTTGTACACAAATTTTCGTTTTTTGTTCGACAGTTTTTGTTTTCGACTGCCGTTTTTTAAGCCCTGGCTTAAAAATAATTTATTTAACTTTAAAACTTAGTCCAAAATTATGGTTTCATCCCGGCTTAGAATAAAAAAATTATATATATCTCCTATTTGAAAGCAGAGCTTAAGCCAAATATTAAAGTTTAAACCAAAGTTTAGAGACTTATGGCTAAAAAATCACTGATGGTTTAAACGCTGGTTTAGTTGAAATAAACTTATATATAAACTTTATATATAGTTTAAACTCAACAACTGTAAATCAGTGTCCCATGTATTATATGTGGTTAAAAAAATAACATGTGGCAGCACTACGATAAATCTTATCAAATTCATATGGTCTGTATTGGTAGTTTAAACGCCCAATTTTATGCGTTTAAAGATGGTTTATATGTTTAGTGATTTATAGATTTGTTGGTTTAAACACATTTTAAACCAAAAAGAGAGTTTAACTTGCTCTGATTTTTTAGCCTTAATAATCTTAATATTAAAGTTTAACAAATTATACTTTAAAAGTGGTTTAAAATAAATTTGCTAAACTTTTATACTTGTTTCCAAATAAAGTTTAAGCGCGGCTTAAAATATAAAATAAAACTTGTCTCCTAATTGGAAACAAAGTTTAAGCCAAATATTAAACTTTAAACAAGAGTTTAGAAATTTAAATTAAAGTCAAAAACTTGACAAATTCAAAGTATAGACACGGCTTAAAATATTATTATTTAGAAACAGGGTGTTAGCCAAACATTATAGCTTAAGCCTACGCTTAGAAAATTAAATTGAGGTTAAAAGTTTAAAACTAATGCTTAAAGCTTAACAAAATAAACTCTAAAGCGTTGTTTAAGCTTAGTTTGCAAAATTTTTAGCAAGTGCCAAAATTATAGTTAAAATATAGAACAAAACTTGTCTTCTATTTTGAAACAGAGTTTGAGCCGAAGATTTAACTGAAGTTACGATATTTAAAGCGTGAGGCCAAAGTTTAAAGTCCACGTTCGTTTTAATACTAGTTTAAACGGACTTTCAGTCATTAGGCAAAAAAATCATTTAAAGGATTAAATTATACTTAAAACTTTACTTAAAATAAATTTTAAATTTGTTTATTTTAAATTTGTTTATATATGTATAACTTTAGCTTTCAGTTAACAATATGTTAATTGAGAGTTAAAGTAAAAGTAAGTTATCACTGAACTTGCTTCTTGCTTAAGCTAAAAATGAAGGTTTAACGCCGAGATATATTCATATTACAAAAACAGTTACACGAAAACCTGGTTAGATTTCAAGAAGATGTGCTTAGAGATCTGTCTGTTGAAAGAAAGGTAACGCTCGCAATAGGGACTGGAGAGAACTTAGACAGATGACATTTGGTAATCATCATTTTAAGTTTGGTATTAAAAATAGGTCAAATCGTTCCAGTAGTGTATCTTTCATCCATGCAATAGTTTCTTTAAAACAAAACTTTAGTTCTTTCGTTAGAAGTTTGGGTTGGTTCTGCGGTTGGGTTTCTGTTTAATGGAACTCCTTGGTATCACCATGGATCATAAGTTCTAAGTGTGTAAATCTTTTCTACCTTACCTAAACAAAACGGTTTAGTATTTCATTCATCGTCAATAAAAACGACTGTCCGATGTAAGACGAGCAAAGGCAACACAATTTACCCCAATATTTCTAGTATACGAAGAGTGCGTGGTGTGGCCCAAATTGTAATCCATTATTTCACCTAGTTCCCAAATAGAAATGCAAACCCTGGTTTATGGAACGAGCTAGTGCCATGAAACTTGGCGCAAATAATTTTCACATACAAAGTTAGTTTGGCATGAAAAATGGGCCTAATCGATCTATGATTTGAATGTATTTTAATGGAAAAACTGCCATAAATGAGAACATTTCGAAAAAAACACACTTAAGACTGATAATTTTGTAAAAAAAACTTGACCTTTTGCAGGTTCATGAAAAAGTAGTTTTAGAAAAATTAATGAAAAGGTACCTTTTGCAAAAAAAAACTACCAAAAAAAGTAATTTTTTGACAAAAACTTTCTTATTTACTGTTTATTGTGGCAAAACATGTTTAAACACTTCAAAAGGTACCTAAAAACAGCACATTTTATAAAAGTCTTGAATTTATCAAAGGTTTATTGAACAGAATTTCCATACAAAAACAGGTTTATAAACTTTCTATAACTATAAAGAGTTATTTGAATATGGGAGTAAATTATAACAGGTGTTTTGTAAAAAAGTATATTTTGTAAAAAAGTACACATTCAAGGTACTTTTCGAAAAAGGGGCTAGAAACAAAATCATGTTTGCAAAAACTAACTTTTTAAATATTGTTTTAATAAATTTTAATTAAAAAATTTTTGAAAAAATACTAAAACAAATTAAAAAACAAAGTATTTTTTTTTTGGTGGAAAAAGTACTTTTTAAAAATATTAAATTTTTCACATTTTTGTTCTTTAATAAGTACTTTTTGACGAAAATTTGTTTAAAAACTTTTGTTTTATTAATTTTTTAAAAAATTATTAAATTTTTCACTTTTTGGTCTCTTTATAAGTACTTTTTAAAGAAAAACTTTATAAAAACTTAATTTTAATAGTTTTTGAATAGTAATTTGAAAAATAGTTTTTTTTTACGAAAATTTTACAACTTTTTGCATACATTTTTTTTCTGCTATAATAAGTATGTACTTTTTGAAGAAAAACTATTTGAAAACTTATTTTCGAAAAAAGTACCAAAAAAGTACTTTTTCAAAAATTCTTTTTTCACCGTATTTTAAAAATGAAAACTGATATTTGATAAAATAACAATTATTCTGATTTAAAAAAATACCTACAAAATCCCCTTGAAAGTTTATTTAAATGCCTAAACGCTTGAAAAATTTTAGATAATTTTATTGTAGCTTTTAAAGAAGTCGTTGTGGTTGTATTAAGTTTCTATTAACTAAGCGTTTTTTATGCTTTTTCACCATTTTATTTTTGCTATTCCAGAGAGTTTTTATTTTTTTTTTTTTGCAAAAGTTTGAGTATAACTATTGCTTTTATTTAAACAAATTTACTTATACATTTACAATTATTAACTAAATAAATATACGTATGCGAATGAATACCTACATTTGCTCTAGAACTTTTTTTTTTGCGATTTTTGCTAAAAAAAAAATTAGAGTTGTTGCTGTAGATTTGTTAAAGTTGTTGTATGAATGATGATTGGGATGAGTTTGATTAGTGTAGGGTACTTTTTGGGGCCTTTTTTATATAAGATTAAATATGAGTTTTTGTTTATAAATTTCCTTTCAAGTTTTAAAGGTTTTAATTTGATTTTTTTTTTTAAATTTGTATATTTTTATTTTGTGTTTTGAATTTTGCTAAATGCTTTTTGTTTGCCAAATTTTATTTCAAACTTAATTTTTTTATTTTTGTTGTAGAGTTTTTGTTTCTTGCGTTTTTTTTTTTTTTTGAACAGATGATGTCAGCTTTTTTTTTTTTGTAAATTTTTTATGTTTTTAACATTTTTTTTGGAAAATTTATGCAATTTTTTTTTATAATTTGTATAAAATAATAATTTTTTGTTATATTTAGGAAAATGCACAAGTTTTTTTTTGCAAATTTTAGATTTTTTTTTTAATTTTAAAGATTTTTAATTTAAAGGAAATTTTTTTTTTTTAATTTCTTGGAACTTTTTTATATTTTGTTTAGAACGTTGCACCGGTTTTGTGTAATTTTGAAAATTTAAACTTTGGCGGTTGTTTGTAAATGAAACAGAAATATGTCCCAGTTGGTTGAAACGATTTTCCACGCGTTATTAACGAAAAAATAAAAATCTTTACCGAAGATTTATTTAAAAAAAAAATTTAAAGGAAAAAAGTTAAACAAAAAACAAAATTTATAATAAAAAAAAAGAAATTGTTTGGTTATTTTAGATTAATTTTTTTTACAAAATTTGGATTGAAATTTTTTTTGTTGGTCTGTAGCAAGCGGCGCATACGTTTCCACAAAAGGTGTAAAACAAATTCTTTGGTTGCTCACGGTTAGGAACGTATTTGAACACTGAACACAAGAGAGTTACCAAAAGTTTCAAAGCAGTATCGTTAAGCAAACTAAAAGCGGACACAATCGCACACACACGCCGATAAACAACACAGCACATATACAAACACTCTCAACTACACAGGCATCTGAAAGACCCATGAACACACTCTCTTCACACAAAGAAACACAAAAATGTTTTAACATACAAAATGATAAATGACAAAAACAAAAAAACAAAAAACACTCAAAACCATCTACAACAACAAGAATTGCCCAAAAATTTCACTTACCCCCAAAAACTTTTATGATATTTTCATACGTTTTGTTAAAACACTTTAAACTTCCATTTGGAATTTACAAAGAAAAAGAACTCATTCCTGAACATTTTCGAAAAATAACTCAAAAATATCCTTTTTTAAGCTTTCCCGCAGGAGTTGCTTAAAACTTTAAAAGAAATATATGTAAAGAAATTTTAGAGAAATTCCCATCGTTCTTTAGGGATCTTCCAAATCGAAGAATTAAAACGAAAACATAAAAATCTGTCTAAAAATTACCAATTTTTATGTGTAGTTTATAGAACACGAGCACCTTACTCGTCCGTTCAACTTACAATTAAAACAAACAAAAATTTCGAAATTTTGTTTTTGTTTTAAATGTAAGTTTAACGGACGAGTAAGGCGCTCGTGTTCTATAAACACCACATTATTTTATTTCCTAAAAACCTCAAAAGTGTACTTTTATCAAAAATTTCTTACTCAAAAAGTGTCTTAAACAGTTAAAGGAATAATATTTATTATTACTTAAAATCTTCGAAAGATACTTTTGGCAAAAAAGTTCCTCTTAAAAAAGTACCTTTTGCTTCTTAGCAAATACAGGAACAAATGTATATTCAGACCCAAAATGTTTAATTTGACCTAAAGACCTAAACTTACAGTGCTCTAAACACCCAAAGAACCCAATGTTTCTGTCCAGAGTTGACTGAGCGGGGGTATTAAGGGAAAGTTTTGTCTCAAAAATTCATATATAATTATTATTTAAAACTTAGGACGGTTTTTTGGGATGTGGATTAGGTCTGAAACTCGGATTTTTCCGGCGAAATGGGATTTTTCTTTTACTTCATTAAAGACCAACATTTTAACAAAACTAAGCTGTTTCGTCAAAATTTTGTATGTATATAAACTTGGTAATGGCGGCACAAATCTGTTTTCAGATTAACTAAACCTATTTTAAATGAGATCTCAAAAAGCCAGCCTTATTATGGCCCGCCCGAAAACTTGTTACTTTTTTAAAGAACTATAAAAATTTTTTCCAAATAAATAAGGCCAACTTTGTACTCTATTTATGACGTTTATTTAGTTTTAACTCCAACAAATGTTTATTTTTTGACTTTTAAATAAACAATACTTCGTTTAAGCTTTAAACCTTAAATGGCCCACCTAAAAATTGCTTAACTTTTAAGGAATTCTGCATAAATTGTTTAAAATTTAAAATGGTCATCCTTTAGTGATAATAGTTCTTCAGATATTTCCTTTTTTTCTGGAATTTACCGAAACGATATAAAGCAAAAGAATATTTTTTTTTTTGTTTAAAACTGTATATGGCCCGCCTGAAAAACAAATATTTTTGTAAAGAACCTTTAGAAACCCAATTGCACCATCTAAAGAGTACTTTTTCATTAGTTTCTATCACTAATTTCATGATTTTTTGCTAAATGTTAACGCTTTTTAAGTTAATTGTATAAAGTTTGGCTATTCACTACACTTATAAAATTATTACAGTAATTGATTGTAGGTTATTAAATTCGTTTTCGGTACTGTTAAAATTAAATAAAAATATAGTTATTTTACAAATAATTTTATTTTTCAACATTAATGTTTGTTATTAAAAAAAACAAACTACCAAAAAATAATCACCCTTATTGTGTTTGGCGTATTTAAAAAACGCCTACGACTGTTTGGTAATAGATTAAAGAGAACGTGAATTTTTTTTCTTTAATCTATTACCAAACTGTCGTAGGCGTATCTTAAATACGCCAAACACAATAAGGGTGAATGTTTTTCCGTATTTTTTTGTTAATTTGTTTGATTTTTGTCGGTTGAAATATATTTTTTAAAAGTAAAAACCAAGGCGAATTCAACAAGGTAAACTTTAGAACATCTGTTCGTCAGCTGTATTATCCGAGTTGTCAATAAATTGTATTTTTAATTATTTTTGTTTTTCATTTAAAAAAAATTGTGATTGTGTTAATTTGTGAAATTTTATGACAAAAAAATTAATTGTGGTTTAATTCTAGTTAACCAACGCAGTTCCAAGTAAAAAAAAAAACAAAGGGGAATATAAAATGAAAAAATAGCAAAAAAAATTAAATGGCATAATTCTCGAATCGCTTAGTTTCCGAATCATAGATCTCTTAAGTCTTCATATAAATTTGCGGTTTCCCACTACATATCTGAACGTATATAGCTAATATTGGTATAATTTTCGAGCTTTTATTTAAAAATTCTTAATCTATAAAGGAGCGGCGATGAGTTTGCGAAAATATTATAGTAAGCATATCAATTGCTATGCGAAGAACCTTTTGATATACATTTTTGTAAAAACTGTATTAGGAGGTAAAAAGTTAAAAAGTTTACAATAAATTTTACATTTTCAGAAAGATCTGTTAAAAAGCTTTTAAAAGACACTAAAGGCTCAGTTAGCCGGGAGTAACAGTAACAGTAAACTTACCGTAAAAAAGTAAGACCAATCTATTTCTTACAGATTGAGACGTAACATCTTACTGCTAACTGTAATCGTTCTAATTGCTTTACATACAACAAAATGAAACAGCTGATTTGCAACGTTACTGTTACTCCCGGCTAACTGAGGCTTTATACTGGCCACATACGTTTACAAATGTAGTGGAAAATCGCAAATTCATATGAAAACTTCAGAAGTCCATTACTCTGAAACTATGCGTTTTGTAGAATTTTACCATGAAATTTGTTCTTATTTTTCAATTTTCTATTCCTCTATGTCCTTTTTTGTTGGAGCTGCGTTGGTAAGCTACATTTGTTTCTAATTTGTATGCATATGCTGGGTCCTTGAGCAAGTTTTAGTCTATTTAGCCATGTCCGACTGTTAAAAACACTCTCACTTTCGAAAAAAAACTCAAAATAAAATATCAATATTGGTGTAAAATTCTTTCCACTTCTCCTAAGCATTTCTGAATTGAACTCCAACACAATTGGTTTAGTTGGAAACGAGTCAAAAAACCCAATGTGAAACATCGTGTCTTAAAAATTTATACCTACACACTTTGATTAAAAAAAACTAATATAAATGCATGGTAGAATGCACCCTTAACATTAAATCTTCAAAAACACAGAATACATTAAATTTTGTTTAGATCGGTTCATAAGCACACAATATTAAATATAAAAAAATCAATAAAAAATTTTATTGTTTACTTTTTATTCACACTTTTTGTAAACAACTATTTTGACAACTCGGATATGTTACACTAACAAAATGCCTGTTATTTTTGTTAGAGTTGTAATTGTTGCAGCGACGAGTTTACCTTGTTGAATTCGCCTTGGTAAAAACTATTTAATTTTAAGGAATATGATGTTCAATAAATAAAAAATTTAGAAATTAATGAAAAAATCATTTGTTTTAAATGAAATGTAAATGATCCGTTTTTTAAATGAATTTAATTTGTTTAAAATGAATTTTCGTTTGTATTTAACTACATAATATTTTGAGTGTACCAATTTTGTATGGCCCGCCTGAATACTAAAGCTTTTTTTTTGTTAAAAAAAATAAACAATTTATATATGGCCCGCCGAAGACTAGGTTGCTTATTCATTTAGTGTTTGTAAATGATTTAATAATTTTGGACCGCCTGAAATATTATGTTTTTCTCTGTAAATTTTGACTTAAAAAGTTAACAACATTGCAAGGTTCCCGCCTCAGTGTTTTCTAAATATTCCTCATTTATAACTAGAACACTCGCCGCCTAATATTTTGTGGATATACGTAATTTAAGTTCTAGTTTTTGTTGAGAAATACTTGTAACTATAAAGTTTTATTAACTTTTATTTAAGCGGGTGACTGGCTTAACTTACTCAGTTTTATATGCAAATTTCCGCGTTTAACTCCTCCATTACGAGACACTCGCAAACTAGCCCAATGAACATTTTGACAACAAATCTTAAAAAGTACAAATAAGGAGTAAGTTAACCCAATTATTTACCGAATTTTTGATAAAAGATCGCACTTATTTTTAAGAAATATTCGATCGTGGAAATAACCAAATTTTTTTTTATTTTTATTTTTAGTGTTGGATCTTATAAATATCGATTATTTCTCTGGGAGGCCTATGCTCTTTAAAGGAGTAATCTTTAAAGGAGTAACGAACGCTTAAAGCTGTTAAAATTTAATAATCGGTTATAGTTTTTATAAGGTTTGAATATTAAGCAAATCACAAGTTCTTCAGAGCTCCCTTATGTTTTAAAAATAAAAAAAAGCTGATGATTGATTATAGTACCAAACAAAGTAAATAAACGGTCTTAATTAGCAGAAGTACTACAACGTAAAGTTTTACAAGAAAAGTACTTCTTATGAAAAAAGTACTTTTTTGTGAAACATAACGTTTCAGAAATAAAAAAGTACTTTTTATAAAAAAGTAGTTTTTATGAAAAAAGTACTTTTTATAAAAAAAGTACTCTGTATGAAAAAGTAGTTTTTATGAAAAAAGTACTTTTTATGAAAAAGTAGTTTTTATGAAATAAGTACTTTTTATAAAAAAGTTGTTTTTTAAGAAAAAAGTACTTTTAATAAAAAAAAGTTCTTTTCTAAGAAGTACTTTTTATAAAAAAGTTATTTTTTAAGAAAAAAGTTATTTTTTATGAAAAAAGTTATTTTTTATGAAAAAAAGTACTTATTGGTTAAATGGAAAGTATCTTGATATATGAATGTACATATGTATATATCGGGTAATTTTTTAAGAGCTATAGGAAAGTTTAAAAAAAACACATAAAATTGAGAAAAATGCATGAAATCTTTATTTGAATCGATAGTACGGTTCAAATAATTTAATGCTTGAAGATTATTTCATGCAAATGTTGACCGTGACTGCGCCTCAAATGGTCATCCGCTTAGTCCAATTTTGGCATACTCTTTCCAACATTTCGACCGGTATCTCATGAATAAATGCTTCAATGTTGTCTTCCAATGCGTCAATTGAAGCGGGCATGTGTGTATAGACGTAATGAGTTTTATCATAGCCCCACAAAAAATAGTCTAAAGGCGTTAAATCGCACGATCTAGGCGGCCAATTGACCGGTCCCGAACGTGAAATAAAATGTTCACCGAACTCGCATAAGTCCATTGTTAAGCGTTCTGTGTGGCATGTGGCGCCGTCTTGTTGAAAGCACAAGGGGTTCAACTGACTTATTTTAAATAAAGAGACAAAAGCGGTTGTTTCGCTTGTGATCTAAGCGAACCAGGTATTTTAATGTCAAGTGTTTGAATTGTTCACCATATCTAGCGTCCGGATGACAATCCTACATTCCCCTCTTGTGCTCTGAACAACTTCTCCGAACTATACCATAATTCCATATGTAAACTCAATTTTAGAAAAACGCACTTAAACCCCTTGTGCTTAAAGCCCCTCAGATGTCATGCAAGTCAAGCTCTTGCATTTTGTGCAAAAAAAAGTTGGATATCATCTCACGGTAGCGCTCACCATTCACAGTTGAGTTACGATTCGCATCATCTTTGAAGAAGTACGGTCCAATGATGCCACCAGCCCATAAACCGCACCAAACTGTGACCTTTTCTGGATGCATTGGTAGCTCTTGCAATGCTTCTGGCTGATCTTAACTCCAAAATCGACAATTCTGCTTATTAAATTGAGCCAAAAATGAGCTTCGTCGCTGAACACAAGAAGCGCGCGATGAACTTTCTTAACAGAGCACGCATTTTGATAATAAAATTCAATAATTTGCAAGCGTTGTTCGTTTGTAATTATTTATTGGAATTAGAAGTAAATTTAACATTTTGTATACAATTTTTGTAGGAAAAAATTTTATGAAAATAAAGAATGTTCATAACTCTTTTCCTTCTGAGCCGATATTGATGGATTACAATCCCAATTTGCCTATGAGAACAAAAAAGAAATTGACACGCATATTGTTTCACAGAACAAATGTTGCCCCAGTAAACGCATTAATCAAAAATAAAATCAGTTTTAATTAAAAATTTAATCAAGTGAATCAAACGTTTAATCAAGTTTAATTCACTTGTATACTGGTGCAAATTAATTTTGTCTCTTAATTAAACGTTTAATTCACTTGATTAAATTTTTAATTAAAACTGATTTTATTTTTGATTAATGCGTTTACTGGGGCAAAATTTTTTTCTGTGTTTCTGTTGAGTCTTTTAAAAGTGAGCTTGTTTCCAACAGACAGACGAAGGGACAAAGCTAAATCGATTTAGATATGGATAAACCGACAAGAATATAATAAATATTCATTTATACTTTGTATTTATCATACGTATTAAAAAAAAGTTTCACACGGAATGACAAACGTAGTATGCCCTAATTCTAGTGGTAAAGGGGTGGAAAAATGTCTTTAAATTTTAAGTACAATTTTCGTTAGGAAAATAGTAAAAAGTACTTTTTGTGTAAAAATTACCTTTTATTTTTATTAATTTAGTTTTTTAAAAATACAGTACTTTTCGTTTATAGTCACTACGCTTATAGTCACATTAGCGATATAGTCCATTTTATCTGTTTATTTTGCCGCTATAAGTATAAGCACATTTACCATATATGCCATTTATCAACAGTAGTCAAAGGAAAAAGTAAAGCAAATTAATGGCGTTATAGTCACATTAGCAAAATTTACTAAGTTCTTTTTAGTTTTCGAATCAAAAATCCATCCAAAGAAAGAATGAATTAGGTATATCATTTAATTTTTGTCATCAACTCTCTACTAGTAAAAAATTAGTTTTTGCCGTTGGTATCAGTTATGAAATATCTTGTTATTATTTTAACTATTTTTTATACAGTATGCAACTCTGTTGTTAACATATAACCCTGATGTCGGTGTAATTTATATGAATTTTGTATTTCCTTTATTCACACAACTTGATTATATTCGATTTCGGTTATATGCGTCATGGTGGCATATATGTGAATTAACCTTATAGTCACATTAGCGATATAGTCCACGTTATGGTTGCAACTAAAGGATGTGACTATACGCGAAAAGTACTGTAGTACATTTAACGAACTGTAATTTTTGTGATAGTTATAAGTGCTTAATAAACTGGAAGGGAAACAAACCCCCCTTTTTTGCGATGCCACAAAATGCAAATGTACAAAGGACATTCCCACATGTACCTACATATGAGTTTTGGGTTTATAAAGAAAAATTCATAATTTTTTAGCACCCCAAACAGAAAGTTTTTCCGACTTCTTGCCGGTAAGAGGTGGTGGCTTGGTTGTTTGCCCCCATAACCAAGCCACCGCGTTGCTGTTCTTGAAAAGCCTCTGTTAATGAAAATAAAACTTTTTGTGGGAAAAAAGTTTTTCCGGGATTTCCCAAACATTTTTCAAAACAAACTCAAAAAGTTTTTTCTTATTCATGTATACAATAAATTTCGCTCATTTAGCTCAATATCTCTTAATTGAAAAAATTGTATTTCTCAAATACAACCGGAAAAAATTCAAAAACAAAATTCCATAAAACATTTCACTAATTTTGGCAAAAATTTACACGCACACTCTTACGCAGAAAACAAAACATCTACAATGACAGCGTAAATACAAAACTTTGCACACTTTTTAAAATGCTGGCGGCAGCGCTGCAGCTGAACTAATAAGAAGTTAAGTTAAGTTCTCTTGTTATTGAACATCTCCTATTATTTACATACAAACAAACATTAATATATATATACATTTATCACACATATGAATGAATGTACATATGCAAAACGTATGTAAATGTGTAGGTTTCTAGTGAGTAGCAATTGCTTATTTCACTTATACTCCCGCCTTCGTTTTTGATCGTTTACTTGCTTATTACTCAATACGATAAAATAAAACACAAGCAAGAGTGCTATATTCGGTTGTGCCGAATCTTCAATACCCTCCACGGAGAGTTCGATTATTTAATGAGCTCTCAATTAAACCATTAATCAAAAATAAAGCCAGTTTTAACTTAAAATTTAATCAACATATTAACAACATATTGATATTTTTGTGTGTTTGAGTTCGATTATTTTAGGAGTTCTCAATTAAACCATTAACCAAAAATAAAATGATTTTGAATTAATAATTTAATCAAGTGAATTAAACGTTTACTTATATTAACAACACATTTAATTGATACTATTATTTTGTTTACTAGTGCAAATTAAATTAATTTTTTAATTAATATCACAATTTTTTTAATTGAAATCAATTTTTTTTTGTGTGAGTGCAATGAAGCATTTCCGAACAGGCCCAATGGTTTGTGGATATAAGTTAACATTTAATTCACTTGATTAAATTTTTAATTAAAACCTAATTAATTTTTATAATAATTTAACTGAAAAAAATTGGTGAAAATTTTTTCTGTGCTGCATCTGTGATTTGTTTGGAATGCTCTTGCAAATTATCCTATGCCGCTGCTTATTTGTTGCGCAGATTGGTTACATATTATGGCACAATATAAACCAGCCATTTTTGTGATGCATGTTTTAAAAGTTGACATTTGCAGTGATGTGAACGCGCTGCGCATCAGATGCAGCTAAGAAATGCATTTCCAAACACGCTCCCTCTTAAATTGCTTTTCAGAAGGCCGCTTTATATGGGACCGATGGTAAATAAAAGACCGATTAGCAAAAATTACATGGTGGATGGATAAATTGGACCAAATTCTACCACAATTTCTATATTTGTAACGGCTTGTTGCAAACTATGGAGCGATCTTCACTTAATTTGGCAGAGTGCATTCTTATCTATGACAAACCGAATTTTACTGCAATCGAGTTATTTGTTATGTTTTTATGCGAATAAAAATCTTTTTTGAGAGTGGGCTTTATATAGTGCTTATAGTGAATTTTGGACCGATCTTCATGATTTCAGTGACCTAAAACAAATTTGTGCAAAAATTATTAAGACTCGGTGTATTCTCTTACCAATTTATGTTAATTTTTTGATCATAAAATATTTTTTGGGGTGGTTGTATCGCATTTGGATTCATAACTCTTTTCCTACAGAACCGATTTTGCTGGATTTCAATCACAAACTGTTTAGGGAAAGTAGATAGAATTATTTTATTTTCTGTTGGGTCCTTTGAAAGTGACTTTATCGACTTAGAATTACTAAAGGATCCAGAAAATATATAAATTATGTGTTCTTAGATAAAAATTAAAAAAGTTTCGCACGGAATGACAAACTGATTACACCCTCATTCACCACTAGTGGTGGAGGGTGTAACAACAAGTAGGTTTTTAGCAATTTTATTTCTGTTTTTAATACACTCACAAACAAATAATTGATACAAATACAGCGCTGCCATTGTTGGTATTTTTCGACCAAATTTGGTCGGATATTTTTCGTTTGGTCGGCTAAACCCTTTTTTAGTAGGTTTGAGAAAATGAAGTATTTATTTTTTTTAAGTATTCGAAACACTGGTCTTAAAGCAGGCAAGTGGAAATCTTATATCTATTTTAGAAAACAGAAGATTTTCTTTGATTGTTGATGAATAAATACCCTGTTGGCCAGATTGCCGTTGATAATCGTCATCAATGCGTAAGCAAGACTTGTCTCCTATCGTTAAGGTTTGCTAGAAGACAATATAGAGCAGTGAAGGGCACATTTGCAAATCCTATGTACGCGTGCATAGGAATAAAAATGCTGCTTGAGTAACGTCGACACATGTACACTATAAACTTCTTTGTGTGTTCTGTGACAATGTACGTTCGGCTGTTGCTTTGTTGTTATTTCGTCACCACAAGCATAAATGTGATAGTATGTGTGGTCCCTTCACTGATATAGAGGAAATCGTTGTGTACGAAAGTATGAGCGACTTTGTCTTATAATTTGTCTCTTATCAAACTCTATGCGGGCCAGTATGAGCGACATTGCCTTATAAGTTGTCTTCTATAAAGCTCTATGTGGGACAGTTTAAAGGACATTATCTTAGAAGTTGTCTTCTATCAAACTCTATGTGGGCCAGTTAAGTGACATTATCTTATAAGTTTTCTTGTATAAAAAGCCTTTGACGATAAAGACAATGTTTTCTTCTGCCGTAGTTGAATGCTTTTGAATCACTTAATTTGGTTTCGCTTAAAATTATCACATTCTTTTTTTAATTATTGATTTATTGTAGTCTTGTACCCGTAGTTTTGTACGCAGCGTTTTTAATATGAGAACTTTCAATATCGATTACTATGGTTGGACAGCTGAAAATATCTAATTGTGTTGACATTTCTGTTCAGCAAGTCATCATGAATCGTTTAACACGAAAACAATGATTCCAAATTGTGGAAATTTACTTTTCAAAAATAAAAAAAAAAAAAATCTGTCGGCGAAGTTCATAGAGCATTCTTTTTTTTTTTTCGAAGCTCATTTCTGGTCAATAAGCAAAATCGCCGTGCGAAGATAATCCTCCAGCCGTTGATGAATCACAATTACATCCATTAACATTTACTGTTTAGTGCGGCTTACTCGCTTTTACGAAATGAGAAAGGAACTGCCATTAGGGGGAATGGCGAGCGCTATCGAGCCATGCAGACTGAATTTTTGTTTCCAAGAATTAGTCAGCTAAACATCAACGACATTCGGTAACAAGACGGCGCAACTTGCCATACAGCACGCTTACAGCACGCTTAGCAATCGATTTATTACAAAATCATTTTTGGGATAACTTTATTTCCAAAAGTTATCCTGTTCACTGGCCCCCACATTCGTGTGATGTAATGCCTTTGGATTACTTTTCATGGGGTTGTGTTAAGCATTGGATTACTTTTTATGGGGTTGTGTTAAGTCATTGGCTTACGCCGGCAAACCAGTAACTCTTGAAGCATTGGAAGCCAATATTCAAGCCACCATTCACACCTTACGGCCAGATTTATTGGAAAAAGTAGGCAAACATAGACTAATTAAATTGACTATGTAATTCGTAGCCGGAGCGAACATATGCCAGAAATCATATCTGTGGCATTTTCACCAAACAAAATGTGTTGAGTAATCCGAAAAACATAAAAGCACTACTTACAGTTTTACTAAAAGAACTAATGAGTTTTACATACATCAGAAAAAAAGTTGTTATAGAAGTTGTTGTAAAAGTAGTAGTAGTATTTCGAAAAAGTAATCGAAGTTTTTACTGGGATCTTAAGTAAAATTTAAAAAGTCGAAAAAATTTTTGTTATTCCAACGAATCTTTATTCAAAAAACATTTTGTTTACGTTTTAAAAATTTTGTATTATAAACGAAATTTTTCTTTAATTTTGGATTATTTTATTATTTGATAAAAATGATTTTTTGACCAAGTTTTTTTTTAACTTTTTTGCTATCTTATCTCGACCTAAGATGTTTTGTCAAAATGCCACAGATATTTGAAAAATAAACAAGATTAAACCAGATGTGTTTAAATATTTAAAAGAAATTCAAAGGTTTTAAAAGATTTCGGCAGGTTTTACAGAAAAGTTGGGTCGAATAGAAAATTTTTCAGTGGCAACGCTGTACGAATACTATTAATTTTGTCGAAAGTACAAGCAACAACAACATTACGACACGAATTCACTCATAATTTTTATTAAATGTTATTGTTGTTGTTTTAAAGTCTTCTTCTTATTAATATGAAATTTGCTTTTGCTTGAGGATTACTCATACTCATAAGTTTGTTTGTAGAGGATTTTATTTGGATGTGTGTGTAGTTTTGTGTACTATTTGTATCTATTTTTTTTATTGTATCTAAGGGTGATTCTAATTAAGTATTAATTAATAGATTTTTAATTGCTTTTATTAGTACGAGTATGTATTTTTGTAAGTTTATTAATAAAGTGATCGCTCAATAGAAGGTGGGGGTATATATTTAAGTTTACTATTAAACAAACGAGTTTTTTAAGCAGATTTTAAGCGGGTGTTTGCTTTTTTTACAAAAATGGTGTTTTGAAAATCTTTAAAAAAAAATTGTATATTTATAAGAATTTAAAAAACAAATCCTTAAAAGGCCAAATAAACCACACAAACGGTTACACAAACATATGAAAAAAAAAATATTTTTATAAAATTAAATATGTACTCACACAAACATCTTATTTTTGTTATCAAACGGGTTGTTTAGTTATTTGAACTTAAAGATTAGATTTTGGATTCCTTGCTTGGGGGAACAGTGGTGACATTGTTTGTATGTATGTAGAGGAAATTTGTGGAAAGACTTTTCTGCCTTTCTCACAATTTTGCTTACACAATTAAAAGTCATGCCCCATTCTTTTAATCAAACAACATCTTCTCTTGAAAAGATAGAGCAAAAGCGATTATTTTTTATAAACTGTAATTTGAAATAGATTTTTTAACAGTTATTAATTCATATGGGTATTTCCACAGAAAAGTCTACTTTTTGTCACGTTACGACACCAAGCAATTAGTCTTGTATTTAAGAACCATGTTGTTCAAATTTTTCCTCTCTTTCACTAAATGTAGAGCTTGTTGCGCTTTACACCAAAATGCAAAAAAGTAAATAATATTTTCATTATTCTTTGAAAAACAATTAAAAATGGTTGGTGTCGTAATGTGACAAAAAGTAGACTTTTCTGTGGAAATACCCATAAACATAATATGTATTTTATTGATTCAGTTATAACCCATAATTTAATTGATTATTTTCACTTCTCACAATTTTTCACTTTTTAGCGTTTTGGAATAACATTTAAATACTTTCGCACAATAATCTAATGGGTCGTTTACGGATAGCAACACAACTGAAGATTAGTTGCCAGCAGCGAAATTAGGAATCGCCGCTCATGTTAAAATATACAAATTTTTTTTATTTATATTTTTGCCTGATTTCGCTTCGGGCAACTCAACTTCAGTTCAGTAATCCGTAATAGATCAATTAATAAAAGCCAACATGAAAATATAAAAAAATTGTTGACGTTTCGGTTTTGAATAGTCAATTTTCCTTTGCACAGCTGATGCTGACGTAGGCTGATGAGGCCACCGAGTATATATTCAGTTTACTTTGCAACCTTGGTTCCTTTTGGAGCCTTTTAATTCGACCATTTTGAATTCCTTGGATTTTCTTTTATACCTTTTAGAAGTTTCAGTAAAATCGGACTTGCGGTTTGAAAACTACTGTCTTGCTTATATTTTTTCAACATCTATCTCTTCATGTAGCCAATGTTTTATGGAACCTTGTGGTGGCTCTCTTCTAGGACATTTACATTTTTTTAATTCATGAAGATTCGTTTTATTAAAATTAGACTATGGATTTTTTTTTTACCAAACGTGTCATATAACCTGCACCCGTATTCCGTAATTCTCTTAGCTAAAGCTAAATCTCTATCGCTAAAATGCCTTAGAGAATACAAAATTTAAAAATTTTAGTGATGACAATAAAAGCTAAAATTGCGTTGAATTAAATTGTTATGGCATTGCCAAATTTAGCAATGCACGTTACAGTACTGCATTCGTAGCCAAAAATCGCTAAATCAACTTTGAAGATTTTTAGCGCTAGAGACTTAGCTTAAGCGAATTGCAGAATACGGTCACAGGTTGTTAAAACTGTGTCAAAGCCACTTTTCTTGTTTGCACGTTTAAGTTAAAAAAATAAAAAATATATTTAAAAAATCATAAAGTAACCATTGAAACACAAAAAAGTACCAAAAAGTCTCCTCTTATAGTTTCTCAATCACTCCAGACTCTTTATGTTGAATTTTGTGTTTCTAGGTATTAATAAAATTCAAAAAGTATCAGTTGCAGAACAAAAAAGTACCAAAAAGCTCACCCTTACTAATTTTTATTCACTCAAGATGAAAACTAAAAAAGTACCAATTACAGAACGAAAAAGTACCAACAGTTTTCATCTTATAGATTATCATTCACTCAGGACCCTGCTCTTATAATTTTATATTTCTTAGTTTACCAAAAATAGAAACGAATTTCACTTCTTAATAGTTTGATTTTTGGAAAAGTACCAAATTAATATTTGTATTTTTCAGATCAATTACGAATTTGATAAAATCTTTATTTCTATGTTTATTGGTTTAAAAGATAGATGGGGGTTACAATGAAGTTTCAAAAAGGGTTTCCTAAAAGGGCCGAATTTTAAAAAGTACCAGACACCTGTCTGCTTATTTTGCTTATGAACAACGATAACTCTTTCGTCATCGTAAAATAGACAGTTAATAAATGTCTTTTTAAAGTTGTTGTATATTGTCCCACTCTAGGAACCATTCTATCTCCTCGGTTTTAACACAGAAATTTTAAACTCGAAGCTACTCTTTTTCTGCCATGACTTGAGGTTTTTGATAGAAGTTGGACTTTCGGTTTATAATCTAAAGAATTATGTATGTAGTCTGTTTTACAGAATCGCTTCATAAATACGAGGTGCGCAAAATTTGGAACCTTGCGGAGCCCTTCTAGTTCATTGACATGTATTTTACTCAATTACGCTTTTCAGATATGGAGGCCTCTTTGTAATCTGACTATTAATTTTGAAAATAGAGATTTCTATCTTTTTTAGGGATAATACTGATCATTACTATTATTAGCTGAATGTCCCTACTTTGGATCCTTCTAAGGTCGTCCTTTTGGTATATATAGATTTCGGTGTCAACATTTTAAATTGTCTATAATTCTGATTTCAAGATGAATCGCTTGTTATGTGGTTGACCATGGGCGGTTGTTCGTGATAAAAACTTTAGAATTTTTTTTATAAAAATGGTCAAGGGATGTAACTTTTAGATCTCGTCGTTTAAGAATATTGTTAAGTCTTTAGACATTTATTTTTCCCATTATTTCCTTCATAAGTCTATCTTTTTTTTAAATCTCATAAAAACTGATCCTTGATTAAAAATTAATTTCCCAACAAAAAAAAACAACAACAAAAAAGTCCTTTCTTTTAACTCCTTTTGCAAGGTCACTCAACTCATTTGCAAAGGGGGAGAGAATTAAAGAAAAAAGATAAAAGCTCTCATATGAGTCTAACACTAACACCGTTACTTTGAGCTTTTTTGCTTGCCTGGTTTTGTAAAAGTATTAGTGAGTGTGTGCGCTAAAGCTGTATTAGTTTATTTACTAACACTTTTGCAAACATCCTGACGCTGACGTTGCCAAAAATTCTGTTTCAATTTCAAGAACACAAAGGACGGCAGAGACTTGGACGCAGTAAACGCCAACAAGTGCAGAAGAAAACCTTAACAAAGAAATTGAGAAAGAGCAAGAGCGAAAGAACTGAATAAGAAGAAAAAGAAATCCAGAAATAAAATTCTTAAGAAATAAACGAAAATAATTTTTGAAAGTTTTTTTTGGGAAACACATGTGTGTTTTTTTTAGAGGAATGAGCAGAGAAAAAGTATGTGTCCTTAAATATTTCAAGAAGAGAATTCAGAATTTTTGTGTAGGAATATTGCAAAAAAAAAAACGATGATAGAAAGAAGATTTGAAAAAAAGCTAAAATTAAAAAAAATTTGCTTGAAAAAAGGAAGTACATTTAGGAAGGACGTGCTCAAAACAATAGATTTATTTTTTTTTTGTATAGATTTGTTTGATTTCGTTTCATACATGAAGATGTGTATGAGTTGGTTGGCTTCAGGGGCTTTAAATACAAAAACGGGGAGCTAAAGGATCATTATGTATTTTTTCCTTTTTTGGATTTTGTTTGCTGCTAAAATAAGAATAATAAGAAAAAAAACTACACAAAAAATATCCTTGCTCTTGGCCTTGATTGTACTTCTACTACATTTTTTTTTAAAGTGTGTGTATTCAAGGAACCTTAAACAAATTTTTTAGTAGTTAAAAAAAAACGGATACAATCACACACGTATAACATATTTTTTTATGTTTTTGTTTTTTTAATATCCTTTCAATAATTTCATAACGAAATTATCATTTTATCTAAAAAAACAGATTTGTTAATTAGTTTTTTTTGTGCTGGACTATTCTTATTTAAATTTTGTAGTTATGATTATTAGAAATTAGTTTAAGGGCTAAACGATATCATTTGAATTGAACAAACTTTTATTCAAATGCAAATAAAAAGCTCTTGAAATATTTAATAATAATTAAATTTTCTTATTAAAAAAAAACTGCATTTTTTAAACTTTATTAAAGAAATAATTACAAAATGCATTGAATATAATTAAAATATTTATTTTAATTAAGAGTTTTTTCAACATATGCCTTTTTAAGCAAAAATATGCTCTGACAAACGCATGTTAAAACTTTAATTTACATTAGAAAATTATTTATTTATTTATTTATAAAAGAATTAGGTAATACATAAATGTATATGCTAAATATAATTATATTAGCTATAGCAACTAGGCCTTAAGCTAAGTAGTTACTGAATATACTTATGCTTTACAAAAGATACTTATATTACTATAAAAAGATGATGTTAGATTTTCTTTAAAAGTTTACATCTTATATCTTGTTATAAAGGTTAATTCTTTTCAAGTAAGTTATAACTTTGTTAATGGAATGTTCCGAGGGAAATGATAGCAACGAAAGTGGGTTGATATCAAAAAATATTTGTCTTCTAATTAGTTCAAATTTAGTGCACCTACTTAAGATGTGTTCAATGTTTAATGGACTACTATTGTCACAATCACAATTAGTTGGGGAATTGCCAGTAATTATGTGGTTATGAGTAGTTCTAGTATGACCTAATCTAAGTCTAAGGAATATAATTATATCCCTCCGTTTAATGTTATTGTTCCTTAATAACCAAGTGTAGATATTATTCCTACCCGGGTTAATAGATTTATACCAATTATTCGTATCAGACCAAGTACGGGAGTTCAGGAGGTTAGCTTGTTCTTTTACAAATTTTCTAATATCTGAATAATTTCTGTTAATTTCCATAGTTAATGGAGAAATATGAGCAAAATTGGCTGTACTGTCTGCGAGTTCGTTTCCTGGTATTAGAGTATGGCCCGGTACCCAAATAAGGATAACTCTTGGAAAATATTGGATGAGAAAGTTTCTGATGTGGACCGCATAAAAATTGTTGTTGTTAATATTTTTAATGGCGTGGACTGCAGATAGTGAGTCAGAGCATATAGCGAAATTACCGGATTTTCGACAGTATTCGGTTGCTTTATATATTGCTATTATTTCAGCTGTAAAAACAGAACTGTAGTTGGGAAGTAACGAAGTATAAATAATATTTTGTTCTAATGTGATCGCAAAGGAGACTGAATCATTAGACTTAGAACCATCCGTGTAAATGAATGTTCTGTCATGATTCTGCTCTTTTATTTCTTGGAAACCTATGCGGTATTGGTCTGGAAGGGTTTCTTCTTTTTTATATTTGGAAAGAGATAGCTCGACGGCTTTAGTTTTTAGATTCCATGGAGGATAAGAAACAGGTCTAGGCTTGGGAATTTTTGTTGGAACATCAAAATTTAAGGAGTTACTAATTATTTCATACAGAGCTGATTTAATTTTTTGTTTTCTATTAATTTTTCCATATTTTTCGATAAATTTTTTTAATGGTGTATCATGGTAGTACATGATTGATTTAATGGCTTTTTTTAATTCTAGATGGTATAAAATTTTTAAGTTTAGGGTATTGGTTTCGAAGTTGATATTTTTAATTGGAGTAGTTCGAAGAGCGCCGAGAGCACATCGAGTTACTGTGTTTATAATTGCATTAATTTTTCTTAGAGAGGTTGTAGAGGAATTACCAAATAAAACTAATCCATATCTAATTTTGGATATAATTAAAGATTTTATTACGTTTAAGAGCGTAATTGTATTCGGATTGAATTTTGAAAAGGACAAACATTTGATGATGTTGATACGATTATTTAAGGATTTTTTTAAGTCCTCAATGTGGCTGTTCCATCTTAGTCTTCTATTGAAGGTAATCCCTAATATTTTTAAGGTATTGGTTTTTTCAATTTGAATAGTGCTTGTTATAATACTACAATTGCAATTGTGTTTTCGGCATATATGTATAAATTTACATTTTGTACTTGACAAAACAGCACCCGATTCATTACACCACTGAAGGATATCGTCAATTATATTACTTATATTAATGTTTGGATTTTTTACATTACCTGATTTAATTATTATATTGAAATCATCAGCATAAGCACAAAAACTAATGTTTTTGTGTAAAGATATAATATCACAAAGTTTATTATAAGCGACAAGAAATAGAACTATCGACAAGGGAGATCCCTGCGGGATTCCATTATAGAGATTAAATGTTTGTGAATATGTTTTTCCCAACCGAACCAAAAATTTCCTGTTACTCATGAAGTTAACTATATAATTTATAATTTTAGGACCAACTTTCCATGACACAAGTTGGTCAATTACAGTGTGTATTCCTATTTTATCGTACGCCTTTTCAAAGTCGAGTGAAACTATGGTCAGGTGATTCTTTGACGCTAGGCTACTAGCAGCCAAATGCTCAAGAAAAAGAAGAGTGTCCGTTGTAGACCTTCCCTTTTTAAAGCCGAGTTGATTATTATTAAGAAGATTGTTGGTAGATATATACCACAATATACGATTAGCGATAATTCTATCTAATATTTTTCCAATACATGAGTTTAGCGATATTGGCCTATAAGACTTGGTCTTGGTTTGATCACAATTGGGTTTTAAGATCGGTATTACTAAGCTTGTTTTATATTGTTGGGGAATTTGTGTTGCAAGAATGTTGTTAAAGAAAGTGACGATTCTGTTCTTAACAGAATTTGGAGAATTTTTTACCATACTGTAAGATATTCTGTCAAGTCCCGGGGATTTCCCCCTGAGTCTGTTAAGAGTTGAGTTAAATTCAATAAAATTGATATTGTCTTCAATAAGTCTTGCCTTTGTGCATGGGTTTATATTTGATAACTGTTGTCTGAAATTTGATTTGTTATCCTGAAATTTAACTGGAAATTTTTGATCCGATGAATTTTCAGACCAATATTGACCCAATTCATTACCTATATCAAAATGATTGGTTAAGTTGTGAAAGGGTGGATTATCACTATGTATTGAATGTATATTAAATGTTGTTTTATAGCCACATAATCTTTTTATATTACTCCAAATTTTCCTTGAGGTGGTATTAGGGTTAATTTCTGACGTAAATTTAAGTAAAGATTCCCGCTTAGCGGTTTTGATTTCTTTTTTGAAAATAGCGTTTGCTTGTTTATATCTTATCATGTTCTCGTTATTAATATTTCTTCTAAAGATATACCACAGTCTATTTTTTTCAAACTTCATATGCTCAAGTCGTTGATTCCACCATGGAACTGGTGTCCGACGATTGGGAGGTTTCGATTGTGGAATAGATTCATTTGAGGATTGTATAATTATTTTCCTTATATTCGCTGCTTCCCTATTAATATTTGTATCGATTTGTCTACTAGTTTCATACGAACGACATTTTCTATTAAAAAGAGCCCAGTCAGCTTTGTCGGTTTTAAAGCGTGGTTTTGTACCCTGAATATTCACACTTTGTTCCTGAAACAGTGACAAAATTATTGGAAAATGATCACTTCCCCATAAGTCTTCTTCTATCGCCCATTTGGAATGGATATACAGTTCAGGAGAACAGAAAGATAGGTCTATGTTAGTTAGTGAGTTTAGGGTGGAAAAATGAGTAGGTGATTTATCGTTTAATAGTATCAAATTATAATTGTTCATAAACTTGTTCAAAATGTTACCCCTTTTGTTATTTTTTTTAGAGCCCCAGTTCTGGTGCCAACTGTTGAAATCTCCGGTAATAAGTGTTGGTGTTGTAAAATTGCCAAAAACGTTCTGCAGGCTTCGATACACCAATTTTACACTTGGGGAAATATATGCCGAGATAAGATTAAATTTTATTTTGGAATTGATTTCTAAACATATTGCTTCAAAGTCATGATTTATAGGTATTTGTTTGTGCTGAATCGAGTTATGGATTAGAAGGGATACCCCACCATAAGAATTTGAGTTGTTATAATTATATAAGGTGAAATTGTTGGGTACAGGAATATTCGTCGGATTGTGGATATGGGATTCCTGAATTGAAATGATTCTAATATTGTACTTATTAATAAGCAATTGTAATTCGTTGTAGTTGATGAGATAGCCTCTGACATTCCATTGTAAAATATTTAGAGATAACATTTTAATAAGATAAAACAAAAAAACAAAAATAATGTTAGTACTTAATAATGTTAAGAATTACAATTGGTGTTGTTGTTGTTTGTTTTTTTTTTTTTTATTTATGTATATTTGGGTTAATCCCTTTGATATTATACTACTCAATATCAAATGACTGGATTGACATCGATTCCGATGTCTCCCCTTCATCGCTGATTGTTTTGGTTTTAGGTTGTTTTGCATTATTTTGCAGTTCTTTTTTGTTCTTTCTTTTCATTATTTGTATTGATCTCTTCGACGTATTTTTTGGTAGAATGTTTATTAATTTTTTTTTTGCTGTGGTTATGGTAGACTCGATATTTGAGCATGTAGGTGTTTCAATATCATTGTAGTTCACTGGTTCTCTTGTGATAGCTGCATTGTTGGTACTATTAAAGTTCGTTGATTCTCTTTTATTGCTACTAAGAGAAGTTAGGTTATTGTTATTATTAGTTGAAAGTGAGACTTGTTTATTTGTTGTTGCTGTTTTAAGTATAGATGAGTATGATAATTGTCCACTTTGGTGACGTTGTTTGTAGGTTTCGATAGCTTTTTTTCTATCTACTTTTTCTAATGTGACAATTGATTGTATTTCTTTTTCTTTTAAAAATACCGGACAATTTTTGTCCAAAGAACTATGTTGGTTGTTAACATCATTGTAATAAACACAATTTACGCATGTTGATGGATTATTGCAGATTTCATCGTCTTCTTCGAAATGGTATGATAGTGCACAATTTGGGCATATTGCATTATTTACACAATTATTTTTAGTGTGTCCATATTGTAAGCACTTGCGACATCTTAGCGGGTAGGGGATATAGGGACGGACTCTTACTTTTTCATAGCCTATGTTTAAGTACTCTGGTAGGTTAAGAGCGCACAAAAGCAAATATGTATGCTTAAATATGCCAAAATAAAGGGCGTTTTTTAGAACTTCCTATAGGGATAACTGTTTAACTAGCTGTCATACTAAGAAGTATTGTTTTTAGTCTACTTTGGCTAATCAGCATGCAAAGACCAACACCAAAATAACCTTTACAAATCGTATAAATTTGATTCAAAAATTCAGGCTCTGTTCGAACACTTCGCTAAGTTCACGGCGCGGTGTACTGTAAATAAGCAGAATTGTCTATTTTGGAGAGAGCACAATCCTCATGAGACTCCAATTCATCCTGAAAAATCAAAGTTTGGTAAGGTTAATGTGTCGAAAACGTCGCCGGCCCATTTTTCTTTAAGCCAGAAACCGCTGCTAACATAACCATGAATGGCGAACGGTACAGGTAAATGTTTCATGATTCATCGTTTGGAGGAGAATTGGTTTCTAACAAGACGGCGCAACATGCTATACAGAACTTTACTGAGCCAAAAGTTTGGTGACCGAATTATTAAAAAAAAAAACTGTGAATTAGATTGCGATTTGATACATTTTGTGGGGTACGTCAAATCTCTGGTCTATGCTGAAAAGCGAGCAACGATTGCTCAGTTAGAAGCGGAAATTCGACGCACTTTTGACCAAATAAGACCGGGTATGATTAAAAAAGTGTTGCAATATTGGACCGACAGAATGGCGATATTAAGACAAAGTCGTGGACACCATATACCAAAAATTATTTTTAAACATTAAATGCCACGAAATTTGTGATCTAATAAAGCTAAACTTTTGGTCCTCCCATTGAACGCGAATGTTCTCTTTGGTGACAGCAAGATATCCAATTCGATTGACTCCCTTGAGCAGCGTCGCAACGTGGGTTGCATTAACATGTTTAATCGTAACTACAAAGACATGTGTTCTAATGAAATCAGGGATCTGGTTCCCAAAATTCGTACGTTTGTTCGAATTTCGTGTTTCTACTCGAGCCCATCCCTTTCTGGTTGATAGGCCGGTGCATCGTAATGCGATCTGCAAAGAAAATTCGTTCTTTCGACTGACTGTTCGTATGTGGAATAACCTTCCTGCAGAAGTCTTCCCTCTCCCTTTCAACATGAGTAAGTTCAAAACAAATGCCCACAAGCACTACTCCCTCTATCCTCCTTCCCATAACCTATTTTCCTAGTTCTAAAACAATGTAATGCATTAGTAGGGGTCGTCCCCTGAGAGCTGGTTCTAACAATAAAAAAATATGCTTTTAATGCTAAAATACGCTTATCAAAATTTAGCTTAAACCTATAATATTATTTAAGAAAAGTAAATTGTAATACATTTTTAATGTAAAATCTTAGATTTCAAAACATTTTACTATGCAAAAGTTTGGTAAATAAACTTAAGAAAATGTTTGCTAAAAGTTTTAATTTGGCAAGGGAAAGTAGTTTTTAACAATATTTCTAGGTAAAATAAACGATTTCAGAACTTTTTTTTTTAATAAATATTGTTTATTTGCTTAAGATTTTTCAATATGCTTTTCTATGCTAAAATATGCTTTTGCAAATTAAGCTACAACCTATAATTTTATTTAAGAAAAGAAAATTGTTATACATTTTCAATTTAAAATCTTAGATTTCAAAACATTTTACTATGCTAAAGTTTGGAATATGAACCTATAATTTTATTTAAGAAAAGAAAATTGTTATACAATTTCAATGTCAAATCTTAGATTTCAAAACATTTTACTATGTTAAAGCTTGGAAAATTTTGGAATATGCTTTTCTAAGCTGAAATAAGCTTTAGAAAATGTTTGGTAGAAGCTTTAATTCGGCAAGGGAAAGTAGTTTTAAACAATATTTCTATGTATTATATTCGTTTTTAAAACTTTTTTTTTTAAAAATATTGTTTATTTGCCAGAAATTTTACAATATGCTTTTTTATGCTAAAATATGCTTTTGCAAATTAAGCTAAAGCTGAAAATTTTGTTAAAAAAAGTAAATAAGTATACATTTGCCATGTAAAATGTTAGATTTAAAAACATATTATGTAAAAGTTTGGGAAAACTAGGAATATGCTTTTCTAAGCTGAAATAAGCTTCAGAAAATGTTTGCTAGAAGTTTTAATTCGGCAAGTAAAAGTAGTTTTAAGCAATATTTCTAGGTATAATATTCGATTTCAGAACATTTTTAAATATGCTTTTTTATGCTAAAATATGGTTTTGCAAATTAGGCTAAAGCCTATAAGTTTGTTAAAAAAAAGTAAATTAGTATACATTTTCCATGTATAATGTTAGATTTTAAAACATATTATGTAAAACTTTGGGAAAATTAGGAATATGCTTTTGTAGGCTAAAATAAGCTTTTAAAAATGTTTGCTAAAAGTTTAAATTTGTAAAGGTAAAAGTAGTTTTAATTGTTATTTCTACGTAAAGTATTATCATTTTATGTAATAAATATTGGTTATTTGATAAACATTTAAAAATATGCTTTTTTATGCTATAATATGCTTTTTAAAATTAAGCTTTTTTTTTACCTAAACTTTCAAAACATATAATGTATGTAGAAAGTTTGTGTATTTTTGCAGAAATTATGAAATTGGGTTTTCTAAGTTAAAATAAGCTTTTAAAAATGTGTGCTTTAAGCTTGAATCTGGCAAGCTAAATATGTACGTTTAAAATGATATTTCTAGGTGAAATATTTAATTTTAGGACATTTTATGAATAAATATCTGTTGGTTTAGTGGAAAAATTTCAAATATGCTTTTTTATACTAAAAAAGGCTTTTGAAAATTTGTGCTAGAAGCTTTAATTTAGCAAGCAAAATTTGTTTTAACGGATATATCTAGGTAAAATATTTGATTTTCGGACATTTTCTGTATTAACTGAGAAATTTTAAATTATGCTTTTTTATGCTAAAATATGCTTAAGAAAATTTTGCTTAAAATCATTATTATTTTATTTAAAGGATTTTTGGTAAACAAAAATTTCCAAAAAGAAGTCTTAAGTTAAAATATTTAAAAATTTCTTTTAAAGTTTCTTAACACCAGTTTTGTTTCATAAGCTTTGTATAAAGGATTATAACATGTTTTATTTATCAAGGGTTAACGAAGGATATTAAAACATAAAAATTTTACATGTGACAAAAAAAAAAACATTTTTTTTAGGATATAATTTCAATAATATAAAAAAGAAAAAGAAATTATTTCTGGTTTTGTTCGTTTTTTTTTCTTCTGAAAGCCAGGCAAGGTGTAAGTCAATCTACAAAACATACGAAATTAATTTCCAAATTAACATGTAAATTCAATATATTAAACTCAAATCTCAATACCAGCTGTTGTAAATAACAAACTTTTTTCGTAAATTTTTAATTTAACTTTAAAACGGTAGTTAATCAATCGTATAATTTTATAAAACATTATAACTGTTTTAAAATGTTTAGTTAACTTTTTATTACACACTACATGACTCATTATCATAAAAATTATTAAAATAAGAGATATTTTTCTTTACAAATAACCGTAACCTCAATTAAGTTGAAACACTTTTTCTTAAAAAATTTACAATATTTTTTTTTTGCTAAAATTTCTTTTAACAAATTAACGCATAATTATGGAACATTATACTTTATAGCTCAAGGATTTGAGATCATTTTGTGTGTTTCGAGAATATGAGTGAGCTGTCTAAAAATTTTAAGAACATTTTTAAACTCAAAAAATTTTTATCAGTAAAAAGTCGACAATTTTTTTGATTTTCAGAAAAAAATATTTACAAATTAAAAAAAAAAAATTAACATAATTTCAATTGTTTACATGATGTAAATGGTTAATGTTAAAGGTAAATAATAGAAATTTTGTTTTAAATCGTATATTTTTAGCAAAATTTCTAAGCTTTCCTAAAAACTTTAATAGTTTACAAAATGTAAACAATGTTATTTATATGTAAAAAAGTCAAAATATACTTAAATCTTTTTAATAAAGTAAATTTGAGTAGAATATATCTAACGACCGGACACCGAAGACAACACTAAAATGGGTGCGTAAAAGCAGTATGTCCTCTTAAAATAACTGACGGAAATAGAAACCAGAGTCCATTTAAAGGGGATAATTTCTTAAGAAAGGTATTGGTTAAAGGGGTCTTCTTTGTATTTACATGATGCAAATAATGCAATTGAAAAATTTTTTATAAAATCAATAAAAATCTGGGAAAAGTTAAAAAATGTAAGACAATTTTCTTTAATTTGTTTAAAAATTCATCATGTTAACAAGATATCAACAATGTTGGAAGGATATATTCTTAAAAATTTGCGTTAAATTGAATACAAATTTCGTAAACTTTAAAGATATTTTCCACTGCTTTCTTGATGTAAGAAATTATTTTTAAAGTAAATAATAAATCGATTCAAAAGCAAAAAGTTTGATAACATTTCTTGAATTTTTTTTTTATTATTTTTCCGATGTAAACAATGTAAATCTAAAATAGGTAATATCAAATCTGCATCTAATCATCTAATTAAGTCCAATTTCTTTGAGCTCTTGAAAAATTCAATTATTTACATAATGTAAACAATGCTTTTAAATGTAAAAATTATGAAATCATAGAAAATCATAAAATTTTTATGTTCTCCTGATAATTTTAAGAGATAACATAATGTTTACAATGCATGTCTGAAAGAAATTCAATTGTTTACATAATGTAAACAAAGTCTTTTCAAGGATCCAAGAAAAATTTAACTTAATTATTTTAAAATCATGGAAATTAACTTAAAATTCTTGAAGCTTTCAATTGTTGACATAATGTCAATAATGTAAATAATTTCCATTATTTTACAATTTACAAAATTTTGTAAGTTTACCTCTTAAAAGTGGTTTTGCACACATTTTTGTTATATTTTGCTTTATTTAAAATTGTTTATTTAAACTATCAATTTTAATGGATTTTCCAGATATCTATAAATAGTTTTAGATCCTTAAATTAAAGAGTATTAAATTTCATTAATTACCTGACTAAAAATACGAATTTAAGGGAAAAATTCAGGAAATTTTAAAGAATCTGAAAAGAAAGAAAATACATATTAAAAATTGTTGAATTTTTATATTTTACTTAAAGTAAACAATGTCAAACTTATCAAATTACTGATTTCTTAAAATTTTTTTTTTCAATTTTTCTTATAATTTGAATTGTTTACACAGGGTCAGCAATGTAAAGAATTAAAACTGTTTAACAAATTTTGAAAATTTAAAATTTTTCGTGAAAATTGGAATAAAATAAATTATTTTCTATGGATTTTGTGAAAGTCTTCTTTAACTTTGAACAAAATTTCAATTGTTTACATGGTGTTGCAAATGTTTAGGTAATTATATGTCAAGAATTTAATTTATTTTAGAAATAATTTGGAATTATCTATAAATCTAGACGAAAATTTTAGTTAATTTAACTAAATTTATAGTTGTTTACATAATGTCAATAATGTAATTAATCAGGTAAAGAATTAGATTTTTTAAGATCTTCTCTTATTTTATGAGATTAAAAGAAAAATTGTACAAATGTAGCTGCTTTTACAATTGTTGACATGGTATTAGTATATAAATTTACATGTACACAATCTAGAGAATTATGTTTTTAATTCTTCTTTTAGCTTTTTTTTGAATGGTCAAGAAATTTTATTAAAATAAGGTTTATTTACAATTGTTTACGTCCGTAAGCAATGTAAATTGGTTGGTAAATAATACAAAAAATATATTTTTACTTAAATATTATGATTCTGTATGGTTTAAGAGGATTTTTTTTATTGAATTTAGTTTTTTACATTGTTTACATGGTATCAACAATATAAGATCTTGTTTAAGATGTTGCTGTTTTATTTAAATTTAAATGGAATCGAAGCAATTTTGGTTCAATTAACCTTTGTTTACATCGTGTGAACAATGTCAATAATCGTGTAAACAATGTCAAATTATTATTTATTAAATTATTTTTTTTTTTTTAAATTCTATTCTCTTTTAAAGCCAGTTTAGGTAAATTTATTTTTATTTACAATTGTTTAATTGGCTTAAACATTTTGATAAAAAGTGTAAAGAATAAATTTCTTGAATGATTTAAATTTTATTTTTTTTTTTTTATAAATATAAAAAGATTTTTAGTAGTTAAGCTTAATAACAATTATTATATTATATTATTGTCTGTTTTAATATTTTTTCTTTACAAAATCACATTTTTCTTTTAACTTTTTTCTCGAGTGCCTTTTAACCAAAAGCTCGCAAAATTTACACCTCCTTTTCTGTTTTTATTCTTTTCATTTTACTCTTTACAAAAACAATTTTTTAATAAGGTATTTCATACAATTCGTTTAAAAAAGGAGGTATTTGAGGTGCATTGCAATTTGCAACACTCATAACCAACCCAAATTTCAACAAATGAACAAAAGAATGCAATTTCTATAGAAATATTAAAGAAAGCAGGGAAATTGTTTAAATGTAAGCTTGACACGCGTAACAAAAGTGCATTTGGTGGAAAAGAGAGAAAAAAGCCAGAGTAGAAGCGAGAGAGAGACAGAGAGAGAGAGCGCAAGAAATTTAAAAATGCATTTGTTGCATTCAAAAAGGGTTCAAATACTCAGTGTTTAATGATGAAAAGGGGGTTTTTTAATGCAACCAATCATGACCTAGTTTTAAGAAAACCTGACAAATTTACATTACAATACAAAAAAAAAAAAGAAAAAAAAAAAACAAAAGGGAGCGGGAGAAAAAGACTTGTTGCATTTAGTCATAAATTGCTGAAGAGATGTATGAGTCATAAATTGCACAACTTTGAGCTTAAAAATAAGAAAAGAAAATTGAACAAATTTTTAAACTTAAAATGGGGTTTTTGCTTTAAAATAAACAAGGAATTTTTTTTTTAATTTCCTTAAATATCTTTCAAAAACTCTAAAAATTAAGAATTCCTATATATTTCCATACAAATATCAATAAAATGCCCTCCATTTTGAACACCTATAAAAAGGCTTGACCGATTTTTATGAAATTCTGTATGTGTATTTGTTAGGTATGTGAATAGTTTGTTAAGTTTATTGTATATCGCTAGAGGGCGCAAAATAAGGCAATGGGGGCAAAAGCTCTCCCTCCCTATACATTCTTAACTAATCAACCGGTTTTCCTAAAATTTGGCATGCATACACTGTAACATCGTAAAGGAAATAGGGAATAGGGCGTTAAATAGGGCAAGAGGTGTAAAAGCTCCCCTACCCTATATCTTCTTAACTTAATAATCGATTTCTTGAAATTTTGCTGGCAAATAGTGTAACATATGGAAAGAACTTTAGACTTTAAGTTTTATTATTTACGGCGTGAGATAGGGCAATAGCGGTAAAAGCTCCCCTGCTTTATAGCTAATCAACTTATTTTCTTGAAATTTGGCAGGCAAATAGTGTTACAGCTGGAAAGACTATAGTTTTTACAATTTAGGGCGTTAAATAGAGCAAGAGGGGTTAGAGCTCCTCCACCCTACATATTCTTAACTAATCAACTGGTTTTCTTAAAATTAAGCATGCAGACACTGTAACATCTGAAAGAGAACAGAGTGTGAAATAGGGCAAGAGAAGTAAGAGCTCCTCCTTCCTATATCTTCTTAACTAATCAACTGATTTTCTTGAAATTTGGCAGGCAAATAGTATAATATCTGGAAAGAACTATAGCCTATAATTTTTATTATCTTCTTAACTAATCAACCGGTTTTCGTAAAATTTGGCATGCAGACACTGTAACATCTGAAAGAAATAAGTTACATGGCAAAACAACGTTTGCCGGGTCAGCTAGTCGATTATAAAACCTTAATTATTTAACTTGTGCAAACAATGTAGTTTAAGATGAAAACCTATATTTTGAAAGTTTTGAAATAAATGCATTTCAATTCTAAAAAAAATTTCCCTAAATTTAAATTATTTACACTATGTCAACAATGTAAAATATATCATATAAACAATTATTTTTTTGTATGCTATTTACAAAAATTTTTAGGGGTTTTCGCATGAAACTGATGAAAACATTTAGAAAATTTAAAAAAAATTTTAATTTTTTGCTTCTCAAAATATTTTTTATGTATTCTTTTAACTTTACGTAATGTAAACAATATAAAATTATCTTAATTGTGTTTAACTAAAGATATTCTAATGATTTAAAAAAAAATATTCTTAATTATGCTACACTTTGGTTATGTTTACGTGATATCAACAATGTAAATATCATGTAAACAATTGATTTATGCAGTTTTTTTCAAACTTTAAAAACGATTTCGTAAGCTTTATAAACAAGAGCTAAATTTTCTTAATGAGTCTACAATGAAATTTCAAACAATTTTTAAATTTATTAAAAATGTTTAAGAGAAATCAAATTTTTAAAATTTTCTGTATATATTTTACTTGACATCATGTTAAAAATATGAAAATATTATTATTATTTCATAGTAAATATATACTTTTGAAAAAAACTTTTAAGCTCTGTTTAATTTTAAAATTCTTTACACGATGTCAAAAATTTAAAAAAAAACATATGTAAACAACTTATTTTCAATTATTTTATCAAATATGTACTGTCTTAAATGAATTTTAAAGTAACTAACCGAAGTTTGTTCTTATTTTTCAACAATTTTTTATTGTTTACATTATGTCAATAATGTAAATTTCCATGTAAGCAATGAAAGTTTTGTTTCCATTTTATGAACTTATATTTTATGATTTTATGAATATTTTATTAAATTTTAACTCAATTCTGAATTGTTTACATTTTGCCAGCAATGTAAACAATAAGAAAAGTAATATAGGTTTTAAAAAAATTGTAATTTGAAATTATTAAGTATGATTTTAAAGATATATTTTTGATTTTAAAGATATATTTTTTTTTAATTTTGCTAAATTATTTAATTTTTTTACATTTTGTCAATAATGTGAACAATTGATTTTGGGTTTTAATAGAAATTTGTTTAAAGATTTTCTACAATTTAAAGGTTAAAGAGATGTTTTTTTTATTATTTATAGGTAATAGCTGTTTACCTTTAGGTTAATAAGTTAATGTATATAATTTAAATAATAAAAAAATAAATTAAGTGTAAAGTTCTATGTAAACACTGTATAATACAATATTTTTCAAATTGTTTACTTTATATGAGGCCTTTTATAGATTTTAAATAAAAATTTGTTGAAGATTTTCTTTTTTTTTTTAAATAGAAGTAAACAGATGTTTTTTGTGTTAATAATGTTTACCTTAAGGTAAAAATCTTTTTTAAAGTAAAATAATGTAAATAATTATAATAATAGATTAAATGTAAACTATTATGTAAAATTAAAAAATATTTAATATTTTTTTATTATTTTAGTGTTTTCCAAAAGTTTTAATTTTTCTTGATGTCATATAAATTTATGTTTGTGTACTTTCATTTGTGTAAATGTTAACATTATGTCAAAAACATGTAAATAATTGATTTTCTTGGTTTAAATACAAAAAATTATTAAGTTTTTCTGGAGAATTAAGATTTGTTATTATAAATTTGATATTTTTTATATTTTTAATGTAATTTTGTGATAAATTGTGTAGTTTGTTTAAGGTAAATAATGTAAACAATTATGTTCCTGTTTGAAAATGCAAAATTTTAAAAATTTTTTGAATTAAAATATATATTTAACAAATTTTAATATGTTTTTTGAGGTAAACAAAGCTTAACTTAAGGTAGAGATTGTTATTTTTAGGTTAAGCAATGTATGTTTTAATGTAAACAATCAGTTTTCTCACGTATAATGCAAAACTGTTTAAAGTTTGTTGGCAGAACAATGAGAGTAGATAAAATTTTCATTGGTTTTCTAAGAAAAACAATATTTACCTTCATGTAAACAATTTAATTTTTAGGGTAACAAATTTAATTTTTTTTTAGTTGGGAATTTCAAAAAAAAAAAAATCCTAAATATTTTAAAATAAATAAATTTATAACAAAATGAAAGATTTTGAGATAAAAAAAAAAAAAATTTTAAATATAAAAAAAATCAATTAAGACTTGACTTGAAAATCAGACATCATTTTTGATTGTTGTTGTGACGAAAGTTTTAATCGGGCATCCTGGCTAGATAAGGTTTTCCATGACTTTCTCGTGCACAATTCAAAGTTCCGTTAAGCAAAATCAAAATCCAGTTTAAAAATTCTTTTTTCAGAAATTTTAAAATTTAGTAATGAATAATATTATTTGAATTTTTTCCACTTCTTCTTATAAAAACTGCATTTTCTCCTTTTTTTAATATTTCAATTAAGTCTAGATCAATTGTTGCCTACATCAAATTAATGCATCATTTAAGGGTTGTTGTCAGGAAGATGATGATGGTGATGACATTGGTTTGATGTTGATGATGATGATGACGATTTGTCTGTCATCTATTGTATGCAATGATGCGCATGCATCAAAGGTCAGAGTGCAGCAGGGGATGTTGCAAATGAAATGAAATGAAAAAGGGGTTTCTTTTGCAACAAATGCATAGAAAGGGTTAAGGGCAAACAAAAACACTCTCTTTCTAGCGCATGCGATGCACAAACTGCACAAAAAGGGTTCACAATTAAAAACAAAAATAGAGTTCTCGAACACTGCAGGTTAATGCAAAGAGTAGCTGTGTGCATTTTTTATTTTTGAATGCGAACTAAGACATCATGAACAATGCAGATTTTGCATGCGTAGGCGCATTTTTTGCATTACAATGTGATTGGTGGTTGTCCAATTACAAAAGAAAAAAAAACTTTTGCTTGCAACAAATAAAAACAACAACATTAACAAGAAGAAAAAACAATTAAACAAAAAAAATAAAGCACTCTCTTAGTTAACAAGTGCAATAAAAATGAATTCCAAATGTTGCAAGTTCAGTGAGGCATTTCAGTTTTCACAACAATGAAAGGCAAAAAGACAATGAATGAACGAACGAGCATTATGGCATTGTTTGCTCCCTGCATAACGCCATTGCAATTATGACCAGTAATAAAAACAGCAACCTCATATGTATGTTTGTGCCTTTGCTTCTCACCAAACACAAGTGTTTCAAGCAACACAAACCAAGGAGAGATAAAAGGGTTCCATGTTGTTTTCTTTTTTCTTTGAATCAACATATTTTAAATAACTTTTTTCTTAGGAACAAAAAAAAGGTGACGAGGAGTCCCATTTATTAAAAAAAAAAAACAGCCTACATAATATCCTGCCACTTAATAACTCATTATAACAACAAACAATATCATCAACAGACTCCGCCACATCATCATAAAAAGTTTTAAAAATATTTTTGGTTCAATAGTTTGGCCACCACCTCTTGCATGTCTCTTGACAGACACTTTTTGACGTTAATGGCATTTCTTTTGTTAAATTGAATTATTCTTTTTTATTGTGGTAAATTTTAAGGAAAAAATTTAAAAAAAAGTTGTCAATGAATAGAAAATTATGAGCAAAATAAATGTTGGTAGTTAAAAAACAAACTTTTTTAGTCTAAAGTCTGATTTATAAACTATAGTTTGTAGATTAAACTAGCCTAACCCGGTGCGCTTTGCTACCCCCATTCGAAATTAAATTAGTAAATTTTTTTTAAAACAGATCTCGTGTATTGATTACAAAGCATTTTGTACTAAATTTGATTGCTTTTACAGTAACAGTTGTACAGGTATACAGAAATTTCAAGTGTATTCGTATCGGAGGCGCCATTCGTTTTCCATTGAACTTTTTGAAAGATGTTGTGTATTATTATCTCAGCTATTTGTACAAAATTGGAATACTTTAACTTTTTCAGTACTCCGAATATTTAGAAATCTTTTATGTCAATGTATGGACGCCCAACTAAAAATTAAAAAATATTAATAGCCTATGTGTCGGGTAATCAGAAAATTACTGTGAAAATTTCAGTAGTTAAGGAGTCTTTAGGGCACAAACAACCATACGCTTTTTATTTTATGTATTACATTTTTATTGCTTTCCCTGCACCTACCCCTTTTATTTTTATTTTGAAAGGTGCAGTTTATCTTGAGAGTGGGTCCTAAAAAGCTGGAAGACTTTTGTCTTCAGACATTAGGTATGAGGGGGGTGTTGCTCCTCCTTCGCCTATTTTTATTTTGAAATTTGTAGTGAACCATAATAGTGGCTATAATAACGTTTGAAGACTCTCGCTATAATAGTTCTTCAGTTAAGCGATATTTAAAATATGCATCCCATCGGGGGTATTGCTCCTCCTGAGCCTACCTTCTTTTTTATTTCTAAAGGTGTAGTTTACCATAAGAGTGACTCCTACCAAATTTGAGTAATTTGAATATAACAGTTCTTAAGATATGCGATATTTAACATTGGCGTCTAATTGGGGGCCACCACTTCCCCTGCTGCTATCTTTTTTCACACAGAAAGTTTAGGAAAATTTGAGCAGCGGCTCTTAAGATATGCGATACTAAATATTGGCATCCTATGGAGGATACCACTTTCCCTGCCCCTATCGAAAAAATAGGTAGCCTAATTTATTTTCTTGACTCACATGATGTTGCTGTAAAAACTTCAGGAAAATCGGCTTAATAGCTTAGGATTCTAGAAGCCAACAAACAAACATACAAAGATACAAACATTTTTTATTTTTATATGGGGCCGTCACCGCAAAAGTGCTGTAAGCCTCAATTTTCATACCCTGACTTATCTACGCCAAATTAATTAACACTGCGAAATTAAAATAAGAAACTAGTTTTTTCTTGTTTTACCAATCACTAACAGAAAGCGTTGCAAAAGTTTGTGTTGCATTTATTTATTATTGCTCTACTAATAATACAAAAGTAGCCATAAGCCACACAAAAATTAAACAAATGTAATGTGGCTTACATCACTTTTGAGCTGACGGCCTCATATACATATATAGATTACAGTCCAGTCTATAGACGATAGTATAATCTAGTCTATATTATTATTATCAGCATTCATAGAAGCTTCTGAAAGTATTGCTGCCATGTTATTTTTCCAAAGGTTTCTACTTAGTTGGTATAGGATTGAGTGCGTTGGTTTTGACTACTGTCATGAGATGTGTTTTTCACAGGATGATGCTTTTGCGCGGGGAGAGCTTTCCCTTTACGGCTATCACGTGGAAGGGAGAATCCCACATAGAGAGCCCTTGTGGGAAAGTTCGGCCTGTAGCGGCTTCCTAAGCTGCTGCTGCTACTCAACAGATGCTGCTGGTGTTTTTCAACACAGTGGAGATAAGACAGCTCCTAAGAAAAGGGCGAATGTATCATTTTACCAAATTATACACTGTGATGCTACCTCTCACATGTTGTGGTGTTGGTGGGGGGGGGGGGGGTCTTATAAACGCACAATTTGTCATCCAGTGATTATGCCAAATGGCAGAAGCTCCTGTAAATCTATTTCCACATCTATCCACGAGACTAATCAAAAGCAATTTTAATGTCCAGGACTATGACCAAGCAATATTTTCTTTTCATCCCCCTTTTCCCTTACTAAATGATTTCGCCATATTCTCCACTAATGTTAATGGCATTGGCGATGAGCGTTGATCGTACTTTTAGAAAGCCGTACTGCCTTTCTGAGCCAGTTCTACATGCAGAGAAAATACATTTTGTGATGTTGTTTTGATAATTACCATAACATGTTCAGAAGCAACCCTTATATGGTTGCGGCTTCATGATAGAAGTATATGTAATTTAACTGGAATATTGTAGCCGGTTACAGTTATATGGCTTAAGTTTAATACATTTTCATCCGTATTCATAAACGATTACAAAATTTAACAAACGTTTAATTAGTTCATTTTTCATTGACAATTTGTTTTGTAAACCTTTTTTAAAATAAAAAATATTTTTATGAATACGGCAGTTTATGTTTAAAATAGATTTGTTGGAAGTGACCATATCGAATAATGTATTTTCTTTATGTGTATGTTTTAAGTCCAAGCTGTAGACTAAATTATTACCAAGTTTGAAGCCTTTACTAGTCTAATCTATTGTCTTAAGTGCTGGTTCACACTCTTCCCGTCTTAGCCGCCGAGTCTTGAGTTTTTAGGAGAGAGGCCAAAAGAAATGACATTCTTTTTACCTTCTCTCCTTAAAGCCAAAGACTTTACGGCCAAAACTTAAACAGTGTAAACCAGCACTAACTAAAGTCTCGTTTATGATCTTAACTTTGATGCAGTCTGTTGTCTTAGCTTTTGTCTAAGCTATGGTTAAATCTAAAGTTTAAACTATAATCTCACCTAAACATTGAACAGTGGCTTATTTTACTGTCTAGTCCTAAATATGTCTCGCCTTTTCGCTTCTCATGCTAAATTTTCCTCTAAAACATGAATGAATAATATTTTCAAATACACAAATTCATTTCTATCTATTTTTTTTAATTATTTGTAAATAAAAAATAAAAAAAAAAAATTTTGTTGTGTCTGCTGGTCTGTCTGGCCCTAAGCACTAAATTTAGATACAACTTCCTCTTTGGCAAAAGATCTAGCGATCTACGCTGAAGGGCCTTAAAAAAAACAAAAATCCACAAAGTTCAACAGACTACGAGACGGGTATGGAACCGAAAATAGGCAGACATAACACTCACACGATTCAAAAAAAAAAAAAAAAAAAAACTTCAACAGAGTTCATTGAAAGCGAACGAAATAAACAATTACGTATATCATGATGTTTTCAAATTCACTTTTTCCAAAAATAAAAATAGATTTTTGCGTTTCCACGCACTCACTCAATTACACGTTTTAAGTTGAAGAAAAACGAAAAAAAAAAAACATAAATAAAGAGGAGGGAAAGATATTTGTAATTTGTAATTTTTTTTTAGATCCATTTAAAAATAGAGTAGAAAATTCAAAAGAACTTTTACTTAAGAGCTTTTTTTTTTATACGCTCCACCACTACATAGCGGTGAATGAGGATATACTAAGTTTGTCAATCCGTGTGAACTATTTTTAACCCTTATCCTGTTTTTAAAAAAATAAAACGCAAGTGGTATTTGTGGGTCAATTTGTTAATTTTGCTTATTTTCTTCAACATTCAGTGCTTTTAATGCAAGTTTCTAAATGATTTCAACAAATAAATTTTAAATCTTCAATTTCCAACTTTAAAAAATTTTCTTCAACCAAATTGAACAAATTAATATTTGCAGGGAATTGTTAAGAACATCTTAAATGAGGTCTTCACCTGACAATTTTTTATCTATATAAAAAATTTATGTCAGCGTTTTTTTTATATGAAGTTTGACGTTTATTATGAAAAAAATTGTCAAGTGAAGACCCCATGATAGAAAATGAAAATCAAAAATATTTAAAAAATATCCCGCGCAACACTTGGGTAAGGCAACGATTTGATTTTTACGGATTTTAAAGAAAATGCATTTTTTTTTTTGTAGAAAATTGATCAGTAGTTCACCTATTTTTACGCACCTCAAGCAGTTAGGCACATGGTAGAATGACTATATTCTGAAAATTTGGTCAAAATCAAACCACGCCAAAGGTCAAATAACAAGGTTAGAGTTAAATTTTTTCAATATTTCATGAAATCGATAACGAAATATCCTGGAATATATTCATATTTTGATGAAAGCTGACTCAATTATTTTCTGTAATTAGTTGTAATTTCAGTGATTTCAAAAGATAAAATCAAAATTAACCCTTTTATGCACTTGAGGACAAAAAATAACCCAATACTTTTTTAACGTTGAAAAATCAGTTTCATTCAAATATCTGAATAATAAAAGAAATTAATTTTTAAATATAAATAGAAAAAATTACAGATTTACTGCTTTATGGTCCCCCCATATCAAGTCCTAACCGCAAAAATAGCTTAAGCGACATCATTTTAAATTTTCGTTTTTTTTTTTAGTAAATGAATTTATTGGCAAGACTCGATCTTCATCTCCTAAAATGTCATGGTCACATAAGTTGCCGTTATGATTTTGTAGCAAAAACAATTTTAGCTTAAGCGCCAACCTTCATATGTACATAATTTTTAAGAAATCAATATAATAAAAATGAAATGTTGTGTATTGCTGATCGCATAACTTGAGAACGGCTTGACCGATTTGGACGATTTTTTCTTTAAAATAATCGCCATGGTCCAACTTTGGTTTTTACGGAAAGAACATTTTTCTCCGCACACTTTTACGCCCACTTTTTTGATTTACCCTAAATCAGAAAACTGCTCCATCGATTTGACTAATTTTTGTTTCATATGTTCGTATTAAGTTTTCATCGAAAGAAAAATTTACCACGCCTACTTTAACGCCCACTTTTTCTATTTATTTGACCGATTTGGAAGATTTTTTCTTTAAAATGATCGCCATGGTCCAACTTTGGTTTTTACGGAAAGAAAATATTGCCACGCCCACTTTTTCGATTTACCTCAAATGAGAAAATGGCTTCATCGATCATTAGTAATCAGCTACCGAGCGAAGCCGGGCGGCCAGCTAGTATAATAATAAAAAAAAAACTTCCACTGTAAAATTATGTTTTTGTCGCTTTAGCTTTTTTGGCGGAAACGGGTCGACATAATGCCTGCTATGGGAAATTATTTAAGTAAGCCTTAAACCGTCACAAATTTAGTTGTTGTTGTCAAATTTGGTTCAATTTGGATTTCTTTGGCCATAAATAACACCATACAATTTCGTAATATTCGGTCCACAATTTACCAAAGGTCCCATATAAAGCAGCCTTCTAAAAAGCACTTTAAAACAGTGTTCGAAAATAAACAGTACACAATTTAAGGTTCGGCTCTCACACACTTAAGAACGATGTCTATTTTTTTAGTGATTGTGTAGACGAACACGACCCTTAATACCGTTCCTAACTATTTTCAAGACAGAGCCGATCATTATATAGTGTTCTGTTCTTCGTTAAAAAACAGAACAATTGTAGTAAAACTGTAGAAAAACATTTTATTTTAATGTTCTATAATGTTTCTTTTTTAATATTGATAAAGAAATTAACAAACAAAAATGTTTAGCAACGATCGCAGCACGAACAGCTTGTGTGTGTATTGTGTATATGTTTTGTTTGTGTAAAATTATTTTGCAGACTTTTTGTTTTTTTTTCGTATGTGTATTTTGTTTTTGTAAAAAATGTTTGTTGTTTTTACCAGCCAAAAGGGACAAACATTAATGAGCCGAACCGAACACAATGAAGTTTGTGGACTTAAAAAAAAAACAGAACGGAATTAAATGTTATCTTCTTTTTATGAACATTAATGAACCGAACCGAACACAATGAAGTTTGTGGGTTAAAAAAAAAACCGAACGAAATTAAATGTTCTCATCTTTTGTTGAGTTTAATAAAAACAGTTTTATTTTTGTGTTCGAAAGATGACTAACAAGGAAATGTTATTTTTATAATGATTTTCTACACAAACACTATTAGCGTTTGTGTTTTCCACAAATCTACCGAACCGAACACTAAAGAGCAATATTTTCGAACGCTGCTTTAAAACGATTAAAACGCTAAAAGAAAACATTCCGCTTCTGTTTTAAAATTTGGTCCAATTTAGGTTTTGTAATACCAAAAGTCACTCTACCGAATTTGGCGATGATTTTTCCATTATTTACCATGGGTCAAATATAAATTTATCTCCTGAAAATCATTTTAGTGTGGCTAAAACTGTTCAAATCATGATATTTAAAAGCTTTAAGCATTCTTATAGTTGGCTTTAGTTAAACACATATCTAAACCGCAACCACTTGGGCCGGGTTTTTGAGATGTGGATTTGGATTTTTCCGGGGAAATGTAATTTTTTTATTATTATTTTATTAAATACCAACATTTTTAACAAAATTTAGCTGTTCCGTCAAAATTTTGTATACAAACTTGATAATGGCGGCACCAATCTGTTAGAAGATTAACTAAACCTAGTTTAACTGAGATCTCAAAAACCCAGCCTTATAAAACTGAAGTCAGTTTTCATAAAGTTTGGTTAATACTTTAAAGATCCCATTGAGAGCTAATTCCTTAAATATTCTAACTCTTGGTGGAGGGAATCAAAGATTCGGCTTTGCCGTATATATGCATTACTTTTACTGTTTAGTCGCATTTTCCCCCACCAGACAAGAAGAAGATTTGGAATTTAAATGACATGGACTTTAATGAAAAGAGATTCGCTGCAATATGTTTACAAAACGGAACTAAATTTTTTTTAGAGGGGAAACAATGTTCCTAATAGAAACTAAAATAAAAGCAAAGATTTACAAATTGATTTCAAAATTAAATTTATGATCTTTTCTAACATTTTTCTAAGAAATTTTTTTGTTATAAAAGTAATCAAAATAAATATGTGGGGGAATACAAGATGAATGGAAAAGTTTGTAAAATGTGCAATACAATTGATACTTTTAAAGTTTTTTGTTTTTTTTTCTTACACAACCCACCACTTTTTCCAGAAAATAGAAAATTATTTTAAACAAAAAAAAAAAAAAAAAAACTCTTAGGGAAAATCGCATTGTATCAATATTTTTGGAAAGTTTCTGCTTGCCTGCCATCTTGTGTCTCTCTTGCGTTAGAAACAGTTTCTTATTTAAAATATTTATAGGACAATATATCCTACACAGAATTTATGGAATAATTTAAAAGCTTATAAATACACACACACATACTTACATTTATTCATTTTTCAAGTTTATGTTCAACTAATGGAAATTTTATGTTTCTTTTTTAAAATTTTTACAATAAAAAGAAAAATGCATTTTTTTAATTGTAAAAAGGAAATGGCAAAGAAATGCTTGAGAAAAAACACACTTGTTAAGTAACTTTAGCCTTCAAGCTTTTTAAAAGCTTTGTGCTAAGCGACTTAACTATTGACTACACAAAAGATCAGACTTTAGCAAAGTCAGCCAAAGCTTTAACTGAACTACCCGGCAAACATAATTTATTTAAACAATAAAATTGTCAGCTTTTCCCCGCACCAAGTTACAGTGACTCGGTATCCAGCACAGCCTAACTACGAACTCTCACCTAAGATTTATTTGTCAGTAATAAACAGTGAGTGCTAGTAATTACAATCACTGGCCGGCGAAAACTCGTTTAATAAAACGTGACGAATTTAACTTTTTGCTTCCCTTGGAGCAAATGAATTTAAGGTTAGAAAATATTTGCTCATAAGTGGAGAGGAAAAAACGTAAACATTTAAAAGATTTTTTTCCAAGTTCAGAATATCGTCAGCTCATTACTGATTTGACGCATGGGAAATTGAAAGGGAAAATAATTAATTTGTGCCGCATACGCCACTTTTCTAAATTTATTTCTAAGAAGAAGCTTATTGTGCTTCATACTTATACTTATTAGTGTGTGTTGGTGGTGAAATGTCAACATTTTATTTTGCTTTTGCTTTTACAACTTTTTTTTGTTGCGAGAATGAAGGGAAGTACGAGTAAAATTGACTTCATTGCTGTCATTTTATTTTGCTTTCGCTTTAACTACTTGCTTCTCCTTAGGCTTTGAAGCAAAGCAAAAGTTAAATTTATTTTGTACGAGGAATTTGCCGCCTTGGCCACACAATGGCGTGTAGGGCAAAATAATACTTAATTAACTTTAAAATATAAAGTTGATAAGCTTAATATCTCAGAAACCATAAGAAATTTCGTGAGACAGTGTTTTGAATTCAGAAAGTCGGTATTAAAAATATAAAAACCCCATAATTTACAAATTTTTTTCAAAATGGTCGGTAAGTCAAATCAATAATGAGCTGACGATATTTAAGATTTATCCAAATTTTTCCAAAACTCTAAGACATTTATTTTCTCTAGAGCATTAATTTCGCTTCGAGGTATTTTCTGTTTCATTTCAAAATTTTTTTAATCACTATGAAAATCGTCGTACAATCTTTTTATAACCTTCTCCCTTTTTTTACAGCGTTACCACCCGCAAAATTCAAAATAACACTTGAGATGAAGCAAAATTACCCGATTTCAATGAAATTACACCTGATATAAAATAAACGTTTTATAACCAGTATTGTGGTTATTTTATTGAACTGTTTATGGTTTTTAATCCAAATTTTTTTCAATATTTTAATCAGGCTAAAGTTCATAAAATTCAATTTTCATTATTTTATAAAGAAAGGAATTTTTACAAAATGAAATGAACTAAAATGTATTGATAATTTTCCATTCTTGAGTGACGACGGGCTTGAACCCACGTTTACGGACAGATGGGATCATACATGTTGTTTCGATAGTAACTAAACTTTCTCCCCAGAAATCTTTGCCACCTAACACTTATCGCCACAGACGACGGCTGGCTGTAAAAACGCTTACAAAACAGAAATACACCAAGAGTTGATTTAAATGAGGTCAATATTTAGTCAAATATTTAGAATTTTATTTTACTTTGAAATAAATTAACAAAAATCGCATTAAGGACTTACAATTAATTAATAAAGGATACAATAAAACGCTTAAAAAAACATTTGGCTTCATATATCTAGGGAAGGTTCAAAATGTTTATTAGTGGTGCTTTACTCTCTTCAAGTCTTGAGTCATTTTTTTCCTCTCTGTCTCTATTAAAAACACAAGACTTGGCGGCTAAAGCTTGAAGAGTGTTAACCAGCACTTGCCGTTCCTTTATAAAGGTTTTTACGCCCCATTTAACTTGTAAAAGTGTTAGCTGTCAAACGAAGTGTCTTAATTCTCTTGCTTTAATGATTAGTATGCTCTGGGAAATCATTATGAATAGATTAATGCTTAAACAATTTTTTTTTTTTTTTTTTTATTTATTTATTTCATTTATTTGGAACTTCTACAACAAAACATGGGTTTTAGTGAGTAGAAATCTAATGAAGTTATGATCAAAAGTATTTATCAATAACATAAAAATATACAAAATAATAACATAAAACAGGTATATTATTTAAACAATTAATAGGTATGTTGGTATAAAATATAACAAAAGTGAAAAAAAAAGAATAGTGAAATACATTTTTATATACGAAAACAATATTGAGAGCGATAATAATAACGTTAGTTATTTATGAATAAAATCTAAATAACTGTTGCTTGAAATGCAGGGCGCTGCTGGTTTCTTTAATTGTTGAGGGAAGATTGTTCCAGAGACGTATTGCAGTTATAAAAAATTGCCATTCCGAAACTAGCGTGCGGTGTCTAAATTGAATAAAATTCTTGTTCCTTCCGAGGCGACTAAAATTTAAACGATTATAGAGATAATTTGGTTCACGAGTGGTTATAATTTTATGCAGATAAACAAGAGTTCGTATTTTCAACAAGTCTTCAAATAGCACACCGTATATTTTTTTTGAAAACGGGGTAATATTAATATAATTGCCATCACTGACATAATTTTTTATGCCATAAACATATCTCGTAATGTTGTTAAACGCTACCTTTAACTTATGTTTGCTATTTAAATCACAACTTGCGAAGATTTCACATCCATAGGTAAGGACTGGTATTAGATATGTTTTCGCAATTAGTATTCGAATCTTCATTGGTGTTACACATTGTGTTTGCCATAGTGTTCTAAGTATTGAGTAAGTTCTGCCACAAGCAAATGTTACATGATCTGACCAAGTGAGTGTATTGTTAAAAATTAGACCAAGATTTTTTGCCTTATCAACTATTTCAATTTGTTGGTCGTTGATACAAATTTTAGGACGTTGATCTATTTTCTGGGTTCTCCTTCGTATTATAATACATTTAGATTTTGAAGGATTTAAACTTAAACCATTTATATCTGCCCAATGCGCAACACGTTTGAGGTCTTCATTCAACTTGGCAGTACATGCCTCCATGTTTTGTTTTTTTGTGCTTATATATAATTGTACGTCGTCAGCATACAATCTAATACGGCAATGGTTTAACTTATCAGGTAAATCATTTGCATAAATTGAGAACAGTAACGGCCCGAGAATGGAACCTTGGGGAACGCCCCTTATAATTGGCAGAAACTGTGAAGATTTCAAACTTTTAGTTTCAACATACTGCATTCGACCTTCAAGGTAAGACGATATCAATTTAACCGAAGTTACTGAAAAATTCATAATTTTTTCAAGTTTTTGAGCTAATATTGTATGGTCCACTGTATCAAATGCCTTTGAATGGTCTAACAATATAAGCATTACTAAACAGCCATCATCCACTTCCTTTCTAATGTCTTCGGAAACATCAGTCAGAGCAGTAATGCAGCTATGGTTAGCTCGGAACCCAGATTGTTTTTCAGTAAGTAGATTGTTATTATTTATATATTGAACTATCTGCATACGTAAAAGTTTTTCAAATGCCTTTGACAGATATGGTAAAATAGCAATTGGCCTGTATTCAGTCGCAGATTTTGGTATTGGTAGAATTTTGGCTTTCTTCCATCTTAGCGGATAACTGCTTTTTGTTATTATTGTGTTGAAAATGTACGTTATAAATGGTAATAGTGGTTGAAGAATAATTTTTATGAAGTTTGGATGAATGCCATCAATACCTGTTGCATTCGACTTGATAGAACAACAGCTTTTAAAAACGTCGAACTGGTTTACGCACTCGAACTTAAACTTTATTTGTGGTATATCTTCATTATGATGGTTGACATAATATGAATGATTCGCTTGTCTCATAGGTATATTAACAAAATTTTGATTTATTTGATTTGGATCAAGCATGCTAGCGTTATGTTGGTTGCTTTTAGTACTCACAATGCCAATTTCCTTAATTGCACTCCAAGTAGTCTTTGTAGAAACTGAATTTGTGAATTTCTCAGCATAATAATTGGATTTTGCTATTCGTATTGCTCTAGTTACAGATTTTCTAGCTCCACGATATGTATTATGCAGATCAGATGTTTTAAAGCGCTTCCACCTAGAGAATGCATAGTCTCGAGCTGTTATCAGACGTTTTATTTCCTCATTAAACCATGGTCTATTGCGGTTATTAATTTTTTTCGATTGAATAGGTACTGTTGCGTTATACAGAGATAATATGTTTTCCTCCAAGAAGCCAATCTGATCATCTACTGAATGCATGTAGTAAATGCACTCCCAATTAATATTTAGAAACTCTTCTTCTAAGGTGACATAATTTATTCGTTTGAAATTACGAAATTGAATTGTATTAATACAGGTTTGCAAAGGAATGTCAAATATCATGAAAATGAGATCATGCCTAGAAAAGCAGGAGGCAGATAACTGGTCATATTTTAAAATTTTTTCCTTATCGGAGACAAAAAATAAATCGATTAAAGTGTTACTAGATGATGTGAAGTGTGTAGCACTGCTAGTATTTGCGGAAATAAGGTTGAATAATTTCATATTCTGTGATAAGTTTGATTCAACAAGCAGATTAGAGTTGAAATCGCCTGCGATAACGACATCACTATAAAGTGGTGTAACTTCAGCTAAAGTTTCTAGAAATGGGTAAAACTTATGTTATTCCTAGGTCGGTAGACGCAACCAACAAGAAATTTCCTTCCCATACTAGCTGCCTCAATAAAAAGATATTCAACTTTGTTGTTATTGTCTATTGTATCATTGCTTTTCCTCTTCACGGTACAGCTTACTCCCTTTTTTACATAGATCGCTACTCCACCATAGCCATCCGATCTATCATTTCTAAATAGATTGTAACCCGAAAGTGAGACCAGGGTATCAGTAATATGTCTGCCAAACCACGTCTCAGAGACACATATTATGTGAGCACCTGAATTTTCAAACATAAATCTAAATTCGTCGATTTTGTTAAATAAACTTTGAGCGTTAATGTGACAAACGTTTAAGCCCCTTCTCTGCCTGGCAAGAATTTTTACCATGGAAGCCGTTACGTCTCTAGAAAAGGTACTATTATCCCTTATTGAACTCAAACTTTAGATAAATAATACTAAATACCCTACCAGCAACGCTCAAGCAATACATATTTGAAATAAATATTTCATTAAAACAAGTAATTATTACTAGACATAAATAAAGTACATAACTTATAGTGTTTATATAGGTATAAAAATAAAAATAAAGAGTGTCTATATAGGTATAAAAACGAAATTTCAATTGGTGTTCTAGTTGTTAGTTTCAATGCAACCAAACGATCCAAATTTACTTTAAAAATCGATGATCTACATTGATGAGCGAAACTTATAAGCGACTTTATGATTATTATGGCGCACATAATCGTTCATCTGAACGGGCTTGTAAATCAACAAAATTTCCGCCGTATCAAGCCAGCTTAAACTTAAAGCTTTGGGAAACAGAGAAACGTCGTAAGTCTGAGCGTCGGCGGTCGATTGAAGACTACAATTGAAAGCTGACATTCTTTGTAAAGTAAGAACTGTTGGCAGAACAGCGGAATGGGGTAACAAGATGTACGTGTGGCTTCGTGTGTGTAGCCGTATCGTTCATGGATTTGAGTACGGACTAATTTTATCTTTTGAAAATTCTACATCTAGACAAGACAATTGTTTAGAATATGATCTAGATTTTTTTTAAGACTAAAAGCTAGACTAATCTTTAGCCTGTGTATAGACTTTAGACCAGGCTAAAGATTAGACTTCAGTCTATACAAAACAGTACGAGCCACTGAAACTTTACTTATGAGTAGGGATGCGATTTCCATGCAAATGCATGTTTTTCTATCGATAGTCTAAGAACGATGTCGACCAATTATCTTCCCGAATCATTAATTTTGCGTAAAAATGGCATCAATTTGTTTTTGCAAATTTTGGTGAAAATGCATATTTTTGCATATTTAGGTTTTAAATGCTTTTTTTGGTCTTTTGGGGTGATTTGTTTTTTAATTTCCATATTATAATAAAAAGTTCTTCAAAAATGTTTAAATATACAAAAGAAACTTTGAAAAAACAATTTTAAAATCAATAAAACAACAACAATAAACAGTGAGTTTATCTTTTCTTACATTTCCCACATAGAAATATAAGACTATTAAGGTATGAAAGCTTTATAAATTGTAATTTGACTTAGAATACACATTCCATTAATACGAAAAGTTATATACTTAGATAATTTAGATTATAGTCTATATATAAGACTATAGCTTAGTCTTACGACCAGTTTAAACTATAGGTAAGACTTAAAGTTAGAATATGGATTAGACTGTAGATTAAATACATATATTTTAAAGCTTTTTATTTTTTTAAAAGCTTCTTAGTGTACCAAAAACCTTCTAAAAAGTTTTAAAGTTTTTTTTTTGTTTCTAAACTTGATTTTTTTTTGTTTAAATTTGATTGTTATTCATATTCTCAAGCAATTGTTGTTTAAATAAATTTATTTCTATTATTGATATCAAATCTATTGTTTGCCTTTTAAAATACATACAAAAATAAAAGGATGCCTTTGTGGTCTCTTTTTCTACAGTTCGTAATAAAAGAAAAAACAAGGTACCAAACTGGAAATAGGCCTGGTCTGTCTTTTTTCTTCTCAAGTGTGTGAGAACGCATAGAACCCACGTAAGTACAATTTTTTCCCCATTCAATTTTTAACAATAGAATGTTTTCTAAAAATTTTTCTTTTCTTAAGAATATCTTTATGTAACTTGTATGTCCTTTAACATGGCAACAAAAAAGGATGTTAGATACCAGTTTGTTTCTTTTCTTTTTTTAATGTTGATTGAATTTGAATTTAAGCTTCAAAGTTTGGTGCGTATTTATTTATTGCGTCCCATAAGACAAAAGCTTAAGTTTTGTGAGAGAGTTAAAAAAAATATGGCTTGGAAATACATATGCGAAATTCTAGTTCGGTCAAGTTTTTAGAAGAAAACAGGATTATGTTAGATTTTTTTTGTTCAAAGCTGTTGGAAACTTGTCCATTCTTAGAATTTTCAAGGTTTTATAAATTTTGTTTAAAGATATGTACTATTGAAAAAATAATTACTGCCTTTAAAAAAAAAAAAAAAGTTTTCGTTTTGGAATTGATATTAAAACAACAATAAAAAAATCAACAAGAATTTTGGACTTTAAGCGGTTTTAAAACTGTATAAAAGAGCATAAAAGTTTTTAAAAGCTTTAGGACTTTCTTCTTAGCTTTTAATTTTTTTTTTTTTTTTTTTTTTTTGAATATTTACGACTTTTTTTTAACACATTAGAAGATTTTTTTTAACACTTTAGAAGATTTTTTTACCAACTAAGGTCCTGAGAAGCTTATTATAAATAAAAATATTTAAAGTTTTTTAAACCATTTTAAAACAATTTAATCTTTCTGTACAGCTTACTGCAACTTTTCTAAGCTCATAAAAAGCTTAATAAAGCATTGAGAGCTTACAAAAAAGTTTAGAATTCAATTAAAGCTTTATTAACAGTTTTAAGATTTATTAGATTTTTTTAGTTTAACGGCCATTTTCACCATCTAACTTTCAATTAAAGTTCCGGTTACCAATATGTTTTGACTGCTATAACCGAAAGTTAATTATAACCGAACTTGGTGAAATGGCATTAAATCTTTATAAGACTTTTAAAAGTAGAAATAAAAGCTATTGACAAGCTTAAAGTTTTGGGTTGTCGTAGCAGTAACCAGGAGTGTTAATAAGAAAGTTTTCGGAGTTTAAAGGCCTTATTCATAAACAATACTCCATGCGATTAGGGCTTCCAATCGGGAAATCCCGATCCCGGAAATTCCGGGATTAGGCAAGTAAAAATATATCGATTAATTAAGTTGAAAGGATTTTTATTAAATTTTCCAATTTTTTTTTTTTGTTGAAATTGTGCAATTGTATTTTAACATTTTCCAAATGTTTTCCTGTACACAATTTTTTAAAATACATTTGAAAATGGTGTAATTTTTATATCAATAATCAAATATTGTTAAAAAAAAAGTATTTTTATGTTTTTTTGTTACGTTTTTATTACATGATATTTATGAATTGTGATCAATTATTACTTTAAGTTTGTTTTTATTATATTTTTTACAAATAAATAATACCTATATGTTCATGAAATATGAATATTTACTTGAAAATTAAGTTGTTTTTAATACAGTTTAAAAAGTATTTATATTTCGTTTAAATAAAAAAAATAAATCCCGAAAATTGTTCAAAAATCCCGTGAATCCCGGGATTCAAAATATACCGAAAATCCCTGGATCCCGAAATATTTTCTTCAATCCCGAATCCCGGGATTCAAAAAAACCAATCCCGATTGGAAGCCCTAATGCTTATAAAAGGTTTATAAGGCGAATTTTATATGAAAATTTGTTTAATTAACCTTTAATAAAACTGAAATATTTTTTAATGACACAGAAAAAAAATTTGCAGCAGTAAACGCATTAATCAAAAATAAAATCAGTTTTAATTAAAAATTTAATCAAGTGAATTAAACGTTTAATCAAGTGAATAAGACGTTTAATCAAGTGAATTAAACGTTTAATTGATATTATTAATTTGTTCACTGGTGCAAATTAATGTTGTCAATTAAACGTTTAATATTGATTTTAATTGTTGCTTATTTAGAAAAGAGTAGTGCATTGCTGTATATTTTGTTTCTGAAGAGTTAAAATATACTAAGCCATTTTGTAAATGACATGATGCAAGGCCATTTGCGCAATATAGTGAATAGGACTAAGGTTTGCTTTAAATAAAACATTTATTTTATGGGATTTTTAATAATTTTTTTTTTTTATTTAAGTTTCATAGTCTGGGCTCACACTAAGAAACTTTTCTTTCCGCTTTCACCAATAAACTTAGACTTTCTGAAAGAAAACGTTCATAGTGTGAATCCATACTTAGATCAGGTTAGGTCGAAAGAAGGACGAAGCATCAAAGATGCAACTTCATATCAGTACAATATACACCTAGGCCACCAATGGTCGGTCCTATTGTGCGCTCCTTTAGAAACATGAGGATTTAGGTGGGTTGTGCTATCTACCACTACCTATGGGGAGGAAGCTTAAGAAAACTTAAGAAATACATTTTTTTAAAGAACTCACCTTGTAAATTTTATAAAAATTTATTAAGAAATGAACGATGAGTTTCGGATATTTTTGAGATAAAAAACAATCATCTATTTCACAAACTTTTTTTATATAAAATTCTTTAAATTTTTTTTGAAAATTTTTTATCAATCTTTTTTAATTTTCTAAAATTATTCGATTTTCCTTTTATTTTGTTTTGTTTTAATCAAATTTATGGATGTTTTTTTTTTTAAATTTTACTCCTGGTAGATGAAAAAATATATAAAAAAATTTCCTATTTTTTTTTTATTGAATTTTTGGGCAAATTAGTTGTTTGACTAGAGTGTAATAAAAAGGACACAGACTTGCGGATACACTTTAACACATACTCATACACGAAAAAAACACACAGTTAGGAGACAAGGAAAAACTCTCCGTATACTTGAACACTTACACACACACACACAGAAATACAAATTAACTTCTATATATTTATGTATTTACGGATACTGGATGTTTTGAAGTGGATATAGTATTTTCAATGAAAGAACATTTTTACTATTTAAAAAGATAGATACACAAATGACGTATTTTCTCAAGAAAAAAAAGGAACTGGTAGGTTTTTCACCTTTTTAAAGGAGGAAAATTAATTATTAAGATTTTCTTTTGGATTTTTTTTAAATTAAAACTTTCACTGCTTCACTTAAGAATTTTCTTAGAAATATTTTTTTTCTAATTTTTCAAAGGGTGGGGCTTAAACACTTTTTATAATTTCTTAAAAAAAATTTTTAATAAATTTTTATTGAAATTTATTTAAATTAATAAAATTTTTTCCATTTACTTTCACTTTTTTGTAATTTTTTTAATTTTACGTTTTTTTCTTTCTTATTAAAAATGTGGAAAATTAAAAATTACCCAAAATTCTCACTCAAAATCTGTATTTTTTTTTTCTTTAATTGAAACACTTTTAAATATTTTTTTAAAAATTTTTATTATATATTATTAATTCTTTTGTTTTAATTTATAGATTTTAATAATAAAAAATTTGTTTTATAAGAAAAAACACAAAATGGCTGCTTTGAATTTATAGAAGACTCTACGACTACACGGCACACGCTCGTTTTACTATAAAAACTGTTGTTGTGCGTGTACAAAAACTACACCATACAACAAAAAATGTTTTTGTTGTAGGTATATATGTGAGCTATACATATACAATAACAACAAGTAAAAAAACACACACACACGCAAAGCAGAATCTCTCTCTCAGTCGCATACACACAAAAAGCACCAGAGACAAATTTAATTGCTAAAAAGTAATGACAACTATAAAAAAAAATTAGCAAAAATTTAAAATAGTTTAAAATAGTTTAAAAATTTTCTCAACTTTTTTTTAAAGATTTTCTATAAAAATATTTTCGAGATTTTTTTGTTTTAAATTTTCGGAGATTTTTAATAAAAAATCTGTTTTTAAATTTCTAGTTTTTTTCTAAAGAAAAATTTTAAAACTTTTTGTTCTTATAAATTTTGAAGAATTTTCTATTGAAAATTTTCTAGAGAATTATGTGTGAAACAAAATATCGGCCAAATTCTTGCCACGGCTGCGGTGGCATACGTCTATCCGAAGGTCCATATTTTCAATAGCGGAGTTCAGTTTTATGGCCATTTTCTCAATGTATCGACAAACTGTCTGTTACTTAATGTCAACATAAAAATATTGGACCGATAAACTGTCCGTTAACGATTTTGGGTTTCTCAATATACCGACAAAAAACAAAGTTTTCAGCTGGCAACGCCACTCAAAATACATGTAAAAGATGGGAGTCAGCTGATTGAATTTATCTGTACGGTAAATAAAAGGAAATTAAATAATTGGCAGATGAGTGCCGGTTAGCTTTGCGATTAAAACGAAGCAAATGAGACATTGAGAAAACCAAATTTCTTTAATGTGCAGTTTTTCGT